>CM077029.1:39664016-40914016 GCA_039090855.1 Macrothele yani
TTTTCTGAGACAGAGGAAGTAAAAAATTATATTTACCAATGAAGTGATTTCTACAGTTATACTGAACATACTAGAACAAATTACGAACATCAGCATCTTTATAAAACTGGCGCATGACATAAAATGAGATAAACAAATATTGATCGTAATTACTGACAAATTAACTGACTATGCAGCGGTAGCACAGAATAATATGAACACATGGAAAAAGAAAGTTTTACGTACTGTGACGTGTCTGCCCCACAGGACGCACACGACATAAAGGCAGATAGCAGCGAGAACGAACGTCTGCGTAGCTCAGTTGGTAGAGCGACTTGTTCCGGAATAAGAGTACTCTGGTTCGATCCTCTGCGTGGACCAAAAATGACGGAGAAATTTACTTCGTTATAATGGCGCCCGAACTTTCCGTCTGACCCGGCCGTTAAAGATCTCGCACTGGTGTGATGTTCTTTCCACACCGCGAGACAAGAAAAATAAGAGAATCCCCTCTTCAGCGCTTCGAAAAATAAAATGTGTGTGATGTTGCATTCCACACACCAGATTGACTGTGAGTTCTCAAGTGCACGTTCTTCAGCGGATGGCTGCCTGCAACCTTTCATGGTCACGATTGACTCGTGGGTCATGCTCTCGGCCCTCTTTTGGGGGGGGGGGGCATGTGACTTGCCTGCCCCGCAGGATGCACACGACATAAAGGCAGATAGCAGCTAGAACGAACGTCTGCGTAGCTCAGTTGGTAGAGCGACTTGTTCCGGAATAAGTGGACTCGGGTTCGATCCCCCGGCGTGGACCAAAAATGACGGAGAAATGTACTTCGTTATAGTACATAATAGGCTGTGGGACCACCTTTGGCATTCAACGCCGACTGAATCCTCCTTGGAATGGACGCCAACAAAACCTATATGATGGTTAATGGGATATTGCACCATTCTTCATGCTGTAACTGCTCCAGGTCCTTGAGAGATGCAGGAGGAGGATAAGGGGATCTTACTCTGTTTTCCAAGACAGACCACAGTGGCTCGATGACGTTTCCGTCTGGTGATTGAGGAGGCCAATGAAGATGTGAAAGTTCGTCCTCGTGTTCTTGAAACCATGATAGGACGTTATGAGCTCTGTGAATTGGAGCGTTATCATCTTGATAGATGGCATCTCCTGAAGGAAACAATGCCTGAGCCATTGGATAGACTTGATCTGCCAAAATGGTTTCATATGCCCTGCCAGCCATCCGTTCTTTCATGGTGATCAAGGAATCTGCTGAAAGCCCACAGTAAGACAGTTCAGAGCATGACAGAATCACCATCATGCTGTAGTGTTGGGAACAAGGCAGTCTGGGTTGTACGCTTCTGGCGGTGTTCTCCATACGTAAGCACGTCCTGTGGTAGGGAATAGTGTGAATGTGGATTCATTCGGCCACATTACACACTTCCCTGCATCGGCAGTCCACGTTGTATGCCCCTGCCACCACTGCCGTCGTCGTTGTGCTTTCACCCGGGTCACCATAAATATCTTGATTATGCAGTGCCTTGAGCACTGTTTTCTTTGATACCGGGTTCTGGAGATGCAGACTAAGCTCCTCACAAATTGCGGGTAAGATCCTCTTTAATGCTCTTCTGTCTCTATCAGTCAGGGTCATTTTCCGGTTGCTCTTGTGTTTCGCATACGAGGTTTTGCCGCGAACATGGTATGCTGTCATGACGTCAGACACAGTAGCTCCCGATACCCTGGCGACTCTTGTCACGGAGGCACCAACTAGCCGACTCTTGTCACGGAGGCACCAACTAGCCGACTCTTGTCACGGAGGCACCAACTACCGACCACCAGCAATCAGCCGTCTTTCGATGTCCATTAGGTCACTCCTTTTGTCGTCACCCTAAAAGAAATTTTGCAACAAGACACTTTAAGTGCACTGAAAGAGGACCTTGAGGTTCTAAACAAAGCTAATGCAACCAAAACATGGTGGATACCTTTGAGTTTTGATCTATCAGCTAACGTATTCTCATTCACCACAGTACAGTCTAGGCTTTATATGTATTTCTCACTTTTTTCAGTCTTCTGTGGTTTAATTTTATATTCAATGGAATTCAATCATGAGTAATAATGTAGAAAAAGCTGCTATATAGAAGGTGCTCAGTTGTAACGTACAGCAGGCGTGACGCACATATCAAGACAGCAAGTATCAGCGATAAGCCCTTGATGACGTAGCTTAATTGGGAAAGCATTCGGCTCCGGAGTAGAAGGATGTGGTTTCGACGGATGTCACCGGCAAATTTGTGTCTTCACATTGACGCCCGATTGTGGAAATAGATCCGTTGGCCGTTAGGTTCTTCGAAAAATGTGTAATGTTCCTTCCATACATCGTCTGGAATTAGTGAGAATTCCTTCTAAACGGAGTTGCTTCACGCATGGTTTGCGGCTAACTCAAAACCACCGATTTCACATATATCCAACCCTTCCGTTTCTCAAAGGGAGGATGTATGTGACGCATTACGGAGGTGACATACACGTCAAGATGGGAAGTAGCTAGTATAAGCACATGCCGACCTAGCTTAATTGAGAAGGCATTGGGCTCTCAAGCAAAAGGATGTGGGTTCGAGATATTCCTCCAGAAAATCTGGGTTTCACAGAGTAGGTATAGCTCTAATTTTATTTTTCTTTGGGGTTCCTGTGGCCTCATGTAAGTTTGATTTCTCCTCATCAAATAATTTTTGAGTTAACGCAGACGAGCATACAAAAGTTAGCAGCCTGACGGTGGGCCAAAGTGCAATAGCATGATAAAAAGAATTGTAAAGTGTTCTAAGTTAGTGTGCAATGTTGAGATTCGCAAGGGAGTTGTAAAGAGCGTTATTCATTATCAAGATTGTAAGAGCGAAATATATGAGCAGATTGTGAATGATCAGTGAATTATGACTACCACAATCAAAAGTGGATGCAGCCTATTCACCACACGATTTCCGAGAGGGCGCGATTAGTCGACCGACGTAGCATGTATAAAGTGTGAGTGGAGCAGAAGGTAGTAACATTCGGAGCGTGATGGGTAAACGGAAGGATTTATAGGATTCTGAGGAAACAGAACAGACTGTGGTAGCTCAGAGAGCGGGTGCCTAGATTTCCCAAATGGCTTAACTTATAGTTTGTTCGCGAGCTGTCGTAGTTAAAGGGAACCAGAACAGGCGTGAAAATGGTCAAACAAAGACCCGTAGTCAAAACTGCACAGGAGAGCAAAAGATAGATGTGAGCGGTGAGCGGCGATTCCAACGGCTTGTACTGGCCATGAGACGCAACACTGTTCAACGATGGGCGACCCAATACAACAGAGGTCAACTTGGAATAGTATCTGTCATGACCATACGTCACATGCTCGCACGAATGAGTATAACATCCGACGACCCAGACGATGTTCTCTCTCAACCATAGTTCTTCGGCCCAAAAGACGCGCCTAGTGGAAAGATCATGCAAGTCGTAAACGTCGGATGACTAGAAAAAGTGTTCGGGTCTGACGAGTCTGGTTTTTTACCCTACTTCGTGGGTCGTCGTGTAGGTTTTCGGCGCAAACAACATGAGGCACTCGATCCATCCTGCATGGTCTCCAAAGTGCAAGCTAGTGACGGTGGTTGTATGATGTAGCGCATGTTTACCTGGTGCTCGCTATCCTGAACAACTTGCCGATTCTGTATAGTGAGCAATGTTACACTTTGTCCCGTATGGAGACAGTTTCTTCCAAGAAAACAATGCGTTAGTCACCTGCCCAATGTTGAGCAGAAATGGTTTTAGGAACACAGTTTAGACTGCCAGCATATCGATTGGCTTCCAAACGTTCCCGATATCAATCCCATAGTGCACTTGCGGGACACTGCGGAACGGCATATCAGGCGTATGGATACAGCAATCACGTCCATACCTGCTTTGAAGGCCGCAATACACACAGCTTTGTTAGCCATACTTTTCAACTTCTTCCGGCATTTTATTGAAGCGATGCCACGTAAGATAGCTGCTGTAGCCTAGTGCAGAAAAAGACCTACGGAGGTGGTCATTATTCAGTGAGCATTCAGTGTACACTGAAGAGCAATGGAATTAGAGATACCTGTCTAGTAACGTGTAGCACCACCTTTCGCCCTGATGACGGCGGCGATTCGTTTCGGCATGTACTCGACAAGACACCGGAAGCGTTGGGAAGCCATACGGATCCACAACCCCTGACCAAGCTCCCACAGTTCACGAAGATTTGATGGAGGGGGGTCAGAGCCTCGAACATCTCTCTCGATCGCATCCCAGATGTGCTCGATGGGATTGAGGTCAGATGACCTAGCTGGCCATGGAAGCGATGTCACGTCGGTGAAGTGTTTACCCAACCATTCGGATACAATTCGGGAGGGATGGCACGTTGCATTGTCTTGCTGCAGGATGAGGTCCCCAGTGGGATGTTGAAGACACACAAACTGGAGCAAATGGTAGTCCAGGATATACCGGTGACGTTGACCTATGAGGTACGATGCCACACGTACCAGGAGTCCTATTTCAGTCCACATAAACAGTCCCCAGACGAGAATGCCACCCCACCAGCTTGAAGAGTACCGTGCTGGCAAGAAGGATTCATCTCTTCATGTGGTTTGCGCCGTACTCGTATCCTGCCATCCGCATGTACCAATGTGAATCTCGACTCATCAGTCCAGGCAACATTTTTCCACATGTCTAGGGTCCAGTGGCGATGTTCCCGCGCCCATGTTAATCTTTGCACCCTGTGATGTGCGGTCAGCAGTGGTACCCTCGTGGGACGATGGCTTCTGTACCCCATAACGAGGAAATGGTTCTGGATGGTGTGGCTGCTTACACGTTTTTGTGCACCAGCGTTAAATTGCCGAGTGATTTCTTGCACTGTGGCCCGTCTATCCGCTGTTACAATGCGAGCTAGTCGACGATGAACCCGCTCATCCACACGCTGTTGTTCACGGCAGTTGGCCCTTGCATGGGATGGTTTTACCGGATTCGATGTGCTTACGGTGCACCCGTGACACAGTGGCTCCTGAAAATCACAGTGCCTGCACGACTTCCAAAATGGATTGACCCATTCGTCGGGCCCCGACAATTTGCCCAACATCAAATGCGCTTAGATCCTTCGTCTTACCCATACGGCGTCTGATTCCCGTCGCATCACTCCTTATATGGTCGGATCGTTGCATACGTCCCATCGTTTCCATTCACAGGGCCGCCCACAGCGCCATATTTGCATAACGCCAGCTGTCTCTAATTCAGTTGCTCTTCAGTGTATGTTGAGAGCGATATTGTAAACGTTATCTAGTGAGCGATAAGATAGTATATGAAGCGATGTTCTGAGTGCGTGCTGTTATTTGATTATAAATAGAGATATTAGTCAAAGTATCGTCTTGTTGCGGAGGAAGTGATATTGCCAACTTTCTGACTTGCTGGATTGTTGAATAAACGTGGAATTGGTATGCGTGAGTACCGTCTAATAACTTGCTCTCGCCGATCACTTGAAGTGCTTAGTTAGAGATTTCCATGGTTAATTAAGATCTCAGCGATACCGAATAATTTGGAATAATCCGAGTAGCATGAAAAAGCTAAGATTGAAAACTTTAAATTGAAGAGAGGTTGAGATGAAGCCTAAAAAATAAATCAAATCTACAATCCAATTTAAAGTACCCACCATCGGTACTTATTTCGTGAAGCCTACCTGGCAGTATTACAACTTTACTTTACGAAGTAGAACATTTCAGTGCACGTCTCTCATTTCTATTGCGTTAGTTCTTCGAAAAATATATGTGGTTGCTTGGACACCATCGACGTTTCTAAAAAATGTTTCGTGGTTTCTGATAATTTAGAGTTTCGAATATGCCACAGGGTGTGTAACTTTTCTTTTGCATTCAGTAGGATTCCGACCTACATTTTTCTACTTCAAAGCGACTGCGACGGTTCTCCCAACTGAAATTCGTCGGAAGGTTTATTGCTGCTTCATTATCCATTTTACTCGTACGAGATAGCGTCCATCCGTGAGAAAGGCGAGGGCACAAAATCGCTCAGCAGATTTCGGATCAACCGACAGCTTCACTCGGCGACACTTTCATTGTAGAAATATTATTTTTATTTGCGTACGTTCTATGTAAGAACCGTATATTATTTTTTCTCTTTCAAGTCTCACGCCCATGAACATTTTGTTCGGTCGGGCACCAATACAACTATTCTTTTGACGACAGTGAGTATAGTTGTATTGGTGCCAATACAACTATTCTTTTGACGACACCATCCTACTCCGGAGCGGCTATTCTTCCAGGTGAACTGTAGCTGCACGGTTATCGCTATTTCAGTTTTTGTTTGGTCCATATGTCAAAACTTCGAGGGTTATCCCGAAAGTAATGCAAAAGCTGCGCATAATTTTCTTTATTAACTGACAGGTCGTTCGTTCATATTGCGCATGTTTGTGGAGTAAATGTTTCCCTATACAAAGGTACTACTCAACAAAGTTTCCATCACAAGCGAAGCATTTCCGCCATCGTTGAACCCAACTCACGAATCCTCTTTGAAAAAATGCATGTGTGGACTGTTGAAACCATTTCTTCACAACCACTTTCACCTCGTCTGTGTCATCAAATCTTTGTCCACGGAGGCTGTCCTTTATTGGGACCAACAGGTGGAAGTCGGAGGGCGCGGATTTTTGCCATTACGGTGGACGGAAGACCACCGACCAGCCAAATTTGCTGATTGCCTGATTTGCTGCCAAAGACGTGTGTAGTCTCACATTGTCCTTGCGATTCCGATGCTTTACAGATTCTTGTTCGGTTTGTTCCTCCTTATGCCTTCTCTAAGCTTCTGGAATGTCTCAATGTACCACTCGCTGGTCACGGTACGGCCAAATTCGAGAAAGTCAAGGAGAATTACACCCCTGTCATCCCAAAAAACAGTCACCAGGACTTTCTGTGCTGATCGCTGGCTCTTGAAATTCTTAGTAGGCCTTGGTGAAGAGTTGTGATTCCATTCCATGGATTGATCCTTCGTTTCCGGATCGTAAAGATACATACACCCACGTTTCAGCCCCTGGCACCAGAGTGGAGAAACATACGTATTCATTGGCTTCAAACGCTTCCATCAGATCAGAGCAGACTTTCATCCTTCTCTCCTTCAAATCGGGTGTCAACTGCGGAGGTGCCCACTTTGCACACACGTTTCATTACCCTAAGTCTCCCAAAATCTTCTGTATCGCATTGTGACCATAGTCCAGTTGTGCAACAAGCTCACGGATTAAGACTCGAGAATCAATTTATCCACTCGCTGACGAATCGTGTCAGTGATTGCAGATGATGGTCTCCCACTGCGTGGATTTCCTTCAATGCTGGTTTCTCCTTCTTTAAACTTCTTCATCCGTTTGCTGTGCACTTTGCTCTGGTCAATGGTGTCATCTCCGTAAACATTCTGTAGCCTTCTGTAGATGTCGTACAGTCTGCACCCTTCCTTCGTCAAGAACTCAATGACGGAACGTTGCTTCTGCTTGAAATCCATTATTTACCTGCAGTGATGAAGAAGTGTTACTATAGAGGAAGAGTTACTCTACCAACATATGCGATTTGAAAGACCTCTACCAGTTAATAAAAAAATAATGCCCACTTTTGCATTACTTAGGATCCAACTACCTGAACTATACTCGGAACATCTAGTGTGTTACCGTTAAGACGAAATGTGTGCGTTGTGATTTTTACAGAAGTAAATTATTGTACTCCTTAAAACTGGATTATTAGACCTATTAGTATCAGACCACACCTAGGGAATTATGTTCTACGCAAACATTTGCTATATTTCTCTTTCCAACGTTCCAGAAGTTGTTTAACCGTGAATTAGAAATTCGATTAACGCTAATTTGTTTTTAACAGAAGAAAAGATGGCTGTAACTAGTATTCACGAGTGTATGACAGAGTCTACAAGTCTCGACGAAGCAGGACACTCTCTTTCGTTTCTTTACTGTCTACTGCGAGGTAATCGGGAAGCTCGGTTTTATGACTTCAGTTTTGTGCGAGGTGGAAAGTGTTCAATGATCTTTATAGGAACAGTTGATACTTTAGGGGGTCAGCAGCAGTAGGTGTACATCGAAATAAATATTGGAAACAAAAACTTAGCGAAATAACTAAGAAAAGGCAAAGTAGAAAATATTGAAAACAAAAACTTAGCGAAATAACTAAGAAAAGGCAAAGTAGAATAAAAAAACTTAGCGAAATAACTAAGAAAAGGCAAAGTAGAATAATAAGCAGGAGCGCATCATAGATTTAATGACACAAATAATTCAGGACAAAGCTGAAAATTCTTCCCCACAACTTCTCGGAAGAAATATATTCTTCACTGCAAAAGAACGACTCTTAATTTTATTCGGGATTTCATTTATTTGCTGTAATCATGGGGGAAAATACAGGTAAAACCCTGGAACCTCTAATTTCTTTAAAGCCAAGGTATAATCAACAATTAAGACTATTGGCGGACGCCACGCCTATCGGCGGGGCAGGAAACATCAAAGATCGCAAATTAACTCAAATATAAGAAAACAAAAGGACTTTCCCACGGTTCCACTCTCGGAGGAAGAAACATGCGCCCGCCTGTCATCATCAAGAAAAACTCTTATGGCTCAGACGTTTTCTGAGCTTAGCGCGCCTAAAACGCGCGTGTGGGCAGCTGGGATGTGACAAAATATCGCAACACGCTGAGTGTAGCTGTTGCTTTACTACTGTGTTTCGAAGAAATGTATTAAGTGAAGCGTCGTCATTCTTCAATTCGGAAAACTAATGCCCGAATTTGCATACACTCATCTACATGTCATTCGTGATTGTTGCTGTGTGAGGTGTTATATTTACTTTCTTACTATTATTAATAGCTTGTCATCGTATATGTGTCAGGATAAAAGGATTACATGTCTATGATCAGGTGAGCTCCGATTTATACATTAGTATTTACTGAATCATTTTCATAAAAAAATAACAGTGTCTATGCATTTATCTGAGACTGTCGTCGCTGTCGCCTAATGCACTATCGAGCGAGTGGGAAATTGCACGGTCGTGTTGAGTCCAGCTTACAGATACAGGGCACTGTAACAAACTCACTGACCAGCCCAATAACAGTTGCAGTGGCGGCCCTAGCCCTTGCGGAGCCCCGGGCGATGGCGCTTCACAGGGTCCTTCTCAATCGCAATAACAGCTTTTATATACGGTATACATATATATGTATATATATATATACTAAGGGATGTAAGGTCAGGTGATGCGTAACATCACAGCTTCTCCTTGACAAATGTCAACCCCGCCTTCTCGTGGTACATCCTGTTCCCACTAAAGGGGCTCTGACGACCGCCAATAGCGGTATAACTATACCATCGGGATTAGAGGAATTGCTATCCCACACTCACCAACCCGCTTGGCCAGCGTGGTGAGTTATGGCCAAACCCCCCAAAATGACTCCACAACTTAAATCTTGGCCCTCAGTCTCCGGCAGCTGGAATGTACCTGGCCAAGGCAGCGGCCAGTGCGACATGAAGGCAGAGGGTGCTAAGAATCCCCGGAGGACCGGACTAAGCTGCCATCTGATGCTGACCTTGGCGACGTATAACGGACGCTCCCTATCTTCTGATTCAAGGCTTCTTGAATTGGAAGAGGAACTACAAAGGATCAAGTGGGACATCGTCGGGCTAAGTGAGGTAAGGAGAAAAGGAGAAGATCTCATTGAACTGAAAAGTGGAAATCTCTTCTACTATCGTGGGACAGATACTGGCAGAACTAGTGGTGTTGGATTTATAATAAACAAGAAACTGAAGGATAAAGTTGTAGAAGTTGAAAGTTCCTCTGACAGAGCTGCACGACTCGTTATCCAACTCTCGAGAAGATACCAGGCTCAGATTATTCAAACTTATGCACCCACCACACGTCATGCTGAAGAAGAAATTGAAGAATTTTATGAGGAAATTCGTGATCTAAATAATAAAAGTAAGCAGCACTTGAAGATAATTATGGGAGATTTCAATGCAAAAATAGGGCAACGGCAACAGAATGAAACTTCAGTAGGTAATTTCGGTCACGGCAACAGAAACCAACGTGGAAATACTCTCGTAGAGTTTGCAGAGGCAGAAGGGTTTTTCATCTTGAACTCCTTTTTCAAGAAAAAGCCAAACAGGAAATGGACATGGAGACATCCAAATCGGACGACAAGTTAAATTGATTTTATTATGTGTAACAAAAAATTCGTCTTAGAAGACTGCAGTGTACTAAACAAGTTCAATACAGGCAGTGACCATAGATTGGTGAGATGTAAGATGCACCTCAACACTAAACTCGAACGTAGCAAGCTCATAAGACAAACAAAATGTGTTGACATAACCAACCTTAAAAAACACCATAATACCTTCAAATTGGAACTGAAGAACAGATTCTCTGCTTTAGAAGGCCTAACATCGGAAGAAGTGGATATTTCTGAAGTTAACAGAAAAGTAACCAAAGCTCTTATGGAAACATCAACAAAATGAGCTGGGTCTAAGAACAAGTTGCATGTGAACAACTTATCAGGAAAAACCAAAATGTTGATGCAAAAAAGAAGAGTGATGAGGACAACTAAAGAAGATGTGACTTCCAAAGTGGAATATATAGAGCTATGCAAGACAGTACGAAAGAGTATCACTGAAGACGTAAGGAAATTCAACTGTGAACTAGTAAGGAAAGCAATTGAAAACAACCAAAGCCTAAAGATAGCAAAGGGACATCTCAGTAAGGGGAAAAAACAGATTATGGCACTGAGAAAAGAAGATGGTTCTGTAACAAGAAATAGAGGCGAAATTTTGACAAGAGTGAAAGATTTGTACTCCAAATTACATGAAAGGGATGATACATGTACTCCAGACATCATGAAAGGTACCAGTACCAGAGTTCTTCCAGTCCTTCCAGCAGAAGTTGCACATGCAATCAAGAACATGAAGCGGGGAAAAGCTCCAGGAGAAGATGGAATTACTGTAGACATCATACAAGAAGCAAGTGGAGAAATAGAAACAGTACTCGCCCAAATTTTCACTCGATGCCTTAATGAAGGGAAAATTCCTGAGGATTGGAACAGCGCTACAATGATCTTGCTACATAAAAAAGGTGACATTGAGGATCTCGGAAACTACAGAGCTATCAGCCTCCTATCAGTGGTTTATAAAATCTTCACTAAAGTTCTTTCACACCGCTTGAAGGTGACACTGGACATGGCTCAACCGAGAGAACAAGCTGGATTCAGGAGTGGCTACAGCAGAATAGATCATATCCACGTACTGAGAGAACTAATTGAAAGAGCGAGGGAATATGAGCTTCCATTGTGCATGGCTTTTATCGATTATGAAAAAGCCTTTGATTCGGTGAAACCATCAGCAGTTGCAATGGCTCTGAAATCCAGCGGTATTGAAGATGCATACATTAATATTATTAATAACATCTATGAAAATGCAAGTGCAAAGATTCGGCTGTTTGAAAATACAACACACATAAAAATTGGAAAAGGAGTGAGACAAGGTGACACCATATCTCCGAAGCTCTTTAATGCCACATTGGAAAATCAATCACTGAACTGGGAAAACAAAGGGATAAAGATTAATGGAGATTATCTAACCCACCTTCGTTTTGCTGATGACATAATCATTTTTGCAACTACCCCATCAGAGCTACAGAGTATGATCCAGGAACTTGCTGACAAGAGTAAAGACGTGGGATTAAAAGTGAACTTTCAGAAGACAAAAGTGATGTACAATGCTTTTACAAGAAATGAAGATTTACCGATTGATGGAGAAAAGCTGGAAATAACAGACACGTACGTTTATCTTGGACAGCAGATATCAATTGAGGGTCACATTGGTGAAGAAATTAATCGGCGTTACAAAACTTGCCTGGAGGGCTTTTGGAAGAAACAGCATAATTTTCAAGAGCAATATGCCATTATGTCTTAAAAGAAAAGTGTTTGACCAATGCATCCTTCCAGTGCTTACGTATGGTGCAGAGACGTGGACCGTAGCTAAAAGAGACATACAAAGGCTGCAGACAACTCAAAGAGGCATAGAGAGGTACATGCTTGGTGTAACCAGGAGAGATAAGAAGAGGAACACGTGGATCCGAAGAATGACAAGAGTGGAAGACATCATGATCAGAGTTAAATCCCTGAAATGGCAATGGGCTGGACATACTGCCAGAAGAACAGACCATCGATGGACAGCCGAAATTTTAGATTGGATTCCATGGGACAGGAAAAGACCCAGAAGAAGACCACATGGAAGATGGGTGGATGAAATTCGAAAGTATGCGGGAGTGACATGGAGGAGACTGGCACAAGACAGACCGTTGTGGAGGAAACTTGGGGAGACCTTCGTCCAGTAGTGGATTGATAATGGTTGACAATGATGATGATGATGATATACACTATCTACCAACAAGTAATTGGACACCCCCTGCAATCGACGATATCTGCGGTCCTGATACACGTCACGGCCGCCGCCGTTAAATATCATGCGGGAAACAACAGCGCAACCAGTCGCATGCAAGATGCCACGCAGTTCGGAGCTCTCTGATTTTGAGAAAGCTGTAATCGTCGGGTATCACAGAAATGGTCGATCTATTCTGGACATATCTAGCGACTTGAAGTACCCAAAATCGACAGTGGCCTACGTTATTGGCAAGGGGAAGATAAGAAGTGACTGTCGGAATGTGCCCCAACCCGGCAGACCCACAAAACTGGGAGTTAGAGACCGACGGGTGCTGGCCAGAGAAACTCGGAAGAACCGAACCAAAGCGATGGGCCACATCCGCGAGGAGTTTCAACAGGCATCCGGGAGTGTTCTTTCGATGAATACCATCCGTAAGGAAGCCCATCTGCTCGGTTATCATGGACGTGCTGCTGCCCACAAGCCTTTGATCACCGAGACTAATAGCGCTGCTCGGTTGACGTGGTGCAAAGAACGTCGACAGTGGACCGTTGAACAGTGGAAACAGGTTCTCTGGAGCGACGAATCAAGGTTCACCCTCTACCGTTCAGATGGCAGGGTGTGGGTTTGGCATCTGCCTGGAGAACGCCTCCTGCCGGAAAGTATTATGCCAACTGTGAAGTTCGGCGGTGGTGGAATTATGCTATGGGGGTGTTTTTATTGGTATGGCACGGTACCCTTGGTCGCAATTCCTGGTAGACTCCACGCAGAGACCTACTGCACCATTTTGGATGATCATGCGCTTCCTACGTTGTGGCAGTTTTACGGGGTGGACCCATGTAACTTTCAGGAGGGCAATGCCACCTGTCATGTTGCGAGGTCCACCATGGTTTGATATGGTGACAGTGGGGTTAATCGAATGGACTGGCCTGAGCAGAGCCCGGACCTTAACCCCATCGAGCAGATCTGGGACGAGTTGGAGCGTCGACTTAAGGGGTGCCCCCATTGTCCGAAATCAGTGAAGGAACTGACCTGTCTTCTCCAAGCCGAGTGGAAGAAAATACCGCTAGCCGTCGTTCAACGCCTGTTTGGAGTATGCCCCGGAGGGTCGCAGCTGCAATCGCCGCTTGTGGAGGCTCCACCAACTATTGAAGGTGAATGAACTTTGTTTTCCTTTGCTATCACAGGTGTCCAATTACTTGTTGGTAGATAGTGTATATATATATAGAGAGAGAAGAATTCTGCGACATTTCTTATGAAGGTTAAAGAGATAATCGTGCTAAAATAACTAATAGTGAAAATAATGCCGTCTTATACACGATAAAAATAGTTTAATGTTAAAAACACACTGGTTAAAATACATAAGATCTTTCGAGTTAGCTTCTAACTCATCTTCAGATGTAAGAACAATGCACATTAACCGGACAATATTCCATACTTATGTACGTTAGATCTCATAACATTAGGTGTCTGCAACATTAGCCGAAATTCTTCTACAAAGCCTGAAGGAAGAAATTTTACAGTCTGCCATTGTTAAACCTTTACTATACATAAGCTACGTATTTTAACCAGCGTTTTTTTTTTTGATTGGAGTTTTAACGGCCACCGTGAGCAACTCAATGGGCTATAAGCAGTCGCTCGTTCCTAATTTAGGGTCACTGGTTCCAGGGAACGGAGAGAGCCAGTGCCGTAAGACAAGCACAACATCCATGCCTCACCCGGATTCGAACCCGGACCCTTTTCGGACGAATGATCACAGGCCATCGCTTAAACCACTGCGTCATTGGGGCGGCCCTGGGTGTTTTTAACATTAAACTATTTTAATCGTGTATAAGACGGAATTTTGTTTACTATTCGTTATTAGACTTTTTTTGTGGCTAAAGTCTTCAATCAAATCCCTATAGTCCAGAGTAGACGCCACGTCGTTTTCTATGGACAGAACAGCGAGAGCTGACAGCCGGTTTTGAGTCCTGGTGTTCCTTCTAGGTAGGTCTTGATAAGCTTCAGCTTAGAAAAGCTCTTCTCGGCAGACGAAATGTTTAAATTGGTCATTTATTTGTATATGATCGTGAACCACAACTACAATATTTTAGGTGACGCCAGGCAAAAACTACTAATTAATTGCCGGCGGTGCGGGGCCCTACGCGGTTGCCCGGTATGCCCGTTCTTGGGCCCGCCACTGAAAAGTAGTAAGAAAGAATAAAGATATATTTCTGAACATTTTCAAGTTCCTTTTCACCAGAGCTCTGAACGCAATCACATTGTCAGAAAATTAGGTATTTTAGCGAGTAGCCATACCCTGTTCAATAAAAATCAGTTTATAAATGCATTTTCTGCTTTTCAGATTGTGGAGCGCTTCTATTAAAACATGTGGTTTCCGTTTAATCTCTAGTAGCCTTGAGGGCATATTTTGATCAATAACCCAGGTTTCAATATTATCAAATCTCCGCAGCGGGTTTCTGAAATGTTTAACCATAATTACAGACTCGAGCTAATGTTATTTAAGCAAATCAAGTGCGACGCCATTGTGAGCGATCGATTCATTGACCGGCGGCGAAGTAAATAACAGAAAATGATTGAGTGAGTGCAGATAAAAAAAAAAAGCTATCTTGGTGTGACTCGGTAAGTATCCCATGTGTTCTCTGTTGTTGGATATGACAGCTATGTACATGCGCTGCATGGCTTCAATGAGCCTTTCTAGTCAATCCTCGAGGGGCATCGTTACGTCATATCCCTTTCCTATTCCCGGAGAATTAGATATTGTGAATGAGCAGGCTATGTCACAGGGGAATGGATGCCTTTTTTTGTTCTGCTTTGTATCCAGTGCGAGGCAGCTGCAGCGTGGGCGCGTGTTGCCCTGAAATAAACAGGCACTGGGAGAGATAAGTGCGCCTGGAAAGGCTTATGCAATCAAGGCTTATGCAATCAACAGGCGGTACACTCCGCTGAACTGTTGAGAAAGAAACTTGCGAAACATAGTTGACTGAAACCGAAAAAACTTTTATCTAACTCTGAAAATTACAGAAAAAGAAAAACCTGATTTACCTTTTCAATGTAGAAACATAATTTACATTTTCATGTTATATTAAATATTTATATTAAAAAAATAGCATTCGCAACAGTTTGTTACTCCATAACTAACGCTGGAATTAAAATCATCCATGTATTACAGTACTCTGAGAAACAGAAAGAAGCTGTGGCGCAGTGGTCTAGGCGCTGGCCTATGACCATTCGTCCGAGAAGGGTCCGGGTTCGATTTCCGGTGAGGCATGGATGTTGTTTTTGTCTTAAGGTACTGGCTTTCTCCCTTCGCTGGAACCAGTGACTCTGAATTAGACTGCTTACATACAGCTGATCGAGTTGCTCACGGTGGTCGTTAAACCTTCAATTAAAAAAAAAAAAAAAAAGAAAGAAGGTAACTGGAGTTTTTTTCCTAAATACACTGCGTATCATAATGATATGACCACCTATTATTTCAAGCATAACGAAGCGAAAAACGATGAAAACCACACAAAAGTAATCTTATTCAAAAGAATGAATTATTTATTTAATAATTAAAAATACAAACGGAAAAAAGCCTTTGGAAGGGAAAAAAAGAACTTTTTTTTTTACATTTGCCAAAACAAAAGTGTTTCAAAATGATATGACGACCTACCTTAGTAGCCAGTATATCCACCAGGGTTATTAATTAATGCAAAAATCCTACCAGGCATAGTATGTACTAATTTTTGTAATTATTTCTGATGTATTTCCGCCCATTTAGAAACTATTGCTGCCTTTAGTTCGGTAATAATATTGCAAGAATATTCCACACATTTTCCATGGAATTAAGATCAGGCGACACAAATGGTCATTCCATAACATGCATGCCGTTGTTCAAAACCTACTCTCATTTGCTGTTTGCCCTATGAATCGATACGTTATCTTGTTGCAGAATCCATGTGGACTCAGCTATTTCATCACCACACGGCAGCAGTTTGTCCTCGAGCAGCATTTTTTAGTCTTCATTCTGCCTGATACAATGTCTTGTTCTTGGTTACTCAGTCCAAGGACTGGTTGTTCAATAGATGTACTTGTCTCTCCATTCCTCTCTGTTCTCTGCCATTCTCTTCATGCCATAGTATGTCCTAGTATTGGTGTCTTGAAGTAATTGGGCCACAAAACGATTCCTTGGCCGTCCTTTTACTCTCTTGCCTTGAATTTTCCCTTCCAAATATTTCAGAATCGGGCCTCTATGACACAATGTGTGTCCCATCCATAACATTCTTCTTCTTCTTTTTAACATGTTGATTAGATTCCTGGGTTCGCCCAATCTCTCCAGGACCTCCTCATTAGTCTTTCTATCAAGCCAGCTTATTCTCTCCATTCTTCTATAACTCCACATCTCAAATGCCTCCAGCCTTTTCACTTCCCTCTGTGTCAATGTCCATGTCTCAGAACCGTAGAGACCTAACGGCCAGATATATGCCTTTAAAATTCTAATACCACGCTAATAAATGCAAGGATACAATCATATAAATAATAACAAAACAAAAAGTTATTGTATCATTGTATCAATCTAATAGATACAATGATACAATCATATAAATAATAATAAAATAAAAATGTATTGTATCAATGTATCAATCTAATAGGTATAATGATACAATCATATATATCCTTATATCTGTTAGATATAATGACATAATGGATTGTATCATTATATCTAATCATCATCATCATCATTGTCAACAATTATCAATCCACTGCTGGACGAAGGTCTCCCCAAGTTTCCTCCACAACGGTCTGTCTTGTGGCAGTCTTATCCACGTCACTCCTGCATACTTTGGAATTTCATCCACCCATCTCCCATGTGGTCTTCTTCTGGGTCTTTTCCTGTCCCTTGTTATCCAATCTAAAATGTCGGCTGTCCATCGATGGTCTGTTCTTCCGGCAGTATGTTTAGCCCATTGCCATTTCAGGGATTTAACTCTGATCATGATGTCTTCCACTCTTGTCATTTTTCTGATCCACGAGTTCCTCTTCTTATCTCTCCTGGTTACACCAAACATGCACCTCTCCAAGCTTCTTTGAGTTGTCTGCAGCCTTTGTATGTCTCTTTTAGCTAAGGTCCACGTCTCTGCACCATACGTAAGCACTGGAAGGATGCATTGATCAAACTTTTTTCTTCAAGGACATAATGGCATATTGCTCTTGAAAATTATGCTGCTTCTTCCAAAAGCTCTCCAAGCAAGTTTTGTACGCCGATTAATAACTTCACCAATGTGACCCTCACATGATATCTGCTGTCCAAGATAAACGTAAGTGTCTGTTATCTCCAGCTTTTCTCCATCAATCGATAAATCTTCATTTCTTGAAAAAGCATTGAACATCACTTTTGTCTTCTGAAAGTTCATTTTTAATTCCACTTCTTTACTCTTGTCAGCAAGTTCCTGGATCATACTCTGCAGCTCTGATGCGGTAGTTGCAAAAATGACTACCTCATCAGCAAAACGAAGGTGGGTTAGATAATCTCCATTAATATTTATCCCCTTGTTTTCCCAGCTCAGCGACTGAAAGACACCCTCCAACGTGGCATTAAAGAGCTTCGAAGATATGGTGTCACCTTGTCTCACTCCCTTTTCAACTTTTATGTGTGCTGTATTCTTAAACAGCTGAATCTTTGCACTTGCGTTTTCATAGATGTTATTAATAATATTAATGTATGTGTCTTCAATACCGCAGGATTTCAGAGCCATTGTAACTGCTGATAGTTTCACCGAATCAAAGACTTTTTCATAATTGATAAAAGCCATGCACAATGGAAGTTCATATTCTCTCGCTCTTTCAATTAGTTCTCTCAGTACGTGGATATGATCTAATGTGCTGTAGCCACTCCTGAATCCAGCTTGTTCTCTCGGTTGAGCTATGTCCAGTGTTACCTTCAAGCGGTGTGAAAGAACTTTAGTGAAGATTTTATGAACCACTGATAGGAGGCTGATAGGTCTGTAGTTCCCGAGATCCACAATGTCACCTTTTTTATGTAACATAATCATTGTAGCGCTGTTCCTATCCTCAGGAATCTTCTTTTCATAAAGGCATCGAGTGAAAATTTGGGCGAGTACTGTTTCGATTTCTCCACTTGCTTCTTGTATGATGTCTACAGTAATTCCATCTTCTCCTGGAGCTTTTCCTCGCTTCATGTTCTTGATTGCATGTGCAACTTCTGCTGGGAGCACTGGAAGAACTCTGGTACTGGTACCTTTCACGATGTCTGGAGTACATGTATCATCCCTTTCATATAAGTTTGGAGTAGAAATCTTTCACTCTTGTCAAAATTTCGCCTCTATTTCTTGTTACAGAACCATCTTCTTTTCTCAGTGCCATAATCTGTTTTCTTCCATTTACTGAGATGTCCCTTTGCTATCTTTAGGCTTTGGTTGTTTTCAATTGCTTTCCTCACTAGTTCACAGTTGAATTTCCTTACGTCTTCAGTGATACTCTTTCGTACTGTCTTGCATAGCTCTATATATTCCACTTTGGAAGTCACATCTTCTTTAGTTGTCCTCATCTCTCTTCTTTTTATCATCAACATTTTGGTTTTTGCTAATAATTTGTTCACATGCAACTTGTTCTTAGACCCAGCTAATTTTGTTGCTGTTTCCATAAGAGCTTTTGTTACTTTTCTGATAACTTCAGAAATATCCACTTCTTCCGATGTTAGGCCTTCTAAAGCAGAGAATCTGTTCTTCAGTTCCTACTTGAAGATATTATGGTGTTTTTTAAGGTTGGTTATGTCAATACATTTTGTTTGTCTTATGATCTTGCCACGTTCAAGTTTGGTGTTGAGGTGCATCTGACATCACACCAATCTATGGTCACTACCTGTGTTAAACTTGTGCACACTGCAGTCCTCTATGACGAATTCTTTGTTACACATAATAAAATCAATTTCACTTGTCGTTCCATTTGGATGTCTCCATGTCCATTTCCTGTGTGGCTTTTTGTTGAAAAAGGAGTTCAAGATGAAAAACCCTTTTGCCTCTGCAAAGTATTTCCACGCTGGATTCTGTTGCTGTGACCGAATTTACCTACTGAAGTTTCATTCTGTTGCTGTTGCCCTATTTTTGCATTGAAATCTCCCACAATTATATTCAAATGCTGCTTACCTTTATTATTTAGATGACGAATTTCCTAATAAAATTCTTCAATTTCTTCTTCAGGATGACTAGTGGTGGGTGCATAAGTTTGAATTATCTGAGCCTGGTATCTTCTCGAGAGTTGGATAACGAGTCGTGCAGCTCTGTTAGAGGAAGTTTCAACTTCTACAACTTTATCCTTCAGTTTCTTGTTTATTATAAATCCAACACCACTAGTTCAGCCAGTATCTGTCCCACGATAGTAGAAGTGATGTCCACTTTTCAGTTCAATGAGATCTTCGCCTTTTCTCCTTACCTCACTTAGCCCGACTATGTCCCAATTGATTCTTTGTAGTTCCTCTTCCAATTCAAGAAGCCTTGATTCAGAAGATAGGGAGCGTCCATTATACGTAGCCAAGGTCAGCGTCCATTATACGTAGCCAAGGTCAGCGTCAGATGGCAGCCTAATCCGGTCCTCCGGGGATTCTTACCACCCTCTGCCTTCATGTCGCACTGGCCGTTGCCTTGGCCAGGTACATTCCAGCTGCCGGAGACTGAGGGCCAAGATCTAAGTTGTATAGTCATTTTTGAGGGGTTTGGCTATAACTCACCACGCTGGCCAAGCGGGTTGGTGAATGTGGGATAGCATTTCCTCTAATCTCGATGGTATAGTTATACCGCTATTGGCGGTCGTCAGAGCCCCTTTAGTGGGAACAGGATGCACCACGAGAAGGCGGGGTTGACATTTGTCAAGGAGAGGCCGTGATGTTACGCATCGCCTGACCTTACATCCCTATATCTAATACAGGCCATTATAGCACGCTACATTGATACAATGTAGCGTGCTATAATGTTTGTATCCTGGAGAACACTCTTTAAGATTTTGAGAAAACTACCTATTTTTATTTGCATTCTCTTTCTCGAAGTGAAACAAAGTCACACAAGTCAAGTTTCAGAACGACTTACTAACTGTTCACTCTTTTGTATTCGATCACCATCATGTGAGGACTTTGCTTGAACATTCCAAAATACGTGAGGAAATAAACACAATAGTATTAATCTTTCAACACTAATTAATGTGAGTTAGCAAGCAGAAAACTTGATAACTTCATTCACTCAATATTTAACAACATACCTCGAATATGCAAACTTCAAATAAACACAGGCCGCCCCGGTGGCGCAGTGGTCTAAGGCGCTGGCCTCTGATCATTCGTCCGTAAGGGGTCCGGGTTCGAATCCCGGTCAGGCATGGATGTTGTGTTTGTCTTACGGCACTGGCTCTCTCCCTTCCCTGGAACCAGTGACCCTAAATTGGGGACAGGCGACTGCTTATAGCCCATTGAGTTGCTCACGGTGGTCGTTAAACCTCCAATCAAAAAAAAAAAAAAAAAAAAAACACACAGCTTTGGCTTTGCATAGCTTACACCATCACGCACTTTCTGGCTTCTGCTTCAACATTATGTATCTCTTGTTCAAACGTCACTCTCTCTGGCCTCCGGATTGTTGCCAGTGTCATTCCGCGAGCGTGAAGATACGACGTTAAGATTGAAAACTCTAAAGGAGAATGGACTCAGATTTACATAGTGAAAGCAACTAAAAATGAAAGTTAATTTAGGGTATACGGTCAGAACAAAAGCTACCAAAAGAGTACCTTTAATCCAAAACTTTTCTTATCAATAAAGATGAATCTTTCAAATTCTTGTTTCCGGGAAATGCCCACTTCAGTTGATTTTCACGGTTCCAGGATTTTGCGCACTTAATTCGATTTTCACGGTGAAGATCAGTCATTCCTGGTTGAGATTTTCATTTCACATTGGCTAAGTTCTCGCAGTTCCTGGTAACATTGGACAAAGTCGTTTTGAAAAATGATAACATTGGATCCTTCGACAACTGACCCAGAGATATATTTCCACTTAGTAGTTACCTCATAACCATTATCTTTAACAGTTTTTCTGGTCTGCCTGGATACTTCTTCATTCTCTTTAACAGTTTTTCTGGTCTGCCTCGATACTTCTGAGAGCTCCTGGCAGCATTGGAAAAAGTCGATTTGAAAAAGGATAACATTGGGTCCTCCGACAACTGACCCAGAGATACATTTCCACATAGTAGTTACCTCATAACCATTCTCTTTAACAGTTTTTCTGGTCTGCCTGGAAATTTCTTCTTAGTTTGAGCTTCCCGTAACTTCAGAAAATATGCTTTTCTTTTTTTTTTTTTTTTTTTTGCTATTAATGTGGATGATTCACAGCACTTGTTCAATGCCGTAATTCTCTCTTTCTCAAAACTCATTCAACCCATGCTGCCGACTTTCCCTCGACCCATGCGAGTTGCTAATGCTACCAAATCCACTAGAAGCGATGTCTTTATATACAGACTGCCGTGATTTGCATACTTCAGTTGTTTTCTGCGCTTAAGATAACATGCAATGTTGCTGTCATGTGGCACATAAATCACGGTTTTCGCATTTTAGCTAAAGGTGGTCATATGATTTTGCAACACTATATTTCTAATAAAAATACGTTACAGCTACAGTTAGGACTTTTTAAGACATTTTTATATCATTTATCCACTGCCCCATACACACTGTTATGGGGGATTTTGCTGCTTCAGAATTAGCATTGTTTTTGGCAGTGCTTTTTTCAATGGTGGATGGTCATATCATCATAAAACGCGGTGTATAGTCCAGTTTCTGTTCAACTCTGGAGATATTTCTACCATTCTAATATGCTACTTGCTTTTCGTATCGTGTGCTCCTCGGACACGATCGGAAATACTTTGAAGGAACAAACTGGGTTAGTGGAGGCTCAAAACCTTTTATGAATGATAATGAAGTTTTTGCTGTGACTGAGAGAAACACTTAACTGTGGTCGTTATGAACTTTCATTGTAAAACTCCTTTCAACATTCCTTGGAAGATAGAGCAATGGTTTGCAGAGTTCACTTCAGCTGTAGAAGCTACTTAGGATTTTTTTGCAGTAGGTATTTTCAAAAATACCTACTGCAAAAAAAATCAGTAGGCATTTTTCTAAACCACATCAGACATGTCTCTTTCGTTAAGTTAAAACCCTTAAGGTTATTTCCTGACCTCTTTATCACGATATAGTATAATTTCTTTTACATGGAAAGTATCACTAGCTTTCTGGACATTCAATAAACCTCCTGGCAACATTGGACAAAGTCGTTTGAAAAATGATAACATTGGGTCCTTCGACAACTGACTTCCCTTCATTTTTAGAGCAGACACGAAACTCTTTTCGTCGCAGGGAATTTCACCTTCTCGTTTTTTTCTCAGACGCTGAATCCAGACGCTCTTTGTTTCTCCCTACCTTTTCTCAGAAAAGAGCAGACTACTATATCGATGAGTTCACTTTGCTTGTTTCCCTCCTTTGAGCCATCTGGCCAGTTGTTCAGTGCTCCTCCCCGCCACTTTTACCCATTGTGAGAATGACCTCATTAAATCTTAAAGTTGTGAGAAAAAGTCATGTGTTCGAACTCTCCCTACAAGCAGGATATTTCGTAAAATAATTTACAGATCAATAAAGTAATGTTAACTGAACTTCACAAACAGCAGATTGCATGAGAAACTGCCAGTGATATTGTATTCTCCAGATATCAGAAGCATACGAGGAGTGGCTCTTTCCTTCCTTATAAACACGGATGTCAGAAACATTAGTGAAAACATTCTCTAAAAACTGGCGAAAAGAGGAAATGACTTTAATTTATAAGATGATGTAAAAGATCATTATGAATGCTTATTTTTACCGAAATGAATTAGCCCAGGCTTACATTAACATTCTGTCTTAAAATGAAATGTGTTTAAGCAATGCATACTTCCAATTCCTACTTATGGATCAAGGACATGGTTTCAAAATCGCTTTATTCTAATTTATCATAAGAAAACATAAGAGGGAGACGTACAGTATTGGGCATCTCACTGGGAAATAATACAAAACTGTAAAAAACATGATGGTATATACATTGCAATGACAATGGGGATGAATAACAAAATGCTGCAAGCAAAGCTTATTGAATAAAAAAATTGCAGAAGTGACAAAGAGAAACACATCGTGTCACATGACATTGGCTGGGCATGATTTACAGGATAACACAGGCGAAACAATAGTACACAATTAGAAAAAGAACAGTACAAACACCGCCGTGAAGGTAAAACATTACATACATGAGATAAAAACACAGCGTGCACAATTGTGCAAGTTATTTAACGAGGGCACCAAAGCAACATAATACAGGCGGGGTGAAAGTAAGTAATGTACACGAGTAAGCATGAAAATACACTGAGATGGCATTAGCATTCACAATTCAACGGTAGTGTGGATTGCACGAGTCGTAGAGTGGAGGAGGGCCACCAGGGTGCCACGGAACTCAGCAAAGGAGGTGTAGAATGTCCTAGGGTTCTGCATGGACCGCAATTAAAAAAGTTATATGGAGGTTGCAGGAAAAAAATTACAAAAATTGATAGATGCATATTTGGTGTAACGAGGAAAAACAGGAAAAGGAACTCGTGGATTAGAAAACTGACAAGAGCAGATATAATCATAATCAGAGTATAAATCTTCAAGGGGTAATGGGTTGGACATAACTGAAGTACTAGATCTGATATCATGACACAAGAAAAGACACAGAAGAATACCACTGAGAAGATGGTTGGATGTGAAATTCGAATGTATACCAAAATGACATGGAAGAGGAATGTTTAAGATAGAGAATTGTGGAATAGACTAGGGGTGACCTTCATCCAGTAGTGAGCTGAAACTGGTTGGGGATGGTGATGAATCCTTTTGTAAAAAACAAATTGTAAACGTTATACTTACTGTCTCCAGAAAAAAAGAAATCACGTCTTTTGCGCATTTAATTTCTTACGAAAGTCAGTTTAATATTGGAAATAACCAAAATTTCGCTTTTTATCTGATACTCTGCTATTTTTTGGAAAAAGCAACTTAATCAGAAAATGAGAACATTTTGAGTAGTGCCTTTCTCTCTCTCTCTCTCTCTCTTTGTACGAGCACTGTAAATACGAGAGTCCTCGGAATTTCGTAAAGTACAAATCTCCTGTTTAGGATACGCCAACCTCAAACCGCTTGGGTTGGAATTTCAACCTGTCGGTATGTGCACAACTGGGATATTAAACAGATAAGACAAAAATTACCACCGGCATAGCTCAGTTGGTTAAGTCTCTGTTGTCTGTGTGGGAGGCAGACGTTTCTGACGCGTGTTCGAATCCTAGTCCTGCCGGCTATCTAGTCTGCGGTTTTTCCGTGTTTTTCTGCAAACTCCTCGTGTTTGGTGATGCAAAAGCGTAGATGGTTCCTTCTCAAGCCGGCCCCGGACGCACTTTGTCCTTGGCCCCCGTTTTCCTAGGCTGCTTGCGTTTAGCAGATAAGTTCCGATGCGCTGATAGTAAAACAATAAGAGACAATGGTAATCTGATGCCTCATGGCACCATACACCTACAGGAATCCTTCCCATGATTGTTGATGATGAAGACAAAACGTATGGTATTTGGTATGCTACGAGAATGCATCTGATATACTAAACACAAAAAGAGGCTAATTACTCTGGACAACAGCCAAAATGTATCTGAGACAAAAGTAGCTATGTTTAACTAATTTAAAAATCTCGAATTAGCTCTAGTTTTCAAGGTCGTTAATACCGTGGGAATGTATGGTCTGCACCATAATTCCGATATGTCGAACGCGTGATACACCCCCCTTCCGAGACGGATGACATTGAGCGCCAATTGGATGACGCAAACAGTAGCAGTTATTCCAGCCACATTTCCTCCTGAACGTCAATTTACGTTGTGGATTCTGTGAGTACCTGCGCGTCGTTCAAGATGCCTCGTGAATGCATAAACATGGCGGATAAATTTTGTTATTGGTCTTTATTTTCGGTGTAAGATCAGTGACCAGGACTGGTATTGTGGCCCGCACATATGTTGCCATTCCCGTGCAACAAATCTGTGCTGCTGGTTTAACCGAAAAAGACGTTCGATGCGTTTTGCAGTTCCAATGTTGTGGAGGTAACCGACAAACTATCTCAATAATTGTTACTTTTGCACGTCTCCTCCAACTGGACATAATATTTCCAAGAAGAAGAAAGCAGTCTTTGACCTACCTCAATACTTCCTAAGTTATTGCCCAGTGCCTCAAGGCGAGCATTCTATGCGCCCAAACCCACCACATTCTTACACTCTTGAAAATCCATTTACGCTGTCTTGCTGCTCTTATCTGGGCAAGGGATGGTTATTCCCATTGTTATGTACATAGTCATATTCATCTGATACGACTTTGGAAATGGACTTCATTCCGATCCTTCGCGTACACTAACTCTCACGTCAAACGTTTCCGTCTGCCGTAAGCCACTTTTGGCATATATCCGGAAATGTCTGCAAATTTCCTTTTTCACTTGCAAAAAGCATGATGCACGGTGCTGCCTTCTACAATATTTCTGTTGCAGCATTTAAATCCGTGTCAAATAGAAATGGCTTCATGCCGTTTATATAGTAACAATTCTCACGTATAATTTTCCTGTATGTCCTATGCTATTGCTAACATATACACGGGAATCTCTCTAAATTCCCTTTATCAACTGCAAACATGGTGGGCGGTGCTGCTTTGCTCACTTTACTGCCGCTACATCTAAAACCCTGCCAAATAAAAACGGGCTCTTTGCTGCTTATCCTTGACGTATTGCAAATCTCACGTCACATTGTTGTGTCTGAACTGTGATACTTCTGACACACGTGGAAGAACCTGTTTACATTTCCTCTATCAACTTCGCATATGGCTGTAGCACCATTTCTTCTCGCAGATAATTCAATTTTTCTACATGTGCACTGAAGTGCCAGAAAAACTGGAACAGAGGAGCTTATGCAAAATACATAGCAACGTCACATATGCTAGTACTCGGTTATGTCCGCCAGTGCGTATACAAAGCGATAGACATCCTTTCCAGCTGTCAGAGCTGTTTTCGGCATGAGAATGACAAATAATAACGATTTAAGCGATTTTCAACGCGGGGTCATAGTTGCCGCTCGTGAGATGGGCCATAGATTTTTGGAGGTAGAAACGAAGTTCGGATTTTCACGGACGACCATTGCATGGGTGTACCGTGTCTAAAGATTTCCGGCCAAACCTCCAACCTACGATACCGGTGTGGCCGTAAAAAGACATTGGGTGAACGTGACTATCGTCGGCTGTCAAGAATCGTTTCACGCGATACGCGTGCAGCACTCTCGCAGGTATCGTCGGAATTCAATGCCGGAGTCTCAACAAGCATCAGCGTCCGGACTGTGTAACGTGCCCTGCACGAAATGTGCGTTGGGAGCCCTTGATGTGTGCACGACACCGAGTTATGCGCCTCGCTTGGGCACGGCAACACCGCCACTGGACACTTGATGACTGGTAACAAGTAGCCTGGTCTGACGAGTCGCGTTTCTAACTTATCGGGCAGATGGAAGGATTCGTGTGCGGCGCAAACCCCATGAATCCGTGGATCCCGCCTGTCAAGAGGGAACTCTACCGGCTGGTGGGGAGTTCGTAATGGTATGGTGTGTGTTTAGCTGGACTTCACTGGGACCCCTGGTACGTCTTCAAACGTCTGTGACCGGCCAACGTTATGTGAGCATCATTTCTGACGAGGTACACCTGTTCATGTCCTGCATTCATGCTGATGGGTTGGGCCCGTTCCAACAGAACAATGCACCTCCACACAAATGTCGGGACGCCACATTAGAGTTAGAAGAGCATTCATCTGAGTTTAGGGTGTTGCCATTCCCACCCAAGTCCCCAGATCTGAACGTGATAGAACACATTTGGGATGCCATGCAACGCGCTTTCGAACACAGGAATCCGAGACCGCGGAATACACCCGAATTATGGAACGCTCTGCGGGAAGTATTGTGTGCGTTGCCTACAGCATATTTCCAGAAGCTAGTAGAGTCCATGCCCCGTCGTATTTCTGCAGTCCTGCGCTCCCGTGGGAGACCTACCAGGTGTTAGACTGGTGTACCAGTTTTTCTGGCACTTCAGTGCATATTTTACATATAGTATCTCTTATATATCAATTTTAGTCCTGCTCATGGTAGTATAAAGTCATCTACCTCTATGGATCTCGTACATGCGTCTACCCCCCTTACAAAGGGGGACCTAGAGATATTGGTTGCCGCTAGAATAAGATGCATTCAAATTTATTTCGGTAATCCATGTAATGCGGGAAGCATTGATTATGTCAAGGCGAATAAATCTTTAGCGTTTTCTAATGGCTTACGTTGTGAATAAAGTCCTGGGTTTTTCTGTGCCCACTTCTAAAATTTCATATAAATCTTACTGACAAGTATTTCATACTAATTAAATTGATTTCTGGTTAACTGCTCCATCGCCTATTCGCTTCCTCTCGGTTGGATTAGTGGTTTAAGAATTTTGTAGGAAATTTCGAGCCAGTAATTTCTGTAATTCCGCAAATGTAGAAAAGACAACAATAAACATTTTAGAAACGAGCTTGTAAATAAACTTCAGTAATGGCAAGCCATGTTTTAGGATTTCTAACACCAGCCACAAAAGTGCATGTAAGCTTAAATTTCACATTTAGACTGACGTCAACCGATTGTTACTGTTCTCCCTAAGAAAAGTTTTATAGCTCCTTAGAGTTTTATTGCTCCTTAAAAGTGGCCTTGAGTTCTTACCATTAAGTGCAGCAGGGAGGAAAAATTAATGCAAATTTGTGCTTAAATCTGCTGCATCGAGAGATTTTGTTTCGGCACCATTAAGATCCAAAGTTCTAGTGACACTAAGGAATCCTTGAGAATGTTCGGAAGTTGTATTTCTTTCCCCTTTAAGTACCCCCGACGCCTTCTCTTCATTTAGCAGAAAAATGCAAAGTAGAATTTTCATTCGTATCTTCGAAGTACATTCAGAGATCCAAGAAGCTTTTGTGGAACCTGAAAGCGTTTTGTCGCCCGAAAAGATTAACGAAAATGAGCATTGACTGAGACAATGAAAGTCTAGTTTCCAGGGATAACAGAAAGAGAAAGTCGCGATTAGGGATTTTAAAAGCCATCTTGCCTGCTATTAAAAGTCTCTTGAGGTACAATAAAGAACATCAAATGCTTTCTAGTTTCGATCGCAGAATTTGAACTCCTAATTGCAGCAAAGGAAAAACTCAGGGAGTGGAAGCTATATAAACTTCGATAGTAAATTCCTGTCCATTAGAGGACTTGACCGCCTCTGTTCCAGTTTCTTATTGAATTCATGCGCAGAATGGCGCAAAGCTACGAAACCTTTGTCAGTTCCTACAATAAAGGTCAGAATTTCCATTTTCGACATTCACAGTTGAAGACCTGGTACACACATCTGAAGAACACATAGTTTAGATAATCTCATTCAGGTCTTCAAATTCAGGGATCATTGTTCCTTTTCAAAACCACACTGGGTTTTATAAATTAAGAAACAAAAACCCCAGAAAAATCGCGATCATTTATGAAACAAGTTAGTGAAATCATACAATTCATTGATTATGATACGCTTTCCAACATATGAGAAATCAATATTCAAGTTACTACTCAAGTTATGAGGATAATGGCTGTAAAATAAATCTCTCTCCTCTTACCCGACCTCTGACCCCATTTCAATGATATTCAACAGAACCGGTGAAGTTTACTTCCGGAACAACGTGAAAAGTTTCGTCTCAATCGAAGCATTTTTACGTAAGTTATAACGCATACGGGCAATGGAATGGATCCCGATCCTATGTCCTGACCTTTGATCCCATTTCACCCGATTTCAATGGGGTTCGTCCTCATATAGTCCACTACCACATACTAAAATATCATCGAAATCGAACCATTTTTAATAAGTTATGACGCATAAGGGCAAACATCAGGAACACCGAGCATCGCTCAGGTAAAGGGAGGATGAGGGAACAAAACAATTTATATTATGCTTTGTTATTTCCAAGTATTGTAATGCTAAGTCTAAAACATCAAGATTAATAATGATAGACGAGTTAGAGACACATTAATTTAGAATAAACATCAAAACAAAGATGAATGATATTTTTTTATTTGTGTTAGAGTAAGAAATGTTTTAAAACTGTTTTTATTATTTTCGAACATGAAACACCAAACAAAAATTGTTAACATGGCGTTCTTCATCGAACCCCATTGCTGTCTATTTATTAGCCGTATTTGATCAAGGTTTTCTTCCGATATAGATTCATTGAAGGTTATAATAACGTCGGACATTATTTCCATGCTCCTCGCCATAGCTGCTCGGAATGGTCTTTTTGTAGGCTAATCTTCTTCCAATGGAAGGTCATGTGTTTCGAGACTGGAATGTGAACGGAAACCATCGGTTCTTGAATGTCCAAGCTGTTCCATATTTACTTCTTCCGCTTGTTCTTGTTCCAACAGTGTCGTATTCTTCTTATTAAATTTAAAACGTGCACGTTTCGTAGGGAATCGACCACCATATTTTTTATATTGTTTTACCATCCACGTGACACTCTGTTAATAGTAATTAATAAAATATTAACGAATCATATTTAAACACAGCGGTTATGCTCGTTATCAAGTGACTATTCAAAAATGTAACAAAAAATGCTGTTTTAAGTTTAAATTTCAATACAGCATTTGCACAACTCACTTTTGTTCTAGATGAAAATAAGAGTAATGCGTAATACGCACACAACGCGTGACGTAATGAGGCAGATGGTCGCGAGAGTGTGACGTCGTAAAACTTTAATCGGATCCACAAACAACGGTGGCGTAATGAGGCAGATGGCGTGACCGCGCGCCAACATCACAATCGCGAGTCGATTGCGAGAGTGTGACGTCATAATATTTCTAAGAATAGGAAACATTAATAGGACGACACCATGGCACTAAACACGTGGTAACTCGGGGGGGGGGGGGTATTTAAGCCACTAAACGAATTTTTCCAAATTCGAGATCAAGCTATATTGATTTCTAGTAGCAGAAAACGGTAGGTTAACCACTTTCATCAAAATCCTTAGAGCCATTTTCAAAATAAAATTTACAGACATACAAGAATTGCTCCTTCGTTCTCAGGTGGTCCTCTCCGACATACTAAGATTTCATCGAAATCGAACCATATTTACGCAAGTTATGAAGCGTAAGGGCAATGGAATGCATCCCTCTCCTATATCCTGACCTTTGAACCCACTTCAAGCATTTTCCGTAGGGTTCGTCCCCATATGGTCTCCTACCCCATACTAACATTTCATTGAAATCGAACCATATTTACGCAAGTTATGATGCATAAGGGCAATGGAATGGATCCCGCTCCTATGTCGTGACCTTAGACCCCATTTCTTCAATTTTCAATAGGGTTCGTCCCCAGGTGGTCCCCTACTGCATGCTAAAATTTCCCTCGAAATCGAACCATTTTTACGCGAGTTTTTGTGCGGTAGACAGACGGACAAACCTGGAGCATATATGCTTCTTCAACCTACGGTTGGAAAGCGTAAAAAAGAGTTCGAACCGTACAAAACGTCGCTATATGAAGTAAAACGTAATGCTGAGTCATGCAACATGTGCAAATGAGTGTCGTTTATACAGATGAGCCGCAGCATAAAAAGGGGCTGTCGCGGGAGTGGGCGTCACATGATTTGTGGAGTGCAAAGAACTGATTTTGAGACAGCAGATTTGTTTTAATGGCTGCAAAACATCATTTAACAGGTGAACTGATGTGGAGATCGATGGAAAGATTAGATGCAGGACAAAGTCAGGTGGAAGTTGCGCAATAACTGACTGTATGGGAGCCGTTGTATAGTCCACGGACTGTGACACCAATTTCAAAGTACGTAATAGCCGAAGCACGGGCACAACCAACATCAACAGAAGTAGTAAGACGGAAATGCGTACACATACACACACACATATATATTTATATAGTAATATTAGTGTAGAAAGCCATGTAGTCTTCGGTTTTTCCGGGGTTTCGCAAGACTCGCCGTGTTGTGTACGCGAATGCGTAGATGGTTCCGTCTGAAGTCGGCTACGGATGTGTTTTGTCCCTGGAGGTAAACCCAAGCATCCTGGGAAATCTCAACTACCTTACTACCTCCCTTTCCCAGGATGCCTGGGTTTGGAAATGGGGTAGTAAAACAATGTAAAACGAATGAAATCTGATGTCCATGACATGACGCACCTACAGGAATATTACCTATGGTTGTTGATGATGCTTGTATATATGTATATAATATCGCAGAAGTGGAAATATATAGACCATATATAAACGTATAACGAATAATATATAAACGTATAGAACGTATTAGAACATATTGTTACGACCACCCCCTCCCCCATTAATTCGGGAATTCAACGGGTGTGGTGGATGTGTGAAATTAATTAGGTATTAATTAACTAAGTTCGAGGCTTTATTGGAGTTAAGGATTGTAAACAGCAGAGAAAGTTTTATCTGGGGATAGAACAGAAAAGAGACGTAGAATTCTCACACGTGCAGGGTTGATCAGAGTTGAGCTTTTTGGCGTTGTAAATTGTAGGTCACAGCCGACGTGCCAGTCTAAACAGGGAAGGAGGAACATTTCGAAACGGGCCACATGTAGAAATGAATGAAGATGGGGGACAAGATGGTCAGCAAATTATCGTAAATTCGTCGAGTGTTTAGAGCATTTTCGAGTACAATTGCTCTCTTTTTGTGTGGTCCGTTTGGAAAAACAAGATTGCGCATTTTGGCGTGAAAATAAGGAAGACATTTCAGTTGTTTTTACGCTCTCTGATGTTAAGGACGAGATGTCTTGGTGCTTCTATGTGATTAGGGGAAAATGAAGCAGTAAACCTCCCGCAGTTAAAAAAGAAAGAAGAACAGCAACTCGAGGCAGCTGGACAGGCCAGTTTGCCATTAAGACAGCGGAATGCTGGTATCCGCATGTTAAAGCAGCAATTTCGGTGCTGGGAGCCGATATAAAATCTGCGACTGGTTGCCCCATTAGAGTGGCGTTAAAGAGAAATTCAGCGAGTGGACGTTGGTCGCTCCATGGAGAAGCGAAGCTAAGGCGAAGCTCTGGTTCGAATGTCAACTACAGCAGTGTGGAATCATTATCCCAATCATCCCCTCCTGGAGGAAGTAAATATGCTAGCTTATCTTACGAAGCGAAGCGAGGCTCCATCAACAAAAACCTGTGTGTGTGTGTGTGTGTGTGAGTACGTTAGCCGTGCAACCACTACGCGTCAGTGCCAGGGGACACAACTCTCGCAGTGAAGCCTTCAATGTAAAAGGAAGTGTGTATCAAATTTCAGGTGAAATCGTAAATTTGGATTTATTCTTTACAGCATTACTATAAGTATAAACATTTTATTTTTGTTATAACATCTGCTACGCAATTAATTGAGGAACTGAACTGGTAAACAGTAAGGACTGAACTGTGTATTAAGTTCATTAAAACTTTCTTACGGGGTTATTTTTAGGTCAAAGTTGACCCAAAACTTATGTTCAGAAGACAACTAATTTTGATTCATGTGTGTGCCATTGTTATTTTTTATAGCCAATTAAAAATGTCTGTTTAGTGCAGTCAGCGCAGTCATAGAACACATTATTTATGTGTACAAACGTGATTGGTTTGAATTGTTTAAGTGTATGCCTATATAATACAGTCTTCGCGCCAAGGACAACGTCAAATGACCGTGGAAAAGAAATATAATATATTGCTCGGCCACGGGTGTTACATTGGTTGTCCGCGGTGAGATAGCTGCCGATACCGTTACATTGTTGGCAGCGGCCAAGGTCGTTACACTGGTTGTCAGCTGTGGGATAACGACCCACGACCGTTACAATATAATTTAGTCACTTACTTACAGAATGTGTTGAAACTGTCGTCCTTCATTTGCAAGACATAGCCTTACTGTAAATATTAACACTATACTAGTGATCCGATTTATTGGCGTAGAAAATAGACACATAAGCGTTTCCAAGCTTTCGCGCATCAACCAGTTTCTGTCTAACTTCCTTGAAAAAATCATCTGGTTGATGTGCGAAAGGTTGGAAACGCTTATGTGTCTATTTCCTACGCCAATAAATCGATTCACTAGTACAGTGTTACTATTTACTACATAATTTGTGTACTGTTCCTCGTTATCAATAACCTAACTGTTTTTAACATGTTTTCAAACTCATCTGCTAGAGTCAAGATGTCCTTCCGTAGTAATGTTAAGGCCTAATTCTGACGGGCTGCAGTCAAATGTTTTGAATTAAATAACTTTTTGCATTCAGTGTTTGCTGTTTCTTTGATAACATGCCAAGCTTCAGAGTATACTTCGCAGCAACACCACTTGTTTACAAGATTGTGATGAGTTGACTATTTCCACAATGTTGATGTTGATTTCATCATTGCCCCTTCGCCAAATCCAAACACGACCGTCAGATTGGAAGAGTGAAAAGCGTTACACGTCACTCCAAAGAACAGCTTTCCAGTCGCCCACAGCCCTGAAACGACGAGACACACACCACTCTAAACGGCTTTCAAGGAAGGAACACTCATGAAATCAACATTCACATTTTGGAATCGTTCAGTTCATCACAAGCTTGTGAATATTGGTGTTGCGGTGAAACATTTCTGGTTATTTAATGAGACGAAGCCACTTATAGTACTCACTCTTTCCGTTTTAGTTTTCAACAATAAAGTATTTGTTTTTCTCGTCGCCTCTTTCGATCTCCTAAATACTAAATTCATCCATATTAACAAATAAGACATAAATTTCGACGTGACATGCCATGGTAACGGGATGTTAGCGATGCGATATAAAAAGTAACTCTCAGTGTTACAACATGACTTGCCGGGTGTGAGAGTGAATCAGCATAGAAGCAGGCGATAGGTGTTTTCCTGTACCTTGCTCTGGATAGTTGTAATGAAATCAAACGCAAAGAAAATATCGTTTTATGATAGGGCGTCAGTGTGTCTAGCGTTGGCGCCGTATCGTCGGTCGGTGGAAATCTTCGTTGCTTTAAGAGACAGACAATATTTTTGCAGGACAAATCATTTTTCCCTCCACGGACACCAATAACGAGCACAAAATTCCACGGTACTCATCTTTCTTCGAAATCTTTTTTTTTTTTTTGCTCTTTAAAAATAAAACGGAAATAAAACCAGGTTGAATTATCCAATCCGTTTGACCCGCAAAAAACAGCCTACCATCTGACTCGCTGAGACGTGACCACATCCTATCTCTGCTCATGTTCTTTAGGCATCATTTCACCAAAAGATACTTACAGCACGTATTATGTCAGATTAAATGTTTTCCTAAATTTTCGACTTGTAACAGAATGGAACGTGACTCTTTCAGATTGACAATGCCACTTATCACAAGACCCAGGTCAAAGCATTGTACTCAGAGATTCAAAAATGTTTCTAGCATCACGTCGAAGCATTGTCTTCAGAAATGTTTCGAGCATCAGGTCGAACCATTGCTTTCAGAAAGGTTTCAAGCATCGGGTCGAAGAAGTGTCTTTGGAAATGTTTCGAGCATCAGGTCGAAGCACTGTCTTCATAAATGTTTCGAGCATCAGGTCAAAGCATTGCTTTCAGAAATGTATAACGAAGTAAATTTCTCCGTTATTTCTGTCCACGCCAGGATTCGAACCCGGATCCCCTCATTCCGGAATAAGTTGCTCTACCAATTGAGCTACGCGGACGTTTTATTCTGATTCCTATCTGCCTTTATGTCGTGTGCGTCCTTCTGGCAGATACGTCACATCTTCTGGTACGATTTTTTTATTTTTATTTTTTTTTGAATTGCTGGAGAAGGGATTCTCTTATTTTTCCAATCTCGCGGTGTGGAAATAATATCACACCATTGCGAGATTTTGAACGGTCGGGTCATCTGGATAGTTCGGGCGCCATTATAACGAAGTAAATTTCTCCGTCATTTTTATCCGAGCAAGATTCGAACCCGTGTCCCCTCATTCCGGAATCAGTCGCTCTAATAATTGAGCTACGCGGACGTTTTATTCTGATTCCTATCTGCCTTTATGTCGTGTGCGTCTCTCTGGCAGGTACGTCACATCTCCTGGTACGTTACAAATGTTTCGAGCATCAGGTCAAAGCATTGTCTTCAGAAATGTTTCGAGCATCAGGACGAACCATTGCTTTCAGAAAGTTTCGAGCATCAGGTCGAAGCAGTGCCTTTAGAAATGTTTCGAGCATCAGGTCAAAAAATTGTCTTCACAAATGTTTCGAGCATCAGATCGAAGCATTGCCTTCAGAAATGTTTCGAGCGTCAGGTCGAAGCATTGCCTTCGGAAATGTTTCGAGCATCAGGACGAACCATTGCTTTCAGAAAGTTTCGAGCATCAGGTCGAAGCAGTGCCTTTAGAAATGTTTCGAGCATCAGGTCGAAGCAGTGCCTTTAGAAATGTTTCGAGCATCAGGTCAAATAATTGTCTTCACAAGTTTTTCGAGCATCAGGTCGAAGCACTGTCTTCAGAAATGTTTCGAGCATCAGGTCGAATCATTGTCTTCAGAAATGTTTCGAGCGTCAGATCGAAGCATTGCCTTCAGAAATGTTTCGAGCATCAGGTCGAAGCATTGCCTTCGGAAATGTTTCGAGCATCAGGACGAACCATTGCTTTCAGAAAGTTTCTAGCATCAGGTCGAAGCAGTGCCTTTAGAAATGTTTCGAGCATCTGGTCGAAGCATTGTCTTCAGAAATGTTTCGAGCTTTAGGACGAACCATTGCTTTCAGAAAGTTTCGAGCATCAGGTCGAAGCAGTGCCTTTAGAAATGTTTCGAGCATCAGGTCGAAGCAGTGCCTTCAGAAATGTTTCGAGCATCAGGTCGAAGCGTTGTCTTCACAAATGTTTCGAGCATCAGGTCAAAGCATTTCGTGTACTCACCTGGAGACCAGTTTCCCACATTTTGAATTCTACAGAACGAATCTGAAATGCATTGGAACGAAACATTCGCCAGTGAACAGCAGTGCTTAGATCCGTCGCCAAATTTCGAGATGTTATACTCGGCTGACACACGAGAATAGATGGTGACATCTGCGTTCCAGTGCAGCCAATGCCACTCCACGTGCAAGCGCCTATCGTGGGAAAAGGTGGCCCATCACAATATTTAGTCATATTGTTATGGCTCACTGCGCATGTTCTGACGCCACTTTTAGAGAACATCATGAATATATTATATTTTGGTCGACTCACAGTATTTCTGAGCTGAAGCTTGTTATCGTAAGAGAAAAACACTGTTGAAGTAGCCTTTGTAACCCAGAATTTCTTTTCTTCGAATTCAAGTTTCGCGTACTTTAGTAACGCATGGTACATCGAAAATCCATGGTCACGTGCGTCGCCACGTGATCTAGGCAGCTATGTAAGACTGCTGTCCGTTAGTAATAATCAGTAGTGTTGATCACGATTAAAAGAACAAAAGAGTCGGATGAAATGCTTATTTTGGGTGCTTGTCTGTATGGAAAAAATGGTTTTAAAAGCAGCAGAGCTGACTAGTTTATATCCCGGGTATTTAATCAGCGGAAAAATAACCAACATCGCATGTCTAAGAGACGTAACTGTGGCGTGACGACAATCTGACAGGAATGCGATCACCGTCGCCTGAGAAGAATGGTACGGAGAAACAGGACCTTCTATGTGCAGCAATTGACCGAAACCTTATGTATATATGCCCCATATCTCAGTGAGCTGTGGGCAAAAAACTGAAGAGAATCGGTATTGGCGGTCGCATGCTTACAGGGAAACCACTGATTTCCGCGAAGAATCGGAAGGTTCGTCTACAGTGGTGTCTAGAATACCGTGACTGGGCAGTATAAAACTGGAAAAAGTCACGTTGGGCAACTAGTCGCGGCATACCTTGTTTTGTAACGATGGTAGCCAGAGAGCTTCGCGGGAATCCCTTCCAGCGATGGACCCAGCTGAATTTGTAAACACAACTCAAGACTGTGGAGGTGATGCCATGCTGTGGGATGCGTTCTGTTGGTATGGAACGGGTCCGCTGATATTGCCGGAAGGTCGGGGGTCCTTCAAGAATTATCTGAATATAGTTTCCAATCAAGTCGATCGGGCTACTTTTAGCTTTTTATCCAGAAGGTAACGGCTGTTTTATGGATGTTAATGAAAGAGTATAGGTGATCGTTCAAAACGTGCAGGTAGTTCGCAACAGGTAAACACCTCTCCAGACACATTAAAATGCCTAACGTGTCCAATGTGAAAGCTCCCCGAACCTTAACAGAGTCACCACGGCCATGAACATTGCTGATCAGGTTCGTCATGTCCTCATGTTGTCAACGCCACACTCGTACCCTCCCGTTAGCTCGGTACAGCTGAAAACGGGACTCACCAGACCACACGACGCGACGCCACTCTGCAGATATATAGTTTAGATGTTTACTGGCACCAGGGGAGTAGTAATGTCGGATGACGAGCAGTCAACGGTGGCACGCGAGTAGGGCGCCGGTTCTCTTAGCCCAGGGAGTGCAGCGTTCACCGTACTGCTCACACGCTGACGCTCCTTCGGTCTCCCTCGTTTCACCTGGATGCGGTTTGCGCCGCCGTTGCCAAGCGGTTGGTCAGTACAAGCATGGATAATCTGCGCCGAACCCGGTCATCAATGGCATGCAGTCGGTTACCGCTTGCTCGCTGAGCTCTGGTACGTCCGTTGATGGTATACTTGACGTATATCATTGGTACGATTGCCCTCGGGAGCCCTACGGTTCTTACGACTTGGGCGTAGAATTACACACCTGTCTTGACACGACAATGCCCCCACGATGAAAGTCTCACATTCACAGACATTGGTAGATTGCTGTACATTGTTAGGAAGCCCTGCTATTCACCTGTTTACGGCCTGCCTGTTTCCGGTTTGGATCTGTTCCACTCTGCAATGGAGGATGCCCATGTGAACTGTCGATCGTTCTTGTCTCTAACGCTTTGTCTACTGAGTGTATGTAGACAGAGAAACCGACAGATAGATGGATAGATAGATTAATATATATCAAATACGTGGATATAATGTAAATGGACGATGTCATCGCTCTTTCCACGTTATTTTTTAAACAACGCATAGCGACTGAAAACAATTTTTCAGTCGCTATGCGTTGTTTAAAAAATAACGTGGAAAGAGCGATGACATCGTCCATTTATATTATATCCACGTATTTGATATATATTAACCATTTCTATCGCCCTTTGAATTTATCAGCTACAATTAAATAGCTGTTGCGTTAAATGCCACCAGATGACGCCATCTCAGTTGCTGAGACCATCAACCCGTATTCGTGTAGTCAGATGCTGACTGATAAACCACGCATGGCGCTGAGAATTGTTAGCGCCGTAGCGTAAATTCGAACGCACTCGACTAGTTATCGAGAGTTCTGGGGTTCGATCCCAGCGGTGCCGGAATACAATTTTTCAGTCGCTATGCGTTGTTTAAAAAATAACGTGGAAAGAGCGATGACATCGTCCATTTGGATAGATAGATAGATAAATAGATAGATGGATAGATAGATAATGATTATACATCATAGTCAATCCACTGCTGGATGAAGGTTTCTCTAAGTAATTTTCCTGTCTCTTGGCATCCAATCTATGATTTCAATCGTCCAACAGTGCTTAGTTCTTCTGGTAATATGCCCAGCGTTATGCCACTTGAGTTGCCCCCTTCGATCATGATGTGATCAACTCGTTTCGTTTCTCTAATTCATGTATTCTCGTTCCTATCTTTCCTGGTTTTACCATGTCTTTTCCTCGTAGCTCTTGTGACGCTGTACGTTCTGAGTCTGCATATTTGCTCTAACTTGTCTCGAAAGAGTCGTATTTTCTTCCACCAATAGATCTGTCACCAAAAGGTTAAAGTGCCTTTACTCTAACTTTTGTTGAAATAGTTCTATTTCTTCCATCATTAAATCTTTTGGCAAAAGGCTAAGGTGTTTTTTCTTCTTAGTTTTTAGCACGTCTTTCGTTAAAAAAAGATCGTGCTTATATTACTAGTTTGTCCGTCCGTCCGTCCGTCCGTCAGTCAATCCGTCCGTCTGAAATAACGATATCTCTGCAACTATTATTCCGATTTGAAAAATTCTTTTGGCATTGCAAAGCTTCAGATATGCGAATGATGACACTTCATTTCGTTTTTTTACAATGTACAATTTCGCCGCTAGAGGGCGTAAATGTTGATGATGTCGAATTCAAAAATGCGTTTTATTCCACATATTTGCTTCTAAACATCCGATTGAAAAAATCCTTTATCCTTCGATTCCATTTATGTCGAAGCGTATTTTAGATTAAGTTACTTTTTCAAAGTTAGCATAGATTTTTCGCTAGGGGGAATAAAAGTAAATTACATTTTCATCGATAATTCTTCTTCTAAAACTCCGATTTGAAATTTTTTTCTTCAAAGAATAATCTGGCCACCAGGGGCCGTAAGTGTTAATTTTTGCTTCTGATGTATTTGCCATAAAATCTGAGCTTCTAAAATATCGATTGAAAATATTCTTTCGTGGACTGATGCCACTCACATGGATAAATGTTTTCGCGATATTTTCTTCTTAAAATATTCCACAGTTTCTCCGCCAGGGGCGTAGATGTATATCTTATTTTTGTCAATATCTCTACTTCTAGGAGTCCGAGTTGAAAAATTCCTTCTTTGTTGGGTAGTGTTTCTAGTGTGACATGGTGGTTTTTATATAATTTCAAAATTTTCAAGCAATTCGTGGACTTACCGCTAGAGAGCGTAGAGGTAAATTGCTTTCCCCCTGTATCTCTGCTTCTAAATCTCCGATTTGAAAAATACTTTCTGCACCGGATTCAGCTCCCGATGGGAAATCCTTTGCACGTAATTTCTATTTTTTTAAAGAATGGTTTGGCCACCAGGTGCGGTATGTCTTAATTTCCGCTTCTGATGTATTTGCAGCAAAATATGAGCTTCTAAAATCTCGATTGCAAAACACGTCATGTGTAGACCGATACTACTCATGTCGACAAACCTTTTAGGAACATTTTCTTCTTGAAATAATGCATGGTTGCTGCGCCAGGGGGCGCAGATATATATCTTATTTTTGTCAATATCTCTAATTGTAGGAGTCCGATTTGAAAAAATTCCTTCTTTGTGGAATAATGTTTCCAATACCAAATGCTTTCCCTATAAATTCAAAATTTTTAAGTAAATCATAGACTTTCCGCTAAAGGGCAGAAAGGTAAATTGCGTTTTCTGCGGTGTTTCTGCTTCTAAAACTCCGATTTGAAAAATTCTTCTTGGATCACACACAAGACCTGATGGAAAATATTTTTCACACAATTTCTAATGTTTGGTGAAGAATGGTTTGGCCACCAGGAAGCATAAGTGTTAATTTCTGCTTCTCGTGTATTTGCAGCGAAATCTGGGTTCCTGAAAGCTCGACTAATTTTTTTTTTTTTTTTGGACCGATACCGCTCATATGAATAAACGTTTTGAGAATACTTTCTTTTTAAAATAATGCAAGGTTTTCCCACCAGGGGACGTAAAGTCACATCTTATTTTTGCCGATATCTCTCTTTCTAAGAGTCCAATTTGAAAAATTATTTCGGTGTTGGAGATCGTTTCCGGTGCGAAATGTTTCTCATATAAATTCATGTTTTTTTTAACGCACAAGTCGGCAACCAGAAGGCGTAAGCACACGATTCCGTTTACAGCAATATCTGAGGGATTAAAATCCTGATTGAAAAACTTCTTTCTTCCGTCAGATACTATTGTTTTCCATACCGGTTCCATTGACTTTGAATAGCTTTTATAAATTTAATTTGCGTCCGAACGGATTCAAAAGACGTTCTTATTACACCCGAATATTCGATGTCATCTTTCTTGTTTTATACTGTATGAGATGTGTCTCAAACCGTGTACAGTTATACTTACATTTAGGAGAACACCATTATGAACCATAAAAGTACAAAATGTTATGCCGAAAAAATACGCCTTTCTCCCTAAACTAAACTAACCACCATGCATTTACAGCTCCATTTCAAGACTTGTGGCCAGGGTTGGCAAGGTAATTTACTCGTTACGTATTTTACGTAAATTATGAATAATATACAGGTAATTTACTTGGCGTAGAAAACCAGTTTTCTACGCAGACGTAAAAAACTAGTTTTCTTTCATGTTTGTGTATAAATAATATATTATAAAAACCACTTTATTTATATTACATTTTAAACTGAAAATTTCTTGAATATTTCACTACGAAATTATTATTCTCTCAATATTGTAAATACGGCTCATCCACCTATTAACATATTTCTGTTTAGATATTATATTGTATCTGTTCTTTCTTGTATATTAAACATGGAGAAAATAATCTACCTCTTGCACTAGCATCGATAAAAATCACAATCTATATTGAATAGAATTAAAGATTTTATTAACAGCTTCAAATTCGTCGAGCGTATTTTCATATTTGTGCAATTCTATAAAATAAACAATTTTATGTTCAGTTTGTTCACCAAAGATAATATTTTGACATGAATGTCTATGGCATGTCTATAATGGCCGCCCCAGTGGCGCAGTGGTCTAAACGATGCCTCTGATCATTCGTCCGAAAGGGGTCTGGGTTCGAATCCCGGTGAGGCATGGATGTTGTATTTGTCTTACGGGACTGGCTCTCTCCCTTCCCTGGAACCAGTGACCCAAAATTAGGGACGGGCAACTGCTTATAGCCCATTGAGTTGCTCACGGTGGTCGTTAAACCTTCAATAAAAAAAAATGTCTGTAATGCAAAATATTGTACATTTTCATTTAATAATATTTGTCATGTTAACCAGGTATACACTTCAAAATCATAATTTTACTTTTTAAAACTCTAAACGTTTTTTATAATGATTGTGCTATATTTATACCCTTAATGGAAAAAACTGTACGTTTGACAAAACATTAAACTACTTGTTTTAAATGCAACTCCTTAAATGTTTGTAATTGTCACTCTCAGTTCTCACACACCCTTAATCACACTAATAATCCTCACTGTTATGATCTTGTAAGATAGAGTACTATATATTTGAACCAATTTCTTCGAACGTTCGAAGCTGAGCCGGTTTCTTGTAGTATTATGGACAAAAGACCAATTGGAGAAAAGTCTTTCAAGTTAGGCTGGGATGTGGATTAACTTCAAAGCAACTGCGGCCAACTCCTTATGGTGCCGGCTGGCGAAGTACCAGAATGCCCGTGGTAATTTAACACCCTTCTTCATAAGCGCTCCAAACTTTCCAGATTTTTCTCGATACTGTTGAAAACTGGTTATCCTCGAGGGTCGAGGTTCTATAAAATGAACTCCTCTACTTGTTGATGATCTGTCTCATTCATTTTCTGCCCCTGGTACACAGGATGGAGAACATTGGCTGCAAGGCTGTATACATTTAGCGATTGGTTTCTCATTTTTTCTACATGTGGCATGAGGTACTTATGGTTCTAAGGTAGGCGTAAGCCCATCCACAGTTTAACTGCATTTGCAACAGTTGCTTCTTTTTTCTGGCATAAATTTATTAGCTGACTTACTGGATAAAGCACTGCGATTGTATCGGCAACTTCTTTGAGAAAGGCACTGTCATAGAGAAAGGACTTAATTTGAGAAGACAATTTCTCAGCTTCATCAGTGGGAGCAACTTTCCTCATTGCACTTAGATTGTTAGTCAAGGACAAACAGGCATCCCTTTGAGAACGATGTATACTTTAGAGCCACCATTTTCTGTCAGTTCATGTTCTCGATCAGGGTGCTTGAAAGACTTTAACACCATGTTCACACGAGATACAACGTTTTTCGAGAGAAGATCCTTAGCTAGAAGATTTCCAGTATGGGCATTTCAGGCAGAATGTCACAGGCCGTGATGTTTACCCATTTTAACCATGTTACTGGCGTTGTCAGAAACTGTACAATAAATATTCACACTGTATCGTTCTTTAGCCGTCTTTTTTTATTCACTGACCACATTACAAAGTGCTTTGCCTGTTTCTGGCAAACCAGACATGTCGAAAGCACCACGAAAAACACTTTCAGCTTTGCCACTACTTCCGCAGGGATTGTGAAGAAGTGTTACAACATTTTTCATGTTGTCCGATTCATTTTTCCGATCGATGCAGGGTAGAACTGGAACTCACCGGTGGTGGTGACGGCGGCTCAGGAGCTTTGGCAGAAGTCCGGGCGCAGACCTTCCTGTGGGCTTTCAGACGCTCCCTTGCTGTATTCTTGACAGTTAATCCACATCCACAACACTTGGCACAGTTCTTGTGTTCCACTTTAAGTGGAATAAATCGGAGTTCCTCGTACACATTATAAAGAGGTCGACCGCAGCGATTCAGAGTGGGATTAGTCTTCAATTAGAATGTTGAGCCTCCTTCAACGACTAGTAAGGATGGAAAAAAACGGTGTTTATTAAGAACGCTCTCAGCTTTGAACTGAAGCCAACACTAAAACCTCCCGCATTAAATAACAGAAAACATGTGTAGTTCGCATAGTTATAGTTTTACCGCCGAGTCAACGAGAAGTTGCTAAGTTGCTGACGCTTTGTCGGCGGCCGGCGCTGTAAAACTTCTGCGTCTGCTTAGCAGTGAATCATTGTAGAAACAGGAGCCGCCAGCCGGCACCACGCGCATAGATATCAAAGGCGAGCCGCGAGGCAACGTCACATTTTGATTGTTCCTATCGTCTCGTTTCACTTTAAACTACACCTCGGTGTATCTTCTGACTTCCTTTGTGAACATAATACTTTAAAGTGGGCCCCACACTAATTATCATAAAGAAAAGGATTTCCCCGTGTGAATATGAAGGCTAAGAAAACAAAACAATATGACGTGATACTGATGTGTATGTGGTATCCTGGTGGTATGTCACGTGGACGTGGCAGTTTGCACTGTTCCAATAAGATCATATAAAAATACGGAAGGGTATTTTGGTTTTTAAAGGATCTCCGTTTTCTGTGGTATTCGTACATAGCAAGTTAATTAACAGCACAAAATCATGTTGTTGTTTTTTTCTACGTATTTTACGCGTAATTTACGTGTCACGTAGAAAACCTGTTTTTACACGTAATTGCGCAACCCTGTTTGTGACACACAGCTCTTCTGATTTTAATAAATAATAAATATCAAATATTTACAACGAAAATATTTGATATTCATTATTATTAAAATCTCGTGAATTCTCCTTCTGACGGTCCGATATTCCTCTTCCGTGTAGAAAAAAGTAAGCTGTAAATCGGTAAAATCAAACTAGTTTTTATCATTATTACTGAATACACTGCACATCTTTATAAAATAACAGGTGAATCACGTGAGTCTACACTCTCCTTTGATGGTGTATGAAGACACTCCCTTAATAATGTCTCAGAGTTATATGTTACATTCCAAAGGCTCTGATAAATAATTGTAGCCCAGAAGAAACCTCCCAGTGGAGCGCGAAACCTCGGCATTCATTGAGTGAGTATCTTTATGCTCCATTAAAGGAAATTTTAGACTCACATGAGTTATGTGTTAGTTTTTGCCATTTTTCCCAATACATACTGAGAAATCAAATTAGTATAACTATACTAATGATCCGAATTTCATGGCGTGGAATAGAAATCAAAGTTTTCAAGCTTTCGCGCATCAACCAGATAGTTTTTTCAATGAAGGTAGACAGCTAACTGCAAACTGGATAATAGAACACTTTGACAATTTGAACTCGGTGACTTGACTAAACAATAAACGAATAGGCGCAAATGTGATCAGTCATTCGAAGAAGAATGAGGTCACGTTGGTTGGGCACGCGGTACCGTGGTACAAAACGTAGCATTATTTGAAGAATAATGGTGCGTGACCTCATTTCTTGACCTCATTTCTTCCACTGTGACCTCATTTTTTCGAAAGACTGATCACATTTGCGCCAATTCATTTATTGTCTAGTCAAGTCACCTTGTTGACAATGTTAAAGCGTTCTATTATCTAGTTTGCAGTTAGCTGTGTACCTTCCTTGAAAAAGACGTCTGGTTGATGTGCGAAAGCTTGGGAATTTTGATTTATAACCTACGCCAAGAAATTCGGATCCATTGTGTAGTTACACTATTTTGAGTACAGTGGGCTGTAACGTAAACGTCTTTTCGTACTGCTACGTTATTTTCAAACACATAACCATACGATCAAATAGTTCCTAAATTAAACTTTAACGGCCAGACGAAACATTGCTACAGAAGTTAAACGTACGGAAATGATGCTTTATTTCTCCAGCACAGATTTAGCACTTCACGATAACAAATCGGTATCAACACTGAACATTAAACGCTCCACACACCACGCACCGCTCCACAAGCAACTGTTTACTCGTAGTTTATATCTCTGGTTCTTATCATAAAACAGGCATACGTCACGTTCATTCTACCTTAATTATGTTGCCAACAGTATTCATGTAAGAGAAAAGATATCACGTTAAGTGTGAAGTATAACTGAGAACAAACTCAAGATTTACATAGAGAAAAAAACTAAAAAGGAAAGTTAATTTAGAATATACGTCACATGGTGTACAGTTCTTATTTATTATTTGCTGAGAAATCGCTTAAATCAGTTTGTAACATGGGAGATAAATAAAAAAAGTTATCAAATAATTTTACTCACCTAACACAAAACGCATCAACATGCAAAACTAAATATTATCATATTGCGCCATCGGTCCTTAATTTCAGCAAAACAGATGCCGTAATGCATTTTTTATACACCTTCGTTTTATGTTCAGGGTGTTTTAGTAAAGAAGTTGTGTGTCGTTGTATTTCTCTCGAGAAGATAGGTATGATTTAGACTGTCCGGAAACTGCTTGCTGGAAACGTTTACACGTTGTCTTTTGTGGTACGCAATTTTGTGAAATACCACTAAAAACATAACTCCACTGTGAACATACCTTGCAAATCGCTTCACGACACACTCATTGCTACAACATTAAAGATTTTGATACTTCTTAGTGAGTCGCATTTTTACTGAACAACACACTTTGCTTTAATACAAATCTAAAAAACGCCATTTTGGAATTTATGTCTTAAAAGGGGAAAACAGTTTTTTTCGTGGAGCTGTGTTTCATAATTTTGTTCTTTCACGATAAATTTTTCAAATGTAACGCCATATTGGGATTTATGTCCTAAAAGGGGAAAACAGTTTTTTCGTGGCGCTATGTTCTATAATTTTGTTCTTTTACGATACATTTTTCAAATGTAACGCCATATTGGGATTTATGTCTTAAAAGGGGAAAACAGTTTTTTCGTGGCGCTATATTCTATAATTTTGTTCTTTCACGATACATTTTTCAAAATGTAACGCCATATTGGTATTTATGTCTTAAAAGAGGAAAACAGTTTTTTCGTAGCGCTATGTTCTATAATTTTGTTCTTTCACGATACATTTTTCAAAATGTAACAAAACGAAAATGAAAGAAAACGCGGAGAAAGGTTTTTTGCTTTAGATAAAGAGTGCTTTAAGAAATATTTGAAATATTTGCACTTTTGAACTTTAACTTTTTTACCAAGTAGTTTTAAATGAATAGGAAATTTTTAAGAGGAAACGATACTTTTGATTTATGCTTGCCAAATTTAAAAGGTTTGCGAAATGTCTTTTAGAAATGGCAAAGTCGAATTCCCCGAGGACAGTGCGATTACACAGACTCTTTCCCATTATTTACCTTCAGAAAAAATTACTTATGAACTTACAGATTACACATTTCTTCCAGCTATTTCTAAGGCCGTTTGCGTTAAAATTAAAAGGAAAAGCCTGGAGGTTAATAAAAACACTTTAAAATGTAATTCTATAGTAAAACCAGGTTTGCATCTGCTAAAGGAAACCTGTGTTTACCTTAGGTCACTTATTCCATTTCCTCTCGAGCAATTTTCTGATAATGTTCTCATCTCTTAGCAAAGCTCAAGTAACAGCAATTACTAAAAACCTTTTATATTCATGCACGTCTAGAATTCCTTTGTTTTTCAATTTAGTGAAAAGGAAAAGATAGAAAAAATACTGTTCTTAATTTTTATGGGAAATAAAGAATCAATCTTTTGTCCCTAAGTACAGAATTCAGGCGAAAATGTATCCATCCAATTACTAATGGTCTGCGTTGAATTTTATTTCCTCCGAATTTAGAATCATCTTAAACGTCTGTGGCCCCCGGACGCAAAAATTTGAAGTTGCTCTCTCAATTTGCATACACTTGTTAACGGAGAGGATACTTAAGGGTAGAACCATGCAGCCAAAGTAATTTAATGACAAGACCATTCCCTTGAAAGATAAGAAGATCCAACGATTCCAAGTAAAAAATACAAAATGGAGAAATCTTCAGAAGATGCGAGGAGCTCTGAAACACGCATACAAATTTTGAACTTGTTGTGAACAATTAAGAGTACATGTAAGTCTCCAAGCGTCACAAATATAAAATAACTATACTCTTAAAATACGTTTAATGCTGAAAAAAAAATGTAAGTCGGCTCAAATCTGATTGAGGCGTCAGTTTGGAACGTAGGACTACGACTTGCAGATTGGATATTAATCTTTAATATGTTTATTTAATTTGTTATAGCCAACACAAATCTATAATATGAAAAGTAGCTTACATAATTTTTACAAATAATGCTGGATACATTGCGAAAACAAAGCAGATCGGTACACGAATTACCCAAAGTGGTGCTCTGTATTCTTGGGTTTCTTACATTCCTTTGCCTCTCGTTTTGATTTTCTCCACTTTTGCTTGCGTTCATTCTCCGAATTCCTAGGTATTGTCAAAAATGTTAACCCGTTCACGCGAAAACAATTTTTAAAAATTTTAGTTTAAACCATTGCGATATGTTTTTATATATCGTCGACAGCTTTAAAAGGATACCATGCACAGTCGTTTTGCACTCACGGTTGTCCAGATAAACCGCAATATGTGGTCACAGAAAACATTTTTTTAATTGTTCAGTTCAAACCAATTTTTAAAAAAATTAAAAACAGAACACCTCAATATTTTTAATATACAACATTTTTATAAAAAACAATTTAAATTTAAAAAAACAATTTTTAAAATGTTCAGGGCGACATGTTCTTCGTATATTTGAATAGATCTCGTCGTGAGTTTTAAAGCGATACAACGCACAGTGGTGTTGCGCTCAGGTAGCCGAGATGGATTGAGTCAAACGCGGCGGCACCCCCAGAAATATTGCATCAACTCCCCAGCGCACAGGGAGCGAAGGGAGCGTCACGCGCACTATGTATTGCGCACTACGTGAATTGGACTCCATGCTGTTTACGAACATGCTAACACGATTAGTGCGCGGCAAGTATTTTTAACGCTATAATGATTTCAATTGGAACCTATGTTTGTCACAAGCAGTCGGCCGTATGTCGGCCCATACTATCCGCGGAGTTAGACCTAGTCCTACTTCAAAAAGAAAGGAGCGCGAAGAAGGACGGAAAAAATTGCGGTTTATCGCCAACAGAAATTGCACCAGAAAAGGTTTATCTTTCTTTTATATACTTAGTTAAGTATATAATAATTATTATAATATATACCTAACAACAGGAACTATTCTTATATATACTAAGTGATTTTTTTATTGAAGGTTTAAAGACTACCGTGAGCAACTCAATGGGCAATAAGCAGTTGCCCGTCCCTAATTCAGGGCCACTTGTTCCAGGGAAGGAAGAGAGCCAGTGTCGTAAGACAAACACATCATCCGTGCCTTACTGGGATTCTAAGCCGGACCCCTTTTGGACGAATGATCAGAAGCCATCGCGTTGACCACTGCGCCACAGGGGCGGCCTGCTAAGTGAATGCCCGTCAATAATGAAGGGGAACGATACGATATGTAATATTTTTAATAATCCGGTATTTTCCTTTTTGTTTGTGATGTACAAATTTGAAAGTATGCTTAAAACAGCACAACTGTACTAGTAACCCAATTTCATGATATAGTATAGAAATCAAAGTGTCGAAGCTTTTGCACATCAACCAGATGGAAACTTTGATTTCTGTTCTACACCAAGAAATTTGGATTGCTAGTATAGTTATACTATTCTAAGTGTAGTTGGTATACAATTCCTGTTTATTAATTTGAAAGTATATTTCATGAATATTACAACAATGAGCATTAGAAAAGTTGACAAAAAAGAAGTATTACGTCATAGAATTGTTACCTCACACGCTGATATATTTCACAGCTTCCATTCACAGAACACTTGACCGAACACGAAAGGCTAAGACGGACTTCACATCTACTTCCTTCTCAATTGTTTGCTAAGGTGATGACGTCACGTCCACGAAAACACGAAACGCTAAACATGACGTCCCAAATATTTCTTTCTCGGCTGTTGCTATGGTAACGATCTTTTCCGCTGCGCCACAAAAGTGGGACATACGTTCAAGCATTCAGATAGAGAAAATTATATTGGTTCAGATACGTTGTAGAGTGTCTCAAAATAAAAAAAGAAGAAGCCCTTAATGAAATATCTTGAATATATATAAATGGGATGTTATTTAATTAATACAGGGCGTTGTTTTATGCAGAACGTATGAACATAATTATAAATTCATCTATATTAATAAAATTAGGTACAAGCCCGTCAATAATGTTGGGGGAAGTAAGATATGTAGAGTAATTATTTAATAACCAGGTATCATTTTCGTTTTTGATGTCCAAATGTGAAAGTATGTTTCATGAACATTATAAAAATAAAAAAAGTACTATTTCAAAAATTTGTTAAGTCACACGCTGACATAATTCGCAGTTTCTATTCACGGAACACCTGCCAAAAAACACAAACTGCTAAGCGGGACGTCGTAAATATTTATTTCTCATTTGGTGCGTCAGATAATTAAATCTGAGAAACCGTTTACATAACTTGAACGAAAATACGATAACTAAGCGTGTCGTCACAAGTATTTCTTTCTCAGTTGTTGCTAAGCTGATGACGTCTCATAGTTTAATCTGGAAAGCAGTTTCCATTCACTGAACACCTGCACAAAAACACGAAAATTCAAGCGTGACGCCACAAGTATTTCTTTCTTGACTGTTGCTATAATGATGACTCTTTCCGCTACTCCATCAAAGTAGGTATAACCTTGTCGGTGATTACCGTGTTGGTCTGTCAGCCTATAAGTCACCTTCAGAGGAAACTACTGAATGTAGAGACGTGAAAATTTGTATGCTCATAGCGGTCAAGCGGATATATCGCACCTCGGAGCCCCATTTTGTGATATTCCAGTTTGCTGATTTTTAATTAGTTTTTCAGTTTTTCGAGCATTTAACCATTGCTGAAATCTCATCGTACTCTATGGTGCCCTATGAACCGATGCAACAATAGTTCATTTCATTGTTACGCAATAGCATATTTTATTAAACTGTTTCTATCGCTGAGCAGTACTACTTCACGTTTTACATTTATATAACAATTTCTCAGAATCGATAAGTGTGCGTCAGAAGATGAACATGATTGTGTTCGAAAACGTTAACGAATACATACGTTGTTTGGAGTGTTTCGACTACTTTGCTCGGGAGATTTTGTGCTACACATAAACTTTAAATCGACAGAAATATAGGAAGTTATATGTGTAATTTGGACAGTACTCATTTGCCTCAATGATTACATGGATACACATGGTGTGAGTGAACATAGAATCGTGCGGTTTTTTTCAGCTGGATGTGTTTAAGAAACACAGAGCCTTTAAGAAATGCTGCTGCAAACTCTGTTCCCGGCATAAGAGTTTCATTGGGAGTAAATACGCAAACATTAAGAAAAAAAAAAGAAAGAAATCGAGCTGTCACAAACTCCTTTTTTGCAACAACATGCCTTTGAATAAATGGGCTCTACGTGCTACTAGGGGACGCAAGAATCACATCGACAATGAAGTAGCGATAAGCCTGCTGGTGTAATTTAGTTGGGAAAACAGCCGCTCCTGAGTAGGACCCCTGTGTTGGAATCCAACCCCCGGCAAAAAAAAAGCTGTGTGTTATATTGGCGGGGGAACGAAAGCGAATCCCCTGGCAGTTTGGTTTGAAAACATTTGCGTGATGAATCTTCCGCTGGAATTTATTTCGCTATAGTGAGATGACCTGTCAGGCATGGTTGTCGACTGACCCAAAACCAGCGATTTCATGCCCGACGCTTCTCAATTAGGAAATGACGTAAATGACACACTACTGAGGTGACGTTACGAATTAAGTAGAAAATGAAGAAGCGATAAGCCAGCAGGCGTAGTCCGGTTGGGAGAATAGCCATTCCGGAAATAGGAGCTGTGGGCTCTAATTCCACCACAGGCGAAAAAAGTTATGAGAGTTAAAACTTTGCAAAGAAAAATAAATTCCAAGTGCATAACCTTACTGCAAAGATTACCAAATGAGGTTAATATGATGCTGTACGAAAACCTAAAGCTTAATTTTGGGCCACTGGCTCCAAGGAAGGAATACAAACAGAAACGGATTGAAAATCACAGTATCCATGCGTTGTCAGGAATTTTAACAGATACATAGCTGGATGAGAATAAATATGACGTACCATAGGCTATTATTTTTTTAGGTATAAATTAATGGATGCGTAAGCTTCGTGGTACCCCTACTGTGGCCTAGTGATCAAAATCGATGCCTTTTGATTAACTGGCAAAGTTAGGATCGGGTTTGAGTCGCGGATGATGAGCTGGTGAAACTTCTTCCCCAGAACAAGTGACCCTACATCAGGGACAAGCGATTTTTTCTAGCAGTATATGCTCATTATGCGACCTAAACTTTAAAACAAACAAACTTAATGTCATATCAAGTTGAAATAATTAATACAGACACAAATCAAGCTGTTCTTTTTATGTAGTAGGAGGTTAAACCAAACATTATCCGCACTTACGACATAATGTTTTTAGGTTGGCGTCACTGCCACACGCGCGCGTTTTATAATGTGGTATTCTTGTGGTTATGTTACAAAAGTTAGATCCTAATTGCTACATTTTTCTTTGTTCTGTTACAGAGTAAACATGGCAGCTCCGCTGGCAGTGTGCATCAAGGAACATCAGAGAGCAGTGATCCGATTCATCTGGTCTGAAGGTGTGTCAGCGGCTGAAATTCATCGCAGGCTTGCAGCAAAATACAGGGACAGCGCTCTACTACGCAGAAGTATGTATGAGGGGATCGAGAAGTTTAAAAATGGCCGGTCAAGCGTGAAGCATGAAGACGGTGCAGGACGCCCATCAAACTCCACCACTGACGGGAATATTCAACAAGCTCAAGAGATGATTCTGGAGAACCGACGAGTGACCACCGATGAGGTTGCCTGTTCTCTGCGAATCAGTTATGGTTATGCATACGAAATCATCCATGAGAAACTTGATTTCCGTGATGGCTTCGAAGACAGCTTACCAAAGAACATAAGCGCAAAGTGTGGATATCTCTCAACGCTTACTCCACCGCTACAACAATGATGGCCAAGCTTGTTTTGGAAAGAATCGTCACAGGAGATATACCTGGATCCTTCACTTTGAGCGGAATCCAAACGGCAGAGTATGGAGTGAACACTCGAGATCGCCAGCGAAGAAGAAATTCAAGAAGCAAACTTCCGCAGGAAAAGTGTTTCTAACCATTTCTTTGGGACTCTAACGGGCCTATACTGGAACATTACCTGGACAAGGGGTCTACAGTAACCAGTGTACGCTACAGTGAAATGCTGGTAAAGGAACTGAAACCAGCTATTAGCACCAAACGCTGAGGCCTATTGTCGAAGCAAGTGTTGTTGTAGCATGACAATGCACGCCTCCATTCGATCCCCCACACCGTTGAAACCCTTGGAAAATTGGGTTTCGAGGCGCTGGAACACCCTCCATACATTACAGATCTCGCTTCGGACTTTCATCTCTTTGGACCCCTCAAAGATGCTTTGCGAGGTCGCCGATTTGCTTCGGACGAAGAAGTGAAGGAAGTGATGCATAAATGGCTGTCTGAATAGACACAAACCTTCTTCTCCAATGGAATGCGCAAGCTTGTGGACCGCTGGAAAACGTGCATCGAAAAGCAAAGAAACTATGTAAAAAAATTATTTACTTTTTCAACCCCTACTGTTGTTGTGATATATTATAGAAACAAGAGAGAGGATAATTTTTGATTTACCCTCGTATACCACAGAAATTAGAAAATTTTATCGTCCTGGGAATCGAATCCGCATCTCCCGATTTGCGCTTCGGCACGCTGACCATTACACCACCCAGGACAATGAAATCCAATCAACTGAAGCATAATGAGAAAAACTCCTTTGTTTAGTTTTTCTTAGCATACTCGAGCGCAAATCTGGAGATATGGGTTCAATTCCAGGACGATAAAAGTTCCAAATTTCTGTGGTTATGTTACATGGAAAGAACAGCTTGATTTGTGACTGAATTAAACTTAATACCATTCGCTTTAAAATACTCAATAGCGAAATTATACGAAAAGTGAAACTGCATTCAATTGTTATTTGAAAACTCTAGGATCACAAAATCAAAAGAAATATATCTGATGAGAAGAGGGTTTTTTAAAAATTCTAAGGGATGAAGAAAAATATTTGAAAGGTACCTCCAGTGATTTAGTCAGTTCAGGCAGCTATTTACTGAACTCATTATATCTTAACCACTGATATTTAATTATCTACTTTCGGTTGAGTTCATCTCATTAATAGGGATGTAAAGGCTACATTACGTATTTATCAAAAACGTGTAAGTTTTCTTTGAGACATAACTGAAATCTCGATGAAACATACATGTACTTCGAAGGACAATGAACATTGTTTCTTCATGCCGAGGATGGGGAACAATAAAAATAATTACAAAGGAGCACAGCGTAAAGAGAAAAGAAATTATTTCATCACCGCTATACTACTTCAAATCATAATGAGAAGAGCTCCTTTGTGTAAAATATTTTTTTCTTTACGGAACAACATCTTCACATATTTTTTTCCAAACTGAGATAACTCAATGCACGCACACATAAATAAAAACTACATAGTACATTGCACTTTAATTTAGGCGCAGAAATATTGTTAATCCGTAGTTTCGAAAATTCCATTTACAACGGTGTCCGAAATTAAAATCCGAAGGGCATTCGCAGAGTTAAAAAGAAAAAAAAAACGTAACGGCAGGTCGAGAGGTTTGATATGTAAATAGACACATTCATAAAGATAATAAACATTTTATAACAACAGACAGATATATACACATTTTGCGTATGCAGGGTCACATTCGCAAATGTCTCCAAGGTGAGATGTAAGAATGTAATCGTACGGACAGGCAACTCTTATCGCAAACATACACAGTCATATCAGAATAATATGATCACTTACCTAGAAATTGGAAAAACCACCCTTGAACCGGTTAACAACGGCGAGACGGCGTGGCATGGACGCAATGAAGCCCTGAAAGGTTGTCTTAGGGACGCGTGCCCATTCGCACTGCAGCAGAGCACGGTGGTCACGGAAATGATGTGGTTGTGGGTCGTGACGTCGAACCTGTCGATCTAAATAGTCCCACAAGTGCTCTATGGAACTGAGATCTGGAGACATCGCTGTCGTGTTCCTGGAACCAGTCGCGCACTACCGTAGTGAAGTGGCAAAGGGATGGTCGCACTACCTTAGCGACTGTCCCTTTGAAAAGTACAAAAAGAAAAAAACAAAGCGAAACAAAGCAAAAACAGGATCCTCTGCTTCTGAATTTCTAATCTCAGAAATTATTTTTTCTTTGGGCAGAGCGAATTGTAAGACAAAATTGGTTTATGTCTTGGTAATATCTGTGTAGGCAGCTGCTTACTGCAAGCTAATGATACACTCCTGTTGAAAGAGAGCAAAATTTAATTGCACGGTGTATAGTCAATATTTTCCCGATGTACGAAGTTTATTTGAAATTAAAACTGAATGTAAGTAAAGGAAAAACAGTTATACATGTGGTTTTGGAGTGTGAAACAGTTAGCAATGTAAGCAAGAACAGTCTGAATTATACAGAGAGAGCGAGAGAGTGAAAAACAGTCTTTGTAAAATTTGGAAGCATGTGTGATGGCTAATCCTGCTTCTCCTTGTTTCATTTTGCTTCTGCTTGCTTCTTTTTACTTCTCCTTGTTTCTTTTTGCTTCTTCTTGTTTCTTTTTGCTTCTCCTTGTTTCTTTTTCTTCTCCTTGTTTCTTTTTGCTTCTGCTTGTTTCTTTTTGCTGCTCCTTGTTTCTCTCTCTCTTGCTCTCCCACGCCTCCTCTCTCTCTCTCTCTTGCTCTCCCCCGCCTCCTCTCTCTCCCTCTCTCTCTCTCTCTTTCTCTCCCGCCGTCTCTCTCTCTTTTCCCCCTCTGTCGCTCCCCTCTTTCTCTCTCTCTCTCTCTCTCTCTGGCAGTAGAGCATGTGTACGAATAACTGGTGTTTTATCGAATTGGTCCCTACTGTTGCATGAGTCAGACAAGGTTGTGTAATGCCATCCTGGGTATTAAACATATATTTGTCGATGCATGCATGCGTCATGCCAAAAAGATAATGGTTTATGTTTCGGTAATATCAGTGTGTGCAGATTTAGGTATGTTGATGACACAGTCCCGTTGTCCGAGAGCAAAAGTGAGTTGCAGATTATATTATCCCGGATGTACGATGTTTGTATGACATTCAAACTGAGTATAAATACGGAAAACCCCAATCTTAGAACTGAATGCAAGATATGTCTTAATGGCACAGATATTGACCAGGTGGATGAGTTTGTATATTTAGAAAGCATGTTTGACAGAGAGAGCAAATTATAGATGACGAAATTAATAAAATAGTGAATTCTTCATTGAAAGTCATAGCTGCCTTAGGAGCATTTCACAGGAATGAAGGGTTCGCAAGGAAATCCCGAATGTTGTTCGTACTCTGATGTACGGCAGCGAAACCTGGGTACTGCAGAAAAGACATTGCAGTCGTTTGTGTGCTGGGGAAATGCGTTACATCCAGGGGGTTTGTGGTAAGACACGGTCTGATCATGTGAGAAATAAAGATGTGTTGCAGATGTGTAATGTAAGGGAAAATGTTGTTAGTAAGGTGGAGACTAATATTCTCATGTGGTTTGGCCATGATCAAAGAATGAGTGATGAGGTACTTACTAAAAGTATTTATTCAGCCCAAGTGCCAGAAAAGAAAGGTAGAGTAGGGCCAAGAAAATTATGGGAAGACGAGATTTAGGAATGTCTGCTTGAGGAAAAGTTTATGAGCATGAAGTACAAAAGGTCTTGTGTGCAGCCTGTGATGAATGTTAATTAAGCTTGAGCTTTGTGCCGAAATCGTTGTAAATGGAGACTTTTGATACCCCAATAGTAAGTATGATCAAGTTCTATTAGTTAAATGTTTACTTGGCAGGTGGTTTTTTATTGAAGAGCTAACCTCTCAATTTCAGAGAACAGCTTAATATTATGCACAGAGGTTGGGCAGAATAATGTGAACACTCAGGAAAAGAAGGTTTTACGTACCTAATAGGGTGTGGGACAACCTTTGGAATTCAAACCCGCCTGAATCCTCCATGGAATGGAAGCATTCAAATCCTGGGTGGTGGTTAGTGGGATGTTACACCATTCTTCATGCAGAAACTGCTTCAGGTCTTCGAGAGATGCTGGAGGAGGATAACGAGATCTTACCCTGTTTTCCAACACAGACCACAGTGGGTGGATGATGTTTCAGTCTGGCGATTGGGGAGACCAAGGAAGGTCTGAACGTTCGTCCTTATGTTCCTCAAACCATGATTAGACATCCGGAACTCTGTGAATTGGGGTGTTATCGTCTTGATAGATGGCATCCCCTGAAGGAAACAATGCCTGAATCATTGAATGGTCTTGGTAGACCAAAATGGTTTCATACGTCCTACCAGTCATCCGTCCTTACAAGGCGATCAATGGATCTACTGAAAATACGATATGTTCGTCCAGAGCGTGACAGGACCACCGCCTTCCTGCACTGTTGGGAGCAGACAGTCTGGGTTGTAGGCTTCTAACGGTGTTCTCCACACGTAAACACGTCGTGCTGTGGGGAATAGTGTGAATGTGGATTCATCCGAACACATTACACGCTTCTATGCATCGGCAGTCCAGGTTGTATGCTCTTTGCAGCACTGTCGTCGCCGTTGTGTATTCATCGGGGTCACTAGAGCTTTTGCAATAACAGCTTTGCAATGAATATCGTGTTTATGCTGTTCCCTGGGCACTGTTTTCGTTGATACTGGTGTCTGGAGATGCAGATTGAGCTCCGCACTAATTTTCGGCGCCGTGCTCTTCTTACGGGAAACAATCCTCTTTAATGATCTCCTGTATCTATCAGTCAGGGTAGTTTTCCTGCCGCTCTTGTGTTTCGCAAACTTTTTTTTCCCGCGAACACGGTACGCTGTCATAACGCTAGATACTTTAGTTCTTGATACCCCCACTTCCCTGTCGACTGTTGTCACAGAGGCACCAACTAACCGGCCACCAACAATTAGCCCTCTTTCGAAGTCCATTAGGTGGCTCATTTCGACGTCACCCTGAAACAAATTTTGCAACAAGGCACATTAAATGCACTTAAACATCATCTTGAGGTTCTAAACAAAGCTATGACAACCAAAAAGTGGTTTATACCTTTGCGTATTGCGACGTACGGAGCTGCATTAAACGTCACGTCTCTGAGCATGGTGTTCACATTATTCTGTCTAACCCCTGTATGTATTCTTGACAGCGAAAACGCATCAGATGGTGTAATTACTTGGCGACAGAATTCATCTTTGGAAGTCAGGATATCACAGGACTTATGGGTTTTCAGAAAAGACCGGAATGGTCGTATACGAAACTGCAGTTGTTTCTACTCTAATGTACTGTGTGACGTATATTCTAAATTAGCTTTCCTTTTTAGTTTCTTTCCCTATATAAATCTTGAGTTTGTTCTCAGTTATATTTCCCACTTAACGTGATATCTTTTCTCTCAAACGAATGCTGTTGGCAACATTATAGAGGTTGAATGAACGTGATGTATGCCTGTTGTTATGATAAGAACCAGAGATATAAACTACGAATAAACAGTTGCTTGTGGAGCTGTGTGGAACGTTGTGGAGCGTTTAATGTAGAGCTTGTGTGGTGTGTGGAGCGTTTAATGCGAAGTGCTATGTTATGTAACGATGTGTTGGAGAAAACATCTTGAATAAAGCATCATTTCCGTAAGTTTGACTTCTGTTTTAAATGCTTCGTCTGGCCGTTAGGGTTTAATTTAGGAACTATTTCATCGTATGGTTATGTTTTTTAAAATAACGTATCAGTACGAAAATACCTCTACATTATAACTGGGTAGTGAAGAAAGCACATAGGAGTCGTTTATGTACTGGAGAGAGGCGTTACTTAGGGGCTGTTTGTACGAAGAAAGACACGTTCTGATCATGTGTGTAATGCGAAGCAAAAGTTTGTTGGTAAGATGAAGATTAGTAATTTGAGATTGTTTTGGTATGTTGAAAAAATGCTTGGAGATATGAATACTAAGACAATTTATTCAGGAAAGAAAGATCGAGGAAGGCCTGGGGAATCATGGGAGTACCAAATTCAGGAATATCTGCATGAGTAAAAGATAATGAGTATGAAATACAAAAGGTCTCGTATGAATCGAGTGAGGAATGTAAGTAAAGCTCGCGTTGTGTGCTGGGATCGCTGTAATGGGAATTGCTTGATACATCAAAAGTAAAATAGTTCGGTTTTAAACTTTCATCTAGCTCATGAGCCTTCTTTGCGGATTGGATTTCTGAATTTTATAGAACAGCTTGATGATGTGCATGTATGTAGGGCTGATTGTGAATATATCGGTAGCACACGTGAGCGATGGAATAACTGTCTGAAAATTTCTCACACGTTTTCATAGATTTTAGGATGGTGATTTCAGAAAAAAATTACTAAAAAAAGCTTTATCACATATCATTATCCCACAACATAGAAATTTAATTTGGCAACTTATTAATTCATCCGCTCTAATGTAAGTGGCAATGAGTACGGTTGGGTCATCATGATTTCGGGTTTATCTAGTTTGTCAGGCACGAAAAATTAGATATAACCAATACCCTGGATAATGGATATCCCACCCTGCCTTCTCTGTGACTACTGTAGATTTTAGTTTGGATGTTTGCGGATAGCAATTCTTTCATAAAGAGTTTTTTTTTCTTTTAGTAGGTGTGTAGTGTTTTATGATTTTGTGTTTCACCATTAACATGATGAACTAAATGGCAGCTAAACTGGGTGTCTTAATTCGTCAGATGACTTCCGTTATATCGGTGGGGACTTTGTACTTTGCAGACTTTTTGAAAAAAGATATATTTTGGTGTAAAACTAGGTTATCAGGATAAGTCGTGGGCAACATATAAGTTGTGCTTTATTCATGTAGAACTGCGACAGTGGTCAAAAGGGTAAGAAAATGTGTTTCCGTTTGGGAATCACTATGGTCTGAAAGGAACGCAGAAATCATAATGATGACAGCGACTTTTGCTCTTGTAAAGTACAGGAAAGCAATCTGAAAAATAAGAAAACATTTTTTTTCCTAACCTCCCATCTGCAACTCATTGACTTGGAATACCGTTGCATTTGCCCCACCAGATGCATTAAAATATACACCAATTGATTCTGGAAAGGAGAACCAAGGCTGCGATGAGTGCTTCATGTAGCACAGTGTCAAGGTGCTTCATGTAGGACAGTCCCAGCTTTTTTCACAGAGGGAATTAAATACATAAATTAGTCAGAAAGTTAGGTCTTCCTATAAATTCTTCAAAAGAGTTGGGCTCTAGTCTTATGGAAAATAATGTACTGGCTCCTCGCACCCCTTTTCATGGTGGAGGAATAGACAAAAAGATTCCATCCCGTATTTATCTTAAGATGTTCACTTAGTGTTCTGTAGTGGTATTATTGGGCTTACGCAAGAGTTCAATATTGAGTACAACGTGGACGAGAGGAGAATCTTTATTGACTCATGGGAAAGAAGCTTCAGAGCAATGTACTTGCACAATAGTAATAAGTATTTTTCAGTCCCATCCTGATTTTTGTGCTCCTGAAGGAAAGTTATTGAAATGTAACTTCTCTCTTTCTCTCTCTCTCTCTCTCTCTCTCTCTCTTTAATTCTCACAAAGCTGAAATGCAATGATCACAGATGAATGATATCTGGCGATCTTAAAACACTGTCCATTCTCCTTGGGCAGCAAGGGGGCACAAAAGGGCCAACACTGCTTCAAAAAACAATGTCCAAACAGGGCTACTTTATAACCAGTAAGCAAATATGTTACCCCTGAGAGTTTGGTTAATCCCAAAAACTCCCTCCTATTACCTGTTTGCGTCAAACGTAGGCTTATGAAGCAGTTCGTGAAAGCTTTGCTAATAGAAGAAGAGTGTTTTAAGTGTGTGTGTGTGTGTGTGTGTGTGTGTGTGTGTGTGTGTGTGTGTGTCAGACGTTTCCATCACTGTCAGACGATAAATTGAAAGAAAACACTTTTGTAGGACAGACATTGCAAACCTCCTAAAAGAAAATGAATTTGAAAAGAAAAATGGAAACTATTGAAAGAGAGGCTCGGAACGCTTTTAAGGAAGTTGTAAAGAAATTCTTGGGGAAGTACAAAGATACCAAGTATATACAAGCAAATAGAAAGCATGCTGGAAAAATTGAAAGTATTAAATTTTTCAATGAGTTTGAAGGTATATCATTTGAACGGTTACTTGAACCACTTTCCTGTAAATCTTGGAGCCGTTAGTGAAGAACAAGGAGAAAGATTCCGCCAAGACATAAATGCGATAAAACGTCAACATGGTGGAAGAGGAACCTCAACTTGCTCATCAAAGAAAAACACCAAACAAAGCTTTGAAGACAAAAGAAAGATACATTATAAACACTTGTAGATATAAATGTAATTTTAAAATGGTTCTTTGTAATTTTGTTTTGCATGAAAATAGTTTGTAATTTTTTGCAGTAAAATAAACTTTTCATCAGCATACGTGTGAGTAGGCTGTTTTCTCATACCTTTTCATCCATTTTGTGAAAATTTCTTTCTTCTTAGGAAACTCTTGTAGACATTTTTGAAACCAGTACCCAAAGTACTCTTAGGATTAAGCCACAATCTTGCAGAAAATTTCCACCGCCTCAAATTTTGTAGGCCTGCGTAATTTATGTATTTCGAAGACCTGTTGGTAGGCTAAACCAATTATTTTTCCTTATTTTTTAGAGTTTGTATGTTGCTTATCTCTCAATATTGTCTTTGGGGGCGGAGTATTTATGAGCATAAATCTCTCTATTTCTTTTTCGGAAATTTTATTTGTCTCTAGAAAAGTATAAAACACAGCCTCCTATTCTCGACACCAGAACTGCGGTGATCATTCTCCAGGCAAAGGATTTGAAATTGCATAGGGAATTTAAATGGAAGAGAGAGAGAGAGAGGGAGAAAGAGAGAGAGAGAGAGAGGGAGAAAGAGAGAGAGAGAGAGAGAGAGCATAAACAAGATTCTATTAGGTTTCTTCTAAACTAAATCAGATTACCTACGAAATTAACATGTCCAGGAGATACTTCGTGGCCTCATTTCGAGTTTCTGAAGTTGCCAATATTTTGCGCACCATCTTTAGTCCAAGCATTGGTTTTTGGAGAAAACGGAAAACATTGCCAACTGTAAAAATTGTGTTCGTGTTTTAATTAACCACGCAGCCAAAACATAATCAGAATAGCAAGAATCGTGAAAGTCCTGAACTATATTTTGGATTATTTTACCGATGTTTTTAATAAAGATATGGTTCAGCCTTTCTCAATTGTTTTCCCATTTTCTCTGCATAATTTCAGGCAGAGAACGAAAAGTTCGGCAACCTCGTAACCATACAGGAATATTTACTCACGATATAGATATTTGAAGGACTCAAAGCAAATGAATAACTGCCATTTATTCCGGGTATTCGAAATACAAACTGAAGATCGAAATAAGTACAAATAACTCACTAGGCAATAATAAAACATTTGCTCATGTGGAATCGGTAGCTCCAGAAACAAACGCGATAAAAGCATTGAGATGAAAGTAGAAAAACAAAGATTATTCACAACCTGACAACAATTGCGTTTCTGAATGAAACTGTGGTGACAACGAGCATTATACTCTGAAGTTTGCAGCGACTACGTCAGAATCCCTGACGCGTCTTCGAATTGGGGATCAAGCGCAAACGGCAGAACTTGGAATGTTTCGTAACCACTATTAGAAGTGGTAGCGCTTGAACTTCCCTATCAGCAATGTCTTTACTATCTATTCCCTCACAAAGCAGAGCAGAGTACGATATCTTTCGACGGTTGTGCATAATTTACATTGCGTGACAATTTGGTATTTGAATAAATTATTTCTATTTTTGAAAAACTGTTTCCATGGTAACACTGGATAACGGCATGTTTTGCCCTGGATTGGGACTAAATGAAAAAATGGTGAGACGAAATGATTACATCATACAGGGCGGAAAGTACACGTGAAAAGAAGACGCTGTTAAACTGATATCAGCATTTTAAGCGTATTGTCCTTAGATAGCAACAAGACCATATCGAATGAAACAAGTATGGATATATAAATGTTTATCCAGCCGCGTAGACACGGATAAGACGGACGTTCCGTTTAAAAACACTTTGAAGTACAGCACTTTTATTGTCCTATTTTCGTTCAGCAGGCACAAGAATGCCAACAAATCAGAACTTAGTAAATCTGCCCAAGACATGCTGCTCTTTGGTCGTGCACAGAGACAGAAAGAATGCGTATGAATATCGTATATGCTATGGCGTAACGGCTAGTTATATGCTGCAGGTTTTCTAAAAGTAACGATGATAAACTAAAGACTTATGTATTACAGAATATTTGAGAAAGCACAATTCTTTAAGAGAAATGGTTTGGAAGGAACTCTCTGACTTTCAGAGCATAGTGATTGAAGAATGCATTTTTATTTTGGAATCAGTAATTGATATTCGTATATACTTTCTGGATGAGAAGTCAAGTGATGCACAACATACATCGCCTTGACAAATATGAACACTGCCTTCCCGCCGTTTATCCTGTTTCCATTGAAAAGGCTCTGACGACTGAATAGTAGCCGTATAACTATTCCACCGGGATTAGAGGAAATGCCATCCCACACTCACCAACTCTTTGAGCCAGCGTGGTGAGTCATCGACAAACTTTCCACAAATGACTATACAACTTACTCAATAGCCCTCAGTCTGCGTGTCAGAGGGACAGGAAAGCAGAGGATGTTAAGAACAAAAAATTCAAGCACGTGCTGCATCAAAGGATAAATTAATGGGCATATAAAACTTGGCTGGAGAGCATTTGGAGGAATCAGTACAATTTTGAAATGCAGTTTACCTTTACGTTCAAGAAAAAAGTGTTTAATTAATGCATCGTTCCCGTTATTTACGCTTTCCAACCGTAGGTTGAAGAAGCGTATATGCTCCAGCTTTGTCCGTCTGTCTCTCCGCACGATAACTTGCGTAAAAATGGTCCGATTTCGATGAAAGTTTAGTATGTGGAAGGAGATCACCTGGGGACGAACCCTATTGAAAATGGGTGAAATGGGATCAAAGGTCAGGACATAGGAGAAGGATCCATTCCATTGACCTTATTCATCACAACTTGCGTAGAAATGGTTCGATTTCGATGACATTTTAGTAGGTGGTAGGGCACCACTTGGGGAAGAACTCTATTGAAAATGGGTAAAATGGGGTCAAAGGTCAGGACATAGGAGCGGAATCTATTCCATTGCCATTATGCGACATAATTTACCTAAAATGCTTCGATTTCGACAAAACTTTATCATGTTGTTCCGGAGTTATACTGAACCTATTCTGTTGAATATCATCGAAATCGGATCTAAGGTTAGGACACAGGAGCGAGATTTATTCCTCAGCCATTATCCTCATAAGTTGAGTAATAACTTGAGTAATGATTTCTGGTATGTTGGAAAGTGTATAATAATCAATGCATTGCATGATTTTACTAACTTGTTACTTATGGATCAGAGACGTACACCTTAGCTAAAAGTAACATTCACAGGCTGCAAACTACTGAAAGGACCATGGACAGGTGCATGCTTGGCCTAACCTGGAATGATGGGTAGAGGAATTCATGGATAGGGAAAATGACAAGAATTGATGATATAATGATCAAGGTAAAATCCCTGAACTAGCAGTGGGCTGGACGCGTTGCTAGAATCACTGACCACAGTTGGACAATTTAAATAGCAGACTAGATTCCAAGGGGTAGGCAATGACCCAGAAGGAGACCATGTGTGAGATGGGTGGATTAAATTAGAAAGCACGTCGGTGTTAGGAGACTGACGCAAGACGGAAGGTTTTGAGAGAAATTTGGGGATACCTTCATTTAGCGGTGGATTGATAACTGTAGATGACTATTATGATGATGATATACGTTTTGTAGATATATTGTATCAAACATAAAGTCACGAAATATGGTTAATCTCGTTATTTGATGGTCTAATTTGCATTCCGAAGTTTCAATATTAATTAGAGCAATAGTTATTCAAAATTTAAATGTAAGCCCCTGAAAATCTGGTTACCGAAAAACTGAATTCCAGAAATACTTAGTCTTATTTTCTGCATTCTTGTTGCTTGGTGGAATGCATTTCACTCAGAATTTACGTAATGATATCTTTCATTTGCCACATTAAGAGAAGTATGCTTCATTCTTAAGTATAATTAATACCGTTTTTACCTAAAGCGCCTGCTGCATTGGGCTAAATTAAATTACGACTGTCTTTCGTGTACTAAATGCGTAAGCTAAACCGTGGTATTTAATAACCGCGGATCTGGCTTCTACCGAAATAATATCGAATGATTTTTAGAAAATATGCATGCATGTGCAAATGTAATTTAGAAAACAGTTTGCAGTGGAATTCTGAGAAAGATAGTTTCGAAACATCTAATTAGTGTCCTTTTCTTCTCTCATTGCGACATGACGATCGTTACGAATAAATTGCTTTCCCTTGGGACAGGCACAGAATTAAATCAGAAACGAACAAGTTCTAAATTTTCAATGTGGAATTTACCTTCGTTTCACCCGCAGAAATAATTCCGAAGTTTTATTAAATTACAAATCTCAGCCGGTAACAATACGCAGATAAAAATGGGTCTTGCTTTTGCACAAATACATGAGGTATTACGTACAAAATGGAGTTCCGTAAAAGACTGTTCAGCGTATGACACATAAATTAAAGAAGACTGCCTTTTCTAAATGAAGTAAAGGAAAGCTATCTCTGTTTGTTCAGACATTGACCCTCTGCGCAGTATACTAGAGAAAATTCTGAATTCACGGAGATGGCATATCCACAAAATGCATAGTGTGCTGTTTCAAATAAGCTGTACGATGCTTAAATTACGTACGTGAAACAGAAAAAGGGTGGTTACAAAGGTGGTATGTAAATTACGAACTAAAATTTGAAAATTGTGAACCAAACTCAGACCGTCATTAAAACTCTATATGTAAATTGCAAACCAAGGCCCGTTACCGCTATATGTAAATTCCGAACCGACTTCTCTGAACATCTGCTGGAATTACCTAAGCTAGCTCGTCTGTTTTGATTGCTTTGCTTTAGACATATCTTTTGTTGATTGACAAGTTTTACGATCGAAGTGACGCTCTCGATCTTTAAAAAAGGGAAAGATTTGTTAATCGTAGACGCATACACTTACTGCAAAATAAAGATATTTTCGTGAATACAATAAATTAAGTAAAAATGTACTTATACTAAATATGAAACATCACAGAAAAAATATTAACATGGCCCCTGCGCAAGAATGACAAACTAGTTTTGTTGTTTTCGTGAATAAAATGAATTACGTACAAATGTTCATATACTAAATATGGAACATCACAAAAAAGATTAGGATGACAAACTAGTTTTGTTGTTTTAGTGAATACAATGAATTACGTACAATTGTACATATACTAAATATGGAACATCACACAGAAAGTTAGAATGGTCCCTGCGCAAGGATGAAAAACTAGTTTTGTTGTTTTCGTGAACACATTGCTTTAAATTGTTTTACATTGTTTTAATCATTATTTTTTCATACTGGTTTATTTTTTTGATATCGTCAGAATGGTCGCAGAAAGGTTGGTTCGCAATTTACACATCGGGTCTAGAAAAGTTGGTTCGCAATTTACACATCGGGTCTAGAAAAGTTGGTTCGCAGTTTAAACATCGGGTCTAGAAAAGTTGATTCGCAATTTACAAATTGGGTCTAGAAAACTTGGTTCGCAATTTACACATAGGGGTCTTGGCTCTTAGTTCGCAATTTACATATCGGGGTGGGATTCAGAGCGGTCCACACACTCCGCGTTAAAAAAGCTAGAAATTAATGCAAAGCGGTGTTGGAACGTGAAGGAAATCATGCTCGAATAAAGTCCAAAATTATGTTCTGGTCATGTTGGATCAAGCATTTTCTAAGAGCTCAACTTTTAGCACGTCTTTTGTAAAAACGATTGTGGTTATGTTATCGAATTGTCATTGCAACTATTTATCCGATTTGAAAAATTATTTTTGCATTGAGAATCTTGAAATATGGGAACGATTATCCCTGCATTCCGTTTTTTCCCGATGCCTAACTTTGCCGCCAGAGGGCGTAAACGCAGATGATATCGAACTCAAAATACATTTTGTTCAAAATATTTGCTTTTAAATATTCGATTGAAAAAATTATTTTACCTTTCGATGTCACTTATATCGAAGGCTATTTTAGGTGCAGTTACTTTTCAAGTAATGCATAAACTTTCCGCTAGGGTGCGTAATGATAAATTACGTTATCCACGATATCTGTGTTTCTATAAATCCGATTTGAAAAATTCTTCCGGCATAGGGTACAGCTACTGATGGAAAATATTTTGCATATAATTTCTACTTTTGTTAAGAATTGTTTGGCCACCAGGGAGAGTAATTGTTTTCTCCTGCTTCTGATGCATTTGTAGTAAATTCTGAGCTTTTGAAAACTCGATGAAATTAACCCTCGGAAAAGATTTTCAGAATACGTTCTTTTTAAAATAATGCTTAGTTTTTTAGCTAGATGGCGTAAATGCATTTCTAGTTTCTGTCGATATCTCTGCTTTTAAGGGTTCAATGTAAAAACATTCTTATTTCTTTGTTGGCAGGCCTTTCCGGTGCGAAATGTTTCTGATATAATTTTTAAAATTTCAAGTAATGTCTACCGCTAGGGGGCGTAAAGGTAATTTATGTTTTTTCCAATATTTCTGCTCCTGAAACTCCGATTCGAAAGCATTCTTTCAACATCGGATACAGATCCTGATGCGAAATGTTTTGTATATAACGTTTAATTTTTCGAAAGGAATGGTTTGGCCACCAGGAACCATAAATGTTCATTTCTACTTCTTATGTATTTGCAGCAAAATCTAACATTCTCAAAAGTCGAATTAAAAAAATATTTCGTAAACCCATATCGCTCACTTCGGAAATCCTTTTCAAAATATTTTCTTCTTAAAATAAGGTATAGTTTTATCTCCAGGGGGCGTAGATGTATATTATATTTTTTGTCGACATCTTTTTTTCTGAGAGTCCGGTTTGAAAATTTCTTTCTTTGCTGAACAGCATTTCTGGTGCGAAACGTTTCTCATATAATTTTAATTTTTTCTTCACGCACAAGTCTGCCATTAGAGGACGTAAGGATACGTTCCCATTTATAGGTATATCTGCGCGTCAAAACACCCTATTGCAAAAATTTTATTTTTTGTTAGATACTACTAACAATGCAAAATATTTTCTGTATATTTTCTACCCAAAATAACGTGCAATTTAACCCGCTAATGGGGGTCAATGTGTGACATGTATTTCTTAATATCTTTGTTCTTACATATGCGATTTAAATATTCTTTCAACAACGGGTGCCATTTATCTTGTGGAACACTTTAAGCATGTATTTGAGGAGTTTGATTATTCATAGTTCTGTGTTGTGTACTTCTGTTTGCGGCTGTATCTCCGCTTCAAAAGATTCTATTGAGAAATTTTGTTTTCGATACATTCCATTAGCTACAATAGAGATGTGGAACATGATCTTCTTGAAATAACGCGCAAAGGTCCCACTAGGGGTCGATGGTTAAAAACCTTTTTCCTGCTATCTCTGCTTCCACGAAACGTATTTGAAAATAGTTTTTTCCTTAGCGTAGCTTTTCCCGCGAGGAATATTTCCTCCCGTATTTTTCAACTTTTCCATTATTGTTTGAATAGAAGGCGTAGAGTTATATCATGTTTCCTTCTGTATTTCGTCTTTTCACTGTTCGATGTGGAAAACCGTTTGTGTCTGATAGCTTTCTTCTGCTATGAAACACTTTTTGTGCACTATTTGGCAATTTTTGTAACGCACCTTTTAGATTTTGATTGAATTAAGTCGCTGTTTCTTTCTGGATGTTCTATCAATCGTAGAAATCCGGTTTTGTTTTGTTTTCTAACCGGTTCCATTGGCTTTGAATAAGTTTGATAAATTTAATTCGCATCGGAACGGATTCAAAAGACGTGCTCATTGCAACCCATAATTCGGTGTCATCTTTCTTGTTTACAATTTGCATTGTCGTCTGATTTATATAATGCCCTGCTCGACGTTCAAATACACTATATTGACAAAAGTCCCCGGACAGCTCTTGAAAACCAAATGAACTCTCCCGCTACGTTGTTAAGACGCTTGATACAGCTGAAAACGGTATAAAAAAAACGCAGTGTGAGGTTGAGTGAAAATGTCGCGGTGGGAGAGAACTGACTTTGAGAAAGAAAAGGTTGTTGGATGTTATATTAGTGGGTTGTCCATAAGAGAAACCGAAAGTCGTTTAAACATAGCTGTAACGACTGTTTTTCAACATATGCGATATTTTCAACATATGTGTTTAAACATAGCTGTAACGGCTGTTTTTCTGTAACGACTCTTTTCAACTGTCAACAGTTTTAGATGTACTGAATAAGTGGAAGGCACTTGGCGTGCCTGAAGCTGCAAAACGTACTGGTAGTCCAAAGAAAATCAGTGGTAGAGGACGTCGGAGCCTTAGGAGAGTCGTTATAGATAATCGACGGAGTACTGCACAAGACCTCAATATACAGGTGAGTAAAAATGCTGGCACCTCGGTATGCGCACTTACCATTCGCAGAGAATTTCATTCCATGGCTTACCGTGGTCGTGCGGCTGCACATAAGACTTTCACCTCCACTGAGAATGCTACTCGTCGTTTAGCGTGGTGTAAAGAACAGTTTTCGTGAACCGTATATCAATGGAAACGGGTTCTATGGACTGATGAATCCAGACGCACGATCCATCAGTCTGATGGCCGTGTTTGTGTATGGCGGCAGTCACGGGAACGCTATTTGCCGCAGTGTACTGTTCTTACCGTCAAATTTGGAGCTGACAGTTTACTGGTATGCGGGTGTTTTTCGTGGTATGTTCCCGGCCCATTGGCTATCGTCGACAAACCTGTTAACCAGCTCGTCTACCTCGATATTCTGGATAATTATGGTATACCAACTCTGTGGTAATACTATGGAACCGAGCCTTGTTGGTACCAGCAGGATAATGTACCCAGCCATAAAGGAAGGCCTGTTACGGCGTGGTATGACAATAATTCCGTATCGTGTGTGCACTTCCCAACACAAAGCCCTGATCTTAATCCCATAGAGCACTTATGGGATGAATTAGAGCGCCGCATAAGAAGTATGGTACCAAGGACTACTACGAAGCAGCAGTTAGCGGCAGCATTATGTACTGAATGGAAGCGCATAGCTATTGATGTGTTCTAAAACCTTGTCAAAAGCACGTCTAAAATGGTCAGTACATTAAGAAAGGCCAAAGGTGGATCGACGCCGTACTAATGTATGTCAATAAATGCTGTGTTGTGTTTCTCTTCCAGGTGTCCGGTGACCTTTTGTATATATAGTGTATATTAACATTTGTATATATTAGTGTATATTAACATGCCCCATCATTCAAATTGCCCCATCCAGAAACAGTGAGAAAATTCAGCCGAAAGCCACCGCGGACGTGGAATGTAAGATGCGTAATGCATGATTTAATTTCCCAGTGAGTATAACAGTGTGACAGGCTACAAGACTGAACCACGTGACAACAGATAATAACTTATGTGTCTAACAAGGTGTGCCACGCTACATGTTATCCATATGGAGTGGCACGCAGTGTCACAGCCCTCTGTGACGTGCGTGCCCGCAGGGCGCACACGACATAAAGGCAGATAGCAGCAAGAACGAACGTCCGCGTAGCTCAGTTGGTAGAGCGACTACTTCCGGAAGAAGTGGACTCGGGTTCGATCCCCGCCCGGCGTGGACCAAAAATGACGGAGAAATGTACTTCGTTATACCTCAAATAGTACTTGGATGAAGCATTGCTAACCTGATAGTACCACAGCCGATAATACCTGGGATCAAGTACCGTTAACCTCAGCCCACAATACAGCGGCTTTCGGGAAGACCAAGAACAGCCTTGCAAGAATCGTCCAACCAGGTTCCATACATGCTCAATTTGTGATAGGCTCAGATATTTCGCTTAACATGGAAGCATACAGAATCCTTGTTGAACACTTGAGCTAGACACTCGGACTAGTCAGCCCATTGTCCTAACATGAACCCTATTGAAATTTGGACTAGTCATTTCAGGTTCCTAATATGAATCCCATTGAAACTTGGACTAGTTTGCCCAGGGTCCTAACATGAACCTTCTTGAAAGTAGGACTAGCTAACTCAGGGGTCCTAACATGAACCCTATTGCAACTTACACTAGTCACCCCATGGTCCAAACATGAACCCTACTGAAATTTGGACTAGTCATCCCAGGGTCCTATCATGTACCGTATTGAAACTTGGACTAGTCGACCGAGGGTCCTAACATGAACTTACTGAAATTTGGACTAATCATCCCAGGGTCATAAACATAAACTGCATTGAAACTTGGACTACTCAACCCATGGGTCCTAACATGAATCCTATTGAAACTTGGACTACTCAGTCCAGGGTCCAAACATGAACCCTACTGAAATGTGGACTAGTCATCCCAGGGTTCTATCATGTGCCCTATTGAAACTTGGACTAGTCAACCCAGGGTCCTAACATGTACCCCATTGAAACTTGGACTAGTCAGCCCAGGGTGCAAACATGAACCCTACTGAAACTTGGACTAGTCATCCCAGGGTCCTGACATGAACCCTATTGCAACTTGCACTAGTCAGCCCAGGATCCAAACAGGAACCCTACTGGAATTTGGACTAGTCATCCCAGGGTCCTACCATGAACCCTATTGAAACTTGGACTAGTAAGCCCACAGTTCTAACGTGAATTCTATTGAAAATCCCTGGGAGAAATCGGATCGTTTAAAAGGCGGAAGAAGTTATCGCCGAATAGATAAAACTAGGGATCATTGTTTTGAAGACTGAATGGAGTAACATATCAGCGAAGAATCGCAAAATACTGGTTCATAGTATTCCCCTAAAACAAAAGGGCGTAATAAAGGCAAAAGGTTCCAGCACACACTGTTATATTTTCCGTAAACAAAGATTATGTGTAGGCGCTAATTTAGAGTAACTAGTTCCAGGGAAGGAAGAGAGCCCTTGCCGAAAGACAATCGCAAAATCCATATCTCATGGAGATTCGAACCTAGACACATCTCGGACGAATAGACAGAAGCCAGCGCTTAGACCACTGCACCACATCCGAATATTAATGGCAGGACAATGTATACGTGATATCGAATGCTTTCATCGCTTTACAAATGAGGCTTAACATTTTTTGTCACGTTACAAAAATTTTCATAAAGAAAAGTGTCACATTTTTTGAAAAATTTTAGTTCCATGGTCCACGGTCCCAATTTCGACGTTTCGCTTGTGGTGTGAGCAAACATTGCTTCAGAGTTTCTTCAGTCGTTGCGAAGATCGTAAAAACACAGTTCGTATTAATATAATAAACAATGTAACATCCTCTGCTTAAATGGTTAAATAGGTGCGTGATAAGTGTAGAATTTTACCCCTCTCACATTTCTTAGAATATTTTTCTCAATATTTTTTACCATGTTTCTGTATACAGAATTCAAACTCACGCAAACTTACCCTACGTTCTTGTCGTTATTCAACTGAATGATTATACAAGGATCATCCTGAAAGGAATACCTCTTCCCTCATAAAGATTTTTATTTGTAGCAGCAAAAATGTGAAACTTAATGGCAAAATACTTGGACATATTGTTAATAACGTTAGCCTACTCAAAGTACTGTCCATCACTTTCTATACATTTCCGCCATCTTTGAACCCTTTGGCAAAATCCATTTTGGAAAAATTCCTGATTCTGTCTTTTTACGCATGAGTTCACAGCCAGTTTAACGTCTGTCACATCGTCAAAACGTTCCCCACGAAGGGTGTTTTTCAAAGCAGTAAACAGGAAAAAGTCTGATGGAGCCAAAGCAGGGCGGTAAGGGAGGGGTTTTGGGGCATCACCGTCCACCCCATTTTGGCAATAGCCTGTGATGTCTCCATTGAGGTGTGAGGACGTGCGTTATCATGGTGTAAAACAACGCTTTGAAGTGGAATGTTACGTCTTTTCTTTCTGATAGCTTCGTTGAGCTTCTTCAATGTCTGCACATAGTGAACACTATTTATTGTTGCAACTCCTGGATGGTGACACGACGATCAGCTGTGAGGAGGTCATTCAGTCGTTGCCTCTTGGCATTTGTCACTGAAGTTGCAGGTCTTCCACTCCATTTCTTGTCCGACACTGAGCTTTCTCCCTCTCGAAACCTCTTCAGCCATCTTCGGGGTATTACTGATATCGACTGCGGCAGCTCCATGCACAGCCAGGGATCTTCTGTGAATTTCTGGCGCCTCACTCTTCTTCCAGGAATTCAATTACGGATCGCCTGCTTTTCTCTATCATTCATCATTTTAATTTCCGATTCCGAAAAAAATTTGTTTCCACGTTGGTAACATATCATAATACATGTTAGTGCAGTTTCATGAAAATCACTTCAACATTTCAAAAGTTATTAAGGAGGAGGCCTTACTTTCAGGATGTCCTTTGTATATTTGTATTTATTTAGAACAATCTGTTAAGTAATTTTTTCACTTTTTTAATTGAATTTCAAAAATACATAAACTACGTTTTGACATCTGTTTTTGAAAATTTCATTATGAACATACATATATATTCATGTATAGGAATTCCAGAAAATAAAGTTGCCATACTATCGCTTTGTCTCTCTATTACGAACATTACATTTCTTCTGAAAGCAGGGCTACAAAATTTATTTTGAATTGAACGCTGAGCCAAATTTCTGAAGCACTCTTGTTGTTGATAGCTTTTCTGTCACGTAACAAAAATTCGATTCCTTTAGAATCATAAGAGTAGTGACCAGTGCATTTTTTTAATTACCCGTTACATAGTTTCCCATTAGGTGGGGTAAAGATTTGTTCAGCTTGAACTCGATGTCTTTTCTTCTAGCAGTCCAGTTCATTTCAGTATCGGATAGTTTTAATTCTCCCCAACATTTTCTGTGGTCTTTTCAGTTTTATTTGCAGAACGTGGGACGTATGCTACTAATTTAACCTGCCTTTTGAGATTCTCTATCATGTTAATTTGTTTTCTTCTCGTTAAACTTTCACTGATTTAACAACACATTATTTCTCCAGACTAGTTTTTCAAAGTTGGCATCCAGACAGTGAGTCAAATATCAATAAAAAGAAGCGAAGTGTGATAAGCGTGGTGTGTTAGGTCCAGAGAACTAAGAGTCATAAGACCGAACGGTAACTTTATACGAATAGGTATATATGCATTACGTTCTGTTGTATGACGAGCTAAAGTCTGCTAATTGTGTCTTGTTAAGAATCAGCAAGTAAATAGAAGCATTGCTGGATTTCTATCATCGTCTCGGTAGTTGTGAATTGTAACCCCAACATTGTTCTTTTTTAACGTGTCTCAATACGAATAAAATATGGACCTTGAATTTTTAGACCTGATCCTGCTGGTCATTAATCCTGGACCGTTTACTATTTAAAGTGTTTAATTTGAGACTTTTCAAATGTTTCGTTCAGTTTGTACCTTCTACGAGCAAGGAAGTAAAACTTAAGTGATCTACGATTACCGCAAGTCACCGTGTAACCTTGAACCGAGCAAGTTCTACAGTAAACAAATTATTTTATGAACGGCTTTATTTTCTACGTGCGTTAGTAGTTTTTATATAGCTTACGATATAAGAAAATAAAGGTAAAATGGTGTCTGTCCAATCTTTATGGAATTCTTAAGAGAAACCTTTGGAAAGTACCTTAGCATATTTTTCGAAAAATATATTTAAAATTACGTAGTTATTTAACGATCAGATTATGGAAGCGAACTTCTTTTAATTCAGTGTTCTGCTTGTAGGATGTCCTCAGCAAAAATTAATAATGACATCCTCCTGAAGCTGGAATTTATTCCGCAGTCCTTATTTACGTTTGATGTAATCTTCAAGTTTTCAGAGGACATGTATCTGTTGTATGATGTATATATTGAGGTATGGTCTGTATTGTGTTTATTTAGAGATTAAGTACCGGAACCACGTGTGATACCAGCGAATACACCCTGAAACAGCTGATTGTTGTCAGTGTCTGAGTACACGAACGTCCACACACAGGGAAAACATTGCGTGACGTGCGGGCTGATTTCCAACAACGATTCGACAAAGAGGCCCCTACAAAACAAACTCTTCTGCGGAGGGAACATAAACTTTTCAAAGCAGGCAACATCAAGGATAAACCACGAACGGGAAGACCATCAAATAGAGTGCAACAGTGTCAAGCGGCCGAGGAATCAGTTATCAGGTCACCGACGAAGTCGCTCTGCAAACGATCAGCGGAGCTTGGAATACCACGGTCGACACTGCATAAGCACACGCAGAATGACCTGGTTTTGCGCGCATATCACCCGATGTTCGTTCAGGAGTTATCAGACATCGATTTCAACCGCAGACGGGATGCATGTGCAATAATGCTTCAGAAACTTGCCGCAATTCCAAGACGTGGAAAGGTCATTTTCAGTGATGAATGTGCGATATACCGCAGCTGTCGCTCACGGAACGTTGTGTTCCGGTCCAAGGAAAACCCACATTATGTCGAAGAATTGGAACATCCTCCTTCGCATGTCATGATATGGGCTGCAATGAATAGTCGACATCTGTTTGGACCGTATTTCTTTGATGGTCCAGTGAATCAGAAAACTTATCTGGACATGATGCAAACATGGTTTGTGCCACAACTTGGAAATCTTGGCATTCTGAATGACGTATGGTTCCAACAGGATGGGGCACCCGCCTATTACGCAATCTTTGTTCGGGGTTACCTTGGTGAGGTCTTTCGGGATCGTTAGATCGGCCGAGGTTCGGCAGTGCTGCCCGCTCCACTTGAATGGCCACATCGAAGCCCAGATCTCTCAAAGTGTGATAATGCCCTTTGGGGTTTCATAAAGGAGGTTGTTGCACAGCAGCGCTACCAAACCACTGATGAACTTAAACAAGTAGAGAGACCTGCTTTCTCTCGTATCACCCCGCAACTGCTTCGGAAAATGTCCGACAGAACATGGCATAAAATTATTCTGTGTCACGAGAATGACGGAGCCCAAACGGATCCACTGCATGTTTAAGGATGTCTCAACATATAACTCAACATATACATCATACAACAGATACATAGCTCACTTACATTTCTTATTACAGAGGGGGTAACAAGACATTGTGGACACGCTGTACATTTCCCGTGTATCTGAGAAGAATATTATTTCTTCAATTCCTATGATGATATTTGAAGCTATCATACAAAAGATACATTCAGAATTTCGATTTCACTGTTACTGTTCGCATCTTTTCACAAAGATTGCAACACTCTGATTTCTGTTACGTCGTTTTAAACATGACGTGTTTCCTCCGTTTCAGCGTGAAAACAGCAGGGAAATGTTTCATCACCTCAGTGATTTGTCTGTTCCGTTGTCAACCAGACATACAGGTCGGAGAGCTCATAGGCTTTCCAGATCGCTTCTTCAAGATTTTTTGTATTCATTTTTAATTCTGAAATACTGATAACTGTTTGTTATCTGTTATACACACTGAAGAAAGCACTTTTGTCGATTAACCTTATCTTACTAAACTGCTTAAAAAACCCGATCTTTACATGAATTTCCTCTTCAACCAGAGGATCAAAGTTTTCAAGAAAATATCAAACAGAAGTCACCGCTCTTTCCACTTTCATAAGTGAGTCACGGAAAAACTCTCATTGGCCGTCAATTGTGCGTATTAATTATTCATTCGCCTCCTGGTTATTTGTTCAGTTGCTGCTTTCCATCTTTGGTGAATCCCCAAAATTGTGCGGGGCTCCATGAAGCAACCTGACCTTGGTTTGGCAGTTAGTCGTATGTGATTCTGGAGAATTCGCGACCGCTGTGGTGCAGTGGTAGCATGTCCGGCGCGTAATTAAAATGCCCTGTGTTCGATTCCCGGTGGCGGCCGATGGGAGGTTTTCCGTGGCTCACTTATAAACGTGGAAAGAGTGATGACCTATGTATGATGTTCCTAGTCCACGTCAATTGTGTGTATTAATTAATTCAAGAAAATATGCGGTGATTATGAGCTGTATGCGTGGATTTTTTTACATTGCTTCCCAGAAATTCTCAACCATTCAGCTTTCAACACGATTAGTTTTATTTGCCGTACATTATTCTGTCTAGTAGAAACGTCCGTGTTTCTGCCAAACATTTATACATTGATTTACAATTTATTATTATAATAAACGTGATCTGTGGATACGAAGTTTTTAGTCTCCTTGCTCTTTCGGACGTTTTCTAAGTAAATCAAATGAATTGGTTCTCAGTAGAACAGCAATTTCCCATGTCCTGAGCTGTGTGTCTCTACTACACATAATTGGTACCCCGATCTCCTGAAGTGAAGTCCAGTGACGTCATAATTGTGTTATATGACATCATCATGTTAGCAGAAACCACATACCGAAGCTGAAGTGCCGAAGGACACTTCACTGGGAAAATTATTCAGTCATTCTCAAGAGTGACTGCAGCATCGTCCATGATAAAACAACGCAAAATTCTGCATGATGCCGATGACAAAGCTTCTAATCTCGGAGGTTAATGTAAGGTAAGAAAACATGTAATCGCTGAATTTAAATGTAAGGTAGAGAGAATTTCGAATTGCGAGCTTTAGACTAAAGAGAGAGAGAGAGAGAGCTTCATGTACATCTAATGTCGGAGTATGGACGATAGGAAGAGAAAACTTCTAATCGCGGAGTTTAGAGGAGAGAGAGAGAGAGAGAGAGAGAGAACCAATCACGTGCGGCGCAAAATTAAGACGACAAAAAGAGAACTTCTAATCTCAGAGTATGAATGAAAAGAGAACTTCTAATCTTGTGTTCAGACGTACGTGAAAGAGACCTTCTAATTGAAGAGCTAAGAAGAGAGAGATTGAAGTAATTTCAAGGTTTTAAAGAGAGAGAGAGAAGTCAGTGTTTTGACAAGAAAACTTCTAATCGAGGAGTTTAAACGACAGAGACTGAAGTAATGGTAAGGTTTTCACGAGAGAAAGAACTTTTTCAATCCTAATATTTTGAAAAGAGAACTTCTAATCGAGCAGTTTAGACAATAGAGACTGAAGTAATGGCAAGGTTTTTACGAGAAAGAGGACTTTTTTATCTCAGTGTTTTGAAAAGAGAACTTCTAATCCAGGAGTTTAGATGATACGGACTGAAGTCATGGTAAGGTTTTCATGAGAGGAATTACTTTTTCAAACCTAATATTTTGAAAGGAGAACTTCTAATAGAAAAGTTTAGACGATACGGACTGAAGTAATGGTAAGGTTTTCACGAGAGGCAGAACTATTTCAATCCTAATATTTTGAAAAGAGAACTCCTAATCGAGGAGTTTAGACGATACGGACTGAAGTAACGGTTGGGTTTTCACGAGAGAAAGAACTTTTTCAATCCTAATATTTTGAAAAGAGAACTTCTAATCGTGGAGTTTAGACGATATGGACTGAAGTAATGGCAAGGATTTTACGAGAGAGAGAACTTTTTTAATCTCAGTGTTTCGAAAAGGGAACTTCTAGTCCAGTAGTTTAGACGATATGGACTGAAGTCATGGTAAGGTTCTCACGAGAGGAAGGACTTTTTCAATCCTAATATTTTGAAAAGAGAACTTCTAACCGAGGAGTTTAGACGATATGGACTGAAGTAATGGTAAGCTTTTCACGAGAGAAAGAACTTTTGGATCCAAATATTTTGAAAAGAAAATTTCTAATGAAGCAGTTTAGACGATACGGACTAAAGTAATGGTAAGGTTTTCACGAGAGAAAGAACTTTTTCAATCCTAATATTTTGAAAAGAGAACTTCTAATCGAGGAGTTTAGACGATACTGACTGAAGTAATGGTAAGGTTTTCACGAGAGAAAGAACTTTTTCAATCCTGTTAATTGGAAAAGAGAACTTCTAATCGAGGAGTTTAGACGATAAAGACTGAAGTAATGGCAAGGTTTTTACGAGAAAGAGAACGTTTTTGATCTCAATGTTTTGTTAAGAGAACTTCTAATCCAGTAGTTTAGACGATATGGACTGAAGTCATGGTAAGGTTTTCACGAGAGAAAGAACTTTTTCAATCCCAATATTTTGAAAAGAGAACTTCTAATCGAGGAGTTTAGACGATAGAGACTGAAGTAAGGGCAAGGTTTTCACGAGAGAAAGAACTTTTTCAATCCTAACATTTTGAAAAGAGAACTTCTAATCGAGGAGTTTAGACGATAGAGACTGAAGTAAGGGCAAGGTTTTCACGAGAGAAAGAACTTTTTCAATCCTAACATTTTGAAAAGAGAACTTCTAATCGAGGAGTTTAGACGATAGAGACTGAAGTAAGGGCAAGGTTTTTACGAGAGAGAGAACTGTTTTTAATCTCAGTGATTTGATAAGAGAACTTCTGATTGAGGAGTTTAGATGATAGAAACTGAAGTTATGGCAGTGTTTTCAGGAGAGAGAGAACTCTTATAATCTCAGTGTTTTGATAAGTGGATTTCTAATTTAGGAGTTAAGACGGTAGAGACTGAAGTAATGATGACCTATGTTTGATGTTCCTAGTCCACGTCAATTGTGTGTATTAATTAATTCAAGAAAATATGCGGTGATTATGAGCTGTATGCGTGGATTGTTTTTACATTGCTTCCCAGAGAGAGAGCACGCGGTAGCTCTCTCTTCTTATTTGAACTCCTCGATTGGAAGTTATTATTCTCTCTAATCAAAACACTGAGATTAAAAACGATTTCTCTCTAGTAAAAGCTTCTACCGTCTTAACTTCTTTTACTAGAGAGAAATCGTTTTTAATCTCAGTGTTTTGATTAGAGAGAAAAATAACTTCGAATCGAGGAGTTTAGATGAGAGAGAGAACTACCGCGTGCGGCGCCTAAATCGTAGAAGAGAAAAACAGAACTTCAAATCTCATGGTTTACATGAACAGAAAAGAAATGCTAATTTTAGGTTTAGACATACGTGAAAGAGAACTTCCAATCGAAGAGTTCAGATGATATAGACTAAAGAAGTGGCAGTGTTTTACGAGAAGAACTGAAAGAGAAAGAGAAAGAGAGAGAGATAATTTTAAATCTGCGTTTTGATAAGAGAGAATAGCATCTAATCGAGGAGTTTAAACAAAGGTGAGGATATTTCTTTCCTTAATCACAGTGTTTCGATTAAAAACCTGAAGGTGTCTTTAAGCTGGAAGGTTTTAGTCATTTGGTAAAGCACAGACGTTGTCATCCTTCATGTCAGAAATAGTTACATTGCAAATTTACCTTACCCTGCGTGTTGCACAATCGTTGTGCGACCAAATAGAAAGTGACTAGCAAATATATGACTTCAGAAAGCAATCTACCGCAATGGAACAGCTAAAATATATTAGTGAATAAGATGTCGCCTTTGCACATGATATAATGCATCTTCGTGTGATAGTTTTGCTGCGAGGACCTGACATGTCTGTGTGTTTTATTTTCAGAGTTTGTTAATGTAAAATAAAAATGCGTTTCCTTGATTGGAGGTCCGAATTCAGCGATTTCAAAGATTTTAATTAGGTATCGTCAGCAAATTAATTTCTACTACCTTTTGAACCAAATGATCGATCGTTTTCAACACAAAGTATCTTGAAACGCGTTGCTTTCCTCTTTCATCTGTTTTCTGGGAGCTTAATCCAGGCTTTCCATCCTGAGACAGCAGTTTCCTCTCAGCACCCAGTCTTCCTCTTGCTTCTCTTTGATAAATCACATTAAATATCGTCTTCCATTTCTACAGTCATTCCCCTCTTACTCTTCCTTTTGTGTTTCCCGTCTTTCATTGTTTCATCCTGATTACGGAGGCTTTGTTGTTCTCTTGCTCGGTCCATTAACCACGGAAGCAATTCCTCTAAGCTGCTTCAGAAGTATCTGGCAATAGGACTGCAGTTGTTTGGCAACAGCGGAGAACAAGCATATCGTTTCCACTTTATAAAACAAGAATGAGTTATGGGCCATCTGAAAAAAATGAAAAGAAAGCAGAAACTATTCTGTGTTTCAGGAATTTCATTGAAGTTGAATGGAGGACCGGCAGTTGTGAAACCCTTTTGAAAGTGACGCTGGTTGTAGTTGAACCCAAACATACTAAATATTCACTAAGAGAGAATTAATCGCTTAGGAATGATAGTGGAAACCTTCATTTTCCCTAAAGCTCAGGAACCTTCTTTATATAGGGTAAAATTACGTTATATACGCACGTAAATGTCGATACACTTTGTTTAACGGCAAAAATTCTGTAAAAGTTTGGAAAACACGTATAACAGTTTTTTAAAATAATAGCAACGCAAGAGTTCGTTCTTATATGTTTCATGAAGTATTCCAAAGAAATGTGAGTTTTCTCATTCATTTTAGTCTCTTCTTGCTTGCTGCATGTATCAAGGGTTAATAGAGAAAAAAATGATTAAAAATTTGGAGCCATCGTAGTACCCCTATGAGGCCCGAGTGATCTTCGGAGAGGTGAAAGTTCATGGCTACTCGTCCGGGTTTGGGTTCCAAAATTGCGTATGTGGTATGTTTGTTTTACCAAAGAATATCTAACTGAGAAGAAGTTAAGGCTCGGCGAGATGTTACTAGCGCCACCATACCTAAGAGTTAAAATGCAGTGCACAGAATCCAACATACAGGCCAAGGCATACTGCGCATGCGTATTTATGTTGTCTTCAATTCCTTGGGTAAAGAAAGAACAGTCAGCCGAGCTACTCCCAGCACGTGATTGTGACCTTCTCGGTAGCATAATCACTTCGCAAACCGGATACGTTAGTTTTGTTACGCCAATCGGGTTAGTTAAGGTTTTTGTTTGTCCTTCAGTTTTTCAGAAACATTTTCAGGAATGCCAAATACTAGGGAATGTCTGCATTTTGTACGGATCCTTAGACGTAACTATACTATTTGCTAAAATTTAATTTAAATAGTAATACTAATGTTATTGCATATTTTTATCACCAAAATAAGAGATGGGTGAGATATCAGAAAACAGCAGCAACAACAACAAAAAACTGCTGTAAGCAAATAGTCATCAAATCGAAGGAAACCATCGTGGATTAAAGAAAAGCTTCACTGCCGTAGTCCCTTTAACGTGTTTTGCTCCTGAATGTTAACTTTCCCGCAGAGCATATCAACTCTTTATTTTGTAGTGGCGCTGTTCTCGCCTGTTTTACGTTATCTCTATGAGAGTTTGCGTTCTTCAAGCTATAAATTCTTTGGTTTTACCGTGATTGCTATCTGTACTTTGCAAGCAATGACTCCAAATCGGATTCAGAGGACACCTTACAAACACTGAAATTGCTCATGGTGGTTGTTAACCCCTTTCTCCATAAAAAGATAAAAGCCCTTAATTTCAAAAGCTTGGAAAAGGTAACATATAGTGTAATATACGTTACCTTTTTCTTGTTTTTGAAATCAAGTAATATGGAGTTCTTCATATTAAGTGGGAACGATGATCCTTGATTTCCGGTTTTCCACTGATGCACAAATAAGACGCTACGGGGCGTAAATGTACATGCTATCGAATTCAAAATGCTTTTTATTCCATACCATTGCTTCTGAGTATCCGATTGAAAAAAATGTTTCTTTCCTGTGATGCCATTTACAACAAGATCTATTTCGGATACAACTTCTTTTTCAAATAATGCATATTTTTTCCGCTAGGTGCATAAAATAAATTGTAATTACCCAGATATTTCTGCTTTTAAAAGCTAGATTTGAAAACGTTTTCCTGCATCGGATAAATATTCTGATGTAAAATCTTCTCTATATATAGTCTATATTTTTTTGGTGATGAACTATTTTGCCACTTAGAGCGTAAGAGCATATTTCTGTCTCTCATGCATTCGCTCCAACACCTTGTAAAATACGAACTTCCACGCACAAAAGTGCGGAATGATACATTGACATTTAATGACTTGAGCGTGTGGTGAGTGATGCGGGGAGTTGCGTGAGAGATATTGAAGGAGTAGGACATGCCGAGCTTTGGCTAAGACAGCAAGTTCAGTTTGTACCGCGCAGTGTATTCCAGTTTATGTTTTTGTGTAAAGTAATAAATGTTTTGTGTTGTGATCGAGTGTCTGTGATATTACAGACCAAAGATAGAAGTGGAGGCGCCGGCGAGACGGAATAGCGCAACTTCAGAGGCGTTTTTTATGACCGTGGGAATCGATGAGTTGAAAGATCTTCAAGCGTGAGAAAGAACCAACGCGACAGGGATATTTTTTCCCTCTTTGTGTTAGGAAGAACAAAGGATGGTGACTGTTGTGTTTCGAAATTAGTTCGTGAGAAAAAAAAAGTTCCTTATCGGATTTACACCACATTAGATGTTTATGTAAGTACTGTTTTTGTTGTTGTATAACGAAGTAAATTTATCCGTCATTTTTATCCGCGCCGGGGTTCGAACCCGGGTCCACTCATTCCGGAATAAGTTGCTCTACCAATTAAGCTACGCGGACATTTTATTCTGATTCCTATCTGCCTTTATGTCGTGTGCGTCCTTCTGGCAGGTACGTCACATCTCCTGGTACGTTACAGTTGTTCTTAGAGAATTATCCAAAGGAATGAAATATCAAAGCAAGTTTTTAGAAGTTTCCGGGCACGGAATTAAATAGAAGGAAATAATTTCTGTCAAGAAATAGTACATTCAGAACAACTGTTTGAGCCTAGATTATAGGTAAATGTAGAATATTGTTGCAAACAATTTCTGTGAACGTATACACATATACGATAATAGAAGGAAATAATTTCTGTCAAGAAATAGTACATCCAGAGCAACTGTTTGAGCCTAGAGTATAGGTAAATGTAGAATATTGTTGTAAACAATTTCTGTGAACGTATACACATATACGATAATAAATAAACATTGGGTACACGTAGAGCTTGTTGAAATGGCTTTCTTAGGAAGAGCTCGAAAAAAAGAACTTCTGCAGTTGGCGGAAGAATTGGGTATAGAAGTTATGCCAAATCTCAAAATTCTGGAATTAAAAAATAAAATTGTCAACTTTGAAGGTTATGAAGAGGATTTCGTGAAAGAACTTTTGGCAGTTATAAAAGAGCGTAGAGAAACAGAAAGACATATGGAATTGGAGCTTGAAAAACATAGACAAGCAGAAAGACAAATGGAATTTGAGCTTGAAAAACTCAGAATAGAAGCTGGACGTAAGCCCCTGGGAGGTAGTTTGGAGCAAAGTGGAAATTCTCATAAACCGAGATTAGAACTTCGTCATTTGATGAAAACATTTGACCCAAAAGACAGTGATATAAGTATTTACTTAGTTTTATTTGAAAGGCAAGCACAACAAGCAGAAATAAAAAGTGAAGATTGGGATCCTATGTCTGGTACTGGTACTTTTGCCCTACGAAATATCACAATTGATTGCCAGAGAAAATGTGGAAGATGCTAAAAACTATGAATATGTTAAAAGGTTTCTTTTTAAAAGATATAAATTAAGTCCAGAGAAATTTAGATTAAAATTTGTACAACACATGCGTGCATCAGAGAAGACCTGGACAGATTTCATCTTCGAGTAAGAAAATTATTTTAATGAATGGATTTCAGGACTTAAAATAGGCGATTTTGAAGGGCTAAAAATTTAATGATCACAGATCAATTGAAGCGGAGAGTGCCTATAGAAATAAGGGAGCATTTTATTGATAAATGGTCAAATATTGTCTCACCTTCAGATTTGGCTGATATGATGGACAATTATGAAAGTGTAAGAGAAGAAACCAAGAAAAATTCGTCGAATGAATTTTGTGCTTCAAAGAAAATGCAAGGCAGTGAGAAAAAAACTAGAGATAACTATGATCGGGGAAATTTTATGAAAAATGGATTTTATAACAAAAGTTATGTTAAGTCAGATGTAGGACAAGGGTGGTCAAACCGGAATGTATCTCAGAATGAAGAAAAGTATGATCGCAGACGGAAGCTTCAATGTTACGAGTGTGGATCTTATGATCACATTCGACCTCAGTGTCCAAAGCTAAAATCACAGAACTCAGGAAGCGTAAATAGAATCAGAGAGGAAACTGAAGGGGATCTCTTGGCACCCTACACCTTTGAAGGAAAAATAAATGGAGTTACCATGCCTATTCTCCGGGATACAGGTTCATCAGTTGATATCATTTGTCAAGAGTATGTGTCGCCAGGTGAGTTTACTGGAGAACATGTGTGGGTACAGCATCTTCTGGATGAACAAAAGGTTTGTTTACCATTGGCCGAAGTTGAACTAGAATGTGAATTAGGTCATATTGTAACTAAGGCTGCAGTGATTAGAAAGTCGCTAGATCAAGGTAGATATTTACTTGGAAATAAGACTTCCGCTTTGTTAAAAAAAATGATATGGAGTGGCCACTTAATTTAGAACAGGTAAATATTGTGGTTACTCGGTATCAAGAAAAACAGAAACGAAACAACGAAGAGAGAAGTTCAGTAAAGAATGATTCAGGGAAGAAAGAAAAACAAGCCCTTGAAGGAGAGGCTGTGGGTTCCGAAGAATCAGATGAATTAGAAGAAGAAATTCTGCCATTGAGGCATGATGAAGATAAAGCCATGTTAGAGTTGGTAAAAATGGATTCAAAAAGTTTCATGGAAGATCAACGGCAAAGTTTGGAATTGAAAAAAATTCTCAAAGAAATAGAGAAAACAGATTTTAAAAAGGCAAATGGTTATGCTGTACTAAGAAATGGGATGTTGGTGAAGAAGAAGATCAAGAAGATTGGCGAAGAGGGAGATCTTATTGTTGTTCCAGAACAATATAGAGAACAAAGAAAATACACGTGTCATGAGGGAACTTCGGGGCATTTAGGAGTGACAAAAACCAAAGACAGACTAGCGAAGAATTTTTATTGGCCTAACTGTTATAAAGACATTGAAGAATTTGTAAAATCTTGTGATTCATGCCAACGTGCTGGAAAAGCTGAGGACAAAAAGAAAGCACCTTTGAAAATAGTTCCAATTATTCCTGAAATTTTTACAAAAATCAACATTGATGCCTGTGGGCCTTTGCCCGAGACTTCAAGCGGAAATAGATACATAATTACAGCTATGTGTTTGTCGTCCAAATATCCAGATGCAGTACCAGTACCAGACATAGGATCCAAGTCGGTAGTTGACGCTTTGTTACACATTTTTAGCCGTTTGGGATTTCCGAAAGAAATTCAAACTGATCAAGGAGCCAGTTTTGTAAGCATTTTGACACTAGAATTTCTGGAGCGGTTTGGAATAAAAGTTACTTATAGTTCTGTATATCATCCCCAAAGTAATCCGGTAGAACGATTCCATCGAACAATTAAAAGGATGTTGAGAGTTTTATGTCTTGAGTCTGCTCCGGATTGGGAGAAACAGTTACCGGCGGCACTGTTAGCTTTGAGAACTGTAACACATGAAAGCACAGGGTTTACGCCTGCTAAATTGGTGCATGGAAAAAATTTGAGGACGCCAATGACACTATTGTATGAAAAATGGATGGGTCATCCTGAAGAAGAAAACTATGTCACTGAATATGTATTTGAGTTAATAAATAGGATGAAAAGATGTCAAGAACTTGCCATTAAAACATGGAAGTGGCTCAATTGAAAAAAATATTGGTATGACAGAAATGCGGTAAAACGTGAATTTTAAGAAGGAGATTTAGTATTGGTTTTTGTTACCTGCAGACGTAATAAGTTAGCGGAACAGTGGAAAGGACCAGGGAAAATTGAGAAAAAATTTCAGGGACTGATTATGTAGTAAGCTTTGAAGGCAAAAATGTAAAGTATCAAGTATATCACATTAACATGCTGAAACCATACCATAAACGACCAGAATTTGTGAACTTATTGCCCATTTCTGAAAATGGTGAAATGGATTTAAAGATAAAATTTTCGCAAGTTAAAAAAATCCCAATATATTTAACTTCTCTGATATCGAGGAGAACAGTAAACTTCGAGAGCGCCTAAGTTGCCAACAAATTCAGGATCTGAAAAAACTATTATGCCATTACTTGAAAATGTTTTCTAATATTCCAGGGAAGACTCATTTGGTCGAACATGATATCGAGCTAGCTAGTAATGCTATTGTAACAGTTAAGCCTTATAAAATGTCGCCCAGGCAGATAAATATTCTTAAAGCCGAGATAGATAAAATGCTGCAGTACAAGATTATAGAAGTTGGTGAATCAGACTATACATCACCAATGATTTTGGTAGAAGTACCCGGAAGAGATACACGCCCATGTTTTGACTACAGGCGATTGAATGAAGTGACAAGGACCCAGTTCTATCCATTGCCTAATATAGAAGAAAGAGTCGAAAAGGTTTCTGGAGCGAAGTATATTACAGTATTAGATTTAACAAAAGGGTACTGGCAAATTCCATTAAAATTAAGTGCTAGAGCTGAACGATTGGCAGCGTTTGTGACTACTTTTGGAACGTATCGGCCCTTAAAGATGTCATTTGTCCTTAAGAACGCACCTTATTTCTTTAGCAAAATGATGTCGGAACTTTTGAGAGGCTGCGAAGAGTTTGCCATACTATATCTAGATGATGTTGCCATTTTTTCCGAAAACTGGGGGGATCATTTGATACATCTTGAAGAAGTGCTACAGAGGTTGCATAGGGCTTCCTTGACCATAAAACCTTCCAAATGTAAGTTTGCTCAAGATCATGTCTTGTATTTGGGTCATATTGTTTGACAAGGATATCGGAAACCAGCGGAACGAAAGCTTCAGGCCATAAAAAATTTTCCTACGCAAAAGAGCAAGACTCAATAAGATCTTTCTTAGGCCTGGCTGGATATTACAGCAGATATATTCCAATGTTTTCTTCGATAGCAGCTCCCTTGACAGACATCTTGAAGGGTAAAAATCGTAAAGAGGAAATTATATGGTCAGAACAATGTGAGAAAGCTTTTGTGGAACTAAAAAAATCTTTATCTAGTTTTCCTGTTCTGTATGCCCCTGATTATGAACGTAGATTAATTCTACAAACTGATGCTTCAGATCAAGGAATGGGAGTCGTCCTCTCGCAAGAACAAGAAGATGGCGCTGAACATCCTGTACTCTATCTAAGCAGAAAACTTTCGACAGCAGAGAAGACATACAGTACCAGTGAAAAAGAATGTGCCCCAATTATATTTGCGGCACAGAAACTGAAATGCTACCTGGATGGTCAAAATTTCCTCATACAAACTGATCATAACCCTTTCGTTTGGTTACGCACCAACGCAAGTTCAAATGCTCGTCTGATGAGATGGGCCCTTGCTTTACAAGCATATGATTTTGCTATAATTCATCGATCGGGAACTATGCACAAAAATGCAGATGGACTGAGCAGAGTTCCAACTTTAGATGATCCACCTTGATCATGCTATGTGTCTGCTAGTGAAAACATTTTTTTTGTTTTTTTTTTGTTTTTGGTTGTGGTATATACTACATAGAAATTGTTGGAAAACACGTAAAGATGATTGTTAAATTAACTTATATATTTATCTTTGTAAATGGATTATGACTCATTATGGGAACTATGACTATTGTATTGTAAAATGACAAGAACTTTTTACCACTGGAAAAAGTTCCTCTGGAGTGAGGAGGGGTTGTAAAATACGAACTTCCACGCACAAAAGTGCGGAATGATACATTGACATTTAATGACTTGAGCTTGTGGTGAGTGATGTGGAGAGTTGCGTGAGAGATATTGAAGGAGTAGGACATGCCGAGCTTTGGCTAAGACAACAAGTCCAGTTTGTACCGCAGAGTGTATTCCAGTTTATGTTTTTGTGTAAAGTAATAAATGTTTTGTGTTGTGATCGAGTGTCTGTGATGTTACAACCTGCGCTTCTGAAAACTCGACCCTGAAAATTATTTGTGGTCAAATACAACTTACCGCAAAAAGCATTAAAAAAATACCTTCTGTACAAAATAATACCTAGTTTCCACCTCGGAACGTGGATATACAGGGTTACATAGAAAATTGCGGGATCAGGTCAAAATCTAACTAATTATGGCCTATAGCGATTTATTTCTTGTGCACTTATATAGAAAATCCCCTGTAGCGCACATAATAACACCACGAGGAATCCCCTTGCCCCCTTTTGGGGGTGAGGGGACAATCGCGCTTTCCTTTGCATTTAGGGCCAAAACGTCAATTACAAACTTGTTCAGCGAGGCAAAAATAGTACATAAATGTTTTTGTCCCATAACAAAAGATGGAAGGGGACTCTCCAAATGCGAAAAAAGTGGAAAGCTATCTGAGTTGCTGTGTCAGGGTAGCGTCAATCACCATTCCCGTACAGGCAGGACAAAGCGGGACGATACGGATATTCTGGCATATGTATTTGCACATCCCCACAACAGCACAAATGAAGTTGCCCGGGAAAGTGTCTGCTGTCTGCTGCGTTTCACACAGTGTCTGCTGCTTTTCATTCGCAGCAGACACTGTGGCCAGGAGATGTGGAGAAAAGACTTGATTTTTGTGATGCCGTATTGAATGCTTTAGAAGAGGACCCAGAGTTTCTGTCAAACATTTTATGGACAGATGAGTCACGCTTGACATGACATTGCGTTGTGAATACGCATAATGTACACTACCGGACACAGGAAAATCCTTATTGGACGAGAGACACGCACCATCAAGTGAGGTGGTTCACTGATGCTTGGTGTGGCATCTGGAGGAAACAGTTTGCAGGAACTTTTTTTACAACGCAACTCGGAATGATGAACGATATTTACATCTCTTTCAAACGGATGCAACGGATTTCTTGAAAAATGTACCATTACAACCTTTATTGAACATGTGATACCAGCACGACGGGGCAACACCACATAGGAATACACACGTATCGAGATGTCCTAAATGATGTGTGTGACCGGAAATGAATAGGACCAGGAGATCCAGTAGCATGGCCTGCACACTCACCAGACCTTATCCCTCTGGATTTTTTTCTTTGGGGCCATCTCGAATCACAGGTGTATGCGACACCACCGCTAGATCTTCAGCAGCCTATGACATCCGCCTGTGTCTCTGCTGTTCGGGATATGCTGGAACGCATGCACGGTCAGCTCGAAGAACTTTTGCAGGGGTGCATCGTTGCTGAAGGGCAACATTTTGAGTATGCAGACATGTAAATTGTGTTTTTCAAACTAATAAACTATCTACAGTATTATGCATTCAGATCTTGTAGCTTTGTCTAAATGCACTGCTGTTGCTTCCGGATGCTGTGATTTTCTTGAGGCCCCATTCCCGGTCCCCTTCCATCTTTTGTTGTGGGACAAAAACATTTATGTACTACTTTTGCCATACTGAACAAGCTTGTAATTGACCTTCTTGCTCTATCTGCAAACGGGGGCGTGATAGCCCCCTCACCTCCCGAAAAGGGAGTCGAAGGGGTTCCCTCGTGGTGTTACTGTATTCGCCATAGGCATTTCCTATATGCACAAGAAGTAAATCGATAACTGCCATATTTCGCGAAATATTGGCCTGATCAAGGACTTTTCTTGTAACCCTGTATACACTGAAGTGCCAGAAAAACTGGTACAGACGTGCCTATGCAAAACACATAGCAACGTCACCTATGCGCATATCCGGTTGCGTCCGCCAGTGCGTATACAAAGCAATAGACATCCTTGCCAGCTGTCAGAGCTGTTTTCGGCATGAGAATGACAAGTAATAACGATTTAAGCGATTTTCAACGCGGTGTCATAATTGGCGCTCGTGACATGGGCCATAGTATTTCGGGGATAGAAACGAAGTTTGGATTTTCACGGACGACCATTGCAAGGGTGTACCGTGATTATGACTAAACGAATTCCGGCAAAACCTCCAACCTGTGATACCAGTGTGACCGTAAAAGGACATTACGTGAACGGGATCATCGTCGGCTGTCAAGAATTGTTTCACGCGATAGGCGTGCTGCACTCTCGCAGGTATCATCGGATTTCAATGATGGAGCCTCAACAAGCATCAGCGTCCGGACTGTGCAACGTACCCTGTACGATATGGGCTTTGAGAACCGACGCCCAAATCGAGTCCCCTTCATGGGTGCACGACACAGAGCTATGCGCCTCGCTTGGGCACGGCAACACCGCCACTGGACACTTGATGACTGGAAACAAGTAGCCTGGTCTGACGAGTTGCGTTTCCAGCTGAGTCGGGCAGATGAAGTATTCGTGTGTGGCGCAAACCCCATGAATCCATGTATCCCGCATGCCAACAGGGACCTGTACCGCCTGGTGGGGGATACGTAATGGTATGGGGTTTGTTTAGCTGGAATTCGCTGAGACCCCTGGTACGTCCACAAACGTCTATGATCTGCCAACGCTATGAGCGCATCCTTTCTGACGAGGAACACCCGTTCGGGTCCTGCATTCATGCTGATGGGTTGGGTCTGTTCCAACAGGCCAATGCACCTCCACACAAGTGTCGGGGCGCCAAATTATGGTTAGACGAGCATTCATCTGAGTTTGGGGTGTTGCCATTCCCACCCAAGTCCCCAGACCTGAACGTGATAGAACGCATTTGGGATGCCATGGAACGCTCTATCGAACACAGGAATCCGAGACCTCGGAATACACCCGAATTGTGGAACGCTCTGCAGGAAGTATGGTGTACATTACCTACAGCATATTTCCAGAAGCTAGTTTAGTCCATTACCCGTCGTGTTTCTGCAGGCCTGCGCTCCCGTGGGGGACCTACGAAGCATTAGTCTGATGTACCAGTTTTTCTGGGACTTCAGCGTATATGCGTATATATACGCATATCTTATTTTTCTCCATATAACTGCTTCTGCAAGTCTGATTTTAAAAATTCGTTCTTTCTCGGAGAGCGTTTTTGGTGTAAAATGTTTTGCACATAATTTCGAAATTTTCTTAACGCACGAATTGGCCACTAAAGGGTGTACATTCATCTTTAAAGCATAGTTATAAGAATACCTTCGCATCTGGAGCAGCTTAAATAATCCTTTTTCATTCAGATACTACTAACTACGAAAACGTTATGTGTGCATTTCCTGCCCAAAATAATGCAAAATTATCCGCTTTGAAGGGCAAATATTTTAATCTGTATTTTTCGACATGTCTGCTTTTAGAGGCCTAATTTAAAAATGAAATTAATCATACATACACCTTGTGGGACATTTGCATTATATATAGTCGTGCGTTTTTGTAATTCACATGTTCTCGCAGTAAGACCATGCACCTTGTGGAATATTTAGCATTACTCGTGCGTTTTTGAAGTTCACAGTTCTCGCAGTAAAAAGTGAATTTCTATTTGCAACATTATCTCCGCTTCTAAAGCTCCTAGAACCGCACCCCCACATCCTCAAATCCGGCCCTGGGCAGGATTTTGTATCGTATGGAAGCTGCCACGAGACACCTGGCCAAGCTGAATTGCAATTTCTCAGGGAGAGAGAGACTACATATTTATGTAGTTTATTCATATTTTAAATCTGATTTCAAAATTACCAATCAGAAGTGGAACAAGAAACATAAATGTATATGCAACGGAAAGTAAAAAGAAAACACTTCGAAAAAATATCAGAGCTTGAGGGTCCTCTATGAACCGGGGACCCAGGCAACTGCCCGGACTAACCGTATTTGGATCCGGCTCTGCCGGGAATTTAGTAAAATCTTTCTTAATGCATCTGTCACGGGCGCGAACACTCGGTGCTTCGCGTAGCGAGCAAAGAACAAGGAAGTCTAGCGTTTACTAGTATTTTTTAGCTAAAGACGAAATGCGATGAATTCTAAAGCTAGACAAGAAAATTATTAGTTTCTTTTCATTTCAACGAAGCAAGCTTTTCAGTCTGTTCTCAAAATGTGAGCTCTAACTCAATTTACGGAATTCGATTTCTACTCATATATCTGTTGAAAGAATATCTGGCATTTATACTGGTGCTTGAAATGAATTACTTGCGAAAATAACGTGCGGATTACTGCATAATTTATCACGAGTACACAGTTATTTTCCTCTCGAATAAAATATTTCTTTTGATAACTCTGATACCCATCGAGCTAATAGGAATCCTTTGTAAATAATAAATGAATGTACTCAAATTCGCTCTGGGCTTCAAACAATTCCGTAGCCGTTATTAAAAATGTATCATAACTTCTTACGCCCATATTCGTCAACAAGGGCATTTTGTGGGCGTCCGTTTTAAGCTGCCGACGAACGCTTTGATAAGGAAAGGCTGTGATGATTCGATACCTTTCGTGGACAATATCAAAAGGAATAAATAATACTTTAAAGTTGTTATAAAAGAAGAAGACCCTTCAGGTACAGGAGAATACTATGATGTCGCCATCAGCTGTATTAAAAATTTATTTCCTCGAATCTAGGAACAAATAAAATAAGACTTTCACATTGGAGCAGTATAAAATGCTGCAGAGAGAGAGTCAAAACTGAATTATTTACAAACATCATCGAATTTCTGAAGCTTTAAACATCTTCGATGATGAGCAATGTATCAAATGAAAATGTGTTTCTCGATTTCACAACAAAAGCACTAGAAATACTTTTTCTTGAATTTTTATGCACATTGTTTCCGCTATCTGTGGTCATAAGTAGATCTTCAGTTTTCGGATTGCATAATACACTCACGAAAAATGAAATTTCGCACCAAGAAGGATGCATCGAATTGAACTGAAATTTTATGGACGTAAAGATACATATAAATTATACACATGATGGCAAAAACAGAGCTGTAGGACAATTACGGAGGGATATGTGGCACGCAGTCTGGTCATCTTTAATATATTGAAGATGACCAGACAATATATTGAAGGTAACCGGACAATATATTAAAGGTAACCAGACAATACATTGAAGATAACCAGACAATATATTGACGATGACCAGACAATATATTGAAGATGGCCAGGCTGACAATATATTGAAGATAAGCAGACAGTATATTGAAGATGACCAGACAATATATTGAAGATGACCAGACAAGACCGTCCGACATGGAGGCGAACACGCGCCTGATGTTGTCCTGTGGCAGACTGGCACACTCGTGTTGGACGGTGTGCCCTAAATCTGCGATAGTGCGCCACGGCGGCAGCTGGCATTTCAACTGGTCTCACACATACCCGATAGGGGATATATCCGATGAGCCGGGAGAGCATGCAAGTGCATGAACATGACGTAGCCAGTGCTGGGCAACCAGAACCGGTTGCGGACAGGCATTATCCTGCTGGTATAGCGCACCTGGAATCCCGGCCAGGAATGGGAGCACATGGGGCCCGTGGGATCTCATCCACATACCACTGGCCCATCAATGATCCACGTACTGATCGGATATCGTAGGAAATGGCTTCCCAAAGCATAGTGCTTGCAGTGGGGCAGGCATGGCGCTCGATAACCAGGCTGGAAGCGTGCTATTGAACCAGGGACCTCCACACCAGGACACTACGATCATCTGTCCCTAAAACGAAGCGGGACTCATCGCTAAACACCACGTGTCGTCAATCTGTGGCGTTCTTCATCGCTCTGGCCTGACACCACTGCACACGGAGCCAGCGGCCAATGTTCCGGTGTCAACGGCAGCACACGTAAGGTGCGCTGGGATCGTAGATTCGCTTCCGCGAGGCGCCTGGAAATGGTTCGTAGGCACACAGGAGCCTCTACACCTGCCTGTATAGTGGACCGGGTCTCCGAGGGATCTTTTCGTGCCTGGCGCATGATCCGTCAATCCTCTCTACCGGTGGCCCTCCGGATCCGTACAGAGCCGCCCCGCCGTGTGGCAGGGTCGTCACGCGTCCACTTCTCCCCACACAGCCGGACGGTATGGTCATAATGATCAACGTTGTGAGCTATATGGGGCGACGACCACTCTGCGGTTTTCAGCCAGATGATCAGGCCTCTCTTAAAGTTCGTAAGTTGCGTAAATCGACGTCTCTGGCTTCTACCCGGCATTCTTGTCACCCTGTACTCTTGCTTGCGTTGGCCGGTGCTTCTCACTTTCATGGGGTATCGACTACACGCCTGTTTATAAGGCTGCCGGTTCGTGCTTGCAGCGCCACCACAGGGTGTGAGGTCATGCGCACTCGCACCAAACGTGGATCATTTGCATACCAGCATGCACTGTAGCTATATGCAAATTGTACCAGTTGTAGCATGTTTTCTTCTAGGTGCGCAAATTTCATTGTCCGTGAGTGTACGCTGTGCGAACAGAAATCATGAAATACCTATCCAGTAAAGGTTAGACCCTCATCTTTCTTCTGGATATGGTCAGTCAGTAGAAACTGAGTCCAATCAGTTACACAGGTATCTCACCCATGCTGCTTGATGCACCTCTGCCCATAATTGCGTCGCTTCGAGAATGCAAAGCTGAAACGGACATTTTCACACCATCCAAAGATTTTCTACATTCCACATGGTTCATGTTCGGTGAACGTGGAGTTCATTCCTAGGTTGGAACTTCTGCGAAATGCTCTTCTGACCATGTTTTGTTCACCATGTCTCTGTGGAGAAACGCGTTGTCCGGCTGGAAAATTCTGTTGCCCTGTGGGATTAAGATGACTATGAACGGATACAGATGGTTCGCCAGGATAGACACAAAGCATGGATCGTTTAGTGGCGCACTTAAGCGTACCAGAGTTCACAATGTCAGCCGGTAGAACACACCTCGGACGGTAACAGAGCCTACAACCACCTGAACAGTTCCTTGTTAATATGCCGGGTCAATCCCTTCATGCGTTTTTTTCGCGCCAGATCAGCACTCAGTCGTATATCAGCACCGTTCGCCAGATCAGCACCCATTCGTATATCAGCACCCATTCGTAGCGAGAAATGACTTTAAACGGGAATCATCGGACCAGGAGATCCGTCTTCAATCATCCAAGGCCCAGAGTCAATGTTCTTTCGCCATTTGAGGCATACAGTTTGATGATAGGACGTAAGCAAAGGGACGAATTCTGGTAGTTTGGCAGCTCTAGTAACCTATTGAGGCTAATGATCCCCTGATGGTCGTGGTGGAGACGTTAGTGACATCTCCTTCGCTGACATCGGCAGTGATTTGTGCCACTGTCTCCCTCCGGCTAGTTTCAGCTACTAGAGACAGATATCGGGTACCACGTTCATCCTCACGTTCACCCAGCTCTTGTCTCCACCCACAGCGTTGTCTACACGGAAGTGCCAAAAGTCATGGGATACGTACCTAGTATGGTGTAGGACCACTTCTAGCCCGGCGAAATGCAACAACTCGACGTGGCATCAATTCCGCAAGGGGCTAGAAGATTTCTGGAGCGATCTTGAGCCATGCAATCTGAACATCCGCCAACAGTTACCTGGTATTTGTAGGTGCAGGATCTTGGGTGTGCATGGACCTTTCCACAATGTCCCATACGTGCTCTATTGGGTTCACGTCGGGCGACCGTCGTGGCCACACAATCCGTAGGGACTGTCCAGAATATTCTTCGAACCAATTCTGGATAACTTCGGCATAATGACATGGTGGATTGTACGCCTGGAAAAATCCCATCGTTGTTGGAGTACATAAAGTCCATGAAGGGCTGCAAATGGTCATTTAAAAATAGAATATTTCGGGAGTGAGCTTGGTTGTTGAGAATGGTTGGTATGAAAATGAAGGCAGAGGAAGTAAGTCCATGCACGAATATTATGATAATGGCTGCGTAGAAACCCAGGGTTTGAAAGGGATTATTGCTGCGAAAACTAGACCCATGTGGGCCACTGAAGGGTAAGCAATTAAAGACTTAAAATCGTTTGGGAGGGTGCAGTCTATTCTGGTGAAGAAAGCTTCTACAATACTAATTGAGATGAGAAGATTTTTTTCAATAGAAGACATATGTTCAAAAGAACATTGACGATTCAAATGAGGTCATAACCACCAAGTTTTTGTAAAACACCCGCTAGGATTATTCTTCCTTCTAGGGTTCTTCTACTTAGCCCTTGGGAAGTCAGAGTTTGGAGAAGAATATAGGAAGTTCATATTCTTTTCCATGAAGTCCATGAAGGGCTGCGAATGGTCACCAAGCAGAGCAACAAAGTGATTACCAGTTTAATGACGTGTTTACCAGGACCACAGGTCCGAACCCGTGCCACGTAAAGAAACCCCACACATGTATGAAACCACCACGAGCTTGCACGTTGCCTTGTTGGCATTTTGGGTCCATGGCCTCATGGGGTTTGTGCCGCACCCGAACCCTACCACCGGCTCGTAACAACTGGCCGCGTGACATCGTATCACGCATACATGTTGCTACTCTTTCAGGATCGAATTACCGTATTCACGAGCCCAGTTGAGGAGCTGTGTCCGATGTCGTGGTGTTACCGCACGCTGGAGGGTCCTCTGCTCCCATACCCCATGGACACTAAATTACGCTGCACTGACCTGCTGGATATATCTCTGGAACTTCCTGCATTGAATATGGAAGTTATTTGAGCCAATGTCGCTTCTCTGTTAGCATGGATAATCCTGGTCAGACGCCGTTGCTGCACTCGTGGTCGGCCACTGTGCTATCTATGGTGGGTAATATACTGATTTCATTGTCCCGTTCCGCCAATCTGTCTTGGCTCCACGGGGACTTATTGAGCACCTTGGATGTTATTTTGACATGTTGCGACAATTATCCTGCCTTGAGACGCCGGTTCGGACCCTGGCCACCCCAATGGCCCAGAGACCAGCCCGTGGTGACGTGCTGGCAGGCGACCTAGTATACCTTGTCTGGGTTCCCGCTCTGTCTGGCGGGATAGGTCGTTTCTTACTTTATCGTTGACTGGAAGATTCCTTGCCCTCGAACTTTTTTGGGGGAATAATTTCCCTTTATTTTCTCTTTCAAAACATCTACACACATTTATGCACGGTCCTCATGCTTAGGACTTACAACATCAAGAGATAGCAAAAAATTTATTTACAGAATATTTACATTGGTGGTCTCTTCGTCTGCTTTCCCGCAGACTTCTACCCTCATTCATCTTCCGAATCGCTTTCGGTGTGCACGTTCACCTCCTGCGTTTCGGTCCCCGTTTGATTGGGGAAGATGGTATGTTGCTGGAGGGTTAGCCTTTCAACCAAGGCTATTATCCCCCTCCTGTTAACGGAAGATTGGATGAGCAGATCCAATCTTCGCGTTCTTTGCACACCTGGGATCAGTGTGTTTCTCCATTCGGCGAAGCCACTGCATTCAAGTACGCAGTGTTCTATGCTTGCCGTTCTCTTTCCACAGGGACAAGTGCAGTTCCTGATGGCAAATCTGCCTAGGTATTCAGGGCTGATGCCATGGCCACTGAGTACTTGATTCAGGAACTTATTTGTCTGTGCTCGTTTGGTCGAGACCTTCGGAAACACTCTGTGTGTCTTCCGCCCTGTCTCTCCCGTGTCCCATCTGACCTGCCATTCGGTCATGGTCCGACGTGCTAATGCTGCGCGAGTACACCTTCACGGCGTTCTGCATTGCACGTCGACCGTCTCTTTCAGCGTGGCTGCCTTCGCCAGCTGATCTGCCCTTTCGTTTCCTAGGGTTCCGACATGGCTTCGTACCCAGTGGAAACTAACTGCCCCATCTCCCTCTGCCCTCAAGAGGGTTTTGATCCTCTGGACGATGGGGTTTCTTCCCCTGAATCTACTCAGAGCCTGCAGTGCTGCCTCACTGTCCGAGTAGAGTTTTATTCTTTCTTCACTACGCCTGGGGAGTGCCCAGGTGAGTGCCATCTCTATCGCCAGAAGTTCTGCCTGGAAGACAGAAGCGTTCTGCGATAATTTCACGCTTCCTGCAGTGGTTTCGTGCCCGTCCGAGAACGCACAGAAGCCTGCCCCCACTTGTCCCTTCATCTTTGAGCCGTCCGTGAACAGCTCATGCCCAACTCCCGTGGGTTTCTCCTTGTCCCACGGTGGGCAAATTTCCTCGGCAGGGTGGATCTGCCAGTCCACGCTTTCCATCTCCATGTCGGAGGCTCGATGCGGCGCACGGAGAAGGTAGGTGTCCTCGCCTGACCTTAGGCAGTGCATTGCTGCCTCCCTTTCCACTACTAGGTCTGCCGGCTCGCACCCCGCCAGCACTTGGAGTGCTAGGGTCGACGTTGTGCGAAAACAACCGGTTATCCCTAGTAGGGCCAACCTTTGGATTTGGTTTATCCCCTTCTTCATTCTGACTGTGGGAGTCCACCATGCTCCACTTGCATACGTCAGAATTCTTTCAATTCCTCTCTGATAGATGGTCTTCTTTGCCCGTTAACCTCATGCCATTCAATCTATTGAGAATCACCGTGCACCTTGTTCTAAGGTGCCTCAGGTGTGGCAGCCCTGATAGACTCTGATCCAGGACCACACCCAAGTATTTCATTTCACGCACCGCCTTGATAGTGCACCCTTGGAATCTGCACTGGGGTGGTGTTTTCATTACTCCTCTCTTAGCTATTGCTAGCAGAGTGGTCTTCTCAGGAGTGAAGCACAGTTTGCTTTCTCTGCTCCAATTTTCTAGCACATCCAAGGCCCTATGTGCTTCTCTTTCGATCACGTGTCTCCCTGAGGCGGAGACCACGAGAACGAAATCGTCCGCATAGGCTTGAATCTCCACTGCGGGCCCCAGGTCTAGGTTCAGTGCTGAATCAGCAACTATATTCCACCAGAGCGGCCCGGAGTTGGATCCTTGCGGACACCCTCTATGGTACGAACGCGAGGATTGCCCATTCCCCGCTTCGAACTCGACTCTTCTATCAGACAGGTAGCTGCTGATCAGTTTGAACAGGTTCCTTGGACAGCCAAGTTCTTTAAGTCTGGTTAAAACCATTGGCCACCAGACACTGTTGAATGCCCCCTCACGTCTAGTGAGATGAAGCAGGTATGGAGCTCCTCCGCTTTGTTCCTCTCTGCCCTCTCTCGGAGGCTGCGAATTGCCTGCGTTGCGCAACGCCCCGGAAGGAAACCAAATTGGTTCCTGTTTAGCTTTCCCTGCTCCATGAGAAAGCCAAGCGCTCTGTTCGTTATGAGCTTATCCAGCACCTTGCTCCACGCCGAGAGGAGGCAGATGGGCCTATAGGCTGCGGGATCATTTTTGTTCTTTCCGGTCTTGTTGAAAATAACTAGCACCGCTGTTTTCCACAAGTCTGGGAAGATTCCCCTTCCGAGGCATTCGTTTAGGAGCGCCACAAAATACCCGGGATTTGCATAGTAGATTTCTCTGACTATGCTGAGGTCGAACCCATCCTTGCCTGGTGCTTTGCCCGTGTTTAGACTGGAGAGGGCATTCTCCACTTCGTCTCTCGTGAAGGGGGGTCCTCACCAGTGTCCGGCGGGATCCGACTTTCTTCCCTTATTTCTTTTTGTTGAGGGGAGTCCCCTTCTCCCTCGTCTCCTTGGAAGTGGTAATCCAAGAGACTTTCTACGGTACTATCAAGAGTCTTTGATAGGCTACCGTCTGCCCTTTCTACCGCTGCCAGTTTTAGCGGTTCGGTTATGGATCCCCTCGAGATCTTATAGGGGATCCCGAAAGGGTCAGCCGGAGTTTGAAACTCACACAGTTTTCTCCAGTAGGAGATTTTCGAGAGATTCAGTTCTCTCCTGTATGCTGAACGAGCCTTTTTATGCACTTCTGTGCACTCCCTGTCTTGCGGAGTAGCTTTTGCTCTTTGCAGAGCTTTCCTACTCCGCCTAGCTCTCGCCCTTAGAGCTTTTAGTTTCTCCGACCACCAGGGGTGGGGTCCTTGGCTCCCCTTTTATTTCCCCTACTACTCTCGCATAGCGTTGTTATTTGACTGGTAAGTTCTTCAAAGAGGGAGTTGAGGTCCGACACTTCTGCGGCCTCTTCTTCCCTCCTACCCCCAACAAGGTAGTTAACTTGGCTTTAAAAGCCCACCAGTCTAGATTCTTCATTAAGAACCTTTTGCGCTTGGGTCGGATGGGCTTTTCCGATCCCAAAACGAAAGATAGCGCTAGGTGGTCACTGCAGCTCTCGTCGTCCAGTACTTGCCAATCCTGGACAAGGCTGCGCTTTGAGACTGACGAGAGTCACGTCGATCCAAGAGCAGCCCCTCGCCCCTTGGAAGGTCGGGGTGCTCTCTGGATCGTTCAAGAAACTCAGGTCTGCCGCGTTGGCAAAGTCCACTAGTAGCTGGCCGCGTTCGTCCTCGTTCTGATTGCCCCAGAGAGGACTCTTCGCGTTGAAGTCGCCTGCTACTATTATCTCATGACTGGGGAATTCCCTAATAGAGCCATTAGCTCATTCAGCGTTTCTCTCAAATTGCCTGCTGGAGAACTGTATACGTTCACCATTAAAAATTTCGCATCACCACATTCCATGCCCAGGGCGACCACGTTCTCGGAGCATTTTATCTCGAGAACCGCTAGGGACGGGTCTTTCACGACCGTGGCCACCCTGGGCTTTGCCACCCTAGGGTGGTAGATCCGGTAGGAGTTACGGAAGCCCACCACTCTTCCCCCTGTTCGAATGGTTCCTGCAATAGCAGAATATGAGCTTTTTGCTCAGTGGCTGTCACCAGGGCCTGTGTTGTTGCTGCCCGTGCGTGGTGCAGATTGATTTGAAGCACCTTAACGCCTCTCTTTGGTTTATTATCCATAATGAGTGCGTTCTTTTAGCAGAGCCAGTTCTCTGACAAGGCTTGGGCATTCCTTGTCTAGACTCGAGTGGCCTACATCCACTCGACGCCTGAATCTCTTGTTGTTTGCCAAGCAGTTAGTGCAGACCGGGCTATTGCTGCACTCCTGGCGTTTGTGCCCGGTTTCCCCACACCGGGCACACCTATCCTGCTCTTCGGTGCACCTTGACCTAAAGTGCCCGAACCCGTTACGCCTGTAGCAACGGACCTCCCTCAGATATTCCCTTACTGAGTGGACGGTCCATCCCACTCCGAGCTTGCCTCGCTTCATCACTTTTTTGAAGGTCAGTGGGTCCGCCTCTGCTACCCAGTGGCGTTTCCCACCCTTCACCTTCAATGAGAACTTGAGCTGGAGGCTGCTCTCCTCCAACTCTGGGTTCTGTTCCGCGAGACATTGCTCGACCTCTTCCCTTGACAGGTTTCCGTCTATCCCGTAGACGATAAACCTTGGATTCCTTTTAGCTGGCAATCTGGACCGAAGGTTCTCCTTCGTCACTGCATTGCTCTTTAGCTCCGAATCCAGTTTCTCTATTTCTTTTGCGGAGGAGCATTCCACAATTACTCCTCCCCATTGACCTTTCTAACTCCCTTAACCCCAATCTGGAGTTTGGCGGGGCAAATCTGAGTTTGCAGAACCGCCTTAACGTCTTCTGACGAGGGAGTACCCTTGTCTGTTGCGGGGTAAACGAGAAGCACGTGCCTCTTCTCGACCCTCTTGGCTACCACCTTCTTGGCTACTTCCTTCTTAGCCGTTTTTTGCTTAGGGGCCGTGTTCCCCTTGCCGGGCTTCGGTCGAGCCGCTTCGGCATATGTTTTTGGAGCCGCGCTAGCGTGCTCACTTCTTTCCTGTAGTCTCCCTTGGATGAGACTCATTTCAATCACTTGCTTGGTGCAAGCTGCCTGTAGCGAGTTCGCTACCTTTCTTATCTTGGTTCTGGTGTTAACCAGAACCTTATTTGATGGATTCTCTAGAATCCTCTCCAACTCTTGAAAGAAGGAGTTGACTGCGCTTGCGAATTCCGACGGAATTTCTAAGCCGCAGTCTGCCTCAACAGGCTCACTTGGACCGGGGGTTGAAGCCCCCGCATCCTCTGCCATCTCTCTACTCGGGTTGCTAACCGAGTGTAAGCCCTGGGACCTGTGTCCCTGGTCGGTCAGACTTAGTACGTTCGACAGTCAAGTGCTCAGCGGTACCTTAGGGTTCTTCCGCTGTAACCTGCACTTGACCCTGGTTGAGTGCGGGATTTGGCCTGATCCGTAGATCAGGGGGACCGGCACGACGACGACGCACCCGCTCGTGTGTCAGAGTTGCGCACCGTGCTTTGACCGCAGCTCGGACTTTGCCCTGACAAGGACAGTTTTTCTAAGTCCGAACTGACTGCACCAAAACACTTTTTTCAAATTAATGAAAAACAAAAATTTTTCTTCCCTTCGTTTTGAAAAACGAAAGAGAAGAAAAATCAAGTTTTTGAGGGGAGAAACAACTCCCCTCGCTCTGCTAACAGAGTCTATTGGAACAGCAGTCGATTTGATTCGTAATCAATCACACAGTACTCACTCAACCAGCCTCTGACAACGGCCGGTCATCTAAGGTGGGTAGTAATGCCTTCCGCGAGTTATTCTTGGTGTACACACGTGAAACCGCGGAACGAGGAATATTGAATGTTCGGAAATTGAATGTCCCATTCGTCTGGCTCTCACTTCCATGCCTCGTTGAAACTCCGATAATTCACGTCGGCTTGTCGTAATCGTTTTGGCGGTTGTTCAACCTGACTCACGAGATTACACCTCGCAACTGATAAAAGTCGTGGCGTGAGTCGGAGCCTTTATACGACGGCAGCGCCAGTTAAATATTTGCATACTGCTATCACATGACTTTTGGCACTTCAGTGTACAATGAAATGTTGTGCAGGCAGTTGCTTATTCCTCCTGATGCTGTCGAACGGGGATACCGTAATTCTTGTAGCACCTTTGCGATAGAGTGATCCATCAGTCGGGCACACACTATTATATTTCTTTCAAACTCTGTTAACTCGCGATATTTTTCCGACATCGAATTCCAATCTACATGAATGAAGTGATATTCTCCTACCTGTATACCTGCCAAGAGGTGAGTTTATCCGCAGGTGAAAAAGCTGACAACGTCTTGTTGCCCAGAAACCAGGTATCCCATGATTTTTGTTCCCTCAGTGTATAATTTAACGTGTTGAAATCGGGGTCATTATTTTTTAACTGAATCAGCTACGGGTCGGTATAAAATTCTATTTGATTTTTTTATTTATAGATTGCAAGTTAACATTCAATGTAAGTGCAGACTGTAAGTGATCCATCAATATTTAAATAAAACGGATCGGCATTTCTCTAAAAATGCGTGATTTGGAGTATAAAAAATTTCGACGTTTAAGTTTTCACTCCACTCGTCTTAAACCAAAGAAAAGTAATGCGCTAACTAAGTAAAATGTATTTAAGAAATAAAAGTCAAAATGCCTCTTTTCTTTACAATAATTGCAACGCACAAACTTCTGGATTGTTACTAAAGCTCAAAGAGAATTGATTGTCTGTACACCAAAAATTACTTCTGGACCTATCCTTCTTGAAGCTACTAGCAACAGGATAGAACTAGTATCGTGCACAGAAGTAAAAACGCTATTTAGCTATGGGAGTTTCTTTAGAAAATGTGATGCAGACTGTTGCTCCCTAGACGAGGTTTTCAAATAATTTAGCCGCCCAGATGACGCAGTGGTCTAAGTGATGGCTTCTGATAATTCGTCCGAGATGGGTCCGGGTTCGAAACCCGGTGAGGCATGGATGTTGTGTTTCTCTTACGGCCAAGGCTCTCTCTCCCTTCCCTGGAATCAGTGACCCTAAATTACGGGCGGGCGACTACTTATAGCCCACTCAGTTGCCAATGGTGGTTGTTAAACCTTCAATAAATATATATCATCATCATCATCATCATTGTCAACCATTATCAATCCACTGCTGGACGAAGGTCTCCCCATGTTTCCTCCACAACGGTCTGTCTTGTGCCAGTCTCCTCCATGTCACCCCTGCATACTTTCGAATTTCATCCACCCATCTCCCATGTGGTCTTCTTCTGGGTCTTTTCCTGTCCCTTGGAATTCAATTTAAAATTTCGGCTGTCCATCGATGATCTGTCCTTCTGGCAGTATGTCCAGCCCATTGCCATTTCAGGGATTTAACTCTGATCATGATGTCTTCCACTCTTGTCATTTTTCGGATCCACGAGTTCCTCTTCTTATCTCTCCTGGTTACACCAAGTATGCACCTCTCCATGCTTCTTTGAGTTGTCTGCAGCCTTTGTATGTCTCTTTTAGTTAAGGTCCACGTCTCTGCACCATACGTAAGCACTGGAAGGATGCATTGATCAAACACTTTTCTTTTAAGACATAATGGCATATTGCTCTTGAAAATTATGCTGTTTCTTCCAAAAGCTCTCCAGGCAAGTTTTGTACACCGATTAATTTCTTCATCAATGTGACCCTCACTTGATATCTGCTGTCCAAGATAAACGTACGTGTCTGTTATCTCCACCTTTTCTCCATCAATCGATAAATCTTCATTTCTTGTAAAAGCATTGAACATCACTTTTGTCTTCTGAAAGTTCATTTTTAATCCCACTTCTTTACTCTTGTCAGCGAGTTCCTGGATCATACTCTGCAGCTCTGATGGGGTAGTTGCAAAAATGACTACGTCATCAGCAAAACGAAGGTGGGTTAGATAATCTCCATTAATCTTTATCCCCTTGTTTTCCCAGCTCAGTGACTGAAAAACACCCTCCAATGTGGCATTAAAGAGCTTCGGAGATATGGTGTCACCTTGTCGCACTCCCTTTCCAATTTTTACGTGTGTTGTGTTTTCAAACAGCCTAATCTTTGCACTTGCATTTTCATAGATGTTATTAATAATATTAATGTATGCATCTTCAATACCACAGGTTTTCAGAGCCATTGTAACTGCTGATGGTTTCACCGAATCAAAGGCTTTTTCATAATCGATAAAAGCCATGCACAATGGAAGTTCATATTCCCTCGCTCTTTCAATTAGTTCTCTCAGCACGTGGATATGATCTATTGTGCTGTAGCCACTCCTGAATCCAGCTTGTTTTCTCGGTTGAGCCATGTCCAGTGTTACCTTCAAGCGGTGTGAAAGAACTTTATTAGTGAAGATTTTATAAACTACTGATAGGAGGCTGATAGGTCTGTAGTTTCCGAGATCCTCAATGTCACCTTTCTTATGTAGCAGGATCATTGTAGCGGTGTTCCAATCCTCAGGAATCTTTCCTTCATTAAGGCATCGAGTGAAAATTTGGGCGAGTACTGTTTCGATTTCTCCACTTGCTTCTTGTATGATGTCTACAGTAATTCCATCTTCTCCTGGAGCTTTTCCTCGCTTCATGTTATTGATTGCATGTGCAACTTCTGCTGGAAGGACTGGAGGAACTCTGGTACTGGTATCTTTCATGATGTCTGGAGTGCATATATCATCCCTTTCATATAATTTGGAGTAGAAATCTTTCACTCTTGTCAAAATTTCGCCTCTATTTCTTGTTACAGAACCATCTTCTTTTCTCAGTGCCATAATCTGTTTTCTTCCCTTACTGAGATGTCTCTTTGCTATCTTTAGGCTTTGGATGTTTTCAATTGCTTTCCTCACTAGTTCACAGTTGAATTTCCTTACGTCTTCGGTGATACTTTTTCGTACTGTCTTGCATAGCTCTATATATTCCACTTTGGAAGTCACATCTTCTTTAATTGTCCTCATCTCTCTTCTTTTTTGCATCAACATTTTGGTTTTTCCTGATAATTTGTTCACATGCAACTTGTTCTTAGACCCAGCTAATTTTGTTGCTGTTTCCATAAGAGCTTTGGTTACTTTTCTGTTAACTTCAGAGATGTCCACTTCTTCCGATGTTAGGCCTTCTAAAGCAGAGAACCTGTTCTTCAGTTCCAACTTGAAGGTATTATGGTGTTTTTTAAGGTTGGTTATGTCAATAGATTTTGTTTGCCTTATGAGCTTGCCACGTTCAAGTTTAGTGTTGAGGTGCATCTTACATCTCACCAATCTATGGTCACTACCTGTGTTGAACTTGTTTAGCACACTGCAGTCTTCTATGACGAATTTTTTGTTACACATAATAAAATCAATTTCACTTGTCGTCCCATTTGGATGTCTCCATGTCCATTTCCTGTGTGGCTTTTTCTTGAAGAAGGAGTTCAAGATGAAAAACCCTTCTGCCTCTGCAAACTCAACGAGAGTATTTCCACGCTGGTTTCTGTTGCCGTGACCGAATTTACCTACTGAAATTTCATTCTGTTGCCGTTGCCCTATTTTTGCATTGAAATCTCCCATAATTATTTTCAAGTGCTGCTTACCTTTATTATTTAGATGACAAAATATATATATATATATATATATTTGAAGTTTACATGAATTGCATGATGTTAAGTATTGCTTTTGGTAGGCTTCAATACAGATTTTAATCATTTTAATGAGTGTTTCATAAATTTGGCATATATTCTTTCTTTTACTCCAACATTTATATCTGTTCCCCCTGTTTTTCTGTTCCGACTATCAATAAACGAGGTTGGTCCGGGCTATAAGTTTTTAGTTTTAAAATGGAGTGGACCTGAGATATTTGGGTTTGGAACAGGACGGGACTTTCAATTACCTTCTAGGTGTCCATCTGAATTTGTTAATTGATATATATATATATATACACTGCCGGACAATTGCTAAGGACGGATGACAATAGCAACGATAGCAACCATAAAATGGAAGGCAGGAAAATGTGGAAATTAGCATAAGTGCAGGATACAGTAAGACGTGTTGTGCGTATGCAAATTTTGGATTGCCGAACTTGTTCGTGACGTAATAGCGCTGATAAGAGATATAAAGGATTTGACGTGTATTGAACGATGTTGTTCAAACGCAAAGTTGAAAGGGAAAAAATCAATTGACGAACTTGCAATTTTCAGTATGTCTTCCCGACATTAAATAGATGATTTTACGCGTGGCCGTATTATTGGCAAGATTGAAGAAGGGCGAAAAATAACAGATGTTGCCAGGGAGTTCGACGTCTGCCACAGTGTTATTTCAAGGCTTTGGAAATCATTTCAAACAAATGGAGAGTGTAGCAAACGTCACGGGAGGTCGTGTTCGCAGTGCGAAACCTGCAGAAGATCGGTACATAGTGCTATCAACAAAAAGACACCGGCGCAGCACAGATAGTGAGGTAGCAAATCAGTTTATGGCTGCTACTGGCAAGCGGATCTAACGAAAAACTGTCGCCAGACGTTTGCAATAAGGAGGACTATACGCCCGCCGTCCTGTTGTGTGCATCCCATTGTCCAGACGTCACCATACCGCCCGTTTGCAATGGTGCCATCAACATCGCAATTAGACTGATAACGACTGGTCTGATGTCCTCTTCTCACATGAGAGTAGATACAGTCCATCGTCTGATTGGTGGCGACAACTGATCTGGCGTGATAATGGTACTGCATATTGTCCAGCAAACATACAGAAAAGGGACCGATATCCGATATGTAGTGTCATGGTGTGGGCTGGCATCATGATCAATGGCCGTACGTCCCTCTATGTGCTTCCAACTGGGACTATGACTGACCAACGATATATTAATGATGTTCTGCTACCTCATGTTCGTATGTTCCGTGGTGCTGTCGGTGATAGATTCATTTTTATGGACGACAACGCAACATGTCATCGAACAGTCGATGTCCAGGAGTGTCTTGAGAGCGAAGATATTCAAAGCCTCGTATGGCCAGCACGTTCTTCAGATCTGAATCCCATTGAAAATGTGTGGGATGCTTTGGGGAGGGGTCTTGCTGGTCGCCAATGCCCTCCAATAAACAAGGACACCCTCATCCGTGCACTGACAGAGGAATGGGATAAATTACCCCAACAGCTGCTTGATAATGTTGTGCAAAGCATGACACGACGTGTGGAATCTTGCATTGCCATCCATGGTGGCCATATCCCGTATTGACATCTTACGCCGGAACACCTGAGGACGGTAATTGCATTTTTTTCACGTTTACGTATTCTGCACAAAATGGCCTGTTTGTCCCTTGAACACGTTCCAAAGCCTTCCGGATTTCAGAGCACAATAAATTGTCTTTCTTGTAATGTCCTGGCATTCTGACATTATTTTATTTCACTTGGCATCCAACCACACTTACATTTTTATGCGCTATATAGCCGTTTATGATCCGTCCTTAGCAATTGTCCAGTAGTGTATATATACCGATGATCCCTTACATTATGACCACCTGCCGTAAACTGTAAGACCCCTTTTAGGCCACAAAACCGCGGGCACATGGCGAGGTACAGATTTAATGAGGGGTCCATAATTATAGTGGGGTATCTGGTCCCATAATGTCAACAGTAGGCCCTCAAGTTTTCGGACATTTGGAGGATGGGGGTGAAGTAATTTTGTGAGGAAACCCGCTTTTCCAAATCGAACCGCAAATGTTGGATTGGAATCATGTTAGGTGACTTTGGAGGCCAGAGCATAAACGAAATTCAGCAGAATGTTCCTCAAACCACTGATTGACGATTCAGGCAGTGTCGCATGGCACATTATCCCATTGGTAATGGCCATCACCAGCAAGGAAAACAGTTGCCATGAATGGGTGAACTTGGTCCGCAACGATGTTCAGGTACCTGACAGCTGTCAAGAATTGTGCTGTTGGGATAATGTGGCCTAAAGCGTCCTGAAAAAGCATTGTCCACTGCATATCGCTACCGTCGCCGGACCGTTTCCGCGCAACAGTGAACAGAAGTGCCATTGCCTCCGTTGGTAATTAGCGAATCCCAGTTCGTCCATCTACGTGACGCACCAGGAATCTTGTTTCGTCAGAATAGGCCACTATCTTCCAATGATCCACAGTCCAATCTCGATTATTTGGGGCCCCATTCCATGCGTTGTTGGCGATGATGTGCAATGAGCATGGACACCCGGCTGTGTCTTCGGCTACGGAGGCCCATGCGCATGAGGCTGCGATGAACTGGGTGCTGTGACACATTGCCCTGATCACCACTGTTGTAGCTGCGGGTGATTTGTCGAACTGTGACAATGCGGTCGCTGTGAACAATGCGCGACAGTCTCCGCTCCCCTCTGGCACCAATGAGCTGCGGACGACGGTTCGCCGTTTGGGCATCTGAGCACCACTTTTGATACGTACTCACTACATCGTCACGTGAACAACCCACAAACCGCGCGATTTCCGAGATCGTAGTTCCGGGGCGCCGTGCCATCACAATTTGTCCTTTATCAAACTCCCATAAACCGGCAGCTTTTCCCATTTTGACTCCGAACACTCTACTAACCGAAAGCCGGTCGTTGGATTGTATATATAATGTTCTGCGAACTTCACATGCGCCACCGTTCGCTCTCCAGGCGCGCTCGTTTCACTAGGCTGGGTGTAGTGATAATGGAATGGATCATCGGTTTATATATATATATATATATATATATATATATATACGTATATCGGTCATTGGACTTCAAAGATAATGGGATAAATATTAATGGATATTATCTAATTCACCTTCGTTTTGCAGTTGATGCAGTCATATTTCCAACTATCCCTTCAGAGCTGCGGACTGTTTTCAGGATTTTCCTAAACAAGGGTTACGAAAATGGCAATAAAATTGAACTTTCAGAAAATAGAAATTTGGTGTACTTTTAAAAGAAGCGAAAAGATAGCGATCGGTGGGGAAAACCTAGAGACAACCGATACCTAAATTTACTTTGCGCCACAGATATCAAGAGAGGATCACACTGATGAAGAAATTAATCGGTGTATTAAACTTGGTTGTAGGGCATTTGGAAGAAGCGGTATAATTTTCAAGAGCAATTTACCGTTAGGTTTTAAAAGAAAAGTGATTATTCAATGCATCCTTTCAGTACTTACGTATGGAGTAGAGACACCGAACTTAACTGAAAACAAGAAAAATGACACCGAATTTTCGGGTGTAATAAGCACGTCTTTTGAATCCGTTCTGACGCAAATTAAATTTATCAAAGCTATTCAAAGTCAATGGAACTGGTATGGAAAACAATAGATGTGACGAAAGAATGAAGATTTTTCATTCGGGTTTTTAATCCCTCAGATATTGCTGCAAACGAAATCATGAGCTTACTAACTCTTAGAAACAGAGATATCGACAAAAATAAGATGTGACTTTACGTCCCCTGGTGGGAAAACCATGCATTATTTTAGGAAGAAGGTATTCTCAACAGGTTTATCCATATAAGCGGTATCGGTCGAAGAAAAAGAAATTAGTCGAGTTTTCAGGAGCCCAGATTTTGCAACAAATACTTCAGAAGCAGAAATTAACACTTATGACCTCTGGTGGCTAAACCATTGTTTACCAAAAATTAGAAATTATGTGAAAAATATTTTCCATCAAGTCTTGTATGCGATACAGGAACAATTTTTCAAATCAGAGTTTTAGGAGCAGAAAAAGCGCAGAAAACGCAATTTAACTTTCTGCCCCCTAGCGGAAAGTCTATGATTTACTTGAAAATTTTGAATTTATAGGAAAAACATTTCGCATCGGAAACACTATCCAACAAAGAAGGAATTTTTCAAATCGTACACTTAGAAGTAGATATATTGAAAAAATAAGATATACATCTACGCTCAATGGCGTAGAAACCATGCATTTTTTATTTTTAAAGAAGAAAATTTTCCTAAAAGGTTTGTCGGCATAAGTAGTATCGGTCAACAAGCAACGTTTTTTTCAATCGAGATTTTAGAAGCTCATATTTTGCTGCAAATACAACAGAAGCGGAAATTAAGACTTACACCAACTGGTGGCCAAACCATTTCTTACAAAAATTAGAAAATATGTACGAACGATTTCCCATCAGGAGCTGTATGCGGTGCAGAAAGAATTTTTCAAATCGGAGATTTAGAAGCAGAGATATAGGGGGAAACGTAATTTACCTCTACGCCCCTTAGCGGATAGTCTATGAATTACTTGAAAACTGTGAAATTATATGAACCACGTGTCATACTAGAAACACTATCCAGCAAAGAAGGAATTTTTCAAATCGGACTCCTAGATGTATAGATATTGACAAAAATAAAATGTACATCTACGCCCCATGGCGGAGAAACTGTGGAATATTTTAAGATGAAAATATTCCGAGAAGGTTTATCGATGTGAGTGGCATCAGTCCACGAAAGAACGTTTTCAATCGATATTTTAGAAGCTCCGATTTTATGGCAAATACATCAGAAGCAAATATTAAAACTTACGCCCTCTGGTGGCCAAAGTATTCTTTACCAAAAATTTGAAATTATATGCAAAAGAATTTTCTTTAGGAAATGTATCCGCTGAAGAAAAAAAATTACAAATCGGAGTTTTAGAAGAAGAGTTATTGGGGAAAATGAAAATTTACTTTTACGCCCCCTAGCGGAAAATCTATGCGTAATTTGAAAAAGTAGCTATATCTAAAATATTCTTCGACAGAAATGGAATCGAAAGATAAAAAAAATTTCAATTGGATGTTTAGAAGCAAATATGTGGAATAAAACGTATTTTTGAATTCGACATAATTTACGCCCTCTACCGACGAAATGGTACATCGTAAAAAAAAAAAAACGAAATGTTAGATCATCATTTGCATATTTCAAGCTTCCCAATGCAAAAAGAATTTTTCAAATCGGACTAATAGTTGCAGAGATATCGTGGGTGCGGACGGACGGACGGACGGATGGACAAACAGATAACAGAAGCACGATCTTTTTTTACAAAAGACGTGCTAAAAAGACATACAGAAGCTTTAGGCAACTGAAAGAAGCATTTAGTTATACAGACTTGTTGCAGCCTGGAAATATAAGAAGAGAAATTCGTGGATCAGGAAAATAAGAAGAGTGGGAGACATCATGATCAACGTAAGATTCCTGAAATCGCAATGGACTGTGGTCATATTGCTAGAAGAATGACCACCGATGGACAACACAATTTTCAGACTGGATACCAAGAAATAGGAAACGATGCAAAAGAGGACCACGCGGTGGGTGGGTGAATGAATTTGGTGTGAATCAATCGAATGTATCCATACTTTGGAGAAGGTACTAGGATACCGGGGATGTTAATTGTTAACGTGTGGCGGGTCGCCCTCGGATTAGAAGACTCAGAATGATAGGTATGTGGCACTAACATCGAGATGTAACAAGTCAATGTCAGTGAAAGCTATTGCTTTGGAGCTCTCGGCAGCTGGTGGACAAGCTGTTTCAAGGCAAACAGTATACAGACGGCTCAACGAAAATGGATTATTCGCAAGAAGACCTGCAGTTTGCATCCTTCTCATTCCATCAACAAGAAAGGCAAGCCTACGGTGACGCAGACAACATCGAGACAGAGACGAAAATCAGGGGACCAATGTACGCTTCTCCGATGAATCCGGGTTCAGTCGGAAAAGTTGCAGCCTCTTTGTTCTCATCTGGAGATAACATGAAACCAGTTATTACCCCTTAAAAATCCGAGAAATGCATCACGATAGAGGTGAACGTGTGCATGTCTGGGATGGCAATATCTCCGACTGGCGCACACAGCTCCATGTCTGTTTTCGTGGAACTTTAATAGGCCGAAGATACGGAGACCAAATCCTTGATCCCTACGTGTGACTTTTCCGAGGTTCTGTTGGCACTGGTTTCCTGTTAATGTACGACAACGCGAGACTTCATAGAGCTGCTATTGTCGGTGATTATCTGGAAAGGGAAGATATGAACCGTCTGCCATTGCCAGCGCATTCCCCAGATCTCATCCCAGTAGATCACGCGTGGGATGCATGCATTGCGGGTCGTTAACCTGCTGCCAGAACTCTCGAGAAACTCCGACCAACTGTTGTTGAGAAGTGGGATTTGCTGCCACATAGTCTACTTTATTTCCATGTCTGCTGCTTTCATCATTTTCAACTATAGGCACTTTTGTTCCTCGTTCAGCATTTTCGTGTGTGGTTTGTACAGCACATTCAAGTTTTCACTAAGGTATCAATGCATAGTGAACGGCTTATATCATTGTGTCTTTTCGTGTTTATAATTTAACCCCTCTTTTTCTCTATGCTTAGCTTTTGGACACCAGTGTATATTCCTCTCTGTCTTTCTTTTTGTTTTAGACATTGCAGTTCGCATCGCCGCCAGAATCCCCCGACATGTATTCTGTCGAAGCTCTGCAGAAAAAAAGTGAAACACTGAACTCGACTCCATCTATGACTTCTAACGAAAATATTGAACGAGTTGTATCACTACGAAACCTTGAAAGAAAATTTTAAATTGTGCAGAAATAAGATCTGTATTGTTCCACCCCATTTCAGCAGTGACCTAAGTGCTGGCTTCTGACAGTTTCATCAAATGGGCCGTGGTTCAAGTCCCGCACGAAGTATTGGGTGGTAAATTCTGTCTAATGGCACTGCCTTTCTGGAACTAGTGGTACAAAATTATGGACGGGCTATTGCATATAGTACTTACAGTTGCTCATGGTGGTCATTAAATCCCATACTCTCAAAAAAAAAAAAGCCTAGAATTATGTGTGTTCTCCTCGCTCCCAGATTCTCCAGCTTTATTATATCCTGTCGAACCTTTGTGGGAAACAGTGCAACGCACCATTTGCCGGTTCAAGTCATAGCCTTGCTCCGTCGCCGAACTTAGGGACACCATTCTGTTCAAATTACCTGAAGACATCCTCTACGGTCTAGTGGTGTCGAAGTCTTTCCAGGAACAAGCAGGTATTACAGCGAATGGGGCGGGGGAATAACCTTCTTTTGCAGGATATAATGACATATCTTATAAATGCATTACACCGTCTGAAACCTAATAAAGACATTGTGACGGAGTCGTGTTACTATTAAGCAAGGAAATAAAACTTTTAATTCCCAAACAGAATTCAAATTACACTGATGATTTACTTTTTTTATATTTTCCATAATCAAGTCTCGTTATGAAGCCACACTTTCAGGGGTTTTTTTGAAAAAATAATATAGTTCCGTGAAATTCAGAGCTTTCGAAATATAACGATGGTTCCGAGATTTTGTTTTAACTGAATAAATAAAGTAATAATAAATGCAATGATATCAGTGCCGGCATATTTTCTTCAAACTCATGAAAAAAGCAAAACGAAAATTTTCGCCGTACGAGAGAAAATGTTTCACAAAAATATTTTTAATTAAATTCCAATTCTTACGAAAAAGAAATAAAGAGAGCATAAAATGAATCATCTCGTACCGAAGATTTTTTCTGTTCCTTTAAGAATCAGACCCCTAAAGTTTTCGTTAGAAATAACTTAAAGAATGTAATTCAGCGGGGAAAATATCATCAAAATTGAACAAAATTAAATTTCTTGAAATAACGATGGAAGTCCGAAAAGAAGAAGAAAATTATGTGTGTTCTAAACGTGTACTGCAAGTCTTCATTAGAATTCTGTATCTCCGAAGATTTTCATTACTTTGTTACAGTAATTGCGTTTTTTTGTGTGCTGTATTCTCTCCAAGAAATAAAAAAAAAACAAGCAGCGCGATGTCGAATATGGTACAGCACGCAATTCTTTCCCATCAGCTCATTATTTTTGCTATAAACAGCGAAACTTGTTTTTAATGTTGTCTCCAGCGCAGAGAGTCTTTGAAATTCCAAATTATTTCGGTTGAAGGGTGGATTCTACTTTTTTTATTTCGCTAGCATTTGTCGCTTGCGCGATCATAATGTAGACTCCCGTTTTTATACATCTGTCCGTTATACGTTTATATGGTTCACGTCGACCTTAATTAGCGACTAGCATTTCGAATCAGTGTTCTCCTTTATAATCGTATATGAAATATTATTACGTATGCTGTACGAGTTCGAAATTGTAAATGTAATTACGATGTCGTGATATAAGAATTGGTGAGACGGATTGATATAAACTGAATGGGAAAATTATTAAAACAGTAAACTGCACTGGCGGAAAGTGAAAAAAGAACACCAAGAAGGAATTGGCGGACGATCATGAAATTTACATATGCTAAAGGAGTCGAGTTTACGTAGGTGTGATGTTAATTTCGGGACCAACCGGTGAGCGCTTACGCCACAGCACGGCATAATATGCAAACTACCGTCGGTGGTATTTAAGGAGTACGGCGAAGTGAATGTAATCAGTCGTCGGCGTACGGACACGTGCGAAGGCCCTAAAGAAGCTGCAATGCCTGGACATGGAAGACATGTACGATTTCAGCAGTTATCGGACTTTGAGCGAGGTCGTCTAGTCGGACTCCGCGAGGCCGGGTGGTCGTATCGTCGTATTGCGGAGCGAATTGGACGGGCAGTGTCGGTGGTGGTACGATGGCGGCGTAGGTGGTCCGAGGAACATTCCCACACGAGAAGACGTGGAACCGGGAGTCACAGACGGACTGATGAGCGGACTGTTCGACGCATAAGAAAGGCTGCGTTGTCAAGCAGAACATCCACTGCGACACAAATCCGAGCTGCCGTTGCACCTGAGGTGACTGTGCGAACAATCCTCAACCGTCTACTGGATGCAGGACTACGTGCACGTGTGCCTGTGGCATGTGTACCTCTGACTCTAGCCCACCGTCAAGAACGGCTGCAGTGGTGTCGCCAACGTCTGCACTGAAGAACGCAATGGCGATCTGTCGTGTTCAGCGATGAAAGCAGATCCTGCTTGGGAGCCTCCGATGGCCGTATGCGTGTTCGCAGACGCACAGGGGAGCGTCTCCATCCTTCTTGCATCCGCAAGCGACACACAGGGCCTACACCTGGTCTCCTGGTGTGGGGAGCAATCAGCTATCTGTCCCGTACACAACTAGTGTTTGCACCGGGTACGTTAAACAGCACCTCCTACACCAACAACATCATTCAGTCCGTTGTTGAGCCATTTGTAATGTCGGTCCATCGTGGTGTTTTCCAGCAAGATAACGAACGCCCACACACGGCACGTGCAACGCAACATGCCCTTCAGGGTGTGAGACAACTTCCATGGCCTACACGTTCACCGGATTTGTCCCCCATTGACCACGTGTGGGATTTTATGGGACAACGACTTATCCGGTCTCCACGGCCGGCAACGACCATGCCCGATTTACGCGTCGAAGTTGAGGATGCTTGGAACACAATACCCCAAACTTACATCCAACATCTGTACGACAGACTCCATGCCAGAATTGCACAGTGTGACGCAGTTCATGGCGGTTCAACCTCGTACTAACCATGTTACATGGAAATGTTATTTTTCCGTTTACCAGCAAATACAGCTGTATTTTGCCATAATGTTTTGATCACGTTATCCTCTGTATTCCGTTATTATGCTGTATAAATTTCGTTGGTATCAGACGTATGTTTTTCTTGGTGCTCTTTTTTCACTTTTCGCCAGTGTAATAACAAGTCCCCATATATTTCCTCCAACTTATTCCTCCAACTTTCTCCCTCACGACAGCAGCCAGATGTCAAAATGTCTACAGTATTGAAAACGCGGAGGTACTCTTACCGTTGGGGGATAACGGCTAGAACAAATATTTTCAATTCGTCCTACAGAACCTCAGTTTGGTTGAGTCCCGGCGATCGAAGCGGCCATCCGAGTGCGGTAAACTCACTTTGATGCCCTTGCTGCCAATTGCTCACCATTCGGGAACTATGCTATGTGATAGAGTTCTGGCGAAAGATGGCGTCATGGTGCAAAAACAGAAATCGGGTGAAGATGGTCGGCGAGGTTGTTCACATACCTTTGAGCCGATGATAGAAATGTAGACAGGTACGAGGGATCCCAGGAAAGACACTGTAAATGCACTCCAAATTCTTACATCACCTCCACCAGCCTCTATGCCCACAACTGGAAAAACCGGGTCCATCGATTCATGTGGTTTATGCTACACATGCGCTCTGCCATTGACGTGATAGAGTTACAACTGTAATTCTGCAGACCTGATGACGTGTTTCCACTCCTACGCACACCAGTCGCTATCGGCGTTTGCAGCATAATCATTCGGTGCCTTGCAGTCCACAACAGCACACGACGTGGAGGCCGATTGACCTAGCCTATTTGTTCCATTGTACGGCGGATAGTGTGTGTACATAAGCATGAACGCACCCTCTCTTAATTTCGACGTTATCTGCTCCGCGGTTCTGTGCAATTCCTTGTAACGATGCGCGACAGTCTGGGCTCACCTTGAGAGTCAGTTGCACATTTATGGCCAAATGTTTTCCGTTGGTTGGATGACTTGCCGGAATTCACGTTGGCTTTGTGTACCCATACACGTGCGACGGTCTGACATTGAAATATCAACAGGTCAGCATATTCTTCGTTTGGACAAACATTATTTCCCGCAGCTGTTGTCTGCCGACGGCTAAATTCCCGCCATCGTTACTTTTACCCATGATTACTTTCCAATGACTGTCTCCAATGCGTAGAGACCTGTTTTATTTATAGGCATTGCCAGTTTCAGCGTCCCATGTGACTGGACGAGATATTTCTGCTTTGAATAACGTTATCGGGGCGTATCACAGGCGTAGTCAAGGGGTTCTTCGGGTCCGGACCCCCATTGAGGTGAATTGATTACGAATTTAAAGCGACATGTACTGTAAACATAAATTCACTATATTGAAAAAAGTCACCGAATACCCCTTCAAAAGCAAATGAACGGAACCGTTGCGTTGTTATATCGCACTGGATGCTGAGTGAAATTGTCGCGGCGGGAAAGAACTGACTTTGAGAAAGGAAAGATTGTTGGGTGTTATATTAGTGGGTTGTCCAAAAGAGAAACCGAGAGGCGTCTAAACATACCCAAGTCAACAGTTTTGAATGTACAGAATAAGAGGAAGACACATGGAGTGACTGAAGCAACAAGACGTACCGGCAGACCAAAGAAAATCAGTTATAGAGGACGTCGAAGCCCCAGGAGAGTCGTTGCAGCTAATCCACGGAGTACACTGCACAATACTTCACTGTACAGATCAGTAAAAATGCTGAAATCTCCGTATGTACACGTACCATTCCGTGGTTGTGCGGCTATTCATAAGCCTTTCATCTCCAATCGGAATGCTACTCGTCGTTTAGCATGGTGTCAAGAACATTTATCGTGGACTGTAGATCGATGGAAACGGGTCCCATGAACTGATGAATCCATATACACGATCCATCAGTCTAATGGCCATGTGTGGGTATGGTGGCAGCCGGGGGAACGCTTTTCACCACAGGGTACTGTTCCTACGGTCAAGTTTGGAGTTGGCAGTGTACTCGTGAAGGGCTGTTTTTCGTGGTATGGTCCCAATCCATTGGTTATCGTGGACAAACCTGTGAACCAGCACATCTACTTAGATATTCTGGACAATTATGCCCTACCAATTGTGTGGCAATACTGTGGAACCGAGTCTTGTTGGTAGCAGCAGCATAATGCCGGGTGCCGTAGAGCAAGGACTGCTACGGCGTGGTTTGATGATAATTACGTATCGTGTGTAGACTGGACAGCATAGAGCCCTGATCTTAATCCCACAGGTACTCTATGGCATGAATTAGACCGCCGCATGAGAAGTTTGAAACGAAGCCCTACTACTAAGCAACAGGTAGCGGCAGGATTATGTACTAGGTTTTGGAACACAGCGTATACCTGTCGTTGTGTTCCAAAACCTAGCCGAAAGAATGTCTCGAAGGGTCAGTGCATGCATTAAGGCCAAAGGTGGACTGACACCGTACTTATGTATGTCAATAAATGCTATGTTGCGTTTTTCTTCTAGGTATCCGGTGACTTTTGTCAATATAGTGTACGTTATGACGTGCCTGTCCCGCAGGACACACACAACATAAAGGCAGATAGCAGCGAGACGAACGTATGAGTAGCTCAGTTGGTAGATCGACTTGTTCCGGAATAAGTGGACTCGGGTTCGATCCCCAGCGTTTCTTGTTTGAAGGTTTAACGACCACCGTGAGCAACTCAATGGGCTATAAGCAGTCGCCCATCCCTAATTTAGGGTCACTGGTTCCAGGGAAGGGAGAGAGCCAGTGCCGTAAGACAAACACAACATCCATGCCTCACCGGGATTCGAACCCGGACCCCGTTCGAACGAATGATCAGAGGCCATCGCTTAGACTACTGCGCCACCGGGGCGGCAGAGTTGGCCAATGCAGTGGATACCATGCGCGAGGGATCCACAGCTTCGTGCTGCTGATGCCAAATACGGCCTCGGCCATTGGCGGAATGGAGTATGTGCTATACATCATCAGACAAAATCTTCTGATGTCTAATCCTGAAGTTGTTCACACGAGGAGAATCTTTTACATCGATGGACTGGTTTGATGAACTGGTGGTATATAGGGCGTCTGCTCTTATTACCTCCCCGTGCACCAGACCAGCATGTGACGCACATATCAAGACGGCAAGTAGCAGTGATAAGCCTTTGCCAGAGTAGCTTCATTGGGAAATCATTCGACTGTGGAGCAAAGGAAAATTAACTCGATCTCCGCCACCGAAAAATTGGAATATCACAGGTCAGGCGAAATGTTGTTTCCGGTTGACCCACATTGCAGTTGTCAAACTGTGTCGCGCCAGTAGTTTTCTACGAGTCGATGCACTCAATTTTAAACTCTGGAATTCACTGTTTGCCGCCCTTTACAGCTGTGCCACTGGTTGGTGGTTTCGCTATTTTGGTACCATTCCTGGTGCACGTTAACCAGCAGCACACCTGCATGCCCTCACAATTTTTCCTTCCCTAGAAGTTATAAACTCTTGGCTTCACCCAACACGTCCATAACTTGGCTGTCAAGTGAGCCGCCAAGTGCTTGTATATACCATTTTAGCGTTCAGGCCACGACTTAGTTTTCGTTATGTAAGTATCAGGTGCAATACATTACTTAATGGTTGGCATGCTTGAATCCACACTCAATATATTTCTCACTTAGCGGTGACGAAACTGAATAAAGTAAAGATGCGTGGGTAAATAATGACTGGAATTCAGATCTTTCAAGGTCGATCGTGTGTACATGGCGGACACTTCATCCCATGCACTATGTATCCTACGGAAACATTGGTTTTATGTTTTTAAACTCTGTTGTGGGATAATAGTTCTTTCACTGAGCATGTTTACGTTCCCAACTATTATCCTAATATGAAACGTGCCTGTAAAGCAGTTTAACGTTCACCGACTAAGGCCGAAGTAAAATTGACTTGCCGAAGGAATATTGCTTAAATATGACGATCACCGACTAAGGCCGAAATAAAACTGACTTGTCGAAGTAAAATTGCTTAAATATAACGACCACCAACTAAGGCCGAAGTAAAACTGATTTGCCGAAGTAAAATTAACTTGCCGAAGTAAAATTACTTAAACATAACGATCACTGACTAAGGCCGACTTTCCGAAGTAAAGTTGCTTAAGTATAACGATCACCGACTAAGGCCGATGTAATACTGACTTGTCGAAGTAAAATTGCTTAAACCTAACTATCACTGACAAAGGCCGACTTGCCAAAGTAAACTTGCTTAAGTATAACGATCACTGACTAAGGCCGAAGTAATGCTGACTTGTCGAAGTAAAGTTGCTTAAACATAACGACCACCGACTAAGGCCGACTTGCCGAAGAAACATTGCTTAGGTATAACGATCCCCGACTAAGGCCGACTTGCCGAAGAAACATTGCTTAGGTATAACGATTCCCGACTAAGGCCGAAGTAAAACGACTTGCCGAAGAAACATTGCTTAGGTATAACGATTCCCGACTAAGGCCGAAGTAAAACGACTTGCCGAAGAAACATTGCTTAGGTATAACGATTCCCGACTAAGGCCGACTTGCCGAAGAAACATTGCTTAGGTATAACGATTCCCGACTAAGGCCGAAGTAAAACGACTTGCCGAAGAAACATTGCTTAGGTATAACGATCCCCGACTAAGGCCGACTTGCCGAAGAAACATTGCTTAGGTATAACGATTCCCGACTAAGGCCGACTTGCCGAAGAAACATTGCTTAGGTATAACGATTCCCGACTAAGGCCGAAGTAAAACGACTTGCCGAAGAAACATTGCTTAGGTATAACGATCCCCGACTAAGGCCGACTTTACGTTCCCAACGTTTACGTTCCCAACTATTATCCTAATATGAAACGTGCCTGTAAAGCAGTTTAACGTTCACCGACTAAGGCCGAAGTAAAATTGACTTGCCGAAGGAATATTGCTTAAATATGACGATCACCGACTAAGGCCGAAATAAAACTGACTTGTCGAAGTAAAATTGCTTAAATATAACGACCACCAACTAAGGCCGAAGTAAAACTGATTTGCCGAAGTAAAATTAACTTGCCGAAGTAAAATTACTTAAACATAACGATCACTGACTAAGGCCGACTTTCCGAAGTAAAGTTGCTTAAGTATAACGATCACCGACTAAGGCCGATGTAATACTGACTTGTCGAAGTAAAATTGCTTAAACCTAACTATCACTGACTAAGGCCGACTTGCCAAAGTAAACTTGCTTAAGTATAACGATCACTGACTAAGGCCGAAGTAATGCTGACTTGTCGAAGTAAAGTTGCTTAAACATAACGACCACCGACTAAGGCCGACTTGCCGAAGAAACATTGCTTAGGTATAACGATCCCCGACTAAGGCCGACTTGCCGAAGAAACATTGCTTAGGTATAACGATTCCCGACTAAGGCCGAAGTAAAACGACTTGCCGAAGAAACATTGCTTAGGTATAACGATTCCCGACTAAGGCCGACTTGCCGAAGAAACATTGCTTAGGTATAACGATTCCCGACTAAGGCCGAAGTAAAACGACTTGCCGAAGAAACATTGCTTAGGTATAACGATCCCCGACTAAGGCCGACTTGCCGAAGAAACATTGCTTAGGTATAACGATTCCCGACTAAGGCCGACTTGCCGAAGAAACATTGCTTAGGTATAACGATTCCCGACTAAGGCCGAAGTAAAACGACTTGCCGAAGAAACATTGCTTAGGTATAACGATCCCCGACTAAGGCCGACTTGCCAAAGAAACATTGCTTAGGTATAACGATTCCCGACTAAGGCCGAAGTAAAACGACTTGCCGAAGAAACATTGCTTAGGTATAACGATCCCCGACTAAGGCCGACTTGCCGAAGAAACATTGCTTAGGTATAACGATTCCCGACTAAGGCCGAAGTAAAACGACATGCCGAAGAAACATTGCTTAGGTATAACGATCCCCGACTAAGGCCGACTTGCCGAAGAAACATTGCTTAGGTATAACGATTCCCGACTAAGGCCGAAGTAAAACGACTTGCCGACATAAAATTGCTTAAGTATAACGATCACCGACTAAGGTCGAAGTGACTTGTCGTAGTAAAATTGCTTAAACATAACGACCACCGACTAAGGCCAACTTGCCGAAAAAACATTGCTTAGGTATAACGATCCCCGATAAAAGCCGAAGTAGAACGACTTGCCGAAGTAAAATTCCTTAAACATGACGACCAAATACGAAGGCCAACTTGCTGAAGAAAAATTGCTTAGGTATAACGATCCCCGACTAATGCTGAAGTAAAACGACTTGCCGAAGTAAAATTGCTTAAGTACAACGATCACCGACTAAGGCCAAAATAAAACTGACTTGTCGGAGTAAAATTGCTAAACATAACGACCACCGACTAAGGCCAACTTGCCGAAGAAACATTGCTTAGGTATAACGATCCCCGACTAAGGCCAACTTGCCGAAGAAACATTGCTTAGGTATAACGATCCCCGACAAAGGCCAACTTGCCGAAGAAACGTTGCTTAGGTATAACGATCCCCGACAAAGGCCAACTTGCCGAAGAAACATTGCTTAGGTATAACGATCCCCGACAAAGGCCAACTTGCCGAAGAAACGTTGCTTAGGTATAACGATCCCCGACAAAGGCCAACTTGCCGAAGAAACATTGCTTAGGTATAACGATCCCCGACAAAGGCCAACTTGCCGAAGAAACGTTGCTTAGGTATAACGATCCCCGACAAAGGCCAACTTGTCGAAGAAACATTGCTTAGGTATAACGATCCCCGACAAAGGCCGAAGTAATGCTGACTTATCGAAGTAAAATTGCTTAAGCATAACGACCACCGACTAAGGCCAACTTGCCGAAGAAACATTGCTTAGGTATAACGATCCCCGACAAAGGCCAACTTGCCGAAGAAACGTTGCTTAGGTATAACGATCCCCGACAAAGGCCAACTTGCCGAAGAAACATTGCTTAGGTATAACGATCCCCGACAAAGGCCGAAGTAATGCTGACTTATCGAAGTAAAATTGCTTTAGCATAACGACCACCGACTAAGGCCAACTTGCCGAAGAAACATTGCTTAGGTATAACGATCCCCGACAAAGGCCAACTTGCCGAAGAAACGTTGCTTAGGTATAACGATCCCCGACAAAGGCCAACTTGCCGAAGAAACATTGCTTAGGTATAACGATCCCCGACAAAGGCCAACTTGCCGAAGAAACGTTGCTTAGGTATAACGATCCCCGACAAAGGCCAACTTGCCGAAGAAACATTGCTTAGGTATAACGATCACCGACAAAGGCCAACTTGCCGAAGAAACGTTGCTTAGGTATAACGATCCCCGACAAAGGCCAACTTGCCGAAGAAACATTGCTTAGGTATAACGATCCCCGACAAAGGCCAACTTGCCGAAGAAACGTTGCTTAGGTATAACGATCCCCGACAAAGGCCAACTTGCCGAAGAAACGTTGCTTAGGTATAACGATCCCCGACAAAGGCCAACTTGCCGAAGAAACATTGCTTAGGTATAACGATCCCCGACAAAGGCCGAAGTAAAACGACTTGCCGAAGTAAAATTGCTTAAGTATAACGATCATCGACTAAGCCCGAAGTAAAATTGACTTGTCGAAGTAAAATTGCTAAACATAAGGACCACCGCCTAAGGCCGATTTGTCGTAGAAAAATTGCTAAACATAAGGATTGACTTGCCAAAGAAATATTGCTAAACATAAGGACCACCGCCTAAGGCCGACTTTCCGAAGAAAAATTGCTAAGGTATAACGATCCCCGTCTAAGGCCGGAGTAAAACGACTTCCCGCAGTAAAATTGCTTAAGTATAACGATCGCCGACTTAGGCCGGAGTAAAACGACTTCCCGCAGTAAAATTGCTTAAGTATAACGATCGCCGACTAAGGCCGTAGTAAAACTGACTTGCCGAAGTAAAATTTCTTAAACATAACGACCACCGACTAAGGCCGACTTGCTGAAGAAAAAATGCTTAGGTATAACGATCCCCGACAAAGGCCGAAGTAATGCTGACTTATCGAAGTAAAATTGCTTAAGCATAACGACCACCGACGAAGGCCAACTTGCCGAAGAAACATTGCTTAGGTATAACGATCCCCGACAAAGGCCGAAGTAATGCTGACTTATCGAAGTAAAATTGCTTAAGCATAACGACCACCGACTAAGGCCAACTTGCCGAAGAAACATTGCTTAGGTATAACGATCCCCGACAAAGGCCAACTTGCCGAAGAAACGTTGCTTAGGTATAACGATCCCCGACAAAGGCCAACTTGCCGAAGAAACATTGCTTAGGTATAACGATCCCCGACAAAGGCCGAAGTAAAACGACTTGCCGAAGTAAAATTGCTTAAGTATAACGATCATCGACTAAGCCCGAAGTAAAATTGACTTGTCGAAGTAAAATTGCTAAACATAAGGACCACCGCCTAAGGCCGATTTGTCGAAGAAAAATTGCTAAACATAAGGATTGACTTGACAAAGAAATATTGCTAAACATAAGGACCACCGCCTAAGGCCGACTTGCCGAAGAAAAATTGCTAAGGTATAACGATCCCCGTCTAAGGCCGGAGTAAAACGACTTCCCGCAGTAAAATTGCTTAAGTATAACGATCGCCGACTTAGGCCGGAGTAAAACGACTTCCCGCAGTAAAATTGCTTAAGTATAACGATCGCCGACTAAGGCCGTAGTAAAACTGACTTGCCGAAGTAAAATTTCTTAAACATAACGACCACCGATTAAGGCCGACTTGCTGAAGAAAAAATGCTTAGGTTTAATGATCCCCGACTGAGGCCGAAGTAAAACGACTTGCCGTTGTAAAATTGACTTGCCCAAGTAAAATTGCTTAGGTATAGCAATCCCCGACTAAGGCCGAAGTAAAACGACTTGCCGAAGTAAAGTTGCTTAAGTATAACGATCACCGACTAAGGCCGAAGTAATGCTGACTTGTCGGAGTAAAATTGCTAAACATAACGACCACCGACTAAGGCCAACTTGCCGAAGAAACATTGCTTAGGTATAACGATCCCCGACAAAGGCCAACTTGCCGAAGAAACATTGCTTAGGTATAACGATCCCCGACAAAGGCCGAAGTAAAACGACTTGCCGAAGTAAAATTGCTTAAGTATAACGATCATCGACTAAGCCCGAAGTAAAATTGACTTGTCGAAGTAAAATTGCTAAACATAAGGACCACCGCCTAAGGCCGATTTGTCGAAGAAAAATTGCTAAACATAAGGATTGACTTGCCAAAGAAATATTGCTAAACATAAGGACCACCGCCTAAGGCCGACTTGCCGAAGAAAAATTGCTAAGGTATAACGATCCCCGTCTAAGGCCGGAGTAAAACGACTTCCCGCAGTAAAATTGCTTAAGTATAACGATCGCCGACTTAGGCCGGAGTAAAACGACTTCCCGCAGTAAAATTGCTTAAGTATAACGATCGCCGACTAAGGCCGTAGTAAAACTGACTTGCCGAAGTAAAATTTCTTAAACATAACGACCACCGACTAAGGCCGACTTGCTGAAGAAAAAATGCTTAGGTTTAATGATCCCCGACTGAGGCCGAAGTAAAACGACTTGCCGTTGTAAAATTGACTTGCCCAAGTAAAATTGCTTAGGTATAGCAATCCCCGACTAAGGCCGAAGTAAAACGACTTGCCGAAGTAAAGTTGCTTAAGTATAACGATCACCGACTAAGGCCGAAGTAATGCTGACTTGTCGGAGTAAAATTGCTAAACATAACGACCACCGACTAAGGCCAACTTGCCGAAGAAACATTGCTTAGGTATAACGATCCCCGACAAAGGCCAACTTGCCGAAGAAACATTGCTTAGGTATAACGATCCCCGACAAAGGCCGAAGTAAAACGACTTGCCGAAGTAAAATTGCTTAAGTATAACGATCATCGACTAAGCCCGAAGTAAAATTGACTTGTCGAAGTAAAATTGCTAAACATAAGGACCACCGCCTAAGGCCGATTTGTCGAAGAAAAATTGCTAAACATAAGGATTGACTTGCCAAAGAAATATTGCTAAACATAAGGACCATCGCCTAAGGCCGACTTGCCGAAGAAAAATTGCTAAGGTATAACGATCCCCGTCTAAGGCCGGAGTAAAACGACTTCCCGCAGTAAAATTGCTTAAGTATAACGATCGCCGACTTAGGCCGGAGTAAAACGACTTCCCGCAGTAAAATTGCTTAAGTATAACGATCGCCGACTAAGGCCGTAGTAAAACTGACTTGCCGAAGTAAAATTTCTTAAACATAACGACCACCGACTAAGGCCGACTTGCTGAAGAAAAAATGCTTAGGTTTAATGATCCCCGACTGAGGCCGAAGTAAAACGACTTGCCGTTGTAAAATTGACTTGCGCAAGTAAAATTGCTTAGGTATAGCAATCCCCGACTAAGGCCGAAGTAAAACGACTTGCCGAAGTAAAGTTGCTTAAGTATAACGATCACCGACTAAGGCCGAAGTAATGCTGACTTGTCGGAGTAAAATTGCTAAACATAACGACCACCGACTAAGGCCAACTTGCCGAAGAAACATTGCTTAGGTATAACGATCCCCGACAAAGGCCAACTTGCCGAAGAAACATTGCTTAGGTATAAAGATCCCCGACAAAGGCCGAAGTAATGCTGACTTATCGAAGTAAAATTGCTTAAGCATAACGACCACCGACTAAGGCCAACTTGCCGAAGAAACATTGCTTAGGTATAACGATCCCCGACAAAGGCCAACTTGCCGAAGAAACATTGCTTAGGTATAACGATCCCCGACAAAGGCCGAAGTAATGCTGACTTATCGAAGTAAAATTGCTTAAGCATAACGACCACCGACTAAGGCCGAGTTGCCGAAGAAACGTTGCTTAGGTATAACGATCCCTGACTAAGGCCGAAGTAAAACGATTTGCCGAATTAAAATTGCTTAAACGTAAAGCTTACTGAATTGCTTTAGGTGAACTTCCGGTAGCTTCACCTCCTTTGCAACTGTATGAAACATGAATTAACTGATTAAGCACTAGGAATAGTAACGGCCAGATGAAAGTCAAGTAGAACGCACTTACTGAGTCTTACTGAGTATCTTTATTTATTTTTCCTTTGCAATCTTATATCGTTCGTCAAACAGACCGCTGCACACAAAAAAGGAGTAATCAAAACGAAGATTCAATTAGGGTATGCAGTGCAGGGATAGATTGACAATACCTATATGGCTGGTACATTCATTAGCTGTAAATGTGTTTTAAAAAGAAAAAACGTAAACGTTTTCTGCGCACCTCTGAATGCTCCAAATTCATTAGCGACATGGCTGATCTTCAGGCAGCTAACAAGGAAAGATCAGCACCCTTAAAGCTTGTTGTTACGGTCACATCAAAGTGCATTAATCCATTTATCTTATCAGCGCATGAGAAACGCCTAAACAAGACGCGGTCTCTTCACAGTAACAAAGTTGGTGAGAACTGTAGAGAAATATGGACCTGTGAGTTCATAAACGGCACCTCAGGGTAACATTATAAACCCCCTTTCGGACGTCTTTAATGCGATGCTTTAATTGTTATCGTTCAACAGTTCCTGGTATTGGAGTTAATATTACTAATGGAGTTGTCAAAAGGAATTTTTGCGAAGTTGCAGTGCGTCACAGAAAAGGAGTGTTATATCTCCTAATGGGCATGAGGGAGGAGGCCAAAGATAATGGTGTTTATATTTCAAGAAGGCATAATAGAGCTTTTCCAACAACTCTGCTTCCTAACGTGGACGGAGAAGATGAGATGAGGTTGTATGCGTTGTAGGGCTGGCTTGTAATCAGGTTACCCCGACCGTTCATTCCACTTTTCTCGTTACATGAAGAATATTTTCGCCGCCTACTTTCGGATCTTTTCCTTATCATAGTACCTTAGCGTTATTTTTTTTATCTCTTTTCTTTCTTTCGTATATTTCCTCTGTTTTTCGCTTTTTTCCAGCATCATCAGCAAACCTGCACAAGTGTGAATTACGCGAAAACAGTTTGCCCTGTTTTAGTTTTTATTCTTCTACTTTCTTATTTTTGACGTGAAAAAAAAATACATTTCAGAAGGAGGAACCAAATAATTTGTGTGATGTTTTTCGCTCTTTTTTTCATCCAAAACAACTTTATACGAGAGTTTCGTTTACAACATAGAAATGTTTTCTCTTTCTCAGCAGACAATTATATCTTTAGATTTCTTGTAATTATATCTTTAGATTTCTTGGAAATGCACTTGTTTATTTCCTTTTTGTTGTTAACGGCATGCAAGTGCTTAAATGAGTCTACTGCTTTACGCGTAAAGATGTGATCATCGTATAAACAAAAATGTACAACTTATGTTGTTTTTTCTCTTTGTTCTTTCAAATGGGCATTATGGTAACATTGAGGATTCCGCTGATATAAAATATGAATACTTATACTTTTTTTGGAAGAACACAGTAATTTTAGAAAGTGTTAGGTGAGAGCGGTAATTTCATTTAAAATCTGTATGGTGATTTTCGTCTAATTTGTATTAATCTTCAGTTTTTTACTTGCTTTGTTGAGCACATATGTTCATGAGAAATGGAATATATCCAAACGATTAGTGAATTCTAATGTCATGTTATTTGCTCATTTTTAGTAAATGGATTCATAGAGGAATTTTTTTATTTTAATACATTTCCTTTTTCTCGGATTATACTATTATTATTCCGTTTAAGCTGTTAATCAAAAATCAGTAAATTTTATTATAATATTAGATACAGCATTAAAGTAAAGTAAATAATCAGCTCTACAAAAAGTATTTTCATTTATTCAATGCACTACGTCCTTTCTGGTACACTCGTCAATCCTCGGCATCAGAAATTCGTGGTGTATGGGTGATTCTGAAAACAAAAGGAACTGGAAACAACATCTGACGATATTTGCGCTGTCAGTTCTTTATACTTTTGAAAAATGGAAACCAGACACGACTCACCAGAAAGAAAGTGGCAAGGTTTTCTTTCGAATCAAGCATATTGAGGAAATATTTGGGTCACGGTTTACTCTACGTTCTACTGATATTTTTCTTTTAAGTGGGTTGAATCCCTAAAGAGAAAAGTCGCAAGTCTAATTTATAATTTCTAAAGCAACTATGGCATATAAACGTTTTTCCGACGCCTTCCGTATGGTATTTTTTCACTAGCTCATTGCATATATCATTTAAAAAAAATATATATATTGCCATTCAGTAATGGTCCATTTTCATACGTTATTACGTATTCTGATAACAATTTGACATTTCACATTTTTGTGTGATATTATTTTCTTTATTATCTCGCATTTTCGCCTTGAATCCCAAGGTAATAAAGAAAATAATGTCCCACCAAAATGTGAAATGTCAAATGGTTGTTATATTAGGTAATAACGTACGAAAATGGACCATTAGTGAACAACGATATACATTATATTGACAAAAGTCGCAGGACACTTTTTTCGAAAGTAAATCAAAGGATGCGCTCCTTTGTTACGATGCGCGGTACAGCGGCAAATGGTATAACAACTGTTAGAAATTATTATAAGAAATATGACTGTCAGAGTTCCTCGACATTTGAACCAGAAGTGTCCGCGCACATTTAACAGAATTGCAGGTGGCGCTGCTCGAACCTTTTTTATTTGTTTGCTCTAGAGAGCGCTGCCTGGATCGCCTTTTGCTATTGATGACAACAACAACTACATGCAGCGTTTCTGTGTTTTTCGGATACAGGTATCTTTTCGTACTTCTGATGAAGTAAACAGACACAGTGTTTGTGCATGGGTGTCGAAAAATCCCTATATTGTCTCTGAAAAGCAGAAGAACATCCCCAAAGTAAATGACAGGTGTGGTCTCATGCGCAACAGGAACATCGGGTCTTACTTTTTTTGGGGGAAAGCATAACAACAGAAAATGTGTACCTGGACATGATGGAGCTCTTTTGTTGCTACTCAGTTCGACGAATGTCAGCCATCGGTAATTTTCCAGCAGGATGGTGTTCCACCTGATTGGGGATTAATTATTCGAATATTCCTCAATAGCACATTTCCCAACGCATGAATGATTGGGAATGACAGGCCCAACATCATGGCTGACATGGTGACAAAAAATAACACCCTTCGACTCATTCCTGTGGGGCTTATGTCAAGAATAAAGTCTACTCGACACCAGTGTCTGATATTGAAGTTATGAAGAGGAGGATAACAGATGCTATTGTCGCATTCTCCAAACATACGTAAGGAGGCATAACATGACGAGAATTTGAATACCAACTAGATGTGCTCAAGACCGAGAACGGCGCCAGTGTGAGGCTGTAATAAAAGGTAGAAAAAAATTATTACTTTCAACGGATCATGCTACAAACCGCTTATTTATACCTATGATAGTTTTTTTAAATAAAAATTTTCTCAATGAGAGAAAAACTTTATATGTCCACCCGGTACAGCGTAAAAGCCACTTGCCGGTGGCGAAAATCCGCATCCTTCACTCCGGAGCCGAATGTTTTCCAAATAAAGCTACATCGTCGACGTTTGTCACTGCAGTTTTGCCATCTTGACATTTGCATTAGAGATGGGCTATGCCAAAACCCCAGAAACGGATCCGGGCCCTCCCTGGACCAGGAGTAGGGACCCGTTTTGCAAAATTTTGATTATTAGCCCTGGGCTTAAATTTTTTATAAGATCTTATATCAAATCTTTGAAGGTCCAAGGATCAAGTTAATTTTCCCTTTCACTTTTTAAATTATTTTAATTCAACACTGCTAACCGATTTAACTAACGCAATGGGAAATGCACAATGAATGGTAAGGCTATACTAAGCTACACCGACGAAGTCGCTCTTTTACGTTTCGTCTAAAATTCTTAGCTATTGTTTATTGCGTGCATTCCGTAACTCAAAAACGTCTGTAAACCATGTACTATTTCCTAGATGCGGTGAAAACTCGTAGTATAAAGTTTTCTGGCGATTAAAATTTAAAGTTCTGCCAGCTACAGTATGAAAAATGGAAATTTTTGGTCATTCATTCAGAACATGAAAGTGAGCCGACGTTAACGAATCAACTTGATGAACTTGGAAAACAAAATGAAAGACATTTTGCTACCTGAATTTGATGCACATAATAATAATTCTTTTTTTCTCCATATCATTTCTATTCGGGAGGAGGTCGACATTAACGGTTAGCCCTGACATTCTTATCTGATGATGAAAATATAAATAGGAATAAAACAATATGCTTTAGTTTTTCCTTATTCACATAGGGGAAATTTGCACAAACCCATGCAGGCCCGCAGCCGGGGAAGTCATAAATAATGATATAACAGCTCGGGGCTAGATCTGGGCCTTAAAAAAAGAAGCCCGTGCTCATCTCTAATGTACATCCCCTCTAAGAAAGGTACATCACACATATCCCCTGCTCCCCTTGAGAAAGAGCTCGGATGGAATTGTAGGTTTCCGGGTCAGCCGGGAAACCACGCCTGAAGGAAAGCTCACTGTAGAAGAAGAAATTCTGAATAATTTCAGATAATGTGCGGCAAGAAGATCACTCAACGACCAGGATATTCATTTTAAGCTCGGTCGCCAATATAGCGTAAACTTCATTTAATGGTGGCGAGAACAAACTTACATTTTTCTGCACCGGAACCGAATGGTTTCTCAACTAAGCTACACCGACGAAGTTTGTTGTTGCAACTTTACCATCTTTACATGTGCGTCACCTCTTATGCAGGTACATCACACCTGTATATGCACTAATTTTGATATTTTACATAGTCTTTACATAAAACGTAAATTATATATTTCCGTTCTTTATAGAGCCGTGGAACAACATTCACGAAAAGAATGACTTCTTGCTACATGTCTGCATTTCAGATGAGTATATGATCCATCTTAAATGATACAGCAAATAATCGTAATGTGCAGATTTGAGATTCGGAAAATCCACATGTCACAAACACGCATATTCAGGACAGTCGGAAGATCAATGTATGATGTGGGCCAATGCATGACCGTGAAATTGATCCTTTCTTCTTCTCTCAAAAAACGGTTTTCTCAAAATTTGTACCTGTATATGTTCATCACATGGTCATCAACTACGCCATCACCCAGTTTCATGACAGGGTTATTTTCCAACAAGATGGCGGGTGGTCTCATTGGTCACATATTTGTGAAACTCTTAAAGCAAGATTTCCAAACCGATGAATTTTCAGCCACGGAACAATCTAATGGCCCCCGAGTTCACCAGATCTTACCCCGCTGAATTTCTTTCTATAGAGTCACATTAAAGATTTGGTTTATGCAACCGTTGTTCCAGATTTCAGAATTTAACAAAAGCGCAGTGCAATAACAGGAGTAACAAACAACTCACAACGGCTGGAAAACCCGTGTCCCGAGCGTGAATAGCAATTCGACGTTTTACATGCCGTTAGGAGTTCATATGTAGAAATTTATTTAGTTCATTAACTATGTGTCAAAATTTTACGTGTTTATCTATTTTCATGTGAAGAAATGTTAGATACCACGAAACGACAATGGTTTTGTTACAAATAAACCTTTAACGGTTTGTATGTCTTTACGGGTGCTGGAACCAAATATGAAGTCACAATTGCTCCACGGGGCTCCAATTTCTTTTAGTGAACTCACCATTGGGGTGAATTTTATGTTACTTAAAGGAATTTGTTTGCAGTCAGGATAGCTGTGTCTCTGAGTGTGGATATTTTGGCGCCATTACGTCCTGCTGTGCAATTCCTTCTTTGAAGGAGGAACAAAGCAGAATTTTTGTCATTCGAATGCATTTAATCGGTATTGAAGGACATGCATTTTCTCGTGGTTTTAAAAATTGTGTGGATTGTGCAAAGTGTACGTTAAATAATGCCGCGTACTTGTGTGAACCATCCAAACAATTTCTGCTACACTTGTGGACAATTTACTTTTAAGTCTCAAAGGCGACATTTCACACCGTTGCTGATTAGAAAATCGTATGAACTTTATTTCCAGTGCACAATGGGCAATGAAGATAAATCTTGGGCGCGTCACATTTGTTGTAACTTATGTGTATCTTTGTTGACTGGCTGGTTGACGGGATCACGTCCAATGTCATTTGCGGTACCAATGGTTTGGAGAGAACCGGAAGACTACTCGACAGACTGTTACTTCTACATCACTGAGATATCTGGAATTACCGCTAAGACCAAAGACACGACTCAGTATCCCAATATTCCTTCGGCCTGTTCATTATGATTCTGATCTTCCTGTTCCTGTACCTCCACAATCATGAAGTTTAGATGATAGTGATACTGATAAAATAAATCCTCACAGCGGACAAGATATTGAAGTAAAACAAGGCTCTGATTTCTCGGAAGATTCTGTGCCTCACCTAATAAGTCAGGAAGAATTAAATGATCTGGTTTGTTACCTTCATTTAGCAAAAGGTCAGGCCGAAATATTGGCTTCAAGATTGAAGGGATGGAATATTTTACAACCAAGTACAAAGGAATGTAGTTTTTGACGGCGACAGCAAGAGTTTGAACACTTATTTTCGAAGAGTGGTGATCTTGTGTACTGCAATGATGTAGACTTATTCTTTGAAGCCTTAGGACAGCAACACAAACCTGAAGAATGGAGACTTTTTATAGATTCCTCAAACATGAGCTTAAAAGCTGTCCTTCTTCATAACGGAAACATTTATCCGTCAGTACCTGCTGCATATGCTGCATATATGAAAAAAACATATGCAAATGTGAAACTGTTGCTTCAAAGTATAGTGTACAAAAAAACACTCATGGAATATTTGTGGCGATCTTAAAGTGATAGCTTTACTCCTTGGTCTACAACTTGGATACACAAATTACTGCTGCTTCCACTGTGAATGGAACAGTAGGGACAGACATTCTCATTACATTAAAAAGACCTGGCCTAAAAGAGAGTCTTTAATTCCAGGTAATAAAAATGTTGATGCTGAGCCTTTAGTAAGTCCTCAGAACGTGTACTTACCACCGTTTCACATCAAATTGGGTTTGATAAGAAACATTTGTAAAGGTATTGAATAAAAATGCAGAAGCCTTTGGTTTTCTAAAGAACAAGTTCCTCAAAATATCTGAAGCCAAAATTAAACACAGCATTTTTATTGGTCCACAAATAAGGGAACTTATGCGTGATCTTGCATTTGAAGGCAATTTGAATGAGACTGAAGCTGCTGCATGGAAGTCCTTTAAAGATGTGGTACTGAACGTTTTAGGTAACGGGAAGGCAAAAAATTAAAAAGAACTTGTCACTGAGCTTCTAGAAAACTATAAGGCCATGGGATGCAATATGTCCCTTAAAATATATTTCCTTCACTCGCATCTCGACTTTTCCCCACAGAACTTAGGAGCTGAAAGCTATGAACACGGAAAACGGTTTCATCAGGACATTTGTACCATAGAAAACCGCTATAAAGGAAAATGGAGCCCGAAAATGCTAGCTGATTTCTGTTGGACTCTAGAAAGGGTTGTGGAACAACCAAAGTACAGAAGAAAATCTAAAGTAACTGCTTTTTAAGGTAAGTGTAATTAATTACTTGTAGCGAAATATATATGCCCAAATGAAGGCTTAATGCGCACAGAAACCACAGGTTACTCGACAACTATGCCCGATCGCACAATTTAGCAAGCAGATTTGCAATCATCACGACAAATACTGTATGATTCGGTATATGCAGTCTTTGTAACAAACAAAAAGTTTATTTTTGATGCTCACTGTAACTGATAAAAGGTATTGCCATCACATGAAATACCCACAGAACATGCTAGTGTTTTAAACAATGTTTTATGCATATACGTGGCGCTACGTTTGTGCGCAACGTTTCTCCTCTTAAGCAAAAAAACGTTATCTGGCATTAAAATATATGCGTACAATGCTATTCGTGGTGGCATAAATTATTCATTTTGAGTCGACAAGATGATTTGAAACTTTAATTATTAGTGCAACAAGTATATGATACGGGAGTTTATCAAAATAATGGAAACACTGACCGTTTGTGGATAACATTTTATTAGTAAGGTGTAGGGCTACCTTGGGCTTTCGGAAAAGAAGAAATTCTGCTTGGAATAGATTTGTACAAGTCATGCACATGCGATAATAGAATTTGGGACCATTCTTCCAGTAAAATATGTCTAAACTGTACCAGTGGTGTTGGATGTAGGTGAGACCTTCCGCTTAAGAGATTCCCATAAATGTTCTATAATATTGAGATCTAGAGATTGAGGTGGCCTTGGTAACTGCTGTACCTCGTTCTCATGCTACGCAAACCACAACTTGGCACGTTTCTCACAATGCGCAGGTCCATTAACCACTTCAAACCAGAGACGGTCATTAGTGAACTATGTATTCAACAGTAAGTGTAGATGGGCCGCCCCTGTGGCGCAGTGGTCTAAGAGATGGTTTCTGATCATTCGTCCGCGAAGGATCAGAGTTCGAATCCCGTCGAAGCATGCATGTTGTGTTTGCTTTACGGCAATGCTTCTCTCCCTTTTCTGGAGTCAGTAGTCCTAAATTAGGGACAGACGTCTCTTAATTGCACATTGAGTTGCTCATGGTGGTCATTAAACCCCCGAAAAAATGTGTGAAGGTGGTCCTCAAGAACTGATTTGTAGATCTCAGATCTGACAAACTCTTGCGGAATAACCAATGATCCTAAGGAATGCCCTGATATGGCAGCCCACAGCATCAGGAATAGACCCCCACGCTTGACAGTGGGAAGCAACAGTCGGGGTGGTACGCTTCTGCAGGTTTTCGCCACACGTACACTTTACTAATGGTGGGAAGCAATGGGAAGCAGGTTTTATCAAACCAGATGACACGTTGCCAGTCTTTAACATCTCAGTTATTTGTGCTTTTCATCACCTTACATGTTTTGCAACATTGATGTTAATCTGAAGTTTGTGAGTGTAGCACGCTCATAAATACCTGCACGATGGAGTTCCCGACGAACTGCAGTAGTATGACAGAAATGGGGTCATTTCGTCTGATTTCAATTCTACCGCTATTTGTGGTACCGTGTTATTGTGCTTCTGTTGTAAAAACCTCTGCCAACGTTTGCGTATCCATATCTGATATCGTACGGCATCCACAGTTTTCACGTTTCAAGGTCACATCCCTGCATCTTTGAACTACCAATCTAATTTTACTCCACATTAAGAGAAATTATCCAAGAGGAAAAGGCATAAATGTGTAAAACGTCGGCACAGGTATTGTTGTCATCCTATCAGAAACAGTAATGGAAACCTTTAACTAGATTACCTGAGCATCTCTGAAAAATTTTGATCGACGTCACAGGCATTGCATGCAATAAAGAATTTTGATAATATAAGCCAATGATACTGACGATCATTGGCTTATATTATATTTTACAATTATACTAATCTCCATAATAAAATTGTCAGCGAATTTATTCGCTACACTACAGAATATAAGAGATTTAAATATTACTAGTTGTAAGTACACATAGTAGAGGGCAGCAAGCCAGTCACAACACCATCTGTGGTCGCGAAAGCGAAACACAATTTATACAGTCACTAGAAGCCCAGATGTAGAGATAAATACATGTACGCTGTTATGTCCCTTTTCCATCTCGATGAATTTGACTTACGCAAAAATCTGACGTCAGATAAAGGAGCAGTTACGTAGTAAGAGCTCGAGAGATAAGAGCTTGTGGTTAAAATGTTCAACAGACAATGTTTACAGATCATTCTTTCGAGAAATGTTAGTATAACGATTGTAGAGCACTGTTTCGTATAATGTGAGATTAGACGAACGATTTAACGATTCTAAAACAATGTATATTACGATATGCTGTTGCAGATGTCGTAATCTTATTCCCCATTGCTAAAAAAGCGAACGAAAGTTTATATGCTCCTGATTGTGAAGACCATGGAGAATTGTCCCATTTGGATGCTTGATTGAACAGGTCTTATATTAACTTGATTTAAAGCTTTCAAAGTTCAGGCTAAAATTGTGCAACTTCGGTGGCGTGCTGATGAATAACAAACGATGGGAGTCGTAACTAACGTTGTGTGTCTCTCTGAAATTTTGGCCGTATAGTTGCATTAATATACTGTACAGTAATTGCATGCTACTTAAGATTTTCAGCTTCTAAGACTGAACAGAAATCCTAAAGGGTAATTAAAGCTGTCAAAGCACGATCATATTTGTCTTAATATAGAGCACAGGGATGTAAGGTCAGGTGATGCGTAACATCACAGCCTCTCCTTAACAAATGTCAACCCCGCCTTCTCGTGGTGCATCCTGTTCCCACTAAAGGGGCTCTGACGACCGCAAATAGCGGTATAACTATACCATCGGGATCAGAGGAAATGCTATCCCACACTCACCAACCCGCTTGGCCAGCGTGGTGAGTTATGGATAAACCCTCCAAAATGATTCCACAACTTAAATCTGGGCCTCAGTCTCCGGCAGCTGGAATGTACCTGGCCAAGGCAGCGGCCAGTGCGACATGAAGGCAGAGGGTGCTAAGAATCCCCGGAGGACCGGACTAGGCTGCCATTTGATGCTGACCTTGGCTACCTACAACGGACGCTCCCTATCTTCTGATTCAAGGCTTCTTGAATTGGAAGAGGAACTACAAAGGATCAAGTGGGACATCGTCGGGCTGGAGTGAGGTAAGGAGAAAAGGAGAAGATCTCATTGAACTGAAAAGTGGACATCTCTTCTATTATCGTGGGACAGATACTGGCAGAACTAGTGGTGTTGGATTTATAATAAACAAGAAACTGAAGGATAAAGTGGTAGAAGTTGAAAGTTCCTCTGACGGAGCTGCACGACTCGTTATCCAACTATCGAGAAGATACCAGGCTCAGATTATTCAAACTTATGCACCCACCACAAGTCATCCTGAAGAAGAAATTGAAGAATTTTATGAGGAAATTCGTCATCTAAATAATAAAGGTAAGCAGCACTTGAAGATAATTATGGGAGATTTCAATGCAAAAATAGGGCAACGGCAACAGAATGAAACTTCAGTAGGTAAATTCGGTCACGGCAACAGAAACCAGCGTGGAAATACTCTCGTTGAGTTTGCAGAGGCAGAAGGATTTTTCATCTTGAATTCTTTTTCAAGAAAAAGCCACACAGGAAATGGACATGGAGACATCCAATTGGGACGACAAGTGAAATTGATTTTATTATGTGTAACAAAAAATTCGTCATCGAAGACTGCAGTGCTAAACAAGTTCAACACAGGTAGTGACCATAGATTGGTGAGATGTAAGATGCACCTCAACACTAAACTGAAGAACAACGTGGCAAGCTCATAAGACAAACAAAATGTATTGACATTAAAAATTATTTTGAGGGTTCCTCGCTTGGATATTCCAACATGAGATCTCTGCTTTAGAAGGCCTAACATCATGGAAGAAGTGGATATTTCGGAAGTTAACAGAAAAGTAACCAAAGCTGTTATGGAAACAGCAACAAAATTAGCTGGGTCTAAGAAATTCGTTGCATGTAAACAAATTATCAGGAAAAACCAAATGTTGATGCAAAAAGAAGACAGATGAGGACAACTAAAGAAGATGTGACTTCCAAAGTGGAATATATATAGCTATGCAAGACAGCACTAAAAAGTATCACTGAAGACGTAAGGAAATTCAACTGTGAGCTAGTGAGGAAAGCAATTGAAAACAACCAAAGCCTAAAGATAGCAAAGGACATCTCAGTAAGGGAAGAAAACAGATTATGGCTCTGAGAAAAGAAGATGGTTCTATAACAAGAAATAGAGGCGAAATTTTGACAAGAGTGAAAGATTTCTTTACTCCAAATTATATGAAAGGGATGATACATGTACTCCAGACATCATGAAAGCGTACCAGAGTTCTTCCAGTCCTCCCAGCAGAAGTTGCTCATGCAATCAAGAACATGAAGCGGGGGAAAGCTCCAGGAGAAGATGGAATTACCATAGACATCATGAAGAAGCAAGTGGAGAAATTGAAACAGTACTCGCCCAAATTTTCACTCGATGCTCTTAATGAAGGGAAGATTCCCTGAGGATTAGAACAATGCTACAATGATCCTGCTACATAAAAAACGTGACATTGAGGATCTCAGGAACTACAGACCTATCAGCCTCCTATCAGTCCGGTTTTAGGTCTCCCTCAATGACAGTTTTTGACAAAGCTTGAAGGTAACATCGTGATGGTTACATAGCTCAACTGAGAGAACAAGCTGGATTCAGGAGTGGCTACAGCACAATAGATCATATCCATGTACTGAGAGAACTAATTGAAAGACCGAGGGAATATGAACTTCCATTGTGCATGGCTTTTATTGATTATGAAAAAGCTTTTGATTCGGTGAAACCATCAGCAGTTACCACGGCTCTGGAAATCCCTTGCGGTATTGAAGATGCATACATTAATATTATTAATAACATCTATGAAAATGCAAGTGCAAAGATTCGGCTGTTTGAAAATACAACACACATAAAAATTGGAAAGGGAGTGAGACAAGGTGACACCATATCTCCGAAGCTCTTTAATGCCACATTGGAAAATGTCTTTCAATCACTGAATTGGGAAAACAAAGGGATAAAGATTAATGGAGATTATCTAACCCACCTTCGTTTTGCTGATGACGTAGTCATTTTTGCAACTACCCCATCAGAGCTGCAGAGTATGATGCAGGTGTTTTGTAGCAAAGTAACAACTGGTTTTAAATAAGTAGAAGTTATACTTCCCACGTAGGATGTTCAATGCTTTACAAGAAATGAAGATTTATCGAGGTTGATGGAGAAGTCTTCCGTTTATATTGTTGTATACGTTTTTTAGTGAGGGTCACATTGATGAAGAAATTAATCGGCGTACAAAACTTGCCTGGAGAGCTTTTGGAAGAAACAGCATAATTTTCAAGAGCAATATGCCATTATGTCTTAAAAGAAAAGTGTTTGATCAATGCATCCTTCCAGTGCTTACGTATGGTGCAGAGACGTGGACCTTAACTAAAAGTGACATACAAAGGCTGCAGACAATTCAAAGTAGCGTGGAGAGGTGCATGCTTGGTATAACCAGGAGAGATAAGAAGAGGAACTCGTGGATCCGAAAAATGACGAGAGTGGAAGACATCATGATCAGAGTTAAATCCCTGAAATGGCAATGGGCTGGACATACTGCCAGAAGGACAGACCATAGATGGACAGCCGAAATTTTAGATTGGATTCCAAGGGACAGGAAAAGACCCAGAAAAAGAGCACATGGGAGATGGGTGGATGAAATTCGTAAATATGCGGGAGTGACATGGAGGAGACTGGCACAAGAAAGACCGTTGTGGAGGAAACTTGGGGAGACCTTCGTCCAGCAGTGGATTGATAATGGTTGACAATGATGATGATGATGATGATAGAGCACAAACAATAACCCCAACCGCTATCTAAAAACGTAGGTTAAAAAACGTTTTTATTTACAATTAAAAGGGTTAGTTTCAAAGCTCCTAGCGAGCACTTTCGCGAACTCACTAGGGTCGCATCATCAGCTCCAAGGAGTGAAATCATAATGAAGCGGCATAAGACTTTATATGATAGTAACAGGGATGAGCACAAGATTAGAAATATGTAAATGAGAAGAGTAAAGAATATTAAATGACAATCACTACAGTTCATTTACAAAATTACCTAAATTATTTTGAGGGTTCCTCGCTTGGATATTCCAACATGAGATCTCTCCAGGCACTAGGAACACAAACAGCATATCCTCATTGCAGCACTTAGGTCCTAGTTTTGTAATGTGAAGACCTCAGTAAAGCAAACATAGAACATTTTGTCGAGGCTGTTGATAATAAGTTTGCATTTTTCCCAGTCCGGTTTTAGGTTTCCTCAATGACAGTTTTTGACAAAGTCGAAGTAACTGCTCCTTTTACGAATTGCATATTTATGTTCAGTCCATCTGATTCCCAGGTTTATGTAGGTCGAACTGACATAGCAGAGATTTGCAGTTTGTCCATTAATGTCTAACAGTATATCTGTAAACACCAAAATAGGATAGAGTTGGTATTGTGTCTCTGTCATGCCTAATCGTAGAAAAAAGGTTGGGGTACCGACACCAAATCCTAATATTTTTGCAGGTGTTTTGTGGCAAAGTGTAACAACTGGTTTTAACAGTAGGTTATATTTTCACGTAGGTAGGTTGTATGTACACTTTTGCAGTGAGGGTTAGAGAAGTCTTCCGTTTATATTGTTGCATACGTTTTTTAACACAATTCGTGGGGTACCCATGTGCTTTTGTAATTTCGTTAACATTCATCAATTCCTGATTACAATAATAGGGATTTGAAGAATGGGTAAAGGCTCTATTAACTAGGAATCTAAGTGCTGAATACTTATAGGGGTTGATGTACAAGAATTAAAGGGGTTCAGAACCGGGATAGAGGTAGGCTTACGATATACATAGAACTTAAAGTTTGTATGGTTAAGAGAGTGTGAAACCAAGAAGTCAAGGAAGGGCAGTGACCCTTCTTTTTCTATTTCTATAGTAAACTTTATGCCAGATACTATGGATGATAAATCAGAGGCCAAAACATGTAATTCAGCAGTTCAGTAAGGCCCGACAAGGAAAACATGATTAACATATCTGATGTATAAGACGGTTGAACACTGCAGTATTTAAAATAGTGATTTTCTAGGTGCTGTAATAAGATTTCAGCAAGAACAGGTGACAGTGGGTAGCCATTAGGTGCTCCCTCCTTCTGTTTGTAGACAGTATTTTGGAATCGGAAGAAACTTTTGTCCCCTACAAGTCTTAAAGCTTGAAGGGTAGTATCAATTTCAACCTGACTACATTGATTCTGGGAAAGGAGAATTTCCTCAATGTGGAAGTAAACAAGAAGTTTCTTCCGTTTCCAAAATACTGTCTACAAACAGAAGAAGGGAGAACCTATTGGCTCACCACTGTCACCTGTTCTTGCTGAAATCTTACTACAGCAACTAGAAAATCACTATTTTAAATACTGCAGTGTTCAACCGTCTTAATATGTGCATCTGATATGTTGATGATGTTTTCCTTGTCTGGACTCACTCAACTGCTGAATGACATGTTTTGGCCTCCGATTTATCATCTATAGTTCCTGGCATAAAGTTTACTATAGAAATAGAAAAGAAGGGTCACTGCCCTTCCTTGACTTATTGGTTTCAAACTCTCTTAACCATACAAACTTTAAGTTCTCTGTATATTGTAAGACTACCTCTATCCCGGTTCTGATCCCCTTTAATTCTTGTACACCAACCCCTATAAGTATTCAGCACTTAGATTCCTAGTTAATAGAGCCTTTACCCATTCTTCAAATCCCTATTATTATAATCAGGAATTGATGAAGATTAACGAGATTGCAAAAGCACATGGGTACCCCACGGATTGTGTTAAAAAACTTATACAACAATATAAACGGAAGATTTCTATAAACCTCACTGGAAGTGTACCCACAACTACCTACGTGGGAAGTATAACTTATCTAAAACCAGTTGTTACTTTGTTAAAAAATATTTGCAAAAAAAAAAACATCTTTAGGATTTGGTGTCAGAACCCAAAACCTTTTTCTACGATTAGGCATGACAGAGACCCAATACCAACTCTATCCTATTTTGGTGTTTACAGTATCCCACTATTAGACATTAATGGACAAACTGCAAATCTCTGCTATGTCGGTTCGACCTACATAAGCCTGGGAATCAGATGGACTGAACATAAATATGCAATTCGTAAAGGAGCAGTTACTTCGACTTTGTCAAAAACTGTCATTGAGGAGACCTAAAACCGGATTGGGAAAATGCAAACATGTTATCAACAGCCTCGACAAAATGTTCTATGTTGCTTACTGAGAGTCTTCACATTACAAAACTAGGACCTAAGTGCTGCAATGAGGATATGCCTGTTTGTGCTCCTAGTGCCTGGAGAGATCTCATGTTGGAATATCCAAGCGAGGAACCCTCAAAATAATTTAGGTAATTTTGTAAATAGTTTGCAGTGATTGACATTTAATATTCTTTACTCTTCTCATTTACATATTTGTAATCTTGTGCTCATCCCTGTTACTATCTATATAAGTCTTGTACCGCTTCATAGTGTTTTCACTCCGTAGGCTGATGATGCGACCATAGTGGTTCGCGATGGTGCTCGCTAGAGCTTTTAAACTAACCCTTTTAATCGTAAATAAAAACGTTTTTTAACCTACGTTTTTAGATAGTGATTGGGAGGTGTGGTGTTTGTGCTCTATATTAAGACGAATATGATCGTGCTTTGACAGCCTTAATTACGCTTTGACTAGTAGCACGAAAGTAAAACCTCCGGTTTTTTAAATAGAAATTTTAAAGCAGAAACATGGGATAGAATTACTGCGAGAAATTGCTCGTCTATATGATTGACCTTTCTTCTGCAACTCCACGTGACATTTCCTCTTCAACGTATATTTTTCATTTCAGAATTTCATTTTGTGGATGACTCTTGTGAGCCAGTGAAAATTGCTTCGCGGGACAGTGGTTGAAGATCTGTGTAATAAATGAAGAACTGCGTTATGTGCAACGAATTATGGTTAATTTCTTGTGAAAATCTAAAACTGGTCAGGTCGGGCCGGACCGTGAACTGGAATTTCGAAGCCCGACCAGGCTCCTAAATTTCGGGCCTTGGCAGAGCTGGTCTTTCGAAATTAAGGCTCGTGCAGGCATCTCTCTTGGATAGTCAGTGACATTCATGAGGGATTCATAGCATCATGCTGCTGACGCTAAATACGGATTCTAGCATCGGTAGAATAGACTATATATCGTGATTCATCAGTCTATAGTATTATTGTCCAATTCGCATGCTGTTGGCAGGAGGAGCACCTTTACGTCGATGGGCTTTGAATAGGAAAGGGTATAATAAAGATCGTCTGTTCTTTTACCCCATTCGTGCCGGTGTACGACACATAATCATACGGGGCGTTGTTTCAGATTGGTGCATATATTATTGGACAGTTAAATGCCTAAACATGTTTCGCAGAATTTCCTGTACAAGGCAAAGTGCTCAACGTTCGCCACTGGAATCTACCGTTCGCTTCCACTTTCCAGTTGTTTCGTATTTTTGGAACCATTGTTGGTGCACTTTAACCACGGAGGCTCAGTAAAACATACATATGTTTCCGTTTCCGAAATAGGCACATGAATTCTTCGATATTGTATGATCAGCACGTTTGCTTCTGCTGAAGTTTAACATATTTTCTGATGAGAACGAGGTGTTTTGTGCTGACTGCTTAAATAAATAGTGGAACTGGATTTCTCTAAGTACTGACTTATTGCTAATAAGAAGTGCAGACCCATAAGTGCTGTGAAACTCACATCACTCTGCATTTCGGGTACTCACCACGAGCGTCGATAGCTTCCTTACACGATGTGACATCGACTGGAAGAGGTTCTTGATGTCGAACTGCGGAAGGTCATTTCATGCTGTCTCGATTCGTACACAATGTTTATCTTGGGTAACTGGCGGCGGAGCTTGATAGGCCAGGCTTTGAGAGCGACCATATCTCACACTTGTTCAATGCGCGACAGACCAGGGCAGACGCGCTTGCCAATGAAGAAGTGGCACATGTGGGGAATTCAGGAGTTGTAAGGCATTCAGCACAATATGCGGTTCGGCATTTTCATACTGAAAGATGGTACCGGTTACCGCCTGAAGATATGGCAGCACTTCAACCTCCACAACATCTGTGGTGTACAGCGGGACGGTCATGGTTTCTGCAAAGTGTAGAAGACGATAACGTGAATGGAACCCAATAGCTCCTCCTACCAGAACACTCATATAACGCTGCACTATGAATGCCTCCAGCAGCCGTTCATCACGGTTTCGCTGTAAAAGGATACATCCATCGTGGGTCATTAGGTTGAACCGCGATTCGTCAGAAAACAATATGCGCTGTCACTGATCACGGCACCCAGAAAAAACACAAATACTGGGAAACTGCTGGCCACCAGCTGGCAGTGATGGGTCACTCCTGGCAGAAATCTGCCGCTCACGGCCCGATAGCGGTCCGTTGGTGGCAGCGCCATCAGTTGGCGAGCCACTGATGGCCCTACAGCATCGCCGTGAATTGTCGGCCTCCAAGCAAGTGCCACTAGTGGCTCGTTGCTGGCAACCAATCAACCCCAACAGCAGAAGGAAGCAACGGGACTGCGCATGCGCAGAAGCAACACTTGCTATGTCTCTTATGGTACCAGTTAAAGACGACGCTATCGCCATCTTGTTATTTTAGTGGATGTTAAGAAAAAAAGCCATATGTAGAGAGGCGAATTAATTTCCTGATGAAATTCCACGTCGACAAAGATATCAGATTAAGACCTGAAAAACTACAGTAGATTACAGCCATGAAATACACCCACTCCATTCCCATGAATAACAATCCATGGAATGTAGTGGGTGAATAAAAAGAAATAATTTGAAACCGCTTGAAACAAATGTCCTGTAAAAACATTAAAAAACGTTTGTTGGAAAAAAATTATTCGCGTACAAAATTTATTAATTATTTGAAAGAAAAAAAGCAACGCTATGTGGATACAATGTACTTATCCATGGGTTAAATATACAAGACTGGGAGGAATATTCGCTTCTAAAAATAAAGAGAAGTGAAATAAAATATATTTCCTCTTTAAAACAAATGTAGCTTCGCACAACGGAAAGGAAAGATACAACTTTGAAAATGCAACAGAATGTGACATGAACCCGGATAAATATATATTAATTCAACAATCGCCTTTCAAGACGACCAGGACAGTACAAAACTTTGGAAAGAGACTTTAAGTTGGTACACTTCTTAAAAATAAGTGAAATTTCCTTACGATAAAAAAAAAACTATCGTTACGTTGAAAAAATAAATTTATGAATTATATGAAACTGACTTTTATGAAACATACTTTGCAATATTGTAAAATGAAAGAGCTCATTACACAGAAAAGAGACAGCTTCAAGCACACGCTCGTGCGCGGCAAATTAGTCTGGTCGGTAGAAAGATCGCTTCCCACGCCAACAACCCTAGTTCGTTTCCAACCAGATCCAAACGGGCGTTTTCCAGGTATGCTGAGAAAATTCCTCAACGCAGGGCTTTAATTCAGAAGTTTCGTAAAAGGGGAAAAAAGGTGTAGCTGTGGGAAAGAAACTGCAGTTATCCTCGATTTTTTTTATGGCTACTACTGGGAAATTGGCGGACAAGATTCGGCAAGCCATCAGTTACGTCACGTGGCTGCCGTCTGCCACTACCGGCAAACTAACGGACCACATTAGGCTATCCATGATTTCTGACACGTGCTTGCAAGGCCGCTGAAGGGCCACTTGTGGCAGCTACTGCCTGTGATGGATAACTGATGGCCCTGTTTTGTCATATGACAACTGATGAGGGTGCCAACTGTTGACCTGAACTGCTGGCCCTTCGTTTGGCCTCCCGGACATTTTATTGACGGTTCGGCAGCGGTAACATAGAGCTGGTTGCCAGCAATGGCCCAGGGCTGGCCCAGCAAGTCTGGTTTTGCTGGACAATATCTGCATTTTCGGACCCATTGCAGCCCCTGACGTCTTTGGTTTAAGGTCAAATGAAATCGAAGCAATGGACGGCGAGTGGTGAGTCCTCTCTGAAGAAAACGGCGTAGAATAGAACTTGCAGACAACCCATGATACGATTCAGAATTCCACTGTTGTGTTAACCTTCGAGACGTGGTTGATCAGTCGACCAACGCTAAGCGGTGGAAATGACGGTCTTCTCTTGCATTCGTTCATCGTTGAGCTCCGGACCCTTCAAGTAGGAGCATTAGACTTTTATTTTCCCACTGACACCATATTCGCACCATTTTGCTTACGTTTCGTCCAAAAAGAGTGGCGATGTCCGAAAAGGAAGGTTCGCCTGCCATCAGTCCAACACATGTGCTTCACTCAAGACAATCAACTGCACCTACGGGTCCCTTCTGCTGAGGCTGAACATTCTCACTTACTACCATTACTTTACTGCAACAATGCCGGCGAACCAATCATGGGAACGTGCTTTGTGCGCCTTGCTTTTATAACTTCTACGAAACAGTTACGACGGTGTTGATGGTACAAATCATTTGCATGTGCGCTGCGGTTTCATTCATTTGCAACTCTTAACGTGACCCACATGTCCTGCGAGCTTTTTTTGTTTTTTTCTTTTGATTGGTAGTTTAACGACCACAGTAAGCAATTCAATGAACTATAAGCAGTCGCCCGTCCCTGATTTAGGATCACTGGTTCTAGGGAAGGAAAAGAGCTAGTGCCGTAGGACAAACACAACATCCATGCCTCACCGATATTTGAACCCGGATCCCTTTCGGACGAATGATCAGAGGCCATCTCTTAGACCACTGCGCTACCCGGACGGCGGCGAGTTTCGTTCCGATCACACACATTTTCTCTTTTGCTACATTTTCAACAAACAGCAATGTATGAACTTTTAGTTAGGTATTTCAGCACTTACAGACGAATGAGAAGTAATCCGTTCCTTACAGTAAAGCAAATTTACGACTCTTACAAGCAAATCTATGCTTTAAATTTTTTTGTGGACTAAAATGAGTGTAAAAGTGAAAATCTGTGGACAAACGTAAAGTAAAAATTTTACAACACTTCTTGAAATTCACGCGGAAATTATGCGCCAACGTCTTCAAAAGAGTTGAAAATAACTGCACAGACTTTGTTGAAGGCGTGCGCTCATGTCTTAAAAGTTGGGCTCGAAATGAACTCCGAAGCTCACGTTGAAATTTTGCGCTGGATTCTTCAAAACCGCTGAAATTATATTCGTTGTTCACGGACGAGCCCTGCGCTAATATCTTCAAAAGCTCTTAACTGAGTTCAAAATACGAATTTTCTTGCTACTCAGAATTAAGCTATTTCCTGACGGCTAGCGTAACATTCAGTGGAACCTGGACTTCGATATAAGACTTGGCGCATACATAAAATATATTTTTTGGTAGGGAATTCAATATCTCACCTATCTGGACGGACCGACTCAGTCCGAGGTGATGCAAATTTGTGTTTTGGGTTTGTTTCTTCCGCAGAACCAACATTCATTGTAGAAGCTCGTCTTGGGAAGCGACTTCCGAAACTGAAATTAATTAGGAAACGTGTCTGTCGGAATACACGTATGATAAGTTCAGCTTTTTGTACAGGGCTAGGACGTAGTTCACTCTTCCAGTTCAGATGTACTCGACCTATGTTTATAAGACGCAATACCGAAACTCAGGTCTGTATGGATCAAATCAGATAAATTCGTTAGATAAGCTAAATAACATTTGTATTGTGCAAAGCTTTCTCTGAGATCTCTTTCTGTAGTTGCATAAAACTCATTTTTTCGTGTTAGATACTAAATATGTCTCCTCCGAATCATTTGTTCTGTTACTTTGCTAATTTACTAGTTGCTTTTTTATCTATCTGTCCCGTAAATAGCTGAGAGATTTGTCGGTAATCTTTAAAAGCCATTCATAACTTCTATCTTCCGACGAACGGTTTATGATATCATTTGGAAACTTCCGAGAAGAAAATAGAACATCTTTTTTTATCCATTTTAGTAAAATGCTTTAATTTATCCTTTCTCGAGAAGATTAAATGTTCTTTTAGAGATCACAATTGAGTTAATAAATAAAGCTTTTCTGTCAGCTGCTAAGGAGAATGGAGCTGGCTGAATTATGTAGCCTTCGCTCAGTGTAATTTGCTGGAAATAGACCAGTAAAACTGATTGGATTTCAATGACCTTTTCTTATTGAATGACTTTAACACGTCTTTCGTAGAATCGAACAAATATCCATTAGGACAAGAACAAACGAGCTGAGACAGACCACGCTGACATTTCGTTTTTCTTCAACCATCTCTCTCTCTCTCTCTCACCATCAGTAACACACGTCCAGATCCCATTCCCATCACATTTTCTTCCTCCTGATTGTCCGTCACGTGTTGAAATACTCATTATTTTATCAGTGACTGCCTCAAGCGATTGAAAGAGAATTCCTCCTGTCCCCTAAAATTTTTATCTTTTTGCTTTAACTCTTAAATTCCTTTCTCTTCATGGACAATTTCTTTTCCACAGTCATGTGGATTGATTGATATTTTCTTTCGTTATCACTTTTTATTGAGCCATATCTTATTACTATCCCCACGAGAACAGAGACAATAGCTACCGGATGATTTAATTTTGAATAAGATTGCAACTATTCTACTGAGAACTTTCTACAAAAATTAATGCTGTTTTTCTCAATTTGAAACTGCTCTATTTTCGCCCCGTAACATAGAAATGTTGCTGCATTTTGCGAATCAAATATTTATTTTAGAAATACATTATCTGCAGTAGTGGCTGAACAAAACTTGTCGAATTTATATCTTCAATAAAGTAGATGCTCTAAGCTTTCTGTGGGAGCTCTCTAAAAGTACCTGACAAGAATTCTTTTAATTGCTTTAAATCACATATCCGTTTTTGAGAGCTGAATATTTGCGTACGTCGACTACAGATATTTTTTTAAAATATTATGACGAAATATGGAAGTTCAGTAAAATATCTTAGTGCAGGGTTTTTTCTAACTTTACGAGGGTTGCGCGCACATCTGAAGAAAAAGAAACCTTTAAGACATCTTTTTCACTCATTTAAGTGTACTAAGATTGCACATAAAAAGGTAGAGAAGCGTAGGACAGTCTAAGAACCGTCAAACAGGGATTTCTTGATACTTAAGTTCCACAAGAAGCAAGATTTTAGCATGACGGCGATCACAGTAGAATTTTTCCAATTTGAGGAGAGGAATGATGTACCGTCTTGCGCAAAGAGCCAAGTATGAACACTAACTTTGTGATGGATGTATTCAGGGCTCTCAAATAAAGGAGTAAGAAAAAGTATTTCATTGCTTCCAATTTGTCTAATAATGAAAGAGTCAAAGAAGGGAGCAGTTAAGATGCCAAACATCCATTAATAATATCATTTGTTTGGGGTTTAATGACCACCGTGAGCAACTCCGTAGGCAATGAGCAGTCGCCCGTCTCTAATTCAGGGCTAAAAATTCCAAAGACAAACACAAATACATCCGTCACCTGGGATTTGAGCCCAAGCACATCTCGGACGAATGGTTAGAAACCAGTGCATCGCACCATTCGCCCATCGGAGCAATTCACAGTGTCGGTAGTCTGATTCGCCCATCGGAGCAATTACAGCGATCCATACAGAATGTTACTTTTCCTTTCTGCAGCTAAAATGTACCTTAATACTGATCTTCAGTGCATTACCTATAACTGAAACGATTGAACAGATTGATATTTCTCGTACCTCCAACTTCGGCATGTAGTTCCACTCTTAACAGTGCATCTCAGCATTTTCCCGCTTGAATCCGAGAGAGGGGAGAAAAAGGCGCCATTCTCTGATTTCCCCGATTAAACTGAGCATTAACAAAATATCTAAATTTACGTTAACAAACAATGATTGATGTCAGTATTTGTTATTATCAAGCGAAAAACACCAGAGTTCAAAGATAAAATGAGGTAGAATAGTATCCATAAAAACTGCGGAATACTTTAGGGGCTAAACAGTTAACAACAGAATCATGAACCGAATAAGGCATTTCGTGCAAATTTGCAGTATATAAACTATATACCAATTAGCTGAAGAAAATTGTGTTTCTTATCTGTCATGTTGTTTCATTTTAACTTAATATTCAAGATTAAGGGTTCTTCAGCGAAGCTTTTTTCTAATCTGCAGACAGACAAGAACAAACAAAGTTGATCCACTTTTCCAATTAGTGAGAGCGTCAATAAGTTCTCTGTAAAATAGCATGACAGCAGACAGAATGTTACTTTTCCTTTCTGCAGCTAGAATATCTAAAACCCAAGAGACCAATTCGAAAAATACTCTACCTAAGTGCAGCCGTCGAGACAGGAAATAAAAAGCAGAGAAATATCTGAAGGAAATTTATTTTATAAGAAATGAGCTACTCTCTCTGACTCTCTCTCTCTCACACACACACACGCACACCACTAACAAAAGTTCTTTACTTCTAGCGAAGAGTCTATGGATCGCTGTATCGCTACTTGTTTGTGTGTAACTTTTCATATAAAACCACTGAACTAAAGTGATTTTAAATCACTGTGATTTCAGTTACGTGGCACCACAAGAGCCCGGTTGTTAAACAGTAGAATAAGGGAGTATGTCATCGAAGCCACCTCATCAATGATAAGTCAGCAGGTTTTTTTGTCGTTATTTCATACAGAGAATGTACTCTGGGTGTTCAATGACATGCGAAAATCTGCATAACAGTTTGAGCACGCATCCTACCTTTTTACCTGGAGACTTCACACCACTCGAAGTAGTATCAGCTTCATAAACAGTTGTGTGGGGGTCTGCAACTAAGATATTTGAACTACCGTCCACAGTTCCCGTAAGGCGACGCCTGCTTTGTTCAAATAAATCGCCTGAAGTTTTACATTATGCAGATCCTCAAGTAGGATATGATCTGGCGGATTCGGGTCCCATTCGGGATGTCTTATAATATCAGAACTTTAGCCGTTGAACCATTCCTGCATGAGCGAGTCCGATAGGGTAGACATTTATTGTCCTGGAAAAATTCATCCCTTTCTCGGTGGGGGTACGGCATTGTGGGGTTACAAGGCCTGTAAACAGTCCCTCCTAGCCCATAAGTTGATTCACATGCATCAGAAGTCCCAGTTGGTTGTTTGTCTCGAGTTTAATGACGCAATGGTTTCAAAGGGTGCCACGTCAGAGTATTAAAGTATAAATAACAAACGGTATCCGGACATGATATAAAATGTATAAAACGGTTACAACAAAAGGTGTACATGGCCTGTGACAGAAGTCCCAGACTATGCCACGAAAACATGCCCCATATCATACAACCGCCCTACAGGCCTAGAAAGCTGAGGGATCCATAGCTTCATGTTGATGAGGCCAGATAGGGACTCGACCATCAGCAGAATGGAGTACATAAAGTGACTGATCGTACCAGCAGCCCTAATGTCTCTTTTCTATCGCCAAATCGCGTACTGTTTGCACGGAGTGTCGTTTACGTGGAAGAAATTTTATTAGGAAAGGGTGCCGTACAGGCCGTTTCCTCTTTTAGCCTCTGTGCCAGTGTGAGACGAATAGTCGCGCGTGATATTGTTTGTGGTTGACGCTTATTGTATTCGGCTATCAATGGCAAAACTGCTGCTCTAATTTCCCTGTACAATGTAACGTGACAGCCGTTTCCTAGTGGAATTCACCTTTTGCCAGTAGTGTCGCCGTTTGGTGGTTTCACCATTTTGGCACCATTTCTGTTACACTTCCACAACGGAGGCCCTCAAGTAAAACGTAAGTGTTGCAGTTTCCGAAATAGAGGCACCATCTCTTCCGTGCGCCCACAATTTGGCCTTCCCTAATCTCCGACAAATTCTTAATTTCACACATCATTATGTTTGTAACGTCGCTCTGAACAAGTCAATTGTCAAGTGTTAGTTTATTCATCCTCCAATATCTCGTAGGGTGTAAAATGTCTCGTAGGGTAAACATTCTATGTGAACTTAGTCTCAACCACCTACGTCTCATGGAACTTACATTTACATATCAGAAATAAAGCTACATTAGATTGAACATATAGGCTCAGATGCGACAGAGAATGAACACGTCAGAGAAGTAGGACTGCCAGATTTAAAATGTGAGTAGACATAGCTAGGAGTGCCACACTATGACTTACAACAAGCACTTTCAGAGAGAAAGAATAGGGTGGGAAGAAGGAATAGATTACCTTATTAGGTGGCATGCAATATCCTGGAGCCAACAGCTTAACGTGCCTATCCGTTGCACTGGGGTGTCTTTCACTTGATCGAAAGGTCACTTGACCGAAAATCACTTCGCCAAAAATCACTTGATCGAAAGGTACATTTCGCCGAAGGGTCACTTGAACGAAAAGTTCATTTCATCAAAAGGACATTTTATCGAAAAATGCATTTCACCGAAGGATTACTTTACTAAAAGTTCATTATATCGAAAGATCATTTCACCGAATGGTCAGTTTGTCGAAAACTTGGAATTTTGTTGTTAGAGATCTGTTGGAGTGTGGTGCGGGTTTTTGAAAAACTGGCTACCTAAACAATATCGGATTGTATAAAAACTGCACTTTTAATTTCTATGAAACACCTCCACATGAGTAGATCTTTGAAATATAACATTAATTGTAAGGCCTCGATATGTGCCTTTTTGTCAAATGTTAATCCTCCAAGCTCATATTCATAAGGGTTACATAGTAAATCAAGTAAATAATGTTCAACTTTTACTCAACCACAAAACATTAATATTTTGACCGTAGGCCATTTTAGAAGATTTTAACCCTACTCATATGCATAAGCATTACACAAAATGTAGAGTAACTTTTATGTAAACCTTATGAACATGAGCACGCATGGTTTAAATTTGCCAAAAAACGCCTAAGCAGAGACATGGAGTCCTAAAATTGATTATTTTTTCCTGAAAAAATGTGCAACATTATTAATTTTATTTACTTTTTGTGTAAACCTTATGATCATGCGCTGTGAACATTACTTTTATGTAAACCTTATGAACATGATTAAAATTTGCTAAAAAGGCCTAAGCCGAGGCCTATGGACTTAAAATAATTTTTTTGTCCGAAAACTAAATCTTTCCGTCCTTTGTGACACGGAGAAATTAAAAGTGCAATTTGAGTGTGATCTCCTAACGTATCGGTGGACTGTCTGCCAAACTTTCACCATGCTTCAACAGATCCTATAATGGAATCCAAAGTTTTCGATAAACTGACTCTTCGGTGAAAAAAAATATTTGATAAACTGACCGGTCAGTGTTTTCGATGAAATGAACTTTTAGGTAAAGAGGCCTTTCGGTGAAATGAACTTTTCGATCAAGGGATCCTTCGGTGAAATGTACCTTTCGATCAAGTGATTTTCGGTCAAGTGATCTTTCGGTGAAACAATCTTTTGGGTGAAGTGATTTTCGGTCAAATGACCCTTCGGTGAAGTCAACGTCGGGTAAATGAACCAGATCCGTTGCACTATGAGTATTGGGTGGTTCAGAGCAACTCAACCGACCTGCGCTGGATCTCTCAACTGAATCATCAACCGCTTGTATACTATTGGGTGTAACTCTCTTTGCATAGTAGTTGCCGTCATTCAGTGATCCTCAGTGTATAACAAATAAATATCTAAGAGTATTACGTATTAAGGTAAATTTGTCTAACTGATAATGCGATGTCTCTAAATGGGTTAGCCACAGACATGTCTTGTTCACTTGTGAACGGCGAAAAACAGGGGATTAAAAGCACATCGCTTTTTGACGCGGCCATGTTTATCAAATAGCATCTTAACCATCGCATCTGCTGCAAAGAATTCCAAAAACTCCAAATGCATAAACTGATAAAAATAATTGCGGTTTCAAGGCATACGTAATTTCTAGCACTGTATCTAAAGTTTTAAACATAGTGTACAAATTGAAACATACCCTTAGTTTTTTTCGATTAATCACCAGAATAGTTGAAGCTTATCTTTACGCTTTATGAATGTGCTTATCTCCCCTCATTTAAATTCTTGTACCTATTGCTGCGGCACAACAGTTTCTGATTCTTTATCTATAGTGAAGCGACATTCTTCCGAATGATCTTTCAACACTGCAAAACTCCTGCCTGTTGTCCTGAATCATATTAATCCGTGATATTCGTTGAGGAGCTGCTTGGAAACCCATTAAAATTGCTTTCGGGTACAGGGTCCCTAAGATTTCAATCTTATGATGCCATTCAGCAACATGTTGACGTGATATTACACGTTCCTAAAACACTTAAATAAGCTGATGATGGACATCGGTCTGCAGAATTATTTGTAATACACAAATAGAGTTATTTGTTCCTGAAGAAATCAACATACCCACCTAATCATCACTCAAAACTGTTATGGCAGAATTGCAATATGGCCATGCGACTAGATGACGCGTATTTTTGTCTTTCGGGTACATTAGAATCTACAATTACCACTGTCAGGCTTCCTTCAGATGGGCCCTTTGAAGGATAAGCCTAGTTACCTTAGTTTTTTTATCAACTCTCGTATAGCTTGGTTACAACTCAGTCGCAGGTCTTATAAACTGTTCATTTTAACTCTTTAACAGGCTGGGACGAATTAATTCAGGGTTAGAAAAGTCGCCTGATCTCTGCCAGAACGGATACATTCGCTGTCTGAGAAGTCGACCGTACGCAGCTGAAACGAGTGGCTGTGCGCATCGGAAAGCTTTGTTTTCCCTTTAGCTTTTCTGTTCAAAGTGCTCATTTAGGGGATGGTTGACACTGATCCTTCCTGACTGGCCACCTATTGAAAAGGTTTTAAAATAAGGCGAGTGAAAATGCTTGAGGCATTTCTTTTTCTACATAGTGGCATGAGGTGCATGTCAAGCTGACTGGCGGTTCTCCAGCATGGATTGGGTCATGGAGCAGAGAACGAAAGACTAAACACGAGCTCTTATCTCCATTTGCAGGTTTATTGTTCGGTTCTGCTGAGATAAGAGGTGGAAAGGGATTTTTTTGCCGTAGGTTTCGTAAAACACGGCAGCAGCTACATGAACATTTCTGTTTGTGGAGAGCAGAAAATTTTGAGCACCATTTGGTTCAGGTTCATCGGCCGCTTGGATTCAGGTAAAACAAACACCTTTGGGCAGAGTTATTGAAACTGACATTATCGGACAGCAGGTTTAAAATCATCAATATCGCGAACTGCTCTTATGAAGAAGTTATGCTCTACGACATATCTTCCGATAATGCTTTACGTGTTTTTATTGTAATAAGAAGTTTGTACGTTACAAAGTATGATCGAAAGGTTCGGTGAATGTGGGAATAAAATATTTTAGTGTAACACAAACTATGAGTACAAGTACTTAAATTATTAATTACTTATCATTGCTCTTTCCAGGTTAATGAGTGAGTCTCAGAAAACTTCTCATCGGTCGCCACCAGGAATGGAACCCAGGGTCATCCAGTTATGCGCCAGACATGCTAGCACAGCGGCCTCGAATTCTCCACACTCACATGAGATTAAGTGCCAAACTATATGGCAGGTTGCTTTATGAAGCGCAGAACAATGCTGGGGATTCACCAAAGATGGAAAGCAGCAACTGAACAAATAACTAGGAGGTGAATGGATAATTTACTAACGTGGAAAGTGATAGGGTTTGTGTTTGGTGTTCTTGATCCACGTCGAGAGTTTGAATTAATGATGCATTCGCCTTCTAGTTATTTGCTCATTTGCTGCTTTCCATCTTTAGTGAATCCCAAGTATTATGCGGGTCTCCATGAAGCAGCCTGCCATGTAGTTTGGCAGTTAATCACATGTGAGTCTGGAGACTTCGAGGTTGCTGTGGTGCAGTGGTGGCATGTCCGTCCCTTAACTGGGAGACCCTGGGTTCGATTCTCAGTGGCGGCCGATGAGAATGTTTCGAGACACTTTTATTACCGTGCAAGGAGCGAAGATTTGTGTTCGATTTTCCTGATCCACGTCTAGAGTTTGAATTAATTAATTAAAATTTATTTCAATGCACTCCGTCCAAACACCGACACTTATTCCATCTCCTCTGCCATTATTCGAGACATTGCCTGAAGTCCTGTTTTTATTGATGTCAGACTCTTCTTAATGTTGGATCTGATAGCTCCCATGGTGCTAAATCTTTCCCTTTCATCACTGACTTAAATTTGAGGAACAGTCCAAATCCTCCTGCATCCAGAATGGGTGAATATGGTGGGTGAAGGAACAATAAAATGAGTATGTTTGGCAGACATTTCTGAATGGTTAGCTCATTATGTTGTGGCTGTGGTGGCGATATTCGTGTTTCCATTTCTACTGTATTTTCCGCTTTACTGATCCTCACACACTTTTCCAGATGGTATGAGGTACTTTCCTCATCTTCAAGTGTCAAAAATAATACCTTTCCTGATCTTCAAGTGAGAACTGAAGCACATCTCAAGACGGCAAAGTTGTAGTGATAAACTTCGGTCGCTGTAGCTTAATGATAAAGCATTCAGCTCAGGAGCAGAGGGATGCAAGTTCGATCCCCGTAATCGACAAATTTGCGAATTTCACATTGGCTCCCGATTGTGAAAATGGAAGTACTGGCCGTTGAGTTCTTCGAAAAATGTGTGATGTTTGTTCCACACATGGGCTGGAATTAATGAGAATTCCTTCTTCGCCATTGAAAACAAAAAAATAATCGAGGGAGATGATGTGACGTACTACAGAGGTGAAGTATCTCAAGACGAAAAAGTTGCAAGAATAAACTCCGTCGGTGTAGCTTAATGGTAAAGCATTCAGCTCCGGAGCAGATGGATGCAGGTTCGATACCCGACACCGACGAATTTGGGAATTTCACAACTACCGTAGTTTCTTTGTATTCTATGAGACTGAGAGCTCTGTGCTTTCATTCCAAGGTCATAAACACAAACCTACGACTTATCACCAGTTAGCACCTTGGAGAAAAGCAATGTATCTGCGGCGGAAGAGTAAATTAGCCGTGAGGAAATGGACGTAAGCAATTACCTTTGTTCAACTGCGATCAGGCGTCGATCGAATTTGGCGCTAACGTGTTACATTATCAAATCTTCAGTCAGAGTCAGTTGAATGTTATCCACTAACTGTCCTGTTTATTTGACGAATTCTGCAATTGTCAAACAGATTTTGGAACGGATAAGCGTTCGAATTTAATTAATAGCGTCATCAAAACACCTTTTCTCATCTTCAAGTGAAAGGTTTTTCTTCAAGGAACATTTGGAGCCATTTGTGCAGTACACAGCATCATCTCCATACGCTGTTCGTCGATTTGCATTAGCATATTTAGCAGGTGACCGAGTCTGACACAAAATTTTGTTTTTGATCATTGCTCAAATTTTAGCATTCTTCTAAATTGGACGAAACCTAAAAATACGTCTTCATTAAAGGTGTTTTCATACGCACCTAAAGGCTAGAGTTTGACTCAATGGCCTGAGTAAGAGATTATAGGTTAATCCAGCAGCTACAGCTCTCACGCCACCCCTATCCGCTTTAGCCATGACGCCACCGTTCACCGAAAGTTCTTGTGGCTCAGGTAGCCTTGTGGTTACAGCAACCACCTTTGGACCAGATGGTCTCGAGATCAATCTGAGCTAAGCTGAGTTGCTCTGAACTACTGAATACTCGCTTTAGGTAGGACAGGAGCGTGAAGCCGTCGGTTCTGTGGCAGTGGTCCCCCGTTACAAATAAGGTCACGTGTTCCTTCCCCGTCATTTGTCTGCTCTTTCTGGGGGTGAACGTTTTGACGGCATAGTCTGGCATTACCAAAGTGAAAATCCTCCAAATATGTGACGTCAGTAAATAAACAAAGACATCACTCTTTCCACGTCGTCTATCGCACTTTCGACTGACGCCACGTATTTGGAGGATTTTCACTTTGGATCTCGCCCTTTGGATTTAACTGATTTGATTAATATATAGTTAGGGCCCTTAATGCCCACCAGATGAAGACGTATCAGCAGCTAAGCCCATCTGACGGTATCATAATGTTAGAAGCTGAATGAAAAAAAACCCAGCTCCGTGGATTGTTGGCCACCGTGGTGTAAGGCTAACGCGCTCGGCTAGATATCGAGATACCCGGCGTTCAATTCCCCGGCAGCGACCGCATAACAATTTTTCTGACATTACCATTATATTTCCCAAATACGTTGACTCGCACTTTCAAACTGGCACTCCTATTTCTCTGACCAGGCTACCCTCTGGCGTATCTGAACCACTATCTTCAATATAATGTTACTTTGTTTCTCATACGCACCACAAAAGTCCCATGGAACATAAGTTGAAGTGTCTAAACCGTTTTAGATGCTCACTCAACAAAGTTTGTGCTGCCATCCTGTTTTCACTAAAGTGTTGTTGTGTAGTAGATTGTTAGTAGCAGCTCTAGATTTTCCAAAAAGATTTTGCCAGGAACTAATGGCTGACGGTAGATGTGCAACTTGCATCGTGAAATGGAGAGTTCTTTATTGTCTATGTTTGCTTATCTCTTCCGCGATTCAGTTGCACAGCCAATCCCGTGGTTGTGCAAAACTGTCCTTTATCAGCTTTAATACACGACACTTGCCAACAACTGTAAACCCTTTCATTTTTCATTTCTATCAACAGTTAACATTTTTAGAATCAACTTTCTAAACGCACTCTTTACAGAGACGAAGTTGTTTCTACGATCCATATGTTCAACTTCATCCATCCAGAAATCTGCACGGTCTATTCGAGTGGATGAGACAGACCAGGATTACATTTTAGCGATTGTGGGCTTGGATTAAAATTTGGTTTCCACCGGCTTGACGTGCTTTAGGATAGCATGAAATTTTTCTAGTCTCCAGGCATTTGTTCGTGAATGCTAGCGGAGGAAATTTCGTTGATTTATAATTACAACATACTTCTCCATTTCTTGCTCATGTAATAAACTTGCTGAACGCAAATAGACTGAAGTGCCAGAAAAACTGGTACACCAGTGTAATACTTGGTAAGTCCCCCACGGGAGCGCAGGACTGCAGAAATACGACGGGGCATGGACTCCACTAGCTTCTGGAAATATGCTTTAGGCAATGCACACCATACTTCCTGCAGAGCGTTCCACAATTCGAGTGTATTCCGAGGTCTCGGATTCCTGCGTTCGATAGCGCGTTGCATGACATCCCAAATGTGTTCCATCAAGTTTAGATCTGGGGACGTGGTTGGGAATGGCAACACCCCAAACTCAGATGAATGCTCCTTAAACCATAATGTGGCGTCCCGACACTTGTGTGGAGGTGCATTGTTTTGTTGGAACAGACTCAACCCATCAGCATGAATGGGTCTGGTACGATTCGTCCAACGACGATTGGTCCAATGCCGATTCGTCAAATGCCGATTGGTCCAATGCCGATTCGTCCAATGGAAAATTGGTCCAAAGGTACGATTGGTCCAATGCCGATTCGTCCAATGGAAAATTGGTCCAAAGGTACGATTGGTCCAATGCCGATTCGTCCAACGCCGATTCGTCCAATGGACGATTGGTCCGAGTCCGTCTTATCTGTCCGAAGTGCTACTCGGGCTATAAAAGTATCATCTGTTCTGATTCTATCTCCGATGTTATACGAAAGTACCGGTAGTCCAAATAATGTAAAATAATGTTACATTTCATGCGTAATATTGTGGTTAGAGATTTCTTTTTTCTTTTTTTTTTTTTTGGAATCGCGTTTTCTTTTTATACTGTCCTTGCTGCCGTATGAAGTTACCGATGTACGAGCCGTTCTATCAACTTCAATGTTTCTCTTTTGCATGAAATAATATAAAATACTAGTGTTCCGTTTCTGTGTGTAGAATGCAGTGGGGTTTTCCGCCAACTGCCCAATGGAAACAACTGGTCGGGGTTTGGACAGAGGCCTTTTCAACAATTTTTATTCCAGCGATGTCATATTTATAACGTTTACGTATTAAATCAAGTTAATAATATCGCACTTTTATTTAAACACGAAATATTAATTTATAGGCCCTGGGCCTAGGCATTTTTAACAGTTTTAATTCTACCGATGTCAGATTCATAACGGTTACATATCAAATCAAGTTAATAATATTGAGCTTTTACTTAGGCACAAAATGTTAATTCATAGGCTCTAGGCCTAGGCCTTTTTAGGACTTTTTATTCTACCAATATCATTATCATAACGTTTACATATTAAATCAAGTTAATAATATTGCCCTTTTACTTAAGCACGAAATATTATTTCATAGGCCTGCGGCCTAGGTGCCTAGCAATGACCTCAGAAATGATACGATGAGTGAATTTTATAAAGTTTTATAAAATGTTTACAAATACAAAATATCTAGGTTGTAACTTAAAATCTTCTGAAATGGCCCGTGGCCTAGGTGCCTTGCAAAGACCTCAGAAATAAAACCACTCATGCCTTTTATAAATTTTTATAAAATGTTTACACAAATCTAGGTTGCAACTTAAAATCTTTTAAAAAGGCCCGCGACCTAGGTGCCTGGTAGATAGCTGAGAAATGATTCGTTGAGTGCCTTTTATAAGGGGTTATAAAATGTTTACAAATACAAAATATCTAGGTTGTGACTTAAAATCTTTTAAAAAGGCAAGAGGCCTAGGTGCCTTGTAAAGACCTGAGAAATGATACGATGAGTGCCTTTTATTAGGTTTTATAAAATGTTTACAAATACCAAATATCTAGGTTGTAATTAAAAATTTTCAAAAAATGCCCGCGGCCTAGGTGCTTTGCAAAAAGCTGAGAAATGCTCCGAATCGGCATTGGACGAATCGGACATTGGACCAATCGTCATTGGACCAATCGTCGTTGGACGAATCGTCCGGGACTGAGAATGAATGCAGGACAGGAACGGGTGTACCTCGTCAGAAAGGATGCACACATAGCGTTGGCCGATCACAGACGTTTGTATACGTACCAGGGGTCCCAGTGAAGTCCAGCTAAACACACCCCATACAATTGTGGACCCCTCCCCTTCCCATCAGCCGGTACAGTTCTCTATTGACAGTCGGGATCCATAGCTTCATGCGGTTTGCGCCACACACGAATCGTTTCATCTGCCCGATACAGTTGGAAACGCGACTCGTCAGACCAGGCTACTTGTTTCCAGTCATCAAGTGTCCAGTGGCGATGTTTCCGTGTTCAAGCGAGGCGCATAGCTCTGTGTCGTGCACCCACCCATCAAGGGGACTCGAGTTGGGCGTCGGCTCCCAAAGCCCATATCGTGCAGGGTACGTTGCACAGTTCAGACGCTGAGGCTTGTTGCGGCTCCAGCATTGAATTTCGATGATACCTGCGAGAGTGATGCACGCCTATCGCGCGAAACGATTCTTGACATCCGACGATAGTCACGTTCAGCCAATGTCTTTTTACGACCACACTAGTATCGTAGGTTGGAAGTTTTGCCGGAATTTTTATAGTCACGGTACACCCTTGCAATGGTCATCCGTGAAAAGCCAAACTTTGTTTCTACCTCCAAAATACACTGCCGGACAATTGCTAAGGACGGATGACAATAGCAACGATAGCAACCATAAAATGGAAGGCAGGAAAATGTGGAAATTAGCATAAGAGCGGGATACAGTAAGACGTGTGCGTTTGCAAATTTTAGATTGCCGAACTTGTTCGTGACGTCATAGCGCTGATAAGAGATATAAAGGATCTGACGCGTATTGACCGTTGTTGTTCAAACGCAAATTTGAAAGGGAAAGAAACAATTGACGATCTTGCAATTTTCAGTATGTCTTCCCGACATCACCTAGATGATTTTACGCGTGGCCGTATTATTGGCAAGATTGAAGAAGGGCGAAAAATAACAGATGTTGCCAGGAAGTTCGACACCAGCCACAGTGTTGTTTCAAGGCTTTGGAAATCATTTCAAACAAATGGAGAGTGTAGCAAACGTCACGGGGAGGTCCTGTTTGCAGAACGACACCTGCAGAAGATCGATACATAGTGCTATCAACAAAAAGACACCGGCGCAACACAGCTAGTGAGGTAGCAAATCAGTTTATAGCTGCTACTGGCAAGCGGATCTCCCGAAAAACTGTCGCCAGACGTTTGCATGAAGGAGGACTATACGCCCGCCGTCCTGTTGTGTGCATCCCATTGTCCAGACGTCACCGTACCGCCCATTTGCAATGGTACCATCAACATCGCAATTGGACTGATAACGACTGGTCTGCTGTCCTCTTCTCAGATGAGAGTAGATACAGTCTATCGTCTGATTGTCGACGACAACTGATTTGGCGTGATAGTGGTACTGCATATTGTCCAGCAAACATACAGGAAAGGGACCGATATCCGACATGTAGTGTCATGGTATGAGCTGGCATCATGATCAATGGCCGTACGTCCCTCTATGTGCTTCCAACTGGGACTATGACTGGCCAACGATACATTAATGATGTTCTGCTACCTCATGTTTGCATGTTCCGTGGTGCTGTCGGTGTTAGATTCACTTTCATGGACGACAACGCAACATGTCATCGAACACTCGCTGTCCAGGAGTGTCTTGAGAGCGAGGATATTCAACGCCTCGTACAGCCAGCACGTTCTTCAGATCTGAATCCCATTGAAAATGTGTGGGATGCTTTGGGGAGGGGTCTTGCTGGTCGCCAATGCCCTCCAATAAGCAAGGACACCCTCATCCGTGCACTGACAGAGGAATGGGATAAATTACCCCAACAGCTGCTTGATAATATTGTGCAAAGCATGACACGACGTGTGGAATCTTTCATCGCCCTCCATGGTGGCAATATCCCGTATTGACATCTTACGCCGGAACGCACGCGGACGGTAATTGCATTTTTTTCACGTTTACGTATTCTGCACAAAATGGCCTGTTTGTCCCTTGAACGCGATCCAAAACCTTCTGGATTTCAGAGCACAATAAAATGTCTTTCTTGTAATGTCCTGGCATTCTGACATTATTTTATTTCACTTGGCATCCAACGACACTTACTTTTTTATGCGCTATATAGCCGTTTATGATTCGTCCCAAGCAATTGTCCAGCAGTGTACTAAGACCCATCTCACGAGCGCCAACTATGACACCGCGTTGAAAATCGCTTAAATCGTTATTACTTATCATTCTCATGCCGAAAACAGCTGTGACAGCTGGCAAGGATGTCTATCGCTTTATATATGCACTGGCGGACGAAACCAAGTACGCGCGTAGGTGACGTTGCTTTTTTTTGCCTAAGCTCATCTGTACCAGTTTTTCTGGCACTTCTGTGTACATTATATCAATTGGCTGCCTTGGTAAGGAATGATACAATTCCGAGAAACGTTGTCAGACGAATTAATCTAGATCACAACAAGAAACTCTGTAGCTACTACAGTAATAGAAACACTGCAAAATATATTTAAAAAAATAAAAATGTCTTATTGCGATGCTCTTAATTTACGCATGAGTCTATGATTGCAAATAGATTCCCGTCTGTTGAAAACTCGCATGGCATAGTTTGTTTTTCTGAATACCCGAAATATTGCATATAAGAGAAGCAACGCAACAAGCACAAAATTGACCTGGTTTCTGAAATGCAGTTCGATAGATCTTAATGAAAAGAAATTGATACGTAAATTCGAGCATGACTGATATTTGGAATAAAATAAAGATCATAAATTTAATGATTGTATGGTAAATTGCCAAATTTACATGAAAATTCGAAATTCCCAGGAGATAACTGAAAACCCAGATTAATGAAGACCTTTATTTTGAACAGGTCCTTTGATTTCATACCAAACGCCGTTATCAAGCTGTTCATTAACGTAAGGCACTGAAATATTTATGACGTTGCCTCTATGGCCAAGTGGTCAGAGGTGGTGATTTTCAGCAAGTCATCCTAGCCGGGCCCCTGACACCCATGTGGTAGTACTTCCGAAAATCTACGGGTATCTTTCCGCGATGATCGCCGACGCATTTGTTTATGTTGGAGATCGTGGCTTTGTTGTCGCCATTTCGCGATTTAAACTCTACCGTAATGATTCTATCGCTGCAGTTGCCGGAGGGTTTGTTTACGATTTAGACAACAGATTGTTGATTTTGAGATGAGTTATATCCTTAGCTGTGTCGCTCCCTCTATCTGCAGAAAAGCGACACAATTCAGAATGTAACGAGGAACCATTGTTCTAAAACGTAAGTAAAGGATATATTTAAAGCATTAAAAAACATATTTCAATCCAACACAAATCAATATGCAACTGAACGAAATCTGAAATAACCATTACCTTATTATTTTTTCCATTCAGTTGCTTTAATTTTGTTTATCAATTCATTAAATTGCAAAGTAATGACCTTACAAACCGTCAGAGAAATGTATTAGCTAACGCTATTCACTTTAACGCAAACGCAAGAAAGTTTAGAAAGTCATTCAGCTGCATGTTAAATAAAAGTCGTCCAAACAAACAAAGAACGCCATTGAACTATAGTCTGCTATTATTCTTTTCGCAGGCATGCCTTCTTTTGCGTATCGTTGTGGAATTATTTATATCGCGTTGTGGCACCCGAAGAGTCACAATGGGACACGTAACCAAATCCCCTGACCCGTAGCACTTCGGAAGTACAGTCGTGTTTTTTTCTTTTCTTTCTGTGGCGATTGCTTCTTTTTTCGTACCTGGTAACCGTGTTCTTGAATTAGGGAACCGGATACACCTCATAGCCCTCATAGTGGCCGATAAAATCCCTATGGCCAAGTTGTCAACGTTATGACTGCCACGAAGGAAACCTGGAGTTCGTTCCCAAGCATGTACGAACGCTCGTACCACTAAATATCCGCCGTGCGTCGGATGGGCACGTTAAGCCGTCGGGCCACGGGTACTGGCCCCCTGTAATAAATAAGGGCGTCTGCCTGCCCCTTTCTACCTCGCTTCCGTGTCACTTTCCTATCGGGCACTGTAGCCCAAATCTCCTAGCTTCCTATTTCTCAGATCAGATCCTATGTAGAAGATTTTAGGCAGGGAGTGTCTGAGCCCAGGTTGTTTAAGACCTGGGATCAGACACTCCCTTCCTAAAAATCTTCTACGTATGATCTGATCTGATAAAGTCCCCTACAACGTGTACTGTTGAGAGAGATCCTTGCTAGTGGAGATTACCAAGAGATGAGTTGTGGCCAGTATTTTTTGTTCGTTTTTTTTTTTCCAAGACAAAGCAATCTTACTCAATAAGTAGAGTTTGAGTGATTTTGATGGCTATTTAAGATTTAGGTTTGTGATAGTGTGGAATTAGAAAAAAAGGAGAAAAATGCCAGTGGCGCAAGAAATCAGTTGTAATGCTGAATTCTAAAAAATGGACGGTAGGACGTCATTATTGAGTGGAAAAGAAGAGAGGAAGAAAGAGCAGCCATTTTGTGAGTAGGTTACAATAATCAGGGAGAGGCTGCAAGATTCTAAGAATTTGGAACGTGGAATTCACATAAAGTCCATAGCAACAGCAGAGTAGGGTTTCTTGCATATATCACGGTACGAGTATAAGAAGCAGACAGCACGGGAAACCCAAGACAAGGGATTACAATGCAAGCATCTCGTCGGTTCGTTGTGCAAGGTTCGGGGGCAGAGAAAGTTGAGAGGACATGAGAAATAAAACTTTTTGGCGGAACTTCTCACATGGCTTTCGTTGAGAGAGGACAGGTCATTTTAGGATTAATTTTGAGACTTAAAATCTGTAGCGCTCAGCTGCGACTGGGGACTCTAGGACAGAGTTGCACTAAATGCGGTTAGTGTTTAACTTTGATAGTTAAGAATTGTGCTAGACTGCGGCATAGAAAACTATCATACGAAGGTTATTAATGTTTACTATTCACACAGCATATCTACGCAGACTGTATGTAACTGCATTGTTAGTACATGGAGCTGTATTTGACTGGAATGCCTGTGTTATTATACTGATGTAAAACACTAAGCTGTGAATGGATCATATCACTTCAGAACTCTAAAAAAAGGTAAATTGCGAGCCGTCATTGATGCACCGGCATATACAAATCCTGCAATGTGCTTCACATCCATCACTATACATAATTCGTCACATCATATATTCGAAATAAATATGTTGCGTTATTTCATCGTATCAACTATATGCAAATATAAAGTGTTCCTCACCTTTCTTCTGAAAAGCAGAATCCAAACAAGATTGTCCAGTCCTAACAATTATTCTGGACTACTGCTAGCGATAACTAATTGCAAGCAAATAGCTAAATAATTTTTAAACCAAGCGTCTGCTTGATAATGTGTGAAAATATTTATCACCAATAAGAGAAACAAATCTCACTAATTAAATTAAGAGCTCACTATCAGAAATGTTTATCACAATGTTCTTCAAAAATTGCTAAGTGAAACTTGACATATCTTATGAGAAGTTTATCCTTCTTTCCTAGAGACCGTGCATTACTCCAATTGTAAATAAATTACTAACATAGCAAACATCTCCCTATTAGCCAACCCAGGTTGCAATATTATGTTGGACCAACCGTGAGCTTCCAAAGGTCGGCCCAGCGACGAGGCGACTCGGCGGCCAACAATTGGATATGTGTTGGTTCAACGGTTGGACCCACATCGGAAAACTGTTGCAAACAGTTTTCCAATGTGATCATTTGTTGTTGGACAACCATCAGACAACCATTGGACAACCATGGTTGGTCATGTGTTCTTGGACAACCATTGGACAACCGTTAAGTGGTCATTTGTTGATAAATGGTTGACCATGTGTGGTTGGAAAAACCGTTGGCCAATCTTCGATAAACAACCAACCTTCGCCCAACGCTGCCGACGCAAAAATAACATTGAGCCAACCGTTGGTCAATGTCAGTGTGCTACTTAGGAACTTGCTTAGGATCGTGTGCATACGGCGAGCACAACATGAGCAGAATGCAGCTGAACAAATAAGTGCGATAACGCTCACTGAAAACGATATGTTTTAAATTCATCACGAAATCTGCTAAAATAGCAAAGTGTAAAAGCGTATCACTGGATATTTTTTTCACTCATCTGTAACACACTGACTATATACTATACATATCCTTTTTCCACTGAATTTAGAATGTTGATTAATATAAATACATATCTGACTCATTCCATCACATATTAAGAAATAACTTATCTTTATAATGTTTTTAGCGTTATACTCGTATGAAGGGCTGGAACGTGTTTTGCAAAATATGACAGGAAGTTATAAAGCTGTACCTAGCACAGAACCCACAAAATCTGGCGTATATATCTTACGTTGGATCATCAAAATTTACTCTTGCTCCACTTCTAAGTACATGAAGTTCGTTTTAAACTAACCTCTTTATCCGGCAGTACCCATTATCTAGGAATAACATCGCACGTCTAGTTAACACGTTATATTAGGTAAAACTTTACTGTTGTGCTGAAATAATTAGGGTACATGCAAAACGATAACTTAACCAGACAGTTTGTATAATCTCATTGTATATGGATTAAAAATCCAACTCGAATATCGTACAGATCCATTCGAGTTGGATTTGTAATCCGTTGATGATCTATGCTAATACATCGTTTCAATCTTAAGAATTTTTCTGTTTGCTTGTGTATTCTTAAACAGCAATGAGTAAATATTTAACATAATAACTAGCATGTTATTTGTCATTTTATTCCACAATAATTTTATAATTGTAATCTTTTATTCATCAGTGTGCTTGCATTTTGTTAGTGACAACAAGCTTTTGCATTTATGATGATTACATCACAACTCTGCATTTTCCAAATGCAGTCAGCTACAACAAAAAGTGTGAACAATAAGCTAAGTTACCGTGGATGCTTTATCCTCTGAATCAACCGGAAATGTATGTTTTAGGAGTACAGATTGTTGGCACAGCAGACGGGATTTATGCTTCAGCATCGTTTTGTAGTTATTTAGCTGTTGACTCAACAACAGGAAAAAAGGTTTTACAATTGTTGGCGCCAAAAATTTTGAAGACAGCCTTGTTCATGTTCCTAGAAGGAGAAAAGTGAATAGATACTTGTAAGGAGGAAGTTATTTCAATTTTCAATTTCACTGAACCCTTCCCCCCCTCCCTTCAACTCTGTATGATACCAGATGGTTTACGTCGTCTTTCTTCCTCACTAGTTTGAAGTCCCTCCTCCTCCCTTCGCATTGTGAACAATGATTGCGCATTTCCTCTGGTTAGACAGCTTGTTGTAGTTCTTCTGAAAGGGCTGATATATGAGAGTATTCAGGCAAATCATTGCTTGAACTCATGGAAGCCTTCCTGAAAACGTCTGCCCGAAAATTTATATGAAAAAGGTATTCTGAAAAGCAAGCTTGAGATCAGCCAGTATTGGATGACACCTGAGAGTTGACATGTCCTCACACTGATATAGAAATTTGTGACTCTTGAGCAAGCTTTCATTCGTCTTCTAGATATATCCTTGTAAGATAATCTGCTGCGAGATCATGCACACCATTATTTCAGAGTCATTTATAGAAATTTCGCCACATTGGTACGGTATGCTTCAGATGACATGTAAGCTAAACATTCTTCCTAAACTATATACAGGGATAACTAGATACATCTGTGATATTTAGATATATCTACAGATCGGCGTACAAAACTTGCCTGGAGAGCTTTTGGAAGAAACAGCATAATTTTCAAGATCAATATGCCATTATGTCTTAAAAGAAAAGTGTTTGATCAATGCATCCTTCCAGTGCTTACGTATGGTGCAGAGACGTGGACCTTAGCTAAAAGAGACATACAAAGGCTGCAGACAACTCAAAGAAGCCTGGAGAGGTGCATGCTTGGTGTAACCAGGAGAGATAAAAAGAGGAACTCGTGGATCCGAAAAATGACAAGAGTGGAAGACGTCACGATCAGAGTTAAATCCCTGAAATGGCAATGGCCTGGACATACTGCCAGAAGGACAGACCATCGATGGACAGCCGAAATTTTAGATTGGATTCCAAGGGACAGGAAAAGACCCAGAAGAAGACCACATGGAAGATGGGTGGATGAAATTCGAAAGTATGCGGGAGTGACATGGAGGAGACTGGCACAAGACAGACGTTTTGGGGAGGAAACTTGGGGAGACCTTCGTCCAGCAGTGGATTGATAATGGTTGACAATGATGATGATGATGACACTGTCTCATTAAAAGTATCCAGATACTTGCGTATCACGAACTCTTTGTAATAGAAAAGGAATTAATAATAAGCCGGTCTATTATTTGCTGTTATTAGACTCCACTCTGCTGGAAAGGCTTTTACGTGATTTTGCAATGGTAATTGCCTTTCATCCTGCAACACGAACGTTAGTCATGTTATTCACAGATGTCAAGCTAATCAGTAGAGTTCACAGTCAGCGTTTTAATTCATACCAAACGTGTTCCATGGCGTTGATTTCGGAGCTCTGTGCTGGCCAATCAAGTTATTCAACACCCATCTCATCAAACACTTTGATCCCACATTTTGGTCGTGGGCCTTCTGCTGTTTGGTAAAGGAAAAGGGCCTTTACTGAACGGTTGCCATGACGTTGGGAACACAGAATTGTCGAGAATATTATTAGCTGTTGCGTTAAGATTTCGGGGTACTGAATCCATGACAAACAATCCCACAGTAGGACGTACCTTGCACCAAACTTCGCAATTGAACAGGTAGATTTCATCCGGCATCCTCATCTGTAGGATCGCCACATGGTAGTACCTTCGGAAAACGCGTTTACACTTCTACAGAGTTCACTGACGCCGAGCTTTATACCACTCCAAACTGTTAGAAGAATTACCAAGATGTGTCTGTCGCAGTTCAGAAGGACGACAGATGGGACTGCCTCCCTGGGCTAAACTATCACGCTCACTCCTACAGGCGAAGTGAAGCTGTTGTTCTCCTCTCTCTCTCGTCGGCAACGAAATGGTTAACATGGCTCTGTGTGTGTGCTTGTCTTATTTGTAAAATGAATATCAACTTATGTGTGTGTTATAGCAACCTACAGTTATTAGTAAACGATTATGGTATTGTGAATCAACTTAATATGAATAAATTTGGATTACTTAATGAATTGTGGTAAGTACTCTCTCTCTCTCTCTCTCTTTTGGTCTTCCGTTCAGCGAATTGGAAAATTTCGTTAGTCGTCATTTAAGATCAATGCGCAAAGCGTTATTGCGTGCACCTTATTTAGAGTGTTAAATCACTAACACAAACATCGCTCAGAGTTGATCCTGCTGATGTTAGGCATGTGTACGGCTGCTAGACCAAACCCGTTCCATTAAGCTCTTGACAAACCGCTATGGTGTTGGCTTTGCATTCAGAAGCATTTTGAAACTCGGTGTTGCTACCGAGGAAAGGCGGTTTGTTTGCACCGGCATCTTCGGCACTCGGTTGTCTCCTGCTTTCATTTTACGTGGCCTTACAAAGTCACGATTGCTCTGTTCTTGCTCCAAGATGTTTTAAACTTCACAATAACATCGATTGATCGCCCCAGCAGGGCGAAAATTAGTCGAACTGAATTTTTGCTAAGATGGCATTGTATACATGCCACGCTTTAAGCCACTGATCAGTTCCGTACGACCCATGATGATCACATTTGTCTATGATGTGTGTCAGGCCACGTGTCTTTTTCATATACGTATGTGCATTGGCTATGATGCACATGAGCAAATCCACTACACAAAAGTGCTTTCCAGATTCTTCCGATCATACATTTATATTGCACTTTGCAGTCCGATGGTAAATTATAAATTATTAGCAGGGCTACGATTTATATGTAATACACATTTTAAAATATGTACATAAAATGTTTATCAAAAGTGAGGAACAATATACGGAAAAAACAAAAATTACTAAAGCATGTAATATTTTCCTTTTTATATTCTTAATAACTTTTTATAATTTCTTTACTTATGCAGCCATAAGAAATAAAAAAAATGTTTTACAAATTATAAATTACTGTACTCAAAACCAGGGTTTTCAACTAACTTACTGCTGTTACAACTAGTAACAACATAGCACTTCACGTTGTCAAAAACAAAGATCCTCTTGTTTTCTCTCAAAATAACTTAAAATTGGATGGACAAACTGTGGACGTCACGTGTGATGACTGGCGAAAACGTAAACCCTACTATATCCTATGCCCAGAATTCCTTGTCTTTTAAAACAGCACAACTGTCAGTTTACGTTACGGGGCGAATGATTTTTATAGTTGCAATGGTTCCTAGACTTTGTTTTCTTTTTTTTTTTTCAACATCTTGTGCTTTATAAGTTCTCCAATGTGGTCTATTACTTTCCCTAATATTTCAATCGTTTGACACACCACAAAACAAAATATTTCCGTCAGTTCTTAGTCCTCCATCGAGGAACTCGTTAATAAATGTCTTTAATTTAGATGATATATTTGATTTAATTCTGGACATGTCGGTTTACTTAACAACTTGAGCAGGAAAAACAAACTTTTAAAAATGGCGTGAATGAAATGATTTAGAAAGAAACTGGACACCTAACTAGGCATTAAATGATAAATGACTCAGTCAGGTTTCCACATCTCTCATCTGAGATGAGGCAGCAGTCAGGTGCGAGTATGGTGCTTCCATATGTAGGCTTTGATGTGTTGCGAAACTTGAAGGCGCAAACTTGCCATCTGTCGGCTCATAAGTTGCTACAACGGAAAATATTAGGACATTTTGCGTAAAAACACTAGCGATTTATGAAAAAATATTTTAAGTAATGCGAAAATATGTAATATATGTAGTAAAACAGTAAACATGTATAATAACGGCAAAACAGGCCAAATATGTAAAAACACTTGATTACTTATTAATCCTAACCCTAGTTATTAGAAACTGACGCATTGTCAAGCAAACAATGGAACGATCATTATAATGAATCCGCATATACAGTTTTCATGTTTTACTGATTGCATTTTTCATTCTATGTATTTTATTATTCAGAAAAAATGCCTATAAGTAAATGTTTGCATTAAACGCTGGTTACCTCGCATGTTGCGTACAGGTTGTTTCGAATTATCGCATCGTCGAGCTGTAAGGCGAGACTTCTCGTTGAGAAAATTATTGCTGATGACCTTTTATATCCTCGAACAGGAGTGTTCCACTATTAGGGATAGTCGACTAAATATTGTGCTCTGACTGCAGTCGATAAACCCCAAAGCAAATAAACTTCTATTTCATTGTTCACAATTTCTTTCACGCTGCCGTAACAAATGAAAATTCTACCTCTAACAGAACTATCACACAGAGTATAGATATCTCATGCTATATAATTTATTTTAAATCAGAAATTTCTTTACTCAAAATTTTTGTCGCATTGCTGCAGAGAAATGAAAAGGACCAGCGAAAGATAAATGATAACCACGAGCGCACAATGAAAAAATAATGCCCATTACTGACCAAATAACTGTAAACAACGATTAATAAAATTGTTCTCTAGAATCAGTGGTTAGATTTTCCCATCTTTGAGATCCAATTAGTAGAAAGGGATCCCCTCCGGTGTTGTAAAAAGAAAGGATGTAGTAGAAAGATATGGAATGTTTGCACTTAATGAGAATTAGTTGGAAGAAAAGGAGAAGAGGAGTAAGTAATCTTCCTCCTAGAATTAAAGAAGCGGCCTGCAATCGTTTCAATGGCTTTATGTGGAAGAAGTAAAACTTGATAATAACGCTAACAAAAATCAACGTGATGCGTTTAGGCATGATGATGGATTGAAACACTTTATTTCTTTCCATTTATTTCTTTTTGCTCCAGCATAGAATTAGTGATCACTTTTTAGTGCACAAAATACTTGCCTTTTCTTAATACATCTTGGAAGAATTTGCCTTAAAGAAAAAAGGCGCTGAATAATTACGAAGTCAGAGCAAGAAGTCGTAATCAAATTTAGAAAATCCCTTGTTCTTTCCAAACCCTACAAAATTAATTCAACGACTTAGAAATTTTAAAGAAAGACTGATGTGGTGATAATAGTTGCTAACTTTCATCAGGTCACCTAAGTGGCCCATTTCATCCTTATAGGTATAAAAATAAAGTATGCATTCCGGTTTTGAGAAATATTTTTTTGTCTAAAGTATGTAATATTTTTTGTTTAAAGTATAAAATATTTTTTTGTTTAAAGTATGAAATATTTTGTCTAAAGCATGAAATATTTAATACTGCTGAACTGGAATTTTTTATTGTCATATAATGAAAGATATTCCTTATCTTGAGATTCATAAGATGTGTTTTTTCCTGAGCCAAACATAAAAACAGCAAAAACGAAAAACAGAGAGGCAAAATTTTTGTCGCAATCCAATGTAGCCTATTTTTGAAGCGTCAATACGAGGCCTTTTCTAACTTTCATAAAAAGCTGAAAAGAAAGTCGTATAAGCATGTTTTTCGCTTTTGAAATACGTCTTGCGTGAAAGTGAATTCCGATTTGGTTGGAAACAACTGAAAAAAACATTGCCTTTAAAGTATTACTAAACGATTTTAAGAGTTGAGTCTCAAAACATAAAACATGATAAAAGTAAAAGATTTTCAAGTGTAAATTATAATCTAGATTATAACGTTAAAAATCACAGTAGTGCTTGTAGTTTCTTTATTGCAAAAAATAGAATCAGCGCTTTTTATGCAGTTGTTCCCATCACATTTGTATGCCGGAAGGTTATGTTTATGGAATGGGTTTTTGTATTTCGTCGTTTATCCGATACTACATACACAAATTGAAGATATCATTATTTTACCGGATCACAATGAATTTCCACATATTTTCCACTTTTTCCAGAACCACATTTTTTGCTTTGAGTGGTAAAGACAATTTTTGAATTATTAACTATATATTTTTTTCTTTTCTCACAGGTAAGCTTCATTTTTCATTGCACTGGAAAGTCTCTTAGACTATATTTTTTAATGCTTTCCAACCTTTTCTGGAGAGCAGGTAAAGTCTGTGTTATATGCTTTTTTACCAGTGTTTGTAAATGTAAACTGGAATTAATTTTCATCCCTCATATTCATTAGTTTGAAAAACACTTTTCGTACCTTTTGTACTACACTATCTACCAACAAGTAATTGGACACCTGTGATTGCAAAGGAAAACGAAGTTTATTCACCTTCAATAGTTGGTGGAGCCTCAACGAGCGGCGATTACAGCTGCAACCCTCCGGGGCATACTCTCAACCAGGTGTTGTACGACGGCTAGCGGTATTTTCTTTCACTCGGCTTGGAGAAGACAGGTCAGTTCCTTCACCGATTTCGGACGGTAGGGGCACCCCTTAAGTCGACGCTCCAACTCGTCCCAGAGGTGCTTGATAGGGTTAAGGTCCGGGTTCTGCGCAGGTCAGTTAATTTGATTAACCCCATTGTCACCATACCAAGCCATGGTGGACCTCGCAACATGACAGGTGGCATTGTCATCCTGAAAGTAACATGAGTCCACCCCGTAAAACTGCCACAACGTAGGAAGCTCATGGTCATCCAAAATGGTGCAGTAGGTCACGGCGTTGAGACTACCAGGAATTGCGACCAAGGATCACGTGCCATACCAGGAGAAACACCCCCATAGCATAGTTCCACCGCCGCCGAACTTCACAGTTGGCACAATACATTCCGGCAGGAGGCGTTTTCCAGGCAGACGCCAAACACAGACCCTGCCATCCGTACGGTAGAGGGTGAACCTTGATTCGTCGCTCCAGAGAACCTGTTTCCACAGTTCAACGGTCCACTGTCGACGTCCTTTGCACCACGTTAGCCGAGCAGCGCTATTGGACTTGGTGATCAAAGGCTTGTGGGCAGCAGCATGTCCATGATAACCGAGCAGATGGGCTTCCTTACGGATGGTATTCATCAAAAGAATACTCCCGGATGCCTGTTGAAACTCTTCGCGGATGTGACCCATCGATTTGGTGCGGTTCTTCCGAATTTTTCTGGGCAGCACCCGTCGGTCTCCAAGTTTTGTGGGTCTGCCGGGTCGCGTCACATTCCGACAGTCACCTCTCATCTTTCACTTTCTAATCACTTAGGCCACTGTCGATTTTGGGTATTTCAACTTGCTGGATATGTCACGTATGAATATACCATTTCTGTGATACCCGATGATCACACATTTCTCAAAATCAGAGAGCTCCTAACTGCGTGGCATCTTGCATGCGACTGGTTGCGTTGTTGTTTCCCACACGATATTTAACGGCGGCGGCCGTGACGTGTATCAGGACCGCAGATATCGTCGATTGCAGGTGGTAGATAGTGTACTTCCGACATTTTGTTTTTGCTGTGTAACCTTAGGAAACGTCCGCACCAATTTTTTATAGGGCAAAAATAATTGTATAATAATATTTTACTTTTGGATCGTGAAAGCAATTTTAGTGTACAATTTCTCTACCTTCGCTATTGTACATACATTTTGTTAATGATCTGACTTCTGAAAAATGGATAGTGAAATTACGAGACCTTAAAAATAAGTTAAATCAAACTTTTTCAGTTCTTCCGAGTGCAAAATGTTTCAAATATAATTGTTTTCAAATTGTTTGCTTTTTCGAGTTCAGAACTTTCCAAGTGGAATTCAGTAATAAAATCTGTTTTATCTAGAGTAGAAGAAAAAAACTCGTGTTGTATTTTTGGCCTTTTGGTGGTAGTATTTCCTTCGCTGTAAAATGTCCTAGGGTTCCACGTAACACATTCGAATTTGAGTTATCTAACCCAATTTCGTGGCCCCTGCATCCCAAAGTTCAGTGGCATATTTTTTGTTCTGAAAGTTTGCGCTATTCTTTAAACTGTATAGTGGAAAACTCTAGTCCTTCTGATTGGTCAATATAAAATAAAACTGAAAAGGCATACCCGATTGCGGACCATTTTCTGTTAGATGTAGCATGGGATTGAAAGATCTGATAAGCGTAACACATTTAGCGAAGCAGAAGAAAACGAAGACTCCAACATCGAAAGCTTCTCTCTCTTTCCCGATAAAAACAAAGTGTGTTTGGCAGACAAATGCTAACGTATCCGCTTTCTTGGTGCTTTGGAGTTCCAATCAAACAAGCAGTACAAATATCAACATTCTAGGGGGCCCGATACAGTTGAATCACTGAACTAACATATTATGCCATCCTATGATCAATGACTTATTAATCTTCTGCAAAGGAATCTGGTCTAGTGATGTTTTGATCTCTGTTATTTACTTTTCCCGATTCTGAAGTTAGATGCTTTCCTTACGTTTCGCAGATATGGTGAACTTGCACCCCCTTCGCCCCCCCCCCAAACTTATTTTCTATTTCTTCTTCGTGCCTTACAATTCGGAAAGAAGTATCTTATTGTGCCTTATCAGCACACACCTAGTTACCTTAGGCCATCCCATTAAATGATTCTGGAACAGAAGACAGTGTTTTTGAATCCGATCTTCACCATTAAGTACTTCAACGGCATGCTTTCATACACAGACTTCGTAAATTCAGAGGCACGGTGAGTCCATGATATGTGGAGTTGTGGACTTAAGCCTGTCCATTAGAAGGAACCCGTGTCCTATTAAAATTACACAGACACGAATATTACCGAATAAATTCATCCTATGATCAGTGGTCAGTACGTCCACAGCATTTCATACGATCGACTTTTGACAACTCTTACTTTTATTCATTATACTTCCGCATTTCTATTATACACCAATTTCAGGCTATCGTGCATCATGTGGGAAACATTTCAAATCATCTCAGGAGAACAAACAATCATCATAATCATCATCATTGTTAACCATTATCAATCCACTGCTAGATGAAGGTCTCCCCAAGTTTCCTCCACAACGGTCTGCCTTATGCCAGTCTCCTCCATGTCACTCCTGCATACTTTCGAATTTCATCCACTCATCTCCCATTTGGTCATCTTCTGGGCCTTTTCCTGTCCCTTGGAATCCAATCTAAAATTTCGGCTGTCCATCGATGGTCTGTCCTTCTGGCAGTATGTCCAGCCCATTGACATTTCAGGGATTTAACTCTGATCATGATGTCTTCCACTCTTGTCGTTCTTCGGATCCACGAGTTCCTCTTCTTATCTCTCCTGGTTACACCACGCATGCACCTCTCCATCCTTCTTTGAGTTGTCTGCATCCTTTGTATGTCTCTTTTAGTTAAGGTCCAGGTCTCTGACCCATACGTAAGCACTGAAAGGATGCATTAATCAAACACTTTTCTTTTAAGACATAATGGCATATTGCTCTTGAAAATTATGCTGTTTCTTCCAAAAGCTCTCCAGGCAAGTTTTGTACGCCGATTAATTTCTTCATCAATGTGACCCTCACTTGATATCTGCTGTCCAAGATAAGCGTACGTGTCTGTTATCTCCAGTTTTCTCCATCAATCGATAAATCTTCATTTCTTTAAAAAGGCATTGAACATCACTTTTGTCTTCTGAAAGTTCATATTTAATCCCACTTCTTTACTCTTGTCAGCAAGTTCCTGGATCATACTCTGCAGCTCTGATGGGGTAGTTGCAAAAATGACTACGCCATCAGCAAAACGAAGGTGAGTTAGATAATCTCCAGTAATCTTTGTCCCCTTGTTTTCCCAGCTCAGCGACTGAAAGACACCCTCCAATGTAGCATTAAAGAGCTTCGGAGATATGGTGTCACCTTGTCTCACTCCCTTTCCTACTTTTATGTGTGCTGTATTCTCAAACAGCCGAATCTTTGCACTTGCATTTTCATACATGTTTTTAATTATATTAATGTATGGATCTTCAATACCACAGGATTTTAGAGCCATTGTAACTGCTGATGGTTTCACCGGATCAAAGGCTTTTTCATGATCGATAAAAGCCATGCATAATGGAAGTTCATATTCCCTCGCTCTTTCAATTAGTTCTCTCAGTACGTGGATATGATCTATTGTGCCGTAGCCACTCCTGAATCCAGCTTGTTCTCTCGGTTGAGCCATGTCCAGTGTTACCTTCAAACGGTGTGAAAGAACTTTAGTGAAGATTTTATAAACCACTGATGGGAGGCTGATAGGTCTGTAGTTATTGAGATCCTCAATGTCTCCTTTTTTATGTAGCAGGATCATTGTAGCGTTGTTCCAATCCTCAGGAATCTTCCCTTCATTAAGGCATTGAGTGAAAATTTGGGCGAGTACTGTTTCGATTTCTCCACTTTCTTCTTGTATGATGTCTACAGTAGTTCCATCTTCTCCTGGAGCTTTTCCCCGCTTCATGTTCTTGATTGCATGGGCAACTTCTGCTGGGAGGACTGGAAGAACTCTGGTACCTTTCATGATGTCTGGAGTACATGTATCATCCCTTTCATATAAATTGGAGTAGAAATCTTTCACTCTTGTCAAAATTTCGCCTCTATTTCTTGTTACAGAACCATCTTCTTTTCTCAGTGCCATAATCCGTTTTCTTCCCTATATCACTTTGCTATCTTTAGACTTTGGTTGTTTTCAATTGCTTTCCTCACTAGTTCACAGTTGAATTTTCTTACGTCTTCAGTGATACTTTTTCGTACTATCTTCCATAGCTCTATACATTTCACTTTGGAAGTCACATCTTCTAGTTGTCCTCATTTCTCTTCTTTTTTGCAGCAACATTTTTTTCCTGATAATTTGTTCACATGCAACTTGTTCTTAGAAGATAATTCTGAAGTTAACTTTTCTGTTAACTTCTTCCGATGTTAGGACTTCTAAAGCGGAGAATCTGTTCTTCAGTTCCAACTTGAAGGTATTATGGTGTTTTTTAAGGTTGGTTATGTCAATACATTTTGTTTGTCTAATGAACTTGCCACGTTCATGTTTAGTGTTGAGATGCATTTTACATCTCACCAACCTGTGGTCACTACCTGTGTTGAACTTGTTTAGCACACTGCAGTCTTCTATGACGAATTTTTTGTTACACATAATAAAATCAATTTCACTTGTCGTTCCATTTGGATGTCTCCATGTCCATTTCCTGTGTGGCTTTTTCTTGAAAAAGGAGTTCAAGATGGAAAACCCTTCTGCCTCTGCAAACTCAACGAGAGTATATCCACGCTGGTTTCTGTTGCCGTGACCGAATTTACCTACTGAAGTTTCATTCTGTTGCCGTTGCCCTATTTTTGCATTGAAATCTCATATAATTATCTTCAAATGCTGCTTACCTTTATTATTTAGATGACGAATTTCCTCATAAAATTCTTCAATTTCTTCTTCACGATGACTTGTGGTGGGTGCATAAGTTTGAATAATCTGAGCCTGGTATCTTCTCGAGAGTTGGATAACGAGTCGTTCAGCTCTGTCAGAGGAACTTTCAACTTCTACAACTTTATCTTTCAGTTTCTTGTTTATTATAAATCCAACACCACTAGTTCTGCCAGGATTTGTCCCACGATAGTAGAAGAGATGTCCACTTTTCAGTTCAATGAGATCTTCTCCTTTTCTCCGTACGTCCACTACTTTTCATACGATCGACTTTTGACAACTCTTACTTTTATTCATTATACTTCCGCATTTCTATTATACACCAATTTCAGGCTATCGTGCATCATGTTTGAAACATTTCAAATCATCTCAGGAGAACAAACAATATTAAGCGGTAAATCTTTGATAGGTACGGAATTAATTTCAAAGTCCCCAATTATTCGCTAGTAGCTAAATACCTTAAGCATACTTTTAACTATAGACAACATTAGTAGGCAGTTTTAAAGATAGTATTTCAGCAAATTGGTTAAGTGGACTTTGATACTCCCTCTATGTGAACCTTATGTCCAGTAAAGATACGATTGACATGCATGGAATTTAGGAACCCGAATGTAACCCATTCACGAGTCTTGAAGATAACTTCATCGAGGACAATATAATCCAAATGCAGAAATAATTTACGTTGAGCTAGCTGCTAAGATACAATATTGCATATTATATTACATCAAGGGATGGAATAGGCTGCTGTTCAAATTCCACTGTGAAATTTTGCAAAACAGTTCGTAGTTCTCCATTCTAAGGACCTTTAACAATAAATAATTTTTTTGCATGCACTGAGCATGAAAATATAATTTCAAAAAAAGCAAAACTAGAATTCATATATAACGTTATCCACATTTAGTCCAGGATTTAATGAGAAAAACAGGGACTTTTGTCTGATATAATGTAAATTCAAAGATAATTTGATGGTTATGAGTGAACGAAATTTATAAAAACGTACGGATTCAACGATGGAGAGAACAACTAAGATGATCAGTTTTAACAAGTGAAGTAATAAAATGATGAAATTCCATACTTAACGACAAAGAGAATTTGCTCCCCACTGTCCTGGAAAGTAGGAATGAAAGTGGCGGCATTGAAGATGAAATTGCAACACCGCAGTAGAATCTTGGCGTGCTAATGCATAGAAAAGCAATGAGAAGGAGAACATCAAATTCTCAATTAGGGAATTGTGCAAGAGAGCATTACCTCCAAAGAAGATGTGCTGGGTACACGCACATGTATTGGGAGGATTTCTGGATGGCAGTTGCAGAGAGGAATAGAGGAATGTTAGAATGGGGTTGTGTCCAGAGGGAAAACAGGAGGAAACACTTCCTTGAATTGTGTTCATTGCCTCTTTCACCTTCCAAGTGGGTGTTACATTGGGAAGAAAGTTGTTGCTTTTGTTTCATGTGTACCGTCAATCTCACCTAGCCGTCAACTACGAAACTTAAACCTCTATAAGGGACAAAATGTCCTAGAGGAAAGTGTTATTCATAAACGACAAAGGAGCCGTTACTAACCCTTTAACGATAATAACGCCCAAAACACCCCTGCACACAAACGGCCATAGGAGCCCGAAACGCCTGTCTAAAGTGATCCGATTTCCTACCAGTGCCTGTTCTTCAAATTTTCTCGACATACACTGGAGTTCAAAAATTAAGGACGAAGAGGAGAAATTAGCACAACAGCGGAAAGAGCAGGCAGAACGGACCGAAAGACCACTCAGGAGATAGACTAGGGTCCGGGACGGTTAGGCATGCGCATATATGCAGCATGACGTACAGGGGTTAGTGTCGGAGGGGAACAAAGCACGCGGGCGGTGTACGCTCAGCATTTCGGTGAAAGCTATTGCACTGTGTACATCGGTTTGAACGACGTCGAGTTTCTGCCACCGTGTGATACGGGCAACAGGCAATCCAGTAGACGACATCTGGATGATTTTATCCGAGGTCGCGTCATTGGGAAGTTGGAAGAAGGTCGAAGTGTGACTAGTGAGCCCGAGGAGTTCGGGATCACTCACAACATCGTTTCACGAGGTTGGAGAACATTTCAAACGACAGGAACAGCTGTCCGAGAGTTTAGCAGTGGTCGTCCACGAGAAACCACGACGGCGGACGACCGGTATATTGACCTGCAGGCGAGAAGAGACAGACGGCAAACAGCAGGAGAAATCGGAAAGCACATGCAACAGACAACTGGGCGTCCGTTATCGCGCTTTACCGTGGCCAGGAGGCTGCACAAATGTGGTCTATTTGCACAATGACCAGTACGGTGTGTGCCATTAACGCCTGCACATCGGAGACGGCGGTTTCTATGGTGCTAGGAACACAAGAATTGGATGAATCAGCAAAGGAGTCGAGTTCTCTTTACGGATGAGAGCCGTTTTAGTCTGGCGAGCGATTCTGGAAGTATACACATCTGGAGAAAGCAGGAAACACGATATCACACCTCCAACATCATCGAAAGGGACCGGTTTGGAGGTGGCGGAGTTCTCGTTTGCCGCGGTATCATGCTTGGTAGCCGTACTGACCTCCACATCTTCCAAGAAGGTTCAGTCACTGGTGTTCGTTATTGTACCGAGGTTCTGCTGCCTCACGTGTGTCTGTTTAGAGTTGCTGTGGGTCCTGATTTCCTCTTCATGGACGACAACGCTACACCTCATCGTACAGTGGCTGTCGCAGAGCTGTTGGAGAGTGAAAATATTCAAAGCATAGATTAGCTCGCAACGTCCCCAGACCTAAATCCAATCGAACATGTGTGGGACATTCTCGGGAGACGCTTGGCAACACGTCACCGGCCCCCATCAACGATTCTGCAGCTGCGATTGGTGCTACAAGAGAAATGGGCCGTGATGCCTCAACAGTTCCTTAACAACCTCGTTCTCAGCATGGACAGACGTTGTAAATCCTGCAACGCAGTCAGAGGTGATCATATCCCTTACTAAAGACCGGATTTTTGTTGGAAGCCGCCTGTTACATGGACGTTTCTGTGTTTTGTCCAGTTGTGCTCGAAGCTACCTTTTCAATAAAGTGCTTTTGTATCCTTTGGATTCCTTGTTTGGACGGTTTTGCTCACTTGTCCTATATTCGTACATCTTGGGTATCTTACGGTATGATTAGAGTCGATGTGGAGCACTTCTGCACGACGTTACATTCTAAAAATCGTCTCGTCCTTAGTTGTTGCGCGCCAGTGTATGTGGGATTAGCAGGAGTCACCCTTAGGCGATGTTGTTTTTATTAAACAAAGAAGTGAACGAACCGACAGTTTCGGGCGTTATTAAAAATATTTTTAGGGTCATAGTCTTTAAAGGATTAAAGAGCTAAATGATGGTGAAAAAATGCTACCATATTTATGATATATTATGAATATTGTCACGTATTTTTCACATTGTTGGATTTTTTAATACAAAAGGATTAAGCAAACACCCGAATTTAGTGAAGACCCGTCTGTTCTGAGCTCATTGTCATACGCGGGTTCAACTTTAATTTGTTTTACGCAAAAATATCTTCTGAAGATTCATTTGCTTTGTTCTTTTTACAGATCAGTCGTGGTAGGTGCAAAAAATGTTTGTATACACCTTGCTACTCACAAATGCGGACACCAACATGATTTAGTTTATTTATTGTAACTTCGAAGCACTGCATACTTGGAGCAACGTACTATGAAATTAACATTCGAAATTATGATTTTATACGTTGTCTTAAAGTCTGAGTTCCGCTCCTCTTTGCTTTGAGTACACTCTGGAACTGTAACAGATACCCGCTCGTACGTTCTAAAGAATGAGAAAATTAAGTGCTTTGGTTGAATTTCATTGTAATGACACACACACACACACACACACACACACACACACACACACACTACCTGTGTGATTTATTTCCCAGAAAGTAATTAGTATAGACTTTACAAGGCTAGAAAGAGATCGTCCTGACATAATACCATGGTTTTACAATCATACGTTAAGCTTCCATTTGTTCCTTCACACGGTGAATGATTGTCTGAACGTATATAAGAATTCGATACACATTGAGGTGCCAAAAGAAACAACAACAAAAAATGGAAAGAGAACTACCGTTTACGTTACATGCCACCACAACCATGCGATAAATGGTGTAGTCCGCAAACAATGTAAACTGAAGTGCCAGAAGAACTGGTACACCAGTCCAATACTTGGTAGCTCCACCGCGGGAGCACAGGACTGCAGAATTACGACGGGGCTGACTTCTGAAAATATGCTGTAGGCAATGCACGCCGTATTTCCTGCAGAGCGTTCCACAATTCGGGTGTATTCCGAGGTCTCGGATTCCTGTGTTCGATAGCGCGTTGCATGGCATCCCAAATGTGTTCTATCACGTTCAGATCTGGGGACTTGGTTGGGAATGGCAACACCCCAAACTCAGATGAAAGCACCTATAACCATAGTGTGGCGTCCCGACACTTGTGTGGAGGTGCATTGTCCTGTTGGAACAGGCCCAACCCATCAGCATGAATGCAGGGCATGAACGGGTGTACCTCGTCAGAAAGGATGCGCACATAGGGTTGGCAGGTCACAGAGATTTGTAGACGTACCAGGAGTCCCCGTGAAGAGCAGTTAATCACACCCCATACCATTACGTACCCCGCAGCATGCGGTACAGTTCCCTGTTGACAGGCGGTATCTATGGCTTCATGGGGACGAATCTTTCCATCTTCCCGATACAGTTGGAAACGCGGCTCTTCAGACAAGGCTACTTGTTTCCAGTAATCAAGTGTCCAGTGGCGGTGTTGCCGTGCCCAAGCGACGGGCGTAGCCCTGTATCGTGCACCCATCAAGGGGACTCGATTTGGGCATCGGCTACCAAAGCCCATATCGTACAGGGTACGTTGCACAGTCCGGACGCTGATGCTTAGTGAGGCTCCAGCATTGAATTCCGATTATACTTGCGAGAGTGTCGCGTGAAACGATTCTTGAGAGCCGACGATGGTCACATTCACCCAATGTCTTTTTACGGCCACACTGGTATCGTAGGTTGGAGGTTTTGCCGGAATTCTTGTAGTCATGGTACACCCTTGCAATGGCCGTCCGTGAAAATCCGAACTTCGTTTCTACCTCCAAAATATTATGGACCATCTTACGAGCGCCAACTATGACACCGCGTTAAATATCGCTTAAATCGTTATTACTTGTCATTCTCATGCCGAAAACAGCTCTGACAGCTGGCAAAGATGTCTATCGTTTTATATTCGCACTGGCGGACGCAACCGAGTACGCGCATAGGTGACGTTGCACTGTACTTTGCATAAGCTCGTCTGTACCAGTTTTTCTGGCGCTTTAGTTTATATACAGGCAGATATCTCCGCTAGCTCCAATAAACCGCTTTAGTTCAGATGGCAGCTTCTCAGTATTTAAGCGATTTCGAACGTGGTATGATAGTAGGCGCCTGGGAGGTGAGTCGCTCCATCTCGGAAATTACCACGAAATTTAGATTTATAGGATCAACAGTTACACGGGTGCACCTGGGTTACACAAACTCAGCGGAAAAATACAAAGTACGAGACCGATGTGGTTGTAAAAAGAGCCTCGACGATCGTGGACAGCGGCGTCTAGCACGCATCGTAACATCCGCCCTTTTCCGCCCCGGTGGCACAGTGGTCTAAGCGGCGGCCTCTGACCATTCGTCCGAAAAGGGTCCGGGTTCGAATCTCGGTGAGGCATGGATGTTGTGTTTGTCTTACGGCACTGCCTCTCTCCCTTCTTTAGAACCCGTGGCCCAAAATTAGGAACGGGCGACTGCTTATATAGTCCATTGAGTTGCTCACGGTGGTCATTAAGCTTCCAAACAAGCAATAATCCCGGTGAGACATTAATGTTTTGTTTGTCTTACGGCACTAGCTTTCTCTCTTCCCTGGAACCAGTGACCCTAAATTAGGGACGGGCGACTGATTATAGTCCATTGAGTTGCTCACGGTGGTTGTTAAACCTTCAAACAAGCAAGAAAAACCAGAAATAATCCCGGTGAGTCATGGATGTTGTGTTTGTTTTACGGCACTATATCTCTCCCTTCCCTGGAACCAGTGGCCCTAAATTAGGGACGGACAACTGCTTATAGTCCATTAAGTTGCTCAGCGTGGTGGTTAAACCTCCAATGAAAAAAATAATGACATCAACCCGGCGTGCAACGTTGCCTAAAATCACAGCCCAATTAAGTTGTATCATCAGCAATCGGACACTGCTACATTCCTTGGGTTCTATGGAATTCCGGAGACAACGGCCCACTTTGGTGCCACTGCTAACCCGACGACACAAAACTGTGCGCCACGCCTGACCACGAGAACACTGCCATTGGATTAAAGATGACTGGAAACGTTGAGTCTTTTCCCACGAATCGCGATATCAACTGCTTCAGGAAAATGGCCGACTCCGAGTATAGCGACAACTTCACGAGGCAATGGATCACGCATGCCTACAAGAGATAGGCTGGATTTGGCTCTGCTATGGTGTGGGGTGTTTGTTTTATCTGGCACGTATTAGGACCCTTCATATGTCTGCAGACCGCACTGGCCGATGGAGGCTACGTAACCGTTCTTGAGGATCATTTTAACCCATTCATGTCATGCAACCACTTCGACGGGTGGAACCTCTTTCAACACGATACGTCTACAGTCGTCCGATGATGGCTTGAGGAACATTCCACGGAATTTGACATCCAGACTTGACCTTTTCGTTCGACGGATTTAGGCGGCGCCGAACACATTTAGGATGCTGTTGAAAGTGTGGTCAATTCCAGGAATCCTCCACTGGCGTATATTACGGAATTGTGAAACGCTCTTCACGAAGCATGATGTGCAGCATCTCGACAGTACTACAGAGAGCTCGTGGATTCCATGTTCCGTCCCGTTGCTGCCATCAACCGATCGCGAGGAGAACCAACGCGGCATTAATGGGGTATCCCAGTTTTTTTGTTTTTTTTTGACATTTCAGTGTATGTTATTGGGCTAAAGTCAGTTATCTTAAAAACTTTGAACTGAACGAATTTGCTCTTCACAGAAACCTCTTCTTCAAGAACGCCACAAACAGACACTCAGCAGAAACGCTTCTGCACACGCAGTTCGATAATTTATAAATTCTACTAAACATCTACATGTACTCAGAGAACGAAAATCCTTTTTCAGAAACCGACGTTTCTCAGCTAAAGGCGAACAGATTTTTCTTTAAAAGATAAATAAAATTCTATTTCGGCATCAGTTCGTATCATTTCATCTTTCATTCTCAACAGAACTTTTTGAGCGCTCACAGAAACTTAAAAATGAAAAGCAAAGACAACGGTGTCCTGACACTTTTCGTATTTCAGAATTCTTGAAGATATTCCATATTCATGATTTTCGCGAGAATATCGTCATTTGTGGGTGAGCACAGCAGCGACAGTAAAAATGTTCGTTTTAGACTGTTCTCGAAGTGATTAACATAAACTAAAAAAAAATGAGCGACTGGAAGTGAAACTTGGCTATTCCGCGTCTTTAGCTGCGTATTCTTTGCAGCTATAGCTCAAGACTTTTAACTATTCGTTTAACTTTCAGTTCCCAGAGGCAAAGCATCAAGGTGACAGATGGGCGCGTCAATACCAGCCAGGGAGGTTTTTCGGCGGAATATTATGTCCGAAATTTTTTAAATCATTGTTCTGTTGACTTGGTTAGAACATGATGGATTCGACTGTGCTGCTTTAAAACTGTATGAGTTTTGATTAATTCAGACAAAAATTTGACAAACTATAAAAAAATGAATAAGAAGCAGATGCAATGAAACTACTCCAACGACATCAATTTCTTTTTGCAATATAAATTTTAAAAAATGATACATTTCGTACTTAATACGCATTATTTCAGATATAACTTTAGACGTGTTGGTACATTTGTACCTTAGTGACGCTATGTTTTAATACTTCTGTAGCACAATATCCAGTTACCATTCGTAACCGTCGATGGACAGCGGATTACGGGGTATGCTTATTGAATAGCTAGACTGACGCTATTACTTTAGTTAAGTAAGAAACGTTTCAAATTCTACTACCTGTAATTGATGCGCTTTGGCCCATTGATGCTATTGCCCCATAAAGTCAAAGCAACCAAACTATTAACTTCACCCATTACCAATCACCTTCACCCATTACCAATCCCCTTCACTCATTACCAATCACCTTCACCCATTACCAATCACCTTCACCCATTACCTATCACCTTCACCCATTACCTATCACCTTCACCCATTACCTATCACTTTCACCCATTACCAATCGCCTTCACCCATTACCTACCACCTTCACGCATTACCAATCACCTTCACCCATTACCAATCACCTTCACCCGTTACCTATCACCTTCACCCATTGCCAATCACCTTCGCCCATTACCAATCACCTTTACCCATTACCAATCACATTCACCCATTACCTATCACCTCCACCCATTACCAATTACCTTCACACATTACCTATCACCTTCACCCATTACCAATCACCTTCACTCATTACCTATCACCTTCACCCATTACCAATCACCTTCACTCATTACCAATCACCTTCACCCATTACCTATAACCTTCACCCATTACCAATCCCCTACACTCATTACCTATCACCTTCACCCATTACCAATCACATTCACCCATTATCAATCAGCTTCACTCATTGCCTACCACCTTCACTCATTACCAATCCCCTTCACTCACTACCTATCAACTTCGCCCATTACCAATCACCTTCACCCGTTACCAATCATCTTCAGCCATTACCAATTGCTTTCACCCATTACCAATCACCTTCACCCGTTACCAATCATCTTCAGCCATTACCAATTGCTTTCACCCATTACCAATCACTTTCACCCATTACCAATCACCTACACCCATTACCAATCACCCTCACTCATTACCAATCACCTTCACCCATTACCTATCCCCTTCATCCATTACCTATCCCCTTCACCCATTACCTATCCCCTTCACCCATTACCAATCACCTTCACCCATTACCAATCACTTTCACCCATTACCAATCACCTTCACCCATTACCAATCACCTTCACTCATTACCTATCACATTCACCCATTACCTATCACCTTCACTCATTACCTATCACCTTCACCCATTACCTATTAATTTCATGTACTTCCCTTTCTCATCAAGACAACGCTGCATTTTGTTCTTCCACTGAGAAAAGAGCTGCTGTAGCTCGTTTGGTGTGTATGTGTTGAAAAGCATGGCCGTTCTATTCTTCACCAAACTAATTCGAAATGGATCCCCTTGAGTACAGATTTGACTTAAAGGAAAAGCGAAAAGTCGCATGGGGTCAACGTACAAAAACAAGTACGCAGCTCACTACAACACAATGTGTACACAACAGCTAACTACAACAGCCGTAAAAAGCACCGCGATGCGTTATTCTGCTAAAACTTGGTTCACTAAAACCCCTGAATGAACTAGCGCATTTATCTCGGGAAACATGAATCCAGATTTCCACAGCTCTAGCTTCTTTTTCTGACTAGCTCTCTCAAAGGCACAAGAACCTTTCTGTGGTAATTCTGGATCACTGAAGCTCCATCGAGAACCCAACCTGCCAAAACTATATATTTAATATATATAAAAAAAATATAGCGTTGAACTTAGAATTTTTAAAACGTGCAGTTTTTATCTTTGGTGCAATTACTGTTTTTCTATGCTTTGACTGCTTCCTTGTTTCAGGATCGATTGGAAGATCCAGGTTTCATCACAGGCGATAACACTTTTTTGAATGTTTGTGATTCCCCTGAATTTGACCCGGAATATAGCGCCTGCTTGAAAATGTTTGGTTCTTTTGTCACGAGAAGCAAAAATGTTTCCCTTATTTGCGCATTAATATTCTGCAAATGACCTAATTTTCCTCTTGTGAAATTTTCCCCTTGCACGGCACTCTCCGGATGCATGTTGTGCTTTACTATCGATTTCGAGTAATGTAAATTGTACCTACGGTTCATTTAAGATTTTGAGATTCTCAAACTAATTTTGTATTGCGTTCCTTTTCGGAAGAAGAAAAGTCATGGCTGCAGTTAGAACTACAGAAACAAGAGAAACGAAATGGCGGAGAAAGGAAAATGTTAGCCCCTAATAGAAAGACGATTAAATACATTATTTAGTCACGTACTCCAAATATAAACTGAATTGAAATGTTATTATATATATACACCTACCTATGTGGCAACGTATTGCTGCACGTTTTGCGCTCCCTAAAACAGCCAGGAGTCTTGGTAAGGACTCAATGAGGTGTTGAAAGCACGTAATGGCTTTGCCGCCCACGAAGCGAGTTCTGTCTGAGGTAGAGCATTCACAGTGATCAGTGGAGACTGGCGAGGTCTAACAGGTGATTGCAATTCGTTCCTCGAATTCTCAATGCGTTTGAGGTCCGGTGTCAAGATGGGGGAGTGGTTCAAGTGCGGTAAACTCACTTCAATGCTCCTTTTTCTAATTGGTTGCCACCAGGGAAGTATGTGTTCTGGTCTCCTCTTGAAAGATGGCGCCATAGTGCGGAAAGAGAATCGTTACGAACTGGCGGATACGATCGGCGAGGATGTTAATATACATTTTACTGGTGACGGAAGTCTAGACTAGAAGAGAAGCCCCAATGAAATCATTGTAAACACAAAACGAACTACACTGCTGGCCACCCAAAATGCAACACCAAGAAGGACATGAGATAGAAAATCCAGATTTACTAGACACATAACAACAGATACAAAGATGAAACGATTGAGCTTACAGGCCCGTGCGACTTGCGGAACACACAGAATTCAGTAGTTCGTGTGGCCCCCTTGGCAGGCAAAAACGGCCGCTACACGCCGCGGCATCGAACGAAAGAGGTTTTGGATGTGGGTTTGGGATTTGTCGGTCCAGTCTGCTTAAACACGTTGCCACAGTTCATCAGGCGTAGCCGCGGGTGGTGCATGCCGGGCCACTCTGTTGCCAATCAGCGACCAGACGTGTCCGATGGACGACATATCGGGAGAACAGGCGAGCCACGGCAGCAATGACACCTGGTGGTTCGTGAAGAATTGTTGCACGATGCGTGCCACGTGCGGTCGTGCATTGTCCTGTTGAAACGTGGCCGCTGGCAGGTCCTGCAGGTAAAGGAGGACTACAGGCTCCAAAACGTCGGAGATGTAGCGGTGGCTGTTGAGTGTACCGGCGATTCGTACCAGAGGGGTGCGGGTGTCATATCCAATTGAGCCCTAAACCATAACGCCAGGCGTCGGACCGGTATGACGATGCATAATGCACGCGTCATACAGTCTCTCGCAGCGGTGCCGCCACACGCAGATCCGACCATCGTGGTGTTGGAGACAGAAGCGGGATTCGTCGGAAAAAATAATGTCGTGCCATTCCGTAGTCCAGGTGTGGCGTTCAACGGCCCACTGCCGCCGCACTCGCCGGGGGTGTAACGTCAATGGTAATCGGAGCAATGGGCGCCATGCGACAAGTACCTCCTCTTATAGACGACGTTGAATGGTACGTGCTGACACAGGTTGTTGCGCAACGCACCCTAATTCCTGCGCTAACGTTCGTGATGGGGCGGTGCGAGCCGTCAATGCCCGCCGCACAACATGCCGGTCCTCTCGTTCGGTGCTGTGCCGCGGGAGCGGCAATCACTCACGTCTGTCCGTTCGTCCCTCCTGCACCTACGGAATCCATACTCGTCTCACTGTGGCTGGATATCGTACCACACGGGCGCCGATGTCTCGGTACGATAAACCGCTGTCGCGATAAGCCACTATTCGTCTTCTTTCGAACTCCGAAACGTGGTGGAATGACTGCCGTATTCTGCGACGAGGCATCAGGCAGCTTCCCACGCACAGGGCCGGCAGCACAACACACTTCCACTACTTACACCCCGCCTTCTGTGCACCCTTCATATAGTGCTTCTCGGTGGCATGCCAGGCATACATGATTTGCATATGCCCTGCAATGCTAATCGTTTTGTTGTCCTCTCGCGGGCGACGCATGCTGCGAATTTCAGGCTAATCGGATGCTTCCTTCTTGGTGTTGCCTTTTGGGTGGCCATCAGTGTATAATAAAGAATCTGAGGCTGGCGTATGCAGGATTGAATAATTAAAAACTTGCATTTAAAAAATGATATGTATTTAAAAGTTAAAATCAGCTACACGATCAAGCACTTTCGAGGCTACTTTAGCCTCATCATCGGGCCCAATTGCGCGAAAGGATGGTTACAGGGATTTATATACAATCATGGAATAACAAATGGTGTTGCCAAACTGGAAATGGCATATTACAAATAATTATATGTAAATTAAACTCACGTATCTGGAGGTCCAACAGGTGAATCATTTAGCTGTTCCAGCAGCAGAATCCAAAGGCGTGGTATAATTACAGGCAAATCGTCATTCCAACACCTAGAGGCAAACCGTGTAATATACACAAACTTTCAGCAAGCAACAACTAATGTTTATCAGGTGCAGAAGCAATCAGTGTGGTACGACTCCAGTATGGGTAATTTTGACCTTGCTCTACTGTCCGGGCTAAGGCAGAAGAAGTAGAGCCAACACGAAGTGCATATTTGTGCTCTGCCACCCGTACTTGCACTGAACGTAGGGTAGAGCCTATATAGGAGGCGTATTCAGAATCTGGTGAATGTGAAACTAGTCGAATGTTATAAACACCAGATCTATGCAGTGGGTGAATCATGTCACGGTCCTTGCGCAGCTAATTGAATAAATTGAAGGTGCGTATTCCAAAAGAAATATGGAACCTAGCGCAGGCATTCCCAAGGATGTTGACAATGGTTGGGTTCTAGTCAATCGTACCTCCATATCGTACAGTTTGCGATTCCCGTTGCAATGCTGTGAATTGAAGACGATTCATCCTTCTGTCCAGGCGGGATGTGTCGTCGTGGGGTTAGCCAAACGTGGACGCAACTGTCAAAATCCTCTGAAATTCTGCTCGTTGTAAAGAGGGGTTCGAAAAATGGAAATAGGAGCGGTTGAGTATGAATCTAAACGCTGCTAGCGCTTATGGTTCCATGGGTGTGAAGAGTCACAACGAATAAGTACCGGACACGCAGATGGCTTCCTGTACACGTAATATTGCAAACCTGTTGAGAACTATGTGAAAGAAGGAAGTCTAAAAACGGTAGGGAGCTTTGTTATTTCAACTCAATGGTTAATTTAATCGTAGGATACTGTGAAGATAAAAAAATCTGTAAAGGAATGAGGTTGTTCAACAGAAAAGGACAAAAAACCAGAATGTCATCTACATAACGGATATACAGAAGGGGTTTGAGCGGAAATTCCGAAAGAGCGGTATTTTCTAATTCCTGTATGAGAAACTCTAAAAGAACAGGAGACAGGGGAGCCCATAGGTGTTCCCCCTGTTGTTAGTAGATGACATTATTAAATTTGTAAAAAGAGCGTGAGGCTACAAGCTGTAAAGCTGACATTATGACCTCCACTTCGAGAGGGGAAAGGCCAGGGTAAGTGGAAAGTTTCCTCTCGATAATGCTATGAACGGTAGGGAAGGGCACCTTTGGAAATAAAGACTCCACATCCAATGAAGCTCTAAGAAATATGCCTTGAAAAGAAAATGCTCGAATGATATCAAGAGCTTGGTTGGAACTTCTGATAGAATATGGAAAAGAACTAGTCAGGGAGCCAAAATCTTCGCCAGAGCTGACTCAAGGGGCGAGATGGGCTATTTGCACTTGAGACCAGGGGAAGAACTGGATAACCTGGTTTATGTAACTTGATTTTACCAAATGCAAGTGGGATACTGGGTCCAGGGGGCGGATGTTAGTTTGCAGAGATTACCTGGTGTAAACAACCCTGACTTTTTAGTCTGGAAATGGCCGAGATCAAGGCTTTAGTCGGGTCTTGAGAGATTACCTTATGAGGAATCTTTTAGATAGCTGCATGCATTTTAGCGTTATAGTAACTGGAATCCAGTATTACTATTTGCTGTGATTTATCAGCACTGATAACAGAGAGAGTAGTATTATGGGCAATTGCTTTAAGCTGACTTCTCTCATAGCGCAGGTAAGAAGATTCTGAACAAGCAGAATGTAAGGAATGAGACCTGAAGGGTTGAGAGTCAGGTCTAGCCAATACCTTGGCAATAGAATGTCTAACAGGATCTCGATGAGTTTCCGGCAAGGCCCTAACTATTCGTTCAACCTGGGTAACAGTGCTAACATATGCTCCAGAACACATCGGGAAAGCAAATTTATATCCATGAGACAAGGCCTTAATCTGTGGTTGAGTCAAAGGAGTAGAACTCAGGTTGATAAACGGAAATAAATTAGAAGAGCTTGAGGATTTCAGATAACTTTCTCCGAAGATCGTAAAAAATTCTGTAAGCTCGATCCATTCGTGAAGGTTAGTACACAACGAACTGTATACAATCTGCACTTGCCCGAATAATGACCCAAATGTGGCGTGCTGGGTCCATCATTTCTTGTGGTTTACACTACACAGGCAACCTTCCATGGGTGTGATAGAGTTGAAACTGTTGTTCGTCAGACCACATGACAAGTGTTTCTAGTCCTACGCACTCCAGGTGCGATGTGGCTTTGCAAACTGCCTTTCGGTACTTGCAGTCAACAAGAGTACACGGTGTGGAGGTGGACTGCAAAAGCCTTTTTAATGGAACGACGGATATTGTTTGTGCATACGCTTTGTCCACTTTAAATTTTGACGTCTTCTGCTTCGCAGCATCATGAGATTCCTTGTAACAATGCGAGACAATCTGCGCTTCGTTCATGAGTGAATTGCACGTTTACAGCCAAATTTCATCTGTTTGTTGGATGTCCTGTCGACCATACGGAAGAATTGTCGTGGTATTATATACACTATATTGAAAAAAATTCACCGGACACCCTTTCAAAAGCAAATGAACGGATACGCTGCATTGTTAAGATACGCGGTACAGCTGCAGACGGTACAAAAACAAGCCTTCAGCTGACCACGATCTTATCGCACTGTGAGGTTGAGTTAACATTTCGCCGCGAGAGAGAACTGATTTTGAGAAAGGAAACATTTTTCGGTATTATATTAATCGGTTGTCCATAAGAGAACCCGAGAAGCATTTAAACACACCACAAGGCAACTGTTTTGTATGAAGTGAATACGTGGAAGACACATGGCGTGCCTGAAGCAGCAAAACGTACCGGCAGACCAAAGAAAATCAGTGATAGAGGACTTCGAAGCCTCAGGAGAGTCGTTTCAGCTAATCGACGGAGTACAGCAAAAGACCTCAGTGTAAAGGTTAGAGTAAAAATGCTGGAACCTCGTTATGCACACGTACTATTCGCATAGAACTTCATTTCATGGATTACCTTGGTCGTGCGGCTGCTCATAAGCCTTTTATCTCCACTCAGAATGCTACTCGTCCTTTAGCATGGTGAACATTTATCGTGGACCCTAGATCAATGGAAACGGGTCCTATGGACTAATGAAATCCAGATACACAATCAATTGATCTGCTGGCCGTGTGTGGGTATGGCGGCAGCTCGAGGGTTCACTATTTACCACATTGTACTGTTCCTGTGGTCAAGTTTGGAGCTGGCAGTGTACTCGTGTGGGGATGTTTTTCGTAGTATGGTCCTGGCCCATTGGTTATCGTGTACAAACCTGTTAACCAGCACGTCTACCTAAATAATCTGGACAATTATGCCCTACGAACGCTGTGACAATACTATGGAACCAAGTCCTGTTGGTATAAGTAGGATAATGCACCGAGCTATAAAGCAAGGACTGTTATGGCGCAGTTTGACGATAATTCCCTATCGTGTGTGGACTGGCCAGCTGAGTGCCCTGATCTTAATCCCATAGAGCACCCATGGGATGAATTAGAGCTCCAAATAAAATGTTTGGAACCAAGGCCTACTACTAAGCAACAGTTATCAGCAGCATTCTGTACTGAATGGAAGCGCATACCTATTGCTCTGTTTCCAAACATTTGCCGAAAGCATGTCTCGAAGGGTCAGTGCCTGCATTAAGGCCAAAGGTGGACCTACACTGTACTAATGTATGTCAATATATGCTATGTTGTGTTTCTCTTCTAGGTGTCCGGTGAATTTTGTCAATATAGTGTATTTGCAACGGTCTGATGCGGATATCTCAAAACTTAAGCAGTTGTGGTATTGAACAAGCACACGTCTTCGCAGGTATTATCTGGCCACGGTGAAACTCATTCACACCGCGCTACCTTTGCCTATGACCACATTTCCGTTGATCTTCTCCAATGCTGAGAAACTTGCTTCATTGATAGGCTTTGCCAAATTTAAGCGTCTCACGCGTGACCAGGAGCGATACTTCAGCTTTGCGTGTTATTATCGAGGTGTATATAATTTGTCCATTCATTGTATTGCTGCACTGATAACAAGAGTTTTGATATAGAATGTACAAAAAGCAAATGTGTTTTCATGATTAGGAGACTTAGGAATTTGTACTGAATGCATACATTCACTGCAGTAAAAAACAAAGAGTATACAAATTGCGTCTTAAACGATAAACCAGGGAAGCTCCGGTAACAATTCAGCAAGTAAGTTAATAAATGGTTCACATATGATTTGTTATGTACTTGAACTTGAGGAAAGATCATACTTGTAATCGGAGTTTTTTTCTTCTTTCGGAAGCGAAGACGAACTTCCTGTGACAAAGTCTGACATTCTTTCCGGGATCATCTGGTTTGGCAAATGGCACGTGAACAAAAGACGACAATATAAGGCAATCTGAAGACTTATCATTTCTGAGAAGGGAGAAGATGAGATCTTCGTAATCCGATTTCAGTTGTTCTACTACAGTGACCTGCCAAGATTAATCTGCTGGCAAGTAGTATAATATAATCGATAATGTGCATCCAACAAGGATGCACGATCAGTAATTGTTTTTCTCTTATTCTCGTCATTAGCTTAGCACATAATCTGCACGTCCTATCCCTTGTCAGTCATCAACAGATTTCTCATTGACAATTTGCTCAAAATCATTTACTCTCACGAATTTCTAATGCATGTAATATGCCACTGCTAACAAGATAATTGAGTGGTTTTAAGAGTTCTTTCAATAGTGGCCTTTCACCGGGATATAATATACCATGTGTTTATACCTACTGTAAAAGGCCCAAGTGGTATACGTACGTTTAAAAATTTCCCAGTTCAGGCAGTGGCGCCCATATGAGTACTTATAGCTAAGAAAAATCCTTATCTCCTTCAAGGCTGTCAAACATTCTAGTAAATGTACAAGATACTAAATTACAACATAAATAATTGATACAATCAATCATTAATATATTATTATTTTTTAAATATGCTTTAAAAAAAGGTTTCTTGTGTTATAGTGTTTTAAATTTATCAAACATTTAGGCTATACCAACTGCTGGGGGGGTGCTCGAGCCTTCCCCCTCCTGAAATAGGCGCCCTTGACTTCAGGGATATAGAAGTTCACTGCTTAACGGAGAAGGGACGCAGATTTGGGTCTGATATCCAAAGGGGACGTATTTACGAAGAACAGATTTGTGCTATGTCTCGTGAATACAGGTGAGTCGTTCGCTCCTGATGAGACATAAAACACCTTGTCGACAAGGTGAACAAAGCGTTCCGTTCAGAAGATGCACCGAATGCTGTTTCCGATTGATATTACCCAACGGCGTGATCACGTCACGTGAATGAAACGCTTTTGTATCACTTTACTAACCTAAGATGTTTCCGGAACACTTGGCTGACCCCTATATTTGACTGAGATCTCTGATAAGTTTACTGATCCGAGATAGTCTTAGTCAGATGACTTCATTGACAGCGTTATAAAAGACCTGTTCAATTTGTCTAGAACTTCTGCAACTTTGGATCAGAGGAAGTGAATTTATGGAAAGAAATTTGATTTACTGTGTTTTTACGTTTTGGTGAGTCACGAACTTCCAAAAATGAATAAAAGGAAAATTAATAAACTGTATACTTTCGGAATGTAAAAATCATCCAGTTTAATTTTGGCGATGCAGATGAATGTGTGTGTGCAATTATCTGTCGCCACTTCCGATTAAAATGAAAAAAATTATGTAACTGGCTAACTTACTGGCAAATCACTTTCTTCAAAACCTCTCAAGATATATGCATTGGAAGTAGGAATGAAGCATCATTCTTTAAGTTCATTGCAATCCGGTGTTTCATAGACAACGGTTATCTGCAGATAAACGTCATGTGTCCCTGACTGCCGCAGTCACGTGACTCAGGGCTATTGCTGCCGTCTGTAGGATTCACCACACTCCAGAACTGGTTGCGTATTTAGTCTAGAATTTCATTCAACCTCTTTTTCCGTTTAATTCCTTCACACAGAATCATACTCCATGTTTCTACACGTAGTAATACCAGAACAATTGTCATATTAGTTCGCTTCAGTAAACACATTCGCCATTTAGCACAACAATTATAGTTTACTATCGGTTTCTTTTGAAGAAAAAGAAAAAATGGGTGAAAGTTTGAATTATACTGTACTCCAGACATTCAAAAATTATCTGCATTTTAAAAAGAGCTAAAATTACGTATAGAATTTTCAAGTTTTATTTTCCATAAAGCGCAAAAACAGAAGGATCTTCGTTTTATCTATATCAATCCCCTAGACGTGAACTACTGCCTCTATCTTTTCATCTAAACGTAAGTAAGAAACTAGGAAAAGTCCGACAGACAGAATAAACGAGAACCATATTTCCTGGACTGAGGTTTTAGTTATCTTAACAGATTTTTCTCGCTACTGCTCACGATAAATGCATTAGTAGGGGTTATCGATTTCCAAGAGCAACTCTTACGGTAGGCTATAAACAGTCTCCCATCCATAATTTGGCACCGTATGTTCCAGGAAAAGAGGGAAAGTCAATCTGGAAAACGCACGTGTGGGTTACATGTCAAAATAACCCGGAAAGCAAAACCCGGGTCAAAATATCCCAGTTAAAATAATCCGGCGTCAAAATAACCCGGCGTCAAAATAACCCATAGTTAAAATCTGGAAAAACTCGTTGTTGTTTTTTGTGTCTCCTAATAGCAACGAAAAGCAAAATAGATTTTTCGACTTGAGCCGTTTGTTTTCCACTTTAGTATTCGACTAAATTGCAAATCCTCTGGAAAAAATGTCTTACCAACCCAAGAACATAATCATCATCATCATCATCATTGTCAACCATTATCAATCCACTGCTGGACGAAGGTCTCCCCACGTTTCCACCACAACGGTCTGTCTTGTGCCAGTCTCCTCCATGTTACCCCTGCATACTTTCGAATTTCATCCAACCATCTCCCATGTGGTCTTCCTCTGGGTCTTTTCCTGTCCCTTGGAATCCAATCTAAAATTTCGGCTGTCCATCGATGATCTGTCCTTCTGGCAGTATGTCCAGCCCATTGTCATTTCAGGGATTTAACTCTGATCATGATGTCTTCCACTCTTGTCATTTTTCGGATCCACGAGTTCCTCTTCTTATCTCTCCTGGTTACACCAAGTATGCACCTCTCCATGCTTCTTTGAGTTGTCTGCAGCCTTTGTATGTATCTTTTAGTTAAGGTCCACTTCTCTGCACCATACGTAAGCACTGGAAGGATGCATTGATAAAACACATTTCTTTTAAGACATAATGGCATATTGCTCTTGAAATTTATGCTGTTTCTTCCAAAAGCTCTCCAGGCAAGTTTTGTAAGCCGATTAATTTCTTCATCAATGTGACCCTCACTTGATATCTGCTGTCCAAGATAAACGTACGTGTATGTTATCTCCAGCTTTTCTCCATCAATCGATAAATCTTCATTTCTTGTAAAAGCATTGAACATCACTTTTGTCTTCTGAAAGTTCATTTTTAATCCCACTTCTTTACTCTTGTCAGCAAGTTCCTGGATTATACTCTGCAGCTCTGATGGGCTAGTTGCAAAAATGACTACGTCATCAGCAAAACGAAGGTGGGTTAGATAATCTCCATTAATCTTTATCCCCTTGTTTTTCCAGCTCAGTGACTGAAAAACACCCTCCAATGTGGCATTAAAGAGCTTCGGAGATATGGTGTCACCTTGTCTCACTCCCTTTCCAATTTTTGTGTTGTATTTTCAAACAGCCGAATCTTTGCACTTGCATTTTCATAGATGTTATTAATAATATTAATGTATGCATCTTCAATACCACAGGTTTTCAGAGCCATTGTAACTGCTGATGGTTTCACCAAATCAAAGGCTTTTTCATAATCGATAAAAGCCATGCACAATGGAAGTTCATATTCCCTCGCTCTTTCAATTAGTTCTCTCAGCACATGGATATGATCTATTGTGCTGTAGCCACTCCTGAATCCAGCTTGTTCTCTCGGTTGAGCCATGTCCAGTGCTACCTTCAAGCGGTGTGAAAGAACTTTAGTGAAGATTTTATAAACTACTGATAGGAGGCTGATAGGTCTGTAGTTTCCGAGGTCCTCAATGTCACCTTTCTTATGTAGCAGGATCATTATAGCGGTGTTCCAATCCTCAGGAATCTTTCCTTCATTAAGGCATCGAGTGAAAATTTGGGCGAGTACTGTTTCGATTTCTTCACTTGCTTCTTGTATGATGTCTACAGTAATTCCATCTTCTCCTGGAGCTTTTCCCCGCTTCATGTTCTTGATTGCATGTGCAACTTCTGCTGGAAGGACTGGAGGAACTCTGGTACTGGTATCTTTCATGATGTCTGGAGTGCATGTATCATCCCTTTCATATAATATGGAGTAGAAATCTTTCACTCTTATCAAAATGTCGCCTCTATTTCTTGTTACAGAACCATCTTTTTTCTCAGTGCCATAATCTGTTTTCTTCCCTTACTGAGATGTCCCTTTGCTATCTTTAGGCTTTGGTTGTTTTCAATTGCTTTCCTCACTAGTTCACAGTTGAAATTTCTTACGTCTTCAGTGATACTTTTTCGTACTGTCTTGCATAGCTCTATATATTCCACTTTGGAAGTCACATCTTCTTTAGTTGTCCTCATCTCTCTTCTTTTTTGCATCAACATTTTCGTTTTTCCTGATAATTTATTTACATGCAACTTGTTCTTAGACCCAGCTAATGTTGTTGCTGTTTCCATAAGAGCTTTGGTTACTTTTCTGTTAACTTCAGAGATGTCCACTTCTTCCGATGTTTGGCCTTCTAAAGCAGAGAACCTGTTCTTCAGTTCCAACTTGAAGGTATTATGGTGTTTTTTAAGGTTGGTTATGTCAATAGATTTTGTTTGTCTTATGAGCTTGCCACGTTCAAGTTTAGTGTTGAGGTGCATCTTACATCTCACCAATCTATGGTCACTACCTGTGTTGAACTTGTTTAGCACACTGCAGTCTTCTATGACGAATTTTTTGTTACACATAATAAAATCAATTTCACTTGTCGTCCCACTTGGATGTCTCCATGTCCATTTCCTGTGTGGCTTTTTCTTGAAGAAGGAGTTCAAGATGAAAAACCCTTCTGCCTCTGCAAACTCAACGAGAGTATTTCCACGCTGGTTTCTGTTGCCGTGACCGAATTTACCCACTGAAGTTTCATTCTGTTGCCGTTGCTCTATTTTTGCATTGAAATCTTCCATAATTATTTTCAAGTGCTGCTTACCTTTATTATTTAGATGACAAATTTCCCCATAAAATTCTTCAATTTCTTCTTCAGGATGACTTGTGGTGGGTGCATAAGTTTGAATAATCTGAGCCTGGTATCTTTTCGAGAGTTGGATAACAAGCCGTGCAGCTCTGTCAGAGGAACTTTTAACTTCTACAACTTTATCCTTCAGTTTCTTGTTTATTATAAATCCAACACCACTAGTTCTGCCAGTATCAGTCCCACGATAGTAGAAGAGATGTCCACTTTTCAGTTCAATGAGTTCTTCTCCTTATCTCGCTTAGCCTGACGATGTCCCACTTGATCCTTTGTAGTTCCTCTTCCAATTCAAGAAGCCTTGAATTAGAAGATAGGGAGCGTCCATTATACGTAGCCAAGGTCAGCATCAGATGGCAGCCTAGTCCGGTCCTCCGGGGATTCTTAGCACCCTCTGCCTTCATGTCGCACTGGCCGCTGCCTTGTGCCAGGTACATTCCAGCTGCCGGAGACTGAGGGCCAAGATTTAGGTTGTGGAGTCATTTTGGAGGGGTTCGGCCATAACTCACCACGCTGGCCAAGCGGGTTGGTGAGTGTGGGATAGAATTTCCTCTAATCCCGATGGTATAGTTATACCGCTATTGGCGGTCGTCAGAGTCCCTTTAGTAGGAACAGGATGCACCACGAGAAGGCGGCGTTGACATTTGTCAAGGAGAGGCTGTGATGTTACGCATCACCTGACCTTACATCCCAAGAACATAATACCGGTTAAAATAGTTACTTAAAGAACATGGCAAAGTGAGTGAGTGAAAGTATTTCTTTGCATTAAATGACATCCCGAATTTTAAAAATGTCAACATTTAGCGATTAAAATATGACGAAAAGAAAGGAAAAGAATTTGAAAATATATAATTTTTACTTTTCTATTAAGCGATTACAAACTATAATGGATCATTTAATAGAATTAATTTCGAGCTTTTTAATTAAGCGAGTTCCTGGAATGTTGCTCAAGTTTTGATTTGTTCCGCATAAAGGGATTCCTTTATGAGGTGCTACTAACATAATATTATGGTGTTTTTTTCTTTCTCTCGAATTTATTTAAAGAAGGCAATGTTGCAGTTGCATATAATTAAATTTGGAAGCTATAATCACTATCCTTGCGTTTTTCCTTAATGCCAGTCAGTATCCTGTTTAGATTAAACAGATTTGAAAAAAAATGTGTACTTATTTTCATTAAAATCTTGGTTTACACTAAATAAAATATTGACATGGATGTCAGTTTTTCCTGCGTGTATTGTTGACGCTGTTATTATTATTATTTTTTTTTTGAATTCCATCTTGGCTGTAAGTTTTCAAATTCAAAGCGTATTTGAATTTAAAATTGTTCACAACACTTCTCGCGCAAGTCCTTAAGTTTTATCGACCAAGTATAGACGATCTACCCGTCCTTTACAGTGACGTCACTACGTAAAGGATCGATACTTCCGCTGCGAGGTTGGATGGAATGAGCAAACATTTTTGTCTATTGACCTCGCTTGTGGCTGTTTGAATGTCCGGGCGCATCGGGCGTTGTAGTCGCGAAGGGGTTAACAGAAAAGATTTGGATTCATTGCTGCCGCACGTTTTCCGAAACCTTGAAAACGTATCGAATTCTGAAATAATGGCGAGGAGAGCATGAGCTTCATACAAATTAATAATCGATATTAAAAATATATATGTTTGTATCAGTCTTTTTTTCCTAATTAGCGCAACTACTATACGCCAACTAACGCCACATTTACCCAAATACTAGCTATATTGTTAGGTTTACAAATACGTTTTAAAGCGTTTAAAGACAACGCAACATGCAATATGCGAGAAAACAGCAATACCTTTACGAATCAAAATATGCGCCGTCATTATCTATCAGTTTCCGCCATCTGTCGGGCAGCTCCAGCCATGAAGAATACTTCATCGTGTTACGCAATGAAGTCGTCTACACATTTTTGCGCTTAGTCACATGTCTGGAACCGTACAGCAGACAAACCATGTTGCATCGATTGGAACAAATATTAGTCTGAAGGGCTATGTCTAGACCATACGTCAGGTGCTCCAAAAACTTCCAAGTCAAGGATCAATAACGCTTTCTTGACCGATTTCGCGACATGCGGTGCGGCCTAGCGTTGTCAAGGAGTAATTTCACGGAACGCAATTCTTTGCCTGTGAATGGACGTTTCCGACAGATTTGTTGGTTCATTCGCAGCAATTATTGCTTGTAGCGGTCAGCAGTAACAGTTTGACCCTGTTTCAATAGTTCATATCCCACCAGATCCACAGCAGACCTTTCTTGGAACGAATATTGCGTTTCGGTATCGAATTTGTTGCTTCACCGTGATCTACCCAGTGCCTTTTTTTTTTTTTTTTTGCTTTTGGGATTGTCGTACGATATTCACCTTTCATCACCTGTAACAATTTTCCACAGGAAAGACTTTCTGTGTTGTTTATTCAACAAATTCCAACACTTCATGACACGTTCATCCTAGTTCCTCTGGCTCAGGTCATGTGGCACTCATTTTCGTTCCTTCTGAATATTTCCCACTGCGCGAAACCAACTGCAAATGGTTTGTTGAGTTACCCCCAATTGTTTAGCTAGTTCCTTTTGCGTTTGAAACGAATCTGTATTCCGCAGTGCTTGCATTTCCTCATTTGCAACTTTCTGCGCGGCGCTGCTACATTCTCAATCGCCAACATGAATTTAAACCGTCAAAAACCAAAACTCACACTTGCTTTTCAATACAATATTCTTCCCCAGAACAGAACAGATCGTTGCACATGCTTTTGCAGTACTTTTCCTTGATGAAATTCGTAACGAATGCAGTATCGCTTGCCATCTTTCGCCTACCAATGTGCAAGTGCGTTTGACTGTTAGGCAAACGTTTCTCTGTGCCGCTTTTTATACTCTGGACCAGTTACGGTCACATGACAACAACGTGGGGGAATGTCGGATATGTAAATTATTGGTATACGACACGCAAAAAACGCTTTAGCACTTATTTGTAAAACTTCGCGCGCGAAAGTTTTGCATCCACTCTTGCTTCGTGCATCCACTCTTGCTGATAGCAATATAAATGCAAATTTTACGATACCAAAATTATATACAATCATAATATTAAGCAAATGAAATAAAAATGTTCAATTGAAATTAACAATTTCAAACTATTAAAAAAATTATTTCAGATAATTTTGACTAATGAATAAAGCTTTCAAAGAGGTTAGATGCGCTTTCAAAAGTCCTTTTATCGAGCACAATAAAAGCACACTCATTAGCTAAACGATGTCTGATTAGGTTAGATGCACTTAAAAATAACCAAGACTATAACAGTCGGTAAATGGATACAAAAAAATGTCATTTCCCTTCATAAATACGTCTTGCGCGAACTCCTGAGAACCGGGTTTGCACTATGGACCTCTCTTGATTCCATTTGTCTGTTATTTTTTTATGTTATTAGTAATTTAGTTGACAACGAGCATGGTATCCGGCAAAAGTAAAATAAGGGAAGAAGTGTATATTAAATATTAAAAACAGTATTTCATATTTGCCACAAAACTTCGCATCGTAACTCGACGTAGAGCTACCGATACCAGTAAGACACACGGTCACACGTTCTTGCAGTATCTTTCTCTACCTCCTACCTGTTTCTGTGGGGGGAGGAAGAAGTTAAATCATAAATTTTATCAGTTTAAGTATGTATAGGAATTTGGAACTGGATACTCCAATCCTACCTGCAAATTTTGGACCAGAATACTGCATGCCGTCTTAATCCTGAGGGGACTATGACATGATACAAACCAATGGTGTCAAGAAATTTTAAATTATGGGGGAAGGGGTACTATGGTTTTCCCAAGACCCCAAACTATAATGCTGTTCTTTTAAATAATTTGAAAACTAAGAAGGTTCCAACAAAGTGAAAGTGCGACCTACTTCGATTTGGGAGAGACGATTGTTCCCCACCCTTTTCCATTTCGACTCGAGAAATGAGATTGCTGGGTTATTTTAACACTGGTTATTAAGTCGTGGGTTATTATAACGCGGGGTATTTTGACGTATCATAATTGTGACCTGGGGTTATTTTGTAACGGTTTTTTTTCACGCTGGGTTATTGTGACACCGGGTTGTTTTGACCGGGTTATTACGACGCGGGTTATTTTTTCCAGGTTATTTTGACGGTACACCGTACGTGTGTACCGTCAAAATAACCGACGAACAGCAAGAAACTATAACTTTGACTAATCGTCCACCGGTACGGCACACAGTAACGTTTTTCTTCTGAACGATCAGAAATATATTCTTCTGCTGTTTTCCTTTCAAAAGCTAGTGTTTGTCAGTTAGGACAATAATGTATTCGTCCAACTTTTGCTTTGAGTGACAGTAGCAACTCTTCAAATTCGAAGAAATTTGGCTAAACGTTCCACTGAAGTACTGGCAAACTCATGTCAGCCGCCCAGGTGGCGCAGTGGTCTAAGCGATGGCCTCTGATCATTCGTTCGAACGGGGTCCGGGTTCGAATCCCAGTGAGGCATGGATGTTGTGTTCGTCTTACGGCACTGGCTCTCTCCCTTCCCTGGAACCAGTGACTCTAAATTAGGGGCGGGCGACTGCTTATAGCCCATTGAGTTGCTCACGGTGGTCGTTAAACCTCCAACCAAAAAAAAAAAAACTCATGTCAAAACCATTTTCCATTTCAGGCAGTAATTGGTGAAAATAGAGCTGAACCGTTACCATTTGACTTGATCCGACACATACTAATTAGGATTCAGATCTGAGGTCTCAAGTGGCAAACAAAGAAGGAAAACGTTTCCATCGTCTACCTGAAACGACCAGGAGTTAAAAAAATAGTGCATTTTATTGCCGAAATTATCCAACGTCACAGGGTATAAGTGTGACAAATCAACATGTTCAGCAATGATACTCAATCTTGGTTATTCAGGTGTTGGTTTAATCTTACCAATGCCCTTAACTTCGCAGATGAAGTCATGGACCGCACCATTACATTGCACATGCTAGCAAGGGAAATAATGACGGCGCAAGATGTCAGGGCTTTGTTATTCTCTCCAGAGTGATCACACTTTGATCGACATGATGCAGTTGAAAATACAATCACGTTTGTGTGTTCTTACTACTTTTCCTGTACCAAGACTGCAACTCTCTGATACTCTACAAAGACTGCAACTCTCTGATACTCTCTGATACTCGGTGTCCAATTCTTTCAGCATCCAATATTCTCCCACGCTCAACTGGAACCTCGTCGCTCCCTACTGAACTCTCAGTAACGTATTTCGAAGTACTACTGGGAGATAAAGGTGAGCTTAATGTTGATTTTCCTATGACAGTAAAAACTGTGGCAATTCCACGGAAGTAACGGTGACTTTATACGGGATAAAATCGCCATTTACGACAGCGGTGACGAAGTTGTAACGGCGCCGGAAATGCGAGTTACCGTGTTACCTGTAACACTGGCAAAATCACTGTTTACCCCAGGGGAAACGGAGCAATAGCGGAAGCTCTGGATTTGAATTCCTTGTTTACGAGCGAACAAGGAACAGTCAAAGCCAAAACAAAAACTTATTAAACTTTGGAAAGAGGGGAGAATGAAAGAAAGGTCACACTGTTAGCGACTTCTGACGTTTCATCAGAAAAGGAGAAAAATTGTTTAGATATGGTGACACGATAATAGAAACTATGACTAAACAAAGACATCGCTCAGCAATACTCGTTAGCCTTACACCAGGGTGGCCAACAATCCGTGGCGATATTTTACTGTCAGCATCTGACATTATAAATTCGTAAGATGGGCTCAGCTACTGAGAAAAAAAAGGCACATAGCGCCGTGGATTGTTGGACACCGTAGTGTAAGGCTAACGCGCTCGGCTAGATATCGTGAGATCCGGGATTCAATGCCCCGGCGGCGGCCGAAAAACAATTTTTCGGTTGCTGTGCGTTGTTTAACGTGGAAAGAACTATGTTTTTGTTTATTCACTGATGCCACGTATTTGGAGGATTTTCCCTTAGAAACCATGACTTTGGGCCCCAAACGTTGCTTGCACACAGCTAACGGTGACATCTTATCATTAAAACTGTAACTGTTACTTTTTGTCACTGATCATAACGGTGACAGTGGTTTTTCAGTAATGGATACAAAGTAACTGTGACGTGTATTTCGACCAATCTCTACTGGGGTGTTCCCGTGCATTTGATTATATCGCCGTATTTACCGCAACGTATGAAGAAACAGGAAAGGGAGTGAGCCAAGGTGACATAAATCTCCGCAGCTCTTTAATGCCGCATTGGAAAACGTCTTTCAATCACTGAACTGCGAAAACAAAGGGATAAGATTAATGGAGAGTATCTAACCCACCTTCGTTTTGCTGATGACGTAGTCATTTTTGCAACTACCCCATCAGAGCTGCAGAGTATGATCCAGGAACTTGCTGACAAGAGTAAAGAAGTGGGATTAAAAATGAAATTTCAGAAGACAAAAGTGATGTTCAATGTTTTTACAAGAAATGAAGATTTATCGATTGATGTATAAAAGCTGGAGATAACAGACACGTACGTTTATCTTGGACAGCAGATATCAAGTGAGGGTAACATTGATGAAGAAATTAATCGAAGTACAAAACTTGCCTGGAGAGCTTTTGGAAGAAACAGCATAACTTTCACGAGCAATATGCCATTATGTCTTAAAAGAAAAGTGTTTTATCAATGCATCCTTCCAGTGCTTACGTATGGTGCAGAGACGTGGGCCTTAACTAAAAGAGACATACAAAGGCTGCAGACAACTCAAAGAAGGATGGAGAGGTGCATGCTTGGTGTCACCAGGAGAGATAACAAGAGGAACTCGTGGATCCGATAAATGACAAGAGTGGAAGACATCATGATCAGAGTTAAATCCCTGAAATGGCAATGGGCAGGACATACTGCCAGAAGGACAGACCATCGATGGACAGCCGGAATTTTAGATTGGATTCCAAGGGACAGGAAAAGACCCAGAAGAAGACCACATGGGAGATGGTTGGATGAAATTCGAAAGTATGCGGGAATGACATGGAGGAGACTGGCACAAGACAGACCGTTGTGAAGGAAACTTGGGAGACCTTCGTCCGGCAGTGGATTGATAATGGTTGACAATGATGATGATGGAGAAACAGCCTTTTTGCATAAAATAGTCTATTGGTCGTAATGAATTGGCACTTAGTAGTAACAAAAAATGGATGTTTATGTAACCTCAATTTCTTAAGTAAAAATAGCGTTGACTCACTGAATAAAAATTACATCTATGTTTGTTTTTTTCATTAGGATTATTTCTTTAGTTAACAAGTCGATTTACAGTATCTACACAATTTCACCACGTCTAAACAATTTTTCTTCCTTTCTGATGAAACATCAGAGTTCGCTGGTGATGTGATCTTTATTTCATTCTCTCCATCTTTCCAAAGCTTAAAAAAGTTTTTGTTTTTCTACGTTCAGTCATAAACAAGAAACTCAAATCCAGCGGTTCCGTCACTGTTCCGTTTCCCCTGTGGTGAACAGTGATTTTGTCAGTGGCTTTGCTTCCCTGTAAATACACACACGCTGGCACTGAAATGGCATTTCATTAGAGATACTGGCCCTCGACCCGTAAATGGCTCACTCGAAAGTATAAGACGTCGAGTGTGTGAATTGTAAATCAAAAAGGCCAGCTCGTCGAGCATCGAATTCAACTGAGCATCCGAATGGGTAACCGAAGTGATCTTATGAACCCTAAACGTTGCAGGACAGTTGACGCTATGCTTGTTTGAGCATCTCCCAAGCTGCCATTTTCTTGAGCGTTGCTCGAGCAACGATAGCAAATGTTCACCGTGAACTGTGAGACACTCAAAAATCTTCTAATGGGTGATTATGTCTACTAAATCAGCTGGTGGATCGCAGATGGGTTAAAACGGACTTGCTAGAATCGAGCGAGGGAAAGAGACAGATCACAACTCAAAAATCTACTTTCCGCAAAATTCAACACTTGTGTGAGAAGGGTCATCATCTCCGAACAGTCCAAGTATTGTGTACCATGTCACGAATGACCTAGAACAGCCGAAGGACATCGCGAGTGCCCATGCCACCGCAGAACACGAACGGGCAACTCCAGTCCGAGCGCGAGACCTTAAATTCTTGAGGAATGAAAAATCGAGCCTCAATTGGCATCTCACGTACGACACGATCATGATTTGGTGCAAGCAATGTGACTCCATGAAGCCATCCTGTCATGTGTCAACACCACAGGACGGTTGCTGTAGTGTGCTGCTTTCGGGATAGTTTTCCTAACACTCATTAGGCCACCGTATAGCCATCGAGTGGCATCTGCACGGCACGGCATATATAAACATACTTAGCGACCAAATTCATCACTCGATAACTACAGTTTATTCTCAAGCAGATTGACACGTCGATCTGGATTATCTCTCCGCACACAAAACGCTTATCGTCCCCGAATGCTTCCAATATCATTCCAATGGACTACACAGTCCTCGGTTTGAAACCCCATAGAACATCTCTGGAAATCGGTTGAACTCGCTGCTCTCTTCGAACTAGTATCCAATCTGCCATATCTGCGCTACTCGTTTATTTTCGCGTGGTAAACGAACTGGCATCTCAGTGTACACTGAAGAGCAATTGAATTAGAGATACCTCTCTAGTAACGTGTAGAACCACCTTTCCGCTTGATGACGGTGGTGATTCGTCTCGGCATGAACTCGACAAGACACCGGAAGCTTTGTGAAGCCATACGGATCCACGACTAGTGAACAAGCTCCCACAGTTCACGAAGATTTGATGGAGGGAGGTCAGAGCCTCGAACATCTCTCTCGATATCATCCCAAATGTGTTCGATGGGATTGAGGTCAGGTGACCTAGCTGGCCAAGGGAGCGAGATCACATCGGAGGGATGTTCATCCAACCATTCGGATACAATTTGAGAGCTATGGCATGGTGCATTGTCTTGTTGCAGGATAAGGTCCCCAGTGGGATGTTGAAGACATACAAACGGGAGCAAATGGCCATCCAGGATATCCCGGTAACGTTGACCTGTGAAAGACGATGTCACACATACCAGGGGTTCCTCTTCAGTCCACGTAAACAGTTCCCAGACGAGAATGCGACCCCTACCAGCTTGTAGACTACTGGCAAGAAGGATCAATCGCTTCATGTGGTTTGCGCCGTACTGGTATCCTGCTATCCTCATGTACCAACGTGAATCTTGACTCATCAGTCCAGGAAACATTTTTCCACATGTCAAGGGTCCAGTGGAGATGTTCCCGCGCCCATACTAATATTTGCACCCTGTGATGTGCGGTCAGCAGCGGTACCCTCGTGGGACGATGGCTTCTGTACCCCATAGCGAGGAGATGGTTCTGTATGGTGTGACTGCTTACACGTTTTTGTGCGCCAGCGTTAAATTGCGAGTGATTTCGTGCACTGTGGCCCTTCTATCCACTGTTACAAGGCGAGCTAGCGGACGATGACCCCGCTGATCCACACGCTGTTACCCACAGCAGTTGGCCCTTGCAGGGATAATTTTACCGGATTCGATGTTCTCACGGGGCACCCGTGACACAGTGGCTCGTGAAAATCCCAGTGTCTGCACGACTTCCGAGATGGAGTGACCCATTAGCCGGGCCCCGACAATTTGCCCACGATCAAATGCGCTTAGATCCTTCGTCTTACCCATACCGCGTCCGACACTTATTGATTAACGTTGCATCATTTTTTATATTGTCAGATCGCTGCATACGTCATGTTGTTTCCGTTTACGGGACTGCCCACAGCACCACATTTGCATAACGCCAGGTGTCTCTAATTCAATTGCTCTTCCGTGTATATACAACGACTGTTTCATAAAAAACTGGGAGTAAAATCACACAAAATGAAGAAATATAGGTACAACAAATGTGTTATTATTTCTCAAAATAACGTCTCTCGGAAGATATGCAACGGTCCCATCGTTCAGTCAACTTTTCAAAGCATGTGGCGAAGACATTTTGTAGAAGCTGCTTTACTGACCCCTGTACAGCTTGAATAACGTCAGAATCTGTGTTAAATGTTGCGCCACAGTACCTCATTGTTGGAAACTAACAGAAATCGCGCGGGGCAAGGTCGGGACTGTAGGTAGATTGCAGCATGATTTCAATACTGCATTTCGTAAGAAACTGTTGAACACAAGCAGTCACATGTGGGCGGGCGTTATCATGGTGTAGGGTCCACTTGCCCATCTGTTTTGGTCACTTAATCGACATGTGTAATCGCAGACGCTTCAAGAGTGAAATGTATTACTTAACATTACAGTAAGTTGTGGAGGAACGGCATGCTGGTAGACTACACTTTTATGATCAAAGAAAATTATCATCATCACCTTCCCAGCTAATTTGGTTTGGCGGACTTTTTTCGGAGGAGGCGAGCCTGTATTTTACCAGGCTCTTGATGCGCACTCACTTCGTGAGGAGGTCGAAATAGTGGTCTCACGTTTCATCGGCAGTTATTACTGTTTTGAAAAAGTTTGGATCCTTCGCAACCATTTGTTTTCAGTCATGACGCACCTGAACTCTAGCTAACGATTGCTCTCTCGTCAGGTGATAAGGTACCCATCTGGAATACACCCGATGCAGCAGTAATATGTCAGGTAGGATGCGGAATGCCGACATTTTTGAAATATTAATTGACGCCGCTGTATCTTCACCCGTCAGTTGTCGATATTCTTGCAGGGTTGTCCACACAGTGTTAATAATACGCTCCGTAACGCCACTTTCAGGTCGACCAGGCATAGCATCGAGTTCTGCGACAAACCCTAATTTTTGAAATCATGGCGCCATCTAAAAATCGTTGACTCATCCAAACATTTACCTTTGTAAGCTTTTCACATTAAATCAACTATTTCTGGAGTCGTTTTACGCAAACGATAGCAAAATTTTATCGCACAACGCATTTCATTTCTTTACTCTGAATAACTCACATCCATAACTGTTTGGCTAAATGCAGACGTACCTTAAACAACTGCGCAATAACAAAACCAGAATCGCGTGCTACGGCTAATAACTGTTGCCATAGATACTTCATTAATTCAGTTAGTCGTCTGAGTGCTGAGTGATTATTTTTTCCCTTCGCACTATTGCCAACTCAAAAGTAACTGCTCCTTTTTTATGGAACGGCCTTTATTTATGTATATATACACTGGCGGAAAGCGAAAAAAAAAACACCAAGAAGGAGACGTCTGATACCAACGAAATTTATGCAGCATGATAACGGAATACAGAGGATAACGTGATCAAAACATTATGGCAAAATCAGCTGTATTTGCTGGTAAACTGAAAAATAACATTTCCATTCAACATGGTTAGTACGAGGTTGAACCGCCATGAACTGCGTCACACTGTGCAATTCTCGCATGGAGTCTGTCGTACAGATGTTGGATGTAAGTTTGGGGTATTGAGTTCCAAGCATCGTCAACCTGGACGCGTAAATCGGGGATGGTCGTGGCTGGCCGTGGAGACTGGATAAGTCGTTGTTCCATAAAATCCTACACGTGCTCAATGGGGGACAAATCTGGTGAACGTGCAGGCCATGGAAGTTATCTGACACCCTGAAGTGCATGTTGCGTTGCACGTGCCGTATGTGGGCGTGCGTTATCTTGCTGGAAAACACCACGATAGACCGACCTTACAAATGGCACAACAACGGGCTGAATGATGTTGTTGATGTAGGAGGTGCTGTTTAACGTACCCGGTACAAACACTAGTTGTGTACGGCAGTGATAGCTGATCTCTCCCTTCACCAGGAGACCAGGTGTAGGCCCTGTGTGTCGCTGGAGGATTCAAGAAGGGTGGAGACGCTCCCCTGTACGTCTGCGAACACGCAAACGGCCATCGGAGGCTCCCAAGCAGAATCTGCTGTCATCGCTGAACACCACAGATCGCCATTGCGTTACCCAGTGCAGACGTTGGCGACACCACTGCAGCCGTTCCAAACGTTGGGCTGGAGTCAGAGGTACACATGCCGGAGGCACACGTGCACGTAGTCCTGCATCCAGTAGACGATTGCAGATTGTTTTCACAGACACCTCAGGTGCAACGGCAGCTCGGCTTTGTGTCGCAGTGGATGTTCTGCTTGACAACGCCGCTCTTCTTATGCGTCGATCGGTCCGCTCATCAGTCCGTCTGTGACTCCCGGTTCCACGTCTTCTAGTGTGGGAATGATCCTCGGACCATGTACGCCACCATCGTACCACCAACGATACTTCCCGTCCAATTCGCTTCGCAATACGACCCCCGCCCTCGCGGAGTCCGACTAGACGACCTCGCTCAAAGTCCGATAACTGCTGAAATCGTACACGTCTTCCATGTCCCGGCATTGCAGCTTCTTCACGGTCTGCGCACGTGTCCGTACGCCGACGACTGGTTATATTCACTTCTCCGTACTCCTTAAATACCACCGACGATAATTTGCATATTATGCTGTGCTGTGGCGTAAGCTCTCACCGGTTGGTCCCGAAATTAACATCACACCTACGTACACTCAACCCATTAACATATGCTAATTTAATGATCGTCCGCCAATTCCTTCTTGGTGTTCTTTTTTCACTTTCCGGTAGTGTATATATATATACTGTATATCAGTTGTGTATCTTGGGTTCGTGACCTGGGCTATCTCATTCGTCACCTTCACCCCAACACCCACGGTTCTGTTTTTTTCTAAATTGGGAAGTTTAATTTTTAATTGTTAAGCAATAGAAGCAACTTATTTTAGGTACATGCTATTGCTAACAGGATACGCAATAATTACGAGGATTAGGATTTGAATACTTTATTTGTGCATGAGTTCCATTCTTTTTTCCTTTTGTGTGAACCTGAGTGTTGTGTTTTTATAGAAAGTTTCTTCCGAGTACTATTTCATATTTAAAAAGGCAAGTTGCTCGAATGTGCATGTCCTTGTGTGGCTCTATGACATATCTTGATTCTTTTTAAAGCAGAAAACCTTCTTTCGGCAGTTGCTGTGGAAACATAAATGTTAGGTCTGCTAATTTTTACACCTCACTAAACACTGTCCAATTTATTCAACTTTATGTAACAAATAATTTATCTTACTGACTTCCTTTTGTATTCATCAAGGGAATGAAACACCTTCAGTTCATGTTTTAATCGAGCTGTATCAAAATTTGAAGCATAGATTTCTTTAAGTTCTGACAGTAGATGTCCAGGGAAGCTTCCACAAATTTTATCAAACCAGTTCGAATCCAACGAAGACACGAATGTAAGATATAATATCACTGATTTTAATTCATTGACACTTCACACAAACTGAAACAACTCTCGCGAAATACGTGCTGCGACAAGCGGAAGTATGCGCATTACTGAGGTAGTCGAAGTCCTTTCTTTTCTGAGCGAACCGTTGCGCAAAGCAATGGTCCATTCCCCTCCATACCCTCATTCATGTTGTCATGGAAACACTAGCAGGCGATCGTATCGGTTTTCGAATTAGAACAGCGAAGGCTCTGGAAGAACTGCTTGCGTTACGTCGTTGACATCGCTCGCCAGACTGAGTCAACGAAGCGAATCCGCACGGGGTTTTTTCGCAACGAAAGCATCGACATATCTTAATACCGTTGATAATTGACTTTTACTTGTGTATATTTCATTGACTTTCATTTGTGCGTTCTTTAGGCTTCGAAGCTAGCCTACTTAGACTCGAATATACGCCATTGATTAAACTCTTAATGTATTTCAACTTACTTGCGGTTTAAAAGAAATATATTTTTACTACGAATCCCTTGAAACACCTTTGCAAACCCTCAGGGAATTCTAGGACCACCAAATTGGAACCGCTGCCTTAAACCAAAAAAAAAAAAAAAAAAAAAAAAGTCAAATTCATCTGCTACAATTAAGTGCTTTGCCCGCAGTCCTCACCTTTAAAACCGTGTTTCATTGACTTCCACATCCTATCCGTACAAACGTTCTATTATTCTTCTACTTCTCCCAGAAATCCATACCAGAAAATGTGTATGTGAACTTCATCCATTTATGTTGTTTAAGATGGACGTCAAGTAATTTTGCTTCCTATACTTCTAATGGAAAAACTTTTGTATACATTTTCTTCAAAATAAGTGTGTTCCCAAGGATGAAAATTTGAACATCAATTAAAATAACGTCATATTATAATTTGGAATACTTAAGTTTTTCTAAAATATAACCATAATTATATCAAAAATCAATAGCTTTTCCTTAGGTGCTGTAGAAACCAGAAAAAAAGATGGCGCGACCTATACTTTGATGACGTCAGTAGACAAACAAATGTTGGATTGCAAAATTATGGTTATGTTTTAAGAAATGTTAATGATTCCAAGTTATAAAATGAAGCTATTTTAATCGATGTTCAGATTTTCATCCGTGGGAACGCATTAATTGTGAAAAAAATGTGTACAGAAAATTTTCCATTTAAAGTATAGGAAGCAAAATTACTTGGCCTCCACCTTAACATGTCCATATCATCTCAGTCTTTAGTTCTGAAAAATGACAAACTCTTGTTGACTTCTTGGATCTTCGACATCCACATTTATTGCTTTATTTAACCTTGAATTTCTAGCCACCTGTTACCAAATTTTTATCTCTCTCTAGCGGAGTAACTGAGTTTGTTGACGTATCTTGACTTTCTACGTCTCAGCTTTACAAATATTAATGTTACATGCATAAGTTTAGAAATAAGATTTTTTGAGCGATAATTTTACTATAAATAGTTGGATTCAGCGTTTAAATATTGCTTTCCCCCTCTTCGTGATTTGCCTTCCTCAAAGTTTTGAAAAGATTAAAAAAACTGAACTCGCGTTGTTAAGCATGGGACAAATATGTTCATTTTAAACATACAAAGTCCTCGCTACGATCTCTACGGACAGCATTAAAACATTTTACAAAAAGAACTTCTAGGAAATTTACCGCTTTGTACGTATTTGGGAATAAAATATTTTATACATGCAGTTCATGTTGTGTTCTGCATAAGCATATTCTAATCAAATATAGTATGCGCTATAAATTAGAACTACGTTCAATAACTGTGGCAGTAGACTATCTGCGCTACTATTCGAAATGCTGTTCATTGGCGATAGCAAAATAATTAAGCCTCTATTGGTTTACCATGATCAAACATCTATTGGATTTCCTTAAACTGAGAGCAGAACTTTTCTTCCTAAATGATTTATTAATTCGCCCCACAGAGAATTTGGAGTCTGTCGAAGTATTTTGTTCTTCGCAACAAGTAAACGGGCAAAATACTTTGAAGAACAGACAATGTTCATGCACACGTAACCATTGCGAGACTGATTTTATGGCAAAGTGCCAATAGCTACCCATTCAGAGCAAATCTTAATATTGATAAATTGTATGTGATAAACTCTCTGGAGGAAGCAAGGACAAATGCCATATTCCTATCCCCAAAGAGTGTTCTAATAAAACGGTTACCATCATTGGTGACATTTTGCTTGAATTTTACTGTACGGGTTGAAAAGTTACGTCCTGATAAATATAACCTCAAGCGTTACATCTCGTAATCTAATTCTAAAGAAAGATAAATAATGAGTGGTAGTAATGAGAAAAATCCATGTTTTAAAGAGAAAATATAACGCGGCTGATAATCTGCAAGCCGTCAGATATTACGAAACTTTATTTCTTGAAATACAGAAGCTACCTTGCAAATTCAATGTCCCTTAGAGATTGGTCTTTGGTTTGTGAACGATGCACTGAAATTCCGCTTTCTAGTAATTTTATCATTTGCAGACCCTTCGTTTAACGTATTTTTCCGAAAGATAATGCAGAGAAACTCTCTTATAACTAGCCTCTATTTAGCGAAATCCAGGATTTAATGAGCGAAACAAAAACTTTTGTGTCGTATAATGTTGGTTAAAAGCTAATTTGATCGTTTTCAAAGAACAAATTTTAACGAAATCCTCGGATTTAACAAAGGAGCGAGAAGCTAAGATCAATTTTAACAACCAAAGTCACAAACTTTGATGAAATTTCTTCTTTAACGAGGCAAAGAAATAATATTCTGGAATGGAGGAGTAGAAATGGTGACATACAGGACGAAATTGCAACAGCGCAGGGTGGATCTTGGTGTGCTAGTGGAAAAATATTTATTGAAGAGCAATGAATAAGGAATACATCAAATGCTCAACACTCAAATTGTTAAGAGTCATCTACTTCAAAGGACTTGGGATTATCTTTTCTTTTTTTAATTATTTCCTCATGGTGTATGCTAAGGATTATGTTACTATCTTTTAATGTAACTGGTTATTTTATTAAATTGATCTTAGCTTCTCGCTCCTTTAAATTGTACTGCTATAATTAACAAATTAAATATCTCATGTCCAGTTATTATAAATACATGATATAAACATATGATTAGTTTTTACACGGTATAATTCTTCACACCAAAACGGATTTAGCGAGGATTTCCATTGAGCAAATCACCATAAGCGGGTTGTGCTGCATGTACCTGGGTAGGTGAATTAATCCGCCTTCAGAGAGCATTTTTAAAGCGTTATTTCATTGTTCACTGAAACGCCATGAATGATTCATTTTTGTTTTCTGAGAAACTGTCCTTGGCCCCATTGAAGCACATGCTTTTTAAAAAAATATTTGTCAAACTTAAAAATTACAATCTGAATGCTTTTTTGCGAGAAATTTAGTAATACACTGCCGGACAATTGCTAAGGACAGATGACAATAGCCACGATAGCAACCATGAAATAGAAGGCAGGAAAATGTGGAAATTAGCATAAGTGCGGGATACAGTAAGACGTGTTGTGCGTATGCAAATTTTGGATTGCCGAACTTGTTCGTGACGTCATAGCGCTGATAAGAGATATAAAGGATTTGACGCGTATTGACCGCTGTTGTTCAAACGCAAAGTTGAAAGGGAAAGAATCAATTGACGAACTTGCAATTTTCAGTATGTCTTCCCAACATCACCTAGATGATTTTACGCGTGGCCGTATTATTGGCAAGATTGAAGAAAGGCGAAAAATAGCAGATGTTGCCAGGGAGTTCGACGTCAGCCCCAGTGTTGTTTCAAGGCTTTGGAAATCATTTCAAACAAATGGAGAGTGTAGCAAACGTCACGGGGGAGGTCGTGTTCGCAGTACGACACCTGCAGAAAATCGGTACATAGTGCTATCATCAAAAAGACACCGGCGCAGCACAGCTAGTTAGGTACCAAATCAGTTTATGGCTGCTACTGGCAAGCGGATCTCCCGAAAAACTGTCGCCAGACGTTTGCATGAAGGAGGATTATACGCCCGCCGTCCTGTTGTGTGCATCCCATTGTCCAGACGTCACCGTACCGCCCGTTTGCAATGGTGCCATCAACATCGCAGTTGGACTGATAACGACTGGTCTGCTGTCCTCTTCTCAGATGAGAGAAGGTACAGTCTATCGTCTGATTGTCGACGACAACTGATCTGGCGTGATAGTGGTACTGCATATTGTCCAGCAAACATAGAGGAAAGGGGCCGATATCCGACATGTAGTGTCATTGTATGGGCTGGCATCATGATCAATGGCCGTACGTCCCTCTATGTGCTTCCAACTGGACTATGACTGGCCAACGATACATTAATGATGTTCTGCTACCTCATGTTCGCATGTTTCGTGGTGCTTTCGGTGATAGATTCATTTTCATGGACGGCAACGCAACATGTCATCGAACAGTCGCTGTCCAGGAGTGTCTTGAGAGCGAGGATATTCAACGCCTCGTATGGCCAGCACGTTCTCCAGATGTGAATCCTTTCGAAAATGTTTGGGATGCTTTGGGGAGGAGTCTTGCTGGTCGCCAATGCCCTCCAATAAGCAAGGAAACCCTCATCCGTGCACTGACAAAGGAATGGGATAAATTACCCCAACAGCTGCTTGATAATGTTGTGCAAAGCATGACACGACGTGTGAAATCTTGCATTGCCCTCCATGGTGGCCATATCCCGTATTGACATCTTACGCCGGAACGCCTGCGGACGGTAATTGCATATTTTTCACGTTTGCGTATTTTGCACAAAATGGCCTGTTTGTCCCTTGAACACGTTCCAAAGCCTTCTGGATTTCAGAGCACAGTAAATTGTCTTTCTTGTAATGTCCTGGCATTCTGACATTATTATATTTTACTTGGCATACAACCACACTTAATTTTTTATGCGCTACATAGCCGTTTATGATCCGTCCTTAGCAATTGTCCAGCAGTGTAATACATGAATCTCACTATGAATTGCTTTTTCTTGGAATATGGCTGTTTAGCATATAACATGAATTCCATTGTTGTTTTTTAATTTTTGAAAGTTGAATGACGACTTGAGTACCTTTTTTTTGTTGTTGGAATTTAGCAATTTCCATAAGCCATCACTTAAATACCATTTCCTTGAAAAATTGAATAATATTTTTTTGAGATATGGCAGTATTGAATTAGCGATTTCCCTAAATTCAAAAATATTTTTTTGATTCTGCATACTTCGCATGTGACATGGCTTTGATTAGTTTTCCAAATATGTAAGTGCTATTAGTAATTCATATGATTTTCTTGTCAAATTTGCTAATTAGTTTAACCCCTTTCAGATGCAGATTTTTGGAAACACATTCACGTTTGCTTCCAAGTCTTGCGTGTCTAAAAAAAAAGAGAAAAAACAAAATCTTATGTATTCTGCGAAATTTTCTTTACGTGGAATATGAGTTTACTGCGAGAAATACATCTAACTGCCAAGCTTCTGAATGCTCGAGAAGGTGCACTTTGTAGTTTTCCTTACCATTTAATCCTGTTACAGCTAATCGTATTGTGTTAATTCATTCTACGTGCGTAATTCAACGAAGCTGCAATGTGGCCTGCCTGAACGTGCAATACAAAATAAATTGAGATTCTACCGGGAAAGCATTTTTGTGCTGAAAAAAAAAAGACTATCCCTTCTAAGATGTGTTGTATTAAACTGGTTCTGTTTGAGGACACACTTTTATTACTGTTCTTGTTTTCGGTACTGATCACTTCAATGCTAATTGCTCGATATTTGCCTAACAGAGAAAATTGATGACGACCTTAGGTATTTCGTCATCCATTCGTCTAGTCAAAACATTAATTTCAGGTGCTAATTAAACGTGTACGCGTTTTAAAATGATCAATCCGTCATCTAATTCGTGTGCTTAATTAGATAATATCCACCAAATGGTTATGAGACCGCAAAACAAAGTACTATTGAATACATGCAGTTCTATATATATATATATATATATATTTCGTAGAACATGTTCTGTCGTACAATGTCTTTCGTAGAACATTTCCTGTCGTACAATGTGTTTCGTAAAACACTTTCTGTAGTACAATATATCCCTCTCGTTACACATTTTTTATCGTACAACATCTCTTTCATAGAACATATGTCATACAATGCATCTGTTCTGTAGAACATTTTCTGTTGTTTGATATTTCAGCTTCTTAGATTATTTTCTGTCTTGCGTGTCTCTTTCGTGGAACATTTTGCGTCATTCATATATTCCGTAGAAAGTTTTCTGTTATACAGTATATCTGGTCTGTAGAACATTTTCTGTTGTTCATTATATCAGGTTCATAGAATATTTTAGTTCTTACCTTTCGTAGAATATCTTCTGTTGTACATTTCTCTTTCGTATAATATCTCCTGTCGTACATTTCTCTTTCGTAGAATATCTTCTATCGTACATTTCTCTTTCGTAGAATTTTCTTATATTGTACATTTCTCTTTCGTATAATATCTTCTGTCATACATTTCTCTTTTGTAGAATATCATCTGTTGTACATTTCTCTTTCGTATAATATCTCCTGTCGTACATTTCTCTTTCGTATAATATCTTCTGTTGTATATTTATCTTTCGTATAATATCTTCTGTCGCACATTTCTCTTTCGTAGAATATCTTTTTTTGAACATTTCTCTTTCGTATAATATCTTCTGTCGTATATTTCTCTTTCGTAGAATATCTTCTGTCATACATTTCTCTTTCGTATAATATCTTCTGTCGTACATTTCTCTTTTGTGGAATATCGTCTATCGTACATTTATCTTTCGTAGAATATCTTCTGTTGTACATTTCTCTTTCGTATAATATCTTCTGTCGTACATTTCTCTTTCGTAGAATATCTTCTATCGTACATTTCTCTTTCGTAGAATATCTTCTGTCGTACAATTATATCCCTTTCGTAGGATATTTTCTGTTGTAATAGGCACTGCATTAGGAAGAAGATTACGAATGATCCAGGAAGCACATTTAAATTATTTTCCTAAGGCACACAGACATCACCTTCTGTTATGAAAAATATCTTTAAGCTAACTTCCAATGTCGTGAGTTCGCGTATGTAACTGGGTCTTAGCTATAATTCTAAAAGAAGCTGGAAAATGTTTTCCTCCGTTGCATAAATTTTACTCGAATGTAACACTATTTCAAATATTAATATCACAGAAATTCTGTTTTTAAAGCAATCAGGCATATTTTCTTTTTAATGGTAATTAACTATTTATTTAAAATATTTTTGGAGTTACTGTTTTCTGTTCTCTACAGTGGTGACTAAAATTGTGGACACTTTTTGAAAATTTCATGTTTTACAAGTTCCATGGTCATAAGAATGTTACCTTTTAACTAAATGCAAATGTTTATATATCAATGGAAAGAGAATTTAATGCTGAGTTCAATACAAAAAAACAGAATTCAAATATCAGCAGTACAAAAAAATTATTCTTACTTTATATAAAAAACAGACACAGGTGCGATTCAGTTCAGAAGCGAAATGTGAATGCAAACCGTATAGTCCAATCACAGTCCTTGTTCTGAGGGCCAATCAAATAGCAGTAGCTGCGATAAATCGTGTATCAAGATGGGAAAAGTTAGTTTTGTTGTGTGTTCTGTAGAAGAAAGACTGTTATCGATGTAAGTGAAGCGCAATTGGAGATTGTGTGCATACTTTTCATATTTCTTTTAATTTAAAGTGCAGATAAAAAATAGAGCAATGGCACCAAAGAAAGGAGTTGATTGTACACCCACGAAAAGTAGCAGCATTATTGTATTACATGATTCGGATACGCTATGCTGAAATTGCAAGACAATTAGGAGGAGCAGGGGCGACATATGGAGTACGAATATTGTGTTTACGTTATCAGGAAAGAAAGTCACTAAAACCAAAGCTGGAAAAGGCGGGACAAAGAGCACAAAATCTGTTGATCACAGAAGAATAAGAAGGCTGTATTTCAAGGGCAGAATGATTTCATCTGAGGCCATCAGAGGTGAACTGGGTACAACTGGTGCTTCTGTCAGTTCGAGAAAAATAATGAGAAGACTATCAGATATGAGATTAAGAGTTAGGTTTCCGAGGGGGAAAAGCCACATCTGAATCTACAGCAGTTCAAGAAACGAATACAGTAGGCAAAATAACACATTGAATAGACACAAGATCAAAGGATGCAAGTTGTTTGGAGTGACGAAAGTAAGATATTCTTATTTGATAGTAATGGGTGAAAATATGTGAGACGTCGAGTGGGAGAGAGCTACACCCAGACCACATGGAGGCAAATGTAAAGCAACCAACAAGTGTTATGATTTAAGCATGTGTGGCAGAATATGGTGTTGGCTGCGTCCATGTAATCGACGGCACGCTGAGAGCAGAAATATATGTTGACACCATCCTGGAAACAAAACTGTACCTCCTATCAGTGATACGTTTCCCAATAATGCACCATTTGTTTTTCAGCAGGATACAGCTCCTTGCCCACAGCACAAATATGGAAACAGTGGTTCACAGCAAAGGGTTGTTGACCTGGCTAGGAAACGGTTCTGACCTGAACCTAATAGAAAACGTGTGCCACCGTTTGAAAGACCTTGCACGAATTATAAAAGGCAAATACTTGAGAATGTAATTGCTTGCTGGCACCACGTAATAGCGAAGGCAGAGCTTCAAACACTCATGGGCTCATTGAGGTGTTGCTGTGCTGCTGTTTTAAACAATGAAAGCCACCCTTTTGAATAATAATAGTTCATCGCAATCTGATATCATTTTGTCGAATTGCAGTGTAGACTTATCATGGTTGCTTATTCTCAGCATAACGTTTTTGTGCTGCATATATTTGAATTATGTTTCCTGTATCGAATTCAGCATAAAATCCTCTTTCAATTGATACATCAAAATTTGCATTTAGTAAAACATAACATTTCATTATAAGCCTTGAAATTTGTAAAATATGAAATTTTCAAGAACGTGTCCTCAGTTTTAGCTACCACTGTACATGTTTTTTTTCAAATTAAGTATAGGGTTCATCTTTTAACAGTGGCAAAATGATCTATGAATTTATCATATATCAATTCTTCAACGATTTATCCATTATAGTCTGTGTACTGTAAAACGCGCGGAGCCTAGTCAGTTCGAATTACTGGAACTGCTTCGTAACAGTCCTATAAACCACTACTTGAATAAATTTCTAGGAATTTGGCAATGTAAGATTACGACGCTTTCAATGGGTTTTTCTTGCAATTCGATAAAATGTCATGAGTCATGTCTTGAACTACTTTCCCCTAGAATTTAGCATTGTTATATGAAGTGCGACCTGAATTTCTTGCTCAAAAAAATTGTCTATGGTCAAATAATAAATTTAACTAACATCTGGAGCTCGTTAAGGAAGTAAATATGAAATCCTCTTTATCACCGATATTAACGTTTTCTTCTTAGGAAACATGTCAGGTGAATGTGGCAGTCTGTGGGGTCAAGAGATGGAAAACGAACTTCTGGGTCTGAGCTTCACCTTTACGCAGGAGCTGTAGAGAGGAAGTTGTAATGGCACGTATCCGCGTTGGGCATTACAATTTCGTTTGTGGTAGCTGTCTGGGTGGCTACATTGGCCCTGTTTGTGGGATGTGCAGTGTAACTCTGACTGTTGTGAATGCTTTATGTTTGTGTTGCCGTTCTGTTTGTGAAAGGACCAGTTTCTTGCTTTTACCCACTCAACCAGACGACTCAGAAACTCTGAGTTGCCTTTTAAACGATCATTAAAGTGTGTCTTCTGGGCTTCCTGTTTTACGAAGCACCGGTGTTTTTGGTTTCGTGTAGACAGCTATGTTTGTCTACCATTTACACTTTTTCTTATGTTACATTTCTTTGATTCTTTTTTTTTTTAGTGTTCTTTTTACTGTTGTAAACTATTGGATTTGGCGCTCTTTGGTCTTTTCAGGTCCATGCTCCAGAAAACACAAACCAGCTAGCCAAATTAAATCCTCTTTACCAGGAATTTTGCAAACTGTCGAATATAGTCTGAATAGTGAACTTTCTTACATGCTTTCCATAGAATGTCATCATCATTCACAACCATTTCACTAGGGTTCCAAAACACTTTTTTGTGGTTCTTGGAATTTTCGACCTGATTCTGGGTATTTTTGTGCCGCTGATTTCGAAAATGGTATCCTTTTTGCTCCAGCAGCTCCAGTTTTAAAGATATTGTTGGCGTTATTACCTAGTACTACTTTATTTTCCCGCCAGCATTTGTTACCCGTTCGTATAAATACCTTTGAATTTTCTGTTGGTGTCCGTATTTGCGTGTGCACGTTACATATTCAGGCGTGTTTTATCTCTGTTCCAGGCTTTGACATGGATTCATCACGAAGAAAATGTGTCAATCATCCAGATGTTTTTTGCTACATTTGCGGAGAGTACACGTTTACTCAGCAGAAGCAAGCTACAACGGACTTTGTGGAAAGATCTTATTTTGCCTACATCACCGTAAAACTATGGGACCAAGACGAACCTTATGCACCGTAGGTCGTATGTAAAACGTGTACAGAGCGCCTGCGACAGTGGACGAATGGGAAAAGGAATTGCATGAAAGTTGGTATACCAATGGTATGGCACGAACAGAGCAACCACTATGATGACTGTTACTTTTGTCCGGTGAATATAAAAGGCACCAATGGGAAGAACCGGGGTAAGGGGATGTAGTCTGATCTAGACTCCGCTAGACGCCCTGTTCAACATTCAGAAGAGATACCTGTCCCAACATGTAGCAGGCTTCCAGAGCTGTCCGAAGTTTCGGATGAATCGGCTGGTGAGAAAGAATGATATGCTGAGCAAAATGAGAGTGATATCCAAGTACCTTCATCAGCTGCATCAGGTTTCAGTCAAACGGTATTGAACGACCTTATAAGCGAGCTAAGACTTCCAATGAAGGCAGCTGAATTGTTGGCTTTCAAGCTGGCAGATAAAATTTACTGTTACCGGGACCAAAAATTAAAGTGTATCGCAACAGAGAAGAAGAGTTCCTGCCATACTTCACAGAAGAAAACGAATTCGTTCTCAACAGCAATGTTGCAGGATTGCTAATAAAAATGGGAGTACGGGAATGCACACCCAGGGAATGGCGTTTATTCATAGATAGCACCAAACGCAGCCTCAAATGTGCACTTCTACATAACGGGAACAGATACAGATCAATTCCAATCGGTCACTCAGCTGGTATGCTGGAAGATTGGGTTACAATAGCCATGTCCTAGAGAAGATACCATACCGCGATCAGCAATGGATCATGTGTGTGGATTTGAAGATGGTGAATTTTCTCCTAGTTCAGCAGGCCGGGTACACCAAGTACCAGTGCTTTTGTACGTCTGTGGAACAGTAAAACTAAATATCAACACTGGGTGAGAAGACAGTGGCCTGTGCGAGAAGAAATTGTAGCTAGAGATAAAGATATCATCGCAGAACCTTTGGTAGACAGAGAAAAGATCATATTGCCACCATTGCACATCAAACTTGGTTTGATGAAACAATTTGTAATGGTACTTAAGAGAGATGGAATGTGTTTAGGCTTCATATGTAGAAACTTTACAGCGTTGAGCATTGAGAAAATAAAAGCAAGTATATTCGATTCACCACAAATCTGGGAACTCCTGGAAAACCAGCGTTTCCAAGACTCAATGGACAATATTGAGGTATATGCGTGGTCGTCATTTTGTATGTTAGTACAGAATCTTCTTGGGAACGATAAGGCCGCTAACTACCGTGAACTCGTGGAGAATATGCTCAGTGGCGTTTCTACTCTTGGGTTGACATGAGCATCAAATTACATTACCTCCACAATCATTTGGATCGATTTCCACATTGTCTTGGTGATATCAGCAATGAACAAGAGGAGCGATTTCCCCAGGAAATAAAGGACCACGGAAGAACGGTACGGAGGACGATGATATACGCATATAATGTTGGAGCATCCACCGCGAATGTCGAGGTACATCGCACCGCAGGAAATCACAGAAACACGGGTTCAGCTGCATGTTTCATAAACGAAACGTGTGTGTTGTTGTTCGTGTTCTAGGCTCCTTGGGATTTATCTGCATATGTCATATCGTGAGAAGCAGATCTGATGGGCAAAAACTAAGGCCGTTTTCGGAATCTGTGGCCCCAAAATACCCCCAAAGGGTTTCTAACATCTTTGGCACCAAACGTTGTGTTCCCCAGTGTTATGAATCCACAGCCGGAGGAAGGTATCCCCGAGTTTCTTCCACAACGGTCAAACTCCTCCAGATCACTCCCGCATGGTTTCGAATTTCATCCACTCATCTCCCATGTGGTCTTTTTTTCTGTTCTTTTCCAGTCCCCTGAAATATAGTCTATAATTTCGGTTATCCATCGGTAGTCCGTTATTCTTACAATATCTTAGCACCCTCTGCCTTCATGTCGCACTGGCCGCTGCCTTGGCAAGAAACATTCCTGCTGGAGACTGAGGGTCAAAATTTATGTTGTGAAGTCATCTTAAGGGGGAGGGGGATTGTTGGCATTTGTCAAGGAGAAGCTATATGTTTGCGCATCACCTGAACTTGCATATTGTAGAATGTAGTACCTGTGTATATACGAACCACGTTCACATATAATGTACTTCCTATAAAATGTGGCTTAAGTTAACGAAACACTCCTAAGTAACAGTTTTTTCTGAACATCTGATATTGGCTAAATTATGCACAGAGATCTACAGGTATTAATTATTTTTAAAACTATGCGTAGTTGCTTAATTATGACATAACATTTTGCAATGGTATCTAATAGGTCTGAGGCCTTAATGCCTTACCCAATAACACGATATTGACCTCAGAAATTTCTGAGGTCAATATTTTAAATGTATGATATCTAGTTGCCATGATTATCATCATGGCAACTAGATATCATACATTTAAAACATCGGGACAAAAGAATAAATATTTAGCGACAGAATGGAATTCTTTGGCTGATGTTTTGCGACTGTTTGATTAGAAACTACACATCATCTACACTATTCTGTACCATGGATATATCCTTTATGATGTATTTAAATGAGCCAGTGTCATTCAAAAACTATCTTTTTCTAGCTAAAATGTGTGCACAAGCGATTCACAGTAAGGTGACAAAATTTCTTATAGAAAACCAGCAGATGACTGTACAGAGATTGAGACATTATAGGGGAATTTCCCGTATCTGATTCATTAAAGGAAATTGAATATACACTTTAAGGCAAAACTAAATCAGATTCTTGTAATAAAATTTTATCAGTATTGAGTCCCATAAAATGTTCCTATTGTGCCTTTGTTGTTTCAAATGGAAGCGGTAATTGGAACAGAGAGAAAATTCAACTGGCATGTTAATAGTTTAATTTTGTGGGATTATCATGCGACACATGGCGTTATATTCAAAGCTACCAACTGTTGTCGTATTTGAAGGATGCCGTTGCGAGCAAAGCAGTTCGAAAGAGTAGAAATGTGAGCACAAAGAGAAAACAATCTAGTGACGTTTCAGTAATTATTTACGTTTCACATCTATTTATAAATAGAGGATCTGTTTATAGGGCATCAACAAATGAAGTTCCTGATATATGTACATCTGTACAAATTGCTGAAGCATCTTATATTGAGAAGTGTCTGCCATAGAAACAAAAGGACGACCCTTTGTGGCAGGCAAGTACCGTATTATCCTATTTTCTTCTTCTATTCCACGGACTGTGAAATTCACGAAGAGAAAACAATCCTTTATATAATCCGCAGGTCGTTAAATTTAGAACAAAACAAAGCGCCATATAATCCGTAATGATTATCCCAAACCGTAATTTAGTGCAGAGAATTCGTGATTCACGGGATGACGGGATGATCCAGTAGTCCAAATAATAGGCCCCCCACAAAACTCTTATTATTAAAAAATATCGTTTTAAAATAATGTTACTTTCAAGAGAAAAAAAAGCCAAAATTGTGATTTATTTCAGCATTACCGGCGTTTCGTAGTTAGATTCCGTAATATACAATTTCGTAGTTAGACGGGCTTCACCATGAACTTCTATGATGCTGAGCATCCCATATTACGTGATCATCTCCGCGAGAACAAATAATATCGACTTTTTTTTTGCATCGTATTTTCTGTTGAAATGCTTGAAAGTAGAAAAAACTTCCAACTGTTTGCGGACCTTCATCTTCTTCTTTCGTTACCTGTTCCTGCCATTAACGCGTTTCTGGGTATTTTCAAATTACAGGATCTCTTCTCCTAATAAATTACGAAGCAGATTTTTGATAAATATCAAGTGTCAAAAAAACTTTTTTCCTTTTAAAGCACCGGATTATCCGCATCTGCGTATAATCCGCAGAACCTAAATAGGTTCTGCGGATTATATAACTTTTTTATAAGATAATACGTGGGATACGTAACAAATAATATGATACATACTTTTCATGATTGCAATACACCAAGAATAGAGATAGTTCTTAAGAAGACTCAACGGAATCATAAGTATTCATTGAAATGCTATCAGCTTTTCTTCAAAAAGAAGAATCAGTTTCTATCTAAATACTTTCCAGAAATGTCTTGCTAAGCTAACGCAAAGGATAAACCAAACTGTACATTTTCTGTTCATTTGCTACCATGATTCTTTATGGTTTGTTTCAAATTCTACAAGGATTTCTTGACTGCCTTTTGCAGAGGATCTCCACCAGTGCATCCTCCCCCTAAAAAAACTACAGCTTTCACTAGGAAAGATGTTGTGCTATTAGAGTGTACACATGGCATATAACAAATATTTTGCTTAATAAGAACATATTGGATATCCCTGAGACATATTTTGAAGTAATTTGCAGCTTTGTGGACAATATGACGCGCATGGACACTCTAAAATAGAAATGAAAGGTGCTGTAGGAAGTTTCACGAAAAGTACTATAAATCCTCTGAATAAAGCCGTTGGAATTAAAAACAGTTCTAAAGACTGGAAAGATATTGCCGAACCAAAAGGAGTCAACACAAATTATCATTAGTGAATGGTTTCCTAATGCTCTTCCGAAGTCTCATGTTGGAGAACTGCGAATTAAATTTGAATATGGTCATGAAAGATATGCAAATCAGCCTTCTGCTGTAAAGGTGATTCTAATATAGCTAACTTCCAGTTGTTTAAGCAAATGCAAAACAGAAAAGAACGATAGAAATGAAGCATATGTCATCTCTCAAACTGAGTGATCCAGGAAGGAAAGCCGGAGTCCAACATGGCGTGAGCCAAAATAATTTGAAACCGCATTCTTTACAAGCAAGGCAAAGCTGACTTCGTCTCGTAACAATACCAGTCATTATGGAGAGTTTTCTGGAATGGGTGTCTATCCCATCAGTATATTTCGAAGCCATCTGACATCTTATTTCTAATTCAACTGAAACATCGGGATCTACTCCGGAAGCAGATTTGTTTGCAACTGCAGTTGTAACAGTCTTAACTAGACGTTTGGAATCATTTGATAGCTGCATTTCAAAGCGTTACACCATCTTCCGTATTTCCCGGACTTAGCTCCGAATGATTTTCATCTTCTTAGACCACTCATAGGGATAGTGCAAGGGACAAAGTCATTCAGTTTGCAGCATTCATCATGGCATGTACAAATGGCTACGCCGCCCCCATGGTGCAGTGGTATAAGCGCTGGCTTATGATAATTCGTCCGAGAAGGGTTTGGGTTCGAATCTCGTCGGACATTCATGTTGTGTTTGTCTTACGACGGAGCTGACTCTCCCCTTTCCCTGGAACCAGTGGCCCGAAATTAAGGACGAGCGACTGCTTATAGCCCATTGAGTCGCTCACGGTGGTCGATAAACCTTCAACCAAAAACGAAAAAGGCTACGTGTGCTACGTACAAATTTGTTCTCGGACGGAACACATGCTTTGATTCCTAGAATATGCATTACAATTGTATGCGGTTGTTGCTATGCTATTTCAAAAGACATTTGGCCTCTACAGTTCTGCTATTTTTATTTAAACCACCTGCATAATTATGAAGTTTTTAAGTTTGGGTTTAACTGTGGTAGTTGGTTTCACTATAATAGTAGAATTAAGGTTTTAGCTTTAACTGTAAGTTGTAATTGTAATGTGCAAGTGCTTAAATGCTAACTGATTAAGCAAACTCAAAAGGAAAGTTAAATTAGACGTATCGTGTGAATATAACATCAAGTACTTGTCAATACAGGAAACACTAACGGGCAAAGGCACTGAATGCATCAGCATAAGCCACTTATACTTCAGAAGCCACGTTTATTCAGTCGTTACTTCCACTCATCACAAGAGAACACTTCTTCCCAGAATGCAACGTTTTGGCTTCAAATCACCTATTAATCACAATACTCGTAACATACTGTACGTCATAACACCTCGCTATATCAATGAACTTCTAACAAGACGCTGTCATAAAAATAACCCTTTATCTCCTCGCTATCACAAAATACACATCTTACGAATCGTTATCACAAACAATACACATCTAAAAAGTCATTATCACAAACTGCTCTTTTTAAATCGTTATCTCAGATTGCTCTTTCAACAAATCAATATTTTAAACTGCACTCCTAATACGTTCAGTGATTACGTTGTCCTGACCTCTGACCGACTGCTAATGACGCTAAAATTAGAAAGCACTTCGGTGAAAATTATGTATCGTTAAGTCAGAAAACCTTTAGTGAGACGAAACCATATTTACATAAATACCCAAACTCAAAAAGAAAGTTAAATTAGAAGTATAATCACGTAAATTTGAACAAAACTGAAAGTTTAGTGCGTTGGTCTTTAATGAGACAACAGGAAAAAGAAATTTATTTTGCGAAATTTCTGTCCATGTAATACGACAAAAAAAGCAGCGCTCTGCTCTATGGACATTGTGGAATATTCTTTCTTATACGTGCGTCGACAAGATTCCCTAAATTATTTTGGATTGAACGATGCAGTCAAATCCGAACGGGAAATTTTGGGTACGAACTGGTTTGGCTGCTTTACGTATATTGCATCTGATTTCACAACATTTCCTAAATGTATTGCATAAATTGAATGACTAACAAACAGAGGTTGTTTTCGTCATTTTATTAAAAGTCTACTGTCTCGATAACACCGCTGTCTTGAACTAAAATCTGTAGATACCATTACACGACAACGCATGGCTCCTAATCCTACCATTATCTCAACTCTTGGGGAACCCTAATGTTCCATCATGGGACCACTTCTGCTTTCCTGTTTTCATATGACAATGGTTTTTTTCGGAGTCACTGACGAAATCGAATACATGTTTTCCGATAATGTGATAACCTATCGGGGAGTTAGAGGAAAACGTGACTATAAAGAGCTGGTTTCTTACGATGCTGGTAATGCACCTTGATTCAATTACGTTCGTTTGCAGTGGAAAAAGGAAACTGTGCAGAAAGTAAAAGTATTATTTCGGTTGCGTGTACACTGCTGTTGCTTTAACTCCATCGTAAATAAGTGGTAACAGTCAGTAGTTCTTTACCAGTTCTTTATTTTGGATATTACTAAGCCCAAAAAATGAAGTTAAATATCGAGGTAATACTTTACACAGTACATAGTGAGATTCTTCTAGCGATACCTAACCCCATCGCCGCTTCTTAGGATATTTCCACACAATAGTATGTACTTCCAGAGCACAGAAATCCCCGAAATTGAAACATTTTATTTCTGACTCATCATAGGATATCGATATTTTTAAAAGTTCCCCAATTTTTGCGCCTCCCTTATTTAAAATTACAATTACAAAAATCATTCTTCAGAAATTGTTTTCTGAGTAGTGCATTGGTGTATGTGGCGAGCCTCTGTCTGTTTTAACTTTTAAGTTCTGTGCATCATGATATACGCTCTTTTGAAACTTAAAATGTGATGTTATGGAACATTTAAAAAGTCTAAATTGTTATTGCACATAAACAAAAGTTTTAATTACCAGATGAAGAAATAAAAATAATGGGCTCCTTTCTATGTTCCAAGAAATGAATTTTTTCACGAAGCGTGTATCCCGTGGTTTACCACTAAAACGCACTTGGCTGAATGCAGCTTAGCATGGAGATCTCTGCGGTATTCTGGTCTGAACCAACAGAGATGGTTGATTCTCCATCGCACGATTAGTTATCTTTCCAATGCCCCTTATTGTGGTTCAAGCCAGTATAAACAATACACTAAAACCAAGTTACAATCCAAATGTAGTTTTACATAGTAATTCTTAAATAAAGTGACAGGTGTTAGCAGGATTGATATTCCAGTTGAGCGCATTATATTGACCTTACAAAGCAGAAGCAAAAAGTAAATGGACATTTATATGTTCGTTCAAGGGAAAATTAGAGTAAATTCGAATTAAGTTTAATTTGGTTGTCCTGTATGGTGAACATTCCTTGAAGCAGGTCCCAACGTTCCTGAAACTGTGACTCTGGATTCAATTGCATGCTTTTAAACAGTTCAGCTCTTTATCACAGTTCTTAGATCACAGTTTTTTATCACAAGCGTAGGCAGGGAACAAATCGGCGCTGCTAATCATCCTGAGCATACTGAAAAGGGAAGAGACAGTATTGGAGGACAGTGCCCATACAGCACAGAATATTTCGTATATGTTACAGGTACGTAGCACTGAAACAATGAGACTTTTCAGATGCGTTGCGCAATATAACAGTAATGTTTCAGAAACCTTACGGTTACATCAAAATTTCCGCAAACGTTACATAACTTTGAAACATAACCGACACATTACAGCGAAAAGTCTTTGTAACTTCAACCCACCTTCATGTTACTGTTACGTATTTGAAAGATATTTGTAACTTCGTTACATTATTATTACGTATTTCAAATATATTTGTAACTTCGTTACATTACTGTTACGTATTTGAAAGATATTTGTGACATCATCATATTACTGTTACGTATTTACTACGTTGAGTATTATAGTTTTAATAAACTTTCTAAAATCACAATAAAAAATATTACACTCCACAGCTGTTTCAAAAGCAACAACAGTAGTATTACGAGTTGTTTACGTTTTCACAGGTTCAACGCAGTCTACTATCTATTGGGAATAGCGGCGGCGTTTATATATTGATAACAAAAGAAATGAAAATGGGTTCCAAATGAGGATGTCGAATTTCTTTTATACATGTGGAATAGACTATATTTCAGCGAAAAAAAGAAAGAAAATCAAATTCGTCATTTCTCTACATATCTACCAATATGAAATTTTTCAGCTTCAAGTACAAAAAAAAACATGCTGGTATAGTATGCTAATACAACAAAATAGCCATCTACTTAGATTTTATAAAATGCTTTTTAGAATTTAAAATTTATAATAATCAAAACAATTACTTACTTTCAGATGATTTTGAATCACAAAAAAAGGATGAAATATTAAATCAACTAACTAGCTAACTCAAGTACGACAGTATCACCAAAGAATATCCCAATAGCACATGGAAATACAACTACGAGAATGCTTCGATGAAATGGCATAAAGGCGCATGCGCATCCACGCCGTTACCAAACCAAAAATCTTAAATATGGCGGGAATGTAGCATCAAGGTAGCAATTATGTACAATGGAAACTATAAAATAGTAGTATCGTTGAAAGCTATTTTTAACGCAGCCGTAATGTACAAAGAGTTATGTTCCAAAATAGATGTTGCTGAAACGTAACTGCAAGATATCTCTCAAACTGTAACGAAAATAAGAGATTGTATCATTATTGATACATATATGAAACGTTTTGTGCTGTATGGGTGCTGTCTGATGGAATGTCTAAATGATGGTCTTAGCAAAAATGTACAGGCATATCTGATGGCACACTGTGGATAGTGGTCTTGCAAGCTTGGCAATATAAGCAAAGATTGCGAGCGGATTGTGAGACAGCGCCCGAATGGTGAGCTACTTGGTTCCTAATAACAAGCAAAGAACTGGATGACGAAGAAAGTATAAACCACATCCGCTGTAACTTAGCAGAACTGGCAATTTCGGTAGGTAAAATTGTTTAAGGTTCTTCCAACAGCTAATTACTCCTGAACAAATATCTCCACTTCAAGTCCTTCTCACGAGGAGAATTGCAAGTTTGGTGATAGTTGAGCCATAATAATTTAAGAGCAGTGGTAAGGCATTAGGCTGAGTGCACAGATGTGATATCGACAAATAAATTCAGGCAGTATGTGTTGGAAAACGATAATGCAGAAACGAGTGCTTCATGCCCAAAATCTGTGTAGAAGAATATCTTAGAGACGGAGAGACGTGTTTGAAGGATACATAACGTTATGATTAGTGACATTTGAAACAATAAAAGCCTAAAATTCCGCCGTACATAATTAGCAGACTCAGATGAAGATAGTTCTACATGCTAAGATTGTGTTACTATCCATTCGCCATGAAAAGAAAGAATAAAGCTATTGCGCCGTATATCTTATCAATAAACCCAGTTCTAAAATTTATCGAAAGGGATGATCTGTCTGCACGAAAAGGGTGCATTATGTAATCCTGTTAATTTCCGTAATGTTTTGTATCCAAAAGAGCAATAACAATCAAGTCTTTATTTCCATCATTCCACCTAAAAACTTCGTTATAAAGAAAATTCCTTAAATGGAAACGAACTTAAATTGTAAAAACTTAATCAAATCAAATAAAAAATACCACAAAAAATGTAGTTGAATTTGGACAGTAAATTGGATTTTTGAGCAGAAACGTTTCGTGAGTGAGTTTTAAATCTTTTTTTATGCATATATTTGTAGAAGCAGGATATATTGTCTGAATAAACAAATTAATGAAGAGAAAGAAGTGAAGGCTAAAGCTTATATCTCTCCTTTTCATTATTCTGATATTATGTGTACTTATACTTTTTTTAACTATGAAGAAATCCGTAATTCTGATCTGTACAAATTTCCTATAGAAAATGTTTTGTTTATAAAAAGGTTTCACAATTATGTTAAAATTGGAACATTTCAATGTTTACAACATTTTCTTGAAACTATAAACGCCATCCCGGTGGCGCAGTGGTCTAAGAGATGGCCCCTGATCGTTCGTCCAATAGGGGTCCGAGTTCGAATCCCGGCCGGTGAGGCATGGGGGTTGTGTTTGTCTTACATCACTGGCTCTCTCCCTTCCCTGGAACAAGTGACCCTAAATTAGGGATGGACGACTGCTTATAGCCCATTGCGTTGCTCACGGTGGTCCTTAAACCTCCAATTTAAAAAAAAAACAGAAACCAAAACTATAATCCTCGTCGAATCGCATCGAATGCCTTTACCATTACATGTGAAAGTTTTTTTATAGCCTCTTCATCATCTACCATAGTTTCTTCACTACATTTTATAACACTTTTCAGGATATCATTCCCTGTAGGATAATCAGCGATGGCAAAGTTTTCTTCAACGTTCAAATAGAAGATCTCTGCGCTTTCTTCAACATTTCCTTTTTCATTCTGCTGTTTCCAGTTTAATAATTTATAGCAACTGCATTCCTCTTTTTCCTTGATCAACATCATCTAAAAGCTTCGCTTTATTTGCAAAAGACAAGCATTTTGTTTTCAATACTTTGAGTGAACGACACACGCTAGCAAGCATGAACTGATTGAATGAGAATGAATACGTAAGTAACATCTTCACGTCCACACCAGTTAGAACCAGCTTTACTTTGTGTAATTCAGTTTCTAAGCTGGACTTTCTATTCACATTTGGAAAAAGAGTTGCTTTGTACCGTCTTCATGGATACGACTCTCCGCGTGGCGTTACTCCTCCAACATGATTCCGTGGGCCTCACAGAACCAGAAGTTCCCATCTGCGTACTAAAAAATTGTAAAGCAAAATATTTGAAACCGTAAATGGTAATTTTTAGTCAAAAATATCTCCGTTTTATATAGATGGGGAAAGTCTTGCAATATATGCATAAACATATGTGCTGCGACGGATATGTCACGTGTCTAAACCAGTTCAAGTAGCGCAATGCACTCAGTCGAAAGGGATATAAAGTGGTAATCGTTGATGTGAACAGCATTGCATGTCGTCGTTCTGTCTGTTGTTGGGACGCTTAAGAGATGAGCAGCCATAACCGGCTAATTAGGGAACTTTTTCCTTACGAGTTTGAACTGGGCCATAACGCTGTTCACGCAACACAAAACATTTGTCAGGCGAATGGGGAAGATTCCGTGGAGCACAGCACCGCAACCAGATGGTTCAAGAAATTTCGCTCAGGTGACAGATACCTCGACGATCAGCCAAGATCAGGTAGGCTGCGAACCATAGATTTGGAGGCCGTGCGGCAGGCCGTAAAGGCAAATCCTACAACTAACACTTTGAGATTATCAGGGGAGCTGGGCATATCACAGACCATTGTGGTTCGTCAAATTCAGGACCTTGGCAAGGTTTACAGTAGTTGCTACATTGTCCCTCACCAACGGATGCCAGCTGAAGCAAACCGCCGAGTGGAAGTGTGCAAAAGATTGCTACGAAATCCCGCTCAATGTACGTTTTATTAAGAGAATTGTTACGTGCGGTGAAGAGTGGGTCTATTTCCGTAATCCTAACACACAACGACAGAGGTTAAATCTGTTGCCAAAACGACTGCATCCTGAACCTGTTGCCAAACGTGGAGGCTTCGAACACAAGGTGATGCTCTGCATCTGGTGGAATTTCGAGGGGATAATCCATTACGGATTTGTTTCAGATGGTCGGATCACCAACACCAACTTCTACTCTGAAGAGCTGGAGGGATATATGCCCTTTTGGAGGAGACGTACCTTGCACTGGTGAGCAGATAGCTCGTTCTCCTACAGCAGGACAACGGTCAGCCTCATCCCGCGCGTGGGACCCGAGCAATACTCCAGGAACTTGAGGGCATCAAATTGATGCCACACCCATCATATAGTCCGGACCTTTCCCCGTCGGATTATTACCTGTTCCGGTCCATGGCACACTTCCTTTGCGGATGGCACTTAAACAACCAGGAGAAGGTGGCAGCTGGGTTGAATGAGTTTTTAGCCTCGAAGGACAAGAAAAGAACTGTTACCGCCGCGGAATCGAAGAACTGGCTGACAGATGGCTAAAGACGGTGCAACACGGTGGCCTATACTTCGAATGCTGGTCAGCTTTCGTCGTATAGGTACGTATGAAGATATAAAGTGATCCAAATGTTGCAAAACGTTCGACTCATCCTCAGTAGAAATTGATTTTAATAATATGGAGATTAATTTAGATGCAAATATCGTTCTAAGTCAAGGTTCTGCGAAAACATTCGTTAAATAAGAGATATCGGGAAAATCATCTAAATACGTGGCGTCAATTGAATAAATAAATCCATCGCTCTTTCCAAAGCTTCGGTTGCTGTGCTTTGCTTACCGTGGAAAGAGCGATGGATTTATTTATTCATAGGAGATATCATTACATGAAAGTTGGTTATTAAAAGACTACTGCAATTTGCTTTGTTAAAATTTAATTAATTCTACGTAGTACTTCAGATTTTCAAGAACCCCGTAAACATATGAGGCGATGTGAAAACTAATTTTGGTCAACTGGTTCAGAGTTGGGGGGAGGGGCGAGCTCCCCAAGCCCCATGTTGGGTTTGAGCCCGAGCTCAAGCAAAGCGATTATCCCAGTACCTGCGCCTGTGAGCACCCTGGACTACTTTTCTTCCCGTTCGGCAAATTAATGAAGCGACACCTACAATTATTCTATCTTCATGCATTATTTGATCCATTTCGAAATCATCAAACAATTTTTGTAAGAACCGAACAGGCATCATCAATCAGATGAAATTTCATTTTATCAACAACACCCCTTTGATGATGTTGAATGATATGCTGCTATGGAGTTAGAGTTGGCGTCGAAACACTAACATAATCATTGTCCCATAACAACTATTAGTGTTTTCGCCTCTTATGTTGTCTAATATTTCTTAAAATAAGTTCTGAAGCTTTTTTCCGTAGGGTTACGTCCAAGGAGGTTATGTTACTGGAGACACCACTAGCACTGCCGCCATAGGTCACAGCTAATTTGTGGTGCGACGTCACAAGCAGGCAAAAATTATACCGTTGATGAATAAGTAAGCTTGTGTATCACTGATAAAGATTATTGAATTACTTATTTTATCTGTTTATACGCCTAGAAGCTTTTGTTCCATTAGTTTCCAAGCAGCTTCTCTTCTGCGGCTGCGTCCTGCCTGCTCATGACGTCATTTGCAGCACAGACGGTGACTTATGGCGCCCAATGCTGCATGGATAGGAGTGGTGTCTCCATTAATATAATCTCCTCGGTTACGTCTGTACATAAGACAGATTGTCCAGTTCGCGAAGTGGTGTCGCCACCTAGTTTGCTTTCGGAGATGTTTGTTGTCGAAGGAATGTTGTCCTGAAAACGCCTTAAACTAATCATACATACATTATGCCAGAAGCTGAGGTATACTTCTCTTCCTCAGAAATATTTATCATGAAAACGATATAGTATTTAATTTATAACCTGAAAACCCAACTTTAATATAAATTATCTAGAAAGCTCAAGTTCGGAACAAACAGAAGTCAACTTATGGCGTGATGCTCTTTGGTTAGTTAGTTAATTGATTTTAGTGGCGCAAGGGCCAGGTTTGGCCAAAGAGCGCCAGACACAGAACTATCAGTTAAATACTTTTAAAAGCGAGATGAAATGATTAAGAGCAGACAGACTTGGTAAAGGTTAGAAAAGAGAATGATGGTGATGCTCTTTGATGAAGACAAATGAACGAGAGATGCATTATAATATCCCAAAAACCAAAATATCACTGCAAAGAACTTTGCTGAAGTTGAAACTGCTGTAAGTGTAATTATATGTTGGGAAACCATTTCATGTCTTGCTCGCCTTCGCTTTTTAAAACACATTAAAACTTAATAAATACATGCTCACAAAAACTATTTTAGTGAGTACACTAAACCGAAAAACAAAATTTTATATATCTGTAAAACGTAAACAAATTGGCTTAACGAATTAAAAACAAATGCGAAAAATATTAGAAAAATATACACTGCTGGCCACCCAAAATGCAACACCAAGAAGGAAGCATCCGATTGGCCTGAAATTCTCAGCATGCGTCACCCGCGAGAGGACATGCGAACGATTAGTATTGCAGGGAATATGCAAATCATGTGCGCCCGGCATGCCACCGAGAGGCACTATAAGAAGGATGAACAGAAGGCGCGGTGTAAGTAGTGGAAGTGTGTTGTGCTGCCGGACCTGTGCGTGGGAAGCTTCCTGACGCCTCGTCGCAGAATACGGCAGTCATTCCAGCATGTTTCGGAGTTCGACATAGGACGAATAGTGGTATATCGCGACAGCAGTTTATCGTACCGAGACATCGGTGCCCGTGTGAGACGACCTCCAGCCACAGTGAAGCGAGTATGGATTCGGTGGATGCAGGAGGGACGGACGGACCGACTTGAGCGATTTCCGCAGGCGCGGCACACAACCGAACGAGAGTACCGGCATGTTGTGCGGCGGGCATTGACGGCTCGCACCGCCACATCACGAACGTCAGCGCAGAAATTAGGGTGTGTTGCGCAACAACAGCGAGCGCATCGGCAGTGGGCCTTTGAATGCCGCACCTGGACTAACGGAATGGCACGACATTGTCTTCTCCGACGAATCCCGCTTCTGCCTGCAACACCACGATGGTCGAATCCGCGTGTGGCGGACCGCGGTGACAGAATGTATGACGTCTGCATTATGAGTCGCCATACCGGTCCGTCGCCTGGCATCATGGTTTGGGGCTCAATTGGATATGACACCCGCACCCCTTTGGTATGAATCGCTGGTAAACTCAACAGCCACAGCTACATCTCCGACGTTTTGGAGCCTGTAGTCCTCCCTTACTTGCAAGACCTGCCAGCGGCCACGTTTCAACACGACAATGCACACCCGCACGTAGCACGCATCGTGCAACAATTCTTCACGGCCCACCAGGTGTCACTGCTGCCGTGACCCGCCTGTTCTCCCTATATGTCGCCCATCGAACACGTCTGGTTGCTGATCGGCCACCGAGTGGCCCGGCAAGCACCACCCGCGGATACGCCTGATGAACTGCGGCATCGTGTGGAAGCAGGCTGGATCGACATACCACAAGCCCATATTCAAAGCCTCTTTCGTTCGATGCCGCGGCGTGTAGCGGCCGTTATTGCCAGCCATGGGGACCACACGAACTATTGATGTCTGCGTGTTCGCAAGTCGCACGGGCCTGTAAGCTCAATCGCTCCATCTTTGTATCTGTTGTTATGTGTCCAGTAAATCTGGCTTTGCTATCTCGTGTCCTTCTTGGTGTTGCATTTTGGGTGGCCAGTGGTGTAGAAAGAACTTTATTGTGTATTGAAAGTACATTTAAATCAAAAATCATTTGTTGTTTTTCAGAGTATCAAACTTTTAAGTCCACACAAATCGCTGTTTTTCCACGTTTCGACCTTTGATCATCACCAGATACTCTGCCCCTTCTCCATGTATTTTCACTAAAGTATTTGCATACTGCACCACGTAGAATAATCAGAACAGCACTTAGAACTACTCGCTATCTTTGGTATGAAACTTCTAGCTCTGACGAGCTAAGAGTGCTTAAGACCAACATCTCCAGCTCCGACTTCACGCCTTGTTTCACGATTCAGGATTGGTCATATGGAAACGTAAGTGTTCATAATAAATATAAACACCCATATCTCTTTCTTCCTCCCTCTGTCTGGAAAGCTTGGCGTCACAGCAACGTCTGCATTGTTGCGCCATCGCGCCACGATCAATTCGTGTGTACTCTCCAGATGTCAAAGTGATCATTGGGTTATCAATGACTCGAGTTGTATTTATCCGATCTCCAAAATTCGAATTGTAATCCCTAATATCACGGCCAGTTGCGTTTGTATGTTAATTTAATTTAGCACAATTCGAATATTAATTTGTATGCTTTACTTATTGCTTCTTTAACTTAAAGAAATTTCCGAGTTTAGTGCTGATTTTATTATACATTTTGTAAAATATCGATCTATCTAAACACTCTAACCTACAATAAAAAAACAGTAATCTTGAGATGTCAAAGTGAGCAAAATGTCATCTTAAAGCAGATGTCGCCCCAATAACATATTGTCGGGAATTTAGATAGTTCCGATTTGTAATACCAGATGTCACATTATTTTGTAGAAAAAGCTTCGGGATGAAGTTTCAAACTAACCGTCGAATAGGTCAGTCTAAAACAAGTCGTGAACGGAATAACAAGGGTGCCGGAGAAAAAGTCATTTAACTCGAAAAACCAAAGTAAAAGTTTTTAAAGGTAAGTTTACACGAAAACAAATTTCCGAGTTTAGTGTTGATTATATTCCACATTTTGCAAAATATAGATCTATCTAAATGCTCTAACCTACAGTTGTTAAACAACAAATATTTTACACAAAATGTTATTTATCGCGAGGTATTTTGAAAAACGGAAATCAATAGCATACAATTTTTAGCTCTAACATGAACGAGTTCTTACTATACACCGAAGAGCAATTGAATTGAGACAATGACAAACATCTCAGTTGAAGATGACGACATCTCAGTTGCTGAGACCATCAATACGGATTCGTGTAGTCAGATGCTTACTGATAAACCACCCGTGGCACTGAGAATTGTTGACGCCGTAGCGTAAATGCGAACGCACTCGACTAGTTATCGAGAGATCTGGGGTTCGATCCCAGCGGTGTCGGAACACAAATTTTCAGTCGCTATGCGTTGTTTATTATATAACGCATACAGAGCGATGACATTGTCCATTTTTGAATTGAGACAGCTGGCGTTATGCAAATGTGGCGCTGCGGGCGGCCCTGTAAACGGAAAAGACAAGACGTACGCAGCGATCCTACAATATAAGGAGTGATGCGACGGGAATCAGTAATAGTCAGACGCAGTATGGGTAAGACTAAGGATCTAAGCGCATTTGATCAAGGGCAAATTGTCGGGGACCGAAGAATGGGTCACTCCATCTCGGAAGTCGTGCAGGCACTGGGATTTTCACGAGCCACTGTGTCACTGATGCACTGTGAGTACATCGAATCCGTAAAACCCTCCCTGCAAGGGCCAACTGCCATGGACAACAGCGTTTGTATGAACGGGTTCATCGTCGGCTAGCTCGCATTGTAACAGCGGATATACGGGACACAGTGCAAGAAATCGCTCGGCAATTTAACTCTGGTGCACAAAAACGTGTTAGCAGCCACACCATCCAGAACCATCTACTCGCTATGGGGTACAGAACCATCTACTCGCTATGGGGTACCGAAGCCATCGTCCCACGAGGGTACCCGTGCTGACCGCACATCACAAGATGCAAAGATTAGCATGGGCGCGGGAACATCGCCACTGGTCCCTAGACATGTGAAAAAATATTGCCTGGACTGATGAGCCGAGATTCACGTTGGTATATGCGGTTGGCAGGATACGAGTACGGCGCAAACCACATGAAGCGATGGATACTTCTTGCCAGCAGGGTACCCTTCATGCTGGTGCTGGTAGCATTCTCGTCTGGGGACTGTTTACGTGGACTGAAATGGGACCCCTTGTATGTGTGACATCGTCCCTCACAGGTCGACGTTACCAAGATATCCTGGACGACCATTTGCTCCCGTTTGTGTGTCTTCAACATCCGACTGGGGACCTCATCCTGCAACAAGACAATGCACCGTGTCATCGCTCCCGAATTGTATCCCGAATGGTTGGATGAACACTCCACCGACGTGACCTCGCTTCTTTGGCCAGCTAGGTCACCTGACCTCAATCCCATCGAGTACATCTGGGATGCCACCGAGAGAGATGACCCCCTCCATCAAATCTTTGTGAGCTGTGGGAGCTTGTTTCGGGGATTGTGGATCCGTATGGCTTCCCAATGCTTCCGGTTCTTGTCTAGTCCATGCCATGACGAATCGCTGCCGTCATCAGGGCGAAAGGTGGTGCTAAACGTTACTAGACAGGTATCTCAAATTCAATTGCTCTTCAGTATATAAGTCTTTACTGTATTTTCTTACAGAAATCCGGCGTCTATTTGATTTGTTTTCAATCTGCTTCAATTAAAACGTTAACCGTCATAGGACGGGAAACATCCCCTATATATGAATAATTATTTAAAGCTTAAAAACAACCGTTTTAGGACGGGCTCTGTCCGGCTAATTTATATTAATAAAACATAGACTACCTACACTAAATGCAACTCCAATTCTTTAGACACTCGTCATATTCTGATATGCGTCAATGCTAATCCAGGGGGTATCTACAGTTGTCTTCAATCATATCAATAAACGTTAATTTTGCAATCTTATACTGAAAGCCTTTGAATTGATATCAACTAATTAACGAGCTAAATATCAGTCCTTCATCAGATGCTTCATATCTTCTAAAATTGGTTGTACGTACAACTTCCCAACACACCGAAGATAGTTATCGAATACTGCAACACATTTCTACCACGTTACGTTTACACAAACCGGCCACAGAATTAGAAACGTTTATTCAATCAATACCAGGTTGGACCTTCTTTAGCCTGATTTAGCATGTATGCAGTTTGTCATAGATTCCAGAAGGTGTTGGAATGCATCTGTCTACAGCACAGCAGGCGTTCATCAGACAGTCTTTTAACTGGCTCAGATTTGTCGGAGAGAGACTTTGCTCCGGGATTTGTTTTTCTAACATGTCCTATACATTCTCAATTGGATTCAGATCTGGGATTTGCAGGGGCCATGGAAGATGATAGAAGTCGCTGTCGTACTCGCTGAATCACAGATTGCGCGAGGGACAGTAGCGTTATCGTTCATACAACATCCGTCATGTTCTGCACAAAAAGTCTATATTGCCGAATAGACTTGATACACGACAATATTCAAATAATCCTTGGAAGAATACCTGACCTTCCAGTAATATCAGGGGACCCGTTCCGTATCAACACAACTTGCCTCCAGAACCTTGATTTGTTTTTACAAGGCGAGCTAGGTCCATTTCTTAATGAGGCTCCTGCCAAACTCTCTGCCTACCGTTGGTTCAGAACAAAGTGTACTGCGACACATCAGTCGGCGTGACTATTTTTCCCAGTCTTCCAGCGGCCAAATGATGTGTCGCAGAACAAAGTGTACGGCGACACATCAGTCGGCGTACCTATTTTTCCCAGTCTGCCAGCGGCCAACTGATGCGTCGCAGAACAAAGTGTACTGAGATACATCAGTCGGCGTGACTATTTTTCCCAGTCTTCCAGCGGCCAACTGATGTGCCGCAGAACAAAGTGTACGGCGACACATCAGTCGGCGTGACTATTTTTCCCCAGTCTTCTAGCTGCCAGTCAGATTGTTCCTGCCACCACTGTTAACGAACTTTGCGGCTCTTCGCAGAAATAAATGGTTTCCGTATAGGCATGTGACTACCAATACCGATCATCTTTAATTCCTGCTCGTGGTTCGCTGTTATAAGGGGCGTGAGCTGCCTTAATTGAAAGTTCGGTCAATCCCTGCACACAAGAAGTCCTATTTCTCCGTACAAGCCTTCTAATACAACAGTGATCTCGTTCCTGACACACTGCTGTCGCGCCATAGTTCCTTCTCTTATACAAGCAATATGGGTTATTTTTACACTAATTCGGTACCCAAGATATCCCATACTTTGAGAAAGCAGTAAGCTCTGCTGTTTTGAAAATCGTCTAACCTGCCAGATGGGCAACCACTGTTTTTTTTTTTTTTTTTCATTTACACTACTAATGAGCAGCAGTCTTAAATAGTTACCTAGATCACGTGGTGAAACAAGCGACAATATCTCATACACATACGCTGCGTGATTGGCGATTACCTGCATGCACATAGATATTTTTAATTCAGTGGCTGGTGTGTGTAGATGCTAAACACATACTACCATAGGTCAGCACGTACTTGTGGAAAGGCTTCTATGTTAAATATATTCCGAGTTTATTCAAAGAAAATTTAATTTTACTAGACGAAACCCATCGGAACCGAAGGTTAGTTTTTTTTAAAGAATAAACTCATAGGAAACAACAAATGTAAACTTTATTTGATTGACATATTCATTCAACCACTTTAGTAAAGACAATAAATAGTACAAGTTCGTGATTTTTTTTTGACTGAAGGTTTAACGACCACAGTGAACAACTCAATGGGCTATAAACAGTCACCCGTTCCTAATTTAGGGTAGCTGGTTCCAGGGAAGGGAGAGAGCCAGGGCCATAAGGCAAACACAACATCGATGCCTCATCGGGATTTGAACCCGGACCCTTCACGAACGAATCATCATAAGCCAGCGCTTCGACCACTGCGCCACCGGGGCGGCCAGGTTCGTGATGAGCACTACGACTGCACCCTTTTTCAGTTGTAAAATGTGAGGTGGAAGTCCACTCATGGCGATCGTGTGCAAAAATTCAACTGGATAGTGTACTCTTTCATCCTCATCTTCAGTCACAACTGTGTTTGTAAATGTTGTTGGAATGAGATTCGCGTCGCGAATACTCTTCCTTCTTTCTTGTCTGAGACATACAGTTGCGATCCATTGAGCGCTTACGCCTTCCGTCAAGTCCTTACGTTTTCTTCTTTTTTTCTGCTGGAGAGACATTCTGTTAAGGGTAAGTATGCAATAAAGCATTTACTTACTTTAGGACTGATCATAGAACACCATGCAGACACCAAGTCTGACACTGAACTGAGCGCCTAATGCAGATAAGGGCCGCACCCTTCTCCCGTAGACTTTACAACAGAAATTTGCAGCCCCGCCAGGCCCGAATCGTTGCCCCAATTTCAGTTTTCTCTTCGACTGGTACATGTACATGGTAAGATATTTAATTTGATACCTGAACCAAATTTTTACGTTCAGCCGTTCTCTCAAAATAGGTGTCCCAGTAAGAAACCTTATAGAATGAAGATATAGATGGCACAACTCAATATATACATTCGAAATATTTTCACTAACAATGGTCAACGGAATGTTTATTTACATCTTTACATAATGGAAAACGTCTTACCTACGTAAATGAACTGGATCGAATGAATGTTAAATTGTATATATACATCACACAGTCCAATGGCATAACGCAATCAGGTCTTCGAGAGAGTTCGCTGTTCCGATAAGAAGAACGTTTATAGGAATGTCTGCTAGCGTTGCTTTGCGAAACGGTTCGCTCAGAAAAGAGAAGAATTCGTACTTTGTACTATCTCAGCCCCTCCATGCCACCGCGTTTAACTGCGCGTGAGTCAACCGCAGGCGATCGAATGTCAACCTCATGCTTCTCCCATAGACTTCACACAGGAATTTTGCCACCCCACAAAGCCCGAACTGTTGCCCCAATCCCATTTTTCTCTTCGACTGGCACATCAATATTGTAAGACCTTTATTTTGATACCTCAACCATATCTTTACGTTTAACCGTTCTCTCAAAATAGGACTCAGAGTAAAAAAGGTATAGAATTAATACATAGATATCCTAACTCGCTTAAAAACGTTAACCTGGTTTTGATAGCGAAGAAAACAATATTTACATATTATGTTATCAGCATGACCGAATCAAGAAGCACCGAAAACGCTTAGCACCTAAGAAAATGGTAAATTAAAAACAAAAATTAAGAAATGTATCGCCATCATGGTTGCTGAGTGTTTTGAGAGGCTGGCCTTTGACCATTCGTTTGAAATAGGCACAGGTTCGAGTTCCGGCTGGGGTATATGTGATGTATTTGACCCATGTGTCTTTCTTTTTCGTGGAACCAGTTGCCACCAAGAGAAACTCTAAGAAACAGGGTAAACTTTCTAAATGTGAAAAGTTGATTTTAACGTAATGTCTTTTTCGTGAGCAAGATTGGTGTTACGCTATGTGTAAAACCATAACTAAAGAATGTTGAACTAAATAAGAATACGATGCAGTAGTTCCCAATTAAGCTTTTACGGCCAGACGAAACATAAACAGAAGTCAGACTTACGATAACCTTTTATTGGTCCAGCATCAGTGAAGCACGAGTTGTATGTCAAGATCGCTGTAAATGGAGAAGTTTTGATACGATAACAATAAGTAAAAATATCTGGAAGTTTGTATTTCTTTTTGGAGCTAACCTCTGAATCTCAGAGAACAGCTTAGTGATATGTATGTATGTATGTACGAATTTCAGTAGAACTCCACAACATAAGACAGCAGATATCAGATTACCTTTATCTAACTGAATGTCTACACACACACATCCACACGAGCAACTGTCGTATCGTCCTTTTTATCCATTGTTCTTATCACAGTCATACGTCACTTTCACTCTGACCTTAAATGTGTTGCCAACCTCTTTCTCGTTTGAGGAAAATAACATAACCTTAAGTTTGGAAATATAAAGGAGAACAAAGACAAATGTACCTAGGAAAATGAACAAAAAATGAATGTTAATTTAGAATATACGTCACAGCATATATTTTATACAACAAAACTACTTGTTATGGCGCATGTAAAAATTGTTCCGACCTTTATGGGGTTCACGCAGGTTTGAGCTCAGGGGAGCCTATCACTCTCTGCCGCGGATTGCTAGAATTTGCGCCCAGGGTGCAGAAGAAAAAATTAGACTAAATTGTCAATTAGTTTAATTTTTCTTTTTCAGACTGGACCGCGATTAATCGTTTATACCAACTCTGGATCTTTGGCGCATACAGCGAAGTAAACAATATACCATGAGTTTCTTGGTGACAGCATTTTTACTTGAAATATTTGGTTGAAAATATTTCCAAATCTATCTATCCTTCTTCTATGGGAACTTTGGAAGCAGAATTTTGATAAAATAGTGGCATACAATGGAAGGACGAAACAAGGCATCATTGAAATGCGTATACTAAATGTCGCTGTAGAATGTCTTCAAGCGTATAATGTTTTGAAGGATTTCGAGACGTCTTAGTATCATGTATGTTGACAAACTATTCAAAGTCAAACAAAAAACCAGTATCACTAAAATGTATCAGGGATCTATAAACAAACTGTCAAGAATTGCAACCTTCAACAATTTATTTACTTCCTAGTTGTCGAAGTAAAGAAATTGTTGTAAGTTTCACGGTTGTCTTATTCCCAATTCCTTTTCACAGATCGGTTGCTATCACAATAGCATTAGTAGATCAACATAAAGATCAAGATAGCGTACATTAAAATATGCACTCACTAAAACATCATTCGTCGTACTACCACCGAATACTTTTTTACACTAAGCGTATTCTATTCACCTTTGACACACTGTCACCTATTGCCAAAACGCATACGGAAATTAAGGGTAGTGAATTGCCGTTCAGAAGGAAAATATAACGAAGAAGTAAGGTAATTAACATAAGAATAAAAACTTAACAAGTTAGTAAAATCATGCAATGCATTGATTATGATACGCTTTCCAACATACTAGAAATCATTACTCAAGTTATCAAGATAATGGCTGTGGAATAAATCTCGCTCCTGTGCCCTGACCTTTGACCCCATTTCGATGATATTCAACAGAACCGGTTCAGTATACCTCCGGAACAACATGCTAAAGTTTCGTCGCAATAGAAGCATTTTTACGTAAGTTATGACGCATAACAGCGATGCAATGGATCCCGCTCCTATGTCCTGACCTATGACCCAATTTCGCCCATTTCAATAGGGTTCGTCACTAGTGGTCTCCTACCACACACTAAATTTCATCGAAATCGAACCATTTTTACGCGAGTTATCGTGCGGACAGACAGATAGACGGACAAAGCTGGAGCATATACGCTTCTTCAACCTACGGTTGGAAAGCGTAAAAAAGAAAGACTAAATTTTGCACTTTAGAACGTGTTACGAAAAAATAAAAAAAAAATAAAAACGTATACATTCGGCAGCGAATATTCCGAAAACGCAGTGTTTAATATTATTGCTTGTGTTTGTGAGTTCCATATGATTAAAAGTCTTTCCAATGACACACACATACACTCTTAAACAATTTAAGACTAGATTTGATTAACTAAAACTTTATGAATTTGGAATTTCATATTCGTTGCTTCTCATGGGAATACGGTTTTGTTTTGCATTTAACTGTTTCGAGAGATGTGGAATGCACGTATGGCATTTTACGTCAGGTTGGTCGGAACTGCATTAACTGGTCACCCCCATATCACAGACCCTTCCAGCTGCATAAATATATGTCTAACTGCTGTCTAAGGAGATCGTTATGGGGGATTAGTAAGACGTCACAACATCTAAGACTAGGTATAATCAAACCACGAAAAGGCCGCCCAGGTGGCGCCATGGTCTAAGCGATGGCTTCTGATTCTTCGTCACAAAGAGGTCCGGGTTCGAATCCCGTAAGGCATGGATGTTGTGTTTGTCTTACGGCACTGGCTCACTCCCTTCCCTGGAACTAGGGGCCCTAAATCAGGGACGGTCGACTGCTTATAGCCCATTTTGTTGCTCACGGTGGTCGTTAAACCTCCAATCCAAAAAAAAAAAATGAAAGTATGTGTAGAGTTTTAACAGAATAATATTAGCACGACTATAAATTTCAACCGAAAAGTTATAGATACATACAGTGGAAACACGTTTTAACGTTTCCCAATGGACCAAGTAAATACCGTATAATTGAAGAAATCAACTACACTGGCGTGCAAAAATTAAGGACGAGACGGTTTTTCGAATGTAACGTCGTGCAGAAGTGCTCCACATCGACTCAAATCATACCATAAGATCCCCAAGATGTAAGAATATGGGACAAGTGAGCAAAACCGTCCAAACAAGGAATCCAAAGGATACAAAGGCACTTTATTGAAAAGATAGTTTCGAGCACAACTGGACAGAAGACAGAAACGTCCATGTGACTGGCGGCTGCCAAGAAAAATCCAGTCTTTAGTAAGGGATATGATCACCCCTGACTGCGTTGCAGGATTTACAACGTCGTCCATGCCGAGGACGAGGTTGTCAAGGAGCTGTTGAGGCATCGCGGCCCATTCCTCTTGTAGCGCCAGTCGCAGCTGCGGAATCGTTCCTGGGGGCTGGTGACGTGCTGCCAAGTGTCTCCCGAGAAGGTCCCACACGTGTTTGATTGGATTTACGTCCGGGGACCTTGCGTGTCAATCCATGCGTTGAATATCTTCACTCTCCAACAGCTCTGCGACAGCCACAGTACAAGAATTTTTTCGTTCCGGGATCATGGCCTTGCCGGACAGATGGCAACTATGTGTCGATGCCGAGAGGGATTATTTTGCCTAGGTAAGTTGTCCTACTTTTCCGTTTTCGTCGTCCATGTGTGCTAGTCCTTTTCTAGACATTTCATTCGCAGCAACCCAATATGAGCTATATCTTGTTACATTTCAATTACATCAACTCTTACGTATCACGTAGTTACCATCTGTAGGTGATAAAATTGTTATATCTTGATTACTTTGTATCTGGCTAAAGTTAATTAAAAACCGAAACTGAAGTGTGTGTTTGAACACCAACTATCATGATTGCGATTCAGAAATCAGATATTGTTGTTTAAATTATGGAATAAACAGTTATTTTTTAAATCATGAAAAATAACTTTTTTTCCATTAAATTTTTCAGGCATTAATGTTGATTTTTTAAATCAACATTAATGCCTGAAAAACTTAACTCCCAATGCTAAGGATCATGGATCCGTGGCTAGGACCTCTGCACGCTATCGAATGCTGATAAATGGCTTGCCGGTGCACCTTTAAATTAGATAGGAGTCTAATCAATAACTGCGCTAAATATTGTTTGCTTACTTTTATTTTTCTTCTTGAAATCTGTTCTTAGAAGAACAGATTTCAAGAAGAAAAATAGAGGTAAGCAAACAATATTTCCTTGTAAACTAAACACCATCATAAAAGACCATTCGATTCCCGCCACACGTTGAATAACTTTCTCTGTGATACGAACAAACAACGTACTGACGGTCTCATTCCGATTTTAGAAACTGAAAATCTGCTGCCATTTTCTATCAAAAGTTGACGATTATGAAGACAGTAGTTATTCTAAGATTTGCCGCTTACGCTCTATCACGAATTTATTTATGCCATGAAATTACCAATGTTTACGCTAAACGAAACTCTATTGTATATTTCATTTTTTTAGCTTGTTATTATAATTAACACTTATAATCTACGGGAATATCTCAAACATACTACAACATGTGATTTTGTTTTATTTCTTGATAAAAAAAATAATTATCATCAAATATTTTATATAGTACTCCTTGAAATTGCGTCTTATAGTCGCAAATATAAAATTATGCATCTTATTTTTATTGTTGGCTCTTTTAACTATAAGAACACCCGAGAAGACAAGAATGGACACTGCAAACACTAACCAATTAATAAGAACCACTAGACGTAACCCGTCGAAATCGATGGTTAGTTTATTCTTTTCAAAAAAAAACTCGTGCGAAACAACAAATGTAAACTTTATTTGATTGACAAATTCATTGAACCACTTCAGTAGAGATAATAGTCCAGGTTCGTGATTTTTTTACTGAAGGTTTAACGACCACCGTGAGCAACTCAATGGGCTATAAGCAGTCGCCCGTAATATTTTCACTAAAAATGGTCAACGGAATATTTATTTACATCTTTACATAATGGGGAAACGTCTTACCTACGTGAATAAACAGGATCGAATGAATATTAGGTTGTATATATACACTGAAGAGCAATTGAATTAGAGATACCTGTCTAGTAACGTGTAGCACCACTTTTCCCACTGTTGACGGCGGCGATTCGTCTCGGCATGGACTTGACAAGACACCAGAAGCGTTGGGAAGCCATACGGATCCACGACCCCTGAAGAAGCTCCCACAGTTCACGAAGATTTCATGGAGGAGGGTCAGAGCCTCGAACATCTTTCTCGATGGCACCCCAAATGTGCTCGATGGGATTGAGGTCAGGTGACCTATCTTGCCAAGGAAGCGAAGTCACGTCAGTGAAGTGTTCATCCAACCATTCGGATACAAAGCGGGAGCGATGGCAGGGTGCATTGTCTTGTTGCAGGATGAGGTCCCAAGTGGGATGTTGAAGACCCGCAAGCGGGAGCAAATTATCGTCCCGGATATTCCGGTAACTTTGACCTGTGAGGGACGATGTCACACGTACCAGGGGTCCCATTTCAGTCCACGTAAACAGTCTCCAGAGAAGAATGCCACCCCCACCAGCTTGAAGAGTACCCTGCTGGCAAGACGGATCCGTCGCTTCATGTGTTTTGCGCTGTAATCGTATCCAGCGATCCACATGTACCAACGTGAATCTCGACTCATTAGCCCAGGCAACATTTTCCCACATGTCTAAGGTCCAGTGGCAATGTTCCCGCCCCCATGCTAATCTTTGCACCCTGTGATGTGCGGTCAGCAGCGGTACCCTCGTAGGACGATGGCTTCTGTACCCCATAGCGAGGAGATAGTTCTGGATGGTGTGGCTGCTAACACGTTTTTGTGCACCAGCGTTAAATTGCCGAGAGATTTTTTGCCCTGTGTTCCGTCTATCCGCTGCTACAATGCGAGCTAGCCGACTATGACCTTGCTCATCCACACGCTGTAGTCCACGGAAGTTGGCCCTTCAGGGATGGTTTTACCGGATTCGATGTACTCACGGTGCACCCGTAACACAGTGGCTCGTGAAAATCCCAGTGCCTGCACGACTTCCGAGATGGAGGGACCCATTCGTCGGACCCCGACAATTTTCCCAAGATCAAATGCACTTATATCCTTGGTCTTAGCCATACAGCGTCCGATTCTTACTGATTCCTGTCGCATCACTCCTTATATTGTCGGATCGCTGCATACGCCATGTCGTTTCCGTTTACAGGGCCGCCCACAGGGCTTCATTTGCATAACGCCACCTGTCTCTAATTCAATAGCTCTTCAGTGTACATCACGCAATCCAACGGCATAGCGCAATCAGGTCTTCGAGAGTTTTCGCTGTTCCGATGAGAAGACCTTTGATAGGAATGCGTCCTTTGCTTTGCCCAACGGTTCTCTCAGAAAAGATAAGACTTTGGACTCTCTCAGTCCCTCCATGCCTTCGCCTTCAGCAGCGCTTCTCCCATAGACTTTACATGGGAACTTTGCCACCCCAGAACACCCAAACCGTTGCCCTAATCACATTTTCCTCTTCGACTGGCACATCTACATGGTAAGACCTTTATTTTGATGCCTCAGCCATATCTTTATGTTTAGCCGTTCTCTCAAAATAGTACTCACAGTAAAAGACCTTATAGAATTAATATATAGACAATTACACTGGTTTTAACGGTCAAATGCCACACAATTTATTTCACTGAAAAGTACCCTGTTGCAGCGCAGTGCATAATTAAAAACCTAAAATTGGCGAAAAACTTCTCCAGTTGTAGCAGATTATGGAGCACACATCAAAATTTCTTTTATGAGAACTCGCGTTTTAATGTTAGAGCCGGGGCCCCACATTACCAGGCCCACGACAAAGCATTTTTACGTAAACCTCTAACTTGCATAACCACACTGTAAAAATAAGTGATGTGAATTCACGGAAAATTTCTGAAAATAACGTGCAGCAAATTAGCCGGTAAGTGTCCGTCTTTTAACGAAGTTTCAGTTTTTAAAAGTGCCCATTTTTTTTTAACTTCCGTATTTTTACAGATTTTCTGTACTCAGTAACTCCGTTTAAAGTTTTTCTGTATTTATACAGAAATTTCGCAAAATCGAACACGCTGAATTTTTCAGCCCTTACGCCACAGGATCTTTTCGCGCCGGTGGCAACGATCGAACTCAGTTCAATTGGGTTTAGTCTACACAAGCCGCACGTCTTAACCACTGAGCCAGAAAATCTTAGGAATTGCCCACACGTTCAAGGAAAAATTAATCAGGAGATAATATATTTCTTTTTTTTTTTTCATTAATGTGAGTGATTTAGTCATTTTATTTTCTGTTCGACCATATTTTTTTAATACGTTTATAATAGTTTTTTTTTTCTGTTGGAACTATCACAAATTAAGTATTTTTTTCCGACCTGATATTTCGAAGTAACAATGCTTTGGAACTTGAGATCTTTTTTTAACTAACAATAACTTTCGATTATCTTTATGAAAAGGTGAAATATGCTGTTTTATAGTATTTTTTCACAGAACTGTTAAACATAAAATTTACTTTTCTTAGCTATAATACAAGGGTTGTACAGAAAGTAATGCAAAAGTAGGCATACCTTTTTATTAACTGACAGAGGTCGTTTAAATTGCACAGGTTTGTAGAGAAACTCTTTCCCTATACAGAGGTAACACTCAACATAGACTCCATTACAAGTGATGCATTTGCACCATCGTTGAACCCAACCTTCGAATCATCTTTGAAAAAATTCAGGTGTGGACTGTTGTAGCCACTTCTTCACAGCCACTTTCACCTCGTCTGTGTCATCAAATCGTTGTCCACGGAGACTGTCCTCCATTGAATAAAACAGGTGGAAGTCGGAGGGCGCCAGATTTGGGCTGTACGGTGGATGGGGACCACCGACCAGCTAATTTTTGATGGCCTGATTTGTTGCCAAAGATGTGTGTGGTTTGGCATTGTGATGGTGAATGTGGATCCTTTTCAGATCCTTGTTCACTCTCTTCTTCCTTATGGCTTCTCTAAGTTTATTAAGAGTCGCAATATACCCCTCGCTGGTCATGGTACGGCCATGTTCCAGAAAATCAAAAAGAAGGACACCCCTGTCATCTCAAAAAGCAGTTACCCTGACTTTCTGTGCGAATCACTGGCTCTTGAACTCCTTAGGTCTTGGGAAAGACGTGTGACGCCATTCTATGGATTTATTCCTCGTTTCCGGAGATAAACCCATGTTTCATCCTCTGCCCCATTAGAAAGAGAGAAGGGGGAAGTCTTCTCTGATCCAGCAGATCAGAGAGGACTTCCTCCCCCCTTTCCCTCTTTCAAATCGGGTGTCAGCTGTTCAGGTACCCACGTTGGGCACACACTTTCCGATAGCCTAAGTCTTCCGCCATCTTCAGTATGGCATTGCGACTACAGACCAGTTGTGCAACAAGCTCACGGATTGTGACTCTTCTCTCACCGCGAATGAATTTATCCACTCGCTGATGATTCGTGTCAGTGGTCGCAGTTGATATTCTCCAACTGCGTAGTTTGTCTTCAGTGCTGGTTTTCCCTTCTTTAAACGTCTTCATCCATCTGTGCGCATTGCTCTTGTCAATGGTATCACTTCTGTAAACATTCTTATAGCCTTCTGCGAATGGTGGACAGCCTGCATCCTTCGTTCGTCAAGAACTTCAATGACGGCACGTTTCTTCTGCTTGGAATCCATTATTTACCTGCACTCAAGAAAAAGGGTTAATATAGCGGAAGAGTTACTCTACCAACATGTGCAATTTGAACGACCTTTGTCAGTTAATAAAAAAGTTATGCCTGCTTTTGCGTTATTTTCGGTACAACCTTCGTAGGTTTTACCTTAAGGACCACAGATTGATGCAGAGACATCCGAATCACCTATAGAATAATGTGAGTACCCGGTTTCTTACAATAAAACAATACACAATAGCTGGTGGGAAAAATGGGGTTAGTGGAGAAGAAATATTGTGTGCCGCATTAACCAAACTTCCTGCGATATGCTATCCACAATGTCCGATTTCGCTCCGGAGCTTCAAAATCAAATTCTTGGACAGACTATTGAAATTTAACTATTAATCAAACCAAGTATATTTGCGAATCTCTCCTGTTACCGGAAAGTTTTCTTCAGTGATTTTTTTGAATGATGGAAATACGGAAAAAAGTGGGAACGGAGTTTTATCGTTAATATAGAAAAGGAATTGCGGAATGGTTTATGAAAATTTAGAATTTTCCGTTAACACATCTTAACAAGTTAGTAAAATCATGCAATGCATTGATTATGATACGCTTTCCAACATACCAGAAATCATTACTCAAGTTATGAGGATAATGTCTGTGGAATAAATTTCGGTCCTGTGCCCTGACCTTTGATCCCATTTCGATGATATTCAACAGAACTGGTTCAGTATACCATCGAAATAACATGATAACGTTTTGTCGCAATCGAAGCATTTTTACGTAAGTTATGATGCATAAGGGCAATGGAATAGATCCCGCTCCTGCGTCCTAACCTTTGACCCTATTTCGCCCATTTTCAATAGGATTCGTCCCCAGGCAGACCCTACAACATACTAACATTTCATCCAAATCGAAGCACCTTTACGTACGTTATGACGCACAATGGCGATAGAAGTGATTCCGCTCCTATGTCCTGCCTTTTGACCCCATTTCGCCCCTTTTCAACAGTGTTTGCCCCCAGGTGCTCCCCTACAACATACTAAAATTTCTGCGAAATCGAACCTTTTTTAGGTTAGTTATGACGCATACGAACAGTGGAATGGATCCCTCTCCTATATCCTGACCTTTGATCCCATTTCGTTCACTTTCCATAGGGTTCCTTCCCAGGTGGTCCCCTACCACATACTAACGATTGTTACGCGAGTACAGAAAACGGTAGGTTAACGACTTTCATCAAAATCCTTAGAGCCGTTTTCAGCCGCCCCGGTGGCGCAGTGGTCTAAGCGATGGCCTCTGATCGTTCGTCCGAAAGTAGTCCGGGTTCGAATCCCGGTGAGGCATGGATGTTGTGTTTGTCTTACGGCACTGGCTCTCTCCCTTCCCTGGAACCAGTGACCCAAAATTAGGGACGGGCGACTGCTTATAGCCCATTGAGTTGCTCACGGTGGTCGTTAAACCTCCAATAAAAAAAAAGCCGTTTTCAAATTCAAATTTACATGCATACAAGAATTGCTCCTTTAATAGTATGGGATAAGGTCGATGGAATGGATCTTGATCCTATGTCCTGACCTTTGACCACATTTCGTCCATTTTCAATAGCGTTCGTCCTCAGGTGGTCCCCTACCACATACTAAAATTTCATCGAAATAGAACCATTTTTACGCGAGTTATCGTGCGGACAGACAGACGGACAGACAGGCGGACGGGCGGACAGACGGACAAAGCCGGAGCATATACGCTTCTTCAACCTACGGTTGGAAAGCGTAAAAAATGGCAAATTACCGACAATTTAAGAAAACAATTGCGGAAAGTATCTGAAAATTCGAAATTTTCCTGGCGTGGGAAAAATGCTTGAAATTGGGGCTTCTTTCCGTTTTTTTACGGGAAAGTTTGTGTCTGAAACATGCCTCGTTAATTCCCGAAATGAATGACGGAAAATGTCCCTTGAATTTCAGAAAACATTTTACTGTGGATGCAACAATATAAACGACTTGAAATGTTCATGTTTTTAAACTATCACATTTATCTAGGTGTATGGAAATAAGTGTTGAATGTATATATGAGCAATGGATGAGGCTGTGAAAAAAATGAGATGCGAAAAACCTTACTTCGAAAAAAACAGTCTAAGAATAAAGATTAATGTGATTATATTCTCATTGTTTCTCTAACCTTTAGCTGTACATCAAGTTCGATAATCTATGCTCTTGCCAAATGATGGAAACCGAAGAGAAAACCTGTTTTTCTGCAAGTAAGTCTCAGCGAGGTGTAAACTTATATATGTAGAAGATTATACAGTAATTTTGCAGAGAATTCCCAAAATTAATGGGAACATCTAACTTCAAATCTCCGTTTCACCGAAGTTTACTATATTATTCCCTTTCATTACCGCTGCAGTTAGGATCTGCATTGTTAAACTGATTATGAAGATCGAATAATGGGGCAGCAATTATTCTATTCTAGAGAAGGAATACATCCATCCATCTATCTCGTGGAACACAGCTTAGTTTAGAAACTACTTCTCTGTTTCACTTAGATTCCCTCCATGTCTGAGGGTAATTATTGTGTTATTTTTATATTGCTACTGTCGCATATTCTAGCAGTGTATCACGTTTATTGCATCAGTACAGCTAACAGTCTGAAGCTTTAGAAGTGAAAATCATTGCAATTTCTGAGAGAGATTAAGGAATTTGGGTTAAAGAGGAACGGATATGGTACAATGTGCCTGCTCAATGTTTTCCCAAAAAGGAAGCATTATACAATGCTTTAGTACAATGAAATTTGTAGTTAAGTGCCCGCTGTTAAATACAATAGTTTATCTATATAACGAACATCTGTTATACGAAATCTTCTGTTTAACGAAATGTTCCACAGAACCTTGACGTTTGAACAAAATTCCCATGCAAATTAATCTCCATATTACGAAAATCATTTTATACATTTATATATTGAAAATAACGAAGTTTTTTCAACTAAAATTTACCATTGTGTGTATTTCAAACGTTTTGATTTGCAATTCTTTAGCACGCAGATGGGAGCAAAGCACCCTTAACTCCTTATCTCGAACCTTTTGAATCCGTGAGGTGTCGGGAATTTTGTTAGAAGGGGGACGACTAGCTAGGGAGGAGTTGTATTTAGAGACACGCTACGAAGCTGCTCTTTTTCCAAATGTGGATAGAAAGTCTAGCGTAGAAACTGCATTCCATAGGGTAAAAGCGATTGTAACTGGTGTGGGCATGACTCTGTAGAAGTTACATATTCATTCTGATTCAATCAGCACGATTGTCTCGCCTGTATTTTTCGCTCAAAATGCGGAAAAAAACTGCCTGTCTCTTGCGGATGAAGTGAAAATTTTAGATGAAGTTGACCGAGGAATGAAGAAGAAAGATGTGGCTATAAAGTATTGTACAGCTGCAAGCATTGTTATGAAACATAATGGAGAAATTACAGTGAGTGGTGAAGATGATGATTACAATTTAAAATAAGTACATATGCCATTAAGATAATGAAGAGGAAAGATAAGCTTTAAACTTCGTTTCCTTTTCTTCATTAATTTGTCTATTAAAATAATGAAGAGGAAAGATAAGCTTTAGACTTCGTTTCCTTTTCTTCATTAATTTGTCTATTAAGATAATGTATTCTACTTCTAAAAATACATGTTTCAAAAAAAAAAAAAATGTAAACCAATTTATGAAGAGTTTCTACTCAATAGTTCAATTTAGTGTCCAAATTCAACTACCTTTTTTTTTTCAATTTATTTGATTAAGTTTTTACAATTTAAGTTCATTTCTATTTAAGGAATTTTCTTTATAATGAAATTTTTAAGCAAATGATGAGACCTCGTTAAATATACTCAACTCTATCTGGAAACTTCTCTGTTAATGAGGAAGTTGATCTTAAGCATCTAGTAATGTAGTTTGTCACAGATATATATTAGTATGCTTGTAGTAGAGGTCTGTACCGGCTGGGTTTGTAAGTGTACTGGCTGGTACTGAGAGTACAATAGAGGGTATTCTTATACCAATTGAAAAGAAAATAATCCTACTAAGTGCAGTGACTATAGAACTATGAGCATACTCTCTAATGCTTCTATACTGCTTGGAATATTGAATCGACGACTGTATAACAGAGCTGAGTATCTTTTGGAAGATGATCAGTATGGGTTCAAGAAAGATAGAGGAACTGGGGGTGCAATCGGAATGATGAGGACTATATGCGAAAGAAATATAGAAGTAAACAAAGACGTTCTATTAGGAAGAGACCTAAGCAAAAAAATACATATATATTTTTGACTCATACCAAGTACAACATAGAAAAGGTTATGTATCTACCGGTGTGAGTAAAAAAAGAAAAGATAAAAAATAAAATTAAACAACTGAATGTAGAAGGTGTCGAGAATACTGAGCCTTGGCTTCATCAAGGACCAGCAAAAACTCTGCATTTTCTCACTTCCACAAAAACCTAGTTGGAAATGGGTTTCTGCAAGGCCATAGATGCAAGTAACATGCCCACCTAAAATTGTTTTAAAAAATATATATATGTCATGTCCTCCGCAGAGTTGTATGACCAAGCACTAGTTAACAATTTCGCTTGCATCCATAACCCTCCTGGCCCGACCCATGCTCTTCATCTGTTACTATTAAACAGAGAGAAAAAGATTAAAGAGAACTCAAGCTGTGAGAGTGACATAATAATTAGAAATAATTTTCAGCAATAACGAAATTCTAAAGTTTTTCCTTAGTTTTCAGTTTTGCTCTTCAGTAAACAAAGACGTTTATATGTGTTTCATTGACCTAGAAAAAGCATTTGACATGGTGAATTGGGAAAAACTGATGAAAGTGCTAAGTAAAATAGGATTATACTGGAAAGACCGGAGGTTATTAGCTGAATTATACATGAACCAGATCGCCATAATAAAGACAAAAGTAGGAAAAACTAAAAAATGATTGATTGGAAGGGTTGTAAGGCAAGATTGCTGTCTGTCACCAACGCTCTTCGATATTTTTGCCGAAGAAATAATAAAAGAAGCATTTGATGAAGAGAAAAGAGGAATCACTATTAGGAGAAGAACAATACAGAGTACTAGGCTTGCAAGTTACTAAGCAATATTAGCTAATACTGAAAATGAACTACAGCATCTAATGCAAAAATTGAAAGAGTACGCCTAAAATATGATATGAAAATTAACACAAATAAAACAAAACGATGAGAGTCTCCAGGAGACCAGGAAACGTTAAGGTGAGGATGAATGGATATAATGTAGAGCAAGTGAGACTACAAATACCTCGGTAGCATAGTCCAAGAAAATGGAAAATGTGACATGCAAATAAAATAAATAGTTAATAAAGGAAAATATGCATTTTACAACAAGAAAAATTTGTTTAGTAATAAAATCAATAAAAATTTAAAGAAAAGGCTTATTAAGTGCTATGTTTGGAGCGCAACTTTATATGGGGAAGAAAACTGGACAATCGGGAAGAAAGAAGCAAAAATGTTGGAGGCATTTGAAATGGGATTATGGAGAAGAATAGAAAAAATAAAGTGGATTGAAAAAAATACCAATGACAAAGTGTTGCAAAGAGTTGAGGAAGAAAGGAATAGTCTAAAGACCACAAGGAAAAAGGAAATATAACTGTATAAGACATGTGTTAAGAGGAGACAGCTTATTGAAAAGAATGATAGAAGGGAAACCAAGAGGAAGGATACGACTAATGATGCTTGATGATATCATGGGCTCAAGAAGCTATTAAGTATTGAAGAAGAAAATAAGGGACACAGAAAACTGGAGGAAGATTTTCATCTTCACGAGATCGAAACCAAAACTAACTTATGGCCCCATTCGTTGCAAAAACAACCGGGAATTTCAAAATATGTGTTTACATATTTGAGGAACGAGGATTACTTTGTTTATACTTAAGTCTACACGAGGAAAAGCGTTCACATATCGAGTATGTATTCACGTATAAATCTCATGTGTGGGAGGAATTCCTACGAGAAATGGCGTCCCTCTGAGTTACATTCTTGTACTACTAAGGTTGTCATTTCAATAATGTAATATTGTTTCTCTAGAGAGCAAGGTATTCAAACTTTTCTGAATCGCTGACAACATGGAAAAATGGAATAAGACTCGGGGACCAAGTGACAAAGAACATACATGTGTTTGTTATGAATATCGACGGATGCTTTGAAACATAAAATTTAACTTTGGGGAAAGAAACGGTGCAGTTAATATGATATCTATGTTTCAAAGAAGTCCGAAATAGGCACTTGATCTGCCTACATTTTTTAGTTCCCTTTTAAAATTTTAGTTATATTATTTATGGCAGCATAGCTCATAGAAGATTCGGGAACTCAAAGTCCATGCGTCCAAGGTTCCTGAATAATAATTTTTCCATTTCGGAATTGTGTGCTTATCCCATTTTAGAATTCCTTTGAGGACGTCTTGCGAGCCAAAAAAAAAAAGGCTCCGCAGGCCACCTGTTAAGGACACATGCTCTAGGGGAAACCTTGCCTTATTTTCTCAACAAGTGGCAGAGAATGCTTGACGAAAACTTAAAACGGGCTTGGACGAGTCATAACCTGAAAATGCTGGGCTGGACTGGGCTGGGTTGGGCTGGGTCGGGTTGGCCCCGTAATGTTCGGACCCGGTCCAGGCGTTCCAATTTATTTGCCCATGCAGACCTCTATGAGGAGACAATAGCACGACTGTGAATACAAAATGCTTTCATCAACAGAGTTAATTGATTTCCAGTGCCGATTGGATTGGAACAGTTTGGCGGTATCCTTAGACCGACGGCCTGTGTCGTGTGAAGTGCAAATTGAAGTCGACTGTGACTGAATCTGTTAAGAAATAACCCAGTAAACCATCCGAAGCTAGCATAACGTGACAAGGGAAAATTATAGCACGACGAGAACACACGACATTATGTCAAATCACGTGACCCTATGTGAATCTTCTGGAACTGGTGTAAGCAGCAGTACAGTGCGCAGGACGATGCGTGACGTGAGTTACCACTGTCGAGTAGCCATACAAAAGTAGCGAATCACTTCGTCTAATGCCACACTCCAATTAGCTTGGCGTGAAGAACGTTGATGTTGGTCTGCAGACTCAGTTGAAAACTGTGTTGCGGATTGACGAGTCACTGTTCACACCATCAGGCTTTCATGCCAAGAAAGCCTAATGGTGTTTTCTTGGAGTCGCATTTGCCGAGAGAAAGGCACCCTTCCAGTATGTATCGTTCCGAGAATTATGAACTTTGGCAAAGGCTGCGTGATGGTGTGATGCTGGTTTTCGTGATTCGGATTGGGGCCATCAGTCGCTTTGGAGAAATCCACGAATGCTGTCTAGGCATAGTAGACAATTAAATTACGCACTACCAACGCTGAGGGCCATTTGTACCACCATATCATCCTGCTCACGTTCTTACAGGTTGGTTGAACGGCATGGGTATCGCAATTTGTAGTGTCCTTAATGGTATATAAGATTTCCAGAACGAATTTGATCATTGTGCATGTGGAAGAAAATATCGCCGTAGAAACAAATTTTAACTGGTGGCTGTATTGAAAGCTGAATAGAGAAAACTAACGGCGGACATTCACAAAAACAAATTACTGGAGGCTATTCCACGAAGGCACAAAGCTTATGACGCTGACATTCGTGTCGGGGATGAATGGCTAATCAGGGATAAGATTCCTTTTCGTGAAAACTTGAATGTTCTTTTCAGATATAAAGATACAATAATTACTGCAAAATGTACTTAAATAAAATTGATCTCTTATGTAAGGGACATCATTCTTTCTTTATCTTAAAGACTACAGTCTTGTGACGATTACATATAGATTAAAATAATACAACGTAGTTGTCACAAATGTTTATTTTTTCAAGCCGACCATGCTTTCGCTGGGTATTGACCTAGCTTCATCAGGACGAATGGCACGTAAATATTCAAATTGTATATGGCATCATAAATGGTGTTTACAGTCACGTGTTTTGGATTGATGCTTCCACACGTTTGATAGAAACGTCGTGGATGCCATGTCATTAACAAGTTGACTGTGAACACCATTTATGATGTCATATACAATTTGAATATTTACGTGCCATTCGTCCTGATGAAGCTAGGTCAATACCCAGCGAAAGCATGGTCGGCTTGAAAAATAAACAGTAGTGATAACTACGTTGTATTATCTTAATCTATGAACATCATTCCTTGTTTCCATATAGTGTAGTGCAGGCATGTCAAACGCGCGGCAATCGATTCATGTCATGAATTGTTTTTTATATTTCAAAGAATTTAATCAGAAGGAATTTCTATATTTCTTCCCTAACTTAGAATTTATATCACTTTTTTATTGGAAGTTTAACGACCACCGTGAGCAAATCTGTCGGCTATAAGTAGTCGCCCGTCCCTAATTTAGGGCCACTAGTTCCAGGGAAGGGACAGAGCCAGGGCCGTAAGACAAGCACAACATCCATGACACCAGGATGCGATCCATCTCGGACGCATGATCAGATGCCATCGCTTAGACCACAACGCTACCGGGGTGGCAATTTACATTAGAAATGTACATATTGCATGCTTACTCAGCTATTGCTAATTATTATTCGTGTTACACTGTAAAAGGTTTGTGGTAGGTTGCACCAAAAAGTAGTGCTACAAAATTTGCACCACTTTCTGTAAAAGAGACTCTATTGTGTGGTGCAACGAAACCGAACAACATGGTGCAATTCTGCATCACAGTGTGTAATAACCTTGTACCATGACGTGGTGCGAAGTTGCACCATGTTGTTGGTTTTGTTTGCACCTCACAATAGTGTATCTTTTCTCAGAAAGTGGTATATAACTTGCAATAAGTTTAGGCGTTTTAAATTTCAGGCTCACTTTACAATTTTAACTTTTTTTAGTTTGAAGTCTGCTTTTTTTGTCAAACACAATTTATTTTGGTTACCCTAAATCACAGAGAGAGAAGATTGAAGATCCTAAATCTCAGGTGTACTCTTAAAAAGATTATTTATGTAATACTGATATGTGTTTGGAGTTGGACTCTTACGTGTGAAAAGCATGCGGCCCCTCATTGTTGCTGTGTCACCAAATTGGCCCCATTACAGGTTTGAGTTTGACACTAGTGTTGTAGTGCGATTTGTTATCTAGACTGGACCCGTATTTCGTTTTTTAGCACGTCTTTTGTAAAAAACCATCGTGCTTCTGTTATCGGTTTGTCCGTCCGTCCGTCTGTACCCACGATATCTCTGCAACTATTAATCGGATTTGAAAAATTCATTTTGCATTCGGAAGCTTGAAATATGCAAATGATGATCCTTTATTTTGTTTTGTTTTTACGATGTACAATTTCACCGCTAGAGGGCGTAATTGCAGATGATGTCGAATTCATAAATACGTTTTATTTCACATATTTGCTTCTAAACATCCGATTGAAAAAAATTATCTCTCGATTCCATTTATTTCGAAGAGTATTTAGATATAGTTACTTTATCAAATTACGCATATATTTTCCGCTAGGGGGCGTAAAAGTAAATTACATTTTTCCCGATAACTCTTTTTCTAAAACTCCGATTTGAAAAAAAAAATTTCTTCGGCGGATACATTTTCTGATGGAAAATGTTTTGCATATAATTTCAAATTTATGGTAAAGAATACTTTAGCACCAGTAGGCGTAAGCGTTAATTTTTGCTTCTGATGTATTTGCCATAAAATCGGAGCTTCTAAGATATCAATTGAAAAAATGCTTTCGTGGATTGATGCCACTAACATCGATAAACCTTTTCAGAATATTTTCTTCTTAAAATATTGCACACTTTCTTCGCCAAGATGCGTAGATGTATATCTTATTTTTGTCAATATCTCTACTTCTAGGAGTCCGATTTGAAAAATTCCTTCTTTGTTGGATAGTGTTTCCAGTGTGACATGTTTTTCATATAATTTCAAAATTTTCAAGTAATTCATAGACTTTCCACTAGGTGGCGTAAGGGTAAATTACTTTCCCCCTATATCTCTGCTTCTAAATCTCCTATTTGAAAAATTCTTTCTGCACCGGATACAGCTCCTGATGGGAAATCCTTTACACATAATTTCTAATTTTTGTAAAAAATGGTTTAGCCACCAGGTGGCGTAAGTCTTAATTTCCGCTTCTGGTGTATTTGCAGTAAAATATGAGCTTCTAAAATCTCGATTGAAAAAGGTCGTTTGTTGACCGATACTATTCGTGTCGACAAACCTTTTAGGACCATTTTCTTCTTGAAATAATGCATGGTTTCTACGCCAAGGTGCGTAGATGTATATCTTATTTTTGTCAATATCTCTACTTCTAGGAGTCCGATTTGAAAATTGCCTTCTTTGTTGGATAGTGTTTCCAATGCGAAATGCGTTTCCTATAAATTCAAAGTTTTCAAGTAAATCATAGACTTTTCGTTACGGGGCACAAAGGTAAATTGCGTTTTGTGCGTTAATTCTGCTTCTAAGACTCTTATTTGAAAAATTCTTCCTGAATCGCATACAAGACCTGATGGAAAATATTTTTCACATAATTTTTAATGTTTGGTAAAGATTGGTTTAGCCACCAGGGGTTATAAGTGTTAATTTCAGCTTCTGAAGTATTTATTGCAAAACCTGGGCTCCTGAAAACTCGACTAATTTTTTTTCTTGGACCGATACCGCTTATATGGATAAACCTTTTGAGAATACTTTCTTCCTAAAATTATGCGTGGTTTTCCCAATAGGGGACGTAAAGTCACATCTTATTTTTGTCGCTATCACTGTTTATAAGGGTTCGTAAGCTCACGATTTCGTTTACAGCAATATCTGAGGGATTAAAAACCCGACTGAAAATCTTCTTTCTTCCGTCAGGTACTATTGTTTTCCACACCGGTTCCATTGACTTTGAATAGCTTTGGTAAATTTAAATTGCATCAGAACGGATTCAAAAGACGTGCTTATTACACCCGAAAATTCGGTGTCATCTTTCTTGTTAAACTTCTGACCTCGGTGCTGTAGGTGTGTTGAAATCATAAATTTTATATAGGGGAGCATTTTTGATAATGGGCATAAAATGTACAGCTATGTTGACGCATCTTTATGCTCGTTATTTATCTTTATAAAGGACAAGATAAAACATCATCAGTCACATGAGCTGGTAAGGTTTTTTTTTTTTTTTTTTTTTTTTTTTTTTTTTGATTGGAGGTTTAACGACCACCGTGAGCAACTCAATGGGCTATGAGCAGTCGCCCGTCCCTAATTTAGTGTCACTGGTTCCAGGGAAGGGAAAGAGCCAGTGCCGTAAGACAAACACAACATCCATGCCTGACCGGGATTCGAACCCGGACCCCTTACGGACGAATGATCAGAGGCCAACGCCTTAGACCACTGCGCCACCGGGGCGGCTGGTAAGGTTTTGCCTTGTTTTTTATAGAAAGTGTGTAGGTAATTAGAGTGCAGGAACTAAAGTCAGCATGAGAAAAAACGGCAAAATACATCGTAGAATTCATACCTCATAGAATGCTTGCGCCCATTCGCAACAAAAGTTGCCCTACTTGTCACTAAATATGGATTCACATTCTTTGGTTTGCGTGTGTGTGTGTGTGTGTGTGTGTGTGTCATCAATTATCAATCCACTACTGGATGTAGGTCTCCCCAAGTTTCTTCCACAATGATCTGCCTTTATTCAGTTTCCTCCAGTCACTCCAGCATGCGTTCTAATTTCATCCACCCATTTCCCACTTGGTCTTCTTCTGGGACGTTTTACAAAATAATACTATAAAACAGTACATTTCCCCATTTCTCAAAGATACATGAAAGTTAAAAAAAGGCCATAAGTTCCAACAGAAAATAAAATGACTAAATCACTCTAATGATATACACAGTCGAGTCACATTGTGACCAACTCCTACTTTTGACGTCAACAGCGCGTAGCCAATGAGAGAAGGCACGTGTCGTGAGCTGGCTTAGAGGGAATCTAACGTGTGCTGTCGGCATTTTGAAAACATATCACTCGTTACTGTGATGGATAACAGCAGCGACTTATCAGATTTGCGAAAAAGGGTGATTATCGGCTTAAGGGGCAAGGATGGAAGTATTTCTAAAACAGCGCTGTTTGTGAACTGCTCTCCTGTTGCTGTGGTTAAAGTGTATCGTGATTGGAGAAATGGCATCATTGCAAATAAACGAGTGGAAACTGAGGAGCACCAGGTGCTATTGATGTGAGAGGTCAACGTCGGTTTGGAAGGTGCGTGAGGGACGATCGAAAAGCTATAGTGAAGCAACTGACTGGCCGAATGAACCAGGGGTGTACCGGAAGTGTGTCTAAAACGACAGTTTCACGAACCCTGCTGCGTATGCGGCTCCACTGCAGACGGGTGGTCACTGAACCTACGCTAACGAAAATGCGTCGGCAGAAAAGGCTTCCATTTGCACGGCAGTATCGGAATTGGACCTCCGCTGATTGGCAAAGGATTGCCTTTCGCGATGGGTCACGTTTTCTGCGTCATCGAACGGATGCACGTTGGCGTATCAGGCGAGAAACATCGGAGAACAAACACTCTTCAACCATTGCTGGAAGAACACCAGCTGGGGGTGGGCGGTAGCGTTACGGTCTGGGGAATGTCTTCGTGGCATTCTCTGGGTTCACTCACACCTGTGGAAGGCACTATGGACCGAATTCGTTATGAATCCATCCTTGGAGACCACGTACACCCGTACATGCTGATTGTCTTCCCTGGGGCGGATGGGATCTTGTACGACCATGTGACATGTCACACAGCTGGAAATGTCCGAGAGTGGTACAAAGAGTACGATGAAGGCTTCAAAGTACTTCCCTGGCACCTAGTTCCCCAGACTTAAACCCAATTGAGCATCTGTGGGACCACCTCGATCGCGTTGTTCTCTCTATGGATCCTCCAATACGCGCCCTCCAGCAGCTAAGCGATGCACGCATTCATCATGGCTCCACATACCAGAGAACACATTCCAGCTCCTTACTTAGTCACTCTCAGTCTGAAAATCTGAAACATGTATGCCGGGTGCATAGGAAAGTCCATTTAGCCTGGAATAACTTGCGAACGGAGAGAGGTACAGTTATGCAAGTGAGATAACGGTATAGTAAAGCGACTACGCCCGATCAAATGCAACTAATAGCAGCGCCCTAGTGGCGAATTGCGGAAGTTATCCATTGCAAATCGAAAACGAAAAGCTTTAGAGCAAAATTTCCAATTACAAAGTTCTAGAGCATCAATTAATTAGTACAAAACGACATTTGTTTCACACGGATAAGATAAATTGTCGCCTAAATACCCTGAAATGTCCTAAATCGATGCGCGACGATTCGAATCTGCATATTCACATTTCGCAAATGTAGCCGTATGCAAATGCAGATTGTGACGTTGTACCGTACCTATGATATACAAACCAGTAGCAGGATGTACCCTGATCAGAAGTTTAAGTCTCTGTACTCTGTGAGAGAATGGAGAGCTTCACTCACTCCTAATATTGCGAGATGGTGTTTATTTACGGCGAATGCCAACGTAACGCGGCGCTATCTGCACGGAAAAATGTCGTCGTTTTACAGATGCTTGCAATTATGTGACACCTTCTATGCTGAGGCATGTGCATGCAGAGTTACTTTCATGAATACAAATGTGTATCTTGGGCAATGGCGAACTATTCGAACATACTCGACATTAACTTTTTATCACTGTGCGCAAGTTTGCCTTTTTAACACGTCTTTTGTAAAAAAAGATCGTGCTTATGTTACCGGTTTGTCCGTCCGTCCGTCCGTCTGTACCCACGATATCTCTCAACTATTAGTCCGATTTGAAAAATTCTTTTTACATTGGGACGCTTGAAATATGCGAATGATGATCCTTTATTTTTTTTTATTTTTTTACGGTTTACAATATCGCCGCTAGGGGGCGTAAATGCAGATGATGTCGAATTCAAAAAATACGTTTTATTCCACATATTTGCTTCTAAACATCCAATTGAAAAAATTATTTTATCTTTGGATTCCATTTATGTCGAAGTGTATTTTAGATATAGTTACTTTTTCAAATTACGCATAGATTTTCCGGTATGGGGCGTAAAACTAAATTACATTTTTCCTAGCTAACTCTTCTCCTAAAACTCCGATTTCAGAACTGTTTTTTTCAGCGGATACACCTTCTGAAGGAAAATATTTTGCATTTAATATCCAATTTTTGGTAAGGAATATTTTAGACACCAGGGGCGTAAATGTTGATTATTTGCTTCTGATGTATTTGCCATAAAATCTGAGCTTCTAAAATATCGATTGAAAAAATTCTTTCGTGGACTCACATCGATAAACATTTTCGGAATATTTTTATCTTAAAATATTCCACAGTTTCTCCGTCAGGGGCCGTAGATGTATATCTTATTCTTGTCAGTATCTCTACTTCTAGGAGTCCGATTTGAAAAATTCCTTCTTTGGTTGGATAGTGTGTCCAGTGTGACATGGTTTTAATATAATTTCCAAATTTTAAAGTAATTCATAGACTTCCCGCTAGTGGGCGTAGAGGTAAATTGCGTTTCCCCCTATATATCTGCTTCTAAATCTCCGATATAAAAAATTCTTTCTGCACCGGATGCAGCTCCTGATGGGACATCAATTACACATAACTTCTAATTTTTGTAAAAGAAATCGTTTGGTCACCAGGGGGGTAAATCTTAATGTCCGCTTCTGATGTACTGTATTTGCAGCAAAATATGAGCTTGTAAATTCTCGATTGAAAAAAATCATCGTTTATAGACCGATTGTACTCATTCCGACAAACCTTTTAGAAACATTTTCTTCTTAAAATAATGCATGGTTTCAACGCCAGAGGGCGTAAATATATGTCTTATTTTTGTCAATATTACTACTTCTAGGAGTCTGATTTGAAAAATTCCTTCTTTGTTGGATAGTGTTTCCGATGCGAAATGGTTTTCCTATAAATTCAAAATTTTCAAGTAAATCATGGAATTTCCGCTAGGGGACACAAACGTAAATTGCGTTTTCTGCGTTATTTCTGCTCCTAAAACTCCGATTTTAAAAATTCTTCCTCTATCGCATACAAGATCTGATGGAAAATATTTTTCACATAATTTCTAACGTTCTGGTAAAGAATGGTTTGACCACCAGGGGCATAAGAGTTAATTTGTGCTTCTGATGTCATCATCATCATCATCATTGTCAACCATTATCAATCCAATTCTGGACGAAGGTCTCCCCAAGTTTCCTACAAAACGGTCTGTCTTGTGCCAGTCTCCTCCATGTCACTCCCGCATACTTTCGAATTTCATCCACCCATCTCCCATGAGGTCTTCTTCTGGATCTTTTCCTGTCCCTTAGAATCCAATCAAAAATTTTGGCTGTCCATCGATGGTCTGTCCTTCTGGCAGTATGTCCAGCCCATTGCCATTTCAGGGATTTAAATCTGATCATAATGTCTTCCACTCTTGTCATATTCGGATCCACGAGTTCCTCTTTTTATCTCTCCTGGTTACACCAAGCATGCACCTCTCCATGCAACTTTGAGCTGGCTGCAGCCTTTGTATGTCTCTTTTAGTTAAGGTCCACGTCTCTGCGCCATACGTAAGCACTGGAAGGATGCATTGATCAAACACTTTTCTTTTAAGACATAATGGCATATTGCTCTTGAAAATTATCCTGTTTCTTCCAAAAGCTGTCCAGACAAGTTTTGTACGCAGATTAATTTCTTCATCAATGTGACCCTCACTTGATATCTGCTGTCCAAGATAAACGTACGTGTCTGTTATCTCCAGCTTTTCTCCATTAATCGATAAATCTTCATTTCTTGTAAAAGCATGGCACATCACGTTTGTCTTCTGAAATTTCATTTTTAATCCAACTTCTTTACTTTTGTCAGCAAGTTCCTGGATCATACTCTGCAGCTCTGATAGGGTAGTTGCAAAAATGACTATGTCATCCCCAAAACGAAGGTGGGTTAGATACTCTTCATTAATCTTTATCCCTTTGTTTTCCCAGTTCAGTGATTGAAAGACATTTTCCAATGTGGCGTTAAAGAGCTTCGGAGATATGGTGTCACCTTGTCTCACTCCCTTTCCAATTTTTATGTGTGTTGTATTTTCAAACAGCCGAATCTTTGCACTTGAATTTTCATAGCAGTTATTAATAATATTAATGTATGCATCTTCAATACCGCAGGATTTCCGAGCCATTGTAACTGCTGATGGTTTCACCGAATCAAAGGCTTTTTCATAATCGATAAAAGCCCTACACAATGGAAGTTCATATTCCCTCGCTCTTTCAATTAGTTCTCTCAGTACGCGGATATGATCTATTGTGCTGTAGCCACTCCTGAATCCAGCTTGTTCTCTCGGTTGAGCCAAGTCCAGTGTTACCTTCAAGCGGTGTGAAAGAACTTTAGTGAAGATTTAATAAACCACTGATAGGGGGCTGAGAGGTCTGTAGTTCCTGAGATCCTCAATGTCATCTTTTTTATGTAGCAGGATCATTGTAGCGTTGTTCCAATCCTCAGGAATTTTCCCTTCATTAAGGCATCGAGTGAAAATTTGGGCGAGTACTGTTTCGATTTCTCCACTTGCTTCTTGTATGATGTCTATAGTAATTCCATCTTCTCCTGGAGCTTTTCCCCGCTTCATGTTCTTGATTGCATGTGCAACTTCTGCTGGGAGGACTAGAAGAACTCTGGTACTGGTACATTTCATGGTGTCTGGTGTACATGTATCATCCTTTCATATAATTTGGAGTAGAAATCTTTCACTCTTTTCAAAATTTCGCCTCTATTTCTTATTACAGAATCACCTTCTTTTCTCAGTGTCATAATCTGTTTTCTTCAATTACTGAGATGCCCCTTTGCTATCTTTAGGCTTTGGTTGTTTTCAATTGCTTTCCTCACTAGTTCACAGTTGAATTTCCTTACATCTTCAGTGATACTTTTTCGTACTGTCTTGCATAGCTCTATATATTCCATTTTGGAAGCCCCATCTTCTTTAGTTGTCCTCATCTCTCTTCTTTTTTGCATCAACATTTTGGTTTTTCCTGATAATTTGTTCACATACAGCTTGTTCTTAGACCCAGCTAATTTTGTTGCTGTATCCATAAGAGCTTTGGTTACTTTTCTGTGAACTGCAGAAATATCCACTTCTTCCGATGTTAGGCTTTCTAAAGCGGAGAATCTGTTCTTCAGTTCCAACTTGAAGGTATTATGCTTTTTTTAAGGTTGGTTATGTCAATACATTTTGTTTGTCTTATGAGCTTGCCACGTTCGAGTTTAGCGTTGAGGTGCATCTTACATCTCACCAATCTATGGTCACTACCTGTGTTGAACTTGATTAGCACACTGCCAGCTGCCTTGGCCAGGAACATTCCAGGTGTCGGAGACTGAGGGCCAAGATTTAAGTTTTGGAGTCATTTTGGAGGGGTTTGGCCATTACTCACCACACTGGCCAAGCGGGTTGGTGAGTGTGGGATAGCATTTGTAGCAAAATCTGGGCTCCTGAAAACTCGACTAATTTTTTTTTCTTGGACCGATAGTGGTCGTATGGAAAAAATCTTTTGAGAATACTTTCTTCCTAAAATAATGCTTGATTTTCCCACCAGGTGACGGGAAGTCACATCTTATTTTTGTCGATATCTCTGTTTCTAAGAGTCCGATTTGAAAAATTGTTTCTAGGTTGGAGAGCGTTTCCGGTGCTAAATGTTTCTCATATAAATTCATGGTTTTCGTAACGCACAAGTGTGCTGCCAAAGGGCGTTAACTCACGATTACCTTTAAAGCAATATCTGAAGTATTAAAAACCCAATTGAAAAACTTCTTTCTTCCGTCAGATATTATTGTTTTCCATACCGGTTCCATTGACATTGAATAGCTTTGATATATTCAATTTCCGTCAGAACGGATTCAAAAGACGTGCTTATCACACCCAAAAATTCGGTGCCATCTTTCTTGTTTGTTTTTGTTTTGTCTGACGTCATCAAACTGTATTGACATAAGTACGCATTTATGCAATAAATTGTGTGTATTTGCTCATACCTATGACTGTTCCCTTCAAACCTTCACACAAAAGGTCGCGCTTCGATTTCGAACATTTTAGGGTATTCAGGCGACAATTTATCTTATCCGTGTGAAAAAATGTCGTTTTGTACTAATTACGTGATGCTCTACAATTTTGTAATTGAAAATTTTGCTCTATCTTGTTTCGTTTTCGATTTGCAATGGCTAACTTCCGCATTTCGCCACTAGGGGGCTGCTATTGGTTGCTTTGGATCGGGCGTATTCGCTTTACCGTTATCTGAAGTTATTTAAGGCTAAAGGGACTTTCCTATGCACCCTGTATATATATATATATATATATACTGTATATATAAAAGAAGATGGTTCTGTAACAAGAAATAGAGGCGAAATTTTGACAAGAGTGAAAGATTTCTACTCCAAATTATATGAAAGGGATGATACATGCACTCCAGACATCATGAAAGATACCAGTACTAGAGTTCCTCCAGTCCTTCCAGCAGAAGTTGCACATGCAATCAAGAACATGAAGCGAGGAAAAGCTCCAGGAGAAGATTGAATTACTGTAGACACCATACAAGAAGCAAGTGGAGAAATCGAAACAGTACTCGCCCAAATTTTCACTCGATGCCTTAATGAAGGAAAGATTCCTGAGGATTGGAACACCGCTACAATGATCCTGCTACATAAGAAAGGTGACATTGAGGATCTCGGAAACTACAGACCTATCAGCCTCCTATCAGTAGTTTATAAAATCTTCACTAAAGTTCTTTCACACCGCTTGAAGGTAACACTGGACATGGCTCAACCGAGAGAACAAGCTGGATTCAGGAGTGGCTACAGCACAATAGATCATATCCATGTGCTGAGAGAACTAATTGGAAGAGCGAGGGAATATGAACTTCCATTGTGCATGGCTTTTATCGATTATGAAAAAGCCTTTGATTCGGTGAAACCATCAGCAGTTACAATGGCTCTGAAAACCTGCGGTATTGAAGATGCATACATTAATATTATTAATAACATCTATAAAAATGCAAGTGCAAAGATTCGGCTGTTTGAAAATACAACACACATAAAAATTGGAAAGGGAGTGAGACAAGGTGACACCATATCTCCGAAGCTCTTTAATGCCACATTGGAGGGTGTTTTTCAGTCACTGAGGTGGGAAAACAAGGGGATAAAGATTAATGGAGATTATCTAACCCACCTTCGTTTTGCTGATGACGTAGTCATTTTTGCAACTAGCCCATCAGAGCTGCAGAGTATGATCCAGGAACTTGCTGACAAGAGTAAAGAAGTGGGATTAAAAATGAACTTTCAGAAGACAAAAGTGATGTTCAATGCTTTTACAAGAAATGAAGATTTATCGATTGATGGAGAAAAGCTGGAGATAACAGACACGTACGTTTATCTTGGACAGCAGATATCAAGTGAGGGTCACATTGATGAAGAAATTAATCGGCGTACAAAACTTGCCTGGAGAGCTTTTGGAAGAAACAGCATAATTTTCAAGAGCAATATGCCATTATGTCTTAAAAGAAAAGTGTTTGATCAATGCATCCTTCCAGTGCTTACGTATGGTGCAGAGACGTGGACCTTAACTAAAAGAGACATACAAAGGCTGCAGACAACTGAAAGAAGCATGGAGAGGTGCATACTTGGTGTAACCAGGAGATATAAGAAGAGGAACTCGTGGATCCGAAAAATGACAAGAGTGGAAGACATCATGATCAGAGTTAAATCCCTGAAATGGCAATGGGCTGGACATACTGCCAGAAGGACAGATCATCGATGGACAGCCGAAATTTTAGATTGGATTCCAAGGGACAGGAAAAGACCCAGAAGAAGACCACATGGGAGATGGGTGGATGAAATTCGAAAGTATGCAGGGGTGACATGGAGGAGACTAGCACAAGACAGACCGTTGTGGAGGAAACTTGGGGAGACCTTCGTCCAGCAGTGGATTGATAATGGTTGACAATGATGATGATGATGATATACTGTATAATTGTGATCACTTTTACCTTTAATGTGAGTGCAGTTTTTAAGGCTTTCATTGCTCAGTATTTAAGACGCGCAGTTCAAGTACACTTTTCCCGAGTTCGAACCGGATCACCAGCGCGTAAGAATTCTCTTTCGTAATGGCTCAAAATTTCAGCATCTTCGATTTTGCAAAATTTCTGTATAGATACGGAAAAACTTTACTTGGACTTTTCTGAAATAAATGGAATTAGTGACTACTGAAAATCGCTGAAAATAAACAAGTTGAAAACAAAAACAACGGGAATTTCGTTAATACACGGACACTTACCTGCAATTTTGCTCCACATTATTTTTAGAAATTTACCGTGAATTCACCCAACTCATTCTTTTACAATGTGCCTTTTCTCGTTTGCTACATGTTATACTGTATCTTGTGATACCCAAGATATTGAGCAGATTTTATCCTGAAACGATTGTGCTGTTAACATCTAGTAAACATTTAACAAAGGAGTAGCATATTTCTGTTCTTTCTTGCACCTGCAGCCCCATCGCTCCTCTATTAGCGCAATTTTATACTGAATTCCTGCCCGCTAAATCATTTTCTCATGCTCTCTGTCTACCAAGTGTCATTGCTATAGCTTCAATTCTCGCTTTTCTAGAAATCCAGGAATATTAGCAATTATTTTATAATCACTCGAGGTTAATTTTAGGTTTCCTAAGACAAAACTCCAAGCATACTGATATTTTAATTTCGTCAAAAATGCTGATTTTATTTTTCTATTTTTACCAATTCACTAGTTTTCAGCTTAGACACAAACCTGACAAACTGACGGAATCGGTCATGTTCCTGGTTAAAGACAGAGATAAGTTTCAGGCTTTTGCAACTTTTAATGCGTCATTTTCGATACGATGTAACCAGCGTTTTACATTTAACAAAGGAGTTGCCACTTAAGTAAATAATTTATCTAGCCGTGTCTTCCATTAAACAATACTCTGGGGGAGCTCTTAAGGCTTCATAGAATCTCACGTTACCAGTCGTGTTCCATCGTTGAAATTACGTTCATGCACTGAGTCTTCATGGCAAACCACATCGTTCCCACTTCCACAGTTTGAACTTGATGGAGTTCTATTAGCCCAGCGTAGATAATGGAACACTCGTTGCTCTTGACATTTAATCTCTTTTGGTACCCGGGACAGTGGAAAATGACGATTCCATTGGTTCAAATTGTTTCAAGACCTGATGGGACGGATTTACCTCAAGGGAAGATCTGTTTCGCGGCAGCATAAAGAGTTTAAAATACATCTCCAGTATATCTTTCTCTGGAAGCTATTACCGAAAATGCTTTTCATGCGTTCCTTTTATGAAATCGCTTAAATTAATTATTTTTCAGTGCATTCGTATTTAAAGATATCACATTTGTACAACCGGAACTCTTGCATGGCATCTTTTAACAAGCTACCCATTTCAAAACCGCAACTAATAATTTTTGCGTTGAATAATTGTCTTTAAAGATTTTATAGGCATTTTAATAAATTGTAATAAACATTACGATATTGAGTCGCACTATTATTTTTACTTTTTATCGAGCTTATTTTTGTTGCGCGTATGGCAACCATTCTCAGTAACTCACGTCATAATAAGTGTGCTCCATCTCTGTTAAAAGAGCTGGTAATCCTAATAAGTACAAAGTTTCAGATATAGCCTCAACAGATAGATTAGAAGACGTGAATATTTAATCGTTATTTGTAGTATTTTATGTAGTAGAATGTTTTCGATTGCCTGCCCTGTGGTAGAATGGTTTGAGATGCAGGTTTCTGACCATCCGAGATGTGCATGGGTTCGAGTCTCGAACGAGGTATGGGTTGTGTTCATGTTTGGCTTGTCTTATCGTATTATAACATAATATGTAAATATTCTTTTTTTCGCTACCTCTCTCCCTTTCTTACGATTTCCAACCGACAAAGCTCCAGCTTTGTCGGCACGACAACTCCCGTAAAAATGGTTCGATTTCGATGAAATTTTAGTATGTGGTAGGGGACCACCTGAGGACGAACCCTATTGAAAATGGACAAAATGGGGTCTAAGGTCAGTACATAGGATCGGGATCCATTTCATTATGTGGTATAACGTACGTAAAAATGCTTCCATTGAGACAAACTTCATCATGTTGTTCCAGAAGTATACTTTACCGGTTCTGTTGAATATCATCGAAATGGTGTCAAAGGTCAGGTCATAGAAGCGAAATTTATTCTACAGCCATTATTCTCATAACTTAAGTAATAATTTCTGATATGTTGAAAAGCGTATCATAATCAATGCATTGCATGATTTTACTTACTTGTTTAGAACCAATGGTAGTCCCAAATCAGGAATGGGAGGTACGTATAGTCCTCGGAATTGCTCAATGTGCTTGTTAGGATCCCGAAATCAAATTTAGCAGCGACTGGATTTGAAATATAGCTCACTTGAGACAAATACTGCGTATTTGTCTCAAGTGAGCTATAAAAGCACTCAACTATGTACAAGCACTCAACTATGTGCAAGCACTCAACTATGCACAAAAGCACTCAACTGTGTACATTTTTAAATAAGCACACCGGACAAAAAAATTTCACCCCTCGCAGAACTTACCTAATAATAGGTGACGGCGCCTCTGGCCTTGATAACAGCATGAATCCGGTGAGGTTGAGACTCCGCGAGGTTGTGGATGTATTGAACATCGATTTCCCGCCACTGGTGCATCAATTGGTCCCGAAGTTCTGCCAGAGTACGTGTGTTCCTATTCCGGCGTTTCACCTTCTCTTCCAAATGATCCCACAGATGTTCATTAGGATTTAAATCTGGGGATTTGGCGAGCCAGTCGAGGTGAGACAGTGTTGCTGATTGTTCGTCGTGCCACTCAGATGCAGTTTTAGCATTGTACACATGACAACTGTCGTCTTGGAAGACAGGAGTGGCAATGTGATGCTGCTCCTAGGGATGTAGGGCAAAGGGCAACACTTCGTCATTCAGAATACGGAGGTACGCATGTTGGTTCAAGTTCTGCGTCACTACAACTAGAGGACACATTTCTTGGTACGAAAAACACAACCAAAGCATGACAGACCTCACTCCAACTTGTACGACACCATCGACACAATCAGAAATAAAGGCTTCATTGCGCCTGCGATACACTCGTCGCCCTTCATCATTGGAATACAAATAAAAGCGACGGACGCATAGTTTTCAGCACCTGTGTTCCGATCAGTTTCCGTGTCCCTGAGTTCATAGAGACGTGACGCTACAGTGCCCTTTCTAGATCACCGTACTGCCGGAATTCGGGAATTTGAGCTTATGCCTTAAGTTAAGGTACTTGATCATGTGCTTATATTATATTTTTTTGCTTCCAACGTTAGTTTATTTCTTTGAACTTTCTTCGTCAGTGTACAAGTAGTAAATGTTTTTGTGCTATTTTAATTCTAAGCCTGGCCGACCCAGTGAGTGTAGGTAGTTTGGCTGCCATGGATTATACTTCAAGTTCTTCGACATTGGCCTCTACTCAAGTTACGTCTGCCGCCCCGGTGGCGCAGTGGTCTAAGCGATTGCCTCTGATCATTCATCCGAAAGGTGTCCGAGTTTGAATCCCGGTGAGGCATGGATGTTGTGTTTGTCTTTCGGCACTGGCTATCTCCCTTCCCTGGAACCAGTGACTCTAAATTAGGGACGGGCGACTGCTTATAGCCCATTGAGTTCCTCACGGTGGTCGTTAAACCTCCAATCAATCCCGGTGAGGCATGGATGTTGTGTTTGTCTTACGGCACTGGCTCTCTCTGTTCTTTGGAACCAGTGACCCTAAATTAGGCACGGGCGACTACTTATAGCCATTGAGTAGCTCATGGTGGTCGGTAAACCTCTAATCAAAAAAAAGTTACGTCAACATCAACTATGTGTACTGCATGTGTGCACGCTTCTTCTAGAATGTTCCATCATTATCAAAAACTTCAGTCAGCAATCCTATACAATCTTCTACAATGTCATATGCCGGGAAGGTTTCCGGTACTTCATTTGCCTCAACTTCTATTCCTAGCTCATGTGCTCACATCAACTTCAAAGATATCATACGTATGAATTCAGACATCCTAGTGAAATTCTCTGATGAATAAATTTACGGTAAGCAGCTTGTTGACAAGCATAAATTTGGCCTTTTATTTCCCGCTTTAAAGGACACTAGCATTGATCACTATACTGCAGGGCTTCAAAAGGTGTTACCATCAATCTCAGTAACTGATTTTTCCCGGCTTCAAAAGGGTATTGCTTTTTTTATTTTGCTACCCAAGAAATGGTGGATACAGTTCTTTACAACTGGTATTGACGTGAGGTTGTCCCATTTGAATCCAATACCGTTCACTCAACGGTCCCTTACTGTCACCTTGTCACCTGTGACACCGGAAGCTCCAGACGAACTTTTGGTTTACCTTCTTTCTACTATGGGCAAAGTCATCGGTCAGACGAAACTTTTACCAGCAGCTCCGGCTGCATTCCTTCTTGCTGCGGCTCGAAGTTTCCGACGGCAGTATAGTCATCTTGCTATCTGATGCAGCCATAAAGAACGGTTCTGCAACATTGACAGTGTTTTCGAATTCCCACCGTTACACATGTGATTTATTTGTTGGCGTCCAGTGTTTCTGCTGCAAGGTCGTAGGTCACGTAATCTCGGCTTGCCTCCACCGTAAAACTTCTGCTACACCTCTTTCTACTGATGTTCATAATGTTCCTGTACGTCCTCCCTCTTCCACGACTACCAACATCTCAGCCACTGCCCAACCTCCAAAGACTTCCTTTGAACAAGAGCTGCTTGCTGACGGAACTCAGAGTGCGCCGAATCTCCTGCTTTACAGCCCACAACCAGTGACTCTTTTTTCGTTCATTCCTCTTACTACTACGTATTCAACAAGCAGTGCTACTACAAATAAGTTTGTTGCTTTACAGGACAATACCGACTTTCTTGACGATGGTGATGATGCCGATCATGTTGACGCAGATGACAGCTCCTCAGATGTATCCGCGCAAGAATTACTTGCAGCTCGTGAATCATAGAAGCGAGCAACAAAGTGACAAAAACTCAACTATTTTCTAAGAGAAGTAAAACCAATACGATCACTATCACCTTTTCACCCGTAGTGTGTAACATGAGAGGAAGACTCTCGCTTCTAACCTACATTATTCGGAAGAGAACTCTTCTTTCACCCCAATGCTGCTTGATACAGATGATACACGACCTACTTCACCGGCTCCGGACTGAAATACCTTCGTTGGTCCACTGCTGGCAGCTGACTTTTCCACTTCTTCCGCAGCAGTTTCCAATCCTTACACAGCGGTTTGTGAAACTTCGACAGAACGTGCACCTTTACCTGTTGCTGTAGATTCCTGCTCCGGACTCACCAACTTTCCCACGAATACCTTGTACAGCTTCTTTTACTTCCCCCTAAAACCAAATTTAAACACCTACCTGTTTACTCCAAAAATATTCATCAATTATCCTTATTGGTCTCCTAGCTACAAACAGGCGCTTGTCAACTCTCCGAAATTTACCAAGACTCTAAGCGACGGTGTCATATCCGACGCTTACAAGCATATGCTGATAAACTCAATATTACCGAAGATGAAATAGGCTCATTCAGCATTGCTCTATCTGCAACTTAAAGATTTTCTCGAAGAATACCGTCCACTAGTTATCCGTTTTTATTTCTACAACAAAACATCATAGTCAATTGACCGCAACAAATTACGGTTCCAGCTTTCGCACGTTCCTCACAATTCTACTAATTTTACTATTTATTTGCAATTTTTATTTTCTGCAATCTGTATTAAATTCATTTTCTTTACCTAGATTACTGGAAAACTACAAACAGCCTCATTGCCCAACTATAATGGACTCGTCGCTCAGCTAAAATAGATTCACGCTCAACTATAATTTCAGTTTTACGTCTTTTCACTTCATTCACCAATAACTACAAGCTGACTTTTTCTTTATACGCAAAACTGTGATAACCTTTTTTGTGTGTGTGTTTCTTTGAACGATTCTTAAAATCCTCTTTTTTTACCTACATTGCTAGGAAACTACAAATTGACTCTATGCTCAATTTTTTCAGACTTGTCGTTCAGGTAAAATAGATTAATCGCTCAATTTTGCTTTAGTTGTTACAAGCCTTTGTGACGTCCCTGTAGCGCAGGACGCACATGAGATAAAGGCAGATAGCAGCGAGACATTCTTTCCGCATAGCTCAGTCGGGAGAGCAACCTACTCCAGAGTGAGAGGACCCAGATTCGATGCCCGGCGCGGACAAACATGTACGTTATATTGGTGCCCGAACTTCCAGGATGACCCGGTTGTTAAGTTCCTCGCAATGATGTGATGTTCTTTCCACACGGAGAGACAGGAAAAATGAGAATCCCTTCTGTAGTGCTTCGAAAAAATAAATTACTGTGATGTAACGTTCTACACTCCAAGTTGTCTGGGATTTCGGAAAATACATTAAAACAGATAAAGATATATACATAAATACATTGAATTGAATGGAAATTCTGCCACATAACACAATACATCTAGATTTAATAAAACACAAACATCAAGAATTTTCATATATACTAAACTAAATATAAATATTAACACAATGGAATAAAAACATGAAATCACAGTAATATCACGAAGTTTAATATAAATTCATAACATTTAGTATTAATTATTTACTCCAAGAGAAAACAAAGGCTCAACCACCTCAAATATATCTAATATAATAGTCATAAACATACAAGCATTAATCCCGTTTAAAATAGACCAAACGAAATCGATGCAATGTAATTCATTAAAAAAACCTAACATGAGGTACTATGGAGCCAGGGAAAAAGGCTTAAATTTAAGCCTGACGAGCTCCCAATCTCTAAAAGTAGATGTGTCAAGTCAAAACGATAAAAATAGCAACATTAAAAAAACGACCGGTGTTGAGCGTACCGTGAAAGAAAGAATACAGGAACTCAAATCTTCATTCAAACTATAGCAACATATTTTACATTAACTGTTATTATAAAAAGTAAACAAGATTTCATGGCACGTGTCTGTAGATAAATTAGATTTTATAAACAAGTTCATACAAAAACATCCACTGTGCACTGTGTAAATTAGATAAAATTTGACACAAATATTCATGTATTTTTTTGTCAAACGTGTCTAAAATATATTTTCATAATCAGTATCAAAATATCTTGTATATATATATTTGTTTATATATAGTTGAGTGCTTTCGTGGTAAGGATGAAAATTTGAACATCGATTAAAATAGCTTCGTTTTATAACTTGGAATACTTAATATTTTTTAAAACATAACCATAATTATGCAATCCAACATTTGTTTGTCTACTGACGTCATCAAAGTACAGGTCGCGCCATCTTTTTTCTGGACAATTAATGGGTTTCCAAGGATGAAAATTTTAATATCGATTAAAATACCTTCATTTTACAACTTGGAATACTTAATATTTTCTTGAACATAACCATAATTATGTAATCCAACATTTGTTTGTCTACTGACGTCATCAAAGTACAAGTCGCGCCCTCTTTTTTCAGGTTCCAACACCACCAAAGGAAAAGTTTTTTTTTATATAATTATGGTTATGTTTTAGAAAATATTAAGTATTCCAAGTTATAATATGAAGTTATTTTAATCGATGTTCAAATTTTCATCTTTCGGAACACAATTGTGAAGGAAATGTGCACAAAAGTTTTTCCATTGGAAGTATAGGAAGCAAAATTACTTGCCGTCCACCTTAACGTTTTAGTGTAACGGTTTACGGTTTACGGAAATGCTTTTTGGATTTTGTTTTCCTTAGCAGTAAATTAAGTAAGTGCTATAAGTTCAAACTACAAAAGTCCGATCTTCCAAAAATTAACGACAGTAAAAAAACCTCTGAAATTTCGAAATAACAAGCCTTATTTGCTTAGACATCCAATAAAAATTGAAATTTATATGAATTTTCCAGTTTTTATTTTATGTGATATATTTGGAGATCGGGCCGCAGGGCCCGAGCACTACTCTGGTAACGAGAGTAGCGAGCCAAGAGGCGCAGCCCCTAGTTAAGTAAATTAATATAATTTCATCGTTTAGAAAAGTCGTTTTTTTTATCAAATATAAATTCATAATAATTTTGGAGGTTGTTTAATATGAATGCTAATTAATGGAAACGGTATCTTCATCAAATACTTTAATATAAAAGTATTTTAGAGGTCTGGTAATGTCAGTAAGATTTTCTAGTTTTTAACTAGGTTCGTCGGCAAAATATATTTTAAACGATCAGTATTTTAATCATAGTTCTTGTCCCTAGATGGTGATTATTTTGTATAAAAGTGCATTAATTTTAAAATGCTCCAGCTCATTTAAAACTGACTCATTTTTTCCGATTCATCAAAAATTTCTTTATTGCTTTGGGTACGTAGATATTTTTCTGCCCTATCCATTTTTCGGTAAATTTAAAGTTCTTATTTAAATTTCAACCACGGTTGGCACTCTTCGAGCTACAAACATTCGCTCTACGTAATGTGCCGCCCTGGTGGCGCCGTGGTCTAAGGCGTTGGCCTCTGATCATTCGTCCGTAAGGGTCCGGGTTCGAATCCCGGTACAGGCATGGATGTTGTGTTTGTCTTACGGCACTGGCTCTCTCCCTTCCCTGGAACCAGTGACCCTAAATTAGGGACAGGCGACTGCTTATAGCCCATTGAGTTGCTCACGGTGGTCGTTAAACCTAAAATAAAGGCGAAAGGCTACATAATGTGGGGCTGTTTGTTCTAAGAAGTGGGAGGAGTCGGTGTGCCGTAAGATAAGCAGGTCATCTGCGCTGCATCCCGCACCCGAGCCCGGGACCATATCGGACGAGCCGTCAAGAGCCGGTGCTTAGACCACTGCATCACCGGAGTGGAAAATTTAAAGCTTGCTTTTAAATATTGTCAAAATCTTCTCTAAGCCATTTTATAAATTTTCTACCACTTTCGTGAAGAATTGTAGCGAACTGCAAATTTTAATATCTGTCCTACGGTGACTTGCAGGTAACGCTGGAGGGGTGATGCTTGATGAAAGAGAAAGTTCCATTTCCTTAGTCATCCCGATGTATGACTATGAACAAATGTAATAATGAAAATGGTCCCTAAAAATCGCGGCCCCCTATCAGTTCTCTATGTTGCCTGTTGTAAAAGTTGGCCCTAAGTGGTGTAAACATATATTTAAGTTACAATGGAATAAACTATATCTCCGACAATTTGACTCTGACTTTGTAAATACTCTTTAATTAGAAATTACGTGAACCCTAGAAAGCGCAACACGGTGAAGTATCATGAATGAAATAATTCACCATATATAATACAAATTTTGAAGATGACAATCCGATTTTTGGTGCAAATGTGACAAGGATGATAAGTCAGATAATATTCGAAAACTTGAAAATTTCATCGTCCTGGAGCGGGAGTTGAACCGCGTCTCCCAGATAGCGCCCGGGTATGCTAACCACTACACCACCCAGAACGACCAAGTCTGAAGCTTGCGATTAATTTGAATATAAACATCATAGGATTCGCTAGTCGAAGCAACCGGAATTCATGTTTAGCGAATCTGGAGGTCAAGAATCCTATGAGACTTGGTCGTTCTGGGTGGGGTAGTGGTTAGCGTACCCGGGCGCTATCTGGGAGACGCGGATTCGAGTCTAACTCCAGAACGATGAAATTTTCAAGTTCGTTTTCGAATATTATCTGACTTATCAATCTTGTCACATTTACACCAAAAATCGGATTATCAGCTTCAACACGGTAAAATATATTAACACTTCACAAATTTTGGCATTGTGTCTTCAGTTTTTTTGTTTGCATATCAAGTTATACGTTAAAATGAGGAGTGAGAGACTATTTTCATGCCTTTCTTCACGGAACTCAACGTAGCCTTCGTAAGAATGTTCCAACATTATTTTTCGAGAAGAGTCTTCATTATTATGTCGACTGTTGCATATTTATGACTTTACGTAAAAAAATTGGTGACACAGGAGAATAAATTAGATTTTCAGATCTTTTCTTAGAATTTGAGTACCAAGAAAGAACGGCTCATATGGTAAGACTTCAAGTTGTGTTTTACGAATTCAATACGATGCAGCGGCAACGTAATTTAGCTTTTTCTCACCCAATTTGCTATGCAGCAATTTCTGGTGCCCTATTCTTTGCTCTTACACATGACAAACCATCTTTTGCGTTGTACAAACGCTAAATTTTAAAATAATTTACGTGATACTTCTGATATCCAGAGTGCAAAATAATACGACCCGCAGTCCTTAAGTGATCAGTGTGCCCCAATTTAATGCGCTATGCAGATAAGTAACGCTTGTTCTTCTCTGAAGAACCCAAGAATTTATTAACAAACGGACGAAAATGTAATAAATACTAAATACAGCGACACATTATTTTTACGAAGAAAACTACGAAAAGTTAATTTTGAATTACTGCGCATTTTGTTCTGAAATAGAAAGTATATTAAATAATTTCTGCATTAGTGTAAATGTAAGGATTTACTTTAAGGCTTCCTCTCCATTTTGGAACAAAGCAGAGACTCTCATGCTTATCTCATTCGTCACATTCTATGTCTCTCGAAAAAACTTTGAAAATGAATTAAAATAAAGGTTCTGGAGAATCCTGATTCTTTCAGTTTGACATATTGACCTCTGACTCCATTTCCATATCAGCTGTGTGGTACCTTTTTCTCTTCTTCACAGAAATAGGTGGGACATCAGATTTGGAATGAGATAATACCGTTCAAAATGGTTTACTTTTTGTATGTGAACTAACAAATAATAAATGTTGTATTCCAAACAAAAAAATATCTTTAGTAAACAATATTTTATTCATATAGCTTTTAACATGTGTTAGCCACTATAGGCAATTTATCTGTAGTATTCGCTAGTGTTGTTAATATTTTTTTCTGCTGTTCACGTGTTTTGTAATAACAGAAGATAAAAGAGGCATTTAGTTTAATGTCAAATTTGTGGCTGTCGACAGTTATATGCAGGATTTGCTATTTTCGTTTATATTATGTCCCTGACGTGTTACGTCTTTACGATAAGAGAAGCTAAAATTTGTTTTGCTTTAACTTATCGATTTGTTTGTGACTGTCGACATTTGCAAGCTGTATTTCCCAGTGTCAATTAAATTTAGTGACACACGTCGTATCGTCTATTATGACGAAGGTTAACTGTCAAAATCTCCAAAACCTACACAGCAATATTCCTCACTATCTGTGCATGTGTGTGAGTATGTAAACACGAGCACTAGATACAGCTTGTGTCAAAAGGTCACAAATTTTATTCGGTATCACAGGTTCCTAAATCTGTTTGCCAGAGCTCACTGATAATACAGAATAAATTACTCAGATCGTCGAAGAGGCAACCATTGGTGATTCCGTGGATTACGCCATTGGAACTACCGAACATAACGATTCTAATCAGCGGGATACATCAGAGATTCGCCATGAAGGTTGAACCCTTGGTGATATCGTCGCTTGGCGGGTGTAAAATCTCATTAATCCGTGTCAACATGCTGGGAGGAGGCTTAAAGTCCTACGCCTGGTGCATTTCGTATGCCGAGCTAGTCTCAGGAATTAGAACTGCAGCGGATTTCAGAATTCGGGGCTTACGCCTCTTGTTTGGAGAAAATAGCAAAAGAACGTTCTCACAGGATCTGCCTCAAGGGCCTTGACGTGACAGGGATACGGAGATTAGAGAACGTATAGCTTCACTTAAATTCCGTTTCACCCTGTTCTTAGCAATTCTGCAAGAGCGCGAGAAGAGTTCGTCGTAAAGGAGAACCAAAAAAGTTACTTCTCGAGCACGTTCGAAGGATTTTAGACACCTTCAGTGAGAAAAAAATATAATGCTGAAAATAAACATTTCGTAGGAGGGAATCTATGATCTAACCTCTCGGGGAAATATCGCAACTCAACCAAAGCTAAACTTTATAGCCACAAATGTTTTACTCTGGTTAAGAGCATTTCCTTTTTTTATTACGAGCTTCCGAATTCTGTAACCGAACACTGCCTGTTTTGTGGCATCCTTTGGATAATAGCTTTACTTTTATTTTCTTATTCTGTAATTTAACAACTTTCAAAGATAAATATCGGAATTTAAAACAACTTGTTCTAGGAACGGAAAAGAAGCAGAAATAAAAACTATACACTACAACCAAATTTCACCCGAGATAAAATACAAGAAAGACGACACCGAATTTTCAGGTGTAATAAGCACGTCTTTTGAATCCGTTCTGGCCCAAATTAAATTTATCAAAGCAATTCAAAGTCAATGGAACCGGCATGGAAGACAATAGTATCTGACGGAAGAAACAAGTTTTTCAATTGGGTTTTTAATCCTTCAGATATTGCTGTAAACGGAATCGTGAGCATACGCCCTCTGGTTGCAGACTTGTGCGTTAAGAAAAGCATGAATTTATATGAGAAACATTTCGCACCGGAAACGCTCTCCAACATAGAAATAACTTTTTTCAAATCGGACTCTTAGAAACAGAGATATCGACAAAAATAAGATGTGACTTTACGTCTCCTAGTGGGAAAGTCATGCATTATTTTAGGAAGAAAGTATTCTCAAAAGGTTTTTCCATATGAGCCGTATCGGTCCAAGAAAAAAATACTTTAGTCGAGTTTTCAGGAGCCCAGATTTTGCTACAAATACAGCAGAAACAGAAATTAACACTTACGCCCCTTGGTGGCCAAACCATTCTTTACCAAACATTAGAAATTATGTGAAAAATATTTTCCATCAAGTCTTGTATGCGATAGCGGAAGAATTTTTCAAATCGAAGTTTTAGGAGCAGAAATAACGCACAAAACGCAATTAACCTTTGTGCCCCCTAGCGGAAAGTCTATGATTTACTTGAAAATTTTAAATTTATAGGAAAAACATTTCGCATCAGAAACAATATCCAACAAAGAAGGAATTTTTCAAATCGTTCTCTTAGAAGTAGAGATATTGACAAAAATAAGATATACATCTACGCCCCCTGGCGTAGAAGCCATGCATTATTTCAAGAAGAAAATGTTCCCAAAGGGTTTGTCGACATGAGTAGTATCGGTCAACAAAAGACTTTTTTCAATCGAGATTTTAGAAGCTCATATTTTGCTGCAAATACATCAGAAGCGGAGATTAAGACTTACGCCAAGTGGTGGCCAAACCATCTTTTACAAAAATTAGAAATGATGTGCAAAGTATTTCCTCTCAGGAGCTGTATCCGGTGCAGACAGAGTTTTTCAAATCGGAGATTTCGAAGCAGAAATATAGGGGGAAACGCAATTTAACCTCTACGCCTCCTAGCGGAAAGTTTATGAATTACTTGAAAATTTTGAAATTATATGGAAAACATGTCACACTGAAAACACTATCCAACAACGAAGGAACTTTTTAAATCGGACTCTTAGAAGTAGAGATATTGACAAAAATATGATATACATCTACGCACCTGGCGAAGAAACTGGAATATTTTAAAAAGAAAATATTCCGAAAAGGTTTATCGATGTGAGTGGCGTCAATCTACGAAAGAATTTTTGCAATCGATACTTTAGAAGCTCAGAGTTTATGGCAAATACATCAGAAGCAAAAATAAAATCTTACGCTCCCTGGTGGCTAAAGTGTTCTTTACCAAAAATTTAAAATTATATGCAAAATATTTTCCATCAGGAAAATATTAATATATATCCGCTGAAGAAAAAATGTTTCAAATCGGAGTTTTAGAAGAAGAGTTATCGAGGGATAATGTAATTTACTTTTACGCCCATAGCGGAAAATCTATGCATAATTTGAAAATGTAACTATATCGAAAATACTCTTCGATACAAATGAATACGAAAGATAAAAGAAGTTTTCCAATCGGATGTTTAGAAGCAAATGTGTGGAATGAAACGTAATTTTGAATTCGACATCATCTGTATTTACGCCCTCTAGCGGCGAAATTTTATATCGTAAAAAATGAAATAAAGGATCATCATTCGCATATTTCAAGCCTTGCAATGCAAAAAGAATTTTTCAAATCGGACTAATTGTTGCAGAGATATCGTGGGTACAGTCAGACGGACAAACCGGTAACATAAGCACCATCTGTTTTTACAAAAGACGTGCTAAAAATACCAGCGTTTACCACAATCAAAGGTTTATTATACATTGACTATGTTTTCGCATAGCTATTGGCTCGGCATCATCGGGACGAATGGATCGGTTTTTTGATACCGGAACTCTTCACAGCTTATCAACGACATGACGTCGACTCCATTTCTTTGAAGCGCGTGGAAACAAATCACCAAAAACCATGACCGTCGGAACTCCGATGATGTCACAATGATTTGAATGTCTCCGCAGCTTTTTGTGTCTTGGAGAATACAGAACAGCTATCTTCCGTTCTCGAATTCGAAGAGCCTTCGCCGTTTTCTCACCTTACTCATTCTAGAAAACACAAATTGAAAGCGTCATCAAGTTGGCCACTGAGGTAGGATATTCATTGAATCAGATATGTAACTTTTTCCAGAAAGCGAGGGTCGAGCATTCTAATCTTCCTTTGCCGCAGCTACGTTGTTTAGGCTCAATTCCCCACATACCAATTGTGTATTATAAACTCAAAAACGCCCTCCAGAAGATGAACTACGACATCGGCATAAGGTCTCCTGCATCTTTATATACAATGCTAAAGATAAATAGTGAAAAACCACCTCTCTCGTGCGCAGCAGGTGCTTATGTCTCCCCTACAGTATCCGGACTATTCTAAACCTTACTACATTGGAATGATCAAGCGTTCGTTTGGAATCAGAGTCAACGAACATAAAAAGGACACAAAATACGGTAAAGTAACCACGGCACTATACAGAGAAGTCAAATACAAGTCCGCTACTCCTATGTGGAATGATATAAAGAAATCAAATTCCTACTCTACCCCTAAACGTACAGTCATTCGGGAAACCTTGAAGATCATTACCAATAGCGATATTTGCAAAGATAACATCTACCTCGAGTTGCAACGAATTTGGAACCAATTCTTCAACTGATTCCTTCTCCTTACCTGGATATTGCTCGCACAACCAACGTGATGCCTCGTATCTTTAAATGAATATAATCTTGTATTTATTTATTGGCAAGTCAAGTTCCCACGTTCAAATTGTTCATGCGTTCTATTATTCAGTTTGCAGTTTCTGTCTAACTTCCTTGAAAAAGCCATCTGGTTGATGTGCGAAAGCTTGGAAACGCTTATGTATCTATTTCCTACGCCAATAAAGCGGATGACTAGTATGGTGTTACTATCTCCTACTTAATTGGTGTATTGTTTCTCGTTATCAAATTTGTTTATGCTTCATTCACCGTAATGATGCCGAGTCAATAGCTCTGCGAAACTATAGTCGATGTACAATAAACCTTTGATTGTGGTAAACGTTGGTATTTTTATTTATATCTCAACACCACAAGTTTAGTAGTAATACACTATATATAATTTCACCAGAGAGTAGTGCTCGCGCCATAGGAATAACTGTAAGACCGTTTACGATGTCTGGAGCTGCTATCATAGGTTCGTAGAATGCCGTAACCTTACGCCATGGTCTGAGATTCTGGTTCCAGAGATGGAAACGGGTCACGGGTTAGTGGGTATACGAGTCAAAAGCTCAAAAAAGTTTGCGGGTCAAGGTGTTCTTGTCCCGATTACAACCTAGTTTTATTTCCGTTTTATTTTTAAAAAGGAAAAAAAATATATCAAAGAAAAAGCGTACTGTGGAATTGTGTGCTTGTTACTGGTGCCAGCGGATTGGAACATTATTTGTCATACAAAAAATATTGCCGTCTTTTTCTTAAAGCAAAGAAGATTCCCACTGACCGACGATACGATGTCTACGCTTGGCTCACCGTTACCATATCGTAAAAAGATACTTGTTATGCATTTCATTTCAGTGCGATTGTCGGGAACAAGATACAGGCAAACGCCTATCGCCTGATTCTCTGGTGATTAACTCCCTCACACCTCGCGTATCACACTATAAGACAAAGACTCACATTTCACGTCGCATCTTTTGCATTGAGTATTCAAACGTTTTCGTTTGATGTTCTAACATCCCATTCAATTGCATATGATGTCTGAATTGATGTCTTGTTTGTTAATATGGATTAATTTGATATTAAGGAGAATTTAAAAAGGTGTCGAGGCCAACAAATACATGGTTATTGAAAACAAAATGGGGAAGAGCGAATACTCGAAATTGTTTCGTCTCATTAGGTAACTAGAATATGTTTCACGTACAAACCAATTTTCACAAGCTTGAGATGAGTAGAACGTTTCCAAAATGTGAATGTTGATTTCATGAATGTTCCTTCTTTCTGAGGGGCAATGATGAAATCAACACACACATTTCGGAAACTTTCAACTCATCAGAGGCTGAAAATTTCTGTTGCTGTAAAACATATTCTAAACCTTAAAATGTTATCGAGAAAACAGGAAAACCTAAAACTAAACATACGAGGTACAACAAATTACTTAATTCAAATATTTTCACTGTAGTACCATCGAAATTAAGTCGAACAGCCTCAATTTAATTATACATAATCATACATACATATTCAGCTCTTTACTTGAAAAAACATATATGTAACATAAAATAGGTGACATTGAAGATCGATCTCCGGAACTACAAACCTATCCACCTCCTATCAGTGGTTTATAAAATCTTCACTAAAGTTCTTTCACACCGTTTGAAGGTAACACCGGACATGGCTCAACCGAGAGAACAAGCTGGATTCAGGAGTGGCTACAGCACAATAGATCATATCCACGTACTGAGAGAACTAATTGAAAGAGCGAGGGAATATGAACTTCCATTGTGCATGGCTTTTATCGATTATGAAAAAGCCTTTGATTCGGTGAAACCATCAGCAGTTACAATGGGTCTGAAATCCTGCGGTATTGAAGATGCATACATTAATATTATTAATAACATCTATGAAAATGCAAGTGCAAAGATTCGGCTGTTTGAAAATACAACACACATAAAAATTGGAAAAGGAGTGAGACAAGGTGACACCATATCTCCGAAGCTCTTTAATGCCACATTGGAAAATGTCTTTCAATCACTGAACTGGGAAAACAAAGAGATAAAGTTTAATGTAGATTATCTAACTCACCTTCATTTTGCTGATGACGTATTTTCCAACTACCCCATCAGAGCTGCAGAGTAAGATCCAGGAACTTGCTGACAAGATCAAAAAAGTGGGATTAAAAGTAAATTTTCAGAAGACAAAAGTGATGGACATTGCTTTTATAAGAAATTAAGATTTATCGATCGATGGGGAAAAAGCTGGAGATAGCCGATACCTACATTTACCTTGGACAGCAGATATCAAGTAAGGGTCACATTGATGAAGAAATTAATCGGCGTATAAAACTTGCCTGGAGAGTTTTTGGAAGAAACAAAATAATTTTCAAGACTAATATGACATTATATCTTATAAGAAAAGATTTTAATCAATGCAATCTTCCAGTGTTTACGTATGGTGCAGAGACGTGGACCTTAACTAAAAGAGACATACAAAGACTGCAGATAACACAAAGAAGCATGGAGAGGTGCTTGCTTGCTGTAACCAGGAGAGGAAAGAAGAGGAACTGGTGGATCAGAAAAATGACAAGAGTGGAAGACATCATGATCAGAGTTAAATCCCAGAAATGGCAATGGGCCGGACATATTGCCAAAAGACTGACCATCGAGGGACAACGGAAATTCTAGACTGGAGTCTAAGGGACAGGAAAAGACCTAGAAGAAGACGGCATGAGAGATGGGTGGATTTAATTCGAAACTATGCGGGAGTAACATGGAGCAGACTGGCACAAGACAGATCGTTGTGGAAGAAACTTGGAGAGTCCTTCATCCAGCAGTGGATTGTTAATATCTGACAATGATGATGATATATGTATATCATCATCATCATCATCATCATTGTCAACCATTATCATTCCACTGCTGGACGAAGGTCTCCCAAGTTTCCTCCACAACGGTCTGTTTTGTGCCAGTCTCCTCCATGTCACACCCGCATACTTTCGAATTTCTTCAACACATCTGCCATGTGGTCTTCTTCTGGGTCTTTTCCTGTAACTTGGAATCCAATCTAAAATTTCGGCTGTCCATCGATGGTCTGTCCTTCTGGCAGTATGTCCAGCCCATTGCCATTTCAGGGATTTAACTCTGATCATGACGTCTTCCACCCTTGTCATTTTTCGGATCCACGAGTTCCTCTTTTTATCTCTCCTGGTTACACCAAGCATGCACCTGTCCAGGCTGCTTTGACTTGTCTGCACCCTTTGTATGCCTCTTTTAGTTAAGGTCCTCGTCTCTGCACCATACGTAATGTGACGCGTACCTGCCAGCAGGACGCGCACGACATAAAGGCAGATAGGAATCAGAATAAAACGTCCGCGTAGCTCAATTGGTAGAGCAACTTATTCCGGAATGAGGGGACCCGGGTTCGAATCCTGGCGCGGATAAAAATGACGGAGAAATTTCCTTCGTTATAATGGCGCCCGAACTATCCGGATGACCCGGCCGTTCAAAATCTCGCATTGGTGTGATGTTATTTCCGTACCGCGAGACAGGAAAAATCAGAGAATTCCTTCTCCAGCGCTTCGAAAAATAAAAAAGGGGGATGTTGCATTCCACACAGCAGATTGACTGGGAGTTCTCAAGTGCACGTTCTACATTGGATGGCTGCCTGCAACGATTCATGGTCACGGCTGATCCGTGGGCCATGCCCCCGGCCCTCTTTCGGGGGGAGATGTGACATACCTGCCAGCAGGACGCACACGACATAAAGGCAGATAGGAATCAGAATACATGTCTGCGTAGCTCAGTTGGTAGAGCGACTTGTTCCGGAATAAGCGTACTCGGGTTCGAATCCCGGCGTAGACCAAAAAATGACGGAGAAATTTACTTCGTTATAGTAAGCACTGGAAGGATGCATTGATCAAACACTTTTCGTTTAAGACATAATGGCATATTGCTCTTGAAAATTATGCTGTTTCTTCCAAAAGCTCTCCAGGCAAGTTTTATACGCCGATAAATTTCTTCATCAATGTGACCCTCACTTGATATCTGCTGTCCAAGATAAATGTACGAATCTGTTATCTCCAGCTTTTCTCCATTAATCGATAAATCTTCATTTCTTCTAAAAGCATTGAACAACACTTTTGTCTTCTGAAAGTTAAATTTTAATCCAACTTCTTTACCCCTATAAGCAAGTTCCTGGATCATACTCTGCAGTTCTAATGGGGTAGTTGCAAAAATGACTACGTCATCAGCAAAACGAATGTGGGTTAGATAATCTCCCTTAATCTTTATCCCTTTGTTTTCCCAGTTCAGTGATGAAAGGATATTTTCCAATGGGGCATTAAAGAACTTTGGAGATATGGTGCCAGCTTGTCTCACTCCCTTTTCAATTTTTATGGGTGTTGTACTTTCAAACAGCTGATTCTTTGCACTTGAATTTTAATAAATGTTATGAATAATATTAATGTATGCATCTTCAATACCGCAGGACTTTAGAGCCATTGTAACTGCTGATGGTTTCACCGAATCAAATGCTTTTTCATAATCGATAAAAGCCATGCACAATGGAAGTTCATATTCCCAAGCTCTTTCAATTAGTTATCTCAATACGTGGATAAGATCTATTGTCCTGTAGCCACTCCTGAGTCCAGCTTGTTCTCTCGGTTGAGCCATGTCTAGTGTTACCTTCAAACGGCGTGAAAGAACTTTAGTGAAGATTTTATAAACCACTGAGAGGAGGCTGATAGATCTGCAGTTCCGGAGATCCTCAGTGTGACCTTTTTTATGTACCAGGATCATTGTAGCATTGTTCCAATCTTCAGGAATCTTCCCTTTATTAAGGTATCGAGTGAAAATTTGGGCGAGTACTGTTTCGATTTCTTCACTTGCTTCTTGTATGATGTCTACAGTAATTCCATCTTCTCCTGGAGCTTTTCCCCGCTTCATGTTCTTGATTGCATGTGCAACGTCTGCTGGGAGAACTGGAAGAACTCTGGTACTGGCACCTTTCATGATGTCTGGAGTACATGTATCTTCCCTTTCATGTAATTTGGAGTAGAAATTTTTCACTCTTGTCAAACTTTGGCTTCTATTTCTTGTTACAGAACCATCTTCTTTTCTCAGTGCCATAATTATTCTTTAACGATTTTTTTGTTACACATAATACAATCAATTTCACTTGTCATCCCATTTGGATGTCTCCATGTCCATTTCCTGTGTGCCCTTTTCTTGAAAAAGGAGTTCAAGATGAAAAACCCTTCTGCCTCTGCAAACTCAACGAGAGTATTTCCACGCTGGTTTCTGTTGCCGTGACCGAATTTACCTACTGAAGTTTCATTCTGTTGCCGTTGCCCTATTTTTGCATTGAAATCTCCCATAATTATCTTCAAGTGTTGCTTATCTTTGTTATTTAGATGACGAATTTCCTCATCAAATTTTTCAGTTTCTTCCTCCGTGTGACTTGTGGTGGGTGCATAAGTTTGAATAATCTGAGCCTCGTATCTTCTCGAGAGTTAAGTTTGAATAATCTGAGCCTTGTATCTTCTCGAGAGTCTTCTCGAGAGTTGGATAACGAGTCGTGCAGCTCTGTCAGAGGAACTTTCAACTTCTACAACTTTATCCTTCAGTTTCTTGTTTATTATGAATCCAACACCACTAGTTCTACCAGTATCTGTCCCACGATAGTAGAAGAGATGTCCACTTTTCAGTTCAATGAGATCTTCTCCTTTTCTCCCTAACTCACTTAGCCCGACGATGTCCCACTTGATCATTTGTAGTTCCTCTTCCAATTCAAGAAGCCTTGAATCAGAAAATAGGGAGCGTCCATTATACGTAGCCAAGGTCAGCATTAGATGGCTGCCTAGTTCGGTCCTCCGGGGATTCTTAGCACCCTCTGCTTTCATGTCGCACTGGCCGCTGCCTTGGCCAGGTACATTCCAGCTGCCGGAGACTAAGAGACAAGATTTAAGTTGTGGAGTCATTTTGGAGTGGTTTGGCCATAACATACCACGCTGGCCAAGCGGGCTGGTGAGTGTGGGATAGCATTTCCTCTAATCCCGATGGTATAGTTATAGCGCTATTGGCAGTCGTCAGAGCCCCTTTAGTGGGAACAGGATGCACCACGAGAAGGCGGGGTTGACATTTATCAAGGAGAGGTTGCGATGTTACGCATCACCTGACCTTACATCCCATATATATATATATATATATATATATATATATATATATATATAATCATTCTTCAGGTGTGAGCCACTTTTGCGTCCCCTTTTTCGCTTGGGGTCAATATTACCATGCCACAATGTGGAGGTTCCTCCTGGGATCCCGATGGAATTATCTCGCCAAGAATAGCCTTTCCTTTCAACTTTTAAGTTTTATTCTAGTGTATCGCTCCTCTGCTCAAGTTATATATATATATATATGTATATCATCATCATCATCATCATTGTCAACCGTTATCAATCCACTGCTGGACGAAGATCTCCCAAGTTTCCTCCACAACGGTCTGTCTTGTGCCAGTCTCCTCCATGTCACTCCCGCATATTTACGAATTTCATCCACCCATCTCCCATGTGGTCTTTTTCTGGGTCTTTTCCTGTCCCTTGGAATCCAATCTAAAATTTCGGCTGTCCATCTATGGTCTGTCCTTCTGGCAGTATGTCCAGCCCATTGCCATTTCAGGGATTTAACTCTGATCATGACGTCTTCCACTCTCGTCATTTTTCGGATCCACGAGTTCCTCTTCTTATCTCTCCTGGTTATACCAAGCATGCACCTCTCCATGCTCCTTTGAGTTGTCTGCAGCCTTTGTATGTCTCTTTTAGTTAAGGTCCACGTCTCTGCACCATACGTAAGCACTGGAAGGATGCATTGATCAAACACTTTTCTTTTAAGACATAATGGCATATTGCTCTTGAAAATTATGCTGTTTCTTCCAAAAAGTCTCCAGGCAAGTTTTGTACGCCGATTAATTTCTTCATCAATGTGACCCTCACTTGATATCTGCTGTCCAAGATAAACATACGTATCTGTTATCTCCAGTTTTTCTCCATCAATCGATAAATCTCATTTCTTGTAAAAGCATTGAACATCACTTTTGTCTTCTGAAAGTTCATTTTTAATCCCACTTCTTTTGTCAGCTCAGCAAGTTCCTGGATCATACTCTGCAGCTCTGATAGTATTGCAAAAATGACTACGTCATCAGCAAAACGACGTGGGTAAGATAATCTCCATTAATCTTTATCCCTTTGTTTTCCCAGTTCAGTGATTGAAAGACATTTTCCAATGTGGCATTAAGAGCTTCGGAGATATGGTGTCACCTTGTCTCACTCCTTTCCAATTTTTATGTGTGTTGTATTTCAAACAGCCGAATCTTTGCACTTGCATTTTCATAGATGTTATTAATAATATTAATGTATGCATCTTCAATACCGCAGGATTTCAGAGCCGTGGTAACTGCTGATGGTTTCACCGAATCAAAGGCTTTTCATAATCGATAAAGCCATGCACAATGGAAGTTCATATTCCCTCGCTCTTTCAATTAGTTCTCTCAGTACGTGGATATGATCTATTGTGCTGTAGCCACTCCTGAATCCAGCTTGTTCTCTCGGTTGAGCCATGTCCAGTGTTACCTTCAAGCGGTGTGAAAGAACTTTAGTGAAGATTTTATAAACCACTGATAGGAGGCTGATAGGTCTGTAGTTCTGAGATCCTCAATGTCACCTTTTTTATGTAGCAGGATCATTGTAGCATTGTTCCAATCCTCAGGAATCTTCATTAAGGCATCGAGTGAAAATTTGGGCGAGTACTTTCTCCACTTGCTTCTTGTATGATGTCTATAGTAATTCCATCTTCTCCTGGAGCTTTTCCCCGCTTCATGTTCTTGATTGCATGAGCAACTTCTGCTGGGAGGACTGGAAGAACTTTGGTACCTTTCATGATGTCTGGAGTACGTGTATACTCCCTTTCATATAATTTGGAGTAGAAATCTTTCACTCTTGTCAAAATTTCGCCTCTATTTCTTGTTATAGAACCATCTTCTTTTCTCAGAGCCATAATCTGTTTTCTTCCCTTACTGAGATGTCCCTTTGCTATCTTTAGGCTTTGGTTGTTTTCAATTGCTTTCCTCACTAGCTCACAGTTGAATTTCCTTACATCTTCAGTGATACTTTTTCGTGCTGTCTTGCATAGCTCTATATATTCCACTTTGGAAGTCACATCTTCTTTAGTTGTCCTCATCTCTCTTCTTTTTGCATCAACATTTTGGTTTTTCCTGATAATTTGTTTACATGCAACTTGTTCTTAGACCCAGCTAATTTTGTTGCTGTTTCCATAAGAGCTTTGGTTACTTTTCTGTTAACTTCCGAAATATCCACTTCTTCCGATGTTAGGCCTTCTGCAGAGAATCTGTTCTTCAGTTCCAACTTGAAAGTATTATGGTGTTTTTTAAGGTTGGTTATGTCAATACATTTTGTTTGTCTTATGAGCTTGCCACGTTCCAGTTTAGTGTTGAGGTGCATTTACATCTCACCAATCTATGGTCACTACCTGTGTTGAACTTGTTCAGCACACTGCAGTCTTCGATGACGAATTTTTTGTTACACATAATAAAATCAATTTCACTTGTCGTCCCAATTGGATGTCTCCATGTCCATTTCCTGTGTGGCTTTTTCTTGAAAAAGGAATTCAAGATGAAAAATCCTTCTGCCTCTGCAACTCAACGAGTATTTCCACGCTGGTTTCTGTTTGACCGAATTTACCTACTGAAGTTTCATTCTGTTGCCGGTGCCCTATTTTTGCATTGAAATCTCCCATAATTATCTTCAAGTGCTTACCTTTATTATTTAGATGACGAATTTCCTCATAAAATTCTTCAATTTCTTCTTCAGGATGACTTGTGGTGGGTGCATAAGTTTGAATAATCTGAGCCTGGTATCTTCTCGATAGTTGGATAACGAGTCGTGCAGCTCTGTCAGAGGAACTTTCAACTTCTACCACTTTATCCTTCAGTTTCTTGTTTATTATAAATCCAACACCACTAGTTCTGCCAGTATCTGTCCCACGATAATAGAAGAGATGTCCACTTTTCAGTTCAATGAGATCTTCTCCTTTTCTCCTTACCTCACTTAGCCCGACGATGTCCCACTTGATCCTTTGTAGTTCCTCTTCCAATTCAAGAAGCCTTGAATCAGAAGATAGGGAGCGTCCGTTATAGGTAGCCAAGGTCAGCATCAAATGGCAGCCTAGTCCGGTCCTCCGGGGATTCTTAGCACCCTCTGCCTTCATGTCGCACTGGCCGCTGCCTTGGCCAGGTACATTCCAGCTGCCGGAGACTGAGGGCCAAGATTTAAGTTGTAGAGTCATTTTGGAGGTGTTTGGCCATAACTCACCACGCTGGCCAAGCGGGTTGGTGAGTGTGGGATAGCATTTCCTCTGATCCCGATGGTATAGTTATACCGCTATTTGCGGTATATATATGGGATGTAAGGTCAGGTGATGCGCAACATCACAGCCTCTCCTTGACAAATGTCAACCCCGCCTTCTCGTGGTACATCCTGTTCCCACTAAATGGGCTCTGACGACCGCCAATAGCGGAATAACTATACCATCGGGATTAGAGGAAATGCTATCCCACACTCACCAACCCGATTGGCCAGCGTGGTGAGTTATGGCCAACCCCCCCCCAAATGACTCCACAACTTAAATCTTGGCCCTCAGTCTCCGGCAGCTGGAATGTACCTGGCCAAGGCAGCGGCCAGTGCGACATGAATCCCCGGAGGACCGGATTAGGCTGCCATCTGATGCTGACCTTGGCTACGTACAACGGACGCTCCCTATCTTCTGATTCAAGGCTTCTTGAATTGGAAGAGGAACTACAAAGGATCAAGTGGGACATCGTCCGGCTAAGTGAGGTAAGGAGAAAAGGAGAAGATCTCATTGAACTGAAAAGTGGACATCTCTTCTACTATCGTGGGACAGATACTGGCAGAACTAGTGGTGTTGGATTTATAATAAACAAGAAACTGAAGGATAAAGTTGTAGAAGTTGAAAGTTCCTCTGACAGAGCTGCACGACTTGTTATCCAACTTTGGAGAAGATACCAGGCTCAGATTATTCAAACTTATGCACCCACCACAAGTCATGCGGAAGAAGAAATTGAAGAATTTTATGAGGAAATTCGTGTTCTAAATAATAAAGGTAAGCAGCACTTGAAGATAATTATAGGAGATTTCAATGCAAAAATAGGGCAACGGCAACAGAATGAAACTTCAGTAGGTAAATTCGGTCACGGCAACAGAAACCAGCGTGGAAATACTCTCGTAGAGTTTGCAGAGGCAGAAGGGTTTTTCATCTTGAACTCCTTTTTTCAAGAAAAAACCACACAGGAAATGGACATGGAGACATCCAAATGGGACGACAAGTGAAATTGATTTTATTATGTGTAACAAAAAATTCGTCATAGAAGACTGCAGTGTGCTAAACAAGTTCAACACAGGCAGTGACCATAGATTGTTGAGATGTAAGATGCACCTCAACACTAAACTCGAACGTAGCAAGCTCATAAGACAAACAAAATGTATTGACATAACCAACCTTAAAAAACACCATAATACCTTCAAATTGGAACTGAAGAACAGATTCTCTGCTTTAGAAGGCCTAACATCGGAAGAAGTGGATATTTCTGAAGTTAACAGAAAAGTAACCAAAGCTCTTATGGAAACAGCAACAAAATTAGCTGGGTCTAAGAACAAATTGCATGTAAACAAATTATCAGGAAAAACCAAAATGTTGATGCAAAAAAGAAGAGTGATGAGGACAACTAAAGAAGATGTGACTTCCAAAGTGGAATATATAGAGCTATGCAAGACAGTACGAAAAAGTATCACTGAAGACGTAAGGAAATTCAACTGTGAACTAGTAAGGAAAGCAATTGAAAACAACCAAAGCCTAAAGATAGCAAAGGGACATCTCAGTATAGGGAAAAACAGATTATGGCACTGAGAAAAGAAGATGGTTCTGTAACAAGAAATAGACGCAAAATTTTGACAAGAGTGAAAGATTTCTACTCCAAATTATATGAAAGGGATGATACATGTACTCCAGACATCATGAAAGGTACCAGAACTAGAGTTCTTTCAGTCCTTCCAGCAGAAGTTGCACATGCGATCAAGAACATGAAGCGGGGAAAAGCTCCAGCAGAAGATGGAATTACTGTAAACATCATACAAGAAGCAAGTGGAGAAATCGAAACAGTACACGCCCAAATTTTCACTCGATGCCTTAATGAAGGAAAATTCCTGAGGATTGGAACAACGCTACAATGATCTTGCTACATAAAAAAGGTGAAATTGAGGATCTCAGGAACTACAGACCTATCAGCCTCCTATCAGTGGTTTATAAAATCTTCACTAAAGTTCTTTCACACCGCTTGAAGGTGACACTGGACATGGCTCAACCGAGAGAACAAGCTGGATTCAGGAGTGGCTACAGCACAATAGATCATATCCACGTACTGAGAGAACTAATTGAAAGAGCGAGGGAATATGAGCTTCCATTGTGCATGGCTTTTATCGATTATGAAAATGCCTTTGATTCGGTGAAACCATCAGCAGTTGCAATGGCTCTGAAATCCTGCGGTATTGAAGATGCATACATTAATATTATTAATAACATCTATGAAAATGCAAGTGAAAAGATTCGGCTGTTTGAAAATACAACACACATAAAAATTGGAAAAAGAGTGAGACAAGGTGACACCATATCTCCGAAGCTCTTTAATGCCACATTGGAAAATGTCTTTCAATCACTGAACTTTGAAAACAAAGGGATAAAGATTAATGGAAATTATCTAACCCACCTTCGTTTTGCTGATGACATAGCCATTTTTGCAACTACCCCATCAGAGCTACAGAGTATGATCCAGGAACTTGCTGACAAGAGTAAAGAAGTGGGATTAAAAATGAACTTTCAGAAGACAAAAGTGATGTACAATGCTTTACAAGAAATGAAGATTTATCGATTGATGGAGAAAAGCTGGAGATAACAGACACGTACGTTTATCTTGGACAGCAGATATCAAGTGAGGGTCACATTGGTGAAGAAATTAATCGGCGTACAAAACTTGCCTTTAGAGCATTTGGAAGAAACAGCATAATTTTCAAGAGCAATATGCCATTATGTCTTAAAAGAAAAGTGTTTGATCAATGCATCCTTCCAGTGCTTACGTATGGTGCAGAGACGTGGACCTTAACTAAAAGAGACATACAAAGGCTGCAGACAACTCAAAGTAGCATGGAGAGGTGCATGCTTGGTGTAACCAGGAGAGATAAGAAGAGGAACTCGTGGATCCGAAAAATGACAAGAGTGGAAGACATCATGATCAGAGTTAAATCCCTGAAATGGCAATGGGCTGGACATACTGCCAGAAGAACAGATCATCGATGGACAGCCGAAATTTTAGATTGGATTCCAAGGGACAGGAAAAGACCCAGAAGAAGACCACATGGAAGATAGGTGGATGAAATTCGAAAGTATGCGGGAGTGACATGGAGGAGACTGGCACAAGACAGACCGTTGTGGAGGAAACTTGGGGGAGACCTTCGTCCAGCAGTGGATTGATAATGGTTGACAATGATGATGATGATGATATATATATAATTCAGGGATGTAACTCTGATCATGATGTCTTCCATTCTTGCCTTTTTTCGGATCCACGAGTTCCTCTTCTTATCTCTCCTGGTAACACCAAGCTTGCACCTTTCCATGCCTCTTTGTGTTGTCTGCAGTCTTTGTCTGTCCCTTTTAGTTAAGGTTCACGTCTCTGCGCCACACGTAACTACTGGAAAGATGCATTTTATTATACGAAATTTTAATTATACATAATCATGTACACTGAAGAGCAATTGAACCAAAGATACTTGTCTACTAACGTGTAGCACCACCTTTCGTCCTGATGACGGCGGCGATTCGTCTCGGCATGGAGTGGACAAGACACTGGAAGCGTTGGATAGCCATAAGGATCCACGACCCCTGAACAAGCTCCCACAGTTCACGAAGATTTGATGGAGGTGGATCAGAGCCTCGAACATCTTTCTCGATAGCATCTCAGATGGGCTCGATGGGATTGAGGTCAGGTGACCAAGCTGGCCAAGGTAGTGAGGTCACGTCAGTGGAGTGTTCATCTAACCATTCGGATACTATTCGGGAGCGATGACACGGTGCATTGTCTTGTTTCAGGATGAGCTCCCCAGTGGGATGTTGAAGACGCACAAACGGGAGCAAATGGTCGTACAGGATATTCCGGTAACGTTGACCTGTGAGGGACGATGTCACACGTACAAGGGGTCCCATTTCAGTCCTCGTAAACAGTCCCGAGACGAGAATGCCTTCCCCACCAGCTTGAACAGTGCCCTGCCGGCAAGAAGGATCCATCGCTACGTGTGGTTTGCGCCGTACTCGTATCCCTTCATCCGCATGCACAAACGTGAATCTCGACTCAACAGTCTAGGCAACATTTTTTCAAATGTCTAGGGTCCAGTGGCGATGTTCTTGCGTCCATGCTAATATTTGCACCCTACGATGTGTGGTCAGCAGCGGTACCCTCGCGGGACGATGGCTTCTGTTCCCCATAGCGAGGAGATGGTTCTTGATGGTGTGGCTGCTTACACGTTTTTGTGCACCAGCGTTAAACTGCCGAGTGATTTCTTGCACTGTAGCCCGTCTATCTGCTCTTACAATGCGAGCTAGCCGACGATGAACCCCGCTCATCCACACGCTGCTGTCCACGGCAGTTGGCCCTTGCAGGGATGGTTTTACCGGACTCAATGTACTCACGGTGCACTCGTGACACAGTGGCTCGTGAAATTCCCAGTGCCTACACGACTTTCGAGATGGAGTGACCCATTCGTCGGGCCCCGACAATTTGCCAACGATTAAATGCTCTTAGATTCTTTGTCTTACCCATACTGCGCCCGACTCTTACTGATTCCCGTCGCATCACTCCTTATAATGTAGGATCGCTGCATACATGATGTCGTTTCCATTTACAGGGGTGCCCACAGCGCCATATTTGCATAACGCCAGCTTTCTCTAATTCAATTGGTCTTCAGTGTGCATTTTATTAATACATATAGCGTTTTCAAGAAAACAGCAAAAATATGTATACCTCACTATGTATACAATAATGTATAATTAAAATTAAGCAGATTTTTCCGGGTTGGATTCAATTATGTGGCATCCGGGTCCAAAATATTTGACCTGTTTCCAACTCTGTCTGGTTCAGGTGTATCTATTGTACGAATTATGCCCAATAACGTACCTTGTTCCACGAAGTGCACTCCTATGTAATTTGCCTGTCTTCTTTACAAGCTTTTCATTTTCCAACAACAGTCCTCGGTAGGGTGTCTCCCTGGACCCGTTTCAAGCGTCAAAGTCCGCGAAATCCTATAGAAAAAGTTTTCGGTTATTTTATAGGAATGTGCTTGAATTCTGTAGCCGGATTGCCTGCGGTTTCCTCTGCCATTCGTCCAAGACAAATACGTGAGGTATGATTAGAAGCTTAGTCTTCATGCAGTCAAAACGTTTCATAGCAGGTTATTTATTCTTCCCAATGCAAGTGGCTCCAGAATGTTTGCTCATTGAGTTCACTGTTTGTATCGTTGTCCCATATCCCCACACCCCAAGCATTTTCAACATACCTCTGCACTCAAAAGCAGATTTTTTAGAATACCTGGAAATTGAACAAAAAAATTTAATACACACCACCTAGGGGGAAAACTAATCGTAATTTAGAAGACTCAACGTGAGTGGGATTATTCATTGAATAGAACAGGTCAGGAAAAAGGAAAAAAAAACGGATTTCTATAATCGATAAAATATTCACAAATACAAATAATTATTTCCACTAGCAGCTGAAATGAATGTTTTGAAATTAACGGACTGTGCAAAGAGTTTGTCATAGCGGAATATATCATCGACAAAAGAGATTTTTCGAATCGAACTATTCCGTAGAAGAGATGTAAAGGGAACGGGCTGCTTTGGTGGAGCAGTGGTTTAACCTCTGTTTTCTGATCATTCGTTCCTGATGGGTCAAGGTTCGAATCCGGCTAAGGCACGAATATTGTATTTGTCTTACGCCACTGGCTCCCATTCCTGGGAGTAGTTGCCCCAATTTAGGGACGGCAACTGCTTACGGCCCATCTAGTGGCTCACGGTAGTCAATTAAACCCACAAAAAAAGAATAAAACAAGTTAGTAAAATCATGCAATACATTGATTATGATACGCTTTCTAACATAACAGAAATCACTACTCACGTTATGAGGATAATGGCTGTAGAATAAATCTCGCTCCTGTTACCTAACCTTTGACCCCATTTGGATGATATTCAACAGAACCGGTAAAGTATACTTCCGGAGCAACATGATAAAGTTTTGTCTCAATCGAAGCATTTTTACCTAAGTTATAACGCACAAGGGCGACGAAATGAATCCCGATCCTATGTCCTGACCTCTGAGCCCATTTCCCCCATTTTCAATAGTGTTCGTGCCCAGGTGGTCCCCTACGACATACTAAAATGTAATCGAAATCGAACCGTATTTATGTAAGTTATGACGCATTAGGGCAATGGAATGCATCCCGCTCCTATGTCCTGACCTTTGATCCCACTTCACCCATTTTCAATAGGGTTCGTCTCCAGGTGGTCCCCTACGACATACTAAAATTTCATCAAAATCGAACCATTTTTACGCGAGTTATCGTGCGGACGGGCGGACAGACGGACGGACGAAGCTGGAGCATATACGCTTCCTCAACCTACTGTTTGAAAGCGTATATAAGTGAGGGGAAAATAGAAAATGGGATATACTCTTTCATGGCCAGTAGATCCGTCCAATTTCACGATGGACCCATTTTATTCGACAAGAATGCAACATAGTGGAAAATTTGATCGTTACTTAAAGCAAAAAGGTGTAAAATACTCTTCATAATGAAGTGTCCTACTAAAAAAATTAAGGGATTTTGGAATCGAATAAATGATATCTTAAAAAATTTGAGGGATTTTGGAATCGAATACTCTTTGGCGGAAAAATGTTTAATGATGGAAATGTCGAAAATATATTCGAAAATTATTCTTCATACCAAAAGCCTCCGTGAGGAAAAATAATTTTTCAAATACGACAGTTAGGATCATAGGCACCAAAAAAAAAACGTTTTAGGTGGCGCAGTGGTCCAAGAGATGGTACCCATTCGTCCGAGATGTGGTCCGAGTTCGAATCTCACTGAGGCATGGATGTCGTGTTTGTCTTACAGCACTGACTGTCTGCCTGCCCTGGAACCAATGGCCCTAAATTAGGGATGGGTGACTGCCTATAGCCCATCGAATTGCTCACGGTGGTCGTTAAACCCCTAATTTAAAAAAGCGTTTTAACATATATGATCCTAGAAGGAAAAATGCGGATGTTCCAAACTTTTACTGCATAGAATGGTCTACAGTAAAAAAATATCGGAATTTCAAAAGACAAGATTTCGAAAAAGTTGCAATTTACCTACACTTCCCTAAGCCAAGTAACTGTGTTACGAAAAAAAAAAAAAAAACTTGACCCAAAACTACCTTGGTTATAAATAGTATAGCTGGAAAGAATGTTTTCACTATGATATATAAAAGCAGTCCAGGTAAGACTGTTTCATGGCCAGCTGATCCGTCCAATTTCACGAGGGACACATTTCATGTGACGTGCCTAGGACGCACACGACATAAAGGCAGATAGCAGCGATAACGAACGTCCGCGTAGCTCAATTGGTAGAGCGACTTATTCCGAAATGAGGGGACCCGGGTTCCAGCCCCGACGTGGACAAAAATGTCGGAGAAATTTACTTTGTCATAATGGCGCCCGAACTTCCCGGATGACCCGGCTGTTCAAGATCTCGCAATGGTGTGATGTTCTTTCCACACCGTGAGAGAGGGAAAATAAGGACAGCGCTTCGAAAAATAAATGTGTGTGACGTTGCATTCCACACACTAAATTGACTGGGAGTTCTCAAGTGAACGTTCTACAGCGTATGGCTGCCTGCAGCGATTCATGGTCACGGCTGACCCGTGGGCCATGCCCCCGGCCTTCTTTCGCTGGGGGAGATGTGCCGTGCCTAGAACGCACACGACATAAAGGCAGATAGCAGCGATAACGAACGTCCGCGTAGCTCATTTGGTAGAGCGACTTATTCCGGAATGAGGGGACCTGGTTTCGAGCTTCGGCGTGGACACAAATGGCGGAGAAATATAGTTCGTTATGCATTGGACAAGTAGGTGGCCTACTTGTCGAATGAAAATTGCACACAATGGAATAAAGCGGATCCAGGTTTTGTACTTAATTCCTGAACTCCGGCAATAACAGGGGTCGAAGCTTCCACATGTAAATAAATATCTGTTATCTTCATTTGGGATAATTGGGGTTAAAGTATACGCAAAGGAAATGAGTTTTCTAATTCGTGCTCGAAGTCGAAGATGCTTTATCTTTCTGGCTCCCCTCCTCCCCCAGATACACATTCATGTTATTGTAGAGATTTGCTTTCTAATACCTCAAAGTTTGTTGCAATCTAAATATTTCATTATAATGCGAATAACAAACTTCTGAATATTTAATATTTGAATCAACTAAAGAACGCACGTGGCAGAACAGGAAAAAATCACGCAGCACTTATTCATGTGCTATAAAACGTTACAATTTACTGTATCGACAAGGAAAACAAACTGTATTGCGATTAGTATAGTTTCTCGGATGCGTTTGAGATTTATTTACTTTTCTTTGTAATTATTTCATCTTGTGCTATACAGAGGCAAATTCATTTTGTATTAGTGTTACACCGAGGCAAATCCATTTTGTATTAGTGTTACACAGAGATAAAATAAATAATGTATTAGTGTTACACAGAGGCAAATCCATTTTGTATTAGTGTTACACAGAGGCAAATCCATTTTGTATTAGTGTTACACAGAGATAAAATAAATAATGTATTAGTGTTACACAGAGGCAAATCCATTTTGTATTAGTGTTACACAGAGGCAAATCCATTTTGTATTAGTGTTACACAGAGGCAAATCCATTTTGTATTAGTGTTACGCAAAAGCAAATCCATTCTGTATTAGTGTTACGCAGAGGCAAATCCATTTTGTATTAGTGTTACACAGAGGCAAATCCATTTTGTATTAGTGTTACACAGAAGCAAATCCATTTTGTATTAGTGTTACACAGAAGCAAATCCATTTTGTATTAGTGTTACACAGAAGCAAATCCGTTTTGTATTAGTGTTATAGAGTTACACAGAGGCGAATCCATATTGTATCAATTTTTTTTTCTTTAGGAAACAAGCACTCCTTATGTCACCACACTTCTAACCGTTCCACTGCAAAATAAGTTTTCCCACATGTTTGCATTTCAGTGCTTTCTTCCATTAATTTCAGAAAATGAATCTGATATTCTATAATCTATTGAAAATTTTTATTACAGTATTCGATGGAATTAACTTTTCACTGTAGTGAAACTCATTCTTCAGGACGAATATTTTAAGAAATATAAACCCTTTTTTCTGTAAGATTTCACATACCAATAAATGTTTTATTTTTACGTCATTTTATAATCGCACTTTCTTTGGTTCAAAAGACGTGCTCATTCTTCTCGAAAATTATATTCTATCACTCATGTTTACGTTCGCTTTCGCTGTCGGCTTAAGAGGTTTGTTCATTCAAAAAAGCGAAAACTTTCGAATTCGATTAGTGAAACAAAAATAAGGAAAATAAAGAAAACCAGAAACAAATTCATATTTAAATTTGTATTTAGCTTTCAGTCTAATCTCATTTCCCATCATATACGATTTCATGGGATTATTAGATACCATGGCAACCGAGCCGCTGAAATAAACCCGAGCTACGGCTTTTAACCAACATTTTCAGCACCATTCCATATTTATCTTTGATATTTGGTGTGGAAGGCTGGATTCCTACAAAAATGAACAAAAGATAGAGCACTTTATGCAGTTGATGAGATTGGCGATTCTTAGTGAGAACCGGCAAAACTTCTAGTACCAGTGCAAACGCTTATTTTATAGTAGGACCTAGAAAACGAGAAAGCGGAAAAAAATTATTTCTTTTATTCGATACTTTTGCGTTGTTTGCAAACGTCGTTTGCAAACAACTTCTTAATATCTTACGAATTTTAATGTATTTTTTTAAAAACTGATACTTTGAAAAGGTTTAATTGCTAAATAAATTACAAGGTTTCAGACTTTGGATATTTAATAAATTAATTTATTTTCAGTAAACTTAAAATCTTTGGTTAAAACATGAGATCTGGAAATCTAAATCATTTTTGGAAACCATATAATGAGACTAAATTTATTGATTTCTTAAAAATGAAAATAAAAAGGAAGGTTGGTCGGATGAAGCCAGTGAGCAAATCGGTATTGCTCTTGTGGAAGAATCAGCATTTGACTAGTCGTACCATTGGAAGAATTGGCATTTGACTAGTCGTACCACTGGACGAATCGGCATTTGATTTGTCATATGTGACGTACAACAAAGATGAAAACACGTGTCAAGACGACAAATCTGCAGCAAGATATTCTGTCCGCGTAGCTCAGTAGAGAGAGAGCGACTTACTCCGGAGTGAGGGGAACACGGATTCGATGCCCGTCGTGCACAAACTTGTGTTTTCACACATACTAATGGACCAATCGTCATTGGGTTGTCTCAATGATGGACAAATCGAAATTTGACTAGTCATATTAATGGACGAATCTGCATTGGTTAGTTACACTGACGGACGAATCTGCATTGGTCACTTACACTGATGAACGAATCAACATTTGACTAGTTATATCACTGGGTGAATCAGCATAAGACCAGTCTTGCTACTGGACAAATCGGCATTGAAGTAGTCGTAACATTAGACAGATTCCCATAGGACCAATTGTCATTTTTGTACATATGCCCGAGGAACGGTAGAGAACAACGCTTAAATGTTGGACTGGACAAACTAAAAGTCCAGAACTCTACCTAATAGTAAAAGGCACCGAATTCTCAATAGTAAATACCTTTGCAATGAATCGGAATGCCGACTCTGTTGTCGACCACAACGACCTTTCTTCAAATCGGCTTGACAGTAGCTTTGAAGGAAACGCAGACACATACAGCACATTTGCAAACAACATACTCAGAATGTTGTCACTGATTAAAACCGGAGGTGGACCTTTTGATGTTCTTAGATTTGGAAATAAAAGTGCTTGTTTCTAGAATAGGTAGGTGTACTCTCAGAGAGTGAACATGGAATGCTTTCAAAATACCAAACTCGAGTTGGTCTGGTTAATTCGTTTAGTTTCTTCAGATAGAAGTTTTCAATTATTTTTATGACATTGCTAGCTATGATCGACATCCTTCATAGTTCTGAATATACGTCTTATGTTCTTTCGAATGAGAATCCGCGCATGGCTGGTCTATATTTGAAATATCACATTCACGTAGAGTTATATATTTTCCACCAAATTTACGTCTTTTTATTTTTCTTTTATTATCCAGTTTTAACGGTCTCCAGGAGTGTCGAAGGCTGTAACGAGATGCTCCTCCGTTATTTATGGCCACTGCATACGGAAAAAGGACAGAATTAAAAGGGATTTGGAACAAATACATCACCTATGCATCATCCAGAATTCAAATAAGGAGCAAGTTCAGATTGTTAAACAAAAGTCCCCACTTATGACAGGTTGACCATTGGAGCTGCAGTTTGTAGCTTCAAATAATTGCTTTCTTCCAAAGAAATAAAATTTAGAAGTCACTTCGAAGTTGAGCGTCTTGAGAATGATATCTTGGAGAAAATGTCAGGATCGAGTTGAAGAATTATCGCTGGAGCCTTGCATTCCCATTTTAAATATCACAAGGTGTATGTAAAGAACTGTGAACAAAAGAAGTCGTTTATAGCTCAACACTCTCATGAGAATAATACAGTTGTGTTGCGAAGGTAGTGTACCGCAAAAACTGTAAATTTTTAAGTTTAAGACCTTTTTTAACTAATTTTCATATTTATTTCATCATTTATATATCATTGGATGCGTAATTTAATGGATTTTCCTGTAGGTACATTTGTTCTTATGATATACATGTATTACAAAAGTCATGGCCAAGTCGAAATTATTATGAAAAGGATCATTTATACAATACTTTGGTTGACAGCAATATATCGTTTTTGTAATTCATAGGGAATGAAATAACCTATAAATACAAAAACATAATAAAGCAAAATTATCAAATGTACCTGATATTTTGTTGCCCAGCCTTTAGCTTTAATCACATCTTTGCATCTTTATGGCATGCTGTGAACAAGGTTTTGTAAAAGATTGGGCTGAACTATACGATTCCAAATTTTAATTGCATCTTCAGTGAGTTCAATTTAGATTGTTGGTTTCTTTTTTTGATAGTTCATACGACAATTCGAAGCACAAAATTTCTATCAGGTTTGGTCCGGTGACTGTGGCGGCCAATCAAAATGCTAAAAATGTTTTCCTAAAATCACTTTTTCACTACTTTAGCACGATTCCAGGGATCATTGTCATCTTGAAAAATAAAATTGCCGTCATAAAGTCTTGTAGATGATGGTAGCATCTTGTTTTCTAATATCCAGATGTATTTCTGGGCATTTACCATACCATAGACAATATGGAGGCTCCCAATGCCATGTGCACTCATGCAGCTCCAAACCATGACCTTCACCGGATGCTTAGCAATAGTCACTAAGCAACTTGGGTGGAATTATTCATGCTTGAATCTCCTTGCACAAGCACTACTCTTATTACCGTTAAGGCAAAATTAGGATTCATCACTGAACAAAGCGTTTTCCCATTGCTTGGCTGTCCATGAGACATACTGTTTTGCCCACTAAAGTCTACGCTGTCTTTGATTTGCAGTTAACAATGGTTTACACCTGCTTTTTCTGCCACGTAAGTCATAGTGAAGCAGCATCCTCCTAACAGTATACTAACAGTAACATCAGTCACTTCAAACTATCTCTGAAGCAATTCAGGTGAACTGAGCCTCCTGTCTGCTAAGTTCAGCTCTCTGAGCACTCTGTCCTGCTTGATTGTAGTGGTTCTGGGCCTTCCATTGCGACGCATATTTTTAATACAGGATGTTGCAGAAAAACTGGCGTTTTTAATTTCTTCGCGAAAGTTTCCCTTAATGATGTTGGCGACACGCATGGATCCTCATTCGTTCCACTAAAGGATGCCATTTTCAGAGACATCAATCGGTCGAGTGGAGCTAAACGTGCTCTAGCTGTTAAGGTATTTTCCAAAAATGGTCACTGTGCTCCCGCTGCTAGACGAGAATATCGGGGTTATTTTAATCTGGAGAAGCATGATCCTATTCTATCAGAACGTGCCATCACGTTATGAGTCAAATATTTTGAAGCTACTGGAAGTGCACTATAGCAAAAACCTACAGGTAGGCCTAGTAGTATTCGAACGCGAGAAAGAATACAGGAAGTGGAAAATGCTGTAATGCTGTAAAACAAAGTCCAAAACGTTCTGTAGAAAGACTCTCTTCAGCAGTGGATATCGCAAGTCTTACTGTCCGTAGAATCTTACGGGGCGAGTTAAAGTTACAACCCTACAAGATACAGGTTGTGCAAGAGTACGAACACCAAATGGCTCTGGCTGTTGAGCTTTTGGCTAAAACGCAAGCCAATGAAGCTTTCTTACGTTTATTGGGGATGAGTGACGAGGTCCACTTTCATCTTAGTGGTTTTGTGAATAAACAAAACTTTAGCTGCTGGTCAGAGGATAATCCGCGTCAACTGAATCAACGGCCGTTACACAGGCAGTGAGTTACAGTGTGGTGTGTGGTCTCTTCAATACAAATAATCGTGTATCTCAGTCACTAACCTGGCCTGCCAATCTACACTTCTGATTCTTGGAACAGCGCTATTAAGTCTTCAACTAGGTATGTGAAGTAATAAAACCATTAGCAAATTGTTCGTGGTGGCAAAGTGCAAGACTCGCCCGAACTTTCTACTCTGAGGTTATTCAGCCTAACATTTAAAATGCTTGCTATACATATCCATACTCTAGAACTGAGCAGGAACAAATTCCGTAATTATCAAAGTTGCTGCATAGCACATGTGAACTTTGCGAATAATGATTCGGAAAATATCTAAGTAAAACGTACAAAGTTTTGCTACTATTTAGTCATATTTAAAATACATGGCACGTATTCAGTCTCAAAAATAATATTCCTGAAATCTGATTAAGTGCGGACATAAAACCTGTAACATATGTAAATGATATTGTAATAAATCTGCGAAAGACAAAAGTTATGAAAATAGGAAGAAACACAACTCACATCGCAGTCCCCCTAAATGAGAAACAAATACAATAGATCAAGTTGAGAGCTTTATTTATCATGGATAAAAAATAACAGAAACTGATGCACTAGAAACCATCACACACAGAATAGCAGCCATGGGAAAATTACAGAAAATCTCGAAAGCAAACAAGATATCTAAACAAGACAAAATCAATTTATGTAAATCAATAAATATACCAACGATTATCTATGGAGTAGAAGCATGGGCAATGAAATCAATAGAGGAGTAAACATTATTAGCTTTTGAAATTAAATGCGTAAGGAAAATAAACAAAACAAGCTGGACAGAAAAGAAAACAAATTGCGCAGTCGGAAAAGAACTGTCATATCAAGTGATAATATTGGAAAAAATTAGAAAATACCAACTGATATGGTTCGGTCACGTTACTGCATAGAGACACATATACTACCTAATATTTCAATAAATACTTTCACATCAGAAAAAGAAAACCTAGGAGATCAAGACTTACCTGGCTGAAATTAATGATAAACAACGTCTAGGGCTGCGGAACATATAGTGAACTTTTTCGGAAAGCAAAGGAACAGAGAAGACATGGATAATCTGCTCAGTGGAAGACTCAACCCGTCTTTGCCGGAAGAGAAGAAGAAATAGATAGAGAGAAAAAGGAAAGTGACGTGACATTTGAATTTTGTATATGTACTGTAAAATTAAGGGTAGATGTTCTTTTTTAATTTCACCCCAAATCAGGAGAATATCTTGCCATTTGTTTATATGAATGTGCCTAATAAAGGGGTAATTCAGCAAATGATAAACGGATCGTATTTTCTTCGTGTTTTCTGATAAGGAATTTCTATTTCTGAAACCATGTAACGTACTAGGAGATGTGACGTACCTGCCAGAAGGACGCACACTACATAAAGGCAGATAGGAATCAGAATAAAACGTCCGCGTAGCTCAATTGATAGAGTGACTTATTCCGAAATGAGGGGATCCGGGTTCACGACATAAAGGTAGATAGGAATCAGAATAAAACGTCCACGTAGCTGAATTGGTAGAGTGACTTATTCCGGAATGAGGGGATCCGATTTCGAATCCTGGCGTGGACAGAAATGACGGAGAAATTTACTTCGTTATAACCATTCCAAACAAATTTGCGATTAAGGAATCGTATGGTGTTTAGATATTTACTCAGTACCACTTCGGTGGACTTTATGATGAAATACATTGTAAATGACCCCCTAATGGTTATTGGTTTGAAAACGAAATGGATACGACTTTCCAATTTCAAAATTATTTAAGTTATAAAGAAGTATAGCATGCGTGATACCATTCTTGGAATGCAGCTTGATAGTGTTAGAAAAAGTATCTGAAAAGTTCGGTTAAGTTTAAAAGAACAATTTAGTTTAAGTCTTCTAGGCTCCAAGGAAACAGAATGAACCATTGAATTTTGCTTAATTTATGGAAGAAAAGACTAATGAGACGAAAAACTGTCAGAAGAGCGGGTATTTAACCTATTTTCTAAACTGAGCCCATAAAAACTGCCTTTGCACGATATTTCTGTTCCCAGAATTATTGTTTCCCATCCATTATCTCGATTTTGTGATACAATATCCTTCCTAGGGGCAGTAAATTTGAAATTTTCTTTTCAGACTGATCCTAAAGCTAAAAGTAACATCAATTTGAAATACCTTTCACATATTAAATTTTAGAATATTTTTTGAAAGTGCTTATACCACCTACAGTCGAGAATCCGTTAGTGCCTCCCTCGTAGAGCAGTGGTCTGAGCGATGGCTTATGACCATTTGTCGGAGAAGGGTGCGTGTTCGAATCCCGGTGAGACATGGATGTTGTGTTTGTCTTACAGCCCTGGCTCTCTCCCTTCCCTGGAACCAGTGGCCCTAAATTAGGGACGGACGACTGCTTATAGCCCATTGAGTTGCTCAAGGTGGTCGTGGAACTTTGAACAAATATGATAATTAGGCGGTGGTCTTTTTATTCGCATTTCGTCTTTTTCAACCAGTAGAATCTGTAAAAATAATTGCTTCGTCCCTCGAACACTTTAACTCAAAATGTTTAAAACTTTATATGAAATGAAGTATGAAACTTATATCCTTTTCAGAAGAATGGAAAGCATTAATTTATTTTACAGCATGGATTTAAATTTCAAATGGCGCCGATGCCCTTTGGTAAATTCGATGACGCTGTAATTTCCAATTAGTTAAAATTTTAAGGAGTTTTTCCGACTATTAGGATCTCTGATCGAACGTAAGGGACTTCGCTTTCTTTCGGCCGCTTGATTTTCCAGATTACATCTCCATTTAGGAGCCATCAATGGGAACATAACGTGTTTTAAGTGGATCGATGAGTGCTTCGAGTTTCTACACGAAGCAAAACGAAACGAACCAATTAAAGATAATCAATATTTTCCTGAGCTCGCGAGCATGGATTCTTTGTAATTATGCTCCCCGTTCATTTCTGCTCGGAAACTCCCCCTGGACGGGCGGATAAACCGGCACCACGACGATGCAGCATCATAAATAACTCTTCACTCTCTCGATAAGCAACTCTTCTACACGCACGCACTTCGACCTTCTCTCACTGTAGAACAACGTATATATAATTCTGCACCCCATGGGGTTACCGCATATCTGAGAGGGTCTCCTGTTTGCTACTAATGAAGATCCATGTAGCTACCATTCAGACATAATTGTTCCATTCCCATGACACCCATTTGAAAATATCAACTGTCAACGCGAGAGGCTCACTGCGGAGCATCTACTAGATACGCACTCGCCGGTACGACGGACAAATAGCCAAGGGAAACTTGGAAAAACGCAATATTTCCGCTTTTGGGAATCTGTTGACCGGCAGTTACACCGTCAGCAGATTCACTTTCTGTACTGCACATAATTTGTACTGCATATTTGTTCAAGTGTTGACTTTATTTTCAGCTATAATTAATTCTGCTGTCCGAAAACGAACTATTTGCAAGTTATGAGCGCGTAAGTTGTCGGCGTTCCACATTGTGATCGTGTAAGCGAAACTTTTGAATTTTTTTAGAATTTCGTGCGTAGTGGCAACATCGTGTGAAAGGTTTCACGCTGGCGGACAGCACACGCGGACAATGTGCATATTCATCACCGTTTGCTTTTAATTTTTAATCTCAGGAAAACCTTAGTAGACACACGAGAGCGGATTTGTTTAGCATAAGGCAGCAAATTTCTAGGAGCATGCGAGGGTCGTGAAGGGTTTGAGAACTCCAAAAGCCGCAATTTTCAGCGTGGGGGATACAGTGTAGCTGATGGGCAAAGGAGATGGGCCGCCCCGGGGGCGCAGTGGTCTAAGCGATGGCCTCTCATCATTCGTCCGAAAGCGGTCCGGGTTCAATTCCCGGTCAGGCATGGATGTTGTGTTTGTCTTACGGTCCTGGCTCTCTCCCTTCCCTGGAATCAGTGACCCTAAATTAGGGACGGGCGACTGCTTATAGCCCACTGAGTTGCTCACGGTGGTCGATAAACCTCCAATAAAAAAAAAAGAAAAGAGAGATGCAGAGCGCACATGCGCATCTCTTTAGGCAGCTCAGAGCGCAGACATGGCTTTACATCGATCAAAAGTGACCTGCTTGTGTAAGTACGACATCTATTCTACCTTAAATATCTGATAGCAAAGGCATAGACTTGATAGAAACAATGATATGTGAAGATGGTCTATATCAAACACGCAGATTGATGGATGGATGAATTGGATTGGATTGGAGGTTTAACGACCACCGTGAGCAACTCAATGGGCTATAAGCAGTCATCCGTCCCTAATTTAGGGTCACTGGTTCCAGGGAAGGGAGAGAGCCAGTGCCATAAGATAAACACAACATCCATGCCTCACCGGGATTCGAACCCGGACCCCGTTCGGACGAATGATCAGAGGCCATCGCTTAGACCACTGCGCCACCGGGACGGCGCAGATTGATGACAAACTTTTATCTTAATATGTAAAACATTTTAACCAAATATACAACAATGAGCTATTACATTATTATTAACCAACCTAATAAACTGTAGGGCCGCCCCGGTGGCGCAGTGGTCTAAGCGATGGCCTCTGATCATTCGTCCGAACGGGGTCCGGGTTCGAATCCCGGTGAAGCATGGATGTTGTGTTTGTCTTACGGCACTGGCTCTCACCCTTCCCTGGAACCAGTGACCCTAAATTAGGGACGAACGACTGCTTATAGCCCATTGAGTTGCTCACGGTGGTCGTTAAACCTCCAATAAAAAAAAACAAGAAAAAAAACTGTAGGACACCTTTTACCCCACAAAAGAGCGGTCAGTCGACGAGACACCGATTCGATGAGGTGGCGATAGGTATCCTAGGACATCTGGTACCATAACGTCAACAGCAGGTCCTCCAGTCCCCGTATAATTCGGGTTGGTGATGATTTATCGCGAACCCGCTTTTCCACGTTGAACCACAAATGTCCGATTGGGTTCATGTCAGGTGAATTTGGAGGCCAGGGCATTAACAAAAAAGATACTAGCATCTCCACGAACCATTCCTTAACGTTTCTGGCATTGTGGCATGGCGCATTATTCTGTTGGTGATGGTCATCACCAGCAGGGAGAACAGTTGACATGAATGCGTGAACTTGGTCCCCAACGATGTACAGATACCTTCTAATTGTCAGGGAGTGTGCTGTTGGGATAATGGGGCGTAAAGTGTCCCAAGAAAACATCGTTCATAGCATAACACCACCGCCGCTAGCCTTTTTCCTCCCAACAGTGCATCCAGGTGTCATATCCTCAGTTAGTAATCACCGTATCCGCGCTCGGCAGTCTACGTCTTGCACCAGGAATCGCGATTCGTCAGGCCAGGCTATTTTCTTCCGATCATCCACGGTGTCCAATCTCGATATTCTTGCTCCCATTTCAAGCGTTGTTGGCGATGACGGGCAGTGAGCATGAGGACCAGGCTGGGTCTTCGGCTAGGCTAGCCCATGCGCAGAAGACTGTGAAAAACTGTGTGCTGTGACACATTGTCTTGGTCACCACTGTTGTAGCTGCGAGTAATTTGTTGCTGTGTGGCCCTGCGGTAGCTGCAAACAATGCTCGACAGTCTCCGCTCCCCTCTGGCATCAATGAGCTGCGGACGACACACGAATGGACGACGGTTTATCATTTGACCTTCTGCGCACCACTTTAGATACGTACTCACAACAGCGGCACGTGAACAACCCGCAAGCCGCGCCGTTTACGAGATTGTAGTTCCGAGGTGCAGTGCTATTTCAGTTTGTCCTTTATCAAACGCCCATAAATCGGCCTCTTTTCGAAATATGACCCCGACCTCTCTACTAACCGAAAGCCGAACCTCGATTTGTACATACACTATCTACCAACAAGTAATTGTAGACCTGTGATAGCAAAGGAAAACGACGTTTTTTCACCTTCAATAGTTGGTGGAGCCTCAACGAGCGGCGATTACAGCTGACTATAGCTGCGACCCTCCGGGGCATACTCTCAACCAGGCGTTGTACGTTGGCTAGCTGTATTTTCTTCCACTCGGCTTGGAGAAGACAGGTCAGTTCTTTCAATGATTTTTGACGGTGTCTCCAACTCGTCCCATAGGTGCTCGATAGCGTTAAGGTCCGGGCTCTGCGCAGGCCAGTCCATTCGATTAACACCATTGTCACCATACCAAGCCATGGTGGACCTCGCAACATGACAGGTGGCATTGTCATCCTTAAAGTAACATAGGTCCACCCCGTAAAACTGTCGCAACGAAGGAAGCGCATGGTCATCCAAAATGGTGCAGTAGGCCTCGGCGTTGAGTCTATCAGGAATTGCGACCAAGGGTCCCGTGCCATATCAGGAGAAGCACCCCCATAGCATAATTCCACCGCCGCCGAACTTCACAGTGTATCAGGACCGTAGATATCGCCGATTGCAAGGGTGTCCAATTAATTGTTGGTAGATACTGTATATACTGCTTTGTGAACCTCATCTGCACCACCGTTCGGTCTCCAGGCGCGCTCATTTCTCTCGTCTGGAGGTAGTCATAATGTAACGACTCATCTGTGTATTACCTTTTTACATTTCTTTCTAGTTTGTCTTTGCTAGCTTTTTTTGAGTCCTGTAATTTTTTACCACTATAATTCCGTTCGTTCTGGCTGCTTTGGTTTCCATGTTCAGCATTGCATTCTTGCTTTGGGTCTTCAGTTTTGATACTCATTTTTTTTTTAAATAAAATTTCTTACCGTTTTGGCTTTACCTTTAAATGTTTTGCATGAGGCTGAACTCCCTGTAACATGTCAGAGAAAAAGTCAAAGAGCGAAATTATTTCCAATAGAATAAACGCATTTTTATTCCCTTTATACTTTTCCAGGAATATCCTTATTCAAAATTGAGTGAATCTGTTTGAAACGTCTGAACACAAGATTATATTTCGAATAACCAGCAAAACTGAAAGCATCCGTTCTATTCCTCTAAATCACATGTTTTGTGAGTGATTGTGCAGGGGACTCAGAATTTACTTTCCACAGAAATGAAAATGTCTCTTGCCGTTTCGTTTCATGAGAAAAGATAAGAATATAAATCAATATGAGAGCAATTTTTATGAATTTCTATATTTGAAAATATCATTAAAAATTGCTATTAAATTGAAGAAAAAGGTTTAATAAAACTACTCCTTCGAAAAATGCACTTGATTGTGCAATCATTTTTCGCTAGCAGATATCCAGTTTTTGCTGGGAATTAAATATTTATTACCGGCGGAATTCGTTCCCTGCATACAAAACTTACATCAAGCACTACGACTCTCATAATAAAGTGAAATGCAAATGGACAGTGGTATGTTGCTTTGGGTGATTTTATTTGCGTTATATGCAAAGGTTAAGCATTCGGAATGTACACTGCTAAACATTTTGTGGTAGGTTGCACCAAAAAGTAGTACTACACCATCTGTATATACCACTTTATGAGAAAAGACACCATTTTTGGGTGCAAACGAAATCAACAACATGAAGCTATATTGAAACATAATGTTATGCAACCTTTAAATACCACAATGCTGCGGAGAAATGTTGTACCCAGTTGTTGACTTTGTTTGCACCACAAAAGGATGACTTTTCTCAGAAAGCAGTGCTGCTGGTGTAATATCACTTGTTGGTGCAACATACCAAAAGATTTTTAACAGTATACATCGGCTTCCAGATGATGGAACACTTTGGGCGTCATTCAAACATCGAGGGAAGTGATGTTACTGTATACACGAAGTTAATCCTATAATACAATATCGAGATATGTGGCAATAAATCATGAACGGCGGCACTGATTTCTATTAAAATTACATTGAAATTGTGGGTTGTTCATGCCGTGTCATTCACATTCAGCAACTGTGAGACTTCGCCTCGTTCACGCAAAGTGGCAGTGAGTGGAAAGCGTCATGTGATACACGTTACAAAAAACGTAAATTCCTTGCGCAAATTTACTGTCTTAGGGGGTCACACCATGTGACACGACGGCATTCAAGAAGGTTTCTAAGGAAGCAATGCCCCACCTAATTCCACGATGCGCAATTTGGTACGAAAATTGGAGACGACGTGCTATCTCTTGGATGGACGTAAACACCATAAGTAACAGATGCCTGAAGGAATGGTTGTGGATCTACCTGCCAGAATGATGCAGTCTCTCACAAAATCACTGCAAAGATTATTCCAAGGATTAGGCAACTCTTAGCAAATGTCAGAGAGCTGTCCAGGAAGCAGAGCTTTCACCTTACAAGACAGCAGTGTATGTATTTATTGCATGAACTAGAGTAGCAGAGACGAGTACACAACTCCAGATCTTGTTCAAAATTCCCCGGGAATAGTCTACATAAAGCGGCTTACGGATAGGCCTGCTTCCATTTACGAGAACTAGTAGAATTATAAGGTATGGGTTGGTAATAATGTTGATGTGGTTCAAGAATAACCATTGCAAGCTAACACCAAGCCACTGGGCACAAACGTTTTGTCTTTCTTCCTTCCTTACGCTCGTCGCCATTGTTATAACCCGTTTATCAGGTGATCAGTGAAGAAGGATTAGTGTCAATCGGCCCTCTAAAGGACCACTGCGAATAGCAAAGCTTTCCCATCCGCATGCTTGCCGTTCTTGGCTGCTACTCCCTCTAATCTTACACTACTAAATTGAACCGTCTCTGTTATAGGGTTAATGCAATGGCATCATGGTTAATGGCGAGTGATATCACACACTGTTCACAAAAAAGTCGCGATTTAACCTGATGCACTAAGGAGGTCGAATCTTCGAGCGAATTTCTCTGGTGAACGACTGATGAAGGCATGCATTTTTAATTGTCATGCTGTCCCGATGCGGAGCGTTACGGTGTGGGGTGCTATTGGGAATCCCTTACATTTTCACATTTCTGCCCCATTCGCATTGCCGCGCCTTTGAAAACACAGCGATGCATCAAGAGCACTTTGGAGGCGGAAACTCTACCGTATACACTCATGGACAATGAAATGTGCGCACCTAGAAGAAAACATGCTACAACTACGAAACTTTGCATATGGCTAGAATGCGTATTGGTATGCAAATGATACACGTTTGGTGTGAGTACCCTGTGGTGGGGCTGCAAGAACGAACCGGCAACCTTATATACCAGCGTGTAGTTGATCACCCTTGAAAGCGAAAAGCACCCGCCGACGCAAGCCAGGGTACAGTGGGACAAGAACGCCGGGTGGACGTCAGAGACTTCGATTTACGCAACTTATGGACTTTGAGAGAGACCTGATCATCAAGCTGAAAACCGCAGGGTGGTCGGTGCGCTGTATATCTCGCCACGTGGGTTGTTCTGACCATACCGTCCGACTGTGTTGGGAAAAGTGGCCACGTGACGGCACTGTCGCACGGCGGAGAGGCTCCGGACGAAGCAGGAGAACCACCGGTAGAAAGGATCTACGGATCGTGCACCAGGCAAGAACTTATCCCATGGAGACCCGGTCCCCTATACAGGCAGATGTCGTGGCTCTTGTGTGCAGTAGTGCCAGGCCAGAGCGACGTGGAACGCCATAGACTGGTGTCGTATGGTGTTTAGCTATGAGTGAGTGCCACTTCGTTTTGTAGACAGATGATCATCGTATCTGGATGTGGAGGTACCCGGCTCAACGGCACAATCCAAACCTCGCTATCGTGCGCCACACGTCCTCCACTGCAGGCATTATGGTCTGGGGAGATATTGCCTACGATAGTTGATCAACTCTAGTAGTTGTACGTAGATCATTGACGCACCAGCGGCATGTGGATGAGATCCTAAGGCACCATGTGCTCCCATTCCTGGACGGAATTCCAGGAGCGCTATACCAGCAGGATAATGCCAGCGCGCACACGGTTTGGGTTGTCCTAGACTGCCTACGTCATGGGAATGCACTTCCATGGGCTCCCCGCTCTCCGGACATGTCCCCTATCGAGCATGTGTGGGACCAGATGAAACGCCGGCTACTGCCATGCCGCACTATCCGGAATTCGGAGTGCACCGTCCAACACGTGTAGGCCAGTCTGCCGCAGGACATCAGCCATCTGTTCGCCTCCATGCTGGACCGTGTTGCAGAATGTATCTCCGCACGAGGCGGTGCGAAGCGCTATTTAAGATGACCGGACTGCCTACCACAGATCCCTCTGTAATTGTCCTGCAGATCTGTTTTTACCATCATGTGCATCATTTATCTGAATCATTACGTCAATCCGATGTTCCTTTCCTGGTGCGCGAATTTCATTGTCCGTAAGTGTGATCTGTCCTTTCGCTGAATACTTTAAGAACATAGAACGTGTGAGATAGTGCCATGAAAATAGCGACAGTTCACGTACTTCTACGTTGTAGGTCGCGGCACAGTTGCTACTGTGCTCCTTTGGTTCTTTTCGTGGGTTTAACAAACACCGATGCCTCATTATAGGCGCAGTAGTCTAATCACTGGTTTCCGACCAGTCGTCTTAAATGGGTCCGAGTTCGAATCACGAGCTTTTCATGCATGGATCTTTTTCTTACAGCACTGTCTTTCTCGGTTGCTTAGAACCAGTGCTCCTAAATTAGGGACGGGAGACTTCTTATAACCCATTAAATTGTTCCTGGCTGGTGTTAAATCCTAAAACAAAGAAATTACCCGTGAGAAACTCGTAGTCCTGTACGTAATCTCCTGTTCCTACCTTGGGGCCACTGATTCCAGGGAGGGGAGAGAGCCAGTGCCGTAAATCACACATAGTGTCCATGCCTGGACTCGATTCCCAGCCCATTCGGACTAACGGTCAGTGGAGACAACGCCTATACTAGTGTGAAACTGGGTCCCACCGGTCTAGCCGCTGGCTGACCCATGTGCCCCTGCTTCTAGAGGGTACAGTAAATACTCAATATTATGTCGCCTTGTGCAGCAACAGTCCTATACATCTGATGGTTCATGTGCTGTATTGAAAGTATAATCTGCCATATAAATTCCATTTCGTTGTCTTGTATCTATTTTGGTATTGCGATTATTCTAAACCGCAATGTATTTGGTTAATTACTCACGATTACACTTTCAACTGAACATTGCTTTTATACTCAATTTTTTTACTGTTCGGGTTTTAATGACTGCAATTAGCAATTATTAGGGTTATAAGCGGTCGCTTGTCCCAAATGTGTGGCAAGTGGTTCTATGGAAGGGGCAGCTAGAGCGTCATCACACAATGCTACATTCGGGACACGTACCAGCGTCCAGCTCGGATAATCGTATCAAAGCTAGCGCCCCAAACCAGTCGGCCGCCCTGGTGGGAAAGGGGAAGGGGAATATATCCACTTAGTGGCTCAATAACAGGATAACGTCCTTTAGAGCAACTGAAAAGGGTTATATATTCAGATTTTGCGTTTATTTAGGAAACGTAATTTAGTTAATTTCTTTATTAATAATTTTAAGCCTATTTCATTCCAAAGAAGCTCTTAAAGAGCAATTTACATTTCATTGCACATTTCATTGTGTGTTACATTTACATTTCATTGCGCATTTCATTGTGTGTTATATTTACATTTCACTTGCACATTTCATTGTGTGTTATATTGCCTAAAGAAAAAAACTCTGCGAATACTTATAGAAACGTATTAAGATATTATATTGGTCAATATCATTTCGCCGCCACGGTGGCGCAGTGGTCTAAGCGCTGGCTTATGATCATATCGTCCGTGAAGGGTCTGGGTTAAAATCGTGGTGAGGCATGTATGTTGTGTTTGTCTTACGGCACTGGCACCCTCCCTTCCCTGGAACCAGTGACCCTAAATTACAGACAGGCGACTACTTATATCCCATTGAGTTGCTCACGATGGTCGTTAAACCTTCAATCGGAAAAACAAGTTAGTAAAAACATGCAATGCCTAGATTATGACACGCTTTCCAACATACCAGAAATCATTACTCAAGGAATTACTCAAGTTATGAGGATAATGGCGGTAGAATAAATCTCGCTCCTATGACCTGACCTTTGACTCCACTTCGATGATATTAAACAAAATCGGTAAAGTATACTTCCGGAAAAACATGATTACGTTTTGCCTCAATCGAAGCATTTTTACATAAGTTATAACGCGTAAGGGCGCTGGAATGGATCCCGCTCCTATGTCCTGACCTTTGACCCCATTTCGCCTATCTTCAATAAGGTTTGACCCCAGGTGGTCCCCTACCACATGCTAAAATGTCATTGAAATCGAACCATATTTACGCAAGTTATGACGCATAAAGGCAATGGAATGGATCCTGGGCCTATGTTCTGACCTTTGACCCCATTTCGCCCATTTTCAATAGGGTTCGTCTCAAGGTGGTCCGCTACCACATACTAAACTTTCATTGAAATCAAACCGTATTTACGCAAAATAAGTCTCATAAGGGCAGTGGAATGCATAACGCTCCTATGTCCTGGCCTTTCACAACATTTCGCCCATTTTCAATAGGGTTCGTCCCCGGGTCGTCTCCTACCACAATGCAAGTTTTCATCGAAATCAAATGATATTTACTCAAGTTATGACGCATAAGGGCAATGGAATAGATCCCGCTTCTATGTCCTGACCTTTGACCCCATTTTTCCCATTTTTCAACAGGATTCGTCCGCAGTTGATCCCCTATCACATATTATATTTTCATCGAAATCGAACCATTTTTATGCGAGTTATCGTGCGGACGGACAAAGCTGGAGCATATACGCTTCTTCAACCTACGGTTGGAAAACGTAAAAAATATATCATTTCTAACGTATTTTGCATTTTACTTTTACTCTTCTGTTGCTTCAATCTTCTGCAGGTGAGTAAAACAATTTGATAACAGTTGTGACTTTAGTTTCTTTAACCTTATTTTATTTTTTCGTAGGATTTACTCACAGTAAGAGTTTAAACAAAGGAAGGCTCATATATTTGCAATATATGCAAAACTACTTCCGAAATTTCTGTGCCGGTGTGTTTTTAATAAAAGTATTCTGTCGATTCTTCATACAAAATTCGCATTCTGAATGCAAAATTCCTTTAATATTTATATTTAATATTAAAACAAGAGATCCAACAGGATAAATAATAGGAAGAGGCAAGTCATGAACGCCTTGCTTAGAAGATATGTCCCCCGTGGATATAGCATAGGAGTGTTTGCTGCGATTACGCGTTTTGTTATAAACAATGCAAGGGATGGTTTCCGTGCCTTGATGGACTAGGGGCTGCGATACATGCTCAGGAAGTTTAAATCTTTGATGACGCAACGGCTGCTTTTGTTGACGCTGGTGGTATCCTGCTGAAGCTGAGGTGCGAGCACATTGAAACAGAATCAATTATCCTTCCCATTCAAATATTCATGCTGTCTGGAGTATTCCGCTGGTTGGAATTTCAGAAGAAAAAGGGAGCCCTCCTTTTCATCTCTAAGGTCTTGCTCCGGAACGATACACGGGAAAAACGGGTTCTGTTGCACTTAATCTGGTTTCAAAGTGCGCGTAATTTTTCCTTTTGATCTTCAGACGCTGTTTCTCGCAAGCGACGACAATGTATGGTTTGTCATCCGAACGCACAATACCCTTAGGCACAATATCCTTACACACAGATTAATGATAGTTTCTATTTTAAGTTTTGTTTTAAGAGGTTTATTGCAAAAACTGCCTACTAACCTGAAACATAAAAAAAAATCCCTTAATAAACGAAAAGAATGTGTATGTGATAATATCTTAAAACTTGAAAATTTTCATCGTCCTAGAGCGGGACTCGAACCCGCGTCTCCCAGAAAACGCCCGGGTATGCTAACCACTACCCCACCCAGAACGACCAAGTTTCAAGTTTCCGATCAATTTGAATATAACCATCACAGGATTCTCTAGTCGAAGCAACCGGCATTCATGTTTAGCGAATCTGGAGGTTAAGAATCCTATCCCATGTTTGCCCGGAGAAGCAGATAAATCACGAAAGAAATACGGGATTACGCCATATAATACAAATTTTGAAGACGCGTTTTTGGGAGACGCGGGTTCGAGTCCCGCTCCAGGACGATGAAAATTTTCAAGTTTTCGGATATTATCTGACTTACCATTCTTGTCAAATTTACGCCAAAAATCGGATTGTCATCTTCAAAATTTGTATTATGTGGCGTAATCCTATATTTCTTTCATGGTGTATGTGTCAGTCGTAAATAATCAAGAAATTGTGGTAACCACAATGGTGAAGCACAAATTTTGCCGGTGGCGGAGTTTGAAATCGCATCCTTTGGCTCCATGGGCCCAATGCTTTCCCAATTAAGCTTCACCGACGCAGTTTGTAGCTGCGAGTTTGCCACCGTCATATGTGCGTCGCCTCTGAGGTCGATACGTTACATATACATCCGTTCTAGAGAAAAGGCCTGGACGGAATCTTGGGTTTCCGGGAGAGCCGGCGAACCACACTTTAAGGAGAGCTCACTGTATAAGAAGGAATGCTAATTTATTCCGGACGATATGGAGAACGAACATCACATATTTTTCGAAAAACCCAACAGCCAGGAGGTTCCTTTTACGTTCGGACTGTAATATAGCGTAAAATACTTTTAAATTCACGCCTACTCGCTCCGGAGTCGGTTGTTCTCCCAACTAAACTACAACGACGAAGTTTATCACCGCAATTGCTTTTTTTTTTTTTTTTTTTTTTTTTGAGAAAAGAGACAGTTTGAAAAGTGTCTGACTTCGAACTTCCTTTCATGTGTTGCCATTGGCGCTTAAAAATATTCATTTCACGTGTGCATACTAAGAAGCAGAACAACTTTCTTTCATATTTGAGAATTGAATTTCCATCGGTGGTCAAATTGTTTTTATTGATGTTAATTTTTTGCTCTACCAATGAGTGCAGCGCTTCACTACCAGTATTGTGTTGAATAAAATGCTTTACCTTCGGTTCATAAAAGATTATACGGAGGATGTGTATCAAATTCATATTTTTTTTTCAATTGGAGGTTTAACGGTGAGCAACTCAGTGGGCTATTAGCAGTCGCCCGTCCTTAATTTACGGCCGCAGTTTCCAGGGTAGGGTGAGAGCCAGCACCGTAAGACAAACGCAAATCAATGCCTCACCAAAATTCGAACACGGACCTATCTCGGTCGAATGATCAGAAGTCATCGCTTAGACCATTTCGCCACCGAGGCGGCCAAATTCATTTTCATTTCATTCTTTTTGAAAATGAAAATTCATTACTGCGGCTAGAGATATAGAAAGAAGCGAAGTGACAGAAAAGAAAAAAAGTATTTTAGTAGGTAATGGACTATCATAAAGTACTTTATAAAGTGGTATTAGCGAGTTGTAACGCCTCCCCGGTGGCGCAGTGGTGTACGCGCTAGCTCATGCATATTCGTCCTAAAAGGATTAGCGGGTTCGAATCTCGGTAAGGCATGGATCTTGTGTTTGCCTTACGGCCTTGGCTCTCTCCGTTCCCTGGAACCAATGGCAATAAATTAAGGACGGACGACAGCTTACAGCCAATTGAGTTGCTCACGGTGATAGTTAAACCTTCAATCAAGAAAAATAGTTATAACTGAGAGTTCTTGTACCCCTATATTCTAAAAGTTATTATTGCTACACTTAGAGCAAGATTTGTTCACACTGCATTATAAACCAAAAGTGTTTGCGCTTAGGTGGTTGAGAAAGGATGCTACTCACATCGCAATCATTGCCTGAGGAAAACGCCCTAGTGGACTAAGATTTGGCATGTGACCATTTGTCAGCGGCGTGTCCGGGTTCAGGTCACAGTAAGACATAAATCTTGTATTTATCTTACGTCACTGCCTCTCTCCCTTCCAGGCCTAAATTGGGGACGGGAGACTGCTTATAGCCCACAGAGTTACGCGCGGTGGTCGTTAAATCTCCAGTCAAAAACAAAAATTACAATGAAGGATTGAATCTTAAACATTTTATCCGGGCAGTGTTGGATACATTTCAATTAATATTTAATATTATATAATTGAAAGCGATAAAACTTAATCTTTGAAATGCAAAATGTTAATTTGAAATCTACAGTGTCTGGTTTTACACAATTGTAACTATTATTTTGTGGGTTTTTCGGCGTTATACCACAAACATGAAGTACACTGTAAACCCATTTCTGAAATTGATGAGCCATTTTTCGTTATTTCTTTCGTTTATGAAGGACGTATATTCCTGTTCCTGATATAAATTTGTGCGAGAAATGACAAAATAGAAATTAACTTCAGTTTCACGCGTTTTGTATAAGCCAGGGAAATTCTGAATTTTCAGAAAATGTTCCTCAATTTCTTTCTAATACTGGCCAAAAATTTTAGTTTTTAAGATGTGTTAACGGAAAATTCTGAATTTTCAGAAACAATTCTGCAATTCCTTTCGTACATCAAAGGAAAAATTCTCATTCTTACTTTTTCCGTTCCATATGACGGAACATTTCCGGTAATGGAATCGACTAGGAGGAATAATTAACTATTAAATTTGAGTAGTCTGTAGGATGATCTGACTTTGAAGTTCTGTAGCGAGATCGGATATTGCGGATAGCATATTACATGAAATGTTGGTAATAGTGGAACCGTATATACATTCGTCTATCTCCCCCATTTTGTGCTTCAGCTATGGTATATTGTATTATCATAAGATACCAAGTACTTAAATTATTGCCGAAATGATTGCATGATGCCTATCTATCAATCAAGAGTAAATATATATTTAGTTTTGGGAAACAATACCTTGAAACAGTACATTTCACCTTTTCTCATAAATAATTGAAACTCATTGTCAGTTTTCAAAAAGATCTCAAGTTGCAAATCCTTCTATTTTGAGAAGTCACGATAAAAAAAAATACGTAAATTGTGATACGTCCTATAGAAAAACAATTATTACAGACCTATTCATAAAAATAAGTACCAACAGAAAATAAAATGACTAATTCACACCCAATTTGGTCCTCGCGGGATTAAGGTTCTACCATGTATGTGACTGTGATTTACTAGGCTTTCTGCCTCGACGGTAGTACTCGCGGCTTTCGTTGAGTCAACTCATACGACCTCGGTTCGAAACCCATCAGGGACAAAGGGAAAAGAATCGCTGGTGGAAAGGTCTGGAAAAGTTAAAACCCTTGATTTAGCAAAATTCCTTTATACATGCGAAAAAACTCAAAATTGATTTGCTAAAAAAAATGACTTACTGAAAGTTTGTGAAAATACTGAAGTTAGAAGGAAAGGGCACTTTTCCGGAAATTTCACTATGAGACGGACACCTCCTGGCAAATTTACTGAATGTTCTTTTCAGTAATTTTCCGTGAAATCACGTCATTTACTTTTTTATAGTGTAATGGCTATAAGAAGCCGCTAGTCCGCAATATGATGCCTGTGACCACTTGGATGATAGCCGCAAATTAGCTCCTTAGCGACGTAACCCCGTGGAAGAAATGCATAGTCTTTCGGCACTTGGATGATAGCCGGAGAACAGCTTCAGTATGACAGTAGCTCCGTGGAAGAGGTGCACCACCTGTGCCCATTTGGATGATAGCTGGAAATCAGCTTCTTAGGGACGGTATCCCCGTGGAAGAGGTACACCGCCTGTGACCACTTCGATGATAGCCGGAAATTAGCTCCTTAGCGACGTAGCCCCGTGAAGGAAGTGCATCGTCTGTGGGCACTTGGATGATAGCCGGAAAACGGCTTCAGAGGGACAGTAGCTCCGTGGAAGAGGTGCACCATCTGTGGCCATTTGGATGATAGTCGGAAATCTGCTTCTTAGGGACGGTATCCCAGTGGAAGAGGTACACCGCCTGTGACCACTTGGATGATAGCCGGAAATTAGCTCCTTAGCCACGTAGCCCTGTGGAAGAAGAGCACCGCCTGTGGTCACTTGGATGACAGCCGGAAATTAGCTTCAGAGGGACAGTAGCCTCGTGGAAGAGGTGCACCACCTGTGGCCATTTGGATGATAGCCGGAAATCAGCTTCTTAGGGACTATCCCAGTGGAAGAGGTACACCGCCTGTGACCACTTGGATGATAGCCGGAAATTAGCTCCTTAGCCACGTAGCCCCGTGGAAGAAGTGCACCGCCTGTGGGCTCTTGGATGATAGCCGGAAAACGGCTTCAGAGGAACAGTAGCCCCGTGGAAGAGGTGCACGATCTGTGGCCATTTGGATGAAAGTCGGAAATCTGCTTCTTAGGGACGGTATCCCAGTGGAAAAGGTACACCGCCTGTGACCACTTGGATGATAGCCGGAAATTAGCTCCTTAGCCACGTAGCCCCGTGGAAGAAGAGCACCGCCTGTGGTCACTTGGATGACAGCCAGAAATTAGCTTCAGAGGGACAGTAGCCTCGTGGAAGAGGTGCACCACCTGTGGCCATTTGGATGATAGCCGGAAATCAGCTTCTTAGGGACTATCCCAGTGGAAGAAGTACACCGCCTGTGACCACTTGGATGATAGCCGGAAATTAGCTCCTTAGCAAGTAGCCACGTGGAAGAAGTGCACCGCCTGTGGTCACTTGGATGACAGGCGGAAATCAGCTTCAGTGGGACAGTAGCCTCGTGGAAGAGGTGCACCACCTGTGGCCATTTGGATGATAGCCGGAAATCAGCTTCTTAGGGACGGTATCCCAGTGGAAGCGGTACGCCGCCTGTGGCCCGCTTAGATGATAGCCGGAAATTAGCTGTTTAGGAACGTTGGCTGCGTATAGCCCATCGAGTTGTTAACGGTGGTCGTTAAACCCAAAAACAAATAAAGCTATGAAGCAATAGTGGACCACACATTAACTGCGGATCACTAAATACTGACTATCGTCTTCTAGGGCTTCACCATAGTCAAATCATTGTGCTGAACGTTACCTATTTTCATACAACATCCATTTCTCGTCACTCGTAACGATGCATCTTCAAAATTTCATTCGTATGTTTGTCGATAAGCAGAGAAAAGCAGACATAAACTCGTCGTGTGCTGTGCTGTTCTATAAACCCATATCCTTGCCTTTTTTCTGTTGGCGTTGGATTTCGCAAAATGGCTGAATAATGTAGTCAGATTCCCGCCAGGTGCTCGTACTTTTTTATGTAGATCAGATCCTGTCGAGGCCTCCTACACGGCATCACTAATAACGCCTCCTAGCCTACCGCGTGGTTCATTTTTGAGGCTTGTATGGTCGGACCGGAATGCAGAAAACGAAAGTTGTGTCTTGCGTTCTCTTACGGTGCTTTCACTAAATGCTGTATCGATGTTGCTTGCTGCTCCTGATGTACATTGTCGAAGTTTAAACTTGTATAAAAATATGACACAAATTTGGCTTTGATCCATCGTATTCTTCACTGTACAGTAATCCCCTTGGAACTGATGCTAGTGATCAAATGAACAATACTTTATTGCAGGCAGCTTTAAATTTACATATCGCAAGACACATCGCGCGATGAGTTAGTTTATTCCTAATTTACCTGCGCACTACACGAGTCTTCAGAATTCAACATTTCCTCCGCAATAACCTAATACTCAACACTAGAGGTTATATAACGTCAACAATGGAACTTAACGGCACCGGGAACGTACAACTATTAGTATAAGCAGCACAGCAATTACGGGAAATCCGAGGCTTGTTTTGCTCTTAGCCGACAAACTCTACGCGTTATTTCAAGCAAATTCACACTTCTATAGCAGACAAGAACAAACTGAGACATCGCACAGTTAGCTTTTCGTAGTTTCTGTCCTCTCACATTATTTAATCGCCGACTCTCTATCACCGAGAGTCTACCAGTTATTTTGTGTCGTCTCACAGTATCTAATCGCCGACTCTCTATCACCGAGAGTCTACAAGTTATTTACACTCAGTGTTTATTTACAATCTGATTAGCTCCCAGTTGTTGTCAGAACTTACGAAGGAACTTGGAAATTCCGATGTGGCGTTCGGAATGAAGTTACACGTAGGAGTTACGTAAGTCCCATAAGAAAAAGAAACTCAAAGAAACTAAAGTTAAAATCGTGATACAAGTTATATACTGTCAATAAATTTATTTCTTGCCAGGTCTTTTGGAGTCACTGATTAATTTCTCGTAGTAAAGTAAGAGTTAACAACATAATAATGGTACACACTTATAGCGGAGTAGGCGTTAGCGTGCACGAAGCCATCACTGAGTACCGACCTATAAATTGCGTAATTCTTCTGTATTTTATACCAGATATAACGATTATATTCTCACAGTCCAGAGACAAAAGAATTATGGGAGTTCAGAGATGACATTTATTATGGAAAATATACCGAGAAGCAAACAAAACTTAAAAGTAAGTGAAAAGTAAATAAAAACGTGTAACGTATACTCTATATTCACTTTCCTTTTGATTTTACTATCTCTGGTTATTTTATTTTACTATGTAAATTATCTTCCTACTGAACGAAATATTATTTCACCCGCTGAATGAGATCTGGCAATGAGTATAAGTCATGACGTAGTGGTAGCTAGTATATAGGCGCGTTCATCGAGACTTAGGGGAGCTTGTGTTGTTATGAGGAGAGCTTGTGGTCGTTAAGAGAGAGCGTGTATAAAACGAGGAGAGATTATTCATTATTGTACTACAAGTGTTGTGTGTGCCTTAGTTGACCAAGAGTCGTTGAAATAAAGAAGTTTTCAGTAAGTTCAGTCTTTCTCAATTCATAGTTTTTGTCAGACCTCTGTCTGGCTGTTAGGTTTATAACATTTATTGCTTACTATAAATAACCAGCGTTGAGACTTTGTTTACGTTCGTAATTAACTAGTAACAACACCTTTTTGAATTCATCATTTTGAAGCTTAGTACAAGTATATCATTAGCTAGCTGGTAGGAAGAGAATCATTCATAATAATTAGCTTAGCGGAAAGCAAATAAAGCTAATTCATTATAAACGGAAAGAGCTAGACAGCTAATACGCAAGAAGTAATAAAACTATAGTAGTAATCCGATTTCTCTTTCCATGTTTTCGCAACACACAGCAACCGAAAAATTGTTATTCGGCAACCGCCAGGGAATTGAATCCCGGATGTCTCGATATCTAGCCGAGCGCGTTAGCCTTACACCACGGTGGCCAACAGTCCACGGCGCTATGTTTATCAAGAGATCCGAGATTCAATTTCCCTGGCAATTGCCGAATAACATTTTTCGATCGCTGTGTGTTGCTAAAACGTAGGAAGAGCGATATATTTGTTTATTCACTGACGCCACGTATTTGGGGGATTTTCACTTTGGATCTCGCCCCTTTGGATTGAACTGCTATAATTAATATATAGCCAGTGCCGTTAATGCCCACCAGATGGAGACGCCTAAGTAGCTGAGCCCATCTTACGGATTTATGATGTGAGAAACTGACTGAAAAAAACACACATAGCGCCGTGGATTGTTAGCCGCCGTGGTGTAAGGTTAACGCGCTCGGCTAGATATCAAGAGATCCGGGATTCAATTTCCCGGAGGTTTCTGAATAACAATTATTCGGTTGCCGTGTGTTGCTAAAACGTGGAGAGAGCGATGCAGTTGTTTATTCACTGACGCCACGTATTTGGAGGATTTTCACTTTGTAATCCGTTTTACTGGTGTAAAATATAAATCCGCATTTCCAAGGTTTCGCACATCACTCAGATGGATTTTTAAGGAAGTTAGACTTTTATGTTTACCTTCCTTGGAAAAGACCATCTGGTGGATGTGTGAAACCTTGGAAATGTGGACGTACATTTTTACGCTAATAAATAGGATTACTATTTTAGTTTTACTACTTTATATATAGTTGGTGTAGAGTTCCGCCTTAGAATTGTACGATTTCTATCGCTAAAATAGTGTTTGTACATTCATTCATCCTCTCGTTGTCTTTCTGAATGGAAGAATTTCCCCAATGATTTGATACAATTTATAATTCTCACTTTTTGTTCAGTTAAGTTTGTCGGTTGCCTCAGCCATGACCCGATGATGGCAGTTATTGTCAACATTTTATCTCACTTTCATATGAGACAAATGAAGCCGACGCATTTTCCTTCGTGTGCCGTAATTGCGCGTGGGAAAAATATCATTTTCTTTTCTTTCTTAGTTGTTATTCTTCTAAATTTGTTTCCGTATTTTGCGAACAATAGAATATTTGTTTTTGTGATATGTCTCCACAGGGACCACAGTGTTACGTTAAAATGCAGCCCAAAAAGCTTGAAAATCCATTATGAGAAAATTGTAAGCAACGTCGAATATAACGAAGTGAAACTTCTCAAAGTACCTGCGTAATTAAAAATCTGTTTCTTTTTTTCTTCATGGAATTGTTAACGAACATGACCAGTTTTTTCTTAAGAAATCTAATGTATTCTATACTTCACAAATTTATTTAAACATTTCTGCAATGCTAAATGCACAGTTTCTATAGAAGAGAGGGTATTTATACAGAGTATACCACTAATTATACTTTCTGTACAAATCGGAAAGCTTTAACCCAGAAGCTGATTAATTGTTTTTTTATAAGCCCGGGTAACACCGGGTTTCTTTGGAGGTGTCAAGTAAAATTAATCTCACTTTGCTACTTTCCCATGTAAACTTATACACTGCTCGTTAACATTATTAGAACATACTTCGTTGTATATCACTGGAAAAAAACACTAATAGGGGATGTAACCCGGGAGATAATACTTTTGATCTATACAAGAACAGTAAAAGCACTAACAGTTGATGTAACCCGGGAGATAACACTTTTGATCTATACAAGAGCAATAAAAAATACTAACAGCTGATGTAACCCGGGAGATAACACTTTTTATCTAGACAAGAACAATAAAAAACACTAACAGTTGATGTAACCCGGGAGATAACACTTTTATTCTATACAAAAAGCGTAATAAAAGCACTAACAGTTGATGTAACCCGGGAGATAACACTTTTATTCTAGACAAGAACAGTAAAAAACACTAACAGTTGATGTAGTAACGCGGGAGATAACACTTTTGATCTAGACAAGAACAGTAAAAAACACTAACAGTTGATGTAGTAACCCGGGAGATAACACTTTTGATATAGACAAAAACAGTAAAAAACACTAACAGTTGATGTAACCCGGGAGATAACACTTTTGATCTATACAAGAGCAATAAAAGCACTAACAGCTGATGTAACCCGGGAGACAACACTTTTGATCTAGACAAGAGCAATAAAAAACACTAACAGCTGATGTAACCCGAGAGACAACAATTTTGATGTAGACAAGAACAATAAAAAACGCCAACAGCTGATGTAACTCGGGAGATAAAACTTTTGATCTAGACAAGAACAATAAAAAACACTAACAGCTGATGTAACACAAGAGGTAAGGTTTGAGCCACATAAAAACAACCAAAGTAAAAACAACGTATTCATTAAAACTTACTAAATTTCACGAAGAAATTACTTTAACTACAATCCATTACAGAAGTTTAAGATCACCTGTCAATTTATTGAAAATTAAAATTTTCAAAAAAACAACAACTAATTACTAGTCAGATATATTTCAAACAATGAAACCACAGATGAATACCGACATTCTTTAGAACCCAAAAATAGCGAAATCAGTACTCTGTGTGACCACCTATGTTTTTTATGGACAGAATACGATGTAGCATACTCTAAATGAGGGATTTGCAGTAATCACTTGAAATGTCTTTGCACCACACGTACTTTATCGCGTCAATCAAAGCTTGGGAATTTGATGGCCGTTTTTCTGCAAAATTGTCTTTAAAAATGGTCTACAAATTTTCGATGGGGTTACGGTCGGGACTATTACCGGGCCAGCCAAGCGCTGTTATGTTTTCCCTCTGCAGGTAGTCCTTTACTGTCTTTGATCTGCGGCATGGAGCACCATCATGCATAAAGGTTGTGCATCTGTGCACTGGCATATGAGTTAACAGCTTCTTACGTAACATTTCCACATAAAAAGAATCAGTCATAGTGGAGCCCGTGGGCTAAAAGGATAGTGAAACAGTACCGGATACTGACATAGCACCTCATATCATCTGACTAGGCGGAGGTTTCCAGGTGCTAACGGTGTATTTTTCAACAAACCTTTTGGTTTTTGGTCGTCGGACATGTGATTCACGTAATTCAAATCAACGCACAGTTGATTCATCGGAAAAAAGAACGTGGCTCCAATTTTAAACGTTTCACGATCGACGACGCTTCGCAAACTGGAGTCTCTTCTTTTTCAAGACAAAGGTTTGTCTAGGTTTATGTGCAGGTTTATAAGACTTGAATCTAAAATGTTTGCTTAGACATCGGGAAACAGTGCTGATTCTAATATCAGACTCTTCTGAATGTAGAAAGGCATTGATTTTCTTGCACGAACTCTTTAGACAACGTACGCTGGTGTGCAAAAATTAAGGACGAGACGGTTTTTCGAATGTAACGTCGTGCAGAAGTACTCCACATCGACTCAAATCATAACATAAGATCCCCAAGAGGTAAGAATATGAGATAAGTGAGCAAAACCGACCAATCAAGGAATCCAAAGGATACAAAGGCACTTTATTAAAAAAGGTAGCTTCGAGCACAACTTGACAGAAGACAGAAACGTCCATTTGACAGGCTGCTGACAAGAAACATCCAGTCTTTAGTAGGGGATATGATCACCCCTGACTGCGTTGCAGGATTTACAGCGTCTGTCCATGCTGAGGACGAGGTTGTCAAAGAGCTGTTGAAGCATCGTGGCTCATTCCTCTTGTAGCGCCAATCTCAGCTGCGGAATCGTTGTTGGCGGCTGGTGACGGGCTGCCAAGTGTCACCCAAAAAGGTCCCACGTGTTCGATTGGATTTATGTCCGGGGACCTTGTGGGCAGATCCATGCGTTGAATATCTTCACTCTCCAAAAGCTCTGCGACAGCCACTGTACGATGAGGTGTAGCGTTGTCGTCCATGAAGAGGAACTCAGGACCCACAGCACCTCTAAACAGACGCACGTGAGACAGGAGAACCTCGGTACAATAGCGGACACCATTGACTGAACCTCCTTGGAAGATGTGGAGGTCAGTACGGCTACAAAGTATGATACCGCCCCAAAGGAGAACCCCGCCACATCCAAACCGGTCCCTTTCGATGATGTTGGAGGTGTGATTGCTTGTTCTCTGCTCTCTCCAGAGGTGTATACCTCCAGAATCGCTTGTCAGACTAAATCGGTTCTCATCCGTAAAGAGAACTTGACCCCATTGCTGATGTGTCCAGTTCTTGTGTTCCTGGCACCACAGAAACCGCCATCTCCGATGAGCAGGCGTTAATGGCACACACCGTACTGGTCGTCGTGCAAATAGACCACCTTTGTGCAGCCTCCTGGCCACGGTAAAACGCGATAACGGACGTCCAGTTGTATGTTACATGTGCCTTGCGATTTCTCCCGCTGTCTGCCGTCTGTTTCTTCTCGCCTGTAGGACAATATACTGGTCATCCGCCTGCGTGGTTGCTCGTAGACGACCACTGCTAAACTCTCGGTTAGTTGTTCCTGTCGTTTGAAATGCTATCCAAGCTCGTGAAACGATGCTGTGAGCGATCCCGAACTCCTCGGCCACACTAGTCACACTTCGACCGTCTTCCAACTTCCCAATGACGCGACCTCGATTACAGTCATTCAGATGTCGTCTACTGGATTGCCTGTTGGCCATATCACACGGTGACAGCAACTCGACGTTGTTCAAAACAATGTACACGGTGCAATAGCTTTCACGGAATTGCTGAGCGTACACCGCCAGTGTGCTTTATACCCTTCTGACACCGCCCCCCCCCTACGTCATGCTGGATATATGCGCATGCCCTAGCGTACCGGACCCTAGTCTATCTTCTGAGTGGTCTTTCGGTCCGTTCTGCCTGCTCGTTCCGCTGTTATGCTAATTTCTACTCTTCTTCCTTAATTTTTGCACTCCAGTGTATAACGATTTGTCATATTGTATTTTCATCACGTGGGGTTTTTTTTCCTTGGAGGTCCACTTTTCTTTCGTTGACAAAATTAACCTGTATCTCGATATTTCATGTACGCATCATGAATAGCGATTTTGCTCGCATTCCCCTTTTTGCTTATGTGCCGTTCGGAATATCCTTCATGATATAAAGTCCCTATTTGTGCCCTCTGAGTAACACTTAGTGACGCATTTTTCCCCATTTTTCGCTATACGGAAAATACGTAGGAAACCTCTCCGCATGAAAACCAGAAGCAAACTGATGTTCGCAAGCCTTCCCCCAACTCTATCAACAGCTGCCGTTGTAGGATATTGCAACACCGACAGGAAATTGAGTAATACAGACAGTAGGTGATACAATCGGTAGAAATCTCCTAATACCAACAGGTGGTCTTCAACTTTTGCGAATGGACGGTATACTAAATTTTTCGCTATCACGAGTGATCATTAAAAATCTGATTGATATGGTAATTGATATAAGTCTGATTGATATTTAATAGTATGCATTATAGCTTTTCTATTATGAATACTAATAAATGTTTCGACCATTTGTCCTCACGAAGCAAGTTATCTCCCTTTAACGGATCTAATGACCCTAAATTAGGTATGTATACTTCTACATTTTGATTCTTGTGAAGTTTCGCTAATCACTGAATCATCTCCAAACAGGTAACTTGAACGATACTTCTGTGGTTTGTTAACAGATACTTCGGTGTTTGTTAACTCCTCGTTGGTCGCGCTTCGTGCATTACTCTCACGCTTCGCATTTAAAGAGCCCCATTTATTGGGAAGTGACCCTGAGGGCACAACCTCTGCTCTAACTGTTCTAAAGAATCTTCTCAAGTATCTCTTATTAGTTCCGATAGTCCTTTAAACTTCATCCAGTCTGCGCGTTGCTCTCGTGAGCGTCGTATGAACGTTTCTCTCATCAAGTAACCGCTGGCGTTTGCGACAGGTGAGAGCTTTTCCCATCAAGTGCCCCCCTGACGTTTGTGTTTTATATTTTTATAGATAACGCAATGATACGAGTGTGTTTTTGTGTAACTATATATACACTCCGTCAAAAAAATAGTCGCACCCAGAAGGACGTGTCGGATTGCAATATTCGGGAGGACGGTAAAGGTTACCAGGCACAATAAATGATTTAACATTGAGACTGATATGGGCAATATTTTTTGAGCAACACACCAATTAGTAGTGTCTATCAGTATGGCGTCGGGTAGACATGTTTACTCAAATAGCATGCCAGACATCTCGGTAAGCAGTTGTACAGGTTCCTAATGGTGCCCTGCGATAAGCCATCCCATGCAGCTTGAATTTTCTCATGCTTCTCCTGCAGATGTGCGGTAAGGATGGAGTGTGGATATCGCGTCCAATAACATCTCACATACTTTCAATCGGCGTGATGCGGCTGACCATGGCAGATTGTCAGTGCCTTGAAGGCAAGCTCTCGATACAGCAGCAGTATGTGAACGAGCGTTATCCTGTTCGAAAATCACAATGGAGTGAGCGTTCAGAAAAGGGATGGCCCCTAGTTGCAGGACCTCATTAACGTAACGTTGGGTTGTTAAAAGTGCCTGCAAGGAACACCAAAGGTGATCTGGCATCTTAGGCAATTGCACCTCACACTCTGACACCAGGCCTTGTGGACGTGTGACTCTCGACAAAAAACCGTTCATCTTGGCTTTGACCACGGTGCCCCCCACACACGGATTAGTTGTTCGTCTCCTCGAAGACAAAAGCGGGACTCGTCACTGATGATCAGCAGCTGCCATTCTGAGTGGCTCCTTGACATTGCAGTCTTTGGCGACGACGCAATGGTGTTAGGGGCAGTCATCGTAACGGTATGCGTGAGTGTAGTCCTGCGTCGTGCAGCCGTCTGCCAATGGTGCCGACACTAATCGGACGTTGTATGGAGGGCACCACTCCTCGCTGAATACCAGCAGTCGTGGCTGTTTGGTCACTCCGCTCATGTCGGACAACTCGTCGTCCCTCTCTCTCCGTGGTTCGTCTAGGTCTCGCAGACGCTTCCTGTCACTTCTGCGTGCCTGGTTCTATCTACTGCCGTCCACACCGTGCTATGGTGATATCTGCACGACCGTTATGCCGCGCAATACGGCGATAAGACCATCCCGTTTCGCGAAGCCCGACGATCCAGCTACTTTCGAACTCTTCCAGGTGCTCGAATTGCTTCCGAACTTTTCTCCGATGCATACTTCACTTGCAAAAGATGGAACCAACACAACAATACGAGTCCGAATGTGCAATCATGAGCAACGGGACGACCTTACATAGCCGGCCAGGCACAGCTCCACGACCTTACCTTACTGGCGTCAAATGCGCGGCCGAGCGTGATGCTTAAATCATTTGCACATATCACGATAGCAAACGTACCCAGCAAGTTTTATTGCTGTCGGTTGCTTCCTTTCTGGGTGCAACTATTTTCTTGACGATGAGTGTATATACACACACATTCGTGTCAGAATAATAGGACCACCTAACTAAGAATAGAAATAACCACTCTTGGCTTGGATGAGAGCGGCGAGACGTCCCTGTGTGGACGTAATGAGGCCCAGGTAGGTTGCTCGAGGCACAGGTGTCTATTCGGACTGCAGCAGTGGTTGTGGGTCAACACATCGAACCTGTAGATCCAAATAGTCCCACAAGGGCTAAACGGATTGAGGTCGGGCGATTTCGACTGCCAAGGGAGAACGGAGACATCGCTGTCGTGTTTCTGGAACCAGTCACGCACCCCCTTAGCGATGTGACACGGCGCATTGTCTTGTTGATGCACACCATCACCACCAGGGTAAACGTACAACATGAAGAAATTAATGTGGCCAGCAAAGATGCACATGTAGCCTTTAGCGTTCAGGGACCCATCCAGTGGTACCAGCGGTCCCAGGTCATAATAAGAAAACATACCCCCTGACATACACACTGCCACCGCCGGCCTGTATTTGACCGACTGTGTTGGTTTTTGCGTGTCTGATTCCGTATCCACCCCCGCCCGTCACGTCTGTTACGTAGAAACCTCGATTCGTCGTAGAAGGCAACCTTTTCCCACCCTTCCACTGTCAAATGACGTTAGTCTCACGCGAACTGCAGAGGTCATTGTTGATGGACCTGGGTTAATATGACCGACTTGACGCAGCGTCTCCGGAGATCCATGCGGGATAGGGTTCGCTCTACTGTTATCGGGGATACGTACCTAAGTGCCTCAGCGTTTATTTGTGGGGTCAATTGCTGGACTGCTGCGCATCGATTGCTCTTTACCATTCGACGGAAGCGAAGATGTCCTCTGGTATTGATGGCCTTTGGGACTCCACAGCTATAACGTCTAGAGGCACTAGGTGTTATATAGGTCCATTCTTGGTACACCCTTACTACAGCACCTTGCGAACAGCCCAGAAAGTCTGCTGTTTCTGACATGCTTCAACCCTTGCCGAGGTAGCGGATGATCATCCCTGTTTGAACCTCCGTCATATAATTTCTTCTGCCCATTGTGCTCACGTTACGCACTATATCTGATCTGTCCTGGACGGCCTCTTGTACCTCCAGGTGGTCGACCTTATCACGTGCACTCTGTAAAGCGCCTGGGCGGGTACACTGTGATTCCGTGGGTGGTCATATTATTCTGATGCGACTATGTACATGCACTCACGGTCAATGAAATCTGCGCACGAAGAAGGAAGCATTGAATTGAACTGAAATTTTGTCGACGTAATGATACAGATGATTGATAAACATTATCTCAAAAACAGAGCTGCAGGGCAATTGCAGAGGGATCTGTGGCACGCAGTCCGGTCATATTCAATAGCGGATAGCACCGCCTCGTGCGGGGATACATGCTGCAATACGGTCCGGCATGGAGGCGAACAGACGCCTGATGTTGTTCTGCGGCAAACTGCCCCACATGTGTTGGACGGTGTGCTCCAAATCCCGGATAGGGCGGCACGACGACAGCCGCCGGTTCAACTGGACCAACACATGCTCCATAGGGGACATGTCCGGGCAGCGGGCAGATCATGGAAGTGTCTGGACATGACGTAGGCCGTCCTGGGCAACCCGAGCCGTGTGCGAGCGGGCGGACATTGTCCTGCTGGTGTAGCGCACCTGGAATCCCGGCAAGGAATGGGAGCACATGGGGCCGTAGGATCTCATCCACACATCGCTAGCCCGTCAATGATTCACGTACCACTACTAGAGCTGATTGGCTATCGTAGGCAATGGCTCCCCAGACCATAATGTCTGCCGTGAGGGAGGTGAGGCGCTCGATAACAAGGTTGGGATTGTGCCGTTGACCCAGGGACCTCCACACCCGAACACGATGATCATCTCTACCAAAAACGGAGCGACACTAATCTCTAAACACTACACGTCGCCAGTCTGCGGTGTTCCACGTCGCTCTGGCCTGGCACCACTACACACTATGCCGGCGATTTTTCGGTGTTAATGGCAACACACGTAAAGGGCGTTGGGATAGCAGATTTGATTCCGCAAGGCGTTGGGAAATGGTTCGTGAGAAGACAGGAGCCGCTACATCTGACAGTATAGTGAACCGGGTTCCATTGGGATCCGTTCGTGTCTGGCGGATGATTCCTCGATCTTTAGTACCGATTTTCCTGCTGGACCGTCCGGAGACATTCCGTCCTATGGCAGTGCCGTCACGTGTCCACTGCTCCCAACACTAGTCGGACGGTATGATCAGAACGATCCACGTGGCGAGATATATATGGCGCGCCGACCACCCTGCGGTTTTAAGCCGGATGATCAGGCCTCTCTCAAAGTCCATAAGTAGCGTAAATCGACGTCTTTGGCATCTACCCGGCATTCGTGTCTCTCTGTACACTTGCTTGCGTCGGCCGGTGCTTTTCGCTTTCATTAGACATCGACTACACGCCGGTTTATATGGCTGCCGTTTCCTGATTGCAGCTAAACCACAGGGTGCACGGTCATGCGCACTCGCACCAAACGCACTCCAACACTCACTCTAGCTATTTGCAAAGTTTAGCGGTTGTAGCATGTTTTCTTCTAGGTGCGCAAATTTCTTTGTCCGTGAATGTATATACATATTTTTTTTAATGAAAAACAATTCTAAAGTGCTATAGACTACCTAAATCACAGAGGAAGAAGATAGTGACTACCTAAATCACAGAGGAAGAAGATAGTGTGAAAAATTCACGCGGAATTCCCCTTCTCCACAAATAAGAGAAATCCTTCTGGCGTATGTCTCTAATTTTTAATTACACAATGAGTGTAAGTGTACCTTCCCAAATGAAATCAGGCAGGGTATATTTCTGTTTAGGTAGAATTTTCCGTTATTCTTTTCCTAATATTACGAAAGTTTTTCTGTTATTTTCCAAAAAAATATTTTTAATAAAAATAGAAATTTAAATTCAATGTATTTTTTTCTGATGGAGTTATATTGTTTTAAGTCTGGCATTTTCTATAAAAGTTTCCTATTACCTACCAGAGCGTGCAATGTTAAAATGGTAATACACTGGCGGATAGTGAAAAGAGAACACCAAGAAGGAATTGGCGGACGATCATGAAATTTACATATATTAATAGAGTCGAGTTTACGTAGCTGTGATGTTAATTTCGGGACCAACCGGTGGACGCTTACGCCACAGCACGGCATAATATGCAAATTATCGTCGGTGGTATTTAAGGAGTACGGCGAGGTGAATGTAATCAGTCGTAGGCTTACGGACACGTGCGAAGACCCTGAAGAAGCTGCAATGCCTGGACATGGAAGACGTGTATGATTTCAGCAGTTATCGGACTTTGAGCGAGGTCGTTTAGTCGGACTCTGCGAGGCCGGGTGGTCGTATCGTCGTATTGCGGAGCGAATTGAAACGGAAGTATCGGTGGTGGTACGATGGTGGCGTAGATGGTCCGAGGAACATTCCCACAAGAGGAGACGTGGAACCGGGAGTCACAGACGGACTGATGAGCGGACCGATCGACGCATAAAAAGAGCGGCGTTGTGAAGCAGAACATCCACTGCGACGCAAATCCGAGCTGCCTTTGCAACTGAGGTTACTGTGCAAACAATCCGCAACCATCTACTGGATGCAGGACTACGTGCAGTGTGCCACTGGCATGTGTACCTCTGACTCCAGCTCACCGTCAGGAACGGCTGCAGTGGTGTCGCCAAGGTCTGCACTGGATAACGCAATTTCGATTTCGCGTGTTCAGCGATGAAAGCAGATTCTGCTTGAGAGCCTCCGATGGCCGTATGCGTGTTCGCAGATGCACAGGGGAGCGTTTCCACCCTTCTTGCATCCGCCAGCGACACACAGGGCCTACACCTTGTCTCCTGGTGTGGCGAGCGATCAGCTATCAATCCCGTACACAACTAGTGTTTGTACTGGGTACGTTAAACAGCACCTCCTACATCAACAACATCATTCAGCCCGAAGTTGTGCCATTTGTAAGGACAGTCCATTGTGGTGTTTTCCAGCAAGATAACGCACGCCCACACACGGCACGTGCAACGCAACATGCACTTCAGGGTGTAAGACAACTTCCATGGCCTGCGCGTTCACCGGATTTGTCCCCCATTGAGCACTTGTGGGATTTCATGGGACAACGACTTATCCGGTCTCCACGGCCAGCCACGACCATCCCCGATTTACGCGTCCAGGTTGAGGATGCTTGGAACTCAATACCCCAAACTTACATCCAACATCTGTACGACAGACTCCATGCGAGAATTGCACACTGTGATGCAGTTCATGGCGGTTCAACCTCGTACTAACCATGTTACATGGAAATGTTATTTTTCAGTTTACCCGCAAATAAAACTGTATTTTGCCGTAATGTTTTGATCACGTTATCCTCCGTATTCCGTTATTACGCTGTATAAATTTCGTTGGTATCAGACGTCTCCTTCTTGGTGTTCTTTTTTCATTTTGCGCCAGTGTATATTTCCTTACATTTAAATTTTAGACGTTCGTTGTAGGATGAAGGTTTCTTACGTATGCATCTTCGCTAATTTGCGATTTTCGACTTTTTCTGTTTCTCTTGTGTAACTAAATTTCTTCCTAACACGAACGCAAATCTTTCTTTGTGGAATCTGTCACATTAGGTACTTGTAGGTGATTTATCTTCTCATTGTTCAGTTGGATTGGATTTAATAGGTTTTTAGTTTGCGGTGTTTCTCCTTTTTGTCTTTGTACGTCATTAACCTTTTGTCCTATGCTTTCGTTCTTTTTAAGTCCGTTCAACATTTAATGCCATTAAAAAGTGATTAAGCAACCTAGTCAGTCAGTGGCCGCATACGGAATATTTTTAACAGCCCACGTTCAAACAACCTATTCCGTGACCTATGCGTGGTTCCTTTGTGTTTTAGTTCGTAACTCCGAAAAGAAAAATTTCGCATAAAATGTTAACATGTTTTTATTACATAATGTAGAATGTCTCTTGCAAAAGCTCAAATTTTTATTATTATGCGACATTTACTTCGACTTAAGGGGGGAAAAGAAAAACTTGGTGTAAAAGATTTCCTTTGTATATCACAGAACAAAGTGATCGTTGGTAATCACCAAAAACTTTAGGCTGAATTATGGTCAGACTGAATTCTCTCCACTAAAAAACATTTTTGATAATTGACGGATCTACGTCAGAGGTGATGTACTGTACATATCAAAACAATAGGGTGCAGCGAACAACCTTTGTCGGTGTAGCTCAGAGTTATAATACTCCCCTGTGGAAAACTATGTTGGCTCGAATTCCATCACCACCAAAATTAAGGCTTTTACGTCATATTGGAGACAGAGCTTAAGAACAAATTTTCTGTCCGTGAGGTTCTAGAAACGTGTGTGATGTTCCTTCCACACATCGTCTGGAATTAAAGAGAATTCCATCTTCGCTTCGAAAAATGTGTGATGTTCCTTCCACACATCGTCTGGAATTAATGAGAATTCCTTCTGCGCTTCGAAAAATGTGTGATGTTCCTTCCACACAGCATCTGGAGTTAATCAGAACTCCTTCTGCGCTTCGAAAAATGTGTGATGTTCCTTCCACACAGCATCTGGAGTTAATGAGAATTCCTTCAGCGCTAAGAAAAATGTGTGATGTTCTTTCCACACATCGTCTGGAATTAATGAGAATTCCTTCTGCGCCTCGAAAAATGTGTGATGTTCCTTCCACACAGCATCTGGAGTTAATGAGAATTCCTTCTGCACTTAGAAAACCTTGTGATGTTCCTTCCACACATCGTCTGGAATTAATGAGAATTCCTTCTTCGCTTCGAAAAATGTGCGATGTTCCCTACACACATCGTCTGGAATTAATGAGAATTCCTTCTTCGCTTCGAAAAATGTGTGATGTTCCTTCCACAAATTGTCTGGAATTAATGAATATTCTTTCTGCGCTTCGAAAAATGTGATATATTTCTTCCACACATCGTCTGGAATTAATGAGAATTCCGTCTTCGCTTCAAAAAATGTGTGATGTTCCTTCCACACATCGTCTGGAATTAATGAGAATTCCGTCTTCGCTTCGAAAAATGTGTGATGTTCCTTGCCCACATCGTCTGGAATTAATGAGAATTCCGTCTTCATTTCAAAAAACGTGTGATGGTCCGTCCACACATCGTCTAGAATTAATGAGAATTCCGTCTTCATTTCAAAAAACGTGTCATGGTCCGTCCACACATCGTCTGGATGTAATGAGAATTCCTTCTTCTTTTCGAAAAATGTGTGATATTCCTTCCACACATCGTCCGGAATTAATGATAATTCCTTTTTCGCTTCGAAAAATGTGTGATGTTCCTTCCACACATCGTCTATAATTAATGAGAATTCCTTCTGCGCTTAGAAAAATGTGTGATGTTCCTTCCTCACATCGTCTGGAATTAATGAGAATTCCTTCTGCGCTTAGAAAAATGTGTGATGTTCCTTCCTCTCAGCATCTGGAGTTATTGAGAATTCCTTCTGCGCTTAGAAAAATGCGTGATGTTCCTTCCACACATCGTCTGGAATTAATGAAAATTCCTTCTGCGCTTAGAAAAATGTGTGATATTCCTTCCACACATCGTCTGGAATTATTGAAAATTCCTTCTTCGCTTCGAAAAATGTGCAATGTTCCTTACACACATCGTCTGGAATTAATGAGAATTCCTTCTTCGCTTCGAAAAATGTGTGATGTTCCTTCCACACATTGTCTGGAATTAATGAATATTCCTTATGCGCTTCGAAAGATGTGTGATATTTCTTTCACACATCGTCTAAAATTAATGAGATTTCCGTCTTCGCTTCGAAACATGTGTGATGTTCCTTCCACACATCGTCTGGAATTAATGAAAATTCCTTCTTCGCTTCGAAAAATGTGTGATGTTCCTTCCACACATTGTCTGGAATTAATGTGAATTCCTTCTTCGCTTCGAAAAATGTGTTATGTTCCTTCCACACATCGTCTTGATTTAATGAGAATTCCTTCTTCGCTTCGAAAAATGTGCGATGTTCCTTCCACACATCGTCTGGAACTAATGAAACTTCCTTCTTCGCTTCGAAAAATGTGTGATGTTCTTTACACACATCGTCTGTAATTAACGAGAATTTCTTCTTCGCTTCGAAAAAAGTGTGATTTTCCTTCCGCAAATCGTCTGGAATTAATGAGAATTCCTTCTTCGCTTCAAACAATGTGTGATGTTCCTTCCACACATTGTCTGGAATTTATGAGAATTCCTTCTGCGCTTAGAAAAATGTGTGATGTTCCTTCCACACATTGTCTGGAACTAATGCGAATTTCTTCTTCGCTTCGAAAAATGTGTTATGTTCCTTCCACACATTGTCTGGAATTTATGAGAATTCCTTCTGCGCTTAGAAAAATGTGTGATGTTCCTTGCACACATCGTCTGGAATTAATGAGAATTCCGTCTTCATTTCAAAAAACGTGTGATGGTCTGTCCACACATCGTCTGTAACTAATGAGAATTACTTCTTCGCTTCGAAAAATGTGTGATATTCCTTCTTCGCTTCGAAAAATGTGTGATATTCCTTCCAAACATCGTCTGGAATTAATGAGAATTCTGTCTTCATTTCAAAAAACGTGTGATGGTCCGTCCACACATCGTCTGGAAGTAATGAGAATTCCTTCTTCTTTTCGAAAAATGTGTGATATTCCTTCCACATAGCATATGGAATTAATAAGAATTCCTTCTGCGCTTAGATAAATGTGTGATGTTCCTTCCTCACATCGTCCGGAATTAATGAGAATTCCTTTTTCGCTTCGAAAAATGTGTGATGTTCCTTCCACATAGCATCTGGAATTAATGAGAATTCCTTCTGCGCTTAGAAAAATGTGTGATGTTCCTTCCTCACATCGTCTGGAATTAATGAGAATTCCTTCTGCGCTTAGAAAAATGTGTGATGTTCCTTCCTCACAGCATCTGGAGTTAATGAGAATTCCTTCTGCGCTTAGAAAAATGCGTGATGTTCCTTTCCACACATCGTCTGGAATTAATGAGAATTCCTTCTGCGCTTTGAAAAATGTGTGATGTTCTTTCCACACAGCATCTGGAGTTAATGAGAATTCCTTCTGCGCTTAGAAAAATGTGTGATGTTCCTTCCACACATCGTCTGGAGTTAATGAGAATTCCTTCTTCGCTTCGAAAAATGTGCGATGTTCCTTACACAGATCGTCTGAAATTAATGAGAATTCCTTCTTCGCTTCGAAAAATGTGTGATGTTCCTTCCACACATTGTCTGGAATTAATGAATATTCCTTATGCGCTTCGAAAAATGTGTGATATTTCTTCCACACATCGTCTAAAATTAATGAGAATTCCGTCTTCGCTTCGAAAAATGTGTGATGTTCCTTCCACATATCGTCTGGAATTAATGAGAATTCCTTCTTCGCTTTGAAAAATGTGTGATGTTCCTTCCACACATGGTCTGGAACTAATGAAAATTCCTTCTTCGCTTCGAAAAATGTGTGATGTTCCTTCCACACATCGTCTGGAATTAATATGAATTCCTTCTTCGCTTCGAAAAATGTGTGATGTTCCTTCCACACATCGTCTTGATTTAATGAGAATTCCTTCTTCGCTTCGAAAAATGTGCGGTGTTACTTCCACACATCGTCTGGAACTAATGAGAATTCCTTCTTCGCTGCGAAAAATGTGTGATGTTCCTTCCACACATCGTCAGGAAATAATGACAATTCCTTCTTCGCTTCGAAAAATGTGTGATGTTCCTTCCACACATCGTCTGGAATTAATGAGAATTCCTTCTGCGCTTCGAAAAATGTGCGATGTTCCTTCCACAAATCGTCTGGAATTAATGAGAATTCCTTCTTCGCTTCAAACAATGTGTGATGTTCCTTCCACACATTGTCTGGAATTTATGAGAATTCCTTCTGCGCTTAGAAAAATGTGTGATGTTCCTTCCACACATTGTCTGGAACTAATGCGAATTTCTTCTTCGCTTCGAAAAATGTGTGATGTTTCTTACACCCATCGTCTGGAATTAATGAGAAGTCCTTCTTCGCTTCGAAAAATGTGTTATGTTCCTTCCACACATTGTCTGGAATTTATGAGAATTCCTTCTGCGCTTAGAAAAATGTGTGATGTTCCTTGCACACATCGTCTGGAATTAATGAGAATTCCGTCTTCATTTCAAAAAACGTGTGATGGCCGGTCCACACATCGTCTGGAAGTAATGAGAATTCCTTCTTCGCTTCGAAAAATGTGTGATATTCCTTCTTCGCTTCGAAAGATATGTGATGTTCCTTCCACACACAGTCTGGAATTAATGAGAATTTCTTCTTCGCTTAGAAAAATGTGTGATATTTCTTCCACACGTTGTCTGAAATTAATGAGACTTCTTTCTTCAGCGTTTCGAAAAATATGTGACTCTTATAAATCGGGGATATACCCTCACATATACTGTTACACACGTATCAAAATAAAAAGTACACACCGATCCGCCAAAGTAGGTGTTGAACTGTCCTGAATCTTATTTATTACTGCCATAAGTTATTCAGGGTGTTTCAAAACTAACGGAACAGACTTTAAGGGGTGATAGAACACGCCGAAACAAGCACTTTTCGTCAAAGAATGCATGGTCGCAAGTAAGGCGGCGGAGGGTACTTTCCGTTTCCCCACACACGCCGTCTTTCACTATTTGATTGGCCCATATCTTTTACCGGAACATCTGGATGGAAGGACTTACCTTATTTTGTTTCAACAAATCTTTCCTGAATTGATCCAGAATGTACCAGCAGCCGTCCACCGTAACATGTGGTTCCAGCATGATGGAGCGCCAGCTCATTTCAGCACTCAGGTTCGTGATTACTTGAACGCCACATTTCCAGGCCAATGGATCGGCCGAGGTGGACCCATCGCTTGATCCCCACGATCACCACAACTGACCCCTCTGAAATTATTTTAATGGGGACATCTTAAGTCCATAATGTACGACATTCCCATTTATTCCAATAAGGAACTAGTGGCTGTTGCAGCTGTATGGGAAATGCCTGGCATTTTCCACAACATACGGGCATCTTCACGTCGACGATGCGAAGCGTGTATCAGGAAATGCGGTCGCCCTTTTGAGCAACTTTTGTAATTGTAATTAATTTCAGTATTTACTTATTAATGTTTAAAAATTTGATGCACTTTTGTGATGCCACGTTTTGGTTTTTAATTTGTCTGCAATAAAGCTTTGTTGTGATTTGTTGTGCCATTTTTGTCTTTGCGTTGCGAAAGACGGCGTGTGTGGGGCTACGGAAAGCGCCCTCTAGCGACTAACCGCGTAAATTGCGACCATGCATTCTTTGAAGAAAAGTGCTTGTTTCGGTGTGTTATATCAACCCTTAAAGTTTGTTTCATTAGCTTTAAAACACCCTGTGTGCACATATCGCAATCAGAAGATGAAAGTAAATATTAATTAAAAACAGTATGTATTGTCTGTAACAGTATAATAATGACTAAATCGGAATTTCTATGGCAAAATATTACCTCGGAGGCGTTCGGAAATCCTGTTGCAAGGACAGGCATAGTGAATGTGCATAATTCCACAAAATAGTTTGCAGTAAAACATACAAGAAGAACTTGTATATTCTAAAAGTGAATTCAGTCCAGTCTTACGGTCATAAAATGTTCAATTATACAAGCTGCAGAACTCAAGTTCATGTAGCATTTAGGAAATGAAAACACTAAAAACCAGGTAATTAAAAACAGAACAAACTAGCAATATTTCGATATTTCCAAAACAAAAAGTAGATATCGGCCAGGTATAGATTCATCAATGTACCAAACATCACACATTCTAGCAGAACGCCCTGCACTTGAAACCACGCATGTTTCTGGTAAAAATACGTTGCCCATCTTCAGCGGTGAATTGTATTAAACATTTGTGCGTTCTTACACACGGCTACTTAAGAGCGGAATGTCCGTCATAACGTCATTAATTGGTTCAGGATCATCACATGTGAAAGCTTGGCCATCGTCATTTAAGGTTGTAGAAGTGTCATCTTGCGGCTGTATAGTACACTTGTAAATATTATAATTTTCAGCCAACCGTCTTGTAGTTATATAATTTTTATTTCTGTTCTTATTTTTATTTTACCTCTATAACAAATCGGCCTGCAAATAGAAGTTCAAGAGGTGATTGTATATTACAATTGTAAGTACGAGTTTTCTCAATCATTATTGACTCGGAGTACAGGTGTGACGTGCCTGCCCCGCAGGACGCACACGACATAAAGGCAGATAGCAGCGATAAAGAACGTCTGCGTAGCTCACTTGGTAGAGCGACTTGTTCTGGAATAAGTGGACTCGGGTTCGATCCTCTGCGTGGACCAAAAATGACGGAGAAATTTACTACGTTATAGTGGCGCCCGAACTTCCCGGATGACCCGGGAAGTTTCGGGCGCCATTCCACACACCAGATTGACTGGGAGTTCTCAAGTGCACGTTCTACAGCGGATGGCTGCCTGCAACGATTCATGGTCACGGCTGACCCTTGGGCCATACCCCCGGCCCTCTTTCGGGGGTGGGTGTGACGTGCCTGCTCCGCAGGACGCACACGACATAAAGGCAGATAGCAGCGATAACGTACGTCTGGTAGCTCAGTTGGTAGAGCGACTTGTTCCGGAATAAGTGGACTCGGGTTCGATTCCCGGCGTGGACCAAAAATGACGGAGAAATTTACTTTGTTATACAGGACTTTCCTATGTGTATTATGTGTAGAAAAACAATTCGTATCATTCCAGAAGGGGGTTGAGTTATAATCTTGACAATAAGTTACAAGGGAGGTTCATTTCTCACCTAATCTCCAAATTTCAGATTAATCGTATCACGTTCCTTCTTCTAAATGCTATTCAGAGGATGCAAATATGGCACACGTCCACAGAAGCGCATATTGTTTTCAGACTGTTTACCAACACGAGCTCCACCAGTATTTTTTCTATAGTTAAAATACATTTTCCATATGTGACGAGTATTATATCCATATTCCCTAGCTGTATTCATGACCCATCTCATTTCTTCGTATTCAAGACGACGGCTTGAGGTATGCGAGATAGCTCGTCTTGCGAATTACTGAAATGCAGTCTTCTTTCACACCTCGTCTGGAATGAATAAGAATTTCCTCCCCTACAGATAGTTCTTTCTCCCATGGTTAGTCGCCTGATCCGAAATAACCAACGATTTCGTGCATCAGCCTTTCTGAGGGGGCAGGCGGGGGGATACTTGGCATACATACTGCAAGGGTGACGCACATGCGAAAGCGGCAAGTTGAAGCAATAAGCATTCGTCGGTGAAGCTCATGCGGTAGAATATCCGACTCCGGGGAAGGAATGTGTGAGGTCGAATCCCATCACTGGCCAATTCGAGCTTTGCGCCATCTCCTTCCCAAAACTGCCGATTTCGCATACATAAACATTCGTAATCATTCTCTTGCTTGCTTCGTCTCGTAGTGAGTATTAGTGGTCGTATCATCGTCAACGTTTCCAAACACGGCTCTAAGTTAAAAGATGTGTATATCTCGTGTTTTTAAGCGCTTACGAAAAAGTTATTTGTAAAAAAAACATATTTGTGATTACTAAATTATAGGCAGCTCCGTTGGCGCAGTGCTATGAGCGATGGTTTCTAACAGTTCGTCCGAGTAGGCCTGGATTCGAGTTACAAATGCGCCTTCGGTGATGTTAGCCTTGTGTTTATAGACCTTAAAGTTGCTCATGGTGGTCGTTAAACTCCGAAACAAAAACAAAAAACAGAAACGTAGACCTAAAAGGAGGATATTTTATACAAGATATAAAATATCTTCAAACTCAAGAACGGAGTGCTTCTGAACACTACCCAGCGCAAACAGCTTTCCTCTGGCTTTCTGAAAGTGCTATTTGCAACTGACTGGTACCAAAAGTACCATACCCAGCGTACAAAATATCTACCGAAATATACGCACGATTATTCACTGGTGAATTCAGAATAAGTGCGAGGAACCCTAAAATAAATTCGTTCATTCTTAGGGTAACTTCAAGGTATCATTATCGGTATATAGATGTCTTTCCATTTTACTAGTTGCCCTGGAATGGGAATTCCATCTATATTATTTTATATAGGCTATATAATTTTTAAGTTTTTTGAGATTAACATGGTAATGAGGTAACTGAGGGATCTAAATAAGTAACAGTAAAATATGACATTTATATGCCAACAATGATACGTTTATACCTTTCATGTATTTGCGGAATAATTAATTCTTCCGGGGATTTGCTTCCAGTGATGCTAATCATTCAAAGTGACGATGAGACGTTTCTTCAGCTCTGCCGCTTCAAACTTTTTGAAGCGACAGATGATGTGATAAGGGTAGTGTTACAAGCGTTATTGTCTCTTTTCTTTTATATTCATCATATTTCTGATTCTTGCTCTTTATATTCAAAAGTAATTTGGATTTTATGGGAGCATATTTTATACCCGAAAGCACCTGATATCAGGAGTAAACGTTGATCCCTATTCCAAGACTACGGGTTCGCTGGAAGTTTCAGAGGCCTCACTGCCGTAAATAACAAACGTAAAGTTCTGGTTTCGAACTGGCAGATAGGTTTTGCAGTAATAATACTGTACCTTGAGATGTCCAGCGTTGCTACTTCAGTATTACAAATGTGAGGTACTGCAGTACGTAAGCTATGGCAAAATGAAACCCTGATACCCAAAGGTACATAGCGGGGTCAGGACTGTATAATACACGCACACGAACCTTTACCTTGTATTCAGTAGCAATACCTTTTTTTGCGAATTACACCAAGTATGATACGCGGTATTTATTCTATGGGATGCGTTTGGTTCAAAGATAACCATTAAAGCTGATGCATCACAAACCTCTGTGTTAACTGAGAACGATAGACTCGGAACACCTTCTTTCAAGCATGGCACATACATTTTCAACAGGATATAGATTAACAGACTGTGGAGGACAAGGGAATAATGAAAGATTTTCTCGTGCCCAAACCATTCTTGAATGTTTCTGTCAGAGTGTATTGTTGCACTGTCATGCATAAATTTTCCATCACATGCAAGAAACAAGTGTAAAATTGGTGAGTGCATATTTCCTGGATATCTACCCACTTTCCACTAGTATAAGGGGATCCAGTTTGCAAGAACAGAACCTACCTGACAGCATGTATTCACAAGACATGTAGGGTCCATCTCTTCATGAGGTTCTGGCCATACACACTGCAGGTCATCAGTGCAAAACAATGCACAGAGTGGTTTGCCTGATTATGTCACTTTCTCTCATAGTTCTATCTACTAACGGAGCTTTCTGTATCACTATAAGCTAGTTTTTCTGTTCTTGTTTTTGTGTTCTGAGATAAGTGGTTTCCACAGAGGGCAACGACGTCCTAGTCTTATTTCCTTTCACTTTTTACGCATGGTTAGTATGAAAGGAACTTCCCCTGGCTTTGCATAAATTTAACACCCGATTGCTGTACGGTGCAAGACCTGTTGTTTAGTACAATCCTTCCTTCAACACAAAAGTCATTCACGCCATTCAGTTCTAGTTTTCCACCGACATTTGGACATTTTGAATATGACAGATACACTTGTACTCCAGCTGCCAAACATCTTTAGAATAGTTGCTCTTAAGAAACCATTTTTTTTTCGTTTTGTTGAGCGCGTATCCCGCTATACATGTGCCAACTGTAATACATTTTTCAGATCTTAGGAATTTTCCATGTTTACATGAATTAACTGCCACCAAATGATCTGTACACTCCTTACAAAGGGTAAGGCAAAACATCATGTGTCCATGTAACACTTACATTTGAATATATTGGTGTTTATTGTTTGGTACTGTCTTGTAAAGGTTTATGTATGTTGGCCAGCCTATACACACTGTGAATGCTTTTAGCCTCTCATTTCATTCTTTTAAACTTCGAGAATTCTGCCTTGCAATCAAACAAACTCTCCGATAGGTGTGAGCAAAGTTTTAATTACATAGTTTTCATGAAATAGCTCTCCTCATCAAAGAAACCAATCTACTCGGTAGAAAGAAGCTACGCTTATAACAATCTGTGCATATATGAAAACCACATGTGATGGCCTAGTGGTCAATGTTGGGAACTTCCACGGAGAAACCTCTGTTTCGATCACTGGGAGGTACGAACGCTCGAACCACTAAATATCCGCCGTGCGTCGTATGGGCACGTTAAGCCGTCAGATCTCGGTTATAAGTAAGGGCGTCTTCCGTATCACTTTCCTATCGGGTACTCTAGGCCAAACCTCGTAGCTTCCTATTTCTCAGGGTTGTTTAAGACTTGGTGTCAGACACCCCCTTCCTAAAATCTTCTATATATGATCTGAAGATCCGATCTGAAAATCAAGGGAAAATTGCTAGTTTGAATACATAAAAAAGACGGCCATATTCCGTTAGTTGTAGGGAACAATGCCGTTGAAGACACGTGGATAGAGTTCGGAATCGGAATTTATCTAAAATTGTGGTCACCACCGTAGGGCAGTACCGTACCGTTGACCCATTGTAGACGGGTGTTTCATCAACTCAGCCAGTTTCTGAATGAGGTCGTGTCATAGACCTGCGTGAAGCAGCAGAATGATATACGGTACTAATTGCAGCGCGTCTGGGACATGATGCGCGACACGTTGGTCTGTACTATCGAGTATGGAACTAGGGCAATGTCTCACATTGCTGTTTAGCGTGCTGTCGTCCTCGATTCAACAGATATTGGATAATCAGCGTATGGAGTCCGTTACCAGAGACCTGGAAGCCCGACTCCTGCACAGGGCTTGTATGAGAAGAAAGTGACTTCTCGTCTTACCTCTCCTCAAAGCTGAGTGGCATAGCGAAAAGCAACGCTACTCAAACTTGAGGCGCAATTTGCGTCAGGAAAACAGATGGCGGCGCTCATTTGTGTATAGATATCGACAAAAGAGCCGCAGCATCTTTTATCGCTGGACGATGTCGCAGGCATCCTGATGTGGGTGCCATCCCTCATTCAGTGCCCTGAGGTCCTACCATTCCTTTTTTTGTGTGTTGATTGGGGGTTTTAACGGCCACCGTGAGCAGCTCAGTGGGGTATAAGCAGTCTCCTGTCATTTATTTAGGTCCATTGGTTCCAGGAAAGAGATAGTCAATGCTGTAAGGGAAACACTGTTACCATCCATGACTCACCGGGATTCGAACCCGGACCCATCTTGCACGAATAGCTACAAGGTATTCCTTGAACAACTGTACCATTTGGCGTCTACCGTTCTTTTAGGTCCTACAAATCGCTGCATTCCGTCACGATAATGCCGGGATGTATACGCTGTTCAACAGTGTCTTCAAGCCGTTCCCGCAGTACCGTGGATAGTTAGGTGGACAACGCTACGGCAATTCAGCACATCTATGACGTTATGAAATGATGCCCCAAAACAGAACTGATTCCAGCGCATAACGTGACTTGTCTTTAGGTTTAAGTGTAGCAAACGTGGAAAGCAACACTCTAGGGCTTAATGCGCAACACTTCCTAACCACGTATTAGAGCTTGTAGTGCCGCAAGAGATCGCCGCACCACGTACTGATATTATCTGAGTATCCACCTCACTGAACAAATTACAAATATCTTCATCGTAATTACCGTCTTTTAGCTCGTTGCTTTGAGTCATACGCCAGACATTCCTTTTGGGCGGGGCATTTTTTGTTTTAAGGAATATTTTTATTGGATTCGTAAGTATTAGCTGTCTGGAAAAGTTCTACTAGTTGTTTTAGTGCACAAGGAAAAACATATTTTTTAATAAATAACATGTTTATCCTTTTACATAATTATCATTATTATCTATGACCTCTTGCCATCTTTCTGGTAGTAATTGAATTCCCCTTCTGTAGAACTCCTCCGTTTTAGAGTAAAAAAACCCCTTATAATGCAGTATCGATCCAGTATACACTTCATGGAAAGTTGTTCCATCGAATAAACGAGAAACGTGGTAGCCCGTAGGTTCAAGATCTGAGGAACACGGGAGGTGAAGTAACACTTCCCATAAAATGTCCAGTAATGTTCTCTGAGTGGCCAGAGCTATATGGGGTCTTGCGTTGTCATGTTGCATGCTTTTGAAACTAACCTGTGATTTCAATTTTCTTTTCAGCCTTTCCGACTGGTTTCAGTAGACGTCAGCATTTATCATTTGGTTAGGTGCAAGCAGCTCCCAGTGGATTATTCACATGACCTCTCACCATACACTTAACAAGAGCTTTCTCGGATGCATTGCTCCTCTTCAATTCGATGGAGCAGGCTCTCCCACTCGGCATACGGTGTTTGGATGCTTTACATTTCCATTGTTTCTTTTCGCAGTACCATGGCCAGTTTGGTGGACAAAACAAAAAAGCAAAGAACCCAGTTTTCATCACCCATAATTAATCTTTCCAAGAAAAGTTCATTTCTGCGGCCCGCAAGCAAAGGAAGGCAGATGGTCTTTCTGTCCGAACGATTTATTGCCGATAAGTAATGTCATTCCCGCTAGTTGAATTTTGTGATAAACTCAAGCGCATGCATTTTTCTTTCTACTTCTGTTATGTGTACGAAAAACCTTTCTGATAGTTCTTCGAATCTTATATGTCGGTCATTTGCTTTGGATGGATTCAGATTCGCTTCGAAAACCTAGATGCACGTCCAGAACGTGGTTGACATTTGCAGCTTTTGTCTCCGTCGCGGGATTTCCGGACCCTACGGGGACATCTGCTTGCTTTCTACAGCATCCTCGCTATGCACATTGGCAGGGTTCAGCTGCATTGTTGCCTTTGTCGAACTAATAAACCAAAAAAATATCTAATCTAATCCTTATTTCACGGCGTGTTAATCCTTGTGTGACTTGTTTACGAATAAGATTCACCTGCATTCTGTGTGCCATTTTGTAGCCTACTCCTCGAAGCATTTTCACCATCACGCGCGACACCTGTTATTGCACTTGTTACTTAAATGTTTTACTTGTAATTTGCATCATGAAAAATAGGTAGAGCCTTTGCACTCACCTAACACATACAGAGTGATACTTATGTTAGTCACCGCTGTGGCCGATTTGTACGCAATTCGTCCTAGATGGTCCCAGGCTCGTATCCCAGGTGTGGCATGGATTATGTGTTGCCTTACGACATAACTCTCTCCTCTTCCTGGAAACAGATACCCCAAATTAGAGACGGGCGACTTTTATAACACACTGAGGAGCTCCCTGTGGTCGCCAACTCCCTCTCTCACCGTTCCTCCACACAAAAAATCACATGTTAAAATCAGAGTTTAACTTTTTTATTATCTGACAGAGGCCGTTCAAATTGCACATTTTGTTACAGTAACTATTTCTCTATACAAAGGTACTACTCAACATAGTCTCCATTAAAAGCGATTCATTTGCGCAATCGTTGAACCCAACAATCGAATACACTTTGAAATAATTGAGGTGTGGACTGTTGTACCCACTTCTTCACAACCACTTTCACCTCATCTGTGTCATCAAATTGTTGTTCCCAGAGACTGACCTTCATTGGACCAAACAGGTGGATGTCGGAGGGCGCCAGCTCTGTGCTATACATTGGATGAGGTACCACCGCCCAACCCAATTTGCTGATCACCTGATTTGTTGCCAAAGATTTGTGTGGTCTCGCATTGTCATGATGAATGTGGATCCTTTTCGGATTCTTGTTCGGTCTCTTCCTCCTTTATGGCTTCTCTAAGCTTCTTGAGTGTCTCAATGTACCGCTCGCTGGTCACGGTACGGCCACGTTCCAGAACATCAAGGAGAATGACACCCTTTTCGTCCCAAAAAGCAGTGGCCATGACTTTCTGTGCCGATCGGTGGTTCTTAAACTTCTCATGCCTTGGTGAATTATTGTGGCGCCATTTCTTGGATTGATTCTTCGTTTCCGGATCGTAAAGATACGACCACGTTTCATCCCCTATCACCAGATTGCTAAAGACGTGTCTTTATTGGTTTCAAACGTTCCCAGCTGATGAGAGCAAACTTCCTCCCTCCTCTCCTTTAAATCGGGTGTCCACTGCCAAGGTACCCATTTTGAGCATTTTATACCTTAAGTCTTCCATTATCTTTTGTATGGCATTGTAGCAATAGTCTAGTTGTTCAACAAGGTCACGGACTGTGACTCGTCTCTCCGCGCAAATCAATGAATCCAGTCGCTGACGATTTGTGTCAGTGGTAGCAGATGATGGTCTCCCACTGTGTAGTTTGTCTTCAATGCTGGTTTCATCGTCTTTAAACTTTTTCATCGATCTGGTCACATTGCTCTCGTCAATGGTGTCATCTTCTTAAACATTCTGTAGTCTTCTGTGGATGTCGGACAGCCTGCACCCTTCCTTCGTCAAGAACTCACTGATGTTACCTTTTTTTCTGCTTGGAATCCATTATTAACCTGCAATTAAGAAGAAGTCTTAATATACACTGAAGAGCAATTAAATTAGAAATACCTGTCTAGTAACGTGTAGCACCACTTTTCGCCCTGATGACGGCGGCGATTCGTCTCGGCATGGACTCGACAAGACACCGGACGCGTTGGGAAGCCATACGGATCCCCGACCCCTGAAAAAGCTCCCACAGTTCACGAAGATTTGATAGAGGGGGTCAGAACCCCGAACATCTCTCTCGATGGGATTGAGGCCAGGTGACCTATCTGACAAAGGAAGTGAGGTCACGTCGGTGGAGTGTTCATCCAACCATTCGCATACAATTCGGAAGCGATGGCACGGTGCATTGTCTTGTTGCAGTATGAGGTCCGCAGTGGGATGTTGAAAACGCACAAACGGAAAAAAATGGTCGTCCAGGATATCCCGGTAGCGTTGACCTGTGAGGGACGATGGCACACGTACCAGGGGTCTTATTTCAGTCCACGTAAACAGTCCCCAGACGAGAATTCTACCCCTACTAGCTTGAAGAGTTCCATGCTGGCAAAAAGGATCCATCGCTTCATGTGGTTTGCTCCGTACTGGTATCCTGCCGTCCGCATGTACCAACGTGAATCGCGACTCATCAGTCCAGTTAACATCTTCCCACATGTCTACGGTCCAGTGGCGATGTTCCTGCGCCCATGCTAATCTCTGCACCCTATGATGTGCGGTCAGCAGCGGTACCCTCGAGGGACGGTGGCTTATCTACCCCATAGCAAGGAGATGGTTCCGGATGGTATGGCTACTTACACGTTTTTGTGCACCAGTGTTAAATTTCCGAGTGATTTCTTGCACTGTGGCCCGTCTATCAGCTGTTACAATGCGAGGTAGCCGACTATGACCTCGCACATCCACACGCTGTTGTCCACGGCAGTTGGCCCTTGAAGGGATTGTTTTACCGGATTCGATGTACTCACGGTGCACCCGTAAAACAGTGGCTCGTGAAAATCCCATTGCCTGCACGACTTCCGAGATGGAGTGACCCATTCGACGGGCCCCGACAATTTTTCCACGATCAAATGCGCGTAGACCATTCGTTTTACCCATACTGCGTCCGACTCTTACTGATTCCCGTCGCATCACTCCTTATATTTTCGGATCGCTGCATACGTCATGTCGTTTCCGTTTACAGGGCTGCCCACAGCGCCACATTTGCATACCGCCAGCTGTCTCTAATTCAATTGCTCTTCAGTGCACAGGAAGATTTGCTCTACAAACATGCTTAATTTGAACGACCTCTGTCAGTTAATAAAAACCTTATGCCCACCTTTGCATTCCTTTCGGAACAACCCTCGTTATTATTCGCATCAGTGAATTTCATACAGGCATTTCTTTGTATCCTTCCCATCAACAGCTAAAAAATTAACCCTGATTCAAAGGGCTTCAGAGAAGTGGAAAGCAAGAGTGCAAGATCGTGAAAAATACACTAAAAAAGCAATTCAGTTTCCTTTGAAATCTTCAGTTGTGATGTTTGTGAGAGTTTTAAATGACTTGATTTGTTTTCTGTACCATTACTGATAAATCACTGCGTGCTAGAGTAAAGGTTTGAGTATAACAAATCGCATCAATTTCGAAAACTGCGCTCGCTCAGATTGTCCAATAAGAAGACATCACCGAGTTTAGTGTTGCAGTTCATGTTTCCAAGACATACTTGTTGTCTGTTTGCCAGTTACTCGAACGTGCCGATGAATAAAAACCTCCCCGTTAGTAGGATGAGTATCTGGTTTCTTCCCCATAATCATCGATTCAAGGCATGCTCATGACTTGTTAGTTACGACGAAAAACATGACACCAACACATCTGCTCACTAGAGTCCTTTCCGACGGTTTCCTCAGCGGGAAAACGAAAAGAAAGAGAATAAAGGATGGAAGTGTATTGCTAACAGGATGACCATAGAAAGAAACAGAAAAGAAAATAGCTATCGGAAACGCAGAAAGGAAATTCAGATTCATACGGGAATAAATTTACTGAATTCTCTTTCGAGGAGGTAAAGTATTTCTCTTTATGTTTGTGAATGCGAGGAGACTGACAGACGGGAAGAACTTCCTCGCGGGGATTCCGCGAAGTAACGAGAAAATATTTTTTGTTGTGACAGATGTTCACAGCTCCGCGGGTGCAGCTGACAAAAGTTCTGTGGAGGGAAAATTTGTCTTTAACAACCAACTCAGAATGATGCGGAATCTTCAGTTTCAAGTTTCCGAAGAATTTTATCTGACAGGTCGCATGTTTATTGTTTGCCTTGGACAACTGAATTGCTTATTTGCAGTGCACAAAGCCCTTCGGAAACGTGAAAAATGAGGACAGGAGATTACAGCCGTGTTATTATGAAGAGCTTGGAGTGTGCTTCATGAACAGCGATGGGTATTTCATTTGAATGTGTGACTTTTGCAAAACTCATTTTCGTCTCCGATGACTTTTTACTGAAAAATAACATCTTTAATTCTGAGACTTGCCATCAAAAAATGGAATTCTTATTTTTTTTTTTTTTTTTTTTTTGATTGGAGGTTTAACGACCACCGTGAGCAACTCAATATACTATAAGCAGTCGCCCGTCCCTAATTTAGGGTCATTGGTTCCAGGGAAGGGAGAGAGCCAGTGCCGTAAGACAAACACAACATCCATGCCTGACCGGGATTCGAACCCGGACCCCCTTACGGACGAATGATCAGAGGCCAACGCCTTAGACCACTGCGCCACCGGGGCGGCGAATTCTTATTTAAAGAAGGTATATGAATTTGTTATTACTGTTGGCGTTCATATGCGATTATACATATAATTATCAGATGGATTTTTGAAAGTGATTTAATTATATAAAGGGCACCTAGCTGCGCAACGGTCTAAGCGATGGCCTCTGATCATTCGTCCCAAAGGGGTCCGGGTTCGAATCCCGGTGAGGCATGGATGTTGTGTTTGTCTTACGGCACTGGTTTTCTCTCTTTCTTGGAACCAGTGGCTCTAACGTAGGGACGGGTGACTGCTTATAGCCCACTGAGTTGCTCACGGGGGTCGTTAAAACCCCAATAAAAACATATTCGAAGCTTTACAGAAAACATACATCCACTTTAACCCTTTAACGGCCATGACCCCCAAATCTTGCATCATTCTGAATAATATTACGTCCGAAACTGTCACTTCTTTGTTTAACAACAACAATTGTGACCGAGGGTGACTCCTGCTGATCCCTGATATGTCCAGAAAATTTGAAGAACAAGTAAGGGTAGAAAATTTCACTCACCCTAGACAGTCGTTTTTGGTCCGCCTCGGTGGCGCAGTGGTCTAAGCGATGGCCTCTGATCATTCGTCCTAAGGGGGTCCGGGTTCGTATCCCGGTGAGGCATGGATGTTGTGTTTGTCTTACGGCACTGGCTCTCTCCCTTCCCTGGAACTATTGACCCTAAATTAGGGACGGGCGACTGCTTATAGCCCATTGAGTTGCTTATGGTGGTCGTTAAACCTCCAATAAAAAAAAAAACACAGTCGTTTTGGGTGGATATGGCCGTTTGTACGTACGGGCGTTATGGCCGTTAAAGGGTTAAACTGTCCGCTCGGGGCGGCTGTGGAATGATATGCGTTCATCCCGTCCTCATTGTGTAATTAGAAGATTGAAAAGCCGCCCTGGAGGAGCAGTGATCTATGCGCTGATTTCTGACCATTCGTTCGAAAAAGGACCAGGTTCGAATCCCGGGTGAGGTATGGGTGGTGTGCTTGTCTTGCGGCACTTACTCTCTCCCTTCCCTCAAACCAATGGGTCTAAACTAGAGAAGGAGCGACTACTTATAGCTAATTGAGTCGTTAAACTCCCAAACAGAGAAACAAAAAGGTTTGCCAGTTCTACTTTCGGGGAGCAGGGAAGGAGACTAACAACTGAGATCGCACGAAAAACGTTTATTCCAGAGAGGATAGACACTGGGGTCTTTGAAATTGGCCTACCAAACAAAATATAGACAAAAATTAGCAGACACATGAAACATGGGGTAAGTAATACGTGATTTTATTTCCAAGACAGTGAGTGAGAGAGTCTACAAGACACAATCATGCGACAGCAGTCCATATCTTGTCCAATAACCATGTTGCACAATGCAATCGAATACACAGCACGAAGGAGTGATGATTAGCCCTCTAACAGTGTTCAGCAATATCTTTGACCACCCAACATTTACCTTATTCCATAATTCGGCGGTTTTTCGGAGCGGCCCATGCAGCCGTTGCAACAGTCATCCAATGAGGCCCCATGGTTCCTCGATGAGCAATAGATCCGGATCTCTCTCTCTCTCTCTCTTTCTCTGTGTGCTTGTCTGTGGTCACAGAAAGAGGTGGTTTTTAGCACGTATTTTGTATAAAAAGATCATGCTTATGTTACCGGTTTGTCCGTCCGTCCGTCTGTACCCACGATATCTCTGTAGCTATTAGTCCGATTTGAAAAATTCTTTTTGCATTGGGAAGCCTGAAATATGAGAATGATGATCCTTCATTTCGTTTTTTTTTACGATGTACAATTGCACCGCTAGAGGGCGAAAATGCAGATGATGTTGAATTCAAAAATAGGTTTTATTCCACATATTTGCTCCTAAACATCCGATTGAAAAATAATATTTTATCTTTCGATTCCATTTATGTCGAAGAGTATGTTAAATAAAGTTACTTTTTCAAACTACGCACTGATTTTCCGCTAGGGGGTGTAAAAGTAAATTACATTTTTCCCGATAACTCTTCTTCTAAAACTCCGATTTGAAAAATCTTTTCTTCAGCGGATACACCTCCTGATTGAAACTATTTGGCATATAATTTAAAATGTTTGTTAAATAATACTTTAGCCACCAGGGGGCGTAAGTGTAAATTTTTGCTTCTCATGTATTTGCCATAAAATCTCAGCTTCTAAAATATCGATTGAAAAAATTATTTCGTGGACTGGTGTTTCTCAAATAAGTTCTTGTTTTTCTTAACGCACAAGTCTGCAAACATCAATATCTTAGGGATTAAAAACCCGATTGAAAAACTTCTTTCTTCCGTCAGATACTGTTGTTTTCCATACCGGTTGCATAGATTTTGAATAGCTTTGATAAATTTATTTTGCGTCAGAACGGATTGAAAAGACCTGCTTATTACACCCGAAAATTCGGTGTTATATTTCTTGTTACCATTTAGCACCACTAGGTCTACACTTTAACGAAGGAAGCCTTTGAACAATCCACAGGTTTTGCAGTTTCTGAAATTGACGCGAAAGAAACCCCTAGCTGACTATGGAAACCGTTGGCTACTGAGAGTTCCGTCAATACCAACCATGTGGCGCAGTGGTCTAGGCGATGGCTTCTGATCATTCGTCCGAAAAGGGTTCGGGTTCGAATCCCGGTGAGACATGGATGTAATGTTTGTCTCTCCCTTCCCCGGAACCAGTGAGCTAAATTAAGTTGCTCATGATGGTCGTTAAACCTCCAATCAAAAAAAAATTATATACCATTCATGCGAGATCGCGAAATGAACCTAGTGGTACCCCAAACCATGGCGCTGGACGGTGGGCCAGTGTGACGGTGTCAATTCACGCTGCAAGACGCAGTTCACCACGATGTCTTCGAACACATATGCGACTATCATGGTGCATCACATGTATCATGACTCGTCAGAAAACACGCCCTGCTGTGCTAGTCCATCCGCCAAAGTCAGTGTTCGAGACCTCATTGTAGCATGAGACGTCTGTGGTTGAGGGTCAAAGGAATGCGCAGCAATGGGCTGCTGGCGACCAGACCTATTTTAAGCACACGATGTCGAACTGTGCTGGAGAACAATTACTGACATATGACGTGCTCTACAGCTGCGCTAACACCGTACATATCCCTGTGTGATCGGTCACTGCCATCCTGCAGAGGTGTCTGTCATCCCGTGCAGTTATGCGATTTCACGGTCCATTTCCGGATTTCTGCATGTGTCACCACAGACATGTTTTCGAACCTCACGACCAGGATATTCATTTTCGTTCGCTCATCAAAATAAACTTATTTCGGTAGTAATGCTAGACGATCCCATGTCTCCCTAATCCGGTGCAGCTGTTCTCCCAAATGAATTACACTAACAGGCTTATCGCTGTTTCATTGTCAATTTGACTTATACACCACCTCACTAGTACGCCGTCTATGTTATGTCACGTAGTACGTTTGAGTACGTATCGTGATTGATCATACTCGTACACCTGCTTCCAATCATTCATTGCCCAATGCACATGGTGTTGGCCCATGTACATTGGTTTATATCGATTAGCAGCTGTTAGGGGAAGGTGGCATGTACACTGAAGAGCAATTGAATTAGAGACAGCTGGCGTTATGCAAATGTGGCCCTGCAGGCGGCCCTGTAAACGGAAACGACTTGAAGTATGCAGGGATCCGACAATATAAGGAGTGATGCGACAGAAATCAGTAAGAGTCGGACGCAGTATGGGTAAGACGAATGGTCTACGCGCATTTGATCGTGGGCAAATTGTCGGGGCCCGTCGAATGGGTCACTCCATCTCGGAAGTCGTGCAGGCAATGGGATTTTCACGAGCCACTGTTTTACGGGTGCACCGTGAGTACATCGAATCCGGTAAAACCATTCTTGCAAGGGCCAACTGCCGTGGACAACAGCGTGTGGATGAGCGGGGTCATCGTCAGCTAGTTTTCTTTGTAACAGCGGGCAGACGGGCCACAGTGCAAGAAATCACTCGGCAATTTTACGCTGGTGCACAAAAACGTGTAAGCAGCCACACCATCCAGAACCATCTCCTCGCTATGGGGTACAGAAGCCATCGTCCCACGAGGGTATCGCTGCTGACCGCACGTCACAGGATGCAAATATTAGCATGGGAGCGGGAACATCGCCACTGGACCCTAGACATGAGGAAAAATGTTGCCTGGACTGTTGAGTCGAGATTCACGTTGGTACATGTGGATGGCAGGATACCAGTACGGCTCAAACTACATGAATCGATGGATCTTTCTTGCCAGCAGGGTACTCTTGAAGCTTGTGGGGGTGGTATTCTCGTCTGCGTACTGTGTATGTGGACTGAAATGGGACCCCTGGTACTTGTGACATTATCCCTCACAGGTCAACGTCACCAGAATATCCTGCACGACCATTTGCTCCCGTTTGTGCGTCTTCAACATGCCACTGGGGACCTCATCCTGCAAAAAATAATGCACCGTGCCATCGCTCCCGAGTTGTATCCGAATGGTTGGATGAACACTCCACCGACGTGACCTCGCTTCCTTGGCCAGCTAGGTCCCCTGATCTCAATCCCATCGAGCACGTCTGGGAAGCCATCGAGAAAGTTGTTCGAGGCTCTGCCCCCCCTCCATCAAATCTTCGTGAACTGTGGGAGCTTGTTCAGTGGTTGTAGATCCGTATGGCTTCCTAACGCTTCCGGTGCCTTGTCGAGTCCATGTTGAAACGAATCGCCGCTGTCATCAGGATGAAAGGTGGTGCTACACGTTACTATACAGGTATCTATAATTCAATTGCTCTTCAGTGTAGGCCGTCTGTTCTTTTAGCACACCTGTGACATCATAGTAGCGCTGAATATTGTTTCTGGTTGACGCACATTGTTTTGGACTGTCATATGATAAACTGTCCTTCGCAGGGTGTTTTTTTGCCATTTTAGCACCACTACTACTACATTTTAACCACGGAGGTCTTTGAATAACCCACAAGTTTGGCCGTTTCCGAAATGGACGCGACAATCCTTCGTGGGTGCAGTGTTTGGCTTTTCCTAATTTGTTTTTGCCTAATTATATACACACTTTTGCTCATAACTTTAACACCAACCTTTTGAATCAACACTTTAGGTCATTTACCAAGCACTAAATCATATGTAACTCACTTTGCATAGGGATGGTCGTAACTCAGTTGGAGCTCAAAAGCATCTGTACCGGTCTTGATTGCGGTACTCCGTGGAATAAATACTGAAATTCCGGTTTTGTGTTTGTGGTGCGGCATTTCAATAACTAATTGTGAAAAATATTTCCCACTTGCATTTTATTCTTAAAATACGTTATTTTGCGATTTGGAACGTGGCGGTATGCTTGCATTTGTTGCAGTATCTACGTTTCTATAAACCTTATATTTTAAGTTACTCTTTCATCCGGTTAAATTTTTCCTGTAATTTCGTAATTTTCTGTAGAAAAATTAACTCTGTTGCTCAGTATTTGATTTTCGCTCTGGCGAAGATATAAAATAGGAGCTTAACGCATTCTGTAATTTTCTGTCGTCCTTATTTTCGGATCTTTGTTTTAACTGTGGTAAAGATCATAAACATGTTTACGAAGTTTCTCTGTGCTATGGCAAGTGACGTCTTCTTTCATTTATATTAGTAAAATATATTGTGCAATATTTGGTTCAAAACTGCGTCGGAACTCTTTCGTTCCTGGAAAACTCGTCTATACGTAAAATGTCGTGCCAAAGTAGATATCAAATCAATGTCAGCCGTCATAGCACGATGGATATTTCTTTAATGAGTATTTAAAATCACTTCACAATAAAAGCAAGTAGCATTAAAATCCCCACAAGATTTCAAAGCCCCATGGGTTTCTTCATCAGGTGTTATAAACACTGGGGTTGTACCACATACACTTATATTGCACAATATATCTGGCGGAAAGTAAAAAAAAACACCAAGAAGGAGACGTCTGATACCAACGAAATTTATACAGCATAATGACGGAATACAGAGAAAAACGTGATCAAAATATTATGGAAAAATGCAGCTGTATTTGCTGGTAAACTGAAAAATAACATTTCCATGTAACATGGTTAGTACGAGGTTGAACCGCCATGAACTGCATCACACTGCAATTCTAGCATGGAGTCTGTCGTACAGATGTTGGATGTAAGTTTGGGGTATTGAGTTCCAAGCATCCTCAACCTGGACGCGTAAATCGGGAATGGTCGCGGCTGGCCGTGGAGACTGGATAAGTCGTTGTCCCATAAAATCCCACAAGTGCTCAATGGGGGACAAATCCGGTGAACGTGCAGGCCATGGAAGTTGTCTCACACCCTGAAGTGCATGTTGCGTTGCACGTGCCGTGTGTGGGCATGCGTTATCTTGCTGGAAAACACGACGATGGACTGACCTTACAAATGGCCCAACAACGGGCTGAATGATGTTGTTGATATAGGAGGTGCTGTTTAACGTACCCAGTACAAACACTAGTTATGTACGGGGGTGATAGCTGATCGCTCCCTACACCAGGAGACCAGGTGTAGGCCCTGTGTGTCGGATGCAAGAAGGGTGGAGACGCTCCCCTGTGCGTCTGCGAATACGCATTACGGCTATCGGAGGCTCCCAAGCAAGACATGCTTTCATCGCTGAACCTGACAGATCGCCATTGCGTTCTCCAGTGCAGAATTTGGCGACACCACTGTAGCCGTTCCTGACAGTGGGCTGGAGTCAGAGGTACACACGCCAGAGGCACACGTGCACGCAGTCCTGCATCCAGTAGACGGTTGCGGATTGTTCGCACAGTCGCCTCAGGTGCAACGGCAGCTCGGATTTGCTTGGCAGTGGATGTTCTGCTTGACAACGCCGCTCCTCTTATGCGTCGATCGGTCCGGTCATCAGTCCGTCTGTGACTCCCGGTTCCACGTCTTCTCGTGTGGGAATGTTCCTCGGACCATCTACGCCACCATCGTACCACCACCGATACTTCCCGTCCAATTCACTCTGCAATACGACGATACGACCACCCGGTTCGCAGAGTCCGACTAGACGACTTCGCTCAAAGTCCGATAACTGCTGAAATCGTACACGTCTTCCATGTCCAGGCATTGCAGCTTCTTCAGGGTCTTCGCACGTGTCCGTACGCCGACGACTGATTACATTCCCTTCGCCGTACTCCTTAAATACCACCGACGATAATTTGCATATTATGCCGTGCTGTGGCCTAAGCGTTCACCGGTTGGTCCCGAAATTGACATCACACCTACGTAAACTCGACCCCATTAACATATGTGTATTTCATGGTCTTCCGCTAATTCGTTCTTGGTGTTCTTTTCTCACTTTCCGCCAGTGTATATAGTATATAATGGGCGAGCTTCTACGTATGAGCGGGCTCCATGAGCGAATCACTGAACAATGGATGAGAAAACTGTATATGTGCGTATATGCGCATTACGATGATCACAAATAAAAATTAAATATGGCTTTGACTCCGAGATACTCTGTTTCCTCCCCGGCAGAGGCTATCTGTCGCATAAAAACTTTCCAGGAAACTGGATTCTCATACCGTATGTATTTTTTGGATGTCATCTCATTGTTTCCAAGTATTCCCGTTCATACAGTGCGTAATGTAGTGGCCTCTAAATTACAGCTCCCAGGTTATTCCCAACTTGACATTGACGCTATACTCTGCTGTTTGCGGTTTGTTTATGACCGGTCTTACTATACATTTAATGGTAAAATGTTTCTTCAATTAGCAGGCTCCTCAATGGGCTCAGCTCTCTCGCCTATTCTGGCAGAGCTCCTACTACAGAACCTTGAATAAAATGTATCAAAGACGTGCCTCTTGAAGCCATTACTGTTTTTGCAATATGTAGATGACGTACTGGTGTTTTGGCCTAACTCGCATGAAAATATTACTGTATTCGCTTAAATACTTTCATCTAAATATGGTACTGTAAAGTTTAAAATTAAAGACGAACAAGAGGGTATAACACCCTACTCTTGTTAGAAGTGAGACGGATGATACACATGCCTTCTCGGTCTACAGAAAACAGATTGCTGTGCCAGCCCTTAAACCATACAACTCTTCCTATTTGCTCTCCTACCGCCTATCAGCTTTTAATTAACTGATTATAAGAGCCATCACACAATCTTCCACTATCGATCGACGAGATATGGAACTGTAATATATCCAACAAGTTAGTAAAATCATGCAATGCATTGATTATGATACGCTTTCCAACATACCAGAAATCATTACTCAAGTTATCACTCAAGTTATGAGAATAATGGCTGTGGAATAAATCTCGGTCCTGTGCCCTGACCTTTGATCCCATTTCGATGATATTCAACAGAAGCGATTCGGTATACCTCCGAATAACATGATAAAGGTTTGTCGCAATCGAAGCATTTTTACGTAAGTAATGATGCATAAGGGCTATGGAATAGATTCCGCACATGTGTCCTAACTTTTGACCCCATTTCGCCCATTTTCAACAGAATTCGTTCCCAGGCAGGCCCCTACAACATACTAACATTTTATCAAAATCGAAGCATTTGTACGTAAGTTATGACGCATAATGGCGATGGAAGTGATTCCGCTCCTATGTCGTGACCTTCGACCCCATTTCGCCCATTTTAAATAGTGTTTGTCGACAGGTGGTCCCCTACCATATACTAAAAGTTCATCGAAATCGCTCCTTTTTTACGTTAGTTATGGCGCATAAGAGCAGTGGAATGGATCCCGCTCCTATGTACTGACCTTTGCCCCCATTTCGTTCACTTTAAATAGGGTTCCTTCCCAGGTGATCCCCTACGAGATACTAAAATTTCATCGAAATCCAACGATTGTTACGCGAGTTATCGTGCGGACGGACATACGCACACAACTCGTGACGTAATGAGGCAGATGGAAATCGCAATTATCTGCTCGCCACAAGAGTGTGACGTCATAAAACTTCAATAGGATCCACACACAACGCGTGACGTAATGAGACCGATGGCGTGACCGCGCGCCAACATTCTCAAACGCGAGATTGTGATGTCATAAGATTTCTAAGCATTGGTAACATTAATGGAACGACACCATGCCAATAAAAACGTTATAATTCGGGGTGGGTATTTAACCCACCAAACGAATTCTCCTAAAGTCGAGATCAAGCTAAATCGATTCTAGTACCAGAAAACTGTAGGTTAACGACTTTCATCAAAATTCTTAGAGCCGTTTATAAAATAAAATGTACATACATACATACAAGAATTGCTACTTTAAGGTGGACGTCAAGTAATTTTGCTTCCTATACTTCGAAGGGAAAAACTTCTGTACACATTTTCTTCACAAACAATGCGTTTCCAAGGATGAAAATTTGAACATCCATTAAGATAGCTTCATTTCATAACTGGGAATACTAAATATTTTCTAAACCGTAAACAAAATTATGCAATCCAACATTTATATATCCACTGGCGTCGTCAAAGCACAGATCCCGCCATCTTTTTTCTGGTTTCAACACCACCAAAGGAAAAGTTACTGTTTTTTAATATAATTATGCTTATGTTTTACAAATGGTTAAGTATTCCGAGTTATAGTATGAAGTTATTTTAATCGATGTTCAAATTTCCATCCTTGGGAACACACTTTTTGTGAAGGAAATGTGTACAAAAGGTTTTCCATTGGAAATATAGGAAGCAAAATTACTTGACGTCCACCTTAAAAGTGTGGGATAAGGGCGATGGAATGGATCCCGATCCTATGTCCTGACCTTTGATTCCATTTGTCCCATTTTTAATAGGGTTACTCTCCAGGTGGTCACCTACCACATAATAAAATTTCATCGAAATCGAATCATTTTTACGCACCTTTAGCCGCATAATAGCAATGGAATACATCCCGCTCCTATGTCCTGACCTTTGACCCCACTTCACCCATTTTAAATAGGGTTCGTCACCAGGTGGTCCCCTACCACATACTAAAACTTCATTAAAAAATCGAACCACATGTATGTAGGTTATGACGCATAAGGAGAATTGAATTAATTCCGTTCTTATGTCGTGACCTTTGACCCCACTTCACCCATTTTCAACAGGATTCGTCCCCAGGCGGTCCCCTACCACATACTAAAATTTCATCGAAATCGAACCATTTTTACGTGAGTTATCGTGCCGACAGACAGACAGACGGACGGAAAAAGCTAGAGCATATACGCTTCTTCAACCTACGGTTGGAAAGCGTAAAAAACTGGCTCATCAAATTGGCTTCCCTGCTTACATAGTTCACAGACTTATTAATAAAGCTCTTCGAAAACCAGCATCTACGCTAACTTGCACCAGAAGGAATACATTGTTTGTGGGCTCCATCCCTTTCGTCCCTGCAGTGACAAACCTACTGGGTAACATTTGTAGAAAACACCACTTGGGCTTTAGACGGTCGACACAGAATCTCACGCGTTTTATACTGAATGACCGTGATGCGGTCCCAATTGAGGATCGACACCGGGTTTATGCTGTTCCCCTTAAAGGACTCGACACAGAAACTCCTGATAGTGTTCATGTGGGCTCCACCCTGAGAAATATAAAAGTAAGTTAGTAAAATCATGCAATGCATTGATTATGATACGCTTTCCAACATACCAGAAATCATTTCTCAAGTTATCACTCAAGTTATGAAGACAATAGCTGTGGAATAAATCTCTGTCCTGTGCCCTGACCTTTGAACCCATTTCGATGATATTTAACAGACCCGGTTCAGTATACCTTCGAAATAACATGATAAAGTTTTGTCGCAATCGAAGCATGTTTACGTAAGTTACGATGCATAAGGCCTATGGAATAGATTCCGCTTCTATGTCCGGACCTTTGACCCCACTTCACCCATTTTCAATAGGATTCGTCCCCACGCAGGCCCCTACAACATACTAACATTTCATCCACATCGAACCATATTTACGCAAGTTATGACGCATAAGGGCAATGGAATGCATCTCGCTCCTATGTCCTAACCTTTGACCCCACATCACCCATTTTTAATAGGGTTCGTCCCAGGTGGTCCTCTACGACATGCTAAAAGTTTATAGAAATCGAGCCATATTTACGCGAGTTATCGTTCGGACAACGGACGGACAGACAGACAGACGGACAGACAACGCTGGAGCATATACGCTTCTTCAACCTACGGTTTGAAAGCGTTAAAAATAGGGTATGAACACAAATATGGCCAAAAAACTGGTTCACAGTCCACTGCACTATCTATAAAATGTTTGAATAGAACATTCACCCCCCATGTGGGACTAGACAAAACTTCTCATATCTCACACACAAAGCCTTCAGCATTGATGACCTAAAGCCTGCATATATTTAGTTTAAGTGTCTTGCTGCGATGATGATTTCCGGAACAGGTTCCCTTGCTATGGAATATCTGGTTGAACTCTGTTAACGAACTCAAACGCCGCAACCATGAGTAGGGTTGGCGAGAGGGACGGTGGGAAACCAGGCAGAAAAGAAAAGGGGGAGGGCCTCAGATTAAGTTAAAAAGGGGAGAAGGGGGGGGCGAACAGCGGGTTGGGGCGACATCCTATTTGTCATGCTTGCCTTTTTGTACTCTCATATTTAATTTGTATTTGTGATGTTTGTAATACGCATATACGCACATATACAGTTTTCTCATCCGTTGTTCAATGATTCGAACATGGTGCCCGAGCATGCGCGAAGCTCGCCCATTATACACTATCTATTTAAACAGGAAGTGCCTGTGGTACAACCCCAGTGCTCATACTACATGATGAAGAAACCCATGGGGTTTTGAAAGATCTTGTGGAGGTTTTAATGTTACTTGCATTATTCTATTATTATGGTTATATGTTACTTGCATTATTCTATTATTATGGTTATATGTTACTTGCTTTTATTCCATTGGTTCATTTATTCTGTTCAGCGTTTTTAGACTACATCTTTTCGTCCATACTGTCGTGTTCTTAAGACGTTAATTTCTATCTTGCTCATCTTCTCCCTTGTGCCCAGCTTGATCTCTTTTCCTTACTTTGTTTATCCTCTCAACTTCGTGATACTCCACCTTAGCTATTTCAGTCTGTCAGTCTCTCACTTATTTCCATCTAGTGCAGCATTATCAGGCCCATTATGTCTAATTTTACTTGTTTTTCTAAGTTTTAAAACCCTATCCAGGTTGGTCATTCATTGACGCTGGGTACAATAAAAAAATCGCTGCTCCTGTGGCGAAGAGCTCTAAGTGCTGGTTTCTGAGAATTCCTCCGAGATGCGAACTGGTTTGAATTTCGGTGAGGCATGGTTATCGTGTCTGTGTTAAGGTACTGCCTCTCCCCTTTTCCTGGAATCAGTGGCCTTACATTAGGCAAGGGAGACTACTAATAGCCCTTCGAGTTCCTCACGATCGGTGTTAGACCTCGAATCAACCTATACAAGATCAATAGAAGACAAGGTTATGCACAGCCCGTGTCTGTGGCATAGCAACACATGGGGATTATTATTCGATGGCATTCAAAAATTCTACCAGAATATTTTATGCCTACTGCTTTTAGCTATTAATTAAGCAACTCTCTGGAATGTCTTCTATTACATTGTACAGAATCAGAAGAAATCTGAATTATATGATGGTAACTTATTGGGTTATATTTTAAATTTTACATAAAAACAGGAAGAATTACTCTTGTTACTAAATCAATCTTCGATAGTGTTAGGTTCTTACAAAACACATGTTGGATTTCGAAGACTTGTGCAATTCGCAGGTAATTCAGGAATTAACATGCCACGCTATCTGTCTTGTGATATATAAATTTAAAGCGTCGAACTTGCTGCTTTTATAAATCACGGTCAATTCTTCAGTGTCGTCTGTTTTAAGAGAGAAGAGAACGATGGAACCGTGCCAATTTTGTGTCATTTTCTTATATAAGTTTAAACTTGGACACAGTGTGTCGGAGGCAAATCGGAACATCAGTATAACATTTGGAGAAGGCACCTTTATTAAACGTAATAACCTCGCTGATTTGCTAATTTCCATTTTAGCAATATAAGTCTCGAAAGTGAAACACGCGATAGATAAGAAAAAGCTAATAATAATAATAATATGGAGTTGCCACTCCCGTGGTGCATTTGTCTCAACGCCGGCTGCTGACTATTAGTCCGATATGGGTCCGGGGTCGATTCCCTGTGAGGCGTGTATGTTGTGTGTGTGTCTTATGGCACTGACTATCTCCCTTCCATGAAACCAGCGCCTCTAATATACGGACGGGCGACTACTTTATAGCCCACAGAGTTGATCACTTTGGTCATTAAACTGTCAAACAAAACACGAAAAAATAAATTATGATTTGTCAACCTAGATGGAATGCAATCCATGGCAAACGGTACGTTAACATTTCAAAACATTCGGAGTACACTATCCTAAGGAAAACTTTCAGGCGTTTGATAGTCAAAGTGAAGATGGGAAATGGTTGCGACATGAGTTGACGGAACAGCACAGATAAAAACGATCTGTGCTGTTCTCTCTGATGCCTGCTCTTTCGTGCTTATCTGCAACTAAACCAAAGACCTTTTCTGTCATCTCGTCTCGTGTGATGGAAACGGATGCTTAATGAAAATTGCCGTCGTTCGGCACAGTTGCTTGACTGCGGTGAAGTCCTTAAACAATCCTGAAGATGGTACTCTATTCCAAGAAAATGTTGGTCAGTGTTTGACTGCGCTGAACGCCTAAAACTATTCTGAAGCTGGTACTCCATCGCAGGAGGACGATGGTCAGCGTTTGACTGTGCTGAAGTCCTGATACAATCTGGAAGCTGGTACTCCGTACCAGTAAGATGATTGACAGCGTTTCTCTACGGTACAGTCATCCTGAAACAATCCGAAAGCTGGTACTCCATCCCAGGAAATCGATGGTCTGTGTATGACTAAGCTGAAAACCTGAAACAAAATAAAGCTGGGAATCCATCACATGAAAACGATGGTTAGTATTTGACTGCCGCTGATACTGAATCCCAAGAAGACAATGGTCAGGGTTTGACTGCGCTGAAGTCCTAAAACAATCCTGAAGCCAGGACTCCATCACAGGAAAATGATGATGAGTATTTGACTGCGATGAAGTCCTGAAACAATCCTGAAGCTGGTACTCTATTCTAGAAAGCCGATGGTCAGTGGACTACAGCTATTATATAAAGATCCACACTTCCCACTTATAACTGGGTAAAACCATGACAGATAATCGGTGTTGCCAGGTATTTGACATTATGCATGGAATACGCATTGCCTCAAAACAACCGACATTATCCAATCGGCATGGGCCCAAACTTCATGATAAAGCGAGACCCACGTTGCGCGACAGACAGTTCAGAAGCTGCGTCAGTTGAGGTACGAAACATCAACTTTTCCGCGGTATTCCCCTGATCTGTCTCCTATGGACTATGATGTCTTTACTCCCTACAAGACATCTTTCTGCAGAGTAAATCATTCTCCAATCAAAAATCACTTGAAACCGCGTCCCATAAGTTTGTCACATCAGGAGCTCGATAAATCTTCTGAATAGCACAACCTAATGCAATCAGCTTCCTTACAGTTTCAATTATAAATACATGCCATTTGCATTTTTGAAATTTTGGTTTACGCTTGCTTAAAATATTTTCAAAGCTGTAAATTTCTTCTGAATATTATGTAAATATGTAAATTTTAACTGCGGTTTTATGCTAGATTTGAGCTCAAAGTTTCTGAAAATTCTTCGCCTTACATAACTTCTGTTTGGATAATGTCGTCACTGCCAGCGAGAGAGGAAGTTGAATAATTATTGTACTCCATTAACGTCGGCTAGCATGTACGTTACGTAAAAGTTTCGTTGTTGCATGTGCTTTGATTTTTTTAAAGATCCTCAGTTTTATTCAGGGTTAATTTTTGTATGCAGCCTCTTTAAAGCGTTAAATTTCCATTTCGCCGTCTCGGTTGCGCACTAGTCTAACCACTGGCCTCTGACCATTCGTCCGAGATGGTCTGCGTTCGAATTGACATTGCGATTTCACTGGCGAATAGATCTCCCAGCCTGTCGCAAAATTGAAGAACCCACAGCCAAAGAGCTCGTCGCATGCGCTGTCTATGCCAAAGGAGTAAGAAGTGATGGTCCAGCGGAGGCAGTAAACCATAGCCGGCTCCTGGACCGGTCATGTCCGAATGAAATACTTGTCGGAGCCCGGCACTATTGCTCGCGCAATGCCTTCACAATCAAATTTTTGAGTGAGTTCTGCATATCCCTGCAGAGCCGATATTTCAACGGAGCAGGTTTTGTCATCAGCTTAGCTTAGGTCACTGGCTCCCATGTCGGAACCACTGGTAATGAGCGAGCAGACCAGCTGGCAAAGGAAGCCGCTGGCAAGGTGGATATAGATTTCCATTTGAAAACAACGCTGCAAAATGTTCGTACTCAATTGAAAAAAGGACCACACAGGTGGATTGGTAGAGAAGTTGCGACGAAAGGGATACGAGGAGGAAAACGAACTGTATCTTTCCCCGAGTCTCGACCAGGAGAGTGGAATCAGACGGGTTCCTGAACCATATATCCACCAGCCGTATTGTATTGCTGGAATATTTCCGTCGTTTAGCGGTGAAGGAATGGGAGTGAAAATACGGGGTCCGGTCGAATGACGTCGCCCACATGATTCTCTAATGGGCTTCCCTTTCAGGTAGAATAAACGTCCTCGCACCATAATTGGAAAAGACAAGGGACCTCGATCCTGGTAGGTCACCCAAGAGTGAGACACGGTCTCATCGAGTTGGTCAAAGACTTCGTCGTGAGACAAGAAGGGTTGCTGGTTGAAGAATGAAAAACGTGAAGAGGAGAACGATGACTCCGTCATCACCGTTGCACCTGCACAAATGCTACAAACTTTGTAAAATAACGATGTAAATAATTTCCCTTTTATATCTCTGTAAGAGGGCTCACGAAGATAAAGGATTGATTTCCCAATGCATGAGACCCTCCGTGTAAATAAAGTGCATGTATCTATTTTTCTTAGCCTAGACACAATAAAGGACTTTGGTCCCAAACTTCATCGCATTGACGAATGAATCTCCCAGCCAGACGCTAAATTAAGAACCCTTGCCCAGTAGCACGTCACACGCGCGGGCTATAGCAAAGGTGTAGGAAGTGGTGGTCTTTGGGGGCAGCAGATTTCAGCGGGTCTCTTCACTGATCATGTCCTGGTGAAAAATTTGCCAGATCCTAGCAGGATTGCTCGCGCAACGCCTTCACTGTATAATTTTGAGAGAGTTCCGCATATCCCTGCAGAGTCGGCATTTCAAGGGAGCAGGTAGAATCATCATCCTAGCTTATGTCTCTCCCTTCCCTGAATCCATTAGTTCACACATTTTGTGTCGAGCGACTATTTATAATTCTCGGAGTTGCTGATGGTTTCGTTATACCCTGTAATAAAAAATAGTAAATTCTCCCCAAAAGAAACATAAGTATGATGTGCACAAACAAGAAAGATGATACCGAATTTTCGAGTGTAATGAGCCCGTCTTTTGAATCCGTTCTTTGCGAATTAAATTTACCAAAGCTATTCAAAATCAATGGAACCGGTATGGAAAGCAGTAGCATCTGACCGAAGAAAGAAGTTTTTTTATCGAGTTTTTAATCCCACGGATATTGCTGTAAACGGAAAAGTCAACTTACGCCCTCTGGTGGCAGACTTGTGCATTAAGAAAAATTTTAAATTATATGAAAAACAGCGGAAACGCTCTCCAACAAAGAATGAATTTTTCAAATTTGGCTCTTAGAAGCAGAGATATCAAAAAATATAAGACATGCATCTACTTCCCCTGGCGGAAAAACTGTTCATTATTTTAAGAAAGTACATGTACTTTCAAAAGGTTTTTCGATGTGAACGGTATCCGTCCATGAAATAATTTTTTCAGTCGAGGTTTCAAGAGCTCAGATTTTACTTCAAATACATCAGACGCAGGAATTAACTCTTACGCCCTCTGTTGACCAAACAATTCTTTATCAAGTATTAGAAATTATATGCTGAGCATTTGCTATCAGAAACTATCAGAAGCTGCATCCGGTGCAGAAAGAATTTTTCAATTCGGAATTTTAGAAGCAGAGATTTTCAGGAAAACGCGATTTACATTTACGTTCGCTAGCGGAAAGTCTATGAATTACTTGAAATTTTTGAACTTAAAGGATAAACATTTTACACCGGATACGCTATCTAACAAAGAAGGAATTTTTCAAATCGTAACTTGGAAAAGTGACTATGCCTAAAATAATCTTCGACATGAATGGAATCGAAAAGTAAAAGCATTTTTTGAATTGAATGTTTAGAAGCAAATATATGGAATAGAATGTGTTTTGAATTCGATATCATCTGCGTTTACGCCCGCTAGCGGCGAAATTTTGCATCGTAAAAAAATTGAAATAGAGGTTCATCATTCGCACATTTCAAACTTCCTAACGCAAAAATAATTTTGTTAATCGGACTATTAGTTGCAGAGATATCGTGTCTACACACAGATGGACAAACCGATAACATAAGCACGATCTTTTTTCACGAAAGACGTGCTACAAAACTGCGGTTTTAACAACCTCAGAATCCAACATACAACTCACAAGTACAATTCCTTTCAGAACACTTTGCTAGAAGCCTCAAATGCAAACACTTTCTCAGGTGCTTTAGAAGCAAGCAATTTGTCAGAAGCCTCATAGCAGAAACATTTTTTTTAAAAGCTCGCTACAAATGCCGATTCTCAGAAGCTAAAGTAAAACTTTAATGACCTTTCGAATTGAGTACGAATCGTTTCAGGGGTTCACACGAACCGCCTTACACAACTCATTAAACATCCCACAGTGATGACTTTAAACACTTTTAACAAATTTTACGTTCCTGTGTGGGAGAAAGATCTTACCAAACGATTTTGATTGATCACACATATCTTACATGTATAAGATACTGTATCTGAGATCAGTTATACACAAAGTATGTTTGCTTCTTTTGTTCCGTTCTGAAATCGATTGAGAAATTATTATACTAAGAGCACTTTGTCTTAATTATTTAGATATACACTATCTACCAACAAGTAATTGGACACCTGTGATAGCAAAAAAAAAAAAAACTAAGTTTATTCACCTTCAATAGTTGGTGGAGCCTCCACGAGGGGCGATTACAGCTGCGACCCTCCGGGGCATACTCTCAACCAGGCTAGCGGTATTTTCTTCCACTCGACTTGGAGAAGGCAAGTCAGTTCCTTCACCGATTTCGGACGATGGGGGCACCCCTTAAGTCGACGCTCCAACTCGTCCCATAGATGCTCGATACGGTTAAGGTCCGGGCTCTGCGCAGGCCAGTCCATTCAATTAACCCCATTGTCACCATACCAAGCTATGGTGGACCTCGCAACCTGACAGGTGGCATTGTCATCCTTAAAGTAACATGGATCTACCCCGTAAAACTGGCACAACGTAGGAAGCGCATGGTCATCCAAAATGGTGCAGTAGGTCTCGCCGTTGAGTCTACCAGGAATTGCGACCAAGGATCCCGTGCCATACCTGGAGAAACACCCCCATAGCATAATTCCACCGCCGCCGAAATTCACAGTTGGCACAATACATTTCGGCAGGAGGCGTTCTCCAGGCAGACGCCAAACCCAGACGCTGCCATCCGAACAGTAGAGGGTGAACCTTGATTCGTCGCTCCAGAGAACCTGTTTCCACTGTTCAACGGTCCTCTGTCGACGTTCTTTGCGCCACGTTAGTCGAGCAGCGCTGTTGGACTTGGTGATCAAAGACTTGTGGGCGGCAGCACGTCCATAATAACTGAGCAGATGGGCTTCCTTACGGATGGTATTTATCGAAAGAACACTCCCGGATACCTGTTAAAACTCCTCTGGGATGTGGCCCATCGATTTGGTGCGGTTCTTCCGAATTTTTCTGGCCAGCACCCGTCGGTCTCTAACTCCCAGTTTTGTGGGTCTGCCGGGTCGGGCATATTCCGACAGTCACCTCTCATCTTCCACTTGCCAATCACGTAGGCCACTGTTTATTTTGGGTGCTTCCACTCGCTGGATATGTCACGTGTGGATCGGCCATTTCTGTGATACCCGATGATTACACCTTTCTCGAAATCAGAGAGCTCCGAACTGCGTGGCATCTTGCATGCGACTGGTTGCGTTGTTGTTTCCCACACGATATTTAACGGCGGCGGCTGTCTCATGTATCAGAACCGCAGATATCGTCGATTGCAGGGGTGTGCAATTACCTGTTGGTAGATAGTGTACTAGAAGACTTGTATCAGATACTTAGAACTTCGTTGTGGTGATACCGCATGCCCGGGTTAGATTCCCGCTCCTGGACGATATAACTTTAAAGTCTGTTGATGTGAGAAATGCCAAATGTTACTGTTCATACTAACGTAGAAAAATTACAGTTGGCATTTCTGATAATTGTGCTAAGAATCCTATACTTTGTCTTATGATCCATTTACGCAATACAGATACTTTTTAAATGGTAATTGCTTTCACATATGTGTTCAAGAACCTTAGCAAGACGGCGTATAGAATTGATAAGTGGAAGTCTTCCCCAAAATGCTTACTGCATTTAAGCACCCGCTAACCTGTCAGGAATTTCATGAATTTTGTGGCAATATACAATTACTCTCACCATATTACATGGATATGTTTATGAGATCTGTGAGGATGCATGCCATAATTAAGACTATTCGAGTCCTACTTGGAAGATTTGTTGATCGTTACTCGCACTCACACACACACACACACACACACACACACACACACCAGACTTTGGCTGACAACATACACGAAAAGGTATTAATCAGCGTCATCTGTGGTTAAACGCATATGAGCTTGTCCTTTACATTAGATTGCTTATCCATTGGCAATCACTTAACACTAGATACAAGCTGAACTGATGCTGACACGATGTCAGCTATACCAAGATGAATTAGGAAATGACTTCCTGTTGGGCTTAATCAGCAGTCCCTCCCCAGAATGAAATTTAAACTAGGCCCTTCGTGTGAGTGTCGTGTTGAATTAAATGGAGTTATAAAATGTGACCCTACGTTACTAAATATCTCTTCATGTTTCTGCTATTTCATGGAAGTTATCGTATATCCGATTTGATATTTTTGAATTCCAGTTTCTTGTGAGTGTTGCACGTTCATGCAAGCATATCTGCTATCTCAAATATTTATAAGACGATGACCATATTGATAGCTCTTTGACGAGACTTCGTTATGTATAACTGCGGTGACTAAAATTTGACATTCATGCTAAATCATTAAAAGTATTCGTCTGCTCTGTCATTATACACAGTCGACTCACATTATATTAATCACCTCGTACTTTTCACGTCATAAGCGCGTAGCCAATGAAAGAAGGCGCGTGCCGTGAGCCGGTTTGGATTATATATAATTCAAAACCTTAGGCATCCTGAAAACATATCACTCGTTGCTGTCATCGATAAAGGCAGCGATTTATCGGATTTGCAAAAAGGGATGATTATCAGCTTTCGGTCCAAGGATGGCAGTAATTCTGAAACGGCACAGTTTGTGAACTGTTCGCGTGCTGCTGTGATTAAAGAATGTCGTGATTGGAGAAATGGCACCATTGCGAATAGGTGAGGTGGAAACTGCGGAGCACCAAGTGCCATTGATGTGAGAGGTGAACCTCGCCTACGAAGATGCGTGAGGGCCGATCGACACGCTACAGTGGAGCAACTCACTTGCCGAATGAACTAAGGGGAAACCGGAAGTGTGTCTAAAACGACAGTTCAGCTAACCCTGCTGCGTATGAGGCTCCGATGCAGACGGATAGTCACTGCATCTATGCTAACGAAGGTGCATCGGTAGAAAAGGCTTACTTTTTCTCGACAGTATCGTAATTGGACCTCCGCTTATTGGCAAAGGATTGCCTTCTCCGATGAGTTACATTTTCTTCTTCATCGAACGGATGGACGTTGGCGTATAAGGCGAGAAACATCGGAGAACAAACACTCTCCAACCATTGCTGGAAGAACGCATGCTGGTGGAGGAAGCGTTATGGTCTGGGGGAATGTTTTCATGGCATTCTCTGGTTCCACACATATCTGTGGAAGGCACTATGAACCGAATTTCTTATGAATCCATCCTTGCAGACCACGTACACCCATACATGTTGATTGTCTTCCCTGGGGCGGATGGGATCTTGCAGGATGACAATGCGACGTGTCACACAGCTAGAAATGTCCGAGAGTGGTTGGAAGAGCATAATAAAGACTTCAAAGAACTTCCCTGTCCCCCTAATTCGCAGACTTAAACCCAATTGAGCATCTGTGGGACCAACTCGATGGTGTTGTTTGCTCTATGGATCCTCTACCACGCACCCTTCAGCTATCAGATGCACTGCAGTCAGCATGGCTCAACATACCTGTGAACACCTTCCAGCACCTTATTGAGTCACTCCCAGCACATCTAGCTTCTGCACGCGCTGCACGCGGCGGTTATACTAGATAATAACTGGTGGTCACAATAATGTGACTCGAACGTGTAATTGCCTTTGTAAAACACCTACCGATATTTTGAATAACTAGGAAAAAGTCTCAGCGAATTCAAAAAATTACAGTATTATTTAATAAGAATTTGTATCAACACACATACAGGGTGATTCCTAAAGTCCTAAGTCACCTCAATAACTTGGAAGCAAAGACAGCTAGAGCTATGAAAGTAAGGTATGGTATAGTAAAACAACCATGCGCTATCGGATGAGAGTGACTGCAGCGCCCCTAGTGGCAAAATATGGAAGTTAGCCCTCCTATCTCAGAAACCATGAGAAAAATGGGAAAGAAATCAATTAGAAACTTGTAGAGCATCGACAAGTTAGTAGGAAATAACATATGGTAGAAACGGCTGGGGTAAGTAGATGCCTGGAAACGTGAGGGAAACACAAGGTTTATTATACTCAGGCATGAATACAAATGGAGTACATTGGTCGTATTTACTGCAACAGCGGTTCTTACATAACGTTGCGTTTAACGTAAATAGGGTTCAATATGGCCACCATCTGCCACAATACACATTTGAATGCGAGACAGAACTTCCCGTTGTACGTTCGCCAGCATAACAGGTGTCACGCTCTCACACGCAGCGACGATACGCATTCGGAGATCGAGGAGACTCGTCGGTTCCACCCTGTACACGTAATTCTTTAGGTAACCCCGGAGAAAGAAATTCATGGGAGTTAGATCCGGGGGTCGTGGAGGCCACGCTACGGGACAACCATAACCGATGATCTATTGCCCGAACGCGTCGAACAGGAAGGGCTGTACCGCTGTTGGTTGATGTGCCGGAGCTCCGTCATGCTAATCCATAATGAGCGTACACTTTGCAGAGACAGATCATCTAACCACTCAGGTAATGTGCTTTGTAACATCTGCAGGTATCTTCGTCCATTTAATGCGCCCTCATAGAACACAGGCCCAAGAAGTCGGTCCTTCCAGATGCCACACCAGACATTGATCGACCAGCGCACCTGATGCCTTATTTCCCGTGTAAAAAATGGATTCTGAACTGCCCAGTAGTTCGTGTTTTGTTTGATCAGCACCCCGGCGCGTGTGCACTGCGCCTCATCAGTCCAAAGGGTGTTTGATCGAAAGGCCGCATTTTCTTCTACGGTGTTCATTATAAAATTACACCAATCTAGACGTCGTTGGCATCAGTACGTGCAGCGGTACCGTACGGTACGGGTGGGCACCATGCTGATGCAAAATGTTCCACACACGGGATTGTGATAAGCCACATGCCATACTGACTTCCCTCATACTGGTTTGTGGGTTGGCAAAAACGTATCCCAGAACATCGACTGGTTGCACATCCCTACCCATTCCGGTGGGTCGGTCCGAACGGGGACGCGATGCAATACTGCCTGTCTCTCGTAGCCGTCGAACCGCGCGACTGATAGTCCACGCTGTCGGCGATGGATGTGTCGGAAATCGTCAGCCATACTGTCGTGACGCTTCCATCGCTTAGCGTCCGAATTCTCCATATAGCATTACCATCTCGCAATACTGTTCATTCGAATAGCCTGCCATGCTCGTTCTTTACCCGATACTCACGTTACGAATGACATAGCTCCTGAAAAACGATCCTTTTTACCTTGCCACGCCAGGCCTGATACGGCAGGTGAGGCGTTATGTCACACGAGAATTTGCATACGACACTCACAGGCATGCGGTCGTATACGTCATACATTTCTCTCTGCTAGACTGTTACCGCGACAACGATGCGAACCGACTTCGCACAAGTTCGCGTTTCCAGCCTTCTCGGTCCTTCCAGATGCCACACCAGACATTGATCGACCAGCGCACCTCATACCTTATTTCCCGTGTAACAAAATGGATTCTAAACTGCCCAGTAGTTGGTGTTTTGTTTGATCAGCACCTCGGCGTGTGTGCACTGCGCCACGTCAGTCCAAAGGTTCTTTGATAGAAAGGCCGTATTTTCTTCTATGGTGTTCATTACAAAATTGCACCAATCTAGACGTCGTTGGTTATCCCACCAATCTAGACGTCGTTGGTTATCCAATCAATCTAGAAGACGTTGGTTATCCTTTGTTCCCAAGTTAGTTAGGTGATTTAGGACTTTAGGGATCACCCTGTATACTTAGAATCAAATATTATTTTAGGACTGTTACTTTTGTTGTTTTGTCTCTAAAACTCTCAAATTTATTTTGAATAAAAAATTCTTTTAGGACTAGTGAGAAATATACTGTATTACTGATGTTCCTCACTCCATTTCAGTTCCCACTTGTTATTCATTACCCCCAGAGTGGGAAAGATTAATATTTTCTACTTCAAGACAAAAGTTATTAATTGAATAAGAAAATATGAACCGTAAATTTCGAAACATGCTAAAAGTGAAACTAGGCAGCATTATAAAAAGCATTAAATTTTATCTGTTTATCAGATATTGTCATAATGCATTTGCTGATATGGTGTTTCTTGAAAAACTTAGAAAATTAAAGTTCTGTTCAATGAGTCTGTCTTTCCGTGGGTTATAGATCGGAATGACTATAGGTCCGTTACAAGGAGTAGGTCCTTGAGCTCTAAGTTTGGGAAAAATCGAAGTCCGATCCAAGATGCCAGTCCTTGAGCCCTAGCAAGTTTACACACCTCAGAGAGCTTAAAAATTACATCGTCCTAAGAACGAAATCGAACCCCCCTCTCCCTATTAACGTTCGAATATGTTACCGTTTCACCCCCAGAACAAGGAATCTCCAAGCAACTGAGGATGTTTATCGGGACTCTGATGAAACGCTGTAATTTTCAAGTTTTCTGAGACATGTAAACTTGCTTCATTAATTTGGCATTCATCTGCCTGTAACATCTGTTTGACTACATTGAGCCCTAGTTGGGGAAGAATAGAGATCCGGCACACGGAGCCAGTATTTGATCTATAGTTGGGGGAGAATCGAAATCTCATCCAATGAGTCAGTCCGTAGACTTTAATTGGAAGATAATCGAAATTTTTCTCAATAATTATGAACTTGGTCTGCAGCGGCTGGACACCGGCTCTACCCAGGTATATTTAAAGTGCAAGTTTCTCAGTTTTTTAGCATATAGGCTAGAAAGGAGTTTTTCAAATAACAGGAGGTCAAGGTAGAGAGCAGAGAAATGTGTGTTTCGTGTTCATTTGTACTGGAGCACAAATACACTTCCTGACAGAGAAAATGCCACACCATGAAGGAATGCTCGAAAACAGACCAAACTGCACACACAGATACCCAGGTAGGTCCAGAACAAGACAAACACAACATCCATGCCTCACCGCGAATCGAACCGGGGGCCCCTTTCGGACGAATGATCTGAAGCCATCGCTTAGACCACTGCGCGGCTGGGTGTGTTTACTGCAAAGCTAACTCAGCGCACAGTAGTGGCCAAAATTTTGGAAACCATTTGGAAATAGTGTATTTCTGAGGTTTGATGGATCATAACACCACTTTTTTTTGGAGTAATACCATAAAATTATATATCAATGGAATGATAATTTCATCAAGAATGTAATGCAATAACGTTTATGAAGGATTTTGTATTAGAACAGCAATTATAAAGAAGAAAACTGAAACACACAGAAAAACTGAGATATACAAAAATTTTCACCATATCAGTTAATACTTAGTTGGGTAACCTTTAGCGTTAATTACGGCCTTACAACGCCTTCCCATGGAGTGAACCAATTTTTAAGTTCAGCAGCTGTTATAATGTGAAACCAAGATTAAACTATTGCTTCTATTAATTGGGTTTTATTGCTGGTTTGCTTCTGACTAACAAGTTTCTTTAGTCGGCTATATAGATTTTCAATGGGATTAAATTCTAGGCTATTCCCAGGCCATTCCAGCAGTGGAATATGATTATCTTGAAACCACTTTTTGCATTCAGCAGCAACATAACACGGAGCTGAATCCTGTTGAAATATAAATGCTTCATTATTTTGGAAAATATCACGCGCGGAAGGCTTCAGCTTGGGCTCAAGTATTTCATTTATGCATTTTTGGCCATTTACATTCCCATTAATCACGCAAATTCTACCCACACCTTTTGATGTCATACAACCCCAGATCATAACACTAACTAGGTGTTTCACGGTACATGTAATGCAATCAGGATGCAAATCTTCTCCGATTCTTCTCCTTGCGTATATTATGCCATCACTACCAAACCGAGAGATTTTGGTCTCATCACTCCAAATAACACTGTCCCATTGTTCCGCTATCCAGTTAACATGGGTTTTAGCCCGATTTAATCTTTTCAACCTTTGTTTGAGAGATAAAAATGGCTTTTTTTGTGGAATTCTAGCTTTCAGACCAAATTACTGCAGTTTACACCGAACAGTCCTTGCACTCAACTTCACATGGCATTGCAAAATTTCATCTTGTATACACCCAGATAATTTTCTTCTGTCACCTAGGCACAATTTCTTAATTTTTCTATCATTACTTGCTGTTGTGCACTTTTACCTTTCTTTCTTTTTTTTTTTTTTTTTTTGATTGGAGGTTTAACGACCACCGTGAGCAACTCAATGGGCTATAAGCAGTCGCCCGTTCCTAATTTAGGGTCACTGGTTCCAGGGAAGGGAGAGAGCCAGTGCCGTAAGACAAACACAACATCCATGCCTCACCGGGATTCGAACCCGGACCCCTTTCGGACGAATGATCAGAGGCCATCGCTTAGACCACTGCGCCACCTGGGCGGCTTACCTTTCTTTACCAGTCTGGTTTTGTAGTGACTGAGCCTCCTTATACCTCTTCAAAAATTTTGAAATGCTACCTTTGGTTAAGTTTCCACCAAATTTTCTTCAACTTTCTTCATAGCTGAAGCCTTGTTCACTTAACAGTAATATTTTACAACATTTTCTGGGTGACCAGTCAACTCTTCGCGCCATTTATTTAATTTTATTAGGTTTTACAAGCTCACTAAATGAAACAACAAAAAACAAAACAAAATTTGATAGCAATCATACACTGGCGTGCAAAAATTAAGGGCGAGACGATTTTTCGAATATAACGTCGCGCAGAAGTGCTCCACGTCGACTCAAATCATACCATAAGATCCCCAAGATGTAAGATTATAGGACAAGTGAGAAAAACCGTTCAAACAGGAAATACAAAGGATACAAAGGCACTTTATTGAAAAAGGTAGCTTCGAGCACAACTGGACAGAAGACAGAAACGTCCATGTGACAGGCGGCTGCCAAGAAAAATTCAGTCTTTAGTAGGGGATATGATCACACCTGACTGCGCTGCAGGATTTACAACGTATGTCCATGTTGAGGACGAGGTCGTCAAGGAGCTGTTGAAGCATCGCGGCCCATTCCTCTTGTAGCGCCAGTCGCAGCTGCAGAATCGTTGCTCGCGGCTGGTGACGTGGTGCCAAGCGTCTCCCGAGAAAGTCCCACACGTGTTCGATTGGATTTAGGTCCGGAACCTTGCGGGCCAATACATGCGTTGAATATCTTCACTCTCTAACAACTCTGCGATAGCTACTCTACGATGAGCTGTAGTGTAGTCGTCCATAAAGAGGAACTCAGGACACACAGCACCTCTAAACAGACGTACGTGAGGCAAGAGAAACTCGGTACAATAGAGGACACCAGTGACTGAACCGCCTTGGAAGATGTGGAGGTCAGTACGGCTGCCAAGCATGATACCGCCCCAAACCAGAACCCCGCCACCTCCAAACTGGTCCCTTTCGATGATCTTCGAGGTGTGATTGCGTGTTCTATGCTCTCTCGAGATGTGTATACGTCCAGAATCGCTCGTCAGACTAAATCGGTTCTCATCCCTAAAGAGAACTCGACCCCATTGCTGATGTGTCCAGTTCTGGTTTTTCTGGCACCACAGAAACCGCCGTCTCCGATGAGCCGGCGTTGATGGCACACACCGTACTAGTCGTCGTGCAAATAGGCCACCTTTGTGCAGCCTCCTGGTTACGGTAAAACGCGATAACGGACTTCCAGTTGTCTGTTGCATGCGCCTTGCGATTTCTCCCGCTGTCTGCCGTCTGTCTCTTCTCGCCTGTTGGACAATATACCGGTCGTCGGCCGCCGTGGTTGCTTGTGGACGACCACAGGTAAACTCTCTAACAGCTGTTCATGTCGTTTAAAATGCTCTCCAAGCTCGTGGAACGATGCTGTGAGCGATCCCGAACTCCACGGCCACACTAGTCACACTTCGAGCTTCTTCCAACTTCCCAATGACGCGACCTCGGGTAAAGTCATCCAGATGTCGTCTACTGGATTGCCTCTTGTCCATATCACACGGTGGCAGCAACTCGACGTCGTTCAAACCGATGTACAGCGTGCAATAGCTTTCACCGAATTTCTGAGTGTACACCGCCAGTGTGCTTTGTACCCTTCCGACACCCCCCCCTACGTCATGCTGCATATATGCGCATGCCCTACCGTACCGGACCCTTGTCTACCTCCTGAGTGGTATTTCGGTCCGTTCTGCCTACTCGTTCCGCTGTTATTCTAATTTCTCCTCTTCGTCCTTAATGTTTGCACACCAGTGTATAACACACTTGGCATATGTCCTCCTCTCAGCTCCAATACATGACATGAATAGCTGAATCCTACGGTATCCTGATTGGCTTATTGCCAAAACAAGATGACACCTGATTGGCTCTCTAAACATTCATGCTCATTGGCTACATTCAAATGAAAGAAAGCTACTTCATATCAACATAAGCAAGTTGTGCTTCCTATTTCTGGTTATTTGGCTATAACTTTTCATAGAATACAGATAATTAAACACAACTTCGTTGCATTACATTTTTGATGAAATTATCTTTCCAGTAATATATAATTGTATGGTATTATTCCAAGAAAAAAGTGGTGTTATTAGTTATCAAACCTCAAAAATGCCCTTTTTCCAAATGGTTTCCACAATTTTGTCCACTACTGTATATCGCCATTCATCGGTTTCTTCCTGTGTTCAACCTCTTGAGCACACTGCTGTCTTTTATGACAAATGTTTTATTATGCGTTATAAAATCGTTTTCCATTTGGCTGCCACTATGTCCTTCACGGGCGTCAGCGTTTATTTCTGTTAGATAGAATATCTCAAATTCAAAACAATTCTTGGTGAAAATCCTTTTTTGCTTTGATATCCTCAAGTATGAAGGAAATTTTCCTCATTTGTTATTCTTAATAAAGCGCACAACTTTCCCGCTCAAAAGGATAAAGTTTTACACGTTTCCCCTATATCTCTTTGTAATTGTTCGATTTGGAAAATTACACTTGCTTTGCATGTCTTCCTCCGTGAGGAACATTTCGTGTTCAATTTGGAAGTTTTTGTGACACATTTCCTATCCTAGTATGTAACTACGTCTGATTCCAGAAATGCGTTTTAAAAAATTTAAAAATCTGTTTTTGTAAATGATTTCATTTATTTTCAAGAACACACTACGCACACTGTGCATTTTAAATAATGTGCAGTGCTTCCATTACGGGGCATAAATGCATTCTCTTTTTCTCAATCTTTTCGGAAATATCTGCTCTGAAAAATTATTTTCGCGTCGGAGAAAGTTCATAAGACGTTCTCATTCCACGCGGGAATCGGTGGCATCTTTTTTTTACCAGTCATTCTTTGAGCAGAAAGGTATCGGTTGTTACGCGAAAGTTTCATTTTTGAAATTTTAATGTTACCTAATGTTAGAATTGGAAGTTTAAATGCACAGATGTCCTCTTTGTTACAAAAACAATTTTTGTAACTTATACTAGATGTTTTTTTTTTTTACATATTTTCTAAATCCTCTCTTGTGCTCCTCTAGAGAACAGTGCTAAAAAAATCGTCAGTGTTTGTCAAATAACTTAGTTAAGAAGACAAGGAGAGGTAACCAAACAGAGAGATTTGAGCGGTACTTTCAGGACTTTCCATTCAGTGCTTTATCCCCAAAAGGACGTTCCTCGAAAGATGTGATAATAGGATTCCACTAATTCCTTTTCAACAAAAGACATTTAAGCTCATTTTTTTGTTTAGTTTGCAATGAAAATGTCAATCGGTTATTCTCTGATGTTTGTGAATATTCAACGTGAGTACTAAATGCATGCATACGTGAGAAGCGCCGTCGCTTAAGCTTTCTCATAGTACTCCTTCTGAACATTTTTCTGCATTATCCGAGAAAATCGCTTTGTTCTATAAGGGACACGAATTATTTTTACGTAAAGGAAAAATGAATTTTACATTTCAGAATACACTGGTCACAAAAAATTAGGGATATTTCATGAAATGAAGGATGTATGTATCTGACTCAAGTAACACGCATTGTAATAACATCAGTGAGGCTACGTAACTCAAACGATAAAGACTGTGTTTATAAACACAATTTTTTTGCGAATTTCTGCACACAGCAAAGTACCACTACAATATAGACACAATAATAAATTCCGAGAATGTCTGTACCTCTGGATTTTAGTACCAGGTAACACCACCTCTGTGTCGAAGAACGTCTTAACACTTAAGAGGCACACTTGCAATGACATTATTGATGAGTGTCTATGGCAGCTCGTCTTGTTTTACAGGCAACACGTTACGCAGATCTACCACTGGAACGTGGTTATCCAAACGTCCCAAATGTTCTCAATAGGATTACAGTGAGGAGACATCGGAGACTAGTGTAACGACTCAATCACATGATTTTGCACCTTCTGAAGCACCCGATAACTGATTTTATTGTCATCGAGAAAATGGAATAGCAGCGTGAAACAGTGTCACAATGGGCATGCTGATCTCGTTTCGGTACACTGAGTCATTCATGCTGCTTCGACAATCATACAAGGAAGTACGGCCATTAAAACACACTCCTGCACAGACCGGAACTGACTGTCGCTAGTAAGGATGGACGCATTGCACATAGTGTGGTTGCATTTATGTTCTCGATCTCCTGCACTTGTATCCTCGTCGAGTATTAGGATATGGAGCGAAACGAGATTCCTCTGTGAAAAGTACATGTTGCCACCCTGTATACCATAGCATGACCCAGATACATCTTGACGACGGTTAGCTAATCTCAACGGCATGCAGCTCATCAGCCTCTTCTCTCTGAGTCCGTAGCTATGAAGACTGTTTCGTACCGTTTGAATGCATACTGTAACACCAGAAGCAGGTGGAAGTGATTCCTATACTTGGCTACTAGTGATAGCCTTCAGCGAGCACCTACTGTCAAGTAGTGATCTTTCCTCCTTGTGATTATCCTCGGGGTCCACTTCTGGGTCCTATTTGCAAGATTTCCATGTCCTAGAAATCTTGTGTGTAGGCGACTTATAACACTTTGCGAAAATCCAAAAGCAACAGCCACATAGATCTGTTCTGGTTCTTGATTGGATGTCGTTCAGTCACCTGTCCCTAATTTAATGCCACTGGTTCCAGGAAAGGGAGAGAGTCAGTGCCGTAAGACAAACACTACAACCATGCCTCACCGGGATTCGAACCCGGACCCATCTCGGACGAATGATCAGAAGCCTTCGCTTAGACCACTGCGCCACCGGGGCTGCAGCATCGATCTCCCGTGCACCTTATTGTAGCATGCCAAAAGACCTATTTACTATTCCTCTATTTTTTTTTCAATGCTTAAACGTCATCCGGGCATCATTTCAGGTCAATCTCGCACTGAAAGGAGTGCTTTCAGAAAACTTCTAGACCAAACGATGAAACTACCAGATTTCCACTTCTTGCTGGGTACTCTAATCGGAGCTCGCACGCCATGTGCTGTTTTGTCATGATGCTAATTTACATATGACACATACTGATAACCAATCTCCTGAAGCCGCTAAATTTGAATATCACCACGTTTTCCTTCGAAATCGCAATATCCAAAACTTTTTGTGACTAATGTATATTCCAGACACTACATGACATACCTTAGTATTCTTTAGGCCATGCCGTAGTTCACTGATAGAAATTATGATGCACAGTAAGTCCGATCCTCTTGTATAATATGTAATATCAATATAGATGTGAGACATATAATTTAAAGCACCGCAACAATCCCGGGGACGCAGCCCTCGTGGTGCAATGGTCTAAGAGATAGTTTGTATTCATTCGTCCAAGATGAGGTCCCGGTTCGAATCCAGTGAGGCATGGATGTTTTGTTTGTTTTACGAATATTCATTCGTCCAAGATGGGGTCCAGGTTCGAATCCAGTGAGGCATGGATGTTGTGTTTGTTTTACGGCGCTGGCCCTCTCTCTTCCCTGGAACCACAAGCCAGCTTATAGTCCACTGAGTTGCTCGCAGTGGTCTTTAAACCTCCAATTAGAAGATAAAAATCCCAGGGACTAGTGATCAGGGTTGTAGGTATCTGGTTAGTCATCTGCGTTGAGCCCGAATCGAGCCCTAGTTAGTCATGTAAGTTGAGCCCTGCTCGAGTCTTGGTTAGTCATCTGAGTTGAGCCCAGCTCGAGTCTTGGTTAGTCATCTGAGTTGAGCCCGGCTCGAGTCCTGGTTATTCAACTGAGGTGAGCCCGGCTCGAGTCCTGATTAGTCATCTGAGCTGAGCCCGGCTTAAGTCCTGGTGAGTCATCTGAGCTGAGCCCTGCTCGAGTCCTGGTTAGGCATTTGACGTCAGCCCGGCTCGAGTCCTGGTTAGTCATCTGAGCTGATCCCGGCTCTAATCTTGGTTAGTCATCTGAGCTGATCCCGGCTCTAATCTTGGTTAGGCATCTGAGCTGAATCCGGCTCAAGTCCTGGTTAGTCATCTGAGCTGAGCCCGGCTCGAGTCCTGGTTAGTCATCTGAGTTGAGCCCTGCTCCAGTCCTGGTTAGTCGTCTGAGTTGAGCGCGGTTCGAGTTCTGGTTAGTCATCTGAGTTGAGGCCGGCACGAGTCCTGTTTAGTCAACTGAGGTGAGTCCCGCACAAGTCCTGGTTAGCCATCTGAGTTGAGCCCGGCTCGAGTCTTGATTAGCCATCTGAATTGAGCCCGGCTCGAGTCCTGGTTGGTTGTCTGAGTTGAGCCCGGCTCGAATCCTGGTTAGTCATCTGAGTTGAACCCGGCACGAGTCCTGTTTAGTCAACTGAGGTGAGCCCGTCTCGACGCCTGGTTAGTTATCTGAGTTGAGCTCGGCTCGAGTCCAGGTTAGTCATCTGAGCTGATCCCGGCTCGAGTCCTCATCAGTCATCTGAGCTGAGCTTGGCTCGAGTCCTGGTTAGTCATCTGAGCTGAGCCCTGCTCGGGTCCTGGTTAGGCAACTGAGGTGAGCCCGGCTCGAGTCTTCGTCAGTCATCTGAGTTGAGCCCGGCTCGAATCCTGGTTATTCAACTGAGGTGAGCCCGGCTCGAGTCCTGGTTAGTCATCTGAGGTGAGCCCGGCTTGAGTCCTGGTTAGTCATCTAAGTTGAATCCGGCACGAGTTCTGGTTAGTCAACTGAGGTGAACCCGGCTCGACGCCTGGATAGTCATGTGAGTTGAGCCCAGTTCTAGTCCTGGTTAGTCATCTGAGTTGAGCCCGGCTCGATTCTTGATTAGCCATCTGAATTGAGCCCGGCTCGAGTCCTGGTTAGTCGTCTGAGGTGAGCCCTGCTCGACGCCTGATTAGTCATCTGAGTTGAGCCCTGCTCGAGTCCTTGTTAGTCATCTGAGATGAGCCCGGCTCGAGTCCTGGTTAGTCACCTGAGTTGAGATTAGCTCGAGTCTTGTCTGACAAGGCTGCCTGTCTCCCCTTCTTGGCATCAGTGGGCTCAAATTAGGAACATATATTTTTGTAGGCTTTAGCATTGCTGATGGTCGACATTTTACCCCGAAAAAATGAAACCATCGTAACGTTACGATAATATACTTTTTGTGAGGGTGACTATAGTTAAAGGCCACGGCGAGCGGCTTTAAAGGGCTCTAGTGGTCTTCCGTCCTTAATTTGAAGCCACTGGTTTCAGGAAAGGGTGAGAACCAGACTCGAAAGACAGACTCACCACCAATATATATCATCTGGTACTCGAACCCGATCCCACTCGCTAAAATGTTAGCAGCAGTTACCACTTTACCACTGCATCATCATTGCCACACGATATTCCCTAACAGTCGAATATACATTATCGCAGTTATTGGCAATATCGGACCTGTCTTTCGGTAAATTACCATATTTATTCTCATATAATCCGCAAACCATGAAATTTAGGAAGAGAAAAATAATTCCATCGTGTAATACACAGGCTGGGAATTTCAAGAAAAGGTCACCATATAATTCGTACCTGGGCTGTTGATCCTGAACCATAATTTCGTACAACAATAATGCGCGATTTACGGGATGGCCCAGCAGTCCAAAGAAATAGGCAAAAAAAAATTCTTATTAAAAAATCTCATTTTCAAATGCTTTTCTGTTACTTTCAAACTAATAATTGCAAAATTGAGTTATCATAGATAGATAGACAGTGATGCTACTCAACTTAAATGCTGCGATCCAGGTATTACGCTACACTGAGAAAAACGTTTTGTTAATTCACCAAAACATTTTGTCGATATGCAGTCAACAAAAATGTTTGTTGAATTTACAAATGTATTTTGCTGAAAATTACTGTTGATTCAACAAAATTTATTGTTATCATGACAGCACGTTTTGTTCATTTAACAAAATGCCTTGGTCGATTTTTGGCACTTTGTTTGATCCAACAATATGTATTGTTATCGTGATAAAACGTTTAGTTGAATTAACAAAATATAGCCAACGAAATAATTTTCTGTTGTCAACAAAACAATTCCGATGAAGTTTGGCTAAAGCAGCAAAATAAATCGACAAAACAGCTCAACAAAACTATTTGTTGCTTCAAACAAACTTTTTTTTTTTCAGTGTAATACTGTGATCCAGGTATTTATGCTAATTTTCTAAGATCTATTTGCCATTTTGCCGGGATATATTTTCTTATTATATACAGGCAGCTGGCTGGCTGACTGGTAAGCAAGCGACAGAGAGACGAGCTATGCAGCGTGTCGCAACATAAACACGTCACTAGTCTGAGCAACTTATGCTAGTAGTGAGCTGGCATTCACTGTCGTTGCTCTGAGAGACTTCGAGTTCTCTTTTGCCTAGCGATTTGTTTGCTGTCCAACTCTGTTTTGATACTGTGTCGCTATATGTGAAGCGTCTGACAGAAGACTTCCTCAAATAAGTGATACCAAAATTAAAGAAAGCTATTTTGTGGGCCTTCAAATAAGAGTTTTGATTCAAGATGGAAAACTCGAATATGTAGTTAGCCAAGTTGAGAAAACAGCGTGGGGATCATTAAGAAGTGTTACGGAAAAGCTTTTGGTAAATTTTGAGGCATATAATTACCGGGACATTGTGGGTGAACTCTGACATTTATTAAAAAATATAGGATGTAATATGCCCCTTCTAATTCTTTTCTTGGACTCCCACTTGAATTTCTTCTTTGAAAATATCGGTACCGTCAGCGAAGAATATGGCGTACGATTGCACTAAGATATCTGAATCATGTAAAAGAGGTGCAGGGCAAAGTGAAGTTCTAGCATGCTTGCTGACTACTGCTGGTTATTTTAGAGGGATGTTCCAGATGCTAAATACAGAAAAGAATCAACTATCACTTTTTCGGTAATATGAATAGTTATAAATATACGTTAAATGCAGTTTTTTTTTTCAGATTTAACTTGTGTCACTAAAAATCCCTTCTTGATAGAGAAAAGCTAGTAACATATTTGAAATCAGCATAAAAAAAAGTACTATTAGGATCAGACAGTTTTTCTTGTGTGCCGAAAATTGTTTTATTTTGTAAATCAGTTTAATTTGTGCAATAATGCCTGTCTGCTTATTTGACGTTTTATCAGTGTGCACTTGAATACACTTCATCATACACTTTGCGTGTTCAGTGTGGAACTTAAGATTCTCAGAGAAAGTCCGAGAAATATGCCTTTCTTCCGTAGCCAATCGCAAAAAAGGCCATGCGCTTGTTTGTTCTTTTTTGTTTTCTGCAGCTCACTTAATACACTTACATCTCTTTATCTCTTCTCAGTCTTCGACATAAGACAGCAGATCCATTCTGTTCGATTGGACAAACATGATTGGACGCTGGGCTGTTTACTACAAAAGGGACACGGGAATCAGGTGTGCTTCCTACAAATACCATCGAGTAGATGCCAAGGGACTGAAAGCTAACCTCCACCGATAGTTTATACTACCAATAAATAACAGAAGAATCCATCATCCGTGTATGTGTTACTTTTGCAGTTCCTTTATTTAGAAAACGCCCTAGAGTAATCTGGTATGGAATCCTTTTTTAGCAGAAACACATGCGTCGATAAATTCAAACATTTACCTTTACGTCTTTTAAGTTTCAAACATTTCTGATCCAAGTATTCATATTCAATTTTTGATATATTTGCACATTTAATATAGCAAGAAGTAAATTCAAAAATTTATCTTCATGACTTTAAGTTTCAAACATTTCTGATCCAAGTATTCATCTTAATTTCTTGATATTGTTGCACATTTAATATAGCACCAAGTAAATTCAAAATTTATCTTCATGCCTTTAAGTTTCAAACATTCCTGGTCCAGGTATTCCTGCTCATTATGTGCAACTATATCGAATGAATGTAAATTCCTTCGATATAGTTGCACATTTAATATAGCAAGAAAATTCAAAAAATTATCTTCATGTCTTTTAAGTTTCAAATATTTCTGATCCAAGTATGCATGTTAATTTTTTGATATATTTGCACATTTAATATAGCAAGAAGTAAATTCAAAATTTATCTTCATGCCTTTAAGTTTCAAATATTTCTGATCCAGGTATTCCTGCTTGTTATGTGCAACTATATCGAGTGAATGTAAATTCATTCGATATAATTGCACATTTAATATAGCAAGAAAATTCAAAAATTTATCTGCATGTCTTTTAAGTTTCAAATATTTCTGATCCAAGTATTCATGTTAATTTTTTGATATAGTTGCACATTTAATATAGCATCAAGTAAATTCAAAAAATTATATTTATCTTTAAGTTTCAAACATTTCACATGCAGGTATACATGCTAATTTTTCAATATAGTTGCACATTTAATATACACAATGTACCAACAAGTAATTGGACACCTGTGATAGCAAAGGAAAACGAAGTTTATTAACCTTCAATAGTTGGTGGAGCCTCCACGAGCGGCGGTTACAGCTTCGACCTTCCGGGGCATACTCTCAACCAGGCGTTGTACGACGGCTAGCGGTATTTTCTTCCACTCGGAGAAAACTGGCCTGCACAGAACCCGAACCTTAACCCTATCGAGCACCTCTGGGACGAAAAGACAGACCAGCTGCTTCACCGATTTCGGACGATGGGGGCACCCCTTACGTCGACGCTCCAGCTCGTCTCAGAGGTGCTCGATTGCTTTAAGGTCCGGGCTCTGCGCAGGCAAGTCCATTCGAATAACCCCATGGTCACCATACCAAGCCATGATGGACCTCGCAGCATGACAGGTGGCATTGTCATCCTGAAAGTAACATGGGTCTACCCCGTAAAACTGCCACAACGTAGGAAGCGCATGGTCCTCTAAAATGGTGAAGTAGGTCTCGCCGTTGAGTCTACCAGGAATTGCGACCAACGGTTCCGTGCTATACCAGGAGAAACACCCCCATAGCATAATTCCACCGCCACCGAACTTCACAGTTGGCACAATACATTCCGGCAGGAGGCGTTCACCAGGCAGACGCCAAACCCAGACCCTGCCATCCGAAAGGTAGAGGGTGAACCTTGATTCGTCGCTCCAGAGAGCCTGTTTCCACTGTTCAACGGTCCACTGTCGACGTTCTTTGCACGACGTTAGCCGAGCAGCGCTATTGGACTTGGTGATCAAAAGCTTGTGGGCGACAGCACGTCTATGATAATCGAGCAGATGGGCTTCTTTACGGATGGTATTCATCGAAAGAACACTCCCGGATGCCAGCGGAAACTCCTCGCGGATGTGGCCCATCGATTTGGTGCGGTTCTTCCGAATTTCTCTGGCCAGCACCCGTCGGTCTCTAACTCCCAGTTTTGTGGGTCTGCCGGGTCAGGGCACATTCCGACAGTCACCTCTCATCTTCCACTTGCCAATCACGTAGGCCACTGTTGATTTTGGGTACTTCAACTCGCTGGATATGTCACGTATGGATCGGCCATTTCTGTGATACCCGACGATTACACCTCTCTCGAAATCAGAGAGCTCCGAACTGCGAGGCATCTTGCATGCGACTGGATGCGTTGTTGTTTCCCACACGACATTTAACGGCGGTGGCCGTGACGTGTATCAGGACCGCAGATATCGTCGATTGAAGGGATGTTGAATTACTTGTTGGTAGATAGTGTAGCAGGTAAATTGAAAAATTTATCTTCATGCCTTTAAGTTTCATACTTTCCTGATCCGGGTATTCATGCTAATTTTTTTATTTAGTTGCATATTTTATATAGCACGAGGTAAAGTCAAAAATTCATCTTCGTGCCTTTAAGTTTCAAACATTTCGGATCCAGGTATTCCTGCTAACGTTTTCGATATAACTGCACATTTAATACAGCAAGAAATAAATTCAAAAATTTAGCTTCATGCCTTTAAGTTTCAAACAGTTCAGATCCAGGCATTCATACTAACTTTCCCGATGTTGTTGTACATTTAATATCGCGCGAAGCATGTTTTTTGTTTTCGAATAACGTTTGTCTAAAAATAATAAAATGATATGTATGTCTTTATTTCTTACAGATAACGAAAATCACATCTATTTAACTTTAAGTGTCTTGATCATAATTTAAAATGTTTCGGCAAGATAATGAAACCTCAAATAATACTGAACAGTTCTAAAAGGATATGGCACGCCTTTCGCACGATTCCTTTGTTCTCTTATTTCATTTGTGTCACCACTAAAAATTAAGTGATTTTCAAAATTAATGCCCGGAGCGCGTATGTCAATAAAAATAAATGCACCGAAATTAATTAAATTAATATGCAGTCCTATGTCATACACGCTTCGAAGAATTTTACTTTCTCATAAATATGCTCACGAAGTGATTTAAAAAAATTATTTTGAGTTAGATACAGAAAGACATATTAGTAAGCTGTTCTCTGAGATTCAAAAATCAGCAAAGAGCGGAAATCTCATTTGTCGCCAAAATAAAATTCATTGCTGATGATGTGATGGGTTTTACTTGCTGTATCAAACGTATTCATTTGCAGCAATCTCCTGCATACAACTCGAGCTTTAGTGGCTTACCGATAGCTTCCGCAACTGCCGCATTGTGGAGGGAGGCCTCACGACTAAGAAGGCCTCTAAACCTCTAAACCTCAGAAAAAAACATTAAACAATTTTTAGCAGAAAGGGATTCTACAGCTGGTAAAATAAATAACCAGGATTTTTTTAAAGCATCTTTGAATAAAGTACTAGAAAAAAGGAATTTTTTTCAATAAATTTGTAAAATACTTGGAAACCACCTTTTTTTTAGGGCCACTGGTTCCAGGCTCCACTCAGATGACAACAAAAACAATATCCATGCCTCACCGGGATTCGAACCCGGACCCATCTCGGACGAATGACCGGAAACTATCTTCACGGTTTCAGATTTTAAAAAGTGGAAGGCAGGAAATCAGATATTCTAAACGGCTTGAAGTCTCCCTCTTTACAGCAACAGCAAGAATCCCAATAAATGCATATTAAAAAAGAGAATGTCAAACAATGGATGAAAGTGTTGTAACAATGATGGTAAAGTGTTATTTGTCTGCGAATAACTACGCATCTTTCAGAATATAATGAACTGCAAGGCGTTTTCCGCAGGGATGAAGAAACGAGTCCTGAGTCACTTTTTTTTTTTTGCATCTAAAAAACTTTGAAAATTGCAAAATGTTTAGGGCAATAAATTTTGCAATGTGCGAAACGTTGTAGCATCATGTTCAGTGTGATTTTTTTATATACACCATAGTAAATAATTTAAGTGGTTTCACACTTTTCTGCGCCACAATTCTTAAGCTGACTTAGGGCAAACAGTGGCCATTTCGCTCTAATTTCAGAAACTTTCATTTTGGCCACAAAAAATTATCGCCGATTTTTATCAAACCCCAGTGCCCTATACGTAACACATTTGTGCGTAATACTAGTAACTAGGAAAACGGTAGGGCTGTATGTTTGTGTTCAACAACAGGTGTTTTCGCGTAATGTTTAGCAGTGAATATTCTATGATAACCTTGGTAACTTTGTGATAATATCTTACTAAGTTCCTGATAGTGAACAAGTTGTCCATTTGTACGCACAACATTGCTTGAATGTAAAGAAATATACGAATGATAGTTTATAAGATATATTGCACAGTTTACTCTGGTTAAACATGGAAGAAATACATATTTTTATCTATAAGATGCTCTCTTTTCCATAAAGTGCCACTTTTACGTTTTTATTTCAGTCATTATCACCATCCTACACAGGCGTCGCACATGAGTAAATCCTCATTTTCATCGTAAGAGTTTTGGCACTTCATGTGGTACCATATCATGCAAAAGCTACACTGTACCCACTAAGCTCCACTTTTTTTTTTTTTTTTTTTTGGTATCCCTGTTATAGTTATGTTCACAAAATTCACAATCCCAATTATCGCCCTCCTTTTGCGTGGGCTTGTTTATAAAAACTGCGTATATGAGCTATGTTTTTTTTTACGTTTAAATTAGATCAATATTACGTATCATGAAGTTACCACCTTTAAGTAGGCGATAAATTCATGATACCTCGGTTACTTCTTGACAGGCAAAAAATAATGAAAAACCGGAACTGATGTGTCTATTTGAAGGCCAGCTATCATGATTACAATTCAGAAATCTGCTATTGTACTTTAAATTGTGAAAAACAAAAGTTGTTTTCTAAATCAACATTAATGCCTGAGAAGATTAACTCCCCAAAGCTGAGCATCACGAGTCCGTAGTTAAGCCTCTACACGCTAAAGAATGCTGATAAATGACTTGTAAGTGCATTTTAAAATTAGATATGCTGATAAATGACTTGTAAGTGCATTTTTAAAATTAGATATGCTGATAAATGATTCGTAAGTGCATTTTATAATTAGATATGCTGATAAATGGCTTGTAAGTGCATTTTAAAATTAGATATGCTGATAAATGACTTGTAAGCGCATTTTAAAATTAGATATGCTGATAAATGACTTGTAAGTGCATTCTAAAATTAGATATGCTGATAAATGACTCGTAAGTGCATTTTATAATTAGATATGCTGATAAATGGCTTGTAAGTGCATTTTAAAATTAGATATGCTGATAAATGACGTGTAAAAGCATTTCAAAATTAGATATGCAGATAAATGACTCGTAAGTGCATTTTATAATTAGATATGCTGATAAATGACTCGTAAGTGCATTTTAAAATTAGATATGCTGATAAATGACTCGTAAGTGCATTTTATAATTAGATATGCTGATAAATGACTTGTAAGTGCATTTTAAAATTAGATATGCTGATAAATGACTTGTAAAAGCATTTTAAAATTAGATATGCTGATAAATGATTCGTAAGTGCATTTTATAATTAGAAATGCTGATAAATGGCTTGTAAGTGCATTTTAAAATTAGATATGCTGATAAATGACTTGTAAGCGCATTTTAAAATTAGATATGCTGATAAATGACTTGTAAGTGCATTCTAAAATTAGATATGCTGATAAATGACTCGTAAGTGCATTTTATAATTAGATATGCTGATAAATGGCTTGTAAGTGCATTTTAAAATTAGATATGCTGATAAATGACGTGTAAAAGCATTTCAAAATTAGATATGCAGATAAATGACTCGTAAGTGCATTTTATAATTAGATATGCTGATAAATGACTCGTAAGTGCATTTTAAAATTAGATATGCTGATAAATGACTCGTAAGTGCATTTTATAATTAGATATGCTGATAAATGACTTGTAAGTGCATTTTAAAATTAGATATGCTGATAAATGACGTGTAAAAGCATTTTAAAATTAGATATGCTGATAAATGATTCGTAAGTGCATTTTATAATTAGATATGCTGATAAATGGCATGTAAGTGCATTTTAAAATTAGATATGCTGATAAATGGCTTGTAAGTGCATTTTAAAATTAGATATGCTGATAAATGACTCGTAAGTGCATTTTAAAATTAGATATGCTGATAAATGACTTGTAAGTGCATTTTAAAATTAGATATGCTGATAAATGACGTGTAAAAGCATTTTAAAATTAGATATGCTGATAAATGATTCGTAAGTGCATTTTATAATTAGATATGCTGATAAATGGCTTGTAAGTGCATTTTAAAATTAGATATGCTGATAAATGACTTGTAAGCGCATTTTAAAAGTAGATATGCTGATAAATGACTTGTAAGTGCATTCTAAAATTAGATATGCTGATAAATGACTCGTAAGTGAATTTTATAATTAGATATGCTGATAAATGGCTTGTAAGTGCATTTTAAAATTAGATATGCTGATAAATGACGTGTAAAAGCATTTTAAAATTAGATATGCTGATAACTGACTTGTAAGCGCATTTTAAAATTAGATATGCTGATAAATGACTTGTAAGTGCATTCCTAAAATTAGATATGCTGATAAATGACTCGTAAGTGCATTTTATAATTAGATATGCTGATAAATGGCTTGTAAGTGCATTTTAAAATTAGATATGCTGATAAATGACGTGTAAAAGCATTTCAAAATTAGATATGCAGATAAATGACTCGTAAGTGCATTTTATAATTAGATATGCTGATAAATGACTCGTAAGTGCATTTTAAAATTAGATATGCTGATAAATGACTTGTAAGTGCATTTTAAAATTAGATATGCTGAAAAATGACTTGTAAATGCATTTTAAAATTTAATATGCTGATAAATGACTTGTAAGTGCATTTTAAAATTAGATATGCTGATAAATGACGTGTAAAAGCATTTTAAAATTAGATATGCTGATAAAGGACTTGTAAGTACATTCTAAAATTAGATATGCTTATAAATGGCTTGTAAGTGCATTTTAAAATTAGATATGCTGATAAATGACTTGTAAGCGCATTTAAAAATTAGATATGCTGATAAATGACTTGTAAGCGCATTTTAAAATTAGATATGCTGATAAATGACTTGTAAGTGCATTCTAAAATTACATATGCTGATAAATGACTTGTAAGTGCATTCTAAAATTAGATATGCTGATAAATGACTCGTAAATGCATTTTATAATTAGATATGCTGATAAATGGCTTCTAAGTGCATTTTAAAATTATATATCTGATAAATGACTTATAAGTGCATTTTAAAATTAGATATGCTGATAAATGGCTTGTAAGTGCATTTTAAAATTAGATATGCTGATAAAGGACGTGTAAAAGCATTTTAAAATTAGATATGCTGATAAATGACTTGAAAGTGCATTCTAAAATTAGATATTCTGATAAATGACTTGTAAGGGCATTTTAAAAATTATATATGCAGATAAATGACTCGTAAGTGCATTTTATAATTAGATATGCTGATAAATGACTTGTAAGTGCATTTTAAAATTAGATATGCTGAAAAATGACTTGTAAATACATTTTAAAATTTAATATGCTGATAAATGACTTGTAAGTGCATTTTAAAATTAGATATGCTGATAAATGACTCGTAAGTGCATTTTATAATTAGATATGCTGATAAATGGCTTCTAAGTGCATTTTTAAAATTATATATCTGATAAATGACTTATAAGTGCATTTTAAAATTAGATATGCTGATAAATGACTTGAAAGTGCATTCTAAAATTAGATATTCTGATAAATGACTTGTAAGGGCATTTTAAAATTATATATGCAGATAAATGACTCGTAAGTGCATTTTATAATTAGATATGCTGATAAATGACTTGTAAGTGCATTTTAAAATTAGATATGCTGAAAAATGACTTGTAAATGCATTTTAAAAATTTAATATGCTGATAAATGACTTGTAAGTGCATTTTAAAATTAGATATGCTGATAAATGACGTGTAAAAGCATTTTAAAATTAGATATGCTGATAAAGGACTTGTAAGTACATTCTAAAATTAGATATGCTTATAAATGGCTTGTAAGTGCATTTTAAAATTAGATATGCTGATAAATGACTTGTAAGCGCATTTAAAAATTAGATATGCTGATAAATGACTTGTAAGCGCATTTTAAAATTAGATATGCTGATAAATGACTTGTAAGTGCATTCTAAAATTACATATGCTGATAAATGACTTGTAAGTGCATTCTAAAATTAGATATGCTGATAAATGACTCGTAAGTGCATTTTATAATTAGATATGCTGATAAATGGCTTGTAAGTGCATTTTAAAATTAGATATGCTGATAAAGGACGTGTAAAAGCATTTTAAAATTAGATATGCTGATAAATGCCTTGAAAGTGCATTCTAAAATTAGATATTCTGATAAATGACTTGTAAGAGCATTTTAAAATTATATATGCTGATAAATGACTTGTGAGTGCATTTTAAAATTAGATATGCTGATAAATGACTTGTAAGTGCATTTTAAAATTAGATATACTGATAAATGACTTGTAAGTGCATTTTAAAATTAGATATCTGATAAATGACTTGTAAGTGCATTTTAAAATTAGATATGCTGATAAATGACTTGTAAGAGCATTTTAAAATTAGATATGATGATAAATGACTTGTAAGTGCATTCAAAAATTAGATATGCTGATAAATGTCTTGTAAGTGTATTCTAAAATTAGATATGCTGATAAATGACTTGTGAGTGCATTTTAAAATTAGATATGCTGATAAATGACTTGTGAGTGCATTCTAAAATTAGATATGCTGATAAATGACTTGAAAGCGCAGTTTAAAATTAGATATGCTGATAAATGACTTGAAAGCGCATTTTAAAATTTGATATGCTGATAAATGACTTGTAAGTGCATTTTAAAATTAGATATGCTGATAAATGACTTGTAAGTGCATTCTAAAATTAGATATGTTGATAAATGACTTGTAAAGTGCATTTTAAAAGTAGATATGCTGATAAATGACTTGTAAGTGCATTTTAAAATTAGATATGCTGATAAATGACTTGTAAGTGCATTTTAAAAGTAGATATGCTGAAAAATGACATGTAAGTGCATTTTAAAATTAGATATGCTGATAAATGACTTGTTAGTGCATTTGAAAATTAGATAGGCATCTAATCAATAACTATGTTAAATACTGTTCACTTGCCTCTATTTTCCTTCTTGAAATCCGCTCTGCTACCTGGTATATATAACACCATCACAAAAGACTATTTGATTCCCACCGCACGTTCAATAACTTCTCTTTAAAACGAGCAAAATAACTTACTGACAATCTCCTTGTGTTTTTAGAAGCGACATTTGGTGCCATTTATGTTAAAAAGGTTAAAACTAATTGCATCATGACACGAAGCGTTTTCACGCAGCAAGATCGCTCCCGCCTTGAACAAGTTGGTGCGGTTTTGACGAATTTTCGAACTCAACTTTGTCCTCAGAAAGAAATTGGTTCTTCGTATAGTAGTTTCTTCCCCACAAACTTCTTGCAAGGCAGAGTCGATCTATGTCGGAGTTTTTCCAGACAGAGTTTCTATTTTCACCTACGAGCGCTGGTCTAACGCCGTGACTCTACCTGTGGAGCTGTACGCTTCCATTTAAAAAACCTTCCACGTCAACACAGCATTTTATAGTGCGTCGTACTGACACCACTGCGTTGCTGAGGGTTTGACCTTAACATGACGCAATTATTTTCTCCATCTGCATCCTCCGTATCCATTTTAGATTAACGTGTGCAGAACGTTTATCACCCTCGTATATAAGATTTATTTTCATATAAATAAATCTTATTATATATTTAAATATCTTATCATATAAGAATTAGTCATAGAAGCTAAACACGTTCAACACAGGTAGTGACCATAGATTGGTGACATGTAAGATGTTACCTCAACACTAAACTCGAACGTGGCAAGCTCATAAGACAAGCAAAATGTATTGACATAACCAACTTTAAAAAACACCATAATACCTTCAAGTTGGAACTGAAGAACAGATTCTCTGCTTTAGAAGGCCTAACATCGGAAGAAGTGGATACTTCTGAAGTTAAGAGAAAAGAAACCAAAGCTCTTATGGAAACAGCAACAAAATTACCTGGGTCTAAGAACAAACTGCATGTGAACAAATTATCAGGAAAAACCAAAATGTTGATGCAAAAAAAAAAAGAGAGATGAGGACAATTAAAGAAGATGTGACTTCCAAAGTGGAATATATAGAGCTATGCAAGATGGTACGAAAAATTATCACTGAAGACGTAAGGAAATTCAACTGTGAACTAGTGATCAAAGCATATGAAAACAACCAAAGCCTAAAGATAGCAAAATGACATCTCAGTATGGGAAGAAAACAGATTATGGCACTGAGAGAAGAAGATAGTTCTGTAACAGAAATAGAGGCGAAATTTTGACAAGAGTGAAAAATCTCTACTCCAAATTATATGAAAGGGATGATACATGTACTCCAGACATCATGAAAAGTACCAGTAACAGAGTTCGTCCAGTCCTCCCAGCAGAAGTTGCACATGCAATCAAGAACATGAAGCGGGGAAAAGCTCCAGGAGAAGATGGAATTACTGTAGACATCATAGAAGAAGCAAGTGGAGAAATCGAAACTGTACTCGCCCAAATTTTCACTCGATGCCTTAATGAAGGGAAGATTCCTGAGGATTGGAACAACGCTACAATGATCCTGCTACATAAAAAAGTTTACACTGAGGATCTCGGGAACTACAGAGCTATCAGCCTCCTATCAGTGGTTTATAAAATCTTCACTAAAGTTCTTTCACACCGCTTGAAGGTAACACTGGACATGGCTCAACCGAGAGAACAAGCTCGATTCAGGAGTGGCTACAGCACAATAGATCATATCCACGTACTGAGAGAACTAATTGAAAGAGCGAGGGGATATAAACTTTTTTTGGCATGGCTTTTATCGATTATGAAAAAGCATTTGATTCGGTGAAACCGTCAGCAGTTAAAATGGCTCTGAAATCCTGCGGTATTGAAGATGCATTCCTTAATATTATTAATAATAACATCTATGAAAATGCAAGTCCAAAGATTCGGCTGTTTGAAAATACAACAGACATAAAAAATTGGAAATGGAGTGAGACAAGGTGACTCCACATCTCCCAAGCTCTTCAATGCGACATTGGAAAATGTATTTCAATCGCTGAACTGGGAAAACAAAGGGATAAAGATTAATGAAGATTATCTAACTCACCTTCGTTTTGCTGATGACGGAGTCATTTTTGCAACTACCCCATCAGAGCTGCAGAGTATGATCCCGGAACTTGCTGACAAGAGCAAAGAAGTGGGATCAAAAATGAACTTTCAGAAGGCAAAAGTGATGTTCAATGCTTTTACAAGAAATGAAGATTTATCGATTGATGGAGAAAAGCTGGAGATAACAGACACGTACGTTTATCTTGGACAGCAGATATCAAGTGAGGGTCATATTGATGAAGAAATTAATCGTCGTATTAAACTTGCCTGGAGAGCTATTGGAAGAAACAGCATAATTTATAAGAGCAATATGTCATTATGTCTTAAAAGAAAAGTGTTTAATCAATGCATCCTTCCAGTGCTTGCGTATGGAGCAGAGACGTGGACCTTAACTAAAAGAGACAAGCAAAGGCTGCAGACAAATCAAAGTGGCATGGAGAGGTGCATGCTTGGTGTAACCAGGAGAGATAAGAAGAGTAACTCGTGGATCCGAAAAATGACAAGAGTGGAAGACATCATGATCAGAGTTAAATCCCTGAAATGGCAATGGGCTGGACATACTGCCAGAAGGACAGACCATCGATGGACAGCCGAAATTTTAGATTGGATTCCAAGGGACAGGAAAATACCCAGAAGAAGATACATGGAAGGCGGGTGGATGAAATTCGAAAGTATGCGGGAGTAACATGGAGGAGACTGGCACAAGACAGACCGTAGTGGAGAAAACTTGGGGAGACCTTCCTCCAGCAGTGGATTGATAATGGTTGACAATGATGATGATGATCATATATAATATTATTTGATTTTGTATTTAAACACTGATAAAACAAACGCTTTACCTTACTTAAGTCAAACAGTTGTTACTTTAAAAGTTGACATTTTGTACGAGAAGCAGTTCCAGTCCCTAAACACCTGCCAGAAAAAACGAAAAGCTTAGCATCAGGTTACAAATGTTTAACTCTCAGTTGTCTCTAATTATGAAGGTGACGTGTGTTATACAAGATGAACAGCGTACATTCATGAAAAATGCACTTATCTGTTGTGGAAATGTTTTAATTTTATTCTGCTTTGAACACGCTATTTTTGATGAGTTGCTGCAAGTTAGTAACATTTATGTCTTCCCCAATCGCTTGCTTTGGTCCACTTCTTCTTTTATCAACTATTTAGACTAACCACATGTACAATATTTTTGCCTTAAATTCGGAGGATAAACAAACAGACAGAAAGCGACTCAGTCGTGTTTGCGAATTCACAAGTAAAATATGGGATTTCCTTAAGTAAAGAAAGCGTCCTTAAAAATGTTGGGTTTTTTTTTCAGCCCCAGTGGCGCAGTGGTCTAAGCGATGTCTTCTGATCATTGGTCCGTAAGGGGTCCGGGTTTGAATCCCGGTGAGGCATGGATGTTATGTTTGCCTTACGGCACTGACTCTCTCTCCTTCCCTGGAACCAGTGGCCCTGAATTAGGGACGGGCGACTGCTTATAGCCCATTGAGTTGCTCACGGTGGTCGTTAAATCTAAAATAAAAAAAATGTGTTTTTGAGTATGCTAATATTTAATACATCTTAACTTTCAGAAAGCGAATTAAAATTTATTTCATTAACGATTTTTTAACTTTTCATAAGATGCGATCAACACACAGATGTCTTCGACAACGCTTACTTCGTTCTCTTTATAATTAGTAGAAACTCAGAGGTGCAAAGAAAGCAGAACCTTTCTCGTAAGTTTATAAACAGCTGCTGTGTTCACGTTACAGTAAGTAAGAAGAATCGGAAAATAAAATCACGTCCCGGAAGAAACCAAAGTCAGGCATATTAAAATGAGCAGACATGATACGTGCATTAAAAGAACATTTGCATTGTTTGATTTTGTATTTTATTCCCAAAAGAAATTTAATCCATTGGAGCAGATAATAGGATTCAACTAATCACCTCTAAAGAGCAAAAGCTGTTCTTACATCTTTACGACAACGCGAGAGAAAAATATTGATCGGCTGTATTAGTATTAGTGCTGTGAATTTATTATTTCAGCGATTTCCTTCGCTTTGCATTTTATTTGTGAGCCTATAGTCCTGTGAAGGTATATTTGTTCCCATACTATTCATTGCGTGCCAGGGGCGTAGCAATTCAAAACTTATGAGAGGAGCTCGAGAAGTTCCATACCCAAACCCCGAAAATAATGGATAATTTAGGAGATTTTTTTTTTTTGGAGGTTTAACGACCACCGTGAGCAACTCAATGGGCTATAAGCAGTCGCCCGTCCCTAATTTAGGGTCACTGGTTCCAAGGAAGGGAGAGAGTCAGGGCCGTAAGACAAACACAACATCCATGCCTCACCGGGATTCGAACCCGGACCCCGTTTGGACGAATGATCAGAGGCCAACGTTTAGACCACTGCGCCACCGAAGCGGCGTTTTTATTTAGGATGATCAATTAATAATTAAGCGTTAATTATCAATAACTCAATATTTAGAATAATTATATAAATTCATTAATAAATTAACAATTTTATTGATAATTAAAATACTGATTTACAAAATGTTGATACAAAGCCTTATGTAATGTAGAGCGCTATATATTTATTAAATGTCGTTAATGTAAAATAGAATACTTCTCTCTCAGTATTCAATTTCTCGGAATTATTTACAAAGGCCCAATTCTAAAATTAGTTATTTTATGAAATAGATAACAGTGCAGAATATTGAAAATGTGAAAGTTTTGCTAGTACTTTAATAAAATTGTTCACTGTTGGCCACCCAAAATGCAACACCAAGAAGGTAGAATCCGATTGGCCTGAAAGTCGCAGCATGCGTCGTCCCCCGAAAGGACATGCAAACGATTAGCATTGCAGGGCATAGGCAAATCATGTGCGCCCGGCACGCCGCCGAGATGCACTATAAGAAGGGTGCACAGAAGGCGGGGTGTAAATAGTGGAAGTGTGTTGTGCCGCCGGACCTGTGCGTGGGAAGGTTCCTGATGCCACGACGCAGAATACGCCAGTCATTTCAGCACGTTTCGGAGTTCGACAGAGGACGAATAGTGGCTTATCGCGACAGCGGTTTATCGTACCTAAACATCGGTGCCCGTGTGGGACGACATCCAGTCACAGTAAAGCGAGTATGGATTCGGTGGGTGCAGAAGAGATTGACGGACAGACGTGAGCGATTGCCGCAGCCGTGGCACAGCACCGAATGAGAGGACAGGTATGTTGTGCGGTGGGCATTGACGGCTCACACCGCCACATTCACGAACGTTAGCGCAGGAATTAGGGTGTGTTGCGCAACAATCTGTTTCAGCACGTAACGTTCGACGTCGTCTGCAGAAGCGGGGACTTGTCGCACGGCGCCCATTGCTCCGATTACCATTGACGTTACACCACCTGCGAGTGCGGCGGCAGCGGGCCGTTGAACGCCGCACCTGGACTACGGAATGGCACGACATTGTCTACGCCGACGAAACCCGCTTCTGCCTGCAACACCACGATGGTCGGATCCGCATGTGGCGGCACCGTGGCGAGAGACTGTATGACGCCTGCATTATGCATCGCCATACCGGTCCGTTGCCTGGCGTTATGGTTTGGGGCGCAATTGGATATGACAACCCGCACCCCTCTGTTACGCATCGCCGGTACACTCAACAGCCACCGCACCATCTCCGACGTTTTGGAGCCTGTAGTCCTCCCTTACCTGCAGGACCTGCAAGCGGCCACGTTTCAACAGGACAATGCGCGCCCGCACGTGGCACGAATCGTGCAACCATTCTTCACGGCCCACCAGGTGTCACTGCTGCCGTGGCCTGCCTGTTCTTCCGATATGTTGCCCATCGAACACGTCTTGTCGCCGATCAACAACCGAGTGGCCCGGCAAGCACGACCCGCGGCTACGCCTGATGAACTGTGGCAACGTGTGGAAGCAGCCTGGACCGACATACCCCAAGAACACACCAAAAGCCTCTTTCGTTTGATGCCGCGACGTCTAGCGGCCGTTATTGCCAGCCATGGGGTCCACACGAACTATTGATGTCTGCGTGCTCCGAAAGTCGCACGGTCCTGTAAGCTCAATCGTTTCATCTTTGTATCTGTTGTTATGTATCCAGTAAATCTGGCTTTGCTATCTGGTGTCCTTCTTGGTGTTGCATTTTGGGTGGCCAGCATTGTACTTAGCGGCAATGTACAAGGTAACTGCGCTTCGCTACCATTGCCTTCAAAATGTGGATCCTGTATTTAGAGCTACTCATCGATGAATGTTCTGCATGCAAGTCGAGAATTAGACATTGTGTTTTTAAGATACATTTTCTGGAGCTTGAGAGTAGAAAATGTACTTTCGGGAGTGGCTGTTGAGACAGGAAGCGTTAATACAATTTTTAGTAATTTCTTGATATTGAGGAAACAAAAACAACAACAAAAAAACAGCAGCTTCACAGCTTGATAAGGATTCTATCGCAGTGGTTTGCCTTCCCTCATGTCTTATTGTTAATAAATGCATCTTCCAGGAGTGTGAGCGACAGCTAGTGAACTCTGCGAGTGTGTTGCTTGCACGTGTTAAGATGTACCAATAAAACGAATTCAACGGGATTCGAAAAATCTACGACTTCGTTGGGGATAAAAATGCGATTTGAGTCAGTTTTGTATCTGTTTTTCAGATTCATCTTCATATTTTTAATGAACAAGATTTAAAATTCGGAAAAAGAAATATTGTGTTTCGGCTTTCAAGAGAAAAAATGTGCCTTGCTATCCAATGGGAGGGGCTCGAACCTTCCTTTCCTACGCCAATATTGCGTGCAACTATTCTATTTTCCTCTCGTGTGGCATGTGCAGAGCTTTGTTGAAAGCGAAATTTGAACAATAAAATACTGAACTGATTTAAGGCTATTTATTTTCTTTTACGAACAAATACCAATTCGTCTCACTAAAGGGCGCCATTTTCAGAATTAACTGTTCTTGTAATGCCTTCCTTCCCTTCACAGTCGCTTTTTCTTGAAGGATTTAACGATAATTAGCCGCGAGTTCTTAGAGTTAACTTTCCACCCACAGAATTTACTACTGCATTTTTCTCATATTACACCTTATTGCCATTCCCTCAGAATTTAGTGTCTCCTTGCCCCACCTTTTCTATAGTAAAACGTTCCACGGTCCCTGAGAAATTTCTGTAACCTTTCCTACTTTTTAAATTTAAAAGCTGCTTCCTCGGAATTTACAGCTCTTCTGCTGACTTCTAAATTTTTATCATAATATATCTCTCTTTAGAATTTGCAACTCTTTTGTTGCATACTCCAGTTTGATAAGGAAATTTATTCCTTTTCATTGTGACAACCAGCCCCTTAGGAAGATCTTCTTTGCACCCTTGTTGCTTTATCATCTATACTAAATTTACTTGTCGCATCCAAAAGATTTAGAAAAGTTGACTTAGAAATTTTTCTGCTTCCATTGCCTGTGGCTTAGAATTTACAGCAGCACTGAGCATTTCTTGTTTCACATTCCCCCTCCTAAGAAAATGTGGTGGGGTTCTCTCTTTTGCATTCCTTGCTTCCTACTTAAAATGTATATGAGGCTTTCTTAGAACTTTCAGTTCATGTTGCTGACTTTCTAGAATTTGTAGCGAAATTTTCTGCTCTCTTAGAAAATTCTTCCACTGCCTTCAACATACCTACAACATCCCTGAAAAATGCAGTCGCCTGTAGGCAAGCCTATGGAACAGCTGAGTCAGAGAAGAAATGATATGACAACTTTGGTCACATTCAGGGAGCGTTTAAGAAGATATAACTGTTTTTCGTGATTCTGTGCGATGACTGGGGATATGTAAAAGGAATAATAGGCTGATACTTAGAAAATCGCTTGTTTATAAGATTCTAACAATTTACAGTACAGGCCAGTGCCGCTCTTGTGGCACAATGGTCTAAGCGCTGACTTCTGATCATTCATCCGACATCGAATCCCGGTGAGACATGGACGTTTTTTTTTGTTTTGTTTTTTTGTCTTACGGCACTTGCTCTCTTTCTTCCGTGGAACTGCTTATTAAGCCTATTGAGTTGCTCACGGTTGTTTTCCTAAACCTTCCGAAAGAAACAAGAAGAAATATGTAAATCTAATGACAATTGAAATTGAATGTATATGTATGATAAAAGCGTGGGATTATATACAGTTTAGGGCGATCATAAAAAGTTAACAGAATCTAGTTGTACATTATATGGTATTTAGAAGATTTTGTTGTGATTTGAATGTCTAAAATACTTAAATTACGTTTATATTGTTGAAATATATCTTATATTAATATGAGAGAACGAACGGTGTTTTGGCTCGGAAAAAGGCCGTTTTTTAGTTTATTTATATTTTGCAGTAAATAAAAAGTATCAAAAATAAAGTCCTGAATTAAAAATTTGTATTTTATATTGTGTGGGAGAACGGAGATTTAAAAAAAACTACCTTTTAAAGAATATGGCTTTGAATTTTATTCCAAATAACAAAAGTACTGTCTAATAAGAATGATTTTTAATTATTCGTGAACTTGGATATGAGTACAGAAAGGGCGGCTTCCTTTGCTACTTTATTAAAATTTTATAGCAGTCCGCTCAGAATTTTTATTCTGCCGCTCCACTTTTGTAGGATTTATAATGTCTCGATTACAATTTTGTGCGAACCTTATCATTTCCTTCGAATTTTCTACATCCATCGCCTGTTTCTGAGAATTCACAGCGGTTGGCCTTAATTTATTTTTTTCGTTCTGTTTCCTTTAAGAAAATACAGATGTTAGCTATATATTTTTTCACTCCTCTTGCCTGCTTTTAGAAAATTCCAGTGTGCCATTTTCTTTTTCTATTTAAAATTGTGCTCGCTAACTGGGTTTTCTACTGCCTATGCTTATATAAAAATTATTCTGATTGAATTTATCTGTCCTTGTTTTACAATTTCTACCAGCCTGCAGATAATTTTATGCTCCTCCTAGTTCTCAGGGTTAAATGACCCCTGACAACCTGCTTAGAAGTTTGTGCCCCTTTGTCTCCTGTTTTTTTTTTTTTTTTAGTTTACTTATCATATTTGCTTTTAACTCTGATTTCAGTTAAATAAGAAACATGTTTTTTCTGGAACGCATAGCGACTTCGTATGCACGATTTTTAATACTCTTTTCCAGTTGTAATATATATACATACACACGATATCATCAAAAATATTCGGGCACCACAATGATTTGGGACAAATGGCTTTAATTTTTCCAATTAGTAGTTAGTCGAATTGTTAGTCAACTTCAATTTCCCGTAGATCCCGACAAGAATGTCTCGCCATTCGTCCTGCAAACCTGCTGCCAGAGTGGAGAGCGAAAATGGTCGTTGTGATCGATTTCGTATCCGTAGCTCCAGTTCATCCCAGAGGTGTCCTATAGGATTAAGATCATGACTCTGAGCAGCCAGTCTAACAATTAAACCTCATTTTCAACAAACCAGTCTTGAACACTCGGTGCAGTGTGGTAGGGAGCTCGTTCGTGTTGGAAGAGACAGGAGTCGTTTCCATAATACTGTCGCATTGTTGGTAGGGCAGAATTATCCAGAACGTCGAAGTAAACTTCAGAGTTCAAGGTTTCTGGTATAATAAACAACGGGCCGAGTCGCATCCACGAAAATCAATTCGGTACCGTGACGGATACTCCGCTAAACTTAACAGTTGTGTGAACACAGTCCGACGAAAATCGTTCGCCGGGATATTGCTAAATCCAAACACGCACATCAGTCTGGAAGAATAAGAAGCGTGACTCATCGCTCCACAGAACAGCTTTCTAGTCGCTCACAGTCCAGGAACGTCGGGAGGCACACCACTCCAAACGGCGCATTGCATTCCTGTCAGTGATGTGTGACTTGTGTACCGCTGCTCTACCATAATAACCCATAGAGTGCAACTCTTCCTGCGGATAGTTATGGTACTAACCGAGCCATTACAAGCATTGACTATTTCAACAGCAATGGAAACGGCAGAGAAAAGACAGAATTTCTAAAGATTTCTTACCATGGTTCTTTTTGACGTACCGTCAGTTAGTGCGGCCTCGATGAACGATTTCTTTGCTGTAGTTGCACCGTCTAGTATCAATCTCTTCACAACATCACTTACAGTCCATTTTGGTATGTTTAGTTTAGTTGCAATTTTCCGTAAGGAATCTTCACTTAAATGACATCCTATGACCAGCCCACGCTGGAACTCGGAAAGTTCATGTCCATGCGGTATCATATCTGTTTCAACGTTACTGACAACAGAGCAGAACATCTCAGCTTTATACATGAACCTACCCACTCACCTTTTACACATTCCTATATACATATATATACACTGAGTGTTTACTTTATTATGACGACCCCCTCAGTACTTCGTTGGGCCATCTTTTGCCTTTAATACTGCGTCGATTCTTCGTCGCATGGACTCCACGAGATGTTGATAGGTGGTATGTGGAATCTGAGACCATGCTTGATAAATAGCACATTCCAAGAGTATGAGATTGCAGGGTTGTGGATCCAGCTCTCTGATGGCTCGTTCAACTTCATCCCACAAATTCTCAATGGGGTTGAGATCTGGAGATTGTGGTGTCCACGTAAGCAAAGTAAACTCACCGGCATGTTCCTGAAACCAATCCTGTACAATACGATCACTATGGCAGGACGCATTATCTTGTTAAAAGTAGCCATCGCCATTGGGATAAACCATCCACATGACAGGATGCACTTGGTCCGCAACGATGTTTAGATATGATGTGCCAGTCAGACGTTGATCAACACGAATTAAAGGGCCCAAACCATAACATTGCCTCCACCAGCTTGAAGGGTTGTAGCAATGCATTTGGGGACCATGCTTTCGTGCTGTTTCCACCAAATTCTCACTCGGCCATCGGCATGGTACAACTGAAAACGTGATTCATCGGACCACATAATTTGTTTCCAATTATCGACTGTCCAATCCTTGTGGTCCTGTGCTCACTGGAGACGTTTTATCTTGTTAACTGCAGACAGCAAAGGTGTTCGAACAGGCCTTCGGCTGCCATATCACATCCGATGCAGTGTACGGCAAACAGTGCGTGCAGAGATTATTTGAGAGGATCCTTGATTACGATGGTCTGCAATTTGCTGCACTGTTGCCCTTCTGTTGTCTGTTACCAGTTTGGACACTCTCCGTTCCCCCCGAGGAGTCACTAGTCAATGACGACCACACGCTGCACGTAGAGACCCAGTTTTATGGCGGACAGTCCAGTCTTTAAACACTTTAGCAACAGCTGCTCTGGAACATTTCACGAATGCGGCGGTTTTGGTGATACCCGCTCCATGGCTCCGAGCTCCTACAATCATTCCACGTTGAAAGTCCGTCAAATCTCATTTTTTACCTATCTCGCCCCCCAAAAATCACTTCTACTACTGTCGCAAGCACTATGCTTTCCTTTTTTATACTAGCCTCGCCCTCTGGCGGCAACAGCGTGCAGCCGTAGTTCATTTGCTTAAAACTGTCAGGTGGTCATAATAAAATGGCCACTCAGTGTATACTATATCGACAAAACTCACCGTACACCTAGAAGAGAAACACAACATATCATTTATTGACATATAATAGTACGGTGTCGGTCCACCTTTTGCCTTAATGCATGCACTGACCCTTCGAGACATGCTTTCGACAAGGTTTTGGAACACAGCGATAGGTATGCGCTTCCATTCAGTAGATAATGCTGCCGCTAATTGTTGCTTACTAGTAGACCTTGGTTCCAAACTTCTGATGTGGCGCTCTAATTCATCCTATAGGTGCTCTATGAGATTAAGTTCAGGTCTCTGTGCTGGCCAGTCCACACACGATACGGAATTATTGTCAAACAACGCCGTAACAGTCCTTACTTTATGGCTCGGTTCATTTCTCTGCTGGTACCAACAAGACTCTGCTCCATAGTGTTGCCACAGAGTTGGTAGGGCATAATTGTCCAGAATACCGAGGTGGAGTTGCTGGTGAACAGGTTTGTCCACGATAACCAATGGGCCGGGACCATACCACACAAACCACCCCCACACGAGCGTACTGTCAGCTCCAAACTTGACCGTAGGAACAGTACACTGCGGTTAATAGCGTTTCCCCGGCTGCCGCCAACCCACACACGGCCACCAGACTGATGGATCGTGTATCTGGATTCATCAGTCCATAGGACCCGTTTCCAATGATGTACAATCCACGATAAATGTTCTTTACACCATGTTAAACGACGAGTAGCATTACGAGTGGAGATGAAAGGCTTATGAGTAGCCGCACGACAACGGTAACCCATGGCATGGAATGAAGTTCTCTGCGAATGGTACGTGTACATACCAATGCTGCAGCATTTTTACTCACCATTACACTTAGGTCTTGTGCAGGAATCAGTCGATTAGCTGTAACGCCTCTCCTTAGGCTTCGACGTCCTCTATCACTTATTTTCTTCAGTCTGCCGGTACGTTTTGCTGCTTCAGGCACGCCATGTGTCTTCCACTTATTCAGTATATCCAAAAAAGTTGATTTGGGTATGTTTAAACGCCTCTCGGTTTCTCTTATGGACAACCCACTAATATGACACACAGTAATCTTTTCTTTTTTCAAAGTCAGTTCTCTTCCGCCGCGACATTTTCATTCAACCTCACAGTGCGATAGGACCGCCGTTAGCTGCAGGCTTTTTTTATACCGTTTGCACCTGTACCGCGCATCTTAACAACCCAGCGGATCCGTTCATTTGCTTTTGAAGGAGGGTCTGGTGACGGAGGCATGGGTGGTGTGTTTGTCTTGCGGCACTGGATATCTCTCCTCACTGGAACCAGTGACACTATAAACCTGGACAGGCGATTGCTTATATCACTTTGAGTTGCTCATAGTGATCGTTAGATCCGCAAACAAACAAAAATCAGAGGGAGGTTTCCTCTCTGCAAAAAAGACTATATCACACATGATGTTAACTAGCCATCAACCAGGCAAAGTAAAAAAACAAGAAATGTGACACCGCATGTTTTGGTTGTAATGAGCATGTCTTTTGAATCCGTTCTGACGCGAATTAAATTTCACAGAGCTAATCAAAGTCAATAAAACCGGTTCGGAAAACGACCAACCTGTTTCTACAATTGATAAAACATCCACAAATAGAAACATATACTTAGTTCCACCAGCGGCTAAAAAGCATGTTACGAAAATTAAGAAATGGCGCACAACAAGTTTCTCATAGCACAAGGAAGGTATCAGAGACAAAGAGATTTTCAAGTCGAACAGTCAAAAGAATAAATATAGAAGGAAACGTTATATAAGTTTACGTTTGCTAGCGGAAAAAATCTGCATAATGGGAAAGTTGAAAGAAGGCGAAAAATGTTCTTCATGGAAAAAAGCTGTGCTAAGGAAAAATAACTTTTCAAACAAGTAGCCCGGAAGCAGAGATCGCGAAAAAAAAAAAGTTCCGACCTTTACTCACCTACCGGGAAATATTTGCATTATTTAAAGAGGATAATGCTCAACATCTCTATTGTAGCGAATGGCATACAATAAAAAAGAAATTTCTCAATAGTGTTTTTAGGAGCGGCAATACAGCTGCAAACTGTAAAACACAAACACCACCTACCGACAGAAATGTAAACTACAAACTTCTTCATATACTAGCTTAAGTTTGCGACAAAGTAAATGACATTTGCTGTTGAAAGACGTTTTTTAATCGGACATGCAGAAACAGAGATATTGAGAAAAATAGATTAAGACTTTGCGACCCTAGCGAAGAAATTGTGCATTATTTCGGGAAGAAAATACGACACAAAATTTGCTTACTTAGAAGTATCTGACCGAAGAAAAGTTTTTCAATCTGGTGTTTAGTCACGAAGATATTTTGCTGTAAACGAAAACGTGAACTTACGCCCTCTGGTGACAGACATGTGTTTAAAGAAACATTTGAAATTATATGAGAAACATTTTCTAGGGGAAACGCTCTCCAACAAAGGAAGAATTTTTTAAATCGGCCTCTTAGAAGCAGAGCTATGGAGAAATATCTGCTATGCATCTACGCCTTCTGGTGGAAAAACCATGCATTATTTTAAGAAGAAAGCGTTCTCGAACGGTTTTTCGGTGTCAGCGGTATCGGTCCACAAAGGAATGTTCTTAATGGAGTTTTTAGGAGTTCAGATTTTGCTGCAAATTCACCAAAAGCAGGAATTAACATTCTCTGCCCATGGTGGCCAAACCGTTCTTTAACAAATTTTAGAAATTACATGTAAAGCATTTCACGTCTCGAGCTGTATGCGATACAGGAAGATTTTTTCAAACCGGAGTTTCAGAAGCAGAGATATCGGGGGAAACGCAAATTTGCCTATACGCTCCCTAGCTGAAAGTCTATGAATTACTTGAAATTTTTGAAATCATATGCAAAACATTTCGCACCGGAAACGCTATCTAACAAAGGAAAAGTTTTTCAAATCGGACTTTTAGAAACAGAGATATTGACAAAAATAAAATGTACGTATACGCCCCCTAAAGAAGAAACCATGAATTATTTTAAGAAGAAAGCATTCCGAAAAGGTTTGTCGACGTGAGTGGTATCGGTCCACTGAAGAATTTTTTCAGTCGAGATTTTAGAAGCTCAGATTTTGCTGCAAATGCAGCAGAAGCAGTAATACATATTTACGCACCCTGGTGACCAAACTGTTTCTTACTAAAAATTACAAATTATATGCAAACGCCTTCCCATCAGGAGTTGTATCCGCCGCAGAAAGAATTTTTCAAAGCCGAGTTGTAGAAGCAGAGATATCTGAGAAAACGCAATTTAATTTTACGCCCCCTAGTGGAAAATCTCTATGCGTAACTTGAAAAAGTGGCTATACCTAAAAGACCCGTCGACATAAATGGAATTGAAAGATAAAATAATTTTGTTTCAATCTGTTGTTTAGAAGCAAATATATGGAATAAAAAATAATTTAAATTCGACATCTGCGTTTACGCCCTCAAGCGGAGAAATTGTGGATCATATAAAAATACGAAATGAAGGATCATCTTTCGCACATTTCACGCTTCCTAATGCAAAAACAATTTTTGAAATCGACTAATAGTTGGAGAGGAATGGTGTCACGGGCGGACGGACTAACAAACCAATAACAAAAGCACAATCTTTTTGTACAAAAGACGTGCTAAAAAGAGAAACGAGACGGCAATAGTTAGTTGTTGGTAATTGCTGTTCTTGTGTTGTGGGGAACTGCATTATATGTACATGTTTAGATATTAATTTTTTGTTTGTGAAGTGTAGACAATTTAAAACATGTCCCCCTGTTGAAAGGAGTAGATCTATATTTCTTTTTTTTTGTTACATGCCTTAAAAGGAAACGGTAATCAGACTCCACCTCGTAAAGAAATCTGGAATAATGAAAGAATATGTGTGTGCGCTGTATGTGTGGCAGCCATGACTCAATGAACAATGTTAGTCATTTCAAAATTTGGCAGACACTTTTTCATTTTTTTCCGAGTGGAAGTGAATTAATTTAAGGCCCGGAAGGACAGCTTGTTGTAAGCGGAAATATTTACCATAGTATGGTATTGTCCCCTGTGTCATGAAGTTCTGAGCGAGACATCTGAGAAACTGTACATATAGACATGTGTGCTTGCGCTGCAGTTAGCGCCGCCGCTAACATGTTTCTCTCACGTGAGCAATACTTTAATTCGATACAAAATCCATTATTTGGATATTGTTATTCTTGCGGTGGTGGCAGTCTGTGTTTGTTTCAAGAAAGAGACTACGTCACTCTCGCGATGCATCCAGTGCTCAGCTACCAGTCTTGATTCTGGTAAACTAACGACAGTCTCGTAAAGAATTCTGAATAATTGTGTTCATTTCATTCCATCTGAAATTGAACATTTATAACTGCACTAGAATTATGAAAAAATTAGAAGCGTAATTTGAGAAAAAAGCAACGTTTAATGGAAAGACGAATAAAGTTTATTGAGAGAGATTTTGAAATTCGCAATGCAGTTTTTACGTATATGAATTCTCAATATACAGGGTATCCCGGCTTAGAAGTATCCAAAGATACACACATATCTTTGAGGATCTATTCGGTTTAGTAATATAATATTTTTTGTTATTATACAAAGTAACTTACCAAGTGTTTATGCAAGGTAGTAAATTTTAATGTGCACACCTTTTGTAGCTCGACAGATGTCAAAACGATACTCAAGCTCTGTTTTCCAACATCTGATGCGTTATTAGATATAACGTTTCAACAATACGCTGTTTCCAGTCGTCCAAATCTTGAACGTTTGTCTGGTATACACAGTGTTTAATAAAGTCACATGCAAAAAAGTTCAATGGAGTCAGATCCGGAGATCTAGGCGGCTGGGCATATTTGGCTTCCTATTCCAATCCAACGTCCTGGAAAAGTCTCGTTCAAAAACGTGGTGGAGCACCATCTTGCTTTAACGTGAAAGCTTGGGGAATCTGTGGAACAGCAAAGATATGCAGCATGTCAGGGAAATTGTGTCCCGTCATTGTTGGCTCTATGATAAAAAAAATAAACCGATGACGCCATTTTTGTGCACTCCTCACCAGACAATAACTTTTAGTTGTCTCTTATTTTCTCGATCACTTGTTGAGGTTTCTCTGTACCCTATATACAGCAGTTGTGTCTCTTAACTTTCCTGTATACGTGAAAGGTGGATTCTCGCTGAATAACAGCAGATCAAGATAACTGGGATTGGCATCGATACGGCTGTTCATCTGAGCAGCGAAATCAATTCCGATGCGATGATCATCTCGCTTACGGTGTTAAAGAAATTGAATTTTGTACGCACATAAGCGGAGTTATTCGTGAACAATTTCATCGTGCAACCGATCCACAGTCTCATCGGTCACACGCTTTTTAGCTCGTCTTTTGTAAAAAAGAGCGAGCTTATGTTACCAGTTTGTCCGTCTGTCCGCCTGTGGACACCAAATCTCTGCAACTATTAGACCGATTTGGAAAATTATTTTTACATTGAAAAGCTTGAAACGTGCGAATGATGATCCTCCATTTCCTTTTTTGTTTTGTTTTTGTCATGTACAATTTCGCCGCTACAGGGCGTGAATGCAGATGATATCGTATTTAAAATACATTGAATTCTATATAATCATCATCATCATCATCATCATTGTCAACCATTATCAATCCACTGCTGGACGAAGATCTCCCCAAGTTTCCTCCACAACGGTCTGTCTTGTGCCAGTCTCCTCCATGTCACTCCCGCATACTTTCGAATTTCATCCACCCATCTCCTATGCGGTCTTCTTCTGGGTCTTATCCTGTACCTTGGAATCCTATCTAAAATTTCGGCTGTCTATCGATGGTCTGTCCTTTTGGCAGTATGCCCAGCCCATTGCCATTTCAGGTATTTACCTCTGATCATGATGTCTTCCACTCTTGTCATTTTTCGGATCCACGAGTTCCTCTTCTTATCTCTCTTGGTTACCCCAAGCATGCACCTCTCCATGCTTCTTTGAGTTGTCTGTAGTCTTTGTATGTCTCTTTTAGTTAAGGTCCACGTCTCTGCTCCATACGTAAGCATTGAAAGGATGCATTGATCAAACACTTTTCTTTTAAGACATAATGGCATATTGCTCTTGAAAATTATGCTGTTTCTTCCAATAGCTCTCCAGGCAAGTTTTGTACGCCGATTGATTTCTTCATCAATGTGACCCTCACTTGATATCTGCTGTCCAAGATAAACGTACGTGTCTTTTATCTATAGCTTTTCTCCATCAATCGATAAATCTTCATTTCTTGTGAAAGCATTGAACATCACTTTTGTCTTCTGAAAGTTCATTTTTAATCCCACTTCTTTACTCTTGTCAGCAAGTTCCTGGACCATACTCTGCAGCTCTGATGGGGTAGTTGCAAAAATGTCTACGTCATCAGCAAAACGAAATTGGGTTAGATAATCTCCATTAATCTTTATCCCTTTGTTTACAAAGTTCAGTGATTGAAAGACATTTTCCAATGTGGCATTAAAGAGCTTCGGAGATATGGTGTCACCTTGTCTCACTCCCTTTCCAATTTTTATGTGTGTTGTATTTTCAAACTGCCGAATCTTTTCAATTGCATTTTGATAGATGTTATTAATAATATTAATGTATGCATCTTCAATACCGCAGGATTTCAGAGCCATTGTAACTGCTGATGGTTTCACCGAATCAAAGGCTTTTTCATAATCGATAAAAGCCATGCACAATGGAAGTTCATATTCCCTCGCTCTTTCAATTAGTTCTCTCAGTACGTGGATATGATCTATAGTGCTGTAGCCACTCCTGAATCCAGCTTGTTCTCTCGGTTGAGCCATGTCCAGTGTCACCTTCAAACGGTGTGAAAGAACTTTAGTAAAGATTTTATAAACCACTGATGGGAGGCTGATAGGTCTGTAGTTCCTGAGGTCCTCAATGTCACTTTTTTTATGTAGCATGATCGTTGTAGCGTTGTTCCAATCCTCAGGAATCTTCCCTTCATTAAGGCATCGAGTGAAAATTTGGGTGAGTACTGTTTCGATTTCTCCACTTCTTTCTTGAATGATGTCTACAGTAATTCCATCTTCTCCTGGAGCTTTTCCCCGCTTCATGTTATTGATTGCATGTGCAACTTCTGCTGGAAGGACCGGAAGAACTCTGGTATCGGTACCTTTCACGATGTCTGGAGTACATGCATCATCAATTTCATGTAATTTGGAGTAGAAATCTTTCACGCTTGTCAAACTTTCGCCTCTACTTCTTGTTACAGAACCATCTTCTTTTCTCGTTGCTATAATCTGTTTTCTTCCCTTGCTGAGATGTCCCTTTGCTATCTTTAGGCTTTGGTTGCTTTCAATTGCTTTCCTCACTAGTTCACAATTGAATTTCCTTACGTCTTCAGTGATACTTTTTTGTACTGTCTTGCATAGCTCTATATATTCCACTTTGGAAGTCACATCTCCTTTAGTTGTCCTCATCTCTCTTCTTTTTTGCATCAACATTTTGATTTTTCCTGATAATTTGTTCACATGCAACTTGTTCTTAGACCCAGCTAATTTTTTTGCTGTTTCAATAAGAGCTTTGGTTACTTTTCTGTTAACTTCAGAAATATCCACTTCTTCCGATGTTAGGCCTTCTTAAGCAGAGAATCTGTTCTTCAGTTCCAACTTGAAGGTATTACGGTGTTTTTTAAGGTTGGTTATGTCAATATACTTTGTTTGTCTTATGAGCTTGCCCCGTTCGAGTTTAGTGTTGAGGTGCATCTTACATCTCACCAATCTATGGTCACTACCTGTGTTGATTTTGTTTAGCATACTGCAGTCTTCTATGACGAATTTTTTGTTACACATAATAAAATCAATTTCACTTGTCGTCCTATTTGGATGTATCCATGTCCATTTCCTGTGTGGCTTTTTCTTGAAAAAGGAGTTCATGATGAAAAATCCTTCTGCCTCTGCAAACTCTACGAGCGTATTTCCACGCTTGTTTCTATTGGCGTGACCAAATTTACCTACTGAAGTTTTATTCTGTTGCTGTTGCCCTATTTTTGCATTGAAATCTCCCATAATTATCTTCAAGTACTGCTTACCTTTATTATTTAGATGACGAATTTCGTCATAAAATTTTTCAATTTCTTCTTCAGGATGACTTGTGGTGGGTGCATAAGTTTGAATAATCTGAGCCTGGTATCTTCTCGAGAGTTGGATAACAAGTCGTGCAGCTCTGTCAGAGGAACTTTCAACTTCTACAACTTTATCCTTCAGTTTGTTGTTTATTATAAATCCAACACCACTAGTTCAGATAGCGTTTCCGGCGCAAAATTTTTATCACATAACTTCAAAATTTTCAATTAATTAACAGACGTTCCGCTAGGGGCGTAAATGAAAATTGGGTTTTCCCCTATATCTCTGCTTATAAATCCCCGATTTCGAAAAATTATTTCTGTGTAGATGCAGCTCTTGATGGGAAATGCTTTGTGTATAATTTCTAATTTTTGATAAAGAATGGTTTGGGCACCAGGAGGCGTAAGCGTTTATTTCTGCTTCCGATGTATTTGCAGCAAAATCTGGCTTCTGAAAACTCAATTGAAAAAATTAGCTCGTGGACAGATAGCGATCACCTCGTAAAATCCTTTCAGAATAATTTCTTCTTAAAATAATCTATAGTTTTTCCGCTAGGGTCTTGGATATATGTACATCTTATTTTTGCCGATATCTATGCTTCTCAGAGTCCGATTTCTTTGTTGGAGAGGCTTTCAGCTCCGAAATGTTTTACATGTAATTTCAATTTTTCTTAATGCGCAAGTCTGCCAACAGATGGCGTAAGTTCACGTTTGCAGTATTATGTATCGGACTAAATGCCCGAAAGAAAATCTTCTTTTCCGGTCAGATACTGTTAACTACGCAAATTCTGTGTGTGCATTTTCTTCCTGGAATAATGCATAAATTCGCCGCCCCGGTGGCGCAGTGGTCTAAGGCGTTGGCCTCTGATCATTCGTCCGTAAGGGGTCCGGGTTCGAATCCCGGTCAGGCATGGATGTTGTGTTTGTCTTACGGCACTGGCTCTCTCCCTTCCCTGGAACCAGTGACCCTAAATTAGGGACGGGCGACTGCTTATAGCCCATTGAGTTGCTCACGGTGGTCGTTAAACCTCCAATAAAAAAAAAAAAAAAAAAAATGCATAAATTCCTCGCTAGTTGGTACAAATTTTAAACGGCGGATGTCATATGTCATTTACGTTGTAGAACACTTTAGGCTAGTAGATAAAGAGATTTATAGTTCACAGTTCTTTCGCTAGGTGGTATTTGGGTACTTATTTTTGCAACTGTATCTCCGCCTCTAAAAATACTATGATGAAATTTCTTCTTTACGGTATGCCATTCGCTACTTAAGAGACGTGGAGCATTATTCTCTTTAAATAATGCAAAAAGCTCCTGCTAGGGACGTAATCGTTGAAATCATTTTTTCTCTGTCGCTGCTTCTGGGTTACTTATTTGAAAAGCTTTTTTCCTTAGCATGGATTTTTCCATGAAGAACATTATTCGCCTATTTTCAACTTTTCCATTATGCAAAATTCTTCCGCTAGAAGGCGAAAAGTTACATCATGTTTCATTTTCTGTATTTCATTTTCTAACTGATCGATGTGAAAATCTCTTTGTCTCTGACACCTTTTTTTTTTGGGGGGGGGGGGATTAATGACCAACGTGAGCAACTTAATGGGCTATAAGCAGTCGCCCGTCCCTAATTTAGGAACAATGGTTATAGGTAAGGGAGAGAGCCAGTGCCGTAAGACAAACACAACATCCATGCCTCAACTGGATTCGAACAAGGACCCATCACGGACGAGTGATCAGAAGCCATCGCTTAGACCACTGCGCCACCGGGGGCTGCCTGATACCTTCCTTGTGCTGTGAGAATCGTTTTGTGAGCCATTTGTTAATTTTCGTTACGTACTTCTTAGGCGCTAATGGAAGTAAGTAGCTCTTTCTATTTCTGAAAGTTTTATCAATTGTAGATAATTCTTAAAAAATATATTTTCGTTACAAAATATATTTTTTCAAATATATTTTCGTTACGTACTTCTTAGGCGCCGCTGCTTATAGTCTAACGGCAAATTATATTTTCGTTGCGTACTTCTTAGGCGCTAATGGAAGTACGTAGCCCTTTGTATTTCTGAATGTTTTATCGATTGTAGATAATTCTTTAAAAATATATTTTCGTTACAAAATGTATTTTGTTAAATATATTTTCGTTACGTGATTCTTTGGCACCATCGGGACGGCCTGATACCTTCCTTGTGCTATGAGAAACTTTTTGTGAGCCATTTGTTAATTTTCGTTACGTACTTCTTATGCAGTAAAGGACGTAAGTAGCTGTTTCTATTTCTGAATGTTTTATCAATTGTAGAAACCGTTTGCTTTGCTAACCGGTCCCATTAACATTTAATATCTTTAATAAATTTAACTCGCTTGAGAACGTATTCAAACGACGTGCTCATTACAACGAAAATTCGGTGTCATCTTTCTTGTCTTGTCTGGTGTCGTTAGTCATGTCCCTGTTCTGGAACCAAAGGTTCTAAACTTGGTAAGGGAGACCGCTTATAACAGTAGGAGTTGCTCATGGTCTTCGTTAAATCCTAAAACCAAACCAGAGTTACTCGCACACAAATTGCATACAAACCTAAACTGTTCGTGGTTATCAGGGGTCTTCGTTAAGTTTGAAAACAAAACCCGGTTTTCTTCACTCACAGATTGCATACAAACCCAAACATTTCGTAGTTAGCAGGATCTTCGTTAAGTCTTAAAACAAAATTCGGTTTATTTCATACACAGATTGCATAGAAACTTAAACCTTTCGTGGTTAACGGTGTCTTCCTTTTAGTCTTAAAACAAAACTCGAGTTTAGCCGGGGCCCGTAGGTGTCCGGACTTTAGTTCAAGATGTGATATAGGAGCCCACTCGGGCTTGGGGTGTGCCCGGATCCGTTTCCGGGCTTTTTGTCATAGCCTGGGCCCATGCTCATCTTTACACTGAAGTGCCAAAAGTCATAGGATACCTACCTAGTATCATATAGGACCTCCTTTAGCCCGGCAAAGTGCAGCAACTCGACGTGGCATCGATTCCACAAGTAGCCGGAAAACTTCAGGAGTGACGTTGAGCCATGCCCTTTTAACAGCCGCCCTGAGTTTCCTGATAATTGTAGGTGCAGGAATCGTGGGTGCGAATGGACCTTTCCACCTCGTCCCATAAGTACTCTGTCGGGTTCATGATGGGCGAACGTGGTGGCCACACTATCTGTCGGAATTGTCCAGAACTGTCCTACGTGAATAAGGAAAAAATGAAACATATTGTTTTACTCCTAGTTATATTTTCATAATCAGATAAGGATGTTGGGGCTTCCGTTAATATCCACCCTCCCCTCCCCTCCCCCCCCCAAAAAAAAGAGAGAGAGAGAGAGAGAGAGAAAGAATTATTATTATTATGTGCATTATATTCAGGTAAATAATGTCCTTCAGTTTCTTTTCCAAGTGTATCAAGTTAATTCGTTTACCTCGACTCACTTTCATGTTTTTAGGGAATAACAGAAAATTCCCATTTTCATATTGTAGCTAGCAGAACTTTATAAATTTTAGTCACCAGAAAAATTTATACTTTTTCCTTTCATCATATGTAGGAAGTATTATATAGTTGTTACTTAAAACACTTATAAATTTTTGAGTTACGAAAAGCATGCCAAAAATGAAATTAACAATAATTAAGATTTTTACTTTTTAGGCGAAGAACAAAAGAGAGACTAACCGCTTAGTTGCGCGTTTCCCGTTGCTTTAGTTACTTCGGCCATCAGTGTTAAATACAGTTTATTGAAAAAATGAAAGAAGTTGCATACAAATCTAAACTTTTCGCTATGAACGAGGTCTTCCTTAAGTCCTAAAAAAAACAAAAAAAAAACATATACTTCACACACAGATTACATAGAAATCTAAACTTTTTGTGGTTAGCGGGATCTTCGTTAAGTACTAAAACAAAACCCGAGTTATTCCACCCACAGATTGCATACAAACCTAAAGTTTTCGTGGTTAGCGGGGTCTTCATTAAGTCCTGAAACAAAACCTGAGTTATTTCACACACAGATTGCGTACAAATTTAAACTTTTCGTGGTTAGAAGGGTCTTCCTTAAGTGTGACAACGAAACCCGAGTTATTTCACATACACATTGCATACAAACCTAAACTTTACGTCGTTAGCGGAGTTACTCTCAACAAAATCTCATTCGCTGTAGATAACACCAATATAGAGGTTTACAAGGAAAGTCCGTGATCAGGCCAATAGGGCAGTTAGCGATTTACTTCTTGTGATTTACTTCTTGTGCAGTAGTATAGGAAACCACCTACGGCGCACATAATAACACCACGAAGGATCCCCTCGTCCCCTTTTTGGAGAGGTTGAGGGGGCTATCGTGGCCCCTTTGCAGATACGGCAAAAAAGTAAATTACAAACTAGTTCAGTGAGGCAAAAATAATACATAAATGTTTTTGTGCCATAACAAAAGATGGAAGGGGAATCTCCAAATGCGAGAAAAGCGAAAACCTACCTGAGTCGCTGTGTCCGAAGCATATTTACAAGAATTTTAAAAGTGCTTTCTGCTCCGTCGTCAGAATACAAAAATGATATTCCTGGTCGGTATGACAACACTTCATGAACCAGTGACGGGAGGTCGAAAGCTTTGCGACGTATGCAAGTTAATTTGATGTGCATACGGTTTTCCTATTGGATCAGTGTTTCATTACTTTATGCCATTTCTCCTTGTCGCAGTGTATTTTTACTGTATTGGACATAAAAATCTGATATTGAATATATCAAGGAACTGCGTTTTATTTCAGAACAAGGACTGTTGATAAGATTTGTATGAAAATCTTTCAGTTGTGCTTTCATTTACTTAGAACTTACCAGTTTAGATAAGTTCTAAGTTCTTGTCTGAATATTCTGCCGTTGCTTCCGGATGTTGTGATTTTCTTGGGGCCACATTCCCGGTCCCCTTTCATCTTTCCTTATGGGACAAAAACATTTTTGTACTATTTTTGCCTCGCTGAACAAGTTTGTAATTGACTTTTTTGCCCTATCTGCAATGGGGGGCATGATTGCCCCCTCAACCTCCCAAAAGGGGACGAGGGGATCCCTCGTGGTGTTATTGTGTGTGCCATAGGGGGTTTCCTATACAACCGCACAAGAAGTAAATCGCTAACTGCCATAGTTCGTGAGATATTGGCCTGATCAAGTACTTTCCTTGTAACCCTGTATACAAATTTCGTCTTAAACGTTATAATCTGTACTTTTAACTAGTACCAAAATAATGACAGAATACGTAACATAAATATTTCAGATTAAGTCTTGTTCAGCACTGTCGTGTATAACTTTTATTTACAGAAAATTATATATCTCTAGATCACTGCGGGAGCTTCTTATTTTCCATCAGCAAGTAAATCTTTGCACCATATTTACGATTCAACGAAAATCTCAAACTTCCGCATTTCACCAAATCATAAATCTTGTTAGACAGCGCAGATGTTTGACAGGTATCGCTTTTCCAGTGTTACGTTTCCTCCTGATTGTCTTCCTGACTGTTAAAAATTTTTCTCGTATGCATTGAATTTCCATAAAATTCGATTTGATGAGCGCGTTTTACTGTACTTCATGCGAGGCAGATTGATATAAGAATAACGCAATCGGAAGAGTCGTAAATATCCGAATACTCTCTTATCTAGTCTCTTGAACTTATTAATGGAGATGAAAATGGATTTCGAAACAGCCGTTCCACTCGTGATAATATAACTTATACTGCCGGTATCTCATATTTCGAGTTTTCGAGAATTTTCTCGAAGTTATGTTTACTTGTTTTCTGTTTTGAGAATGGATTTCCGATGTTCTTTCAGATTGCTACATTTTTGTAACAATGGATTGTGTTAGCTCAGATGGCCTTTCCTTAATCCTAAGTTTATTTCCATTGTATGTTTGCTTGCTTTGCATAAATTAATGATTTTCTTCGATGGAATCTCTTCGTGTACTAATCATTGCTTCCTACAAGAAAACATCTTATTTCTCCCGAAATCTGATTAATTTTGTCTTTATTATAAATAACACGATGAGCAGATTACCTGCTTGTAATAAATATAACAAAATATTTGTTTCAACTTTTCAGATATGGTTGAAACTTCTCCTTGATTGACGTTCTTATAATAGTAAAGATAATGGTATTTGTACTCAAGTCAAAGAACAGTTTGGTGTAAGAGCTTAAAAGTGCCACTACACAATTCAAAAAGAAGTTACAGTACAAATTGCGCCCTTGTCCTGCTCAAGCATCGTCGTGTAATAGCCGTGAGAATCAGCCTATCATCCATCCTTTCCATACGATCACTCCCATTTTTCTCTGTGGGTGCCAGTGTGTAATAGAGGGAAGCATGAGTTCAAATTTTATGTCGTTTCTCAGGCTATCGAATCCACCATAGATATTGCATCTCAGCAGCTATGTAAGACTGTTTTGGTCACCTTGGCTGTCAACACTAAAGTCTGACTTCCATACAACAAGGTGCTCACAGCCATGACCTTAAAGAATATAACCTGTTTTGCCCTTCTATTTTGTTTCTTAATGACTTACGAGTGGCACACATATTTCTCGCAATTTATTAAGTTTTTTGTGCGGCATTTTTTTTTATTGGAGGTTTAACGACCACCGTGAGCAACTCAATAGCTATAAGCAGTCGCCCGTCCCTAATTTACGGTCACTGGTTCCAGGGAAGGGAGAGAGCCAGTGCCGTAAGACAAGCACAACATCCATGCCTCACCGGGATTAGAACCCGTACCCCTTTCGGACGAATGATCAGAGGCCATCGCTTAGACCACAGCCCCACCGGGGCGGCTTGTGCGGCACTGCAGCCGATGGCGGTGAAGTGTGAGACTTGCTCGATCGTTTTATTTGTGATGATCTTTCATATTAAGACGGGTGTCTTGTACCTACGTCATAGGTAAAGCACATGCCAAGGCGGCAAAGTTTCAGCGAAAAATTTCGTCGGTGTAGCTTAATTGGGAAGGCATTCTGCTCCGGAGTAGAACGATACAACTTCTGTTCCAGCCACTGGCAAATAGCTTTTAAGCTAAATTGGCGCCCGAATGTAAAAAGAATCTCCTGGCCATTGGGCTCTACTAAAAATATGTTATGTTCGTTCCACACATCATCTGGAATGAAAAAAAATTCCTTCTTCTGTACTGAACTTCTTCAAGCGTAGTTTGCCGGCTGACCAGGAAACGTACGATTCAGTCCCAGCCCTTTCACAAGGGGAAGGAGATATGTGAGACGCACCTACCTCAAAGGTGACTCCAGTCAAGATGGCAAAGTTGCAGCGACATACTTCGTCGGTGTAGCTTAATTGGGAAAGCATTCGGTTCCGGAGAGAAGGATGGGGGTTCGACTGTTGCCACCGGCAAATGGCTTTTGCGTTATACAGGGTACTTAATGTAATGGACTTTGATTTCTTTAAAGATGTATAACGAAATAAATTCCTCCGTCATTTTTGGTCTACGCCGGGATTCGAACCCGAGTCCGCATATTCCGGAACAAGTTGCTCTACCAACTGAGCTACGCAGACGTTCATTCTGATTGCTATCTGCCTTTACGTCGTGTGCGTCCTGCTGGCAGGTACGCACATCTCCCCTCCCCCGAAAGAGGGCCGGGGGCATGGCCCACGGGTCAGCCGTGACCATGAATCGTTGCAGGCAGCCATCCACTGTAGAACGTGCACTAGAGAACTCTCAGGCAATCTGGTGTGTGGAATGCAACGTCACACACATTTATTTTTCGAAGCGCTGGAGAAGGGATTCTCTGATTTTTCCTATCTCGCGGTATGGAAATAACATCACACCATTGCGAGATTTTGAACGGTCGGGTCATCCGGAAAGTTCGGGCGCCAATATAACGAAGTAAATTTCTCCGTCATTTCTTGGTCTACGCCGGGATTCGAACCAGAGTCCGCTTATTCCGGAACAAGTCGCTCTACCAACTGAGCTACGCAGACGTTCATTCTGATTGCTATCTGCCTTTACGTCGTGTGCGTCCTGCCGACAGGTACGTCACAGATGTTTTTAAAATTAATTCCTCGTCACTGTGTTTTGCTATTTGAAATTGGTCTTCAGACCCATGAAGGATATATTTGTAAGCAGAAAATAAAGCGGTATCAATGTAAGTGCTGTTGTCGATGGTTATTCCCATGTATTGGGTTGGAAAGAAAGTAATGTACGATGACGAGGTACCCGAATTCGAATCCCCGGCCACGGCGCACAAAGGCCACTGAGATTGCGCAGGACACTGGCACCAGTGGTGTGGTGGGGATGGAACACCCCGTAGCGGCTTTCTAGTACTTTTTTCCCAGCCGGCACGCGTTCCGGTAAACAATATACAGCATAAATTTTCATTTTAAAATGCAAATGTCCTATAATTCTTTTCCAATAAGAAATACAAGAGAAAACTGCAGTTAGTGATTAACGTCAAATGTCTGTTTGAAGGAAGAGTTGATCTCTAAATCCACTCTCACTTGTCAGTCTCTTGAAATTTCTTTTTCTGATGTTAAGGACGTTGACGATGGGATATTACAGGAGTTACGTTCTTGTGATTGCGAATTTAATAATTCTAGTCAAGCGTAAATTCGGAAGTCTGATTTCGACTGACCATAATTCTTTCTTATAATATAAATATGAGAAAGTAGAAAGGGGAGAGGAAGAATGGTGGTGGGGGTAAAGACGGTTTAGGTATTGAAGACATAAAAGCACCGCGTCTACCTGTTATTTTTCAATTGGTACTACACCACTGACCTGCATAACATCAGCAGGCTTACGTCAGTGCCAATTAACCGTCAAAAGGAGGATAGTGTAAGAGCCAGTCAACATGGAAGTAAACAAGGAGTTCATCCGCCATTTTATGCTGTATGAGTTTCGTCGCAGTAGCACCCCTGCAAGTGCTGTAAATAGTATTACCAATGCGCACCCCAATGCCATATCACATCGTCAGTGCTGTCGTTGTTTCGAACGGATTCGAGACGAAAATTCTGACGTGTCAGACCGTCCGAAAGCCAGAATACCCCCTAACAGTGGATATCGATATACTGAAGACCTTAGTGGGGACTACGTGGGAGTAGCCAAACAGATGGGGGCTACCCACACGAGCATTATCACGCAGCTGAATTGCATCGATTTGCGAAGGTGCACAAGAGGGAAGTTTGGGTACTCCATCAACTCCCAGTTGAGTAGAAAGCATATCGCATGACTGCATGTATTTCTCTGCTTGCACGTGACCTAGTTGGACCGTTCTTGAACCGCATTGTGAAAGATGACGAGAAATGTGTCCTGTATGACAATTTCAACTCCCGAAAACCGTGGTTGGACCCAAAAGAGAAGCCCATGCCGACTCCCAAAGCCGGTTTATACGCAGGTAAGATACTGCTGTCTGTTTGGTGGGATATGCGAGGTGTCGTGGTTTTAAGCTACTTCCAGACAACACCACTATCCCTGCCGATGTGTATTGCCTTCAGCTCGACGATCTGCAAGCATCGCTCACGCGGAAACTACCAGCACTGCTTAACGGCAAAAGGTCTCGCTCCATCCTCCTACGAGAGGATGGAGCGAGACCTCACACAGAACGAGTGAACTGTCACAAGATCAGAAACCTAGTGTGGGAACTACTGTCGCACCCAGCTGGTTCCCCGGACAGTACTCCTAGCAGCTACTACGTTTTCCGGCCCTTCCAGCATTTCCTGGACGGACAGTGGTTCACCAACTAGGACGATATTGAACGCGCACTTACTCAATTCTTTGCGTCCAAGTCGCCACCATGCTACAGGAACGGTATCCCATAGTTGCCCATACGATGGGAGCAGGTTGTGGCAAATGATGGCGATCAGTTTCTGGACTGATTTGTATATACGGTAATTATCAATTTTCTGTTGCCTTGCATTTGCAGGCATTACTTTCTTTCCAACCCTATATAGTATCCCCTGTTCCACATCGGCATATTTTCTAATTTCATCCACTCATGTCCCACGTGGTCTTCTTATGAGTCATTTCCTGTACCTGGCTGTACTGTCTTAAATTCCTGTTGTCCATCGGTGTTCAATCTGTTCATTCTTCTGGCAATATGTTCAGTCCATTGCCATTTCAGGGATTTTATTCTAATCATAATGTCCTCCACTGTTGTAATTTTCCTGATCCACGAATTCCTGTTTTTGCTACGCTATGAGTAAACGCCTTTGGTTAAATTCGAGTTAAAACAAACGATATTTAAAGGTCTCTTAATAGCTTTGAATTTACCAAAACTCCGCCAACTGCTATATTCATGTATTACAAATTCCAAATTATGTATTACAAATTCCAAATTATGTATTACAAATTCCAAATTATGTATTACAAATTCCAAATTATGTATTACAAATTCCAAATTACGAATTACAAATTCCAAATTATGTATTACAAATTTCAAATTATGGATTATAAGTTGATTTGAAATGCTCGTGGTCTGTGGTAATAATGTCATTTCGGAGTGAGAATAACGTATTAATGAGCGTATTTCCACCACCCTGAGCGTCACAACAGCATAAGTTCAGTGACGTGATACTTTTCCTCCTTTTGTGACTGATATCGGCTTGCCGAGGTGTGATGAGCAACAAACACTGCTGGCCACCCAAAATGCAACACCAAGAAGGTAGCATCCGATTGGCCTGAATTTCGCAGGATGCATCGCCCGCGAGAGGACATGCAAACGATTAGCATTGCAGGGCATATGCAAATCATGTGCGCCCGGCACGCCACCAAGAAGCACTATAAGAAGGGTGCGCAGAAGGCGGGGTGTTAGTAGTGGAAGTGTGTTGTGCTGCCGGACCAGTGCGTGGGAAGCTTCCTGATGCCTCGTCGCAGAATACGGCAGTCATTCCAGCACGTTTCGGAGTTCGACAGAGGATGAATAGTGGCTTATCGAGCCAGCGGTTTATCGTACCGAGACATCGGCGACCGTGTGGGACGAAATCCAGTCACAGTGAAGCGAGGATGGATTCGGTGGGTGCAGGAGGGACGGACGGACCGACGTGAGCGTTTGCCGCAGCCGCGGCACACCATCGAACAAGAGGACCGGCTTGTTGTGCGGCGGGCATTGATGGCTCGCACTTCCACATCACGAACGTTAGAGCAGTAATTAGGGTGTGTTGCGCAACAATCTGTGCCAGCACGCACCGTTCGACGTCGTCTGCAGGAGCGAGGAATTGTCGCACGGCGCCCATTGCTCCCATTACCATTGACGTTACACCACCGGCGAGTGCGGCGGCAGTGGGCCGCTGAACGCCGCACCTGGACTACGGAATGGCATGACATTGTCTTCTCCGACGAATCCCGCTCCAGTCTGCAACACCACGATCGTCGGATCCGCGTGTGGCGGCACCGCGGCGAGAGACTGTATGACGCCTGCATTATGCATCGCCATACCGGTCCGTCGCCTGGCGTTATGGTTTAGGGCGCAATTGGATATGACACCCGCACCCCTCTGGTACGCATCGCCGGTACACTCAACAGCCACCGCTACATCTTCGACGTTTTGGAGCCTGTTGTTCTCCCTTACCTGCAGGACCTGCCAGCGACTACGTTTCAACAGGACAATGCGCGCCCTCACGCGGCACGCATCGTGCAACAATTATTCACGGCCCACCAGGTGTCGCTGCTGCCGTGGCCCGCCTGTTCTCCCGATATGTCGCCCATCGGACAAGTCTGGTCGCTGATCGGCAACGGAGTTGCCCGGAAAGCACCACCCGCGGCTACGCCTAATGAACTGTGGCAAAGTGTTGAAGCAGTCTGAACCGACATACTCTAAGCCCACATCCAAATTCTCTTTCGTTCAGTGCCGCAGCGTGTAGATGCCATTATTGCCAGCCATGGGGGCCACACGAACTATTGATGTCTGCGTATTCCGCAAGTCGCACGGGCCTGTAAGCTCAATCGTTTCATTTTTGTATCTGTTATGGGTCCAGTAAATCTGGCTTTGCTATCTCGTGTCCTTCTTGCTGTTGCATTTTGGGTGGCCAGCAGTGTACATTTGAACAAAGAAGACTAACAGGCGACTGTGGAGGTCCTACTATCATATTAGTTTTGATTTGGTGCCAGTTCTATCCTTCTGGTACGTGGTTCTTTTCCTAATACTGAATGTTTTGTGTTCATTGTTCCTATGAGACACTAATTAAAAGCAAAGATTCGTGCTAAAATGATTCAAGATTAATGTTTGCCGTTTGATGCACGTTTAGATTACGAAATATTAGGTGTGCTACTTAATTCTCGGCCCCTAACCGAAAGCGATCATAGAACATCCGCAAATGCAAATGGCTGTGTGCGATAATGGCTGATTGCAGCGCCATCCAACAGCTTTCCAGGCAAGAGTAACCGCTCATAGCTGTAGTGACAAAAGGGACGAAAGTTTACGTTGAAAGCAATGTCGTTCGAGAAGCAACATTTGAAGCACTGCCACCTGTTTGCGTTTCAGCTGAAACAAATGTGTCCTACAGTACGTGTAAGAAGTGGTTCCAGCGGTTTAGGCAGGGAAATTTCGATCTCCGTGATGCAGAACGTCTGGGACAGTCACAGAAAGTCGACGATGAGGAACTGGAACAACTACTGGACGCGGATCCCAGTCGTACACAGTCAGAGCTCGCCCAGGAACTCGGAGTAACACGGCAAGCCTTTGCAAAGCGCCTGCGCAAGCTTGGACGGATTCACAAGGAGGGCCGTTGGGTGCCCCACAAACTCACAGCTGCGAACAAGTCTAGGCGCTACGATTTTACTGTGCCCTTACTCTCCAGATTCAAGAAGAAGGATTTCCTCCAAACGATTTTGACCTCTGATGAGAAGTGGATTCTCTACGATAATCCTAAGCGGCGCAAATCCTGGGTTTATCCTGGTCAGCCTACCCCTAGTAACGCCAAATCGAATATCCATGCCAGGAAGTTATTGCTGTGCATATGGTGGGATCAGCGCGGTGTCGTACACCATGAGTTGCTCAAACTTGGTGAAATGGTCAATGCTGAGCGTTATTGTCAGAAACTCATTCGGGTCAGTGACGCAATGTAGGCGAAAAAGCCATACACCGGCCAGGGCAGAAGGTCGGTCCTGTTGCTTCAGGATAACGCGCGTCTTCACACCGCGAAAAATACTTTAAACATGATCACCGACCGGGGATGGGAGATTTTTTCCCCCAACCCCCGGCGTACTCTCCAGACTATGTCCCTTCGGATTATCACGTCTTTCGCTCCCTTCAACATCACCTGAGTGATACGCACTTCATTTCTGTCGAGGAGGTCCACACAAGTATTGATGACTTTATCAACTCGCAACAGCCCTCTTTTTTCCTCAATGACATTCGGCAGCTCCCTGACCGATGGCTTAAATGTTTTCAACTCGACGGGGATTATTTCCCTGGTTAGGAATGTATTCGATCTGCTATAATTAGCTGTCAACGTGTCATGCTTGTGGCACGAGAATTAAGTTGCGCACCTAAAAATAAAAATTCTGATACATAAAACCGGTTCCTAAAAAAACTACACATGAGCACTTTCGGATTTACCTTAGATCCTTCATCAGATGTGATTAAAACACACAATAAAGCAGGCTAAAAGATTTGTCCCGTCTGATATGTGTGATACTATATAGGGTGTGTGTTAGTAAGGTTAGTTATGACGTACAGATTTCTTATGCGCATGCGTCAATGATTTCTATTCCATGTTTGCGTCGCAATTTCCGTCCTCGCTTGGTTCTTGTTTGGGATCGTGGTGAGTAATTTCTATATTCGTTAATGGTTTCCACTGTGGTGCGGTAATGCAGGGGTAATAATCGTTGCAGCATTGATGGCCACATTTATATATCAGTAGACTTTCCGCTAATAACAAATGGGATTTTGCTCGCTGGGTTCAGAGAATGATTATGTCGTCTCATTGTGGTGTTTATGTGCCGTCTTTATATAGGCCTACTAGTACCGCAGACGCTCACTCAGTATGAAGGCTATACTTGTGTTCAGCCATTCGGTACTTCAGTGTTCTTTAGGTCGAGTTAACTTGTATTCGATCGGGGTCTCCTTCATTTTCGGTCTTTACTGGTATTGAGTATACACCAAATTGATGAATCAGATCCACTGGGTCTCGATCATTGTTTTCCAAGGATAGGAGATTCATTGTTTTCACACTAAATCCTAAGCTATTTCGCTTACAAATTGTCTGTAAGGGATCACTGATCTTCGGGACACAGGTGAGTGAACCTACGTATTTAATAATTTGAGATTCACGCAGAAGTATTGAGGTCTTCATAGATTGGACCCGCTGAAGCAGTTTTTGAACGGTAATCTTGGGGTAGCCATAATCTGTTACTAAGGCTCTGATATACGCGTTCAGCTATTGTGTCCACTGGATTCAAGGGTGTGTATATGCTCGCCTTAGAAGAAAGTGCAAAACTGAATATGTTTGTTTGAGTGGGTGATACGAGTCGAACGGGATTAACGTGGCAGTAGAGTTTGGCGTGCGGTATACTAAATAAGATACTTTATTTGTGACAGCATTTCTGCGAAGAATGAAGTTCACGTATCGAAATGTATAATCTTTCTCATTTTCCAGGGTAAAATTTATAGTTGCGTATTTGGACGCATGCGCAGAATAAATTTGTACGTCATTACCAACGTTACTAACAAACACCCTATATAAAGTCACACATCCCAGACGGGAAAATTTTTGTAAGCCGCGGATGGCTTCGTGGTTAGCGATTCAGGCTATCGATGCAAGGTCCTCGGGTTCGAACCTGGGCTGATCTTTCAGAGATGGTGTGATTTACTAACAATCGCTGAATATCCGCCGTGCATGCGGACGAGCACGTTAAGTGACGGCCCCCAGGCTGGACCTACTGGTTAAATGGGTATCCTTTCCTATGCCCCACCTTGAAATTCTCTCACCCCTCTATGTGCAACATCGTACTTGTACGGTGGCGCCATCTGCTGTACTCTAATCTCACTACAAACTGTTCTGTCAAAGTCGCTAGACTTACTTCCGTTTCTGTGTCCTGCCCAAAAGGCGAACTCGCTGTAGGTGGCTGGGACCTAAACTCTACTCACTGTGGACGGAAGTCCTACAAGAAAATGACAACTTGATAGCATAGGGAAAATTTTTAGCCTGCTTTATTGTATGTTTTAATCACATCTGATGAAGGATTTAAGGTAAATCCGAAAGTACCCATGTGTAGTTTTTTAGGAACTAGTTTTATGTATCAGAACTTTTATTATTTCGTAATCTAATCGTGCATAAGACGGCAGACATTAATCTTCAACCTATGAGACATTACTGGCGACTAGAAGTTCTTGCAGTATTTGGTCGGTTAGTGCTGAGGTTACTGAAATACGGGGTGGAAAGCTGGCTTCTAATATGCGAGTTCTAAGCGTTTTATTTTACAACCATAAAACGTTAAAAAACTGTTCGTGAAAGTGCTACAACAGTAATTAGAGAAGCTGAATCGTTTTTGGTAAAAGGCTTGTACGTATGAGCAAGATAGCGTCAAGAAACTTGAACAGCTTCATGAGGAATGGATAAAACTGAAGAAAAATTCTAAAGGATGAAGTGAGAAAAAGAAATCAAATGAAGCTGACTTTATGAATTACTTAGCTTATCTTTTTAATATACGTAGTTCGCACGAATGCCTTATAAATATCAAAGAGCACAGAGCATTTCTTATTGCCCAAAGAGAAAAATTTCGTCATGGTTGCTTAGGAGTAATTAATATTATTTCAAAAAAGCAAAACAGACGCGAAAAATGTAAAAGGAAAGCAGAAGAGTACGTGAGCCATATGAAGGGAAAGTGAAGTCATCAGCTCAGGATGTAACTCTTAACGTAGAAAGTTCGAGCGATTGTAGCCAATTTACCGACGCAGAACAGACCGCAAGTGATGAAGCTATTGCATCAAGAAGTAGTGGTAAGAAAAGGGGACGAAAGAATATTGTGACTCCTTATTTGATAGCAGCACTTAGTAGAACAAAGATGAGCGATAGGAATGCTGCCTACATCTTGGCAGCTACCGCAAAATGAAGATATTTTGCGAATATTTAGATATTTTGTCTTCAACAAGAAATAACCCAGTTTGATATTAACAGATCGTTGTTTCGAAGTCAACGACACCAAAGTCGAGCACGTATTGCAATAAACTTAAAGAATTCGAGATCCCCGTACTCTTGCATGTTCATTGGGATGAAAAGTTTCTTGCAGGTCTTACAATTAGTAGAAACGTGGCTTGTCTGCTAGTAATAGTGTCTGGTGTTGGTATTGACCAGCTGCTAGCTGTACCTAAATTGACATTTGGTTCTGGAGAGTGCAAAGGCTACTGCGATAGCAAAATTATTTAGGATATTAGAGAATTCGTGGCAATGTAAGAAATATGTGCTTCAATACAACAGCGCAATACTGGACACAGAAACTGAACGTATGATTTTTGGAACAGAAGCTTGAAAATAATCTGTTGTATGTAGCATGTCGACAGTATGTGCTGGAAATTATGTTGGAAAGTGTTTTTAATGGATGCGTGGAACTAAAAACATCCGTTCCTCAAGTAAAAATGTTCAGATGTTTCAAGCAGTCATGGCACAGCATCAATAAAATTCAGTTTGAAAATGCAAGCACCTGTGACAGAGCCGTGATTGCTGTGAAAGATGGAAAGAATATTGTTCTGGATTTTGCGTTTAGCCAGCTTCCATTGCAACAAACCAGACATGATTAAAATACCTTATTTTAATCATGTCTCAACGAATATCTTTTCGTAATCAATAAAAGCCATATATAGTCGGAGTACATATTCAATCACTCTTTTAATTAGCTATATCACTACATAGCTACGATATCTAGCAGTGTAGCCACAGCTGAACCTAAATTTTCTCTTGTTTGAGTCATGTCCAAAGTTTCTTTCAAGCAAGGCGACTGTGCCGTAGTGAAGGTTTTGTACACAACTGACAGGAGGCTGATGGGTCTGTAGTTCATGAGATCCTCGGTTACCATTTTTATGCACCAAAATCACTGTATCATTGTTCCAGTCATTAGGAATCTTCTCTTCGTTGAAGCATGTAGCGAACTAATAGTATTTCTATGTGAAACACAATGCATCTGTACTAGCTCAGCCGTCACTTCGCAGAACCTGAAATAGGGCACTTAACATAATTTTTGGCAATAATAGAAGAGTTCTGGCGTTATGCACCAAAGATTTTTCTTAACTTATTTGCGTAATCCTGATACACCGTGTAAGAAGCGGTATTGGGTGGCAGTGTCCATGTATAAGGTATGGGGGTGGAAATGTACATATTTTACGTGAACCTCTGACAAATATGGTATGTTGTACTCAAGTGTAAATAATATATTTGACATTACTTAGCAGCATTGTTTTGATTCATTTTGACGTGTGAGTATTTCAAAAACCGTAAAAAATAAGAGGAAAGCATATATTTCCTTAATTTAAGTACATATCGCAACACTACACTTGCTGATAAGTCATGACAAATATTCCATTATACGTGTCTGTGTCCAAGCTAGAGGAAAAACATAATGAAGTTTGTGGTTCCGAAAGCCAGACTACGAGGGACTTCTGAGGAAATGGTGTTTGATTGATGCTACGCATCTTCCCGAAACCAGTAAGTAAATCTTTGGAAAATAAAATTCGATGTAATGAAAATGGCTAACAGAAGTAGTCAAAACTATTGTTCAAATCTGATATTTGAATGTTGGTCCAAAAGTGACGCAACAATAGTTAATTTCATTGCTACTCAACAATATACCTTACCAAACCATCGCCAAATATTATTTCACGACGTTTTACATTAATGCCACAATATCTGATTAGCATCGCCGTAAATTACGAGAATCTCATGCAGCATGTGATAAAAAAATTACAAAAATGCATTTTTAATGTTATGAAAACGGTGCGTCGCGACGCACCGTTTTCATGACATCAAAAATTTTGCTACGACGCGTCGTAGCTAAATTTGGCTTCCTCTCGACACCCCAAGCGGGGTCCGTGCTATTGATGAGAGCTTTAGAATGATGTATGGCGTAAACCTCTGACAAATAGCATGTATTTAGACTGTTTAGTTTTTCAAAATCGTTATTATTATTATCTAGATTCAAACATTGTATGAGATATTAACCTGTAGATATCCTAGACCATAAGTTACCAATCCCTCTCACTAACATCCTTGCGATTCAACTTTTCTTTCTATTTTGAGGTCAGAATTATGCTTGCGCATGGGCATATGGACTACTGTAGCTATATCACCGTTAATCGGTACCAGGCTCGTGTTTTACGTTTCTTATAAATCTAAATAATAATAATAATAATGTTTTTGAAAAACTAAACACTCGAAATACGTGCTATTGCCGCCGCCATAGTTTAATTAATATTCACTTTTATGACTCACATATATTCTTTTACTTTCATTGGTTTTACGACATAGAATTCGTTAATCCACCTGCTTAAGTCCTGCTGAGTATTAGGAATTGGTAAGCCGCATTGTTTGTTGTTATGATTTAATTCCACTTATTATGCACTGATCTGTAGCTCTATGTGGTCATGAGTGACGCGAATAAATGCAGTGTGTTGTACATAAATAAATGCGTACTTTCAAATCACTCGTTTTATTTCACACTCACAAAAATCTTGGCATGCCAAAGATGCATAGCATAAATTATCTACAAAAAGTACCAGGGTATTATCTCGATTTTTTGTTTTTGTTTTACAGAAGTAACGTTCTTGCGGTGGACAGGAAAGGCTACGTTTGATTTGTCGTATATTTACTACCTCCTAAATGCCTTTTTGAGAACATATTTGAAATACCTACTTTATTTACGCATTGTGAAGTGGTTATGTCAACAAGATATATCAAATTAAAGAGCTGACAAATAATGTTTGATATACCTCGAACTTTTTTAAGCGTTTAATGTGATACAACGATATGAGCTAATGAAGAAAGAACCCTAGCAAAGCTACAACATTTTGAACTAAGCTCAGTTGGTTTTTCATTTGCCTTGTTTGCCAGAAAATCAATACTGTTTTTTAATCATTTCCGTTTGTTTGTCTGAAGTTGTAATCAAAGAAAACCCTGTCGGCAGTTCCACTGGGACAATCTAATTGTAATTTGTTAGGCAAATGAGTTCCTACCAAACAGCGCTCTTAATTACAGACATTTTATGAGATATTAAAAAAAGCCGCCACGGTTAAGTAAAATGTTGGCTGCTGCAGCTTCCTGTGTTCGGAGATTAAATGCTCCAAGATTAAAGAAGCTGTTGTGAGAGAGCAGACATGATTTTCAGATGAAGTGGTGGGGCGCCATCCTGTAGATTGTGTTTTCGTTTTAAAAGAGTTCCTCGAAGCCCATTCTTCTCTGCGCGTCGGTTTTATGGCTGAAAACGAAGGCTTCTTTATTTCTTTCTGTTTGAGTCATCTTTTCATCCTCGAACGCAGTGATTACAATTCAACGCAGTACGTTCAAAGGTATAAGGTCTTGCCATTTAAACAGTAGTGATTTATTAAAATTTTACGGAAAACGATATTTTACCAAAAAGAATTTCGCATTTTTATTCTCCAATTTTACTTCAGGAAGAGCTAATTACTACACCTTGTTTAATAAAATGGAGTTTGAAACTAGAGGAATCATTCCCGAAAAGAATATTTTTCATAGATCTTGAATCATTTAGTCTGAAGTATTATCATTGTTCTAACGTTAATTAAAACTCATAGCTAATTTGAAACTGTGTGTGAATGCTTCCCACAGTTATTTAAATTTTTATTGGGTCATTAAAAGTAATCTCACATGAAGCGTTTAAGGCCTATATTAACTATTTTTATGAGAGATGATATGCCTTCTGTAAATTTTGGTTTAATTTTTTTTTCTGAACTTAAAACGTCCCTTCTGAATTCCCAAGATTTTGTGCTCATTATTGTTCTTCGGTCAGGTTAGGCAATCGAAAGATGATAATGTGTGAAAAGTGCGAGGTGTAATTTTAAGCTTTCACATTTCAAGATAGCTAACTTGAAACTGTGTGTGAATGCTTCCCACAGTTATTTAAATTTTTATTGGGTCATTAAAAGTAATCTTACATGAAGCGTTTAAGGCCTATATTAACTATTTTTAGGAAAGATGATATGCCTTCTGTAAATTTTGGTTTAATTTTTTTTTCTGAACTTAAAACGTCCCTTCTGAATTCCCAAGATTTTGTGCTCATTATTGGTCTTCGGTCAGGTTAGGCAATCGAAAGATGATAATGTGTGAAAAGTGCGAGGTGTAATTTTAAGCTTTCACATTTCAAGATAGCTAACTTGAAACTGTGTGTGAATGCTTCCCACAGTTATTTAAATTTTTATTGGGTCATTAAAAGTAATCTCACATGAAGCGTTTAAGGCCTATATTAACTATTTTTAGGAGAGATGATATGCCTTCTGTAAATTTTGTTTTAATTTTTTTTTTCTGAACTTAAAACGTCCCTTCTGAATTCCCAAGATTTTGTGCTCATTGTGGGTTGGTCTTCGGTCAGGTTAGGCAATCGAAAGATGATAATGTGTGAAAAGTGCGAGGTGTAATTTTAAGCTTTCACATTTCAAGATACGCACCTATTTTGCTATTGTCTTAGAGCTTATCAATTCGTATCCATCAACGTCTTCATTGTGCATTGTAAAATCAATTGTTCAAGTTTGTAACCTGTGTTACTGTCATCTGTGTCTCAACTCATTGTCTTTGTGCTTACTTGACGAGCCTTGTCAAAAAGTGAGTCAATAAAAGATTTGAACTGGAGAACTTGTAAGTTATAAAATTTTCTCTTGCCTTTAGTGTACTTTCGATCTTTAAGAACTCGTGCGCTTGGTTAGAAACTTACAAGCCTTTTGCAGCAGTGGGACTCTAAGTGACAATCAACAGGAATGATCAATTTCAGCAGTGAGAGCCCTAGTGCTATTCAACTATATTGAATAATTTCATCTTTGATACTTCGACTACGGTACCATTCTGCAGGAATGAATAATATTAGTAGTGAGACTCCGAATGTCATCCAACAGTAAAGAATAACTTCATCTTTCATATTCCGTGTACCATTCAGCAGGAATCAGTAATTTTAGCAGTGAGACTGAGAGCGACATTCAGCAGGAACGAATAATTTAAGTCGTGAGACTCCGAATGCCACCCAACAGTAGTGATTACTTTTTAAGCAATGAGACTCCGACTGCCATTCAACATGAATGTATAATTTCAGCAGTGAGGTAATTAAAGCTTTACTGCTCAAATCATTGGTTCCAGTGCCTACATATTTTTACTTAACATTAAAGTGTTTTCATTTGAAACTGATTTAGTGTTAGTTTAATGCTGCAAAGCATTATTCATTAGGAACTCTTTCATGACTTTGAAACAATTTTGGATTAAATTATTACTCGTAGCAATTGGAATTTCACCGTTTAGGGACTGATGTTTATTACGGCGGAAACTGTTTCATTTCATATTCATAGAGCAATATCCGAAGTTGTTTCACGCTGTATTTACACCCGTAACATTCAAACATCCCCACTTTCCACTTAACGATACGTCCAATACTGGTACCAAACATATTTCCTATGGCAATCAAAAATATATGTCTTGAAACTTTTTACTTGACATTCAAATCATTTGGCTAAACATTTTTCCGGTGATTTTTGCAAGTACTTTCTGAGAGCTGTAGAGAATGATCCACAAAACTGCTGACAAGAGTAAAGTACTAGTATTATAGAAGAACTTACAGAAAACAAGATTGATATACAATGTGTTTACAATAACTGATTGGTGAGACAAAAATTTGAAGGTGACTGATGCCTACATCTATATGCCTTGGACAACAGATATCAACACGAGACCGCATCGACACTATTCTACAAGGTTTCTATAACATGAACAAATGTATCTATTTTTAACTAGTGGGTGCTAATTTCAGATCTGACTTTAAAAAATGGATTCAACGTCACGTGTTTTATTTGTTATGGGGCATTAAATATGTACTATAGTTCCACATTAGTGCATACATTATGCTTGTAGGCACGTAAGCGGACACTAGATCTTTTTCATGTCATCTTTTGCCACTAGACATGTTGTAGGTGGCAACACTGATTTTTTCATTGGTAGAGAATATGTAACCCAACCGAACCGCTATTGCTGTTTTTCACATTGAAGGAGAAACACGTGCTGCATGTTTATGATCAAAATCTGGAGAAAAGGGATCGTGGGTTGTGGATATATATATTAATATTCAGGATAAGTTTTGCTATGTGCGTGGGAAGTATATTACAAAATCGCAGAGTCGCCCATTGACAAAGACTGAGTAAAGCCTACTGTTTGTACTTTGGATGTCATTTTGGAGATCAAAATAAATCGTGGGCACCACGTGTTTCCTGTATTTCTTGCTTTAGTGGCCTGAGTGAATCGTTGAACGCTAAGCTGAAGTCTATGCCTTTCGCAGTTCCAATGATTTGGCGTGAGCCAACTGATCACGTGGAACATTATTTTTGCTTAACCAAAGTAAGTGGCTTTTCAAAGAAGAATAAAAGTAAAATACATTATCCAAATTTGCCATCAGCTTTAAGGACTGTTTTGCATGGGGAAAATATTCCTGCACCCAAACCTCCGTTGTACTGTGAAAGATTCAAATTAATTCAATGAAGATATGGTCGCACATGAAGATTCGGAACCTACATACACTCCTAAACACTTGGACTAGCCCCACTTGATTTTTTTTTTTTTTTTTGATTGGAGGTTTAACGACCACCGTGAGCAACTCAATGGGCTATAAGCAGTCGCCCGTCCCTAATTTAGGGTCACTGGTTCCAGGGAAGGGAGAGAGCCAGTGCCGTAAGACAAACACAACATCCATGCCTGACCGGGATTCGAACCCGGACCCCTTACGGACGAATGATCAGAGGCCAGCGCCTTAGACCACTGCGCCACCGGGGCGGCCCACTTGATTAAGCAAAATGTACTGAATAATCTCGTCCGAGACCTACATCTTGTGACGTATATTCTAAATTAACTTTCCTTTTTAGTTTCTTTCCCTATGTAAATCTTGAGTTTATTCTCAGTTATACTTCACTCTTAACGTGATATCTTTTCTCTCAAACGAATACTGTTGGCAACATAATTGAGGTTGAATGAACGTGACGTATGCTTGATGTAAGATAAGAACGAGAGATAACAACGACGACTAAACTGTTGCTTGGCGATATGCTATGCTATGTTACGATGTGTTGGCTACATCCTGAATAAAGCATCTTTTCCGTAAGTTTGGCTTCTGTTGTTTACATGTTTCGTCTGGCATTTAAGGTTTAATTTAGGAACTATTTCATCTTATGGTTATGTTTTTAAAATAACGTAGAAGTAAGACAAGACCTCTACATCATAATCTTTCCAAACCAACAAGCTAAACTTTTAGGTTCCCGACTGCAAGGGTAGAACCTGCTAGCGAAGAGTGCGTGTGTGTCTGTGTTCAGAAATAAAAATTTGGGTCTATGTTCTTTCTACGAAATAAGGGATGGTATGCGTTTTTCTTCAGATATTCCGGGCCTAATAACATAATTAGGAATATCTCACGATCTTACGGAATGGCGTCTATTTATCGACTCATCCATGGTTAGTTGAAAAGCTATTCTTTTGTCCAACAGAAACCAGAAGCCATTCATTCTCGTAACGCATGCTGAAGGTATGGAGACATATGAAAGCATGGACAAAATTCTCACCATAATACAATATGACCAGTTTACAGGGTCAATATGTGGTGATCTGAAAGTGGTATCACTCTTGCTCGATTTTCAAAGTGGCTTGACCAAATTTTGTTGTTTTCTTTGTATATGGGACAGTAGGGCCACAGCAGAACACTAGGAACGGATAGACTGGCCTAAACAAGATGTTTTCATTCCTGGAGAGAGTAACGTGCGTCACAATCCCCTAGTTAATCCCTCTGATGTGCTGCTTGCACCACTTCATATCAAACCGGGGCTGATCAAAAACTTTGTGAAGGCTATGGATAAATGTGGCCCGGATTTCTTGCACTTAAGGTGGACGTCAAGTAATTTTGCTTCCTATACTTCCAATGGAAAGACTTCTGTACATATTTTCTTCAAACTTAATGCGTTTCCAAGGATGAAAATTTTAACATCGATTAAAATAGCTTCATTTTATAACTTGGAATACCTAATATTTTCTAAAACATAACCATAATTATGCAATCCAACATTTGTTTGTCTACTGACGTCATCATAGTACAGGTCCATCTTTTTTCTGGTTTCAACAAGACCAAGGGAAAAGTTATTGATTTTTAATATAATTATGGTTATGTTTTAGAAAATATTAAGTATTCCAGGTTATAATATGAAAATGTTTTAATCGATGTTCAAATTGTCATCCTTGGGAACACACTAATTGTGAAGGAAATGTGTACAAAAGCTTTTTCCATTGGAAGTATAGGAAGCAAAATTACTTGGCGTCCACCTTAAAGCAAATATTTTCGCAATTAAGTGATGCAGAACTCAAAGAAGGCATCTTCGTTGGTCCTCAGATACGGAAACTACTTCGTGATTCTGTTTTTACGGAAAAACTAAACAGCACGTAGCTCACTGAATGGCAATCTTTCACATCTGTGCTCAAGGGATTTCTGGGTAACAACAAAGAAAGCAACTACAAACAGCTGATTCACAGCCTTCTCGAGAACTATAAAAACCTTTGGTGCCGGATGTCCTTAAAAATGCATTTCCTCCATTCGCATCTGGACTTCTTTCCTGACAGTCTAGAAACACTCAGCGATGAACAAGGAGAAAGGTTACGCCAAGATATCCGAACGATATATTAGAGGTATCGAAGCAGGTGGGATCTCTCAATGATGAGTAATTAGCTGGATTTTGCATAAACAGGACAACTCTACACATAAGAGAAAAAATGAACTACTTGTACGCGTATACGAATATGTGAGTATTCATTTACATTTGTGTTAATATTGTTTATTTATTTCTTTGCTCTCTTGCTGTCTCATATGCGGTGATATATTAATATCGTATTTATACTTTGTGACACTAATTCTATAGCTAACGAAACACATAAATGCTGTAATACATTACAATGTGAAGCGTTAATGTGTACATCTTGCATTGTATATATGTATCTGGAAATATAGTATATCTTCATACACAAAAAAAACTGTACGTGATGGAGATTTTTTACAATCATATTTGAATTTAGCACCCCGAAATTAGTTAAAAACACCATATTTCACACATGTTATGAAAACAAAGTTAAAAAATGTTGATTAGTAATCGAAGAAGAAATGAATAGTCGTGCAAAACTTGGCAAGAGCACATTTGGAGGACACAGCATAATTTTCAGGTGCAACTTAGCACTATGGATTAAAAGAAAAAGTAAAATCATGCGATGCATTGATTATGATACACTTTCCAACGCACCAGAAATCATTACTGAAGTTATAAGGACAAAGGCTGTAGAATAAATCTCGCTCCTGTGTCCTGACCGTTGACCCCATTTCGATGACATTTAACAGAACTGGTTCAGTGTAATTCGGGAACAACATGATGAAGTTTTGTCGCAATCGAAGCATTTGTACGTACGTTATGACGCGTTAAAGCAATCGAATGGATCCCGCTCCTATGTCGTGGTCTTTGACCCCATTTCACCCATTTTCAACAGAGTGCGTCCTCAGTTGTTCCCTATAACATACTAAAGTTTCATTGAAATCGAACCATTTGTACGCAGGTTATGACGCATAAGGGTAATGAAATGGATCCCGCTCCTATGTCCTGACCTTTGACCCCATATAGTCCATTTTCAATAGGATTCGCCCCCAGGTGGTCCCATACCACATACTAAACTTTCATTATAATCGAACATTTTTAAGCGAGACGGACAAAGCTGGAGCATATACGCAATTTTATAGACAGATGGACAAAGCTTTACAGACGGACACAATTTTTACAGACAGACGGACAAAGCTGGACCATATACGCTTCTTCAACCTACGGTTGGAAAGCTTAAAACATTATTAAATCAGCACATCCTTCCAATTCTTGCTTCTGAATCGGATATATGAACCTTAACAAAAACAAACATATAAAGGCTCTGGAAAACTTAAATAAGCATGGAAAGACATGCTTGACGCAACCAACAAAGGAGGAAAATGAAATCCATAGATCAGGAGAGTGACATGAGCTGATGACGTTTTGAGAAAAATTGGATATATGAAAAATACGTGAAAAGACTGTCGAGTGGCAATGGATTAGGTATAGGACTCGAAGAACTGACCACCGTAAGGCAACTGGAATACAAGGCTGCATGCTAAGGTACGCCAAATGACCCGTATGACTGCCATATGGGAGATAAACGGATGAAATTCGAAAGCATGCAGGAATGTCATGAAGAGAATTGCCCAAGACAAAGCTGTAAAAGTGATTTGGGAAGACCTTCACCCATCAGTAAATTGTGAACATTGTGAATTATGAAGGATTGTAAATTTTACACAGTGATTGACCAGGGTATTGAGTTTGTGAATTTAGTATTCAATTTCTCGGAATTACTTACAAAGGCCCAAATCTAAAATTAGTTATTTTATGAAATAGATAACAGTGCAGAATATTGAAAATGTGAAAGTTTTGATAGTACTATAATAAAATTATTCACTGTTGGCCACCCAAAATGCAACACCAAGAAGGTAGCATCCGATTGGCCTGAAAGTCGCAGCATGCGTCGCCCGCGAGAGGACATGCAAACGATTAGCATTGCAGGGCATATGCAAATCATGTGCGCCCGGCACGCCACCAAGATGCACTATGAGAAGTGTGCACAGAAGGCAGGGTGTAAATAGTGGAAGCGTGTTGTGCTGCCGGACTTGTGCGTGGGAAGCTTCCTGATGCCACGTCGCAGAATACGGCAGTCATTCCAGCCCGTTTCGGAGTTCGACAGAGGACGAATAGTGGCTTATCGCGACAGCTGTTTATCGTACCGAGACATCGGCGCCCGTGTGGGACGACATCCAGCCACAGTGAGGCGAGTATGGATTCGGTGGGTGCTGGAGAGATGGACGGACAGACGTGAGCGATTGCCGCAGCCGCGGCACAGCACCGAGCGAGAGGACCGGCATGTTGTGTGGCGGGCATTGACGGCTGGCACCGTCACATTCACGAACGTTAGCGCAGGAACTCGGGTGTATTGCGCAACAACCTGTGTTAGCACGTACCGTTCGCCGCCGTCCGCAGGAGCGGGGACCTTTCGTACGTCGCCCATTGCTCCGATTATCATTGACGTTACACCACAGGCGAGTGCGGCGGCTGCGGGCCGTTGAACGCCGCACCTGGACTACGGAATGGCATGACATTATCTTCTTCGACGAATCCCGCTTCTGTCTGCAACACCACGATGGTTGGACCCGCGTGTGGAGGCACCGCTGCAAGAGACTGTATGACGCCTGCATTATGCTACGCTATACCGGTCCGTCGCCTGGCGTTATGGTTTGGGGCGCAATTGGATATGACAACCGCACCCCTCTGGTACGCATCGCCGGTACACACAACAGCCACCGCTACATCTCCGACGTATTGGAGCCTGCAGTCTTCCCTTACCTGCAGGACCTGCCAGCGACCACATTTCAACAGGACAATGCGCGCCCGCAGGTGGCACGTATCGTGCAACAATTCTTCAAGGCCCACCAGGTGTCACTGCTGCCGTGCCCTGCCTGTTCTCCCGATATGTTGCCCATCGAACACGTCTGGTCGCCGATCGGCCACCGAGTGGCCCGGCAAGCATCACCCGCGGCTACGCCTGATGAACTGAGGCAACGCGTGGAAGCAGCCTGCACCGACATACCCCAAGAACACATCTAAAGCCTCTTTCGTTCGATGCCGCGGCTTGTAGTGGCCGTTATTGCCAGCCATGGGGTCCACACGAACTATTGATGTCTGCGTGTTCCGAAAGTCACACGGGCCTGTCAGCTCAATCGTTTCATCTTTGTATCTGTTGTTATGTGTCCCGTAAATGTGGCTTTGCTATATGGTGTCCTTCTTGTTGTTGCATTTTGGGTGGCCAACAGTGTACTTAGCGTCATTGTACAAGGTAACTGCTCTTCGCTACCATTGCCTTCAAAATGTGGATCCTGTATTTACTTCTACTCATCCTTGAATGTTCAGCATGCAAGTCGAGAATTAGACATTGTGTTTTGAAGATACATTTTCTGGAACTTGAGAGTAGAAAATGTACGTTCCGGAGTGGCTGTTGAGTCCGGAAGCGTTGATAGAATTTTTTGCAATTTCTTGATATTGAGGGGAAAAAACCAGCAGCTTCACAACTTGATAAGGATTCGATCGCAGTGTTTGGTCTTCCCTCATGTCTTATTGTTAATAAATGCATCTTCCAGGAGTGTGAGCGACAGCGAGTGAAGCCTGCGAGTGTGTTGCTTGCAGGTGGTAAGATGTACCAATAAAACGAATTCAACGGGATTCGAAAAAATCTACGACTTCATTGGATAAAAATGTGATTTGAGTCAGTTTTGTATCGGTTTTTCAGATTCTTCTTTATATTTTTAATGAACAAGATTTAAAATTCGGAAAAAGAAATCTTGTGCTTCGGCGTTCAAGAGAAAAAATGCACCTTGCTATCCAATGGGAAGGGCTGGACCCATCCTTTCCAACGCCAAAATGGCGTGCAACTATTCTATTTTCCTCTCGTGTGGCATGTGCAGAGCTTTTTGGAAAGCGAAATTTGAACAATAAAATGCTAAACTGATTTTAGGCTATTTATTTTCTTTTACGAACAAATACAAATTCGTCTAACTATAGCGCGCCATTTTCAGAATCAACTGTTCTTGTAATGATTTCCTTCCCTTCACAGTCGCTTTCACTTGAAGGATTTAACGATAATTAGCCGCGTGTTCTTAGAGTTAACTTTCCACCCACAGAATTTACTACTGCATTTGTCTCATATTACACCTTATTGCCATTACCTCAGAATTTAGTGTCTCCATGCGCCACCTTTTCTACAGTAAAACGTTCCATGGTCCCTGAGAAATTTCTGATACCTTTCCTGCTTTTTAAATTTAAAAGCTGTTTCCTCAGAATTTACAGCTCTTCTGCTGACTTCTAAATTTTTATCATAATATATCTATCTTTAGAATTTGCAGCTCTTTTGTTGCATACTCCAGTTTGATAAGGAATTTATTCCTTTTCATTGTGTCTTCTTTGCACCCTTGTTGCTTTATCATCTCTACTAAATTTACTTGTCACACCAAAAAGATTTAGAAAAGCTGACTTAGAAATGTTCCTGCTTCCATTGCCTGTGGCTTAGAATTTACAGCAGCACTGAGTATTTCCTGTTTCACATGCCCCCTCTTAAGAAAATGACTTTCTAGAATTTGTAGCGAAATTTTCTGTTCTCTTAGGAAATTCTTCCACTGCCTTCAACATACCTACAACATCCCTAAAAGGTGCAGTCGCTTGTAGGCAAGCCTATGGAACAGCTGCATCAGAGAGAAAATGATATGACAACTTTGCTCACATTCAGGGAGCGTTTAAGAAGATATAACTTTTTTTCGTGATTCTGTGCGATGACTGGGGATATGTAAAAGAAATAATAGGCTGATACTTAGAAAAGCGATTGTTTATAAGATTATAACAATTTACAGTACAGGCCAGTGCCGCTCTTGTGGCACAATGGTCTAAGCGCTGGCTTCTGACCATGAGTCCGGGTTCGAATCCCGGTGAGACATGGATGGGTTTTTTTTTGTCTTACAGCACTTGCTCTCTTTCTTCCGTGGAATTGCTTATTAAGCCTATTGAGTTGCTCACAATGGTTTTCCTAAACCTCCCGAAAGAAGCAAGAAGAAATATGTAAATCTAATGACAATTGAAATTGAATGTATATGTATGATAAAAGCGTGGGATTATATAAAGTTCGGGATGATCATAAAAAGTTAACAGAATTTAGTAGTATATTATATGGTATTTAGAAGATTTTGTTGTGATTTGACTGTCTAAAATACTTAAAGTGCGTTTATATTGTTGAAATAGGTCTTATATTAATATGAGAGAACGAACGGTGTTTTGGCTCGGAAAAAGGCCGTTTTTTAGTTTATTTATATTTTGCAGTAAATAAAAAGTATCAAAAATAAAGTCCTGAATTAAAAATTTGTATTTTATATTGTGTGTTAGAACGGAGGTTTAAAAAAACTACCTTTTGAAGAATATGGCTTTGAATTTTATTCCAAATAACAAGAGTACTGTCTAATAAGAATGATTTTTAATGATTCCTTAACTTGGATATGAGTACAGAAAGGGCGGCTACCTTCACTACTTTATTAAAATTTTATAGCAGTCAGCTCAGAATTTTTATTATGCCGCTCCACTTTTGTAAGATCTATAATGTCTCGATTGAAATTTTGTGCGAACCTTATCATTTCCTTCGAATTTTCTACATCCATCGCCTATTTCTGAGAATTCACAGCGGTTGGCTTTAATTTATATTTTCGTTCTGTTTCTTTTAAGAAAATACAGATGTTAGCTATACTTTTTCCTCTCCTCTTGACTGCTTTCAGAAAATTCCAGTGTGCCATTTTCTTTTTCTATTTAAAATTGTGCTCGCTAACTGGTTTTCTACTGCCTATGCTTATATAAAAATTATTCTGATTGAATTTCCCCGTCCTTGTTGTTCAATTTTTAGCAGCTTGCAGATAATTTTATGCTCCTCCTAGTTCTCAGGGTTAAATGACCCCTGACAACCTGCTTAGAAGATTGTGCCCCTTTGTCTCCTGTTTTTTTTTTTTAGTTTACTTATCATATTTTTTTTAACTCTGATTTCAGTTAAATAAGAAACATGTTTTTTCTGGAACGCATAGCGACTTCGTATGCACGATTTTTAATACTCTTTTCCAGTTTTAATATATATACATACACACGATATCATAAAAAATATTCGGGCACCACAATGTTTTGGTACAAATGGCTTTATTTTTCCAATTAGTAGTTAGTCGAATTATTAGTCACCTTCAATTTCCCGAAGATCCCGACAAGAATGTCTCGCCATTCGTCCTGGAAACCTGCTGCCAGAGTGGAGAGCGAAAATGGTCGTTGTGATCGATTTCGTATCCGTTGCTCCAGTTCATCCCAGAGGTGTCCTATAGGATTAAGATCATGACTCTGAGCAGCCAGTCTAACAATTCCTCCTCATTTTCAACAAACCAGTCTTGCACACTCGGTGCAGTGTGGTAGGGAGCTCGATCGTGTTGGAAGAGACAGGAGTCGTTTCCATAATACTGTCGCGTTGTTGGTAGGGCAGAATTATCCAGAACGTCGAAGTAAACTTCAGAGTTATTTCTGGTATAATAAACAACGGGCCTAGTCGCATCCAAGAAAATCAACTCGGTACCGTGACGGATACTCCGCTAAACTTAACAGTTGTGTGAACACAGTCCGACGAAAATCGTTCGCCGGGATATTGCTAAATCCAAACACGCACATCAGTTTGGAAGAATAAAAAGCGTGACTCATCGCACCACAGAACAGCTTTCTAGTCGCTCACAGTCCAGGAACGTCGGGAGGCACACCACTCCGAACGGCGCATTGCATTCCTGGCAGTGATGTGTGGCTTGTGTACCGCTGCTCTACCATAATAACCCATAGAGTGCAACTCTTCCTGCGGATAGTTATGGTACTAACCGAGCCATTACAAGCATTGACTATTTCAACAGCAATGGAAACGGCAGAGAAAAGACAGAATTTCTAAAGATTTCTTACCATGGCTCTTTTTTGACGTACCGTCAGTTAGTGCGGCCTTGTTGAATGTTTTCTTAGTTCCATCTAAGTATCAATATCTCTTCACAACATCACTTACAGTCCATTTTGGTATGTTTAGTTTAGTTGCAATTTTCCGTAAGGAATCTTCACTTAAATGACATCCTATGACCAGCCCACGCTGGAACTCGGAAAGTTCATGTCCACGTATCATATCTGTTTCAACGTTACTGACAACAGAGCAGAACATCTCAGCTTTATACATGAACCTACCCACTCACCTTTTACACATTCCTATATACATATATATATATATACTATATCGACAAAACTCACCGTACACCTAGAAGAGAAACACAACATATCATTTATTGACATATAATAGTACGGTGTCGGTCCACCTTTTGCCTAATGCATGCACTGCCCCTTCGAGACATGCTTTCGACAAGGTTTTGGAACACAGCGATAGGTATGCGCTTCCATTCAGTAGATAATGCTGCCGCTAATTGTTGCTTACTAGTAGACCTTGGTTCCAAACTTCTGATGTGGCGCTCTAATTCATCCTATAGGTGCTCTATGAGATTAAGTTCAGGTCTCTGTGCTGGCCAGTCCACACACGATACGGTATTATTGTCAAACAACGCCGTAACAGTCCTTACTTTATGGCTCGGTTCATTTCTCTGCTGGTACCAACAAGACTCTGCTCCATAGTGTTGCCACAGAGTTGGTAGGGCATAATTGTCCAGAATACCGAGGTGGAGTTGCTGGTGAACAGGTTTGTCCACGATAACCAATGGGCCGGGACCATACCACACAAACCACCCCCACACGAGCGTACTGTCAGCTCCAAACTTGACCGTAGGAACAGTACACTGCGGTTAATAGCGTTCCCCGGCTGCCGCCATACCCACACACGGCCACCAGACTGATGGATCGTGTATCTGGATTCATCAGTCCATAGGACCCGTTTCCAATGATGTACAATCCACGATAAATGTTCTTTACACCATGTTAAACGACGAGTAGCATTCCGAGTGGAGATGAAAGGCTTATGAGTAGCCGCACGACAACGTTAACCCATGGCATGGAATGAAGTTCTCTGCGAATGGTACGTGTACATACCAATGCTGCAGCATTTTTACTCACCATTACACTTAGGTCTTGTGCAGGAATCAGTCGATTAGCTGTAACGACTCTCCTTAGGCTTCGACGTCCTCTATCACTTATTTTCTTCAGTCTGCCGGTACGTTTTGCTGCTTCAGGCACGCCATGTGTCTTCCACTTATTCAGTATATCCAAAAAAGTTGATTTGGGTATGTTTAAACGCCTCTCTTTTTCTCTTATGGACAACCCACTAATATGACACACAGTAATCTTTTCTTTTTTCAAAGTCAGTTCTCTTCCGCCGCGACATTTTCATTCAACCTCACAGTGCGATAGGACCGCCGTTAGCTGCAGGCTTGTTTTTATACCGTTTGCACCTGTACCGCGCATCTTAACAACCCAGCGGATACGTTCATTTGCTTTTGAAGGGGGTCTGGTGACGGAGGCATGGGTGGTGTGTTTGTCTTGCGGCACTGGATATCTCTCCTCACTGGAACCAGTGACACTAAATCTGGACAGGCGATTGCTTATATCACTTTGAGTTGCTCATAGTGATCGTTAGATCCGCAAACAAACAAAAATCAGAGGAGGTTTCCTCTCTGCAAAAAAGACTATATCACACATGATGTTAACTAGCCATCAACCAGGCAAAGTAAAAAAACAAGAAATGTGACACCGCATTTTTGGTTGTAATGAGCATGTCTTTTGAATCCGTTCTGACGCGAATTAAATTTCACAGAGCTAATCAAAGTCAATAAAACCGGTTCGGAAAACGACCAACCTGTTTCTACAATTGATAAAACATCCACAAATAGAAACATATACTTAGTTCCACCAGCGGCTAAAAAGCATGTTACGAAAATTAAGAAATGGCGCACAACAAGTTTCTCATAGCACAAGGAAGGTATCAGAGACAAAGAGATTTTCAAGTCGAACAGTCAAAAGAATAAATATAGAAGGAAACGTTATATAAGTTTACGTTTGCTAGCGGAAAAAATCTGCATAATGGGAAAGTTGAAAGAAGGCGAAAAATGTTCTTCATGGAAAAAGCTGTGCTAAGGAAAAATAACTTTTCAAACAAGTCTCCCGGAAGCAGAGATCGCGAAAAAAAAAAAAAGTTCCGACCTTTACTCACCTACCGGTAAATATTTGCATTATTTAAAGAGGATAATGCTCAACATTTGTATTATAGCGAATGGCATACAATAAAAAAGAAATTTCTCAATAGTGTTTTTAGGAGCGGCAATACAGCTGCAAACTGTAAAACACAAACACCACCTACCGACGGAAATGTAAACTACAAACTTCTTCATATACTAGCTTAAGTTTGCGACAAAGTAAATGACATTTGCTGTTGAAAGACGTTTTTTAATCGGACATGCAGAAACAGAGATATTGAGAAAAATAGATTAAGACTTTGCGACCCTAGCGAAGAAATTGTGCATTATTTCGGGAAGAAAATACCACACAAAATTTGCTTACTTAGAAGTATCTGACCGAAGAAAAGTTTTTCAATCTGGTGTTTAGTCACGAAGATATTGCTGTAAACGAAAACGTGAACTTACGCCCTCTGGTGACAGACATGTGTTTAAAGAAACATTTGAAATTATATGAGAAACATTTTCTAGCGGAAACGCTCTCCAACAAAGGAAGAATTTTTTTAAATCGGCCTCTTAGAAGCAGAGCTATGGAGAAATATCTGCTATGCATCTTCGCCTTCTGGTGGAAAAACCATGCATTATTTTAAGAAGAAAGCGTTCTCGAACGGTTTTTCGGTGTCAGCGGTATCGGTCCACAAAGGAATGTTCTTAATGGAGTTTTTAGGAGTTCAGATTTTGCTACAAATACACCAAAAGCAGGAATTAACACTCTCTGCCCATGGTGGCCAAACCATTCTTTAACAAATTTTAGAAATTACATGTAAAACATTTCACGTCCCGAGCTGTATGCGATACAGGAAGATGTTTTTCAAACCGGAGTTTCAGAAGCAGAGATATCGGGGGAAACGCAATTTGCCTATACGCTCCCTAGCTGAAAGTCTATGAATTACTTGAAATTTTTGAAATCATATGCAAAACATTTCGCACCGGAAGCGCTATCTAACAAAGGAGAAGTTTTTCAAATCGGACTTTTAGAAACAGAGATATTGACAAAAATAAAATGTACGTATACGCCCCCTAAAGAAGAAACCATGAATTATTTTAAGAAGAAAGCATTCCGAAAAGGTTTTTCGACGTGAGTGGTATCGGTCCACTGAAGATTTTTTCAGTCGAGATTTTAGAAGCTCAGATTTTGCTGCAAATGCAGCAGAAGCAGTAATACATATTTACGCACCCTGGTGACCAAACTGTTTCTTACCAAAAATTACAAATTATATGCAAACGCCTTCCCATCAGGAGTTGTATCAGCCGCAGAAAGAATTTTTCAAAGCCGAGTTGTAGAAGCAGAGATATCTGAGAAAACGCAATTTAATTTTACGCCCCCTAGTGGAAAATCTCTATGCGTAACTTGAAAAAGTGGCTATACCTAAAAGACCCGTCGACATAAATGGAATTGAAAGATAAAATAATTTTGTTTCAATCTGTTGTTTAGAAGCAAATATATGGAATAAAAAATAATTTAAATTCGACATCTGCGTTTACGCCCTCTAGCGGAGAAATTGTGGATCATATAAAAACACGAAATGAAGGATCATCTTTCGCACATTTCACGCTTCCTAATGCAAAAACAATTTTTGAAATCGACTAATAGTTGGAGAGGAATGGTGTCACGGGCGGACGGACTAACAAACCAATAACATAAGCACAATCTTTTTGTACAAAAGACGTGCTAAAAAGAGAAACGAGACGGCAATAGTTAGTTGTTGGTAATTGCTGTTCTTGTGTTGTGGGGAACTGCATTATATGTACATGTTTAGATATTAATTTTTTGTTTGTGAAGTGTAGACAAATTAAAACATGTCCCCCTGTTGAAAGGAGTACATCTAGATTTCTTTTTTTTTTGATGCCTTAAAAGGAAACGGTAATCAGACTCCACCTCGTAAAGAAATCTGGAATAATGAAAGAATATGTGTGTGCGCTGTATGTGTGGCAGCCATGACTCAATGAACAATGTTAGTCATTTCAAAATTTGGCAACACTTTTCCATTTTTTCCGAGTGGAAGTGAATTAATTTAAGGCCCGGAAGGACAGCTTGCTATAAGCGGAAATATTTACCATAGTATGGTATTGTCACCCTGTGTCATGAAGTTCTGAGCGAGACATCTGAGAAACTGTACATATAGACTTGTGTGCTTGCGTTGCAGTTAGCGCCGCCGCTAACATGCTTCTTTCACGTGGGCAATACTTTAATTCGATACAAAATCCATTATTTGGATATTGTTATTCTTTCGGTAATGGCAGTCTGTGTTTGTTTCAAGAAAGAGACTACGTCACTCTCGCGATGCATCCAATGCTCAGCTACCAGTCTTGATTCTGGTAAACTAACGAGAGTCTCGTAAAGAATTCTGAATAATTGTGTTCATTTCATTTCATCTGAAACTGAACATTTATAACTGCACTAGAATTATGAAAAAATTAGAAGCGTAATTTGAGAAAAAAGCAACGTTTAATGGAAAGACAAATAAAGTTTATTGAGAGAGATTTTGAAATTCGCATTGCAGTTTTTGCGTATATGAATTCTCAATATACAGGGTATCCCGGCTTAGAAGTATCCAAAGATACACACATATCTCTCAGCATCTATTCAATTTAGTATTATTATATTTTTTGTTATTATACAAAGTAACTTACCAAGTTTTTATGCAAGGTAGTAAATTTCAATGTGCACACCTTTTGTAGCTCGACAGATGTCAAAACGATACTCGAGCTCTGTTTTCCAACATCTGATGCGTTATTAGAGATAGCACTTCAACAATGCGCTGGTCCAAATCTCGAACTTTTGTCTGGAATACACAGTGTTTAATAGTCACATGCAAAAAAGTTCAATGGAGTCAGATGCGGATATCTAGGCGGCTGGGCAGTTTGGCTTCCTAATCCGATCCAACGTCCAGGAAAAGTCTCGTTCAAAAACGTGGTGGAGCACCATCTTGCTTTAACGTGAAATCTTAGGGAATCTGTGGAACAGCAAAGATATGCAGCATGTCAGGGAAATTGTATCCCGTCATTGTTGGCTCTATGAAAAAAAAATCGACCTATGACGCCATTTTTGTGCACTCCTCACCAGACAGTGACTTTTAGTTGTCTCTTATTTTCTCGATAACTTGGTGAGGATTCCCTGTACCCTATATACAGCAGCTGTGTCTCTTAACTTTCCTGTATACGTGAAAGGTGGATTCCCGCTGAATAACAGCAGATCAGGATAACTGGAATTGGCATCGATACGGCTGTTCATCTGAGCACCGAAATCAATTCCGAAGCGATGATCATCTCGCTTAAGGTGTTGAAGGAATTGAATTTTGTACGCACGAAAGCGGAGTTATTCGTGAACAATTTCATCATGCAACCGATCCACAGTCACATCGGTCACACGCTTTTTAGCTCGTCTTTTGTAAAAAAAGAGCGAGCTTATGTCACCAGTTTGTCCGTCTGTCCGCCTGTGGACACCATATCTCTGCAACTATTAGTCCGATTTGGAAAATTCTTTTACATTGAGAAGCTTGAAACGTGCGAATGATGATCCTCCATTTCCTTTTTTGTTTTGTTTTAGTCATGCACAATTTCGCCTCTACAAGGCGTGAATGCAGATGATATCCAAATTTAAAATACATTGAATTTTATATATTTGCTTCTAAATATCCGATTGATTTTTTTTATCTTTCGATTCCATTTATGTCAGAGACTATTTTAGGTATAGTCACTTTTCCAAGTTACGCATAGATTTTCCGCTGGAGGGCGCAAAATTAAATTGTGTATTCCCCGATATCTCTGCTCCTTAAACTCCTATTTTAGAATTCTTTCTGCACTAGATACAGCTCCCGATGGAAAATCTTTTGAAATACAATTTCTAATTTTTATTACAAATTCGTTTGGGCACCAGGGGCGTAAGTGTTAATTTCTGCCTCTGATATATTTGCAGTAAAATATGAGATTCTCGAAGCTTGATTGAAAAATTCCTTTTGTGGACCGATACGGCTCGCATCAATTAAGCTTTTTGGACTATTTTCTTCTTAAAATAATGCCTGGGTTCTCCTCCTGGGGGCGTAGATGTACACCGCATATATGTTAATTGCTCTGCTTCTAAGAGTCCGATTTGAAAAATTACTTCTTTGTCGGATAGCCTTTCCGGCACAAAATGTTTATCACATAACTTCAAAATTGTCAATTAATTAACAGACTTTTCGCTAGGGGCGTAAATGAAAATTGGGTTTTCCCCTATATCTCTGCTTATAAATCACCGATTTCGAAAAATTATTTCTGTGTAGATGCAGCTCTTGATGGAAAATGCTTTGAATGTAATTTCTAATTTTTGATAAAGAATGGTGTGGGCACCAGGCGGCGTAAGCGTTTATTTCTGCTTCCGATGTATTTGCAGCAAAATCTGGCTTCTGAAAAGCCGATTGAAAACATTATTTCGTGGACCGATAGCGCTCACCTCGTAAAATCCGTTCAGAATAATTTCTTCTTAAAACAATCTATAGTTTTTCGGCCAAGGTCTTGGATATATGTACATCTTATTTTTGCCGATACCTCTGCTTCTAAGAGTCCGTTTTCTTTGTTGGAGAGGCTTTCAGCTGCGAAATGTTTCACATGTAATTTCAAATATTCTTAATGCGCAAGTCTGCCAACAGATGACGTAAGTTCACGTTTGCAATATTATGTATGGGACTTCTTTTTCGGTCAGATACTGTTAACAACGCAAACTTTGTGTGTGCATTTTCTTCCTGGAATAATGCATAAATTCCTTGCTAGGTGGTACAAATTCTTCATCTGTTTTTCTTGATATCCCTGCTCCTGAATGTGAAATTTGAAAAACATTATTTAAACGGCGGATGTCATATGTCATTTACGTTGTAGAACACTTTAGGCTAGTAGATAAGGAGATTTATAATTCACAGTTCTTTTGCTAGGTGGTATTTATGTACTTATTTTTGCAACTGTATCTCCGCCTCTAAAAATATCATGATGAAATTTCTTCTTTACGGTATGCCATTAGCTACTTAAGAGACGTGGAGCATTATTCTCTTTAAATAATGCAAAAAGCTCCTGCTAGGGGCGTAATCGTTGAAATCATTTTTTTTTCTCTGTCGCTGCTTCTGGGTTACTTATTTGAAAAGCTTTTTTCCTTAGCATGGATTTTTCCATGAAGAACATTTTTCGCCTATTTTCAACTTTTCCATTATGCAAAATTCTTCCGCTAGAAGGCGAAAAGTTACATCACGTTTCATTTTCTGTATTTCATTTTCTAACTGATCGATGTAAAAATCTCTTTGTCTCTGATACCTTTTTTTTGGGGGGGGGGGGATTAACGACCACCGTGAGCAACTTAATGGGCTATGAGCAGTCGCCCGTCCTTAATTTAGGCTCACTGGTTATAGGTAAGGGAGAGAGCCAGTTCCGTAAGACAAACACAACATCCATGCCTCAACGGGATTCGAACAAGGACCCGTCACGGACGAGTGATTAGAAGCCATCGCTTAGACCACTGCGCCACCGGGGCGGTCTGATCCTTGTGCTGTGAGAAACGTTATGTGAGCCATTTGTTAATTTTCGTTACGTACTTCTTAGGCGCTAATGGAAGTAAGTAGCTGTTTCTATTTCTGAATGTTTTATCGATTGTAGATAATTCTTGAACAAATTATTTTCGTTACAAAATGTATTTTTTTAAAGATCTTTTCGTTACGTATTTCTTAGGCGCCACTGCTTATAATCTAACGAAAAAATATATTTTCGTTACGCACTTCTTAGGCGCCACCGGGACGGCCTGATACGTTCCTTGTGCTGTGAGAAACTTTTTGTGAGCCATTTGTTAATTTTCGTTACGTACTTCTTAGGCGCTAATGGAAGAAGTAGCTCTTTCTATTTCTGAAAGTCTTATCAATTGTAAATAATTCCTAAAAAATATATTTTCGTTACAAAATGAATTTTTTTAAATATATTTTCGTTACGTACTTTTTAGGCGCCACTGCTTATAGTCTAACGAAAAATTATATTTTCGTTACGTACTTCTTAGGCTCTAATGGAAGTACGTAGCCCTTTGTATTTCTGAATGTTTTATCGATTGTAGATAATTCTTTAAAAATATATTTTCGTTACAAAATGTACTTTGTCAAATATATTTTCGTTACGTGATTCTTTGGCACCATCGGGACGGCCTGATACCCTCCTTGTGCTATGAGAAACTTTTTGTGAGCCATTGGTTAATTTTAGTTACGTACTTCTTAGGCGGTAATGGACGTAAGTAGCTGTTTCTATTTCTGAATGTTTTATCAATTGTAGAAACCGTTTGTTTTGCTAACCGGTCACATTAACATTTAATATCTTTAATAAATTTAACTCGCGTCAGAACGTTTTCAAACGAAGTGCTCATTACAACCGAAAATTCGGTGTCATCTTTCTTGTCTTGTCTGGTGTCGTTAGTCATGTCCCTGTTCTGGAACCAAAGGTTCTAAACTTAGTAAGGGAGACCGCTTGTAGGAGTTGCACGTAAGTAGGAGTTGCTCATGGTCTTCGTTAAATCCTAAAACCAAACCAGAGTTACTCGCACACAAATTGCATACAAACCTAAACTTTTCGTGGTTATCAGCCTAAACTTTTCGTGGTTATCTTCGTTAAGTTTGAAAACAAAACCCGGTTTTCTTCACTCACAGATTGCATACAAACCCAAGCATTTCGTAGTTAGCAGGATCTTCGTTAAGTCTTAAAACAAAATCCGGTTTACTTCATACACAGATTGCATAGAAACCTAAACCTTTCGTGGTTAACGGTGTCTTCCTTTTAGTCTTAAAACAAAACTCGAGTTTAGCCGGGGCCCGTAGGTGTCCGGACTTTAGTTCAAGATGTGATATAGGAGCCCACCCGGGCTTGAGGTGTGCCCGGATCCGCTTCCGGGCTTTTTGTCATAGCCTGGGCCCATGCTCATCTTTACACTGAAGTGCCAAAAGTCATAGGATACGTACCTTGTATCATATAGGACCTTCTTTAGCCCGGCGAAGTGCAGTAACTCGACGTGGTATCGATTCCACATGTAGCCGGAAAACTTCAGGACTGACGTTGAGACATGCCGTTTTAACAGCCGCCCAGAGTTTCATGATACTTGTACGTGCTGGATCTTGGGTGCGAATGGACCTTTCCACCACGTCCCATCAGTGATCTATTGGGTTCATGTGGGGCGAACGTGGTGGCCACACTATCCGTCGTAACGGTACAGAACTATCCTACGTGAACAAGGAAAAAATGAAGCATATTGTTTTACTCCTAATTATATTTTCATCATCAGATAAGAATGTTGGGGCTTCCGTTAATATCCACCCCCCCCCAAAAAAAAGAGAGAAAGAGAGAGAGAGAAATAATTATTATTATTACGTGCATCATATTCAGGTAAATAATGTCCTTCAGTTTCTTTTCCAAGTGTATCAAGTTAATTGGTTTACTTCGACTCACCTTCATGTTTTTAGTGAATAACAGAAAATTCCCCTTTTCATATTGTAGCTAGCAGAACTTTATAAATTTTAGTCACCAGAAATATTTATACTTTTTCCTTTCATCATATGTAGGAAGTATTATATAGTTGTTACTTAAAACACTTAGACATTTTTGAGTTACGAAAAAGCATGCCAAAAATGCAATGAACAATAATTAAGAATTTTACTTTTTAGGCGAAGAACAAAAGAGAGACTAACCGCTTAGTTGTGCGTTTCCCATTGCTTTAGTTACTTCGGCCATCAGTGTTAAATACAATTTATTAAAAAAATGAAAGAAGTTGCATACAAACCTTTACTTTTCGCTGTTAACGAGGTTTTCCTTAAGTCCTAAAAAAACCAAAAAAAAAAACATATACTTCACACACAGATTGCATAGAAATCTAAACTTTTTGTGGTTAGCGGGATCTTCGTTAAGTACTAAAACAAAACCCGAGTTATTCCACCCACAGATTGCATACAAACCTAAAGTTTTCGTGGTTAGCTGGGTCTTCGTTAAGTCTTTAAACAAAACCTGAATTATTTCACACACAGATTGCATACAAAATGCTTTCCGTGGTTAGAGGGGTCTTCCTTAAGTGTTACAACAAAACCCGAGTTATTTCACATACAGATTGCGTACAAATCTAAACTTTTCGTCGTTAGCGGGGTTACTCTCAACAAAATCTCATTCGCTGTAGAGAACACAAATATAGAGGTTTACAAGGAAAGTACTTGATCAGGACAATATCTCACGACCTAGGCAGTTAGCAATTTACTTCTTGTGCAGTAGTATAGGAAACCACCTACGGCGCACATAATAACACCACGAAAAATCCCCTCGCCCTCTTTTCGGAGGGGTTGAGGGGGGGCTACCGTGCCCCCTTTGTAGATACGGCAAAAAAGTCAATTACAAACTTGTTCAGTGAGGCAAAAATAATACATAAATGTTTTTGTCCCGTAACAAAAGACGGACGGGGAATCACCAAATGCGAGAAAAGCGAAAAGCTGCCTGAGTCGCTGTGTCCGAAGCATATTTGCATGGATTTCAAAAGTGCTTTCTGCTCCGTCGTCAGAATACAAAAATGATGTGTGTGGTCGGTATGCCAACACTTCATTAACCAGTGACGGGAGGTCGAAAGCTTTGCGACGTATGCAAGTTAATTTGATGTGCATACAGTTTTCCTATTGCATCAGTGTTTCACCACTTTATGCCATTTCTCCTTGTCTCAGTGTATTTTTACTGTATTGGACATAAAAATCTGATATTGAATACATCAAGGAACTGCGTATTATTTCAGAGCAAGGACTGTTGATAAGATTTGTATGAAAATCTTTCGGTTGTGCTTTCATTTACTTAGAACTTACCAGTTTAGATAAGTTCTAAGTTCTTGTCTGAATATTCTGCCGTTGCTTCCGGATGTTGTGATTTTCTTGGGGCCACATTCCCGGTCCTCTTTCATCTTTCCTTATGGGACAAAAACATTTTTGTACTATTTTTGCCTCGCTGAACAGTTTGTAATTGACTTTTTTGCATTATCTGCAATGGGGGCATGATTGCCCCCTCAACCTCCCAAAAGGGGACGAGGGGAATCCCTCGTGGTGTTATTGTGTGTGCCATAGGGGGTTTCCTATACAACCGCACAAGAAGTAAATCGCTAACTGCCATAGTTCGTGAGATATTGGCCTGATCAAGTACTTTCCTTGTAACCCTGTATACAAATTTCATCTTAAACGTTATAATCTGTACTTTTAACTAGTACCAAAATAATGACAGAATACGTAACATAAATATTTCAGATTAAGTCTTGTTCAGCACTGTCGTGTATAACTTTTATTTACAGAAAATAATATATCTCTAGATCACTGCGGGAGCTTCTTATTTTCCGTCAGCAAGTAAATCTTTGCACCATATTTACGATTCAACGAAAATCTCAAACTTCCGCATTTCACCAAATCATAAATCTTGTTAGACAGCGCAGATGTTTGACAAGTATCGCTTTTCCAGTGTTACGTTTCCTCCTGATTGTCTTCCTGACTGTTAAAAATTTTTCTCGTATGCATTGAATTTCCATAAAATTCGATTTGATGAGCACGTTTTACTGTACTTCATGCGAGGCAGATTGATATAAGAATAACGCAATCGGAAGAGTCGTAAATATCCGAATACTCTCTTATCTAGTCTCTTGAACTTATTAATGGAGATGAAAATGGATTTCGAAACAGCCGTTCCACTCGTGATAATATAACTTATACTGCCGGTATCTCATATTTCGAATTTTCGAGAATTTTCTCGAAGTTATGTTTACTTGTTTTCTGTTTTGAGAATGGATTTCCGATGTTCTTTCAGATTGCTACATTTTTGTAACAATTGATTGTGTTAGCTCAGATGGCCTTTCCTTAATCCTAAGTTTATTTCCATTGTATGTTTGCTTGCTTTGCATAAATTAATGATTTTCTTCGATGGAATTTCTTCGTGTACTAATCATTGCTTCCTACAAGAAAACATCTTATTTCTCCCGAAATCTGATTAATTTTGTCTTTATTATAAATAACACGATGAGCAGATTACCTGCTTGTAATAAATATAACAAAATATTTGTTTCAACTTTTCAGATATGGTTGAAACTTCTCCTTGATTGACGTTCTTATAATAGTAAAGATAATGGTATTTTGTACTCAAGTCAAAGAACAGTTTGGTGTAAGAGCTTAAAAGTGCCACTACACAATTCAAAAGTAAGTTACAGTACAAATTGCGCCCTTGTCCTGCTCAAGCATCGTCGTGTAATAGCCGTGAGAATCAGCCTATCATCCATCCTTTCCATACGATTACTCCCATTTTTCTCTGTGGGTGTCAGCGTGTAATAGAGGGAAGCATGAGTTCAAATTTTATGTCGTTTCTCAGGCTATCGAATCCGCCATAGATATTGCATCTCGGCAGCTATGTAAGACTGTTTTAGTCACCTTGGCTGTCAACACTAAAGTCTGACTTCCATACAACAAGGTGCTCACAGCCATGACCTTAAAGAATATAACCTGTTTTGCCCTTCTATTTTGTTTCTTAATGACTTACGAGTGGCACACATATTTCTCGCAATTTATTAAGTTTTTTGTGCGGCATTTTTTTTTGATTGGAGGTTTAACGACCACCGTGAGCAACTCAATAGCTATAAGCAGTCGCCCGTCCCTAATTTACGGTCACTGGTTCCAGGGAAGGGAGAGAGCCAGGGCCGTAAGACAAGCACAACATCCATGCCTCACCGGGATTCGAACCCGTAACCCTTTCGGACGAATGATCAGAGGCCATCGCTTAGACCACTACCCCACCGGGGCGGCTTGTGCTGCCCTGCAGCCAATGGCGGTGAAGTGTGAGACTTGTTGGATCGTTTTATTGGCGATGACATTTCATATTAAGACAGGTGTCTTGTACCTACGTCATAGGTAAAGCACATGCCAAGGCGGCAAAGTTTCAGCGAAAAATTTCGTCGGTGTAGCTTAATTGGGAAAGCATTCGGCTCCGGAGTAGAAGGATACAACTTCTGTTTCAGCCACTGGCAAATAGCTTTTAAGCTAAATTGGCGCCCGAATGTAAAAAGAATCTCCTGGCCATTGGGCTCTACTAAAAATCTGTTATGTTGGTTCCACACATCATCTGGAATGAATAAAAATTCCTTCTTCTGTACTGATCTTTTTCAAGCGTGGTTTGCCGGTTGACCCGGAAACGTACGATTGAGTCCCAGCCCTTTCACAAGGGGAGGAGATATGTGTGACACACCTACCTCAAAGGTGACACCAGTCAAGATGGCAAAGTTGCAGCGACATACTTCGTCGGTGTAGCTTAATTGGGAAAGCATTCGGTTCCGGAGAGAAAGATGGGGGTTCGACTCCCGCCACCGGCAAATGGCTTTTGCGTTATACAGGATACTTAATGTAATGGACTTTGATTTCTTTAAAGATGTATAACAAAGTAAATTCCTCCGTCATTTTTGGTCTACGCCGGGATTCGAACCCGAGTCCGCTTATTCCGGAACAAGTCGCTCTACCAACTGAGCTACGCAGACGTTCATTCTGATTGCTATCTGCCTTTACGTCGCGTGCGTCCTGCTGGCAGGTACGTCACATCTCACCCCCCCGAAAGAGGGCCGGGGGCATGGCCCACGGGTCAGCCGTGACCATGAATCGTTGCAGGCAGACATCCACTGTAGAACGTGCACTAGAGAACTCCCAGGCAATCTGGTATGTGGAATGCAACGTCACACACATTTATTTTTCGAAGCGCTGGAGAAGGGATTCTTTGATTTTTCCCATATCGCGGTGTGGAAATAACATCACACCATTGCGAGATTTTGAACGGTTGGGTCTTCCGGAAAGTTCGGGCGCCAATATAACGAAGTAAATTTCTCCGTCATTTTTTGGTCTACGCCGGGATTCGAACCCGAGTCCGCTTGTTCCGGAACAAGTCGCTCTACCAACTGAGATACGCAGACGTTCATTCTGATTGCTATCTGCCTTTACGTCGTGTGCGTCCTGCTGGCTGGTACGTCACATCTCCCCCCGAAAGAGGGCCGGGGGCATGGCCCACGGGTCAGCCGTGACCATGAATCGTTGCAGGCAGACATCCACTGCAGAACGTGCACTAGAGAACTCCCAGGCAATCTGGTGTGTGGAATGCAACGTCACACACATTTATTTTTCGAAGCGCTGGAGAAGGGATTCTTTGATTTTTCCTATCTCGCGGTGTGGAAATAACATCACACCATTGCGAGATTTTGAACGGTCGGGTCATCCGGAAAGTTCGGGCGCCAATATAACGAAGTAAATTTCTCCGTCATTTTTTGGTCTACGCCGGGATTCGAACCCGAGTCCGCTTATTCCGGAACAAGTCGCTCTACCAACTGAGCTACGCAGACGTTCATTCTGATTGCTATCTGCCTTTACGTCGTGTGCGTCCTGCTGGCAGGTACGTCACAGATGTTTTTAAAATTAATTCCTCGTCACTGTGTTTTGCTGTTTGAAATTGGTCTTCAGACCCATGAAGGATATATTTGTAAGCAGAAAATAAAAGGGTATCAATGTAAGTGCTGTTGTCGATGGTTATTCCCATGTATTGGGTTGGAAAGAAAGTAATGTCCGATGACGAGGTACCCGAATTCGAATCCCCGGGCACGGCGCACAAAGGACACTGAGATTGCGCAGGACACTGGCATCAGTGGTGTGGTGGAGATGAAACACCCCGAAGCGGCTTTCTAGTACTTTTTTCTCAGCCGGCACGCATTCCAGTAAACAATATACAGCATAAATTTTCATTTTAAAATGCAAATGTCCTATAATTCTTTTCCAATAAGAAATGCAAGAGAAAACTGTAGTTAGTGATTAACGTCCCATGTCTGTTTGAAAGAAGAGTTAGTCTCTAAATCCACTATCACTTGTCAGTCTCTTGAAATTTCTTTTTCTGATGTTAAGAACGTTGACGATGGGATATTACAGGAGTTACGTTCTTGTGATTGCGAATTTAATAATTCTAGTCAAGCGTAAATTCGGAAGTCTGATTTCGACTGACCATAATTCTTTCTTATAATATAAATATGAGAAAGTAGAAAGGGGAGAGGAAGAATGGTGGTGGGGGTAAAGACGGTTTAGGTATTGAAGACATAAAAGCACCGCGTCTACCTGTTATTTTTCAATTGGTACTACACCACTGACCTGCATAACATCAGCAGGCTTACGTCAGTGCCAATTAACCGTCAAAAGGAGGATAGTGTAAGAGCCAGTCAACATGGAAGTAAACAAGGAGCTCATCCGCCATTTTATGCTGTATGAGTTTCGTCGCAGTAGCACCCCTGCAAGTGCTGTAAAGAGTATTACCAATGCGCACCCCAATGCCGTATCACATCGTCAGTGCTGTCGTTGTTTCGAACGGATTCGAGACGAAAATTCTGACGTGTCAGACCGTCCGAAAGCCAGAATACCCCCTAACAGTGGATATCGATATACTGAAGACCTTAGTGGGGACTACGTGGGAGTAGCCAAACAGATGGGGGCTACCCACACGAGCATTATCACGCAGCTGAATTGCATCGATTTGCGAAGGTGCACAAGAGGGAAGTTTGGGTACTCCATCAACTCCCAGTTGAGTAGAAAGCATATCGCATGACTGCATGTATTTCCCTGCTTGCACGTGACCTAGTTGGACCGTTCTTGGACCGCATTGTGAAAGGTGACGAGAAATGTGTCCTGTATGACAATTTCAACTCCCGGAAACCGTGGTTGGGCCCAAAAGAGAAGCCCATGTCGACTCCCAAAGCCGGTTTACACGCAGGTAAGATACTGCTGTCTGTTTGGTGGGATATGCGAGGTGTCGTGGTTTTAAGCTACTTCCAGACAACACCACTATCCCTGCCGATGTGTATTGCCTTCAGCTCGACGATCTGCAAGCATCGCTCACGTGTAAACTACCAGCACTGCTTAACGACAAAAGGTCTCGCTCCATCCTCCTACGAGAGGATGGAGCGAGACCTCACACGGAACGAGTGAACTGTCACAAGATCAGAAACCTAGTGTGTTAACTACTGTCGCACCCAACTGGTGCCCCGGACAGTACTCCTAGCAGCTACTACGTTTTCCGGCCCTTCCAGCATTTCCTGGACGGACAGTGGTTCACTAACTAGGACGATATCGAACGCACACTTACTCATTCCTTTTCGTCCAAGTCGCCACCATGCTACAGGAACGGTATCCCATAGTTGCCCATACGATGGGAGCAGGTTGTGGCAAATGATGGCGATCAGTTTCTGGACTGATTTGTATATACGGTAATTATCAATTTTCTGTTGCCTTGCATTTGCAGGCATTACTTTCTTTCCAACCCTATACAGTATCCCCTGTTCCACATCGGCATATTTTCTAATTTCATCCACTCATGTCCCACGTGGTCTTCTTATGAGTCTTTTCCTGTACCTTGCTGTACTGTCTTAAATTCCTGTTGTCCATCGGTGTTCAATCTGTTCAGTCTTCTGGCAATATGTTCAGTCCATTGCCATTTCAGGGATTTTATTCTAATCATAATGTCCTCCACTGTTGTAATTTTCCTGATCCACGAATTCCTGTTTTTGCTACGCTATGAGTAAATGCCTTTGGTTAAATTCGAGTTAAAACAAACGATATTTAAAGGTCTCTTTATAGCTTTGAATTTACCAAAACTCCGCCAACTGCTATATTCATGTATTACAAATTCCAAATTATGTATTACAAATTCCAAATTATGGATTCCAAATTCCAAATTATGGATTATAAGTTGATTTGAAATGCTTGTGGTCTGTGGTAATAATGTCATTTCGGAGTGAGAATAACGTATTGATGAGCGTATTTCCACCACCATGAGCGTCACAACAGCATAAGTTCAGTGACGTGATACTTTTCATCTTTTTGTGACGTCCAAATCGTACTGACATCGGCTTGCCGAGGCGTGATGAGCAACAAACACTGCTGGCCACCCAAAATGCAACACCAAAAAGGAAGCATCCGATTGGCCTGAATTTCGCAGCATGCATCGCCCGCGAGAGGACATGCAAACGATTAGCATTGCAGGGCATATGCAAATCATGTGCGTCCGGCACGCCACCGAGAAGCACTATAAGAAGGGTGCACAGAAGGCGGGGTGTTAGTAGTGGAAGTGTGTTGTGCGGCCGGACCTGTGCGTGGGAAGCTTCCTGATGCCTCGTCGCAGAATACGGCAGTCATTCCAGCACGTTTCGGAGTTCGACAGAGGATGAATAGTGGCTTATCGAGCCAGCGGTTTATCGTACCAAGACATCGGCGTCCGTGTGGGACGAAATCCAGTCACAGTGAAGCGAGGATGGATTTGGTGGGTGCATGAGGGACGGACGGACCGACGTGAGCGTTTGCCGCAGCCGCGGCACACCACCGAACGAGAGGATCGGCTTGTTGTGCGGCGGGCATTGATGGCTCGCACTGCCACATCACGAACGTTACAGCAGTAATTAGGGTGTGTTGCGCAACAATATGTGCCAGCACGTACCGTTCGACGTCGTCTGCAGGAGCGAGGAATTGTCGCACGGCGCCCATTGCTCCCATTACCATTGATGTTACACCACCGGTGAGTGCGGCGGCAGTGGGCCTTTGAACGCCGCACCTGGACTACGGAATGGCACGACATTGTCTTCTCCGACGAATCCCGCTCCTGTCTGCAACACCAAGATCGTCGGATCCACGTGTGGCGGCACCGCGGCGAGAGACTGTATGACGCCTGCATTATGCATCGCCATACCGGTCCATCGCCTGGCGTTATGGTTTAGGGCGCAATTGGATATGACATCCGCAACCCTCTGGTACGCATCGCCGGTACACTCCACAGCCACCGCTACATCTTCGACGTTTTGGAGCCTGTTGTCCTCCCTTACCTGCAGAACCTGACAGCGACTACGTTTCAACAGGACAATGCGCGCCGGCACGTGGCACGCGTCTTGCAACAATTCTTCACGGCCCACCAGGTGTCGCTGCTGCCGTGGCCCGCCTGTCTCCCGATATGTCGCCCATCGGACACGTCTGGTCGCTGATCGGCAACGGAGTTGCCCGGAAAGCACCACCCGCGGCTACGCCTAATGAACTGTGGCAACGTGTTGAAGCAGTCTGAACCGACATACTCTAAGCCCACATCCAAAGTCTCTTTCGTTCAATGCCGGGGCGTGTAGATGCCATTATTGCCAGCCATGGGGGCCATAAGAACTATTGATGTATGCGTATTCCGCAAGTAGCACGGGCCTGTAAGCTCAATCGTTTCATTTTTGTATCTGTTATGTGTCCAGTAAATCTGGCTTTGCTATCTCGTGTCCTTATTGGTGTTGCATTTTGGGTGGCCAGCAGTGTACATTTGAACAAAGAAGACTAACAGGCGACTGTGGAGGTCCTACTATCATATTAGTTTTGATTTGGTGCCAGTTCTATCCTTCTGGTACGTGGTTCTTTTCCTAATACTGAGTGTTTTGTGTTCATTGTGCCTATGAGACACTAATTAAAAGCAAAGATTCGTGCTAAAATGATTCAAGATTAATGTTTGCCGTCTTATGCACGATTAGATTACGAAATACTAGGTGTGCTACTTAATTCTCGGCCCCTAACCGCAAGCGATCATAGAACATCCGCAAATGCAAATAGCTGTGTGCGATAACGGCTGATTGCAGCGCCATCCAACAGCTTTCCAGGCAAGAGTAACCGCTCATAGCTGTAGTGACAGAAGGGACGAAAGTTTACGTTGAAAGCAATGTCGTTCGAGAAGCAACATTTGAAGCACTGCCACCTGTTTGCGTTTCAGCTGAAAAACATGTGTCCTACAGTACGTGTAAGAAGTGGTTCCAGCGGTTTAGGCAGGGAAATTTCGATCTCCGTGATGCAGAACGTCTGGGACAGCCACAGAAAGTCGACGATGAGGAACTGGAACAACTGCTGGATGCGGATCCCAGTCGCACACAGTCAGAGCTCGCCCAGGAACTCGGAGTAACACGGCAAGCCTTTGCAAAGCGCCTGAGCAAGCTTGGAGGGATTCACAAGGAGGGCCTTTGGGTGCCCCACAAATTCACAGCTGCGAACAAGTCTAGGCGCTACAATTTTGCTGTGCCCTTACTCTCCAGATTCAAGAAGAAGGATTTCCTCCAAACGATTTTGACCTCTGATGAGAAGTGGATCCTCTACGATAATCCTAAGCGGCGCAAATCCTGGGTTTATCCTGGTCAGCCTACCGCTAGTACCGCCAAATCGAATATCCATGCCAGGAAGTTATTGCTGTGCATATGGTGGGATCAGCGCGGTGTCGTACACCATGAGTTGCTCAAACTTGGTGAAATGGTCAATGCTGAGCGTTATTGCCAGAAACTCATTCGGGTCAGTGACGCAATGTAGGCGAAAAAGCCATACACCGGCCAGGGCAGAAGGTCGGTCCTGTTGCTTCAGGATAACGCGCGTCTTCACACCGCGAAAAATACTTTAAACATGATCACCGACCGGGGATGGCAGATTTTTCCCCCCAACCCCCGGCGTACTCTCCAGACTTCGCCCCTTCGGATTATCACGTCTTTCGCTCCCTTCAACATCACCTGAGTGATACGCACTTCATTTCTGTCGAGGAGGTCCACACAAGTATTGATGACTTTATCAACTCGCAACAGCCTTCTTTTTTCCTCAATGACATTCGGCAGCTCCCTGACCGATGGCTTAAATGTATTCAACTCGACGGGGATTATTTCCCTGGTTCGAAACGTAATCGATCTGCTATAATTAGCTGTCAACGTGGCATGCTTGTGGCCGAGAATTAAGTTGCGCACCTAAAAATAAAAGTTCTGATACATAAAACCGGTTCCTAAAAAAACTACACATGAGCACTTTCGGATTTACCTTAGATCCTTCATCACATGTGATTAAAACACACAATAAAGCAGGCTAAAAGATTTGTCCCGTCTGAGATGTGTGATACTATATAGGGTGTGTGTTAGTAAGGTTGGTTATGACGTACAGATTTCTTATGCGCATGCGTCAATGATTTCTATTCCATGCTTGCGTCGCAATTTCCGTCCTCGCTTGGTTCTTGTGGGGAATCGTGGTGAGTAATTTCTATATTCGTTAATGGTTTCCACTGTGGTGCGGTAATGCAGGGGTAATAATCGTTGCAGCATTGATGGCCACATTTATATATCAGTAGACTTTCCGCTAATAACAAATGGGATTTTGCTCGCGGGGTTCAGAGAATGATTATGTCGTCTCATTGTGGTGTTTATGTGCCGTCTTTATATAGGCCTACTAGTACCGCGGACGCTCATTCAGTATGAAGGCTATACTTGTGTTCAGCCATTCGGTACTTCAGTGTTCTTGAGGTCGAGTCCACTTGTATTCGATCGGGGTCTCCTTCATTTTCGGTCTTTACTGGTATTGAGTATACACCAAATTGATGAATCAGATCCACTGGGTCTCGATCATTGTTTTCCAAGGATAGGAGATTCATTGTTTTCACACTAAATCCTAAGCTATTTCGCTTACAAATTGTCTGTAAGGCATCACTGATCTTCGGGACACAGGTGAGTGAACCTACGTATTTAATAATTTGAGATTCACGCAGAAATATTGAGGTCTTCATAGATTGGACCCGCTGAAGAAGTTTTTGAACGGTAATCTTGGGGTAGCCATAATCTGTTACTAAGGCTCTGATATACGCGTTCAGCTATTGTGTCCACTGGATTCAAGGATGTGTATATGCTCGCCTTAGAAAAAGTGCAAAACTGAATATGTTTGTTTGAGTGGGTGCTACGAGTCGAACGGGATTAACGTGGCAGTAGAATTTGGCGTGCGGTATACTAAATAAGATACTTTATTTGTGACAGCATTTCTGCGAAGAATGAAGTTCACGTATCGAAATGTATAATCTTTCTCATTTTCCAGGGTAAAATTTATAGTTGCGTATTTGGACGCATGCGCAGAATAAATTTGTACGTCATTACCAACGTTACTAACAAACACCCTATATAAAGTCACACATCCCAGACGGGAAAATTTTTTGTAAGACGCGGATGGCTTCGTGGTTAGCGATTCAGGCTATCGATGCAAGGTCCTCGGGTTCGAACCTAGGCTGATCTTTCAGAGATGGTGTGATTTACTAACAATCGCTGAATATCTGCCGTGGATGCGGACGAGCACGTTAAGTGACGACCCCCAGGCTGGACCTACTGGTTAAATGGGTATCCTTTCCTATGCCCCCCCTGAAATTCTCTCACCCCTCTATGTGCAACCTCATACTTGTACGGTGGCACCATCTACTGTACTCTAATCTCACTACAAATTGTTCTGTCAAAGTCGCTAGACTTACTCTCATTCCTTCCGTTTCTGTGTCCTGCCCAAAAGGCAAACTCGCTGTAGGTGGCTGGGACCTAACTCAACTCTACTCACTGTGGACGGAAGTCCTACAAGAAAATGACAACTTGATAGCATAGGGAAAATTTTAGCCTGCTTTATTGTATGTTTTATCACATCTGATGAAGGATTTAAGGTAAATCCGAAAGTACCCATGTGTAGTTTTTTAGGAACTAGTTTTATGTATCAGAACTTTTATTATTTCGGAATCTAATCGTGCATAAGACGGCAGACATTAATTTTCAACCTATGAGACATTACTGGCGACTAGAAGTTCTTGCAGTATTTGGTCGGTTAGTGCTGAGGACACTGAAATACGGGGTGGAAAGCTGGCTTCTAATATGCGAGTTCTAAGCGTTTTATTTTACAACCATAAAACGTTGAAAAACTGTTCGTGAAAGTGCTACAACAGTAATTAGAGAAGCTGAATCGTTTTTGGTAAAAGGCTTGTACGTATGAGCAAGATAGCGTCAAGAAACTTGAACAGCTTCATGAGTAATGGATAAAACTGAAGAAATATTCTAAAGGAAGAAGTGAGAAAAAGAAATCAAATGAAGCTGACTTTATGAATTACTTAGCTTATCTTTTTAATATACGTAGTTCGCACGAATGCCTTATAAATATCAAAGAGCACAGAGCACTTCTTATTGCCCAAAGAGAAAAATTTCGTCATGGTTGCTTAGGAGTAATTAATATTATTTCAAAAAAGCAAAACAGACGCGAAAAATGTAAAAGGAAAGCAGAAGAGTACGTGAGCCATATGAAGGGAAAGTGAAGTCATCAGCTCAGGATGTAACTCTTAACGTAGAAAGTTCGAGCGATTGTAGCCAATTTACCGACGCAGAACAGACCGCAAGTGATGAAGCTATTGCATCAAGAAGTAGTGGTAAGAAAAGCGGACGAAAGAATATTGTGACTCCTTATTTGATAGCAGCACTTAGTAGAACAAAGATGAGCGATAGGAATGCTGCCTACATCTTGGCAGCTACCGCAAAATGAAGATATTTTGCGAACATTTAGATATTTTGTCTTCAACAAGAAATAACCCAGTTTGATATTAACAGATCGTTGTTTCGAAGTCAACGACACCAAAATCGAGCACGTATTGCAATAAACTTAAAGAATTCGAAATCCCCGTACTCTTGCATGTTCATTGGGATGAAAAGTTTCTTGCAGGTCTTACAATAAGTAGAAACATGTCTTGTCTGCTAGTAATAGTGTCTGGTGTTGGTATTGACCAGCTGCTAGCTGTACCTAAATTGAAATTTGGTTCTGGAGAGTGCAAAGGCTACTGCGATAGCAAAATTATTTAGGATATTAGAGAATTCGTGGCAATGTAAGAAATATGTGCTTCAATACAACAGCGCAATACTGGACACAGAAACTGAACGTATGATTTTTTGGAACAGAAACTGAACGTATGATTTTTGGAACAGAAACTTGAAAAATAATCTGTTGTATGTAGCATGTCGACAGTATGTGCTGGAAATTATGTTGGAAAGTGTTTTTAATGGATGCGTGGAACTAAAACCATCCGTTCCTCAAGTAAAAATGTTCAGATGTTTCAAGCAGTCATGGCACAACATCAATAAAATTCAGTTTGAAAATGCAAGCACCTGTGACAGAGCCGTGATTGCTGTGAAAGATGGAAAGAATATTGTTCTGGATTTTGCGTTTAGCCAGCTTCCATTGCAACAAACCAGACATGATTAAAATACCTTATTTTAATCATGTCTCAACGAATATCTTTTCGTAATCAATAAAAGCCATATATATTCGGAGTACATATTCAATCACTCTTTTAATTAGCTATATCACTACACAGCTACGATATCTAGCAGTGTAGCCACTGCTGAACCTAAATTTTCTCTTGTTTGAGTCATGTCCAAAGTTTCTTTCAAGCAAGGCGACTGTGCCGTAGTGAAGGTTTTGTACACAACTGACAGGAGGCTGATGGGTCTGTAGTTCATGAGATCCTAGGTTACCATTTTTATGCACCAAAATCACTGTATCATTGTTCCAGTCATTAGGAATCTTCTCTTCGTTGAAGCATGTAGCGAACTAATAGTATTTCTATGTGAATCACAATGCATCTGTACTAGCTCAGCCGTCACTTCGCAGAACCTGAAATAGGGCACTTAACATAATTTTTGGCAATAATAGAAGAGTTCTGGCGTTATGCACCAAAGATTTTCCTAACTTATTTGCGTAATCCTGATACACCGTGTAAGAAGCGGTATTGGGTGGCAGTGTCCATGTATAAGGTATGGGGGTGGAAATGTACATATTTTACGTGAACCTCTGACAAATCTGGTATGTTGTACTCAAGTGTAAATAATATATTTGACATTACTTAGCAGCATTGTTTTGATTCATTTTGACGTATGAGCATTTCAAAAACTGTAAAAAATAAGAGGAAAGTATATATTTCCTTAATTTAATTACAGATCGCAACACTACATTTGCTGATAAGTCATGACAAATATTCCATTATACGTGTCTGTGTCCAAGCTAGAGGAAAAACATAATGAAGTTTGTGGTTCCGAAAGCCAGACTACGAGGGACTTCTGAGGAAATGGTGTTTGATTGATGCTACGCATCTTCCCGAAACCAGTAAGTAAATCTTCGGAAAATAAAATTCGATGTAATGAAAATGGCTAACAGAAGTAGTCAAAACTATTGTTCAAATCTGATATTTGAATGTTGGTCCAAAAGTGACGCAACAATAGTTAATTTCATTGCTACTCAACAATATACCTTACCAAACCATCGCCAAATATTATTTCACGACGTTTTACATTAATGCCACAATATCTGATTAGCATCGCCGTAAATTACGAGAATCTCATGCAGCATGTGATAAAACAATTACAAAAATGCATTTTTAATGTTATGAAAACGGTGCGTCGCAACGCACCGTTTTCATAACATCAAAAATTTTGCTACGACGCGTCGTAGCTAAATTTGGCTTCCTCTCGACACCCCAAGCGGGGTCCGTGCTATTGATGAGAGCTTTAGAATGATGTATGGCGTAAACCTCTGACAAATAGCATGTATTTAGACTGTTTAGTTTTTCAAAATCGTTATTATTATTATCTAGATTCAAACATTGTATGAGATATTAACCTGTAGATATCCTAGACCATAAGTTACCAATCCCTCTCACTAACATCCTTGCGATTCAACTTTTCTTTCTATTTTGAGGTCAGAATTATGCTTGCGCATGCGCATATGGACTACTGTAGCTATATCACCGTTAATCGGTACCAGGCTCGTGTTTTACGTTTCTTATAAATCTAAATAATAATAATAATAATGTTTTTGAAAAACTAAACACTCGAAATACGTGCTATTGCCGCCGCCATAGTTTAATTAATATTCACTTTTATGACTCACATATCTTCTTTTACTTTCATTGGTTTTACGACATAGAATTCGTTAATCCACCTGCTGAGTATTAGGAATTGGTAAGCCGCATTGTTTGTTGTTATGATTTAATTCCACTTATTATGCACTGATCTGTAGCTCTATGTGGTCATGAGTGACGCGAATAAATGCAGTGTGTTTTACATAAATAAATGCGTACTTTCAAATCACTCGTTTTATTTTACACTCACAAAAATCTTGGCATGCCAAAGATGCATAGCATAAATTATCTACAAAAAGTACCAGGGTATTATCTCGATTTTTTGTTTTTGTTTTACAGAAGTAACGTTCTTGCGGTGGACAGAAAAGGCTACGTTTGATTTGTCGTATATTTACTACCTCCTAAAGGACTTTTTGAGAACATATTCGAAATACCTACTTTATTTACGCATTGGGAAGTGGTTATGTCAACAAGATATATCAAATCAAAGAGCTGACAAATAATGTTTGATATACCTCGAACTTTTTTAAGCGTTTAATGTGATACAAGGATATGAGCTAATGAAGAAAGAACCCTAGCAAAGCTACAACATTTTGAACTAAGCTCAGTTGGTTTTTCATTTGCCTTGTTTGCCAGAAAATCAATACTGTTTTTTAATCATTTCCGTTTGGTTGTCTGAAGTTGTAATCAAAGAAAACCCTGTCGGCAGTTCCACTGGGACAATCTAATTGTAATTTGTTAGGCAAATGAGTTCCTACCAAACAGCGCTCTTAATTACAGACATTTTATGAGATATTAAAAAAAAAGCCGCCACGGTTAAGTAAAATGTTGGCTGCTGCAGCTTCCTGTGTTCGGAGATTAAATGCTCCAAGATTAAAGAAGCTGTTGTGAGAGAGCAGACATGATTTTCAGATGAAGTGGTGGGGCGCCATCCTGTAGATTGTGTGGTCGTTTTAAAAGAGTTCCTCGAATCCCATTCTTCTCTGCGCGTCGGTTTTATGGCTGAAAACGAAGGCTTCTTTATTTCTTTTTGTTTGAGTCATCTTTTCAGCCACGAACGCAGTGATTACAATTCAACGCAGTACGTTCAAAGGTATAAGGTTTTGTTATTTAAACAGTAGTGATTTATTAAAATTTTACGGAAAACGATATTTTACCAAAAAGAATTTCGCATTTTTATTCTCCAATTTTACTTCAGGAAGAGCTAATTACTACACCTTGTTTAATAAAATGGAGTTTGAAACTAGAGGAATCATTCCCGAAAAGAATATTTTTCATAGATCTTGAATCATTTAGTCTGAAGTATTATCATTGTTCTAACGTTAATTAAAACTCATAGCTAATTTGAAACTGTGTGTGAATGCTTCCCACAGTTATTTAAATTTTTATTGGGTCATTAAAAGTAATCTCACATGAAGCGTTTAAGGCCTATATTAACTATTTTTAGGAGAGATGATATGCCTTCTGTAAATTTTGGTTTAATTTTTTTTTTCTGAACTTAAAACGTCCCTTCTGAATTCCCAAGATTTTGTGCTCATTGTGGGTTGGTCTTTGGTCAGGTTAGTCAATCGAAAGATGATAATGTGTGAAAAGTGCGAAGTGTAATTTTAAGCTTTCACATTTCAAGATACGCACCTATTTTGCTATTGTCTTAGAGCTTATCAATTCTTATCCATCAACGTCTTCACTGTGCATTGTAAAATCAATTGTTCAAGTTTGTAACCTGTGTTACTGTCATCTGTGTCTCAACTCATTGTCTTTGTGCTTACTTGACGAGCCTTGTCAAAAAGTGAGTCAATAAAAGATTTGAACTGGAGAACTTGTAAGGTATAATGTTTTCTCTTGCCTTTAGTGTACTTTCGATCTTTACGAACTCGTGCGCTTGGTTAGAAACTTACAAGCCTTTTTCAGCAGCGAGACTCCAAGTGCCAATCAACAGGAATGATTAATTTCAGCAGTGAGAGCCCTAGTGCTATTCAACTATATTGAATAATTTCATCTTTGATACTTCGACTACGGTACCATTTTGCAGGAATGAATAATATTAGTAGTGAGACTCCGAATGTCATCCAACAGTAAAGAATAACTTCATCTTTCAGATTCCGTGTACCATTCAGCAGGAATCAGTAATTTTAGCAGTGAGACTGAGAGCGACATTCAGCAGGAACGAATAATTTAAGTCGTGAGACTCCGAATGGCACCTAACAGTAGTGATTACTTTTTAAGCAATGAGACTCCGACTGCCATTCAACATGAATGTATAATTTCAGCAGTGAGGTAATTAAAGCTTTACTGCTCAAATCATTGGTTCCAGTGCCTACATATTTTTACTTAACATTAAAGAGTTTTCATTTGAAACTGATTTAGTGTTAGTTTAATGCTGCAAAGCATTATTCATTAGGAACTCTTTCATGACTTTGAAACAATTTTGGATTAAATTATTACTCGTAGCAATTGGAATTTCACCGTTTAGGGACTGATGTTTATTACGGCGGAAACTGTTTCATTTCATATTCATAGAGCAATATCCGAAGTTGTTTCACGCTGTATTTACACCCGTAACATTCAAACATCCCCACTTTCCACTTAACGATACGTCCAATACTGCTACCAAACATATTTCCTATGGCAATCAAAAATATATGTCTTGAAACTTTTTACTTGACATTCAAATCATTTGGCTAAACATTTTTCCGGTGATTTTTGCAAGTACTTTCTGAGAGCTGTAGAGAATGATCCACAAAACTGCTGACAAGAGTAAAGTACTGGTATTAAGGAAGAACTTACAGAAAACAAGATTGATATACAATGTGTTTACACTAACTGATTGGTGAGACAAAAATTTGAAGGTGACTGATGCCAACATCTATATGCCTTGGACAACAGATATCAACACGAGACCGCATCGACACTGGTCTACAAGGTTTCTATAACATGAACAAATGTATCTATTTTTAACTGGTGGGTGCTAATTTCAGATCTGACTTTAAAAAATGGATACAAAGTCACGTGTTTTATTTGTAATGGGGCATTAAATATGTACTATAGTTCCACATTAGTGCTTGTAGGCACGTAAGCGGACATTAGATCTTTTTCATGTCATCTTAAGCCACTAGACATGTTGTAGGTGGCAACACTGATTTTTTCATTGGTAGAGAATATGTAACCCAACCGAACCGATATTGCTGTTTTTCACATTGAAGGAGAAACACGTGATGCATGTTTATGATCAAAATCTGGAGAAAAGGGATCGCGGGTTGTGGATATATATATTAATATTCAGGATAAGTTTTGCTATGTGCGTGGGAAGTATATTACAAAATCCCAGAGTCGCCCATTGACAAAGACTGAGTAAAGCCTACTGTTTGTACTTTGCATGTCATGTTGGAGATCAAAATAAATCGTGGGCACCACGTGTTTCCTGTATTTCTTGCTTTAGTGGCCTGAGTGAATCGTTGAACGCTAAGCTGAAGTCTATGCCTTTCGCAGTTCCAATGATTTGGCGTGAGCCAACTGATCACGTGGAACATTATTTTTGCTTAACCAAAGTAAGTGGCTTTTCAAAGAAGAATAAAAGTAAAATACATTATCCAAATTTGCCATCAGCTTTAAGGACTGTTTTGCATGGGGAAAATATTCCTGCACCCAAACCTCCGTTGTACTGTGAAAGATTCAAATTAATTCAATGAAGATATGGTCGCACATGAAGATTCGGAACCTACATACACTCCTAAACACTTGGACTAGCCCCACTTGATTTTTTTTTTTTTTTGATTGGAGGTTTAACGACCACCGTGAGCAACTCAATGGGCTATAAGCAGTCGCCCGTCCCTAATTTAGGGTCACTGGTTCCAGGGAAGGGAGAGAGCCAGTGCCGTAAGACAAACACAACATCCATGCCTGACCGGGATTCGAACCCGGACCCCTTACGGACGAATGATCAGAGGCCAGCGCCTTAGACCACTGCGCCACCGGGGCGGCCCACTTGATTAAGCAAAATGTACTGAATAATCTCGTTCGAGACCTACATCTTGTGACGTATATTCTAAATTAACTTTCCTTTTTAGTTTCTTTCCCTATGTAAATCTTGAGTTTATTCTCAGTTATACTTCACTCTTAACGTGATATCTTTTCTCTCAAACGAATACTGTTGGCAACATAATTGAGGTTGAATGAACGTGACGTATGCTTGATGTAAGATAAGAACGAGAGATAACAACGACGACTAAACTGTTGCTTGGCGATATGCTATGCTATGTTACGATGTGTTGGCTACATCCTGAATAAAGCATCTTTTCCGTAAGTTTGGCTTCTGTTGTTTACATGTTTCGTCTGGCATTTAAGGTTTAATTTAGGAACTATTTCATCTTATGGTTATGTTTTTAAAATAACGTAGAAGTAAGACAAGACCTCTACATCATAATCTTTCCAAACCAACAAGCTAAACTTTTAGGTTCCCGACTGCAAGGGTAGAACCTGCTAGCGAAGAGTGCGTGTGTGTCTGTGTTCAGAAATAAAAATTTGGGTCTATGTTCTTTCTACGAAATAAGGGATGGTATGCGTTTTTCTTCAGATATTCCGGGCCTAATAACATAATTAGGAATATCTCACGATCTTACGGAATGGCGTCTATTTATCGACTCATCCATGGTTAGTTGAAAAGCTATTCTTTTGTCCAACAGAAACCAGAAGCCATTCATTCTCGTAACGCATGCTGAAGGTATGGAGACATATGAAAGCATGGACAAAATTCTCACCATAATACAATATGACCAGTTTACAGGGTCAATATGTGGTGATCTGAAAGTGGTATCACTCTTGCTCGATTTTCAAAGTGGCTTGACCAAATTTTGTTGTTTTCTTTGTATATGGGACAGTAGGGCCACAGCAGAACACTACGAACGGATAGACTGGCCTAAACAAGATGTTTTCATTCCTGGAGAGAGTAACGTGCGTCACAATCCCTAGTTAATCCCTCTGATGTGCTGCTTGCACCACTTCATATCAAACCGGGGCTGATCAAAAACTTTGTGAAGGCTATGGATAAATGTGGCCCGGATTTCTTGCACTTAAGGTGGACGTCAAGTAATTTTGCTTCCTATACTTCCAATGGAAAGACTTCTGTACATATTTTCTTCAAACTTAATGCGTTTCCAAGGATGAAAATTTTAACATCGATTAAAATAGCTTCATTTTATAACTTGGAATACCTAATATTTTCTAAAACATAACCATAATTATGCAATCCAACATTTGTTTGTCTACTGACGTCATCATAGTACAGGTCCATCTTTTTTCTGGTTTCAACAAGACCAAGGGAAAAGTTATTGATTTTTAATATAATTATGGTTATGTTTTAGAAAATATTAAGTATTCCAGGTTATAATATGAAAATGTTTTAATCGATGTTCAAATTGTCATCCTTGGGAACACACTAATTGTGAAGGAAATGTGTACAAAAGCTTTTCCATTGGAAGTATAGGAAGCAAAATTACTTGACGTCTACCTTAAAGCAAATATTTTCGCAATTAAGTGATGCAAAACTCAAAGAAGGCATCTTCGTTGGTCCTCAGATACGGAAACTACTTCGTGATTCCGTATTTACGGAAAAACTAAACAGCACGTAGCTCACTGAATGGCAATCTTTCACATCTGTGTTCAAGGGATTTCTGGGTAACAACAAAGAAAGCAACTACAAACAGCTGATTCACAGCCTTCTCGAGAACTATAAAAACCTTTGGTGCCGGATGTCCTTAAAAATGCATTTCCTCCATTCGCATCTGGACTTCTTTCCTGACAGTCTAGAAACACTCAGCGATGAACAAGAAGAAGGTTACGCCAAGATATCCGAACGATATAGGAGAGATATCGAAGCAGGTGGGATCTCTCAATGATGAGTAATTAGCTGGTTTTTGCATAAGGAGGACAACTCTACACATAAGAGAAAAAATGAACTACTTGTACGGGTATACGAATATGTGTGTATTCATTTACATTTGTGTTAATATTGTTTATTTATTTCTTTGTTCTTTTGCTGTCTCATATGCGGTGATATATTAATATCGTATTTATACTTTGTGACACTAATTCTATAGCTAACGAAACACATAAATGCTGTAATACATTACAATGTGAAGCGTTAATGTGTACATCTTGCATTGTATATATGTATCTGGAAATATAGTATATCTTCATACACAAAAAAAACTGTACGTGATGGAGATTTTTTACAATCATATTTGAATTTAGCACCCCGAAACTAGTTAAAAACACCATATTTCACACATGTTATGAAAACAAAGTTAAAAAATGTTGATTAGTAATCGAAGAAGAAATGAATAGTCGTGCAAAACTTGGCAAGAGCACATTTGGAGGACACAGCATAATTTTCAGGTGCAACTTAGCACTATGGATTAAAAGAAGAAGTTAATAAAATCATGCGATGCATTGATTATGATACACTTTCCAACGCACCAGAAATCATTACTGAAGTTATAAGGACAATGGCTGTGGAATAAATCTCGCTCCTGTGTCCTGACCGTTGACCCCATTTCGAAGACATTAAACAGAACTGGTTCAGTGTAATTCCGGAACAACATGATGACGTTTTGTCGCAATCGAAGCATTTGTACGTAAGTTATGACGCGTTAGAGCAATCGAATGGATCCCGCTCCTATGTCGTGGTCTTTGACCCCATTTCACCCATTTTCAACAGAGTGCGTCCTCAGTTGTTCCCTATAACATACTAAAGTTTCATTGAAATCGAACCATTTGTACGCAGGTTATGACGCATAAGGGTAATGAAATGGATCCCGCTCCTATGTCCTGACCTTTGACCCCATATAGTCCATTTTCAATAGGATTCGCCCCCAGGTGGTCCCATACCACATACTAAACTTTCATTATAATCGAACATTTTTAAGCGAGACGGACAAAGCTGGAGCATATACGCAATTTTATAGACAGATGGACAAAGCTTTACAGACGGACACAATTTTTACAGACAGACGGACAAAGCTGGACCATATACGCTTCTTCAACCTACGGTTGGAAAGCTTAAAACATTATTAAATCAGCACATCCTTCCAATTCTTGCTTCTGAATCGGATATATGAACCTTAACAAAAACAAACATATAAAGGCTCTGGAAAACTTAAATAAGCATGGAAAGACATGCTTGACGCAACCAACAAAGGAGGAAAATGAAATCCATAGATCAGGAGAGTGACATGAGCTGATGACGTTTTGAGAAAAATTGGATATATGAAAAATACGTGAAAAGACTGTCGAGTGGCAATGGATTAGGTATAGGACTCGAAGAACTGACCACCGTAAGGCAACTGGAATACAAGGCTGCATGCTAAGGTACACCAAATGACCCGTATGACTGCCATATGGGAGATAAACGGATGAAATTCGAAAGCATGCAGGAATGTCATGAAGAGAATTGCCCAAGACAAAGCTGTAAAAGTGATTTGGGAAGACCTTCACCCATCAGTAAATTGTGAACATTGTGAATTATGAAGGATTGTAAATTTTACACAGTGATTGACCAGGGTATTGAGTTTGTGAATTTAGTATTCAATTTCTCGGAATTACTTACAAAGGCCCAAATCTAAAATTAGTTATTTTATGAAATAGATAACAGTGCAGAATATTGAAAATGTGAAAGTTTTGATAGTACTTTAATAAAATTATTCACTGTTGGCCACCCAAAATGCAACACCAAGAAGGTAGCATCCGATTGGCCTGAAAGTCGCAGCATGCGTCGCCCGCGAGAGGACATGCAAACGATTAGCATTGCAGGGCATATGCAAATCATGTGCGCCCGGCACGCCACCAAGATGCACTATGAGAAGTGTGCACAGAAGGCAGGGTGTAAATAGTGGAAGCGTGTTGTGCTGCCGGACTTGTGCGTGGGAAGCTTCCTGATGCCACGTCGCAGAATACGGCAGTCATTCCAGCCCGTTTCGGAGTTCGACAGAGGACGAATAGTGGCTTATCGCGACAGCTGTTTATCGTACCGAGACATCGGCGCCCGTGTGGGACGACATCCAGCCACAGTGAGGCGAGTATGGATTCGGTGGGTGCTGGAGAGATGGACGGACAGACGTGAGCGATTGCCGCAGCCGCGGCACAGCACCGAGCGAGAGGACCGGCATGTTGTGTGGCGGGCATTGACGGCTGGCACCGTCACATTCACGAACGTTAGCGCAGGAACTCGGGTGTATTGCGCAACAACCTGTGTTAGCACGTACCGTTCGCCGCCGTCCGCAGGAGCGGGGACCTTTCGTACGTCGCCCATTGCTCCGATTATCATTGACGTTACACCACAGGCGAGTGCGGCGGCTGCGGGCCGTTGAACGCCGCACCTGGACTACGGAATGGCATGACATTATCTTCTTCGACGAATCCCGCTTCTGTCTGCAACACCACGATGGTTGGACCCGCGTGTGGAGGCACCGCTGCAAGAGACTGTATGACGCCTGCATTATGCTACGCTATACCGGTCCGTCGCCTGGCGTTATGGTTTGGGGCGCAATTGGATATGACAACCGCACCCCTCTGGTACGCATCGCCGGTACACACAACAGCCACCGCTACATCTCCGACGTATTGGAGCCTGCAGTCTTCCCTTACCTGCAGGACCTGCCAGCGACCACATTTCAACAGGACAATGCGCGCCCGCAGGTGGCACGTATCGTGCAACAATTCTTCAAGGCCCACCAGGTGTCACTGCTGCCGTGCCCTGCCTGTTCTCCCGATATGTTGCCCATCGAACACGTCTGGTCGCCGATCGGCCACCGAGTGGCCCGGCAAGCATCACCCGCGGCTACGCCTGATGAACTGAGGCAACGCGTGGAAGCAGCCTGCACCGACATACCCCAAGAACACATCTAAAGCCTCTTTCGTTCGATGCCGCGGCTTGTAGTGGCCGTTATTGCCAGCCATGGGGTCCACACGAACTATTGATGTATGCGTGTTCCGAAAGTCACACGGGCCTGTCAGCTCAATCGTTTCATCTTTGTATCTGTTGTTATGTGTCCCGTAAATGTGGCTTTGCTATATGGTGTCCTTCTTGTTGTTGCATTTTGGGTGGCCAACAGTGTACTTAGCGTCATTGTACAAGGTAACTGCTCTTCGCTACCATTGCCTTCAAAATGTGGATCCTGTATTTACTTCTACTCATCGTTGAATGTTCAGCATGCAAGTCGAGAATTAAACATTGTGTTTTGAAGATACATTTTCTGGAGCTTGAGAGTAGAAAATGTACGTTCCGGAGTGGCTGTTGAGCCCGGAAGCGTTGATAGAATTTTTTGCAATTTCTTGATATTGAGGGGAAAAAACCAGCAGCTTCACAACTTGATAAGGATTCGATCGCAGTGTTTGGTCTTCCCTCATGTCTTATTGTTAATAAATGCATCTTCCAGGAGTGTGAGCGACAGCGAGTGAAGCCTGCGAGTGTGTTGCTTGCAGGTGGTAAGATGTACCAATAAAACGAATTCAACGGGATTCGAAAAAATCTACGACTTCATTGGATAAAAATGTGATTTGAGTCAGTTTTGTATCGGTTTTTCAGATTCATCTTTATATTTTTAATGAACAAGATTTAAAATTCGGAAAAAGAAATCTTGTGCTTCGGCGTTCAAGAGAAAAAATGCACCTTGCTATCCAATGGGAAGGGCTGGACCCATCCTTTCCAACGCCAAAATGGCGTGCAACTATTCTATTTTCCTCTCGTGTGGCATGTGCAGAGCTTTTTGGAAAGCGAAATTTGAACAATAAAATGCTGAACTGATTTTAGGCTATTTATTTTCTTTTACGAACAAATACAAATTCGTCTAACTATAGCGCGCCATTTTCAGAATCAACTGTTCTTGTAATGATTTCCTTCCCTTCACAGTCGCTTTCACTTGAAGGATTTAACGATAATTAGCCGCGTGTTCTTAGAGTTAACTTTCCACCCACAGAATTTACTACTGCATTTGTCTCATATTACACCTTATTGCCATTACCTCAGAATTTAGTGTCTCCATGCGCCACCTTTTCTACAGTAAAACGTTCCATGGTCCCTGAGAAATTTCTGATACCTTTCCTGCTTTTAAATTTAAAAGCTGTTTCCTCAGAATTTACAGCTCTTCTGCTGACTTCTAAATTTTTATCATAATATATCTATCTTTAGAATTTGCAGCTCTTTTGTTGCATACTCCAGTTTGATAAGGAATTTATTCCTTTTCATTGTGTCTTCTTTGCACCCTTGTTGCTTTATCATCTCTACTAAATTTACTTGTCACACCCAAAAGATTTAGAAAGGCTGACTTAGAAATGTTCCTGCTTCCATTGCCTGTGGCTTAGAATTTACAGCAGCACTGAGTATTTCCTGTTTCACATGCCCCCTCTTAAGAAAATGTGTAGGGTTTTTTTCTTTTTGCATTCCTTGCTTCCTACTTAAAATGTATAAGAGGCTTTCTTATAACTTTCAGTTCATGCTGCTGACTTTCTAGAATTTGTAGCGAAATTTTCTGTTCTCTTAGGAAATTCTTCCACTGCCTTCAACATACCTACAACATCCCTAAAAGGTGCAGTCGCTTGTAGGCAATCCTATGGAACAGCTGCATCAGAGAGAAAATGATATGACAACTTTGCTCACATTCAGGGAGCGTTTAAGAAGATATAACTTTTTTCGTGATTCTGTGCGATGACTGGGGATATGTAAAAGAAATAATAGGCTGATACTTAGAAAAGCGATTGTTTATAAGATTATAACAATTTACAGTACAGGCCAGTGCCGCTCTTGTGGCACAATGGTCTAAGCGCTGGCTTCTGACCATGAGTCCGGGTTCGAATCCCGGTGAGACATGGATGGGTTTTTTTTTGTCTTACAGCACTTGCTCTCTTTCTTCCGTGGAATTGCTTATTAAGCCTATTGAGTTGCTCACAATGGTTTTCCTAAACCTCCCGAAAGAAGCAAGAAGAAATATGTAAATCTAATGACAATTGAAATTGAATGTATATGTATGATAAAAGCGTGGGATTATATAAAGTTCGGGATGATCATAAAAAGTTAACAGAATTTAGTAGTATATTATATGGTATTTAGAAGATTTTGTTGTGATTTGACTGTCTAAAATACTTAAAGTGCGTTTATATTGTTGAAATAGGTCTTATATTAATATGAGAGAACGAACGGTGTTTTGGCTCGGAAAAAGGCCGTTTTTTAGTTTATTTATATTTTGCAGTAAATAAAAAGTATCAAAAATAAAGTCCTGAATTAAAAATTTGTATTTTATATTGTGTGTTAGAACGGAGGTTTAAAAAAACTACCTTTTGAAGAATATGGCTTTGAATTTTATTCCAAATAACAAGAGTACTGTCTAATAAGAATGATTTTTAATGATTCCTTAACTTGGATATGAGTACAGAAAGGGCGGCTACCTTCACTACTTTATTAAAATTTTATAGCAGTCAGCTCAGAATTTTTATTATGCCGCTCCACTTTTGTAAGATCTATAATGTCTCGATTGAAATTTTGTGCGAACCTTATTATTTCCTTCGAATTTTCTACATCCATCGCCTATTTCTGAGAATTCACAGCGGTTGGCTTTAATTTATATTTTCGTTCTGTTTCTTTTAAGAAAATACAGATGTTAGCTATACTTTTTCCTCTCCTCTTGACTGCTTTCAGAAAATTCCAGTGTGCCATTTTCTTTTTCTATTTAAAATTGTGCTCGCTAACTGGTTTTCTACTGCCTATGCTTATATAAAAATTATTCTGATTGAATTTCCCCGTCCTTGTTGTTCAATTTTTAGCAGCTTGCAGATAATTTTATGCTCCTCCTAGTTCTCAGGGTTAAATGACCCCTGACAACCTGCTTAGAAGATTGTGCCCCTTTGTCTCCTGTTTTTTTTTTTTAGTTTACTTATCATATTTTTTTAACTCTGATTTCAGTTAAATAAGAAACATGTTTTTTCTGGAACGCATAGCGACTTCGTATGCACGATTTTTAATACTCTTTTCCAGTTTTAATATATATACATACACACGATATCATAAAAAATATTCGGGCACCACAATGTTTTGGTACAAATGGCTTTATTTTTCCAATTAGTAGTTAGTCGAATTATTAGTCACCTTCAATTTCCCGCAGATCCCGACAAGAATGTCTCGCCATTCGTCCTGGAAACCTGCTGCCAGAGTGGAGAGCGAAAATGGTCGTTGTGATCGATTTCGTATCCGTTGCACCAGTTCATCCCAGAGGTGTCCTATAGGATTAAGATCATGACTCTGAGCAGCCAGTCTAACAATTCCTCCTCATTTTCAACAAACCAGTCTTGCACACTCGGTGCAGTGTGGTAGGGAGCTCGATCGTGTTGGAAGAGACAGGAGTCGTTTCCATAATACTGTCGCGTTGTTGGTAGGGCAGAATTATCCAGAACGTCGAAGTAAACTTCAGAGTTATTTCTGGTATAATAAACAACGGGCCTAGTCGCATCCAAGAAAATCAACTCGGTACCGTGACGGATACTCCGCTAAACTTAACAGTTGTGTGAACACAGTCCGACGAAAATCGTTCGCCGGGATATTGCTAAATCCAAACACGCACATCAGTTTGGAAGAATAAAAAGCGTGACTCATCGCACCACAGAACAGCTTTCTAGTCGCTCATAGTCCAGGAACGTCGGGAGGCACACCACTCCGAACGGCGCATTGCATTCCTGGCAGTGATGTGTGGCTTGTGTACCGCTGCTCTACCATAATAACCCATAGAGTGCAACTCTTCCTGCGGATAGTTATGGTACTAACCGAGCCATTACAAGCATTGACTATTTCAACAGCAATGGAAACGGCAGAGAAAAAGACAGAATTTCTAAAGATTTCTTACCATGGCTCTTTTTTGACGTACCGTCAGTTAGTGCGGCCTTGTTGAATGTTTTCTTAGTTCCATCTAAGTATCAATATCTCTTCACAACATCACTTACAGTCCATTTTGGTATGTTTAGTTTAGTTGCAATTTTCCGTAAGGAATCTTCACTTAAATGACATCCTATGACCAGCCCACGCTGGAACTCGGAAAGTTCATGTCCACGTATCATATCTGTTTCAACGTTACTGACAACAGAGCAGAACATCTCAGCTTTATACATGAACCTACCCACTCACCTTTTACACATTCCTATATACATATATATATATATACTATATCGACAAAACTCACCGTACACCTAGAAGAGAAACACAACATATCATTTATTGACATATAATAGTACGGTGTCGGTCCACCTTTTGCCTAATGCATGCACTGCCCCTTCGAGACATGCTTTCGACAAGGTTTTGGAACACAGCGATAGGTATGCGCTTCCATTCAGTAGATAATGCTGCCGCTAATTGTTGCTTACTAGTAGACCTTGGTTCCAAACTTCTGATGTGGCGCTCTAATTCATCCTATAGGTGCTCTATGAGATTAAGTTCAGGTCTCTGTGCTGGCCAGTCCACACACGATACGGAATTATTGTCAAACAACGCCGTAACAGTCCTTACTTTATGGCTCGGTTCATTTCTCTGCTGGTACCAACAAGACTCTGCTCCATAGTGTTGCCACAGAGTTGGTAGGGCATAATTGTCCAGAATACCGAGGTGGAGTTGCTGGTGAACAGGTTTGTCCACGATAACCAATGGGCCGGGACCATACCACACAAACCACCCCCACACGAGCGTACTGTCAGCTCCAAACTTGACCGTAGGAACAGTACACTGCGGTTAATAGCGTTCCCCCGGCTGTCGCCATACCCACACACGGCCACCAGACTGATGGATCGTGTATCTGGATTCATCAGTCCATAGGACCCGTTTCCAATGATGTACAATCCACGATAAATGTTCTTTACACCATGTTAAACGACGAGTAGCATTCCGAGTGGAGATGAAAGGCTTATGAGTAGCCGCACGACAACGTTAACCCATGGCATGGAATGAAGTTCTCTGCGAATGGTACGTGTACATACCAATGCTGCAGCATTTTTACTCACCATTACACTTAGGTCTTGTGCAGGAATCAGTCGATTAGCTGTAACGACTCTCCTTAGGCTTCGACGTCCTCTATCACTTATTTTCTTCAGTCTGCCGGTACGTTTTGCTGCTTCAGGCACGCCATGTGTCTTCCACTTATTCAGTATATCCAAAAAAGTTGATTTGGGTATGTTTAAACGCCTCTCGGTTTCTCTTATGGACAACCCACTAATATGACACACAGTAATCTTTTCTTTTTTCAAAGTCAGTTCTCTTCCGCCGCGACATTTTCATTCAACCTCACAGTGCGATAGGACCGCCGTTAGCTGCAGGCTTGTTTTTATACCGTTTGCACCTGTACCGCGCATCTTAACAACCCAGCGGATACGTTCATTTGCTTTTGAAGGGGGGTCTGGTGACGGAGGCATGGGTGGTGTGTTTGTCTTGCGGCACTGGATATCTCTCCTCACTGGAACCAGTGACACTAAATCTGGACAGGCGATTGCTTATATCACTTTGAGTTGCTCATAGTGATCGTTAGATCCGCAAACAAAAAAAAATCAGAGGGAGGTTTCCTCTCTGCAAAAAAGACTATATCACACATGATGTTAACTAGCCATCAACCAGGCAAAGTAAAAAAACAAGAAATGTGACACCGCATTTTTGGTTGTAATGAGCATGTCTTTTGAATCCGTTCTGACGCGAATTAAATTTCACAGAGCTAATCAAAGTCAATAAAACCGGTTCGGAAAACGACCAACCTGTTTCTACAATTGATAAAACATCCACAAATAGAAACATATACTTAGTTCCACCAGCGGCTAAAAAGCATGTTACGAAAATTAAGAAATGGCGCACAACAAGTTTCTCATTGCACAAGGAAGGTATCAGAGACAAAGAGATTTTCAAGTCGAACAGTCAAAAGAATAAATATAGAAGGAAACGTTATATAAGTTTACGTTTGCTAGCGGAAAAAATCTGCATAATGGGAAAGTTGAAAGAAGGCGAAAAATGTTCTTCATGGAAAAAGCTGTGCTAAGGAAAAATAACTTTTCAAACAAGTCTCCCGGAAGCAGAGATCGCGAAAAAAAAAAAAGTTCCGACCTTTACTCACCTACCGGGAAATATTTGCATTATTTAAAGAGGATAATGCTCAACATTTGTATTATAGCGAATGGCATACAATAAAAAAGAAATTTCTCAATAGTGTTTTTAGGAGCGGCAATACAGCTGCAAACTGTAAAACACAAACACCACCTACCGACGGAAATGTAAACTACAAACTTCTTCATATACTAGCTTAAGTTTGCGACAAAGTAAATGACATTTGCTGTTGAAAGACGTTTTTTAATCGGACATGCAGAAACAGAGATATTGAGAAAAATAGATTAAGACTTTGCGACCCTAGCGAAGAAATTGTGCATTATTTCGGGAAGAAAATACCACACAAAATTTGCTTACTTAGAAGTATCTGACCGAAGAAAAGTTTTTCAATCTGGTGTTTAGTCACGAAGATATTGCTGTAAACGAAAACGTGAACTTACGCCCTCTGGTGACAGACATGTGTTTAAAGAAACATTTGAAATTATATGAGAAACATTTTCTAGCGGAAACGCTCTCCAACAAAGGAAGAATTTTTTTAAATCGGCCTCTTAGAAGCAGAGCTATGGAGAAATATCTGCTATGCATCTACGCCTTCTGGTGGAAAAACCATGCATTATTTTAAGAAGAAAGCGTTCTCGAACGGTTTTTCGGTGTCAGCGGTATCGGTCCACAAAGGAATGTTCTTAATGGAGTTTTTAGGAGTTCAGATTTTGCTACAAATACACCAAAAGCAGGAATTAACACTCTCTGCCCATGGTGGCCAAACCATTCTTTAACAAATTTTAGAAATTACATGTAAAACATTTCACGTCCCGAGCTGTATGCGATACAGGAAGATGTTTTTCAAACCGGAGTTTCAGAAGCAGAGATATCGGGGGAAACGCAATTTGCCTATACGCTCCCTAGCTGAAAGTCTATGAATTACTTGAAATTTTTGAAATCATATGCAAAACATTTCGCACCGGAAGCGCTATCTAACAAAGGAGAAGTTTTTCAAATCGGACTTTTAGAAACAGAGATATTGACAAAAATAAAATGTACGTATACGCCCCCTAAAGAAGAAACCATGAATTATTTTAAGAAGAAAGCATTCCGAAAAGGTTTTTCGACGTGAGTGGTATCGGTCCACTGAAGATTTTTTCAGTCGAGATTTTAGAAGCTCAGATTTTGCTGCAAATGCAGCAGAAGCAGTAATACATATTTACGCACCCTGGTGACCAAACTGTTTCTTACCAAAAATTACAAATTATATGCAAACGCCTTCCCATCAGGAGTTGTATCAGCCGCAGAAAGAATTTTTCAAAGCCGAGTTGTAGAAGCAGAGATATCTGAGAAAACGCAATTTAATTTTACGCCCCCTAGTGGAAAATCTCTATGCGTAACTTGAAAAAGTGGCTATACCTAAAAGACCCGTCGACATAAATGGAATTGAAAGATAAAATAATTTTGTTTCAATCTGTTGTTTAGAAGCAAATATATGGAATAAAAAATAATTTAAATTCGACATCTGCGTTTACGCCCTCTAGCGGAGAAATTGTGGATCATATAAAAACACGAAATGAAGGATCATCTTTCGCACATTTCACGCTTCCTAATGCAAAAACAATTTTTGAAATCGACTAATAGTTGGAGAGGAATGGTGTCACGGGCGGACGGACTAACAAACCAATAACATAAGCACAATCTTTTTGTACAAAAGACGTGCTAAAAAGAGAAACGAGACGGCAATAGTTAGTTGTTGGTAATTGCTGTTCTTGTGTTGTGGGGAACTGCATTATATGTACATGTTTAGATATTAATTTTTTTGTTTGTGAAGTGTAGACAAATTAAAACATGTCCCCCTGTTGAAAGGAGTACATCTAGATTTCTTTTTTTTTTTGATGCCTTAAAAGGAAACGGTAATCAGACTCCACCTCGTAAAGAAATCTGGAATAATGAAAGAATATGTGTGTGCGCTGTATGTGTGGCAGCCATGACTCAATGAACAATGTTAGTCATTTCAAAATTTGGCAACACTTTTCCATTTTTTCCGAGTGGAAGTGAATTAATTTAAGGCCCGGAAGGACAGCTTGCTATAAGCGGAAATATTTACCATAGTATGGTATTGTCACCCTGTGTCATGAAGTTCTGAGCGAGACATCTGAGAAACTGTACATATAGACTTGTGTGCTTGCGTTGCAGTTAGCGCCGCCGCTAACATGCTTCTTTCACGTGGGCAATACTTTAATTCGATACAAAATCCATTATTTGGATATTGTTATTCTTTCGGTAATGGCAGTCTGTGTTTGTTTCAAGAAAGAGACTACGTCACTCTCGCGATGCATCCAATGCTCAGCTACCAGTCTTGATTCTGGTAAACTAACGAGAGTCTCGTAAAGAATTCTGAATAATTGTGTTCATTTCATTTCATCTGAAACTGAACATTTATAACTGCACTAGAATTATGAAAAAATTAGAAGCGTAATTTGAGAAAAAAGCAACGTTTAATGGAAAGACAAATAAAGTTTATTGAGAGAGATTTTGAAATTCGCATTGCAGTTTTTGCGTATATGAATTCTCAATATACAGGGTATCCCGGCTTAGAAGTATCCAAAGATACACACATATCTCTCAGCATCTATTCAATTTAGTATTATTATATTTTTTGTTATTATACAAAGTAACTTACCAAGTTTTTATGCAAGGTAGTAAATTTCAATGTGCACACCTTTTGTAGCTCGACAGATGTCAAAACGATACTCGAGCTCTGTTTTCCAACATCTGATGCGTTATTAGAGATAGCACTTCAACAATGCGCTGGTCCAAATCTCGAACTTTTGTCTGGAATACACAGTGTTTAATAGTCACATGCAAAAAAGTTCAATGGAGTCAGATGCGGATGTCTAGGCGGCTGGGCAGTTTGGCTTCCTAATCCGATCCAACGTCCAGGAAAAGTCTCGTTCAAAAACGTGGTGGAGCACCATCTTGCTTTAACGTGAAATCTTAGGGAATCTGTGGAACAGCAAAGATATGCAGCATGTCAGGGAAATTGTGTCCCGTCATTGTTGGCTCTATGAAAAAAAAATCGACCTATGACGCCATTTTTGTGCACTCCTCACCAGACAGTGACTTTTAGTTGTCTCTTATTTTCTCGATAACTTGGTGAGGATTCCCTGTACCCTATATACAGCAGCTGTGTCTCTTAACTTTCCTGTATACGTGAAAGGTGGATTCCCGCTGAATAACAGCAGATCAGGATAACTGGAATTGGCATCGATACGGCTGTTCATCTGAGCACCGAAATCAATTCCGAAGCGATGATCATCTCGCTTAAGGTGTTGAAGGAATTGAATTTTGTACGCACGAAAGCGGAGTTATTCGTGAACAATTTCATCATGCAACCGATCCACAGTCACATCGGTCACACGCTTTTTAGCTCGTCTTTTGTAAAAAAAAGAGCGAGCTTATGTCACCAGTTTGTCCGTCTGTCCGCCTGTGGACACCATATCTCTGCAACTATTAGTCCGATTTGGAAAATTCTTTTTACATTGAGAAGCTTGAAACGTGCGAATGATGATCCTCCATTTCCTTTTTTGTTTTGTTTTAGTCATGCACAATTTCGCCTCTACAAGGCGTGAATGCAGATGATATCCAAATTTAAAATACATTGAATTTTATATATTTGCTTCTAAATATCCGATTGATTTTTTTTTTATCTTTCGATTCCATTTATGTCAGAGACTATTTTAGGTATAGTCACTTTTCCAAGTTACGCATAGATTTTCCGCTGGAGGGCGCAAAATTAAATTGTGTATTCCCCGATATCTCTGCTCCTTAAACTCCTATTTTAGAATTCTTTCTGCACTAGATACAGCTCCCGATGGAAAATCTTTTGAAATACAATTTCTAATTTTTATTACAAATTCGTTTGGGCACCAGGGGGCGTAAGTGTTAATTTCTGCCTCTGATATATTTGCAGTAAAATATGAGATTCTCGAAGCTTGATTGAAAAATTCCTTTTGTGGACCGATACGGCTCGCATCAATTAAGCTTTTTGGACTATTTTCTTCTTAAAATAATGCCTGGGTTCTCCTCCTGGGGGCGTAGATGTACACCGCATATATGTTAATTGCTCTGCTTCTAAGAGTCCGATTTGAAAAATTACTTCTTTGTCGGATAGCCTTTCCGGCACAAAATGTTTATCACATAACTTCAAAATTGTCAATTAATTAACAGACTTTTCGCTAGGGGCGTAAATGAAAATTGGGTTTTCCCCTATATCTCTGCTTATAAATCACCGATTTCGAAAAATTATTTCTGTGTAGATGCAGCTCTTGATGGAAAATGCTTTGAATGTAATTTCTAATTTTTGATAAAGAATGGTGTGGGCACCAGGCGGCGTAAGCGTTTATTTCTGCTTCCGATGTATTTGCAGCAAAATCTGGCTTCTGAAAAGCCGATTGAAAACATTATTTCGTGGACCGATAGCGCTCACCTCGTAAAATCCGTTCAGAATAATTTCTTCTTAAAACAATCTATAGTTTTTCGGCCAAGGTCTTGGATATATGTACATCTTATTTTTGCCGATACCTCTGCTTCTAAGAGTCCGTTTTCTTTGTTGGAGAGGCTTTCAGCTGCGAAATGTTTCACATGTAATTTCAAATATTCTTAATGCGCAAGTCTGCCAACAGATGACGTAAGTTCACGTTTGCAATATTATGTATGGGACTTCTTTTTCGGTCAGATACTGTTAACAACGCAAACTTTGTGTGTGCATTTTCTTCCTGGAATAATGCATAAATTCCTTGCTAGGTGGTACAAATTCTTCATCTGTTTTTCTTGATATCCCTGCTCCTGAATGTGAAATTTGAAAAACATTATTTAAACGGCGGATGTCATATGTCATTTACGTTGTAGAACACTTTAGGCTAGTAGATAAGGAGATTTATAATTCACAGTTCTTTTGCTAGGTGGTATTTATGTACTTATTTTTGCAACTGTATCTCCGCCTCTAAAAATATCATGATGAAATTTCTTCTTTACGGTATGCCATTAGCTACTTAAGAGACGTGGAGCATTATTCTCTTTAAATAATGCAAAAAGCTCCTGCTAGGGGCGTAATCGTTGAAATCATTTTTTTCCTCTGTCGCTGCTTCTGGGTTACTTATTTGAAAAGCTTTTTTCCGTAGCATGGATTTTTCCATGAAGAACATTTTTCGCCTATTTTCAACTTTTCCATTATGCAAAATTCTTCCGCTAGAAGGCGAAAAGTTACATCACGTTTCATTTTCTGTATTTCATTTTCTAACTGATCGATGTAAAAATCTCTTTGTCTCTGATACCTTTTTTGGGGGGGGGGATTAACGACCACCGTGAGCAACTTAATGGGCTATGAGCAGTCGCCCGTCCTTAATTTAGGCTCACTGGTTATAGGTAAGGGAGAGAGCCAGTTCCGTAAGACAAACACAACATCCATGCCTCAACGGGATTCGAACAAGGACCCGTCACGGACGAGTGATTAGAAGCCATCGCTTAGACCACTGCGCCACCGGGGCGGTCTGATCCTTGTGCTGTGAGAAACGTTATGTGAGCCATTTGTTAATTTTCGTTACGTACTTCTTAGGCGCTAATGGAAGTAAGTAGCTGTTTCTATTTCTGAATGTTTTATCGATTGTAGATAATTCTTGAACAAATTATTTTCGTTACAAAATGTATTTTTTTAAAGATATTTTCGTTACGTATTTCTTAGGCGCCACTGCTTATAATCTAACGAAAAAATATATTTTCGTTACGCACTTCTTAGGCGCCACCGGGACGGCCTGATACGTTCCTTGTGCTGTGAGAAACTTTTTGTGAGCCATTTGTTAATTTTCGTTACGTACTTCTTAGGCGCTAATGGAAGAAGTAGCTCTTTCTATTTCTGAAAGTCTTATCAATTGTAAATAATTCCTAAAAAATATATTTTCGTTACAAAATGAATTTTTTTAAATATATTTTCGTTACGTACTTTTTAGGCGCCACTGCTTATAGTCTAACGAAAAATTATATTTTCGTTACGTACTTCTTAGGCTCTAATGGAAGTACGTAGCCCTTTGTATTTCTGAATGTTTTATCGATTGTAGATAATTCTTTAAAAATATATTTTCGTTACAAAATGTACTTTGTCAAATATATTTTCGTTACGTGATTCTTTGGCACCATCGGGACGGCCTGATACCCTCCTTGTGCTATGAGAAACTTTTTGTGAGCCATTGGTTAATTTTAGTTACGTACTTCTTAGGCGGTAATGGACGTAAGTAGCTGTTTCTATTTCTGAATGTTTTATCAATTGTAGAAACCGTTTGTTTTGCTAACCGGTCACATTAACATTTAATATCTTTAATAAATTTAACTCGCGTCAGAACGTTTTCAAACGAAGTGCTCATTACAACCGAAAATTCGGTGTCATCTTTCTTGTCTTGTCTGGTGTCGTTAGTCATGTCCCTGTTCTGGAACCAAAGGTTCTAAACTTAGTAAGGGAGACCGCTTGTAGGAGTTGCACGTAAGTAGGAGTTGCTCATGGTCTTCGTTAAATCCTAAAACCAAACCAGAGTTACTCGCACACAAATTGCATACAAACCTAAACTTTTCGTGGTTATCAGGGGTCTTCGTTAAGTTTGAAAACAAAACCCGGTTTTCTTCACTCACAGATTGCATACAAACCCAAGCATTTCGTAGTTAGCAGGATCTTCGTTAAGTCTTAAAACAAAATCCGGTTTACTTCATACACAGATTGCATAGAAACCTAAACCTTTCGTGGTTAACGGTGTCTTCCTTTTAGTCTTAAAACAAAACTCGAGTTTAGCCGGGGCCCGTAGGTGTCCGGACTTTAGTTCAAGATGTGATATAGGAGCCCACCCGGGCTTGAGGTGTGCCCGGATCCGCTTCCGGGCTTTTTGTCATAGCCTGGGCCCATGCTCATCTTTACACTGAAGTGCCAAAAGTCATAGGATACGTACCTTGTATCATATAGGACCTTCTTTAGCCCGGCGAAGTGCAGTAACTCGACGTGGTATCGATTCCACATGTAGCCGGAAAACTTCAGGACTGACGTTGAGACATGCCGTTTTAACAGCCGCCCAGAGTTTCATGATACTTGTACGTGCTGGATCTTGGGTGCGAATGGACCTTTCCACCACGTCCCATCAGTGATCTATTGGGTTCATGTGGGGCGAACGTGGTGGCCACACTATCCGTCGTAACGGTACAGAACTATCCTACGTGAACAAGGAAAAAATGAAGCATATTGTTTTACTCCTAATTATATTTTCATCATCAGATAAGAATGTTGGGGCTTCCGTTAATATCCACCCCCCCAAAAAAAAAGAGAGAAAGAGAGAGAGAGAAATAATTATTATTATTACGTGCATCATATTCAGGTAAATAATGTCCTTCAGTTTCTTTTCCAAGTGTATCAAGTTAATTGGTTTACTTCGACTCACCTTCATGTTTTTAGTGAATAACAGAAAATTCCCCTTTTCATATTGTAGCTAGCAGAACTTTATAAATTTTAGTCACCAGAAATATTTATACTTTTTCCTTTCATCATATGTAGGAAGTATTATATAGTTGTTACTTAAAACACTTAGACATTTTTGAGTTACGAAAAAGCATGCAAAAAATGCAATGAACAATAATTAAGAATTTTACTTTTTAGGCGAAGAACAAAAGAGAGACTAACCGCTTAGTTGTGCGTTTCCCATTGCTTTAGTTACTTCGGCCATCAGTGTTAAATACAATTTATTAAAAAAATGAAAGAAGTTGCATACAAACCTTTACTTTTCGCTGTTAACGAGGTTTTCCTTAAGTCCTAAAAAAACCAAAAAAAAAACATATACTTCACACACAGATTGCATAGAAATCTAAACTTTTTGTGGTTAGCGGGATCTTCGTTAAGTACTAAAACAAAACCCGAGTTATTCCACCCACAGATTGCATACAAACCTAAAGTTTTCGTGGTTAGCTGGGTCTTCGTTAAGTCTTTAAACAAAACCTGAATTATTTCACACACAGATTGCATACAAAATGCTTTCCGTGGTTAGAGGGGTCTTCCTTAAGTGTTACAACAAAACCCGAGTTATTTCACATACAGATTGCGTACAAATCTAAACTTTTCGTCATTAGCGGGGTTACTCTCAACAAAATCTCATTCGCTGTAGAGAACACAAATATAGAGGTTTACAAGGAAAGTACTTGATCAGGACAATATCTCACGACCTAGGCAGTTAGCAATTTACTTCTTGTGCAGTAGTATAGGAAACCACCTACGGCGCACATAATAACACCACGAAAAATCCCCTCGCCCTCTTTTCGGAGGGGTTGAGAGGGGGCTACCGTGCCCCCTTTGTAGATACGGCAAAAAAGTCAATTACAAACTTGTTCAGTGAGGCAAAAATAATACATAAATGTTTTTGTCCCGTAACAAAAGACGGACGGGGAATCACCAAATGCGAGAAAAGCGAAAAGCTGCCTGAGTCGCTGTGTCCGAAGCATATTTGCATGGATTTCAAAAGTGCTTTCTGCTCCGTCGTCAGAATACAAAAATGATGTGTGTGGTCGGTATGCCAACACTTCATTAACCAGTGACGGGAGGTCGAAAGCTTTTCGACGTATGCAAGTTAATTTGATGTGCATACAGTTTTCCTATTGCATCAGTGTTTCACCACTTTATGCCATTTCTCCTTGTCTCAGTGTATTTTTACTGTATTGGACATAAAAATCTGATATTGAATACATCAAGGAACTGCGTATTATTTCAGAGCAAGGACTGTTGATAAGATTCGTATGAAAATCTTTCGGTTGTGCTTTCATTTACTTAGAACTTACCAGTTTAGATAAGTTCTAAGTTCTTGTCTGAATATTCTGCCGTTGCTTCCGGATGTTGTGATTTTCTTGGGGCCACATTCCCGGTCCCCTTTCATCTTTCCTTATGGGACAAAAACATTTTTGTACTATTTTTGCCTCGCTGAACAGTTTGTAATTGACTTTTTTGCCCTATCTGCAATGGGGGGCATGATTGCCCCCTCAACCTCCCAAAAGGGGACGAGGGGAATCCCTCGTGGTGTTATTGTGTGTGCCATAGGGGGTTTCCTATACAACCGCACAAGAAGTAAATCGCTAACTGCCATAGTTCGTGAGATATTGGCCTGATCAAGTACTTTCCTTGTAACCCTGTATACAAATTTCATCTTAAACGTTATAATCTGTACTTTTAACTAGTACCAAAATAATGACAGAATACGTAACATAAATATTTCAGATTAAGTCTTGTTCAGCACTGTCGTGTATAACTTTTATTTACAGAAAATAATATATCTCTAGATCACTGCGGGAGCTTCTTATTTTCCGTCAGCAAGTAAATCTTTGCACCATATTTACGATTCAACGAAAATCTCAAACTTCCGCATTTCACCAAATCATAAATCTTGTTAGACAGCGCAGATGTTTGACAGGTATCGCTTTTCCAGTGTTACGTTTCCTCCTGATTGTCTTCCTGACTGTTAAAAATTTTTCTCGTATGCATTGAATTTCCATAAAATTCGATTTGATGAGCACGTTTTACTGTACTTCATGCGAGGCAGATTGATATAAGAATAACGCAATCGGAAGAGTCGTAAATATCCGAATACTCTCTTATCTAGTCTCTTGAACTTATTAATGGAGATGAAAATGGATTTCGAAACAGCCGTTCCACTCGTGATAATATAACTTATACTGCCGGTATCTCATATTTCGAATTTTCGAGAATTTTCTCGAAGTTATGTTTACTTGTTTTCTGTTTTGAGAATGGATTTCCGATGTTCTTTCAGATTGCTACATTTTTGTAACAATTGATTGTGTTAGCTCAGATGGCCTTTCCTTAATCCTAAGTTTATTTCCATTGTATGTTTGCTTGCTTTGCATAAATTAATGATTTTCTTCGATGGAATTTCTTCGTGTACTAATCATTGCTTCCTACAAGAAAACATCTTATTTCTCCCGAAATCTGATTAATTTTGTCTTTATTATAAATAACACGATGAGCAGATTACCTGCTTGTAATAAATATAACAAAATATTTGTTTCAACTTTTCAGATATGGTTGAAACTTCTCCTTGATTGACGTTCTTATAATAGTAAAGATAATGGTATTTTGTACTCAAGTCAAAGAACAGTTTGGTGTAAGAGCTTAAAAGTGCCACTACACAATTCAAAAGGAAGTTACAGTACAAATTGCGCCCTTGTCCTGCTCAAGCATCGTCGTGTAATAGCCGTGAGAATCAGCCTATCATCCATCCTTTCCATACGATTACTCCCATTTTTCTCTGTGGGTGTCAGCGTGTAATAGAGGGAAGCATGAGTTCAAATTTTATGTCGTTTCTCAGGCTATCGAATCCACCATAGATATTGCATCTCGGCAGCTATGTAAGACTGTTTTAGTCACCTTGGCTGTCAACACTAAAGTCTGACTTCCATACAACAAGGTGCTCACAGCCATGACCTTAAAGAATATAACCTGTTTTGCCCTTCTATTTTGTTTCTTAATGACTTACGAGTGGCACACATATTTCTCGCAATTTATTAAGTTTTTTGTGCGGCATTTTTTTTGATTGGAGGTTTAACGACCACCGTGAGCAACTCAATAGCTATAAGCAGTCGCCCGTCCCTAATTTACGGTCACTGGTTCCAGGGAAGGGAGAGAGCCAGGGCCGTAAGACAAGCACAACATCCATGCCTCACCGGGATTCGAACCCGTAACCCTTTCGGACGAATGATCAGAGGCCATCGCTTAGACCACTACCCCACCGGGGCGGCTTGTGCTGCCCTGCAGCCAATGGCGGTGAAGTGTGAGACTTGTTGGATCGTTTTATTGGCGATGACATTTCATATTAAGACAGGTGTCTTGTACCTACGTCATAGGTAAAGCACATGCCAAGGCGGCAAAGTTTCAGCGAAAAATTTCGTCGGTGTAGCTTAATTGGGAAAGCAGTCGGCTCCGGAGTAGAAGGATACAACTTCTGTTTCAGCCACTGGCAAATAGCTTTTAAGCTAAATTGGCGCCCGAATGTAAAAAGAATCTCCTGGCCATTGGGCTCTACTAAAAATCTGTTATGTTGGTTCCACACATCATCTGGAATGAATAAAAATTCCTTCTTCTGTACTGATCTTCTTCAAGCGTGGTTTGCCGGTTGACCCGGAAACGTACGATTGAGTCAAAGCCCTTTCACAAGGGGAGGAGATATGTGTGACACACCTACCTGAAAGGTGACACCAGTCAAGATGGCAAAGTTGCAGCGACATACTTCGTCGGTGTAGCTTAATTGGGAAAGCATTCGGTTCCGGAGAGAAAGATGGGGTTCGACTCCCGCCACCGGCAAATGGCTTTTGCGTTATACAGGATACTTAATGTAATGGACTTTGATTTCTTTAAAGATGTATCACAAAGTAAATTCCTCCGTCATTTTTGGTCTACGCCGGGATTCGAACCCGAGTCCGCTTATTCCGGAACAAGTCGCTCTACCAACTGAGCTACGCAGACGTTCATTCTGATTGCTATCTGCCTTTACGTCGCGTGCGTCCTGCTGGCAGGTACGTCACATCTCACCCCCCCCCGAAAGAGGGCCGGGGGCATGGCCCACGGGTCAGCCGTGACCATGAATCGTTGCAGGCAGACATCCACTGTAGAACGTGCACTAGAGAACTCCCAGGCAATCTGGTGTGTGGAATGCAACGTCACACACATTTATTTTTCGAAGCGCTGGAGAAGGGATTCTTTGATTTTTCCCATATCGCGGTGTGGAAATAACATCACACCATTGCGAGATTTTGAACGGTTGGGTCTTCCGGAAAGTTCGGGCGCCAATATAACGAAGTAAATTTCTCCGTCATTTTTTGGTCTACGCCGGGATTCGAACCCGAGTCCGCTTGTTCCGGAACAAGTCGCTCTACCAACTGAGATACGCAGACGTTCATTCTGATTGCTATCTGCCTTTACGTCGTGTGCGTCCTGCTGGCTGGTACGTCACATCTCCCCCCGAAAGAGGGCCGGGGGCATGGCCCACGGGTCAGCCGTGACCATGAATCGTTGCAGGCAGACATCCACTGCAGAACGTGCACTAGAGAACTCCCAGGCAATCTGGTGTGTGGAATGCAACGTCACACACATTTATTTTTCGAAGCGCTGGAGAAGGGATTCTTTGATTTTTCCTATCTCGCGGTGTGGAAATAACATCACACCATTGCGAGATTTTGAACGGTCGGGTCATCCGGAAAGTTCGGGCGCCAATATAACGAAGTAAATTTCTCCGTCATTTTTTGGTCTACGCCGGGATTCGAACCCGAGTCCGCTTATTCCGGAACAAGTCGCTCTACCAACTGAGCTACGCAGACGTTCATTCTGATTGCTATCTGCCTTTACGTCGTGTGCGTCCTGCTGGCAGGTACGTCACAGATGTTTTTAAAATTAATTCCTCGTCACTGTGTTTTGCTGTTTGAAATTGGTCTTCAGACCCATGAAGGATATATTTGTAAGCAGAAAATAAAATGGTATCAATGTAAGTGCTGTTGTCGATGGTTATTCCCATGTATTGGGTTGGAAAGAAAGTAATGTCCGATGACGAGGTACCCGAATTCGAATCCCCGGCCACGGCGCACAAAGGACACTGAGATTGCGCAGGACACTGGCATCAGTGGTGTGGTGGAGATGAAACACCCCGAAGCGGCTTTCTAGTACTTTTTTCTCAGCCGGCACGCATTCCAGTAAACAATATACAGCATAAATTTTCATTTTAAAATGCAAATGTCCTATAATTCTTTTCCAATAAGAAATGCAAGAGAAAACTGTAGTTAGTGATTAACGTCCCATGTCTGTTTGAAAGAAGAGTTAGTCTCTAAATCCACTATCACTTGTCAGTCTCTTGAAATTTCTTTTTCTGATGTTAAGAACGTTGACGATGGGATATTACAGGAGTTACGTTCTTGTGATTGCGAATTTAATAATTCTAGTCAAGCGTAAATTCGGAAGTCTGATTTCGACTGACCATAATTCTTTCTTATAATATAAATATGAGAAAGTAGAAAGGGGAGAGGAAGAATGGTGGTGGGGGTAAAGACGGTTTAGGTATTGAAGACATAAAAGCACCGCGTCTACCTGTTATTTTTCAATTGGTACTACACCACTGACCTGCATAACATCAGCAGGCTTACGTCAGTGCCAATTAACCGTCAAAAGGAGGATAGTGTAAGAGCCAGTCAACATGGAAGTAAACAAGGAGCTCATCCGCCATTTTATGCTGTATGAGTTTCGTCGCAGTAGCACCCCTGCAAGTGCTGTAAAGAGTATTACCAATGCGCACCCCAATGCCGTATCACATCGTCAGTGCTGTCGTTGTTTCGAACGGATTCGAGACGAAAATTCTGACGTGTCAGACCGTCCGAAAGCCAGAATACCCCCTAACAGTGGATATCGATATACTGAAGACCTTAGTGGGGACTACGTGGGAGTAGCCAAACAGATGGGGGCTACCCACACGAGCATTATCACGCAGCTGAATTGCATCGATTTGCGAAGGTGCACAAGAGGGAAGTTTGGGTACTCCATCAACTCCCAGTTGAGTAGAAAGCATATCGCATGACTGCATGTATTTCCCTGCTTGCACGTGACCTAGTTGGACCGTTCTTGGACCGCATTGTGAAAGGTGACGAGAAATGTGTCCTGTATGACAATTTCAACTCCCGGAAACCGTGGTTGGGCCCAAAAGAGAAGCCCATGTCGACTCCCAAAGCCGGTTTACACGCAGGTAAGATACTGCTGTCTGTTTGGTGGGATATGCGAGGTGTCGTGGTTTTAAGCTACTTCCAGACAACACCACTATCCCTGCCGATGTGTATTGCCTTCAGCTCGACGATCTGCAAGCATCGCTCACGTGTAAACTACCAGCACTGCTTAACGACAAAAGGTCTCGCTCCATCCTCCTACGAGAGGATGGAGCGAGACCTCACACGGAACGAGTGAACTGTCACAAGATCAGAAACCTAGTGTGTTAACTACTGTCGCACCCAACTGGTGCCCCGGACAGTACTCCTAGCAGCTACTACGTTTTCCGGCCCTTCCAGCATTTCCTGGACGGACAGTGGTTCACTAACTAGGACGATATCGAACGCACACTTACTCATTCCTTTTCGTCCAAGTCGCCACCATGCTACAGGAACGGTATCCCATAGTTGCCCATACGATGGGAGCAGGTTGTGGCAAATGATGGCGATCAGTTTCTGGACTGATTTGTATATACGGTAATTATCAATTTTCTGTTGCCTTGCATTTGCAGGCATTACTTTCTTTCCAACCCTATACAGTATCCCCTGTTCCACATCGGCATATTTTCTAATTTCATCCACTCATGTCCCACGTGGTCTTCTTATGAGTCTTTTCCTGTACCTTGCTGTACTGTCTTAAATTCCTGTTGTCCATCGGTGTTCAATCTGTTCAGTCTTCTGGCAATATGTTCAGTCCATTGCCATTTCAGGGATTTTATTCTAATCATAATGTCCTCCACTGTTGTAATTTTCCTGATCCACGAATTCCTGTTTTTGCTACGCTATGAGTAAATGCCTTTGGTTAAATTCGAGTTAAAACAAACGATATTTAAAGGTCTCTTTATAGCTTTGAATTTACCAAAACTCCGCCAACTGCTATATTCATGTATTACAAATTCCAAATTATGTATTACAAATTCCAAATTATGGATTCCAAATTCCAAATTATGGATTATAAGTTGATTTGAAATGCTTGTGGTCTGTGGTAATAATGTCATTTCGGAGTGAGAATAACGTATTGATGAGCGTATTTCCACCACCATGAGCGTCACAACAGCATAAGTTCAGTGACGTGATACTTTTCATCTTTTTGTGACGTCCAAATCGTACTGACATCGGCTTGCCGAGGCGTGATGAGCAACAAACACTGCTGGCCACCCAAAATGCAACACCAAAAAGGAAGCATCCGATTGGCCTGAATTTCGCAGCATGCATCGCCCGCGAGAGGACATGCAAACGATTAGCATTGCAGGGCATATGCAAATCATGTGCGTCCGGCACGCCACCGAGAAGCACTATAAGAAGGGTGCACAGAAGGCGGGGTGTTAGTAGTGGAAGTGTGTTGTGCGGCCGGACCTGTGCGTGGGAAGCTTCCTGATGCCTCGTCGCAGAATACGGCAGTCATTCCAGCACGTTTCGGAGTTCGACAGAGGATGAATAGTGGCTTATCGAGCCAGCGGTTTATCGTACCAAGACATCGGCGTCCGTGTGGGACGAAATCCAGTCACAGTGAAGCGAGGATGGATTTGGTGGGTGTATGAGGGACGGACGGACCGACGTGAGCGTTTGCCGCAGCCGCGGCACACCACCGAACGAGAGGATCGGCTTGTTGTGCGGCGGGCATTGATGGCTCGCACTGCCACATCACGAACGTTACAGCAGTAATTAGGGTGTGTTGCGCAACAATATGTGCCAGCACGTACCGTTCGACGTCGTCTGCAGGAGCGAGGAATTGTCGCACGGCGCCCATTGCTCCCATTACCATTGATGTTACACCACCGGTGAGTGCGGCGGCAGTGGGCCTTTGAACGCCGCACCTGGACTACGGAATGGCACGACATTGTCTTCTCCGACGAATCCCGCTCCTGTCTGCAACACCAAGATCGTCGGATCCACGTGTGGCGGCACCGCGGCGAGAGACTGTATGACGCCTGCATTATGCATCGCCATACCGGTCCATCGCCTGGCGTTATGGTTTAGGGCGCAATTGGATATGACATCCGCAACCCTCTGGTACGCATCGCCGGTACACTCCACAGCCACCGCTACATCTTCGACGTTTTGGAGCCTGTTGTCCTCCCTTACCTGCAGAACCTGACAGCGACTACGTTTCAACAGGACAATGCGCGCCCGCACGTGGCACGCGTCTTGCAACAATTCTTCACGGCCCACCAGGTGTCGCTGCTGCCGTGGCCCGCCTGTCTCCCGATATGTCGCCCATCGGACACGTCTGGTCGCTGATCGGCAACGGAGTTGCCCGGAAAGCACCACCCGCGGCTACGCCTAATGAACTGTGGCAACGTGTTGAAGCAGTCTGAACCGACATACTCTAAGCCCACATCCAAAGTCTCTTTCGTTCAATGCCGGGGCGTGTAGATGCCATTATTGCCAGCCATGGGGGCCACAAGAACTATTGATGTATGCGTATTCCGCAAGTAGCACGGGCCTGTAAGCTCAATCGTTTCATTTTTGTATCTGTTATGTGTCCAGTAAATCTGGCTTTGCTATCTCGTGTCCTTATTGGTGTTGCATTTTGGGTGGCCAGCAGTGTACATTTGAACAAAGAAGACTAACAGGCGACTGTGGAGGTCCTACTATCATATTAGTTTTGATTTGGTGCCAGTTCTATCCTTCTGGTACGTGGTTCTTTTCCTAATACTGAGTGTTTTGTGTTCATTGTGCCTATGAGACACTAATTAAAAGCAAAGATTCGTGCTAAAATGATTCAAGATTAATGTTTGCCGTCTTATGCACGATTAGATTACGAAATACTAGGTGTGCTACTTAATTCTCGGCCCCTAACCGCAAGCGATCATAGAACATCCGCAAATGCAAATAGCTGTGTGCGATAACGGCTGATTGCAGCGCCATCCAACAGCTTTCCAGGCAAGAGTAACCGCTCATAGCTGTAGTGACAGAAGGGACGAAAGTTTACGTTGAAAGCAATGTCGTTCGAGAAGCAACATTTGAAGCACTGCCACCTGTTTGCGTTTCAGCTGAAAAACATGTGTCCTACAGTACGTGTAAGAAGTGGTTCCAGCGGTTTAGGCAGGGAAATTTCGATCTCCGTGATGCAGAACGTCTGGGACAGCCACAGAAAGTCGACGATGAGGAACTGGAACAACTGCTGGATGCGGATCCCAGTCGCACACAGTCAGAGCTCGCCCAGGAACTCGGAGTAACACGGCAAGCCTTTGCAAAGCGCCTGAGCAAGCTTGGAGGGATTCACAAGGAGGGCCTTTGGGTGCCCCACAAATTCACAGCTGCGAACAAGTCTAGGCGCTACAATTTTGCTGTGCCCTTACTCTCCAGATTCAAGAAGAAGGATTTCCTCCAAACGATTTTGACCTCTGATGAGAAGTGGATCCTCTACGATAATCCTAAGCGGCGCAAATCCTGGGTTTATCCTGGTCAGCCTACCGCTAGTACCGCCAAATCGAATATCCATGCCAGGAAGTTATTGCTGTGCATATGGTGGGATCAGCGCGGTGTCCTACACTATGAGTTGCTCAAACTTGGTGAAATGGTCAATGCTGAGCGTTATTGCCAGAAACTCATTCGGGTCAGTGACGCAATGTAGGCGAAAAAGCCATACACCGGCCAGGGCAGAAGGTCGGTCCTGTTGCTTCAGGATAACGCGCGTCTTCACACCGCGAAAAATACTTTAAACATGATCACCGACCGGGGATGGCAGATTTTTCCCCCAACCCCCCGGCGTACTCTCCAGACTTCGCCCCTTCGGATTATCACGTCTTTCGCTCCCTTCAACATCACCTGAGTGATACGCACTTCATTTCTGTCGAGGAGGTCCACACAAGTATTGATGACTTTATCAACTCGCAACAGCCTTCTTTTTTCCTCAATGACATTCGGCAGCTCCTTGACCGATGGCTTAAATGTATTCAACTCGACGGGGATTATTTCCCTGGTTCGAAACGTAATCGATCTGCTATAATTAGCTGTCAACGTGGCATGCTTGTGGCCGAGAATTAAGTTGCGCACCTAAAAATAAAAGTTCTGATACATAAAACCGGTTCCTAAAAAAACTACACATGAGCACTTTCGGATTTACCTTAGATCCTTCATCACATGTGATTAAAACACACAATAAAGCAGGCTAAAAGATTTGTCCCGTCTGAGATGTGTGATACTATATAGGGTGTGTGTTAGTAAGGTTGGTTATGACGTACAGATTTCTTATGCGCATGCGTCAATGATTTCTATTCCATGCTTGCGTCGCAATTTCCGTCCTCGCTTGGTTCTTGTGGGGGATCGTGGTGAGTAATTTCTATATTCGTTAATGGTTTCCACTGTGGTGCGGTAATGCAGGGGTAATAATCGTTGCAGCATTGATGGCCACATTTATATATCAGTAGACTTTCCGCTAATAACAAATGGGATTTTGCTCGCGGGGTTCAGAGAATGATTATGTCGTCTCATTGTGGTGTTTATGTGCCGTCTTTATATAGGCCTACTAGTACCGCGGACGCTCATTCAGTATGAAGGCTATACTTGTGTTCAGCCATTCGGTACTTCAGTGTTCTTGAGGTCGAGTCCACTTGTATTCGATCGGGGTCTCCTTCATTTTCGGTCTTTACTGGTATTGAGTATACACCAAATTGATGAATCAGATCCACTGGGTCTCGATCATTGTTTTCCAAGGATAGGAGATTCATTGTTTTCACACTAAATCCTAAGCTATTTCGCTTACAAATTGTCTGTAAGGCATCACTGATCTTCGGGACACAGGTGAGTGAACCTACGTATTTAATAATTTGAGATTCACGCAGAAATATTGAGGTCTTCATAGATTGGACCCGCTGAAGAAGTTTTTGAACGGTAATCTTGGGGTAGCCATAATCTGTTACTAAGGCTCTGATATACGCGTTCAGCTATTGTGTCCACTGGATTCAAGGATGTGTATATGCTCGCCTTAGAAAGAAAGTGCAAAACTGAATATGTTTGTTTGAGTGGGTGCTACGAGTCGAACGGGATTAACGTGGCAGTAGAATTTGGCGTGCGGTATACTAAATAAGATATTTTATTTGTGACAGCATTTCTGCGAAGAATGAAGTTCACGTATCGAAATGTATAATCTTTCTCATTTTCCAGGGTAAAATTTATAGTTGCGTATTTGGACGCATGCGCAGAATAAATTTGTACGTCATTACCAACGTTACTAACAAACACCCTATATAAAGTCACACATCCCAGACGGGAAAATTTTTGTAAGACGCGGATGGCTTCGTGGTTAGCGATTCAGGCTATCGATGCAAGGTCCTCGGGTTCGAACCTAGGCTGATCTTTCAGAGATGGTGTGATTTACTAACAATCGCTGAATATCTGCCGTGGATGCGGACGAGCAAGTTAAGTGACGGCCCCCAGGCTGGACCTACTGGTTAAATGGGTATCCTTTCCTATGCCCCCCCTGAAATTCTCTCACCCCTCTATGTGCAACCTCATACTTGTACGGTGGCACCATCTACTGTACTCTAATCTCACTACAAATTGTTCTGTCAAAGTCGCTAGACTTACTCTCATTCCTTCCGTTTCTGTGTCCTGCCCAAAAGGCAAACTCGCTGTAGGTGGCTGGGACCTAACTCAACTCTACTCACTGTGGACGGAAGTCCTACAAGAAAATGACAACTTGATAGCATAGGGAAAATTTTAGCCTGCTTTATTGTATGTTTTAATCACATCTGATGAAGGATTTAAGGTAAATCCGAAAGTAAACATGTGTAGTTTTTTAGGAACTAGTTTTATGTATCAGAACTTTTATTATTTCGGAATCTAATCGTGCATAAGACGGCAGACATTAATTTTCAACCTATGAGACATTACTGGCGACTAGAAGTTCTTGCAGTATTTGGTCGGTTAGTGCTGAGGACACTGAAATACGGGGTGGAAAGCTGGCTTCTAATATGCGAGTTCTAAGCGTTTTATTTTACAACCATAAAACGTTGAAAAACTGTTCGTGAAAGTGCTACAACAGTAATTAGAGAAGCTGAATCGTTTTTGGTAAAAGGCTTGTACGTATGAGCAAGATAGCGTCAAGAAACTTGAACAGCTTCATGAGTAATGGATAAAACTGAAGAAAAATTCTAAAGGAAGAAGTGAGAAAAAGAAATCAAATGAAGCTGACTTTATGAATTACTTAGCTTATCTTTTTAATATACGTAGTTCGCACGAATGCCTTATAAATATCAAAGAGCACAGAGCACTTCTTATTGCCCAAAGAGAAAAATTTCGTCATGGTTGCTTAGGAGTAATTAATATTATTTCAAAAAGCAAAACAGACGCGAAAAATGTAAAAGGAAAGCAGAAGAGTACGTGAGCCATATGAAGGGAAAGTGAAGTCATCAGCTCAGGATGTAACTCTTAACGTAGAAAGTTCGAGCGATTGTAGCCAATTTACCGACGCAGAACAGACCGCAAGTGATGAAGCTATTGCATCAAGAAGTAGTGGTAAGAAAAGCGGACGAAAGAATATTGTGACTCCTTATTTGATAGCAGCACTTAGTAGAACAAAGATGAGCGATAGGAATGCTGCCTACATCTTGGCAGCTACCGCAAAATGAAGATATTTTGCGAACATTTAGATATTTTGTCTTCAACAAGAAATAACCCAGTTTGATATTAACAGATCGTTGTTTCGAAGTCTACGACACCAAAGTCGAGCACGTATTGCAATAAACTTAAAGAATTCGAAATCCCCGTACTCTTGCATGTTCATTGGGATGAAAAAGTTTCTTGCAGGTCTTACAATAAGTAGAAACATGTCTTGTCTGCTAGTAATAGTGTCTGGTGTTGGTATTGACCAGCTGCTAGCTGTACCTAAATTGAAATTTGGTTCTGGAGAGTGCAAAGGCTACTGCGATAGCAAAATTATTTAGGATATTAGAGAATTCGTGGCAATGTAAGAAATATGTGCTTCAATACAACAGCGCAATACTGGACACAGAAACTGAACGTATGATTTTTTGGAACAGAAACTGAACGTATGATTTTTTGGAACAGAAACTGAACGTATGATTTTTTGGAACAGAAACTTGAAAATAATCTGTTGTATGTAGCATGTCGACAGTATGTGCTGGAAATTATGTTGGAAAGTGTTTTTAATGGATGCGTGGAACTAAAACCATCCGTTCCTCAAGTAAAAATGTTCAGATGTTTCAAGCAGTCATGGCACAACATCAATAAAATTCAGTTTGAAAATGCAAGCACCTGTGACAGAGCCGTGATTGCTGTGAAAGATGGAAAGAATATTGTTCTGGATTTTGCGTTTAGTTAGCTTCCATTGCAACAAACCAGACATGATTAAAATACCTTATTTTAATCATGTCTCAACGAATATCTTTTCGTAATCAATAAAAGCCATATATATTCGGAGTACATATTCAATCACTCTTTTAATTAGCTATATCACTACACAGCTACGATATCTAGCAGTGTAGCCACAGCTGAACCTAAATTTTCTCTTGTTTGAGTCATGTCCAAAGTTTCTTTCAAGCAAGGCGACTGTGCCGTAGTGAAGGTTTTGTACACAACTGACAGGAGTCTGATGGGTCTGTAGTTCATGAGATCCTAGGTTACCATTTTTATGCACCAAAATCACTGTATCATTGTTCCAGTCATTAGGAATCTTCTCTTCGTTGAAGCATGTAGCGAACTAATAGTATTTCTATGTGAATCACAATGCATCTGTACTAGCTCAGCCGTCACTTCGCAGAACCTGAAATAGGGCACTTAACATAATTTTTGGCAATAATAGAAGAGTTCTGGCGTTATGCACCAAAGATTTTCCTAACTTATTTGCGTAATCCTGATACACCGTGTAAGAAGCGGTATTGGGTGGCAGTGTCCATGTATAAGGTATGGGGGTGGAAATGTACATATTTTACGTGAATCTCTGACAAATCTGGTATGTTGTACTCAAGTGTAAATAATATATTTGACATTACTTAGCAGCATTGTTTTGATTCATTTTGACGTGTGAGCATTTCAAAAACTGTAAAAAATAAGAGGAAAGTATATATTTCCTTAATTTAATTACAGATCGCAACACTACATTTGCTGATAAGTCATGACAAATATTCCATTATACGTGTCTGTGTCCAAGCTAGAGGAAAAACATAATGAAGTTTGTGGTTCCGAAAGCCAGACTACGAGGGACTTCTGAGGAAATGGTGTTTGATTGATGCTACGCATCTTCCCGAAACCAGTAAGTAAATCTTCGGAAAATAAAATTCGATGTAATGAAAATGGCTAACAGAAGTAGTCAAAACTATTGTTCAAATCTGATATTTGAATGTTGGTCCAAAAGTGACGCAACAATAGTTAATTTCATTGCTACTCAACAATATACCTTACCAAACCATCGCCAAATATTATTTCACGACGTTTTACATTAATGCCACAATATCTGATTAGCATCGCCGTAAATTACGAGAATCTCATGCAGCATGTGATAAAACAATTACAAAAATGCATTTTTAATGTTATGAAAACGGTGCGTCGCAACGCACCGTTTTCATAACATCAAAAATTTTGCTACGACGCGTCGTAGCTAAATTTGGCTTCCTCTCGACACCCCAAGCGGGGTCCGTGCTATTGATGAGAGCTTTAGAATGATGTATGGCGTAAACCTCTGACAAATAGCATGTATTTAGACTGTTTAGTTTTTCAAAATCGTTATTATTATTATCTAGATTCAAACATTGTATGAGATATTAACCTGTAGATATCCTAGACCATAAGTTACCAATCCCTCTCACTAACATCCTTGCGATTCAACTTTTCTTTCTATTTTGAGGTCAGAATTATGCTTGCGCATGCGCATATGGACTACTGTAGCTATATCACCGTTAATCGGTACCAGGCTCGTGTTTTACGTTTCTTATAAATCTAAATAATAATAATAATAATGTTTTTGAAAAACTAAACACTCGAAATACGTGCTATTGCCGCCGCCATAGTTTAATTAATATTCACTTTTATGACTCACATATCTTCTTTTACTTTCATTGGTTTTACGACATAGAATTCGTTAATCCACCTGCTGAGTATTAGGAATTGGTAAGCCGCATTGTTTGTTGTTATGATTTAATTCCACTTATTATGCACTGATCTGTAGCTCTATGTGGTCATGAGTGACGCGAATAAATGCAGTGTGTTTTACATAAATAAATGCGTACTTTCAAATCACTCGTTTTATTTCACACTCACAAAAATCTTGGCATGCCAAAGATGCATAGCATAAATTATCTACAAAAAGTACCAGGGTATTATCTCGATTTTTTGTTTTTGTTTTACAGAAGTAACGTTCTTGCGGTGGACAGAAAAGGCTACGTTTGATTTGTCGTATATTTACTACCTCCTAAAGGACTTTTTGAGAACATATTCGAAATACCTACTTTATTTACGCATTGGGAAGTGGTTATGTCAACAAGATATATCAAATCAAAGAGCTGACAAATAATGTTTGATATACCTCGAACTTTTTTAAGCGTTTAATGTGATACAAGGATATGAGCTAATGAAGAAAGAACCCTAGCAAAGCTACAACATTTTGAACTAAGCTCAGTTGGTTTTTCATTTGCCTTGTTTGCCAGAAAATCAATACTGTTTTTTAATCATTTCCGTTTGGTTGTCTGAAGTTGTAATCAAAGAAAACCCTGTCGGCAGTTCCACTGGGACAATCTAATTGTAATTTGTTAGGCAAAATGAGTTCCTACCAAACAGCGCTCTTAATTACAGACATTTTATGAGATATTAAAAAAAAAGCCGCCACGGTTAAGTAAAATGTTGGCTGCTGCAGCTTCCTGTGTTCGGAGATTAAATGCTCCAAGATTAAAGAAGCTGTTGTGAGAGAGCAGACATGATTTTCAGATGAAGTGGTGGGGCGCCATCCTGTAGATTGTGTGGTCGTTTTAAAAGAGTTCCTCGAATCCCATTCTTCTCTGCGCGTCGGTTTTATGGCTGAAAACGAAGGCTTCTTTATTTCTTTCTGTTTGAGTCATCTTTTCATCCTCGAACGCAGTGATTACAATTCAACGCAGTACGTTCAAAGGTATAAGGTCTTGCCATTTAAACAGTAGTGATTTATTAAAATTTTACGGAAAACGATATTTTACCAAAAAGAATTTCGCATTTTTATTCTCCAATTTTACTTCAGGAAGAGCTAATTACTACACCTTGTTTAATAAAATGGAGTTTGAAACTAGAGGAATCATTCCCGAAAAGAATATTTTTCATAGATCTTGAATCATTTAGTCTGAAGTATTATCATTGTTCTAACGTTAATTAAAACTCATAGCTAATTTGAAACTGTGTGTGAATGCTTCCCACAGTTATTTAAATTTTTATTGGGTCATTAAAAGTAATCTCACATGAAGCGTTTAAGGCCTATATTAACTATTTTTAGGAGAGATGATATGCCTTCTGTAAATTTTGGTTTAATTTTTTTTTCTGAACTTAAAACGTCCCTTCTGAATTCCCAAGATTTTGTGCTCATTGTGGGTTGGTCTTTGGTCAGGTTAGGCAATCGAAAGATGATAATGTGTGAAAAGTGCGAAGTGTAATTTTAAGCTTTCACATTTCAAGATACGCACCTATTTTGCTATTGTCTTAGAGCTTATCAATTCTTATCCATCAACGTCTTCATTGTGCATTGTAAAATCAATTGTTCAAGTTTGTAACCTGTGTTACTGTCATCTGTGTCTCAACTCATTGTCTTTGTGCTTACTTGACGAGCCTTGTCAAAAAGTGAGTCAATAAAAGATTTGAACTGGAGAACTTGTAAGGTATAATGTTTTCTCTTGCCTTTAGTGTACTTTCGATCTTTACGAACTCGTGCGCTTGGTTAGAAACTTACAAGCCTTTTTCAGCAGCGAGACTCCAAGTGCCAATCAACAGGAATGATTAATTTCAGCAGTGAGAGCCCTAGTGCTATTCAACTATATTGAATAATTTCATCCTTGATACTTCGACTACGGTACCATTTTGCAGGAATGAATAATATTAGTAGTGAGACTCCGAATGTCATCCAACAGTAAAGAATAACTTCATCTTTCAGATTCCGTGTACCATTCAGCAGGAATCAGTAATTTTAGCAGTGAGACTGAGAGCGACATTCAGCAGGAACGAATAATTTAAGTCGTGAGACTCCGAATGGCACCTAACAGTAGTGATTACTTTTTAAGCAATGAGACTCCGACTGCCATTCAACATGAATGTATAATTTCAGCAGTGAGGTAATTAAAGCTTTACTGCTCAAATCATTGGTTCCAGTGCCTACATATTTTTACTTAACATTAAAGAGTTTTCATTTGAAACTGATTTAGTGTTAGTTTAATGCTGCAAAGCATTATTCATTAGGAACTCTTTCATGACTTTGAAACAATTTTGGATTAAATTATTACTCGTAGCAATTGGAATTTCACCGTTTAGGGACTGATGTTTATTACGGCGGAAACTGTTTCATTTCATATTCATAGAGCAATATCCGAAGTTGTTTCACGCTGTATTTACACCCGTAACATTCAAACATCCCCACTTTCCACTTAACGATACGTCCAATACTGCTACCAAACATATTTCCTATGGCAATCAAAAATATATGTCTTGAAACTTTTTACTTGACATTCAAATCATTTGGCTAAACATTTTTCCGGTGATTTTTGCAAGTACTTTCTGAGAGCTGTAGAGAATGATCCACAAAACTGCTGACAAGAGTAAAGTACTGGTATTAAGGAAGAACTTACAGAAAACAAGATTGATATACAATGTGTTTACACTAACTGATTGGTGAGACAAAAATTTGAAGGTGACTGATGCCAACATCTATATGCCTTGGACAACAGATATCAACACGAGACCGCATCGACACTGGTCTACAAGGTTTCTATAACATGAACAAATGTATCTATTTTTAACTAGTGGGTGCTAATTTCAGATCTGACTTTAAAAAATGGATACAAAGTCACGTGTTTTATTTGTAATGGGGCATTAAATATGTACTATAGTTCCACATTAGTGCTTGTAGGCACGTAAGCGGACACTAGATCTTTTTCATGTCATCTTAAGCCACTAGACATGTTGTAGGTGGCAACACTGATTTTTTCATTGGTAGAGAATATGTAACCCAACCGAACCGATATTGCTGTTTTTCACATTGAAGGAGAAACACGTGATGCATGTTTATGATCAAAATCTGGAGAAAAGGGATCGCGGGTTGTGGATATATATATTAATATTCAGGATAAGTTTTGCTATGTGCGTGGGAAGTATATTACAAAATCCCAGAGTCGCCCATTGACAAAGACTGAGTAAAGCCTACTGTTTGTACTTTGCATGTCATGTTGGAGATCAAAATAAATCGTGGGCACCACGTGTTTCCTGTATTTCTTGCTTTAGTGGCCTGAGTGAATCGTTGAACGCTAAGCTGAAGTCTATGCCTTTCGCAGTTCCAATGATTTGGAGTGAGCCAACTGATCACGTGGAACATTATTTTTGTTTAACCAAAGTAAGTGGCTTTTCAAAGAAGAATAAAAGTAAAATACATTATCCAAATTTGCCATCAGCTTTAAGGACTGTTTTGCATGGGGAAGATATTTCTGCACCAAAACCTCCGTTGTACTGTGAAAGATTCAAATTAATTCAATGAAGATATGGTCGCACATGAAGATTCGGAACCTACATACACTCCTAAACACTTGGACTAGCCCCACTTGATTAAGCAAAATGTACCGAATAATCTCGTTCGAGACCTACATCTTGTGACGTATATTCTAAATTAACTTTCCTTTTTAGTTTCTTTCCCTATGTAAATCTTGAGTTTATTCTCAGTTATACTTCACTCTTAACGTGATATTTTTTCTCTCAAACGAATACTGTTGGCAACATAATTGAGGTTGAATGAACGTGACGTATGCTTGATGTAAGATAAGAACGAGAGATAACAACGACGACTAAACTGTTGCTTGGCGATATGCTATGCTATGTTACGATGTGTTGGCTACATCCTGAATAAAGCATCTTTTCCGTAAGTTTGGCTTCTGTTGTTTACATGTTTCGTCTGGCATTTAAGGTTTAATTTTGGAAATATTTCATCTTATGGTTATGTTCTTAAAATAACGTAGAAGTAAGACAAGACTTCTACGTTATAATCTTTCCAAACCAACAAGGTAAACTTTTAGGTTCCCGACTGCAAGGGTGGAACCTGCTAGCGAAGAGTGCATGTGTGTCTGTGTTCAGAAATAAAAATTTGGGTCTATGTTCTTCCTACCAAATAAGGGATGGTATGCGTTTTTCTTCAGATATTCCAGGCCTAATAACATAATTAGGAATATCTCACGATCTTACGGAATGGCGTCTATTTATCGACTCATCCATGGGTAGTTGAAAAGCTATCCTTTTGTCCAACAGAAACCAGAAGCCTTCCATTCTAGTAACGCATGCTGAGGGTATGGAGACATATGAAAGCATGGACAAATGTTTCACATAAATACAATATGACCAGTTTACAGGGTCAATATGTGGTGATCTGAAAGTGGTATCACTCTTGCTCGATTTTCAAAGTGGCTTGACCAAATTTTGTTGTTTTCTTTGTATATGTGACAGTAAGGATACAGCAGAACACTACGAACGGATAGACTGGCCTAAACAAGATGTTTTCATTCCTGGAGAGAGTAACGTGCGTCACAATCCCCTAGTTAATCCCTCTGATGTGCTGCTTGCACCACTTCATATCAAACCGGGGCTGATCAAAAACTTTGTGAAGGCTATGGACAAATGTGGCCCAGATTTCTTGAACTTAAGGTGGACGTCAAATAATTTTGCTTCCTATACTTCCAATGGAAAAACTTCTGTACACATTTTCTTCAAACTTAATGCGTTCCCAAGGATGAAAATTTTAACATCGATTAAAATAGCTTCATTTTATAACTTGGAATACCTAATATTTTCTAAAACATAACCATAATTATGCAATCCAACATTTGTTTGTCTACTGACGTCATCATAGTACAGGTCCATCTTTTTTCTAGTTTTAACAAGACCAAGGGAAAAGTTATTGATTTTTAATATAATTATGGTTTTGTTTTAGAAAATATTAAGTATTCCAGGTTATAATATGAAAATGTTTTAATCGATGTTCAAATTGTCATCTTTGGGAACACACTAATTGTGAAGGAAATGTGTACAAAAGCTTTTTCCTTGGAAGTATAGGAAGCAAAATTACTTGACGTCCACCTTAAAGCAAATATTTTCGCAATTAAGTGATGCAAAACTCAAAGAAGGCATCTTCGTTGGTCCTCAGATACGGAAACTACTTCGTGAGATTCTGTTTTTACGGAAAAACTAAACAGCACGTAGCTCACTGAATAGCAATCTTTCACATCTGTGCTCAAGGGATTTCTGGGTAACAACAAAGAAAGCAACTACAAACAGCTGATTCACAGCCTTCTCGAGAACTATAAAAACTTTTGGTGCCGGATGTCCTTAAAAATGCATTTCCTCCATTCGCATCTGGACTTCTTTCCTGACAGTCTAGAAACACTCAGCGATGAACAAGGAGAAAGGTTACGCCAAGATATCCGAACGATATATTAGAGGTATCGAAGCAGGTGGGATCTCTCAATGATGAGTAATTAGCTGGATTTTGCATAAACAGGACAACTCTACACATAAGAGAAAAAATGAACTACTTGTACGCGTATACGAATATGTGAGTATTCATTTACATTTGTGTTAATATTGTTTATTTATTTCTTTGCTCTCTTGCTGTCTCATATGCGGTGATATATTAATATCGTATTTATACTTTGTGACACTAATTCTATAGCTAACGAAACACATAAATGCTGTAATACATTACAATGTGAAGCGTTAATGTGTACATCTTGCATTGTATATATGTATCTGGAAATATAGTATATCTTCATACACAAAAAAAACTGTACGTGATGGAGATTTTTTACAATCATATTTGAATTTAGCACCCCGAAATTAGTTAAAAACACCATATTTCACACATGTTATGAAAACAAAGTTAAAAAATGTTGATTAGTGATCGAAGAAGAAATGAATAGTCGTGCAAAACTTGGCAAGAGCACATTTGGAGGACACAGCATAATTTTCAGGTGCAACTTAGCACTATGGATTAAAAGAAAAAGTAAAATCATGCGATGCATTGATTATGATACACTTTCCAACGCACCAGAAATCATTACTGAAGTTATAAGGACAATGGCTGTGGAATAAATCTCGCTCCTGTGTCCTGACCGTTGACCCCATTTCGATGACATTTAACAGAACTGGTTCAGTGTAATTCGGGAACAACATGATGAAGTTTTGTAGCAATCGAAGCATTTGTACGTAAGTTATGACGCGTTAGAGCAATCGAATGGATCCCGCTCCTATGTCGTGGTCTTTGACCCCATTTCACCCATTTTCAACAGAGTGCGTCCTCAGTTGTCCCCTATAACATACTAAAGTTTCATTGAAATCGAACCATTTGTACGCAGGTTATGACGCATAAGGGTAATGAAATGGATCCCGCTCCTATGTCCTGACCTTTGACCCCATATAGTCCATTTTCAATAGGATTCGCCCCCAGGTGGTCCCATACCACATACTAAACTTTCATTGAAATCGAACATTTTTAAACGAGACGGACAAAGCTGGAGCATATACGCAATTTTATAGACAGATGGACAAAGCTTTTACAGACGGACACAATTTTTACAGACAGACGGACAAAGCTGGACCATATACGCTTCTTCAACCTACGGTTGGAAAGCTTAAAACATTATTAAATCAGCACATCCTTCCAATTCTTGCTTCTGAATCGGATATATGAACCTTAACAAAAACAAACATATAAAGGCTCTGGAAAACTTAAATAAGCATGGAAAGACATGCTTGACGCAACCAACAAAGGAGGAAAATGAAATCCATAGTTCAGGAAAGTGACATGAGCTGATGACGTTTTGAGAAAAATTGGATATATGAAAAATACGGGAAAAGACTGTCGAGTGGCAATGGATTAGGTATAGGACTCGAAGAACTGACCACCGTAAGGCAACTGGAATACAAGGCTGCATGCTAAGGTACACCAAATGACCCGTATGACTGCCATATGGGAGATAAACAGATGAAATTCGAAAGCATGCAGGAATGTCATGAAGAGAATTGCCCAAGACAAAGCTGTAAAAGTGATTTGGAAGACCTTCACCCATCAGTAAATTGTGAACATTGTGAATTATGAAGGATTGTAAATTTTACACAGTGATTGACCAGGGTATTGAGTTTGTGAATTTAGGTAGCATGTTTGACAGAGAGAACAAATTGGATGGTGAAATTGGTAGGCGAATGGATCCTTCATTGAAATCCATGGCTGCTTTGGATGGTTTTCCCAGGAATGATGGGTTTTCAAGAGAGTTCCGCATGGCTGTGTATGAGAGTGTAATTGTTCCTACTCTGATGTATGGCAGTGAAACCTGTGTACTACAGAAGAAACATAGGAGTCGTATGTGTGCTGGAGTGGCAAGACACGTTCTGTTTGTGTGAGGACCGAAAATGTTTTGCAGTTGTGTAATGTGAAGCAAAATGTTGTTAGCAAGATGGAGACTAATATGCTTCGGTGGTTTGGCCATGTTGAAAGAATGAGTGATGAGATGCTTACTAAGAAATGTATTTTAGCTCAAGTGGCAGGTAGGAAAAGCAGAGGAAGGCCAAGGACGTCATGGGAGGATCAGATTCAGTAGTATCTGCATTAGAAAAAGATTGAGTATGAAGTATAGAAGATCTTGTGTATGGCGTGTGATGGATGTCAGTGAAGCCCGAGTTGTATGTCAAGTTCGCTGTAAATGGAGAAGTTTGGTACGGCAACAACAAGTAAAATTATCTGGTAGTCTGTATTTCTTTGTGGAGCTAACCTCTGAATCTCAGATATCAGCTTAGTGATATGTATGTATGTATGTATGTACATTTACCAGAAATTAAGGAGGTAATTTCCGGTAAAATTCTTCAAAGTAAATATTATTTTATATTGAACGCTTACATTTTGAAACCATTTCTTGTGGGATTCGGATCGTATTGCTTGTCCAATAATCGTGATTATTTACACATGGATTGGGGCCACTGAGAGGATGGATTTTGGCAAATAAGATTTCCAATTTTTTTTCATAAATTAAAGGAAATATTTTCTTTGCAGCGTGATACATGACTTTTAGTTTAGCAGACACAAATATTTTCACCTGCATCCAGATCTTTATGTGGGTTAATTTTATTTCTAATTTGTATAACAGCAAGGCTAAAGTGGAGATCAATAGATTTTTTTCGCCGTGGAATGTTTTGTCCTTCAGGAAAGACCAAAATTTTTATCTCGACGTATTTACCGTTCTATCATGGGTGGCACGACTAGCAATCTCGAACATCGCAGCGAAACATACTTATTTCAACCTATGTTTAGGTATGGCTTTTGTGGTAACGGCTATCTTTTTCTAATTCATAAAGCATTATTTCAAAATATTTTCGTGCAGCCAGAACGATCTGTTATGATATACCAGAGGTTTGTGTCTAAGTTATACATATGGTAATATGACTTTATCGTAATCGTAGGCTGTTTACATTTCCAAACCGCAATGGCGCCGCGCGAGGTACAGTGGCAAACATGTGTAAAATAAAAAGGCTGTTTCTTCTTTTCAAAAAAAAAAAAAAAAAAAAGTAAAAAAAATAAGTATCAACCAAATAGACGAAGTCATCACTCTATCCATGTTATTTTATAAACTATGCATAGCAACTGAAGAATTGTTGTTCCGATACTGCTGGGATCGAAACCCAGATCTCTCGATAACTATCAGAGTACGTTCGCTTACGCTACTGAACCCATATGGGTTTGTGTAGTCAGATACTGACTGATGAACCACGAATAGCGCTGTGAATTGTTGGCACCGTAGCGTAAAGCGAACGCACTCAGCTAGTTATCGAGAGATCTGGAGTTCGATCCCAGCGGTGTCGGATGTGCAATTTTTCAGTTGCTATGCGTTGTTTATAAAATAACGTGAATAGAGAGCGATGATATCATCTATATGCATTATCTTCACGTATTTGAAATATATTCGCCAAGGTATCAACCGTTGCTGTAAACTTTCTGTATTACAAAGGAAAAACATAGTAGCCCACATAATTCAATTTTCTCCTTACAAACTCGAGGGATTATTTTCTTTTCCGACTTATACATCACGTTTTGAGTCAAGCGTAAACAAAAATAAAGAATACATCGTTGGTAACCGTCGAGAGCGAAAGCGTTGAATTTCGTCAATCAATGCGTTTTTTTTTTTCGTTGTATAAGAAATTGAATCAAATTACGAAAAACGAAATTATGAATTCATTTTTTAACAAAAACTCACGGGACTATTTTCATTGCTTACTAATACAGGCTGTTAACAGTTAAAGCGTGAGGAAAGAGGATGAACTGAAACTTCTGTTTGGTTTTCAGTAATTTGATTTGAACGTACCTCTTTATAGTAAATTTAACAATACTGTCTGTGAAAGTAAATAAGGTAAATTTATTCAGTTCCAAGTAAGTTTAAATATGTTGTTAAAAAACTCCAAACCGCGTAGTAAGAATATCAGAGTAAACAAAAATGCAAACATGGACGTAAGTCCAATTTTGACTTCGTTTTAACCGGAAACAACATGTACGTAGGGCGTTCACTAAGTTCTACGCAATAACGTACGAAAACAATTCTTTTTTTTCAAAAACGCACCTTTATTTTTCCACATAGTCTTTCTCGACTTATAGGTATGTACGGGTTTCAGAAAGTTCTAAGTCTAACGTAGAAAGACAATTTTTTTTTTCAAAAACGCACCTTTATTTTGCCACATAGTCTTCCTCGACTTATAGATATGTACGGGTCTCGGTAAGTTCTAAACCTAACGTACAAAGACAATTTTTATTTTCAAAAGCGCACCTTTATTTTTCCACATAGTCTTCCTCGACTTATAGATATTTATGGGTTTCAGTAAGTTCAAAGCCGCATATACAAAGACTTTTTTTCAAAAACGCACCTTTATTTTTCCACATAGTCTTCCTCGACTTATATATATGTACCGGTTTTAGTAAGTTTTAAGCCTAACGTACAAAGGCAATTCTTTTCCAAAAACGCATCTTTATTTTTTCAGTTGGTCTTCCTCGACTTATAAATATGTATGGGTTTCAGTAAGTTCTAAGCCTAACGTACAAAGGCAATTTTTTATTCAAAAACGTAACTTTATTTTTTCACATAGTCTTCCTCGACTTATAGATATGTGCCAGTTTCAGTAAGTTCTACGCCTAACATACAAAGACAATTTTTTTTTCAAAAACACACCTTTATTTTCCACATAGTCTTCCTCGACTTATAGATTTGTACGGGTTTCAGTAATTCTAAGCCTAACGTACAAAGACAATTTTTTTTTTCAAAAACGCATCTTAATTTTTCCACATAGTCTTCCTCGACTTACAGATTATAGATATGTACGTGTTTCAGTTATTTATAAACCTAAAGTACGGGGACAATTTTTTAAACGCACCTTTATTTTTCCACGTAGTCTCCCCTGACTTGGAAACACTTGTTGTACCGATCATGAAGCTGACGAATCCCCGCTGCGGAAAACATTTTATTTTTCTTATCAAATCAAAACCTCATTGCCTCCTTCAGTTCTAAATCATCCGCAAAACGCCTACTCCAAGCTAATCTCTTTTCTTCTTCAGAATTTTGAAGAGGAAAGAGTCACTATGGGAGGCAAGCTCGGGTGAGTACTGTGGGTGGGGAAGAATTTGTAAGTCACATTCTGTCACAGCTTACATGGAAACACCGGCGGTGTGGATTGATGCATTGTCCTGGAGAAGCAGAATACACCATCGCAATTTTCCTCCCCGTTTACTCTTTAGGACTCCATGCGATAGTCGCAATAGTGCTGCCTAATAGGCATCATTCATAGTCTTTCTATAAGGCAAGTAATTTATTAACAGCGACCCTTCTGATTCCCAAACAATAGTGGTAATGACCTTTCCTGAAGATGGTTGTGTTCTGAACGTTTTTGGTGGTGGTGATCCATGATGTTTCCAGTGATACTCTTTTGTTTTGTATCAGAATCCCAATGGTGAATCTACATCTCATCACCAATCACAATACATGAAAAGAAATCGTCTGAATCGCGGTTAGTGCGGTCAAGTTGAACCCTACTTGCTTCAACACGATCATTCTTTATCTCAGGGGACAACATTCATGGAACCCATCTGGCACATACACTTTGACATCCCTAACCTTTCATGCAAGATGGTCCAACCGCCGCCGGCATTTGACTTCACATTCTCATAAATCTGTACGATAGGGATTCGCTGGTTTGACATCACCAGGTCTTTCTGGCACATTTCTTCTGTGAGGCATCCACTTTCTGGTACATTTCTTCTGCGACGCATCCACTTTCTGGCAAATTTCGTCTGTGACGCATCCATTTGCTGACACATTTCTTCTGTGACAAATCCATTTTCTGGCACATTTCTCCTGTGACACATCTATTTTCTGGCACATGTCTTCAATGACACATCCATTTTCTTGCACAGTTCTTCTGTGATACATCAATTTTCTGGGACGTTTCTTCTCTGACGCATCCATTTTCTGGCACATTTCTTCTGTGACAAATCCATTTTCTGGCACATGTCTTCTGTGACAAATCCATTTTCTGGCACATATCTTCTGTGACACATCCATTTTCTTGCACAGTTCTTCTGTGATACATCAATTTTCTGGCACGTTTATTCTGTGACGCATCCATTTCCTGGCACATTTCTTCTGAGACGCATCCACTTTCTGGCACATTTCGTCTGTGACGAAATCCATTTTCTGGCACATTTCTTCTGTGACAAATCCATTTTCTGGCACATGTCTTCTGTGACACATCCATTTTCTTGCACAGTTCTTCTGTGATACATCAATTTTCTGCCACGTTTCTTCTGTGACGCATTCATTTTCTGGCATATTTCTTATGTGACAAATCCATTTTATTGCACATTTCTTCTGTGGCACATCTAGTTTTTGGCACATGTCTTCTGTGACACATCCATTTTCTTGCACAGTTCTTCTGTGATACATCCATTTTCTGGCACGTTTCTTCTGTAACGCATTCATTTTCTGGCACATTTCATCTGTGACAAATCTATTTTTTGGCACATTTCTTCTGTGACACATCCCCTTTCTGACACATTTTTTTGTGACGCATCCATTTCCTGGCCCATTTCGTCTGCGACGCATCCACTTTCTGGCAAATTTCGTCTGTGACGCATCCATTTGCTGACACATTTCTTCTGTGACAAATCCATTTTCTGGCACATTTCTTCTGTGACACATCTATTTTCTGGCACATGTCTTCAATGACACATCCATTTTCTTGCACAGTTCTTCTGTGATACATCAATTTTCTGGGAGGTTTCTCCTGTGACGCATCCATTTTCTGGCACATTTCTTCTGTGATAAATCCATTTTCTGGCACATGTCTTCTGTGACAAATCCATTTTCTGGCACATATCTTCTGTGACACATCCATTTTCTTGCACAGTTCTTCTGTGATACATCAATTTTCTGGCACGTTTATTCTGTGACGCATCCATTTCTTGGCACATTTCTTCTGAGACGCATCCACTTTCTGGCACATTTCGTCTGTGACGCATTAATTTTCTGGCACATTTCTTCTGTGGCACATCTATTTTCTGGCACATGTCTTCTGTGACACATCCATTTTCTTGCACAGTTCTTCTGTGATACATCAATTTTCTGCCACGTTTCTTCTGTGACGCATTCATTTTCTGGCACATTTCTTATGTGACAAATCCATTTTCTTGCACATTTCTTCTGTGACACATCTATTTTTTGGCACATGTCTTCTGTGACACATCCATTTTCTTGCACAGTTCTTCTGTGATACATCAATTTTCTGGCGCGTTTCTTCTGTAACGCATTCATTTTCTGGCACATTTCATCTGTGACAAATCTATTTTTTGGCACATTTCTTCTGTGACACATCCACTTTTTGACACATTTTTTTTGTGACGCATCCATTTCCTGGCCCATTTGTTCTGCGACGCATCCACTTTCTGGCAAATTTCGTCTGTGACGCATCCATTTGCTGACACATTTCTTCTGTGACAAATCCATTTTCTGGCACATTTCTTCTGTGACACATCTATTTTCTGGCACATGTCTTCAATGACACATCCATTTTCTTGCACAGTTCTTCTGTGATACATCAATTTTCTGGGAGGTTTCTCCTGTGACGCATCCATTTTCTGGCACATTTCTTCTGTGATAAATCCATTTTCTGGCACATGTCTTCTGTGACAAATCCATTTTCTGGCACATATCTTCTGTGACACATCCATTTTCTTGCACAGTTCTTCTGTGATACATCAATTTTCTGGCACGTTTATTCTGTGACGCATCCATTTCTTGGCACATTTCTTCTGAGACGCATCCACTTTCTGGCACATTTTGTCTGTGACGCATTAATTTTCTGGCACATTTCTTCTGTGGCACATCTATTTTCTGGCACATGTCTTCTGTGACACATCCATTTTCTTGCACAGTTCTTCTGTGATACATCAATTTTCTGCCACGTTTCTTCTGTGACGCATTCATTTTCTGGCACATTTCTTATGTGACAAATCCATTTTCTTGCACATTTCTTCTGTGACACATCTATTTTTTGGCACATGTCTTCTGTGACACATCCATTTTCTTGCACAGTTCTTCTGTGATACATCAATTTTTCTGGCGCGTTTCTTCTGTAACGCATTCATTTTCTGGCACATTTCATCAGTGACAAATCTATTTTTTGGCACATTTCTTCTGTGACACATCCACTTTTTGACACATTTTTTGTGTGACGCATCCAATTCCTGGCCCATTTGTTCTGCGACGCATCCACTTTCTGGCAAATTTCGTCTGTGACGCATCCATTTGCTGACACATTTCTTCTGTGACAAATCCATTTTCTGGCACGTTTCTTTTGTGACACATCTATTTTCTGGCACATGTCTTCAATGACACATCCATTTTCTTGCACAGTTCTTCTGTGATACATCAATTTTCTGGGACGTTTCTTCTGTGACGCATCCATTTTCTGGCACATTTCGTCTGTGACAAATCCATTTTCTGGCACATGTCTTCTGTGACACATCCATTTTCTTGCACAGTTCTTCTGTGATACATCAATTTTATGGCACGTTTATTCTGTGACAAATCCATTTCTGGCACATTTCTTCTGTGACACATTAATTTTCTGGCACATTTCTTCTGTGACTACTTCCACCGAGCGTTCCTTGCGAGGGTAATCTTCCAAATAGTCTTTTCCCTGTTTAAAGAGAGCAGCCGATCTTTTTATTGGTGCGTATGAAAGTGCACCATCGATGTACAAACCATCAGGTAGTGAATATTTCAGGGCTTTTAAAATCGGTGACGCTGAAAAATTCAGCGCCTTCGAGTTTGCGTAATATCGGTACAAATGCGGGAAAACCCGAAACAGACTTCTCTGGAATAAACGGAATTACTGACTACGGAAAATATGAAAATACGGGTTTAAAAAAGGGAACTTTCAGAAACGGAAATTTCGTTAGATGATGGACACCAACCGGCAACTTTGCTGCACGTTATTTTAAGAAATTGTCATTTAATTCACATCTCTTAGCAGTGAGTAACAACTGCTGCTAAATAACATCCATAGTAAAAAACAAAACCGCTGTGATTAACCGGAACTCGCATTTCAAAACTCGTTGATCATTTATATAATGTTATTGTAACAGCTCATGCTTTTGTAATGATTTTTTTATGGTAATGCCCATTTTGATTGGGGGGTTTGGAAATTGATTGGTTCATAATCGGGGTACCAGATATTGCATTTCGATGGATGAATAATTTAAGATTTTGTTTGTTACCCCCTTTGGTTTTGCTTGTTTTGTTTTCGATGAAGGAGAGCGGAGTTGGAGTGGGTTAACTATCTACCCCTCTCTTTCTTCAGGATTGGGATAGATGAAGGATAGATTTTGAATTTTTTTCTTTATATTTGACGGTGATAGCATGAGGTCTTATATCGAAATGTAAAATAAACTGCATAATCTTTTCCTCTTCAATGTATATTAGTAATAGTAGTAATAAAGTTCATAAGTATATAAAAGTGCAAAATCTTATATATGAACTGTGTAAACTCGTAAAACGCTGCTTATGCTTTCGTAACTACATTGTGCGAAGGTGAGCTATTAAACACAACAGAATACCGCATTATGCGATACAAATTTGATTAGTTACAAATTCGGAACTCGTTTGGCACAAAATGAGCTCTCCCACAACGACAAGGTAACATCCTAAAGAAAGAAATGGCCCAAATGCTAAGTATGATTCAAAGAAACAACGACATTTTTTGGAATAAAGCAATGAAGTGTAACTTTGGGTCAGCAATAGAAAACGGGATGTAATCGGATTATGAAAGGGCAAAGTTATTTTACATGAGCTTATAAAAATGCAGAAAAAAAACAAAGAAGGCATCTGCTCAAGTAACGCGAGCATTTTTGTGTGACTGGGTGAGAAAAAGAACATGAAAGACAAAGAGCGAAACTGGAAGAGAGAAAGAGAATGAAAGAGGGAGATCTACCGCGTATTTCTCCCTTAATGGGAAGCAAGCTGAAGATCATCAGCTAATGGGGCCTACTTCACCTCTAATTCCAAAAGGTGCTGAGAGGGAGGGAAAATAAAGAAGTGTGGAAAAGGCGATACGAAACGTCTGGCACTCTGAACAGAGATAGATGCACGTTGATGCAACGCCTCCATCGATTTTATGAGTCACTGCCCTTGAGAGATTAACTCATTTGACTCTCCTCTCACTCTCACATCACAAACTTCTTCTTCATTCATTGTCTTTCGAAAATTATCGACGTCAGGCTATGTAGTTAACGGATGTGTGCGCGTGTGTGTGTGTGTGTGTGTGGATGTATGTGACTGGGAGGGGGGTGCAGGGAATACTACACTCTTCTTTCGCTCTATCGGCTGGAGCAAAGTGTTACAAACCAGAGACTGCGTTGAGGCTGAAATTATGAGATTGATCGATCAACAGGGCTCCATTAAGAGACGATGCGGCTACTTAGAATAATTGTGATTCAGAAAAGAGTTTCCACAACGAAAGTCTTCGGGGTTTTGGGAAAAGACAACCGTGACAAATCAGGAATTATTTGTAATGTTTTCGATATCACCATTTACGAATAGAATATTCGCATTACTTGGAGAGATTGTCCTTCTTTCAGCTTAATGTTTATCGCGCTTATATTCTATGCCTTATTTTTCTAACAAATTCGTTCTTTACATATCCCGAGAAATATTTTCGGGACGTGAGGGCGACTAATTTACTTGATTCGAACAAAACACTGAATTTAATTTTTTGAAATGTTACAGAGCGTGGTCATGTAGAAAAACCTGAATTACGAGAGTTGTACTGAAAGTAATGCAAAAGTGGGCATATCTTTTTCATTTACTCACAGAGGTCGTTCAAATTGCATATTCTGGTAGAGAAACTCTTCTTCTATAGTTACCTTTCTTCTTCATTGCAGGTAAATAATAGATTTCAAGTAAAGCAACTTGCCGTCATTGAGTTCTTGACGAAGGAAAGGTGCAGGCTGTCCACCATCCACATAAAGCTACAGAATGTTTACGGAGATGGATGACACCACTGCAAAGAGCAATGTGCGCAGATGGATTAAGAATTTTAATTAAGGGGAAACCGGCATTGCAGACAAACCACTCAGTAGGACACCATCATTTGCGGTCACTGAAACAAATCGTCAGCGAGTGGATGAAGTGATTCGCGTGGAGAGACAAGTCACAATCCGTGAGCTCGTTGCATAACTGGACTGTGGTCACAATGCCATACAGAAGATGGTGGAAGACTTAGGGCATCTGGAGGTGTGTTCAAAGTGGGTCCTTGGTAGTTGATACCCGATCTGAAGGGGAGAAATGTAGAATGTCTGATCTGATCTGCTAGAAGCGTTTGAAGCCAATGAAGACACGTTATTCCCGATCTGGTGACAGGGGATGAACCGTGGGGGTATTTTTACGAACCGGAAACGAAGAATCAATCCATGGAAGGGTGTCACACCTCTTCCCCAAAGACTAAGAAGTTCAAGAATCAGCGTTCAGCACAAAACGTCATGGTGACTGTTTTTTGGGGGATGATAGAGGTGTCATTCTCCTTGATTGTCTGGAACGTGGCCATACCGTGACCACACGAGCTGAACATTGAAGTATTCAAGAAGCTTAGAGAAGCCATAAGGAGGAACAGACCGAACAAGAATCTGAAAAGGGTCCACATTCACCATGACAATTCGAGACCACACATATCTTTGGCATGAAATCAGTCGATCAGCAATTAGCTGGTCGGTGATCCCCATCCACCGTACAGCCCAGATCTGGCGCCCTCGGACTTCCACCGGTTTGTTCCAATAAAGCTACGTCTCCGGGGACAAGGATTTGATGCCACAGACTAGGTGAAAATGGATGTTAAGAAGTAGGATGTTAGCTTCTGACATCATAACGTCAGCTTCTGACATCATAAATCCGTAAGATGGGCTCAGCTACTGAGACGCCTCCATCTGGTGGGCATTAACGGCACTGGCTATATATATTATAGCAGTTATTTCAAAATATACTTTATTGGCAAAAACATAAGGGGATACAGGCGTACCACATATGGCAAAATAAACAACAGAACAATGAGCGATACTGATGAAATTTTACAGGTGAATGTGATACGGCATTCAACTAAGGATGACAAAATGTTAAAATCACTAATAAGGAACAATACATGCTTGAGGAAGATGTTGCACAAGCAATAGTAATGATTAGGATATTACAGCATGCGATGACTTGCACAGTGAGAGCAGAGCACAAAACAACAGGTAAATATACTTACAAGAATATGGCTGTACAATGCAGTGCACGAAAAGAAAGGAACATGTAAAACACAACAAAAGCATATGTTACGATAAAGGTACAGAAGTTCCCACAATCGAGGAAGCCACACGATCAGTGACAAAAACATGATGAGTGATACAGAACATAGTGGAAACTTGGGCAAACTCCCCAAGTGAAACACAAGGATACACAAAATACAAACAGAAAGCCGTGCAGTATTGCATCGGTCCAAAAAAAAAAAAACAATGACTTGGGTTGAGCAAGAAATGCAGGAACTTGTATACAAAATCATAGGTACGAACAGAAAACCCCCTGCCGTGCAAGACAAAACACAATTGAAACAACACAAAACAAAAAGAGACATAGATACCCGGGGCAGTACAAGTAGAACACCCAGAGATATCAAGCACCACACGCTCCGGTGCAAAAGGCAACAAGAAAAAAACATCAAGGGTCCAAGAGTCTACTTTCCTTGAACACAAACAAAATCTTAAAGCCCACAAGACACAATGAGATGAGGGAAGTACAATAAACAAGACATCAAAGAATGTGAAAAAAAATGCACAAGATCTCAGCCGATGCATTCAGTAGGTCGAAGCTGGGAAAAAACAAACCAATTAAAAGGAAAGATCAATGGAAGATCCAATGATTTTAAACCAACCGGTCTCTTGCGCACAGGTAGACCGGAAAGAGGCTTAAGATTGAGGGGTGGAAACAGCGAAGTTCTCCACGCGTAGTCAAGACACGAGGTGATTCCTAAAAATCGACCGTAAGGCCGCGCCAGCAAAGAGAATACTAGGTGTAGTAGCAGGAGAGCGGAGAGATTGATGATAAAGAAAAACGACATGTTTGACAAGTACGAAGAGATAGGCACAGGCATCCGGCAAAATAGCCGGGGGATGTTTGGTAAGCAATAGCCACTCGTACGCTTGAAAAGGGATGTCTCTGGAGCAAATGGTGCCTTTTAAGACGAAAGGCAGTATTGAGAAGTGGAAGGAGAACGGGACAGTGACAGTAGACATGAGGAACATCACCTTCAACACCACAAAAGCAGCAGAGAGAAGGAGAAGAAATAGACATATGAAAGAGAGAAGAAGGAACAGGAAGGCGTCTGTGAAGAAACCGCCAGTGGATGTTTCGCTCTAACGGGGTAGAAAGGAGAGAGAAAGAAGCAGACCAAATAGGCAGCAGAAGAGAATTAGAAGCATCAGGAAGACCATGCGGAGAAGTGAGGGGCGCACGGAGGAGCGCATAGATAGAGGCAGTGGGAAAATGGGAGCATCAGAGACCCGAAAGGGAAGGAAGAAAGGAAGAGAATGGCTCGGTCCAGAGACAGAAACAAGGCCAGTGTCAGAAACCAGAAGTGGGAAGAAGGTACGGAGAGCGGAGCGAAGAAGGTTATACTCCTCTTCCAAGGTGGAAGAAGGTTCAGGGAAAAGAGAAGAGAGGGGTTTCCAGGTCAAATCGGAAGTTAATAAAGCTTCGACTGTGAGAATTCCTGAGCGGAACCAAGGGGGGAAAAGAAAGTATGGTTGATCGGGTGGATGAATCTGAGTGGAAAAGAAAAGAGGTTCTGCAAGCAGGTCCAGGGTGGTAGAGGGAGGAGCGCGGAGTAGCGGGAGAGAATGAAATACCGATAGAGCGTCGATAAGAAGTAGTGGGAGTCGTTTAGAAGTAGAAGGAGATGAATCCATCCGAAGAAAAAGGAGGAAAGTGAAGGATGGATCATGAAGAGAAATAAGAGTATTCAGGGTAGAAGAAAGTGCAGGGGAGGGCGAAAGGAGAAGACGAATGAAGGAGACGATTCAGTGAGCTCGATAATATGTTCTGACATCCGGGAAATGAAGACCACCAAATGATGTTGGCAGAGAAAGCGTGGCAGCAGAAATCCAATGTCTAGATAACCATATCACTGAAGTGAAAATACTATTGATGGCAGAGAAATGATGCGATTTAAACACACAGAAATCACAGGAATAGAAGCATTGTGAGAGAAGATATCGATGAACAATTTGAGCACGTTGAAAGTAAAAGGAAAAGGAAAACGTAAATCGCCAAAAACCAGCCGTGCGATGAAGTCGTGGGCGGAGAGCTTGCCAAGTGACGTTGCCTGCAGTAAAGGAGTGTCCAAAATGAGCTCCAAGAAATGTTTGGGTCGAGGAGGACCACACTGCTCTCCACGGTAAGTCAGTGCGGCCTCTCCAAGAACCACACCACAGGCCAGCACTTTTCTGAATGTTCAGGGCAGCACCAGAGAGAGCAGCATACTGTTCATAAGTGGCAAGAAGAGTATCAAATTGGTCATCGCGGCGAAGACAAAAGGTAACATCATCTGCGTAAGCAGATACAAGAAAAACGGTGGTGCCGAGTACTAGAGACAATCGGTCCTACCGCAGGTAAGAGAGACGCTCGACTTGCAATCAAAAAGGGCTCAAAGGCGAGAGCAAAGAGTTGTCCTGATAATGGACAACCTTGTCTGATGCCAGATCGAAAAGGAATCGGGGCCGTCAAAAATGTGGCCGTCCGAACGTGCAAATGGGCACCCCGGTAGAGGCTAAGGATGAGAGAAACAAAAGGGGAGGAAAACCAAAGTGAGTTAATACGGCAGAAAGGTAAGTGTGAGAGACGTTATCAAAAGCGGATTTCTGGTCAAGATTAAACAAAGCTAGGGGTTCGGAATGTTTTAGTGCAAGAAAGGAAAGGTTATGAAGAAAGGAGACGTTGTTAGAAATAAGAAATAGAACGACCAGGCACGGTATATGTCTGGTCGGGGATATGAGGAACGGAAGAACAGAATTTAGGCGGCGAGAAAGGAGTTTAGTGAAGAATTTGTAATCCAGGTTGAGAATGGAGATGGGGTGCCAATTCGACAAGTCCAGAAGGTCACCCTTCTTCGGCAGGAGGATGACATGTGCAACTGTAAATTCCGGCGGAAGCGCAGGAGAAGAAAGAGCACACGAAAAAGCGGCAGAGAGAAAAGGTAGGAGTGACGGAAGAAAGGCCCGATAGAACGAGAGCGGGAGGCCATCAGGTCCCGGGGTAGAGTAAAGATTGAGGGAGGCAAATGCCTCTCTTAATTCAGGCAAAGAAAAATCAGCAATGAGAGGGGCGCAGAGAGAAAACGGGACCTGAGGGAGAGAAGAAAGAAAAGAGGAGGAAAAAAAGAAGAACCCTACGCAACCGCTCGGAACTTCTCCTGAAAGAAGTGACGGACATGAGAGCAGATGAGAGTTGTATTGCCAGTAACGGTGCCATCAGGCAATCGGAGATGCCTGATGGAAGATGACGTGAGTCTCATATATTCCATCTTCGAAAGTACTTCGAAAGAATGCGTCGATGGTGAAATACGTAGGAGCCGAAGACGACGAACTGCTTGCTGAGCAAACGGTTCGAGGCAGGCATGAAGTTCATTACGGACGGAGGCATAGTGCGGGTCAGACATTGGCGTCACGGAGAGGAGTCCTCGTAGGTTACTCACCTCCATCGAGCGAGTGGTGGAAATAGTAAAGGAGAGTTGACGAACGAGCAAGAGAAGATCCCGTTTGACATCAAGCCACAAACGCAAGGCGCTTGGGGTCGTTGTGAGCAGCAGCTTTCGATCAGAAAGAAACTTCTCAACTTCCTCACAAAAAGAACGGTCTTGCAAGAGAGTGTCATCAAACGTCCAATGACGACGCGTAGATGAAGGTGCATGAGAGACGCAAATTGATAGTGAAACGGCAGAATGGTCGGAAGAAACAGTAGGTGAATGTCGAGCAGCAGTGATAGTAGGGAGTAAGGAAGCAGAAACATATATTCGGTCCAACCGCGCAGCAGTAAAACCGAACTTCGTCGGATTACACCACGTAAAGGAAATGGAATCAGGATTCAGCCGTCTGAAGGAATCGACAAGATGAAAATCATCAAGGAGCTGAGTCAGCTGTGAAACTAAATTCATGCGGTATTCGCCAAAAGACGAATTTCTGTCAAGAGAAGGCTGCAGCGTTCAGTGAAAATCCCCCCCCCCCAAGAACGAAATAATCTCCGGGAGGAATCGCTGCAATCGCTGCCCGAATATTACTGAAAAGATGAGCAACATATATTTCATCAGTGGGAATATATACATTAAAGATATAAAAAGTAACATTATGCACACAAAAGGTAAAACACTGAAGAAAATCAAGGTGTAAATTTGTCACAGAAATAGAAGTCAGCTGAGTCAAAAACCGCTGGTGCACACCTACAGCTATACCACCATACCGCGAGAGGCGATACGAGTGGCAAAAGGTGTACGGCCAGCGTCTCCATAAAAGTGAGTGGGAGTGTCAGCAGAGCAGTGAGTTTTCTGGAGAAGGAGAACATCTCCACCAGCGGCAGAAATGTCCTCATAAACGAGGGAGTTCAACACTGGTGTCGCGAACCCGCGACAATTCAAGGAAGTCACAGTGAAAGTGCCATGTCTCTAGTGGCACTGACAATCTTTTCCAAATGGGAACGGAAGTTGTTGTACCGCCGTTGGATGCACTTCTGAGTGGCAGCATCCTCGACAGATGGACTCTTGATAGTATTGTAAAGATTTAACAGTTGTGCCAGTTGATTCTCAACTGCTGGGTAGCGACCTTTCAAATTGGTTGACATAGGTGGGTAAATTAGGAAGAAGAGTCTTGGCACAAGCAAATTCGTGCAATTCGTTATAAGGGAGAGGAGTGTCCGGAAACACATTCATGTGTAGACGTGCGGGAAATTCCTCAAGAGGCAGGAGGTAGATAACTGGCTTGGATGACTTGGCAGGGCGACCCGGAGCAGGTGATGCAGTCTTAGTCGGAGAGGTTTGAGTAGAGTGGCCAGATTGTCGCCGTCGTTTCGTAGAGCCGCGAGGAGGTTTGGCATCCCTTTTGTCAGGACGGGTCCGGAGATAGCCCTCCGTCCCATCACTCATCGCTTGGTCGCTGACGCTTTGATAGGCTGTGTCATCAGCGGTCGAGGTCTCGGTATCAGACTGGTCAGTCGCAACGGACTCAGCAGCTGCTGTAGGGTCCGCAGGAACACGAAAAGATGTTGAAGATTGTAAAACTGGGTCGTGTTCCTCGGAGAGTGAAGGTGGGACAACAATTGTCGTAGAGGTTGCCACCGAAGGTAGGTTGTTTGAAGGAACCACCGTCGGTAACGGAGCGCTACTAGGATCTTGATGAGAAGGCGTCTGATCTTGATAGACGGGCGAAACAGACTTTGGTGGAGCAACTGGACACTCCTTGTAGTAGTGACCAACCTGGTGACATTGACTACAATGGAATTCCGTCAGGAAGTTTATTTGCCTGACCTGATCCTCGCACCGAACAGTGAAGTGTGTTGGAAGCCTTTCGATTGCTTCTTGTGATGGAAATATGGCCCTCGCAACACGGCGAGCACCTTGGATCGACGCATGTCGTGAATCACGTAATGGGTCGTTTCGGGCAGCAAGATGCGTTTGTATGTCTCCAACTACCCGACCAACCGAAGATAAGACAGCATACAGCATGAGATCTGTCACTTCCAACGGGACCGGGTAGAAAGAAACGTTAATGGGTCTTTGGCCCACTGGTTCTGCAGAAAGATGTCTATCACCAATGGTGAGACCAGATGTTAGGAGAGATTTCGCCATTTCAGCCGTGGCCAGATAAACAACCACAAGCCGTCCTCTACGATACATTTGCGGAATAGATTCAGATGGGAACCGCGGTGCAATGGCATCTGCATATACTCGCAAAGGAGTGTCCGGAAGGGCTTCGAAATGAACGCCTTTTGCAAGATTACTCGCAAAGGAGTGTCCGGAAGGGCTTCGAAATGAACGCCTTTTGCAAGATTCTCAGTAAAAGCTGTGCCAGCTGGAGAGCTGGCTGGGATATTAAGCACGATATTATTGCCAGCTTGGGAAATGAAAAATTTCAGCTTTTCAGCGCCAACATAATTATTCTTGGATGCTGGACGAGAGACTTTGGAGGCTGCAACAGAAGAAAACGAAGGTAATGACACGTTGGGCTCGGCAGTGCTAGAAGAGGCTGCATTTCCAGTGATGTACATTGCGCCATCATCGATACAGAAGCCGGGAGATGTGACGTAGCTGGAGAAGACAAATTGGCAACGCCACGAGCAGACGCTTGCGTAGCAACACCCCCATCTGGGGCATCAGAAAAGGAAGAGAGATTAGGGCTATCATTATCCCTACCGGAAGTCGCCATCTGTAATGGCGGCGCCCAGTAGCGAGCTTGGCCAGCTCGGCCAAACGTAAATAAGATGAAATACAACAAAATAGGCACTCACCGCACTCGAAACGAAGCAAAATGAAAAACGATACCTTTATACTTAAGGTGAACGTAAAATTAAGGAGCGAAGAGTCCAAAAACACACCCATATTACAAGAAAATCGCGGAGCAACAGCACGCTGCTCAGTTAAGTCCAAAGGGCGAGATCCAAGGTGAAAATACTCCAAATACGTGGCGTCAGTAAATAAATCAATACATCGCTCTTTCCACGTTCCAGAAACACATAGTAACCGAAAAATTGTTTTTCATCAGCCGCCGTGGAAATGAACCACGGAGTGTAAAGTTAGAGGGCTCGGCTAGATATCGAGAGTTCCGTGATTCAATTCCACGGCGGCTGATGAAAAACAATTTTTCGGTTAATATGTGTTTCTGGAACGTGGAAAGAGCGATGTATTGATTTATTTACAGACGCCACGTATTTGGAGGATTTACAACAAGCAGTGTACTATTCTTGCTTTGTGCACAGATAAATAGCAAAATAGAAGTGGTAAATCATTATGTGGTGATAAGAATATGGGTTATAAGAATATTAATAATAATTTCTAACAATATTTACTTGAATATACAGGGAGATAATTTTATCACGCAATCCGGCATTCAAAGGTGCAGAACAGGGCATTTGGTTGTTGTAAAGGGAGAAAGTGTGTGACATACCAGTAGATAGCAGTACAATGCTCCTGAGATAGGAAGCGCATGAGCGTTGTTAGTTGCGTTCCAGGCCAACGAGAAGAACGCTGTGTTTGCGGAAGTTGCTGATGGACATTACAAGATGATATTTCAACGACACAACTGGTATTTCTTGTGGAAGTGTGTTTTCAACAGCAATCATATGAACACGTACAGAAGCTATTTCACCGAAAATATCCTGACGTGCCTGCGCCCAACAAATCAACAATTATGCGAGTCATCAGCAGTTTTCGAGAGACTGGGAGTGTTGGTGACAAGAAGAAGGCGAGGTGGTCCCATGTGTTAACGGAAACCAAACTCGAAGAGGTACGGGAAGCATTACAATATTCGCCAACGAAGAGTTTGTGTAAACTGGCGGCACAGCAACAGATGTCATATGGAAGGCCACAAAGAAATTATGTCTCCGTGTCCACTGAGTACAAGATTCAAAGAACCGAACACGCACCAACGAATTGCGTACTGTAGGCGGCTAACGACATTGGTGACATATCACCGAATAGACCAGTTGGATAAAGTGTTTTTCAGTGATGAGGCGTATTTTCACCTTAGTGGATACGTCAACAGTCAGAACAACAGATATTACTCCACAGAAAACCCCCATGTGTTGCACGAAACACCGTTACAGGCATTGAAAATCGGGGTTGGGTGTGCAATTTCACAACGACGAATACTGGGGACCATATTTTTTGACACGACCTTCAAAGCCAGTCGTACCAGGACATCATTATGCAATGTGTTAGGCTTCTGGAAGCAGACGAACGTTATTGTTGCCTGCAACAGGGAGGGGCCAACGTGTCATACGTCTCGTGACACCCTGTGGTTTGTTGACTACATTTTTGATGACCGCCTGATTTTAAAAGGTTTGTGCCCCACCTACATCCCAGATCACCTGATTTATCTCCACCAGATTTTTTCCTCTGGGGGTATTTCAACGGTTGTGTATACCGACAAAATCCACGTACTGTAGACGAACTGAAGCGGCACATTACCAGCGAGATTTTGTCTGTCAACTGTACGCTACTACGCAAGGTCGCATCCAACATGGTTAAGAGTCCTCCATACCCCGTATTGTTGTAATTTCGCCGAATGGAAAATTGAAACAAATCATGCAGATGGAAAACTCAATATATCATATCACTCGTACGTGTTCCCAAATTTTTATATTTCGAGAGAAAATATCAAACTGTTTTTCTGCTTTTTAACCTAGCAGATATCAAAATTATAACTTTTTAAAAATAATTGTCAATCTACCTTTTTTTCCCCTTTTGGAATAATAATTAAAATATTACTCCACAAAGTGACGCTAATACAGAAACGCCGAAAGATGACTCAATGTGTCTTCTACATGTGAAAAGATCCCGCACTTCTAAATTGTTTTTTTATATGTGTAATTTCGTTCTGCAAATGCGTGTTTTGAGCTAATTTTCACGAGGAATCGAGAACCCTTAAGAGGGCTCGCACCTGCCTTGCAGATGCGGGTGGATATTTCGAACACCTCCGGTAAACAAGCATGTATATCATTTTGATTTGGTGTCATTTGTTATCGGTATCTCGTTTTCCTATGAAACCCACGATATGTCCGTATTTCACTGGTTTTCTACGTATTGAACACATTCTGAATGTCGTGTTGCGTGATCAAATGATCAATCACCCTGTGTTTGGGCGGATGGCACATACATTTTAAAAATACACACATTCAGTTGCATTAAAAATATCGCCCCCCCCCGCCCCTACCTCCACCCGAAAACAATTTCTTGTCCCGCCAGTGCAGCTGTTTACACACTTTTCAGGTCAATACGTCATTACATTTTATTTTCGTTTGATTTACTGTGCTTGTTCCCGAAACACACAGGTTGTATATGGAAGTTGTGTGCCGTTAAGTAGCAAAATCTTTAACTGCGAAGTAACGAAATACTGCCCCAGTGGCGCAGTGGTCTAAGCGCTGGCTTGTGACCAATCGTCAGACATGGGTCCGGGTTCTTATCCCTGTCAGGAATGGATGTTTTGTTGTGTTTGTCCTACGGCATTGAATCTCCCCTTTTCCTGGAACCAGTGGCCCTAAATTAGAGACGGGGGACTGCTTATAGCCCATCCATTTGCTCGCGGTGGTCGAAAAACTCTCAATTGGTAAAAAGAAGGAACTTTTGCGTAACAGACTATAGCATATAGACAGACCTTTTGATATTGGTGGGACTTGAACCGACGTCAACCAACTCCGGTGTTGCTGTTCTCCCGATTTAACTACACCAGCAAGCTTAATACTGCACCTTTGTCGATTCGACTCATCCAACACCTTAGTAGGACATCACGTCACTTAATGCGTTACAAGATACGAACTCAAAGAAGAAGATAAAATTAGACAATTACGTCACACAAGTCACTGCGCAGTTTTTCGAGATTGGAGAGAAACATTTTTGGAATTGGCATTCTTAGACAATGTAATGTATTATTTCGCAGCTGTTCGTCCTGTAACAGTAATCAAATGAACTAAACGTCCTGTAACAGTAATGAAATTGCTAAACGAAATTTAAAAAACTCCATACGGAATACAAAAAGAAATAGGAACTCAGCTAAAAATTGATAATTTAAATCTCTCCATTTCACCATTTAGTCATTCAGTTTCTTCGTGTCTGGGATAATGAATTTATTTATAAACAAATGGTATTCTTATAGAGGTCTGACGTGTGTAATTATTCAATGGATTTATTTCATTCTTTCTGCTGCTTACGAGTTCTTCGTATTTTAATGATTACGGGAAATTAATTTTGCTTTTCTTGCGTGGAAGATTCTCTTTTATTTTTTTTTAATAAAGTGCAGTACTGGGAACGTAGGAATGGTGTTATACGTATATAATACAATAACCTTTTTCTTTAGTTTTGGGCCTCGAGGCACTTAAAAAGATACTCTTATTTTTTTTTCAGTTTACGATTCCCCTCCCCTTTACTTTCAAACAGGCTACCACCCTTCGTTGTACAATGAAGAGCAATTGAATTAGAGATACCAGTCTAGTAACGTGTAGCACCACCTTTCGTCCTGATGACGGCGGCGATTCGTCTCGGCATGGACTCGACAACACACCGGAAGCGTTGGGAAGCCATACGGATCCACGACCCTTCAACAAGCTCCCACAGTTCACGAAAATTTGATGGAGGGGGTCAGAACCTAGAACATCTCTCTTGATGGCATCCCAGATGTGCTGGATGGGATTGAGGTCAGGTGACATAGCTGGTCAAGGAAGCGAGGTCACGTCGGTGGAGTGTTCATCCAACCATTCGGATACAATTCGGGAGCTGCATTGTCTTGTTGCAGGAGAAGGTCCCCAGTGGGATGTTGAAGACTCACAAACTGGAGCATGTGGTCGTCCTTGATATCCTGGTATTGTTGACCTGTGAGGGACGATGTCACACGTATCAGGGGTCCCATTTCCGTCCACGTAAACAGTCCCCAGATGAGAATGCCACCCCCACCAGCTTGAAGAGTGCCTTGCTGGCAAGAAGCATACATCGCTTTATGTGGTTTGCGTCGTACTCGTATCTTGCCATCCGCATGACCCAACACGGATCTTGACTCATCAGTCCAGGCCACATTTTTCCACGTGTCTAGGGTTCAGTGCCGATGTTTCCGCTCCCATGCTAATCTTTGCACCCTGTGATGTGCGGTCAGCAGCGGTACCCTCGTGGGACGATGGCTTCTGTATCTAATAGCGAGGAGATGGTTCTGGATGGTGTGGCTGCTTACACGTTTTTGTGCACCAGCGTTAAATTACCGAGTGATTTCTCTCACTGTGGCCCGTGTATCCGCTGTTACAATGCGAGCTAGCTGACGATGATCCCGCTCATCCACACGCTGTTGTCCACAGCAGTTGGCCCTTGCAGGGATGGTTTTACCGGATTCGATGTACTCATGGTACAATCGTGACACAGTGGCTCGTGAAAATCCCATTGCCTGCACGACTTCCGAGATGGAGTGACCCATTCGTTGGGCCCCGACAATTTGCCCATGATCAAATGCGGTTAGATCCTTCGTTTTACCCATACTGCATCCGACTCTTACTGATTCCAGTCGCATCACTCTTTATATTGTCGGATCGCTGCATACATCATGTCGTTTTCGTTTACAGGGTCGCCCACAGCGCCACATTTGCATAACGCCAGCTGTCTCTAATTCAATTGCTCTTCAGTGTACATACAGTTAGATTTGCAGATTTCAAATTTTATTATTATTACTATAACCAGATTTGGAAACAGGTCAACAATTTTGGACCCGTACCCCGCCCGGGTCTGTCTCTATGCAGTGGGTATCTTAAGTTATATGGAAATCAAACAAATGCATTATTAAAAAGTATAATTAATTCACTTGCATACAGGAAGCATTAACATTCTCATCCTTCGTTTGCAAAACATAATCTGTTTTACACGTTTTAAAAGACATTTGCGACCGTCAAAAAGTGCCTGCGCAATAATAGTAAGGCTGTTCCACCTAATTATGATGACGACACAGTTAAATTTTTTGAATTAAGGAACTTGTCGTTTGTTTAATTCCAGTTTTTGCTGTTTTGTTGATAGCATATCAAGCTCCAGAATATGTTTCACAGCAACACCGATTTTCTCAAGTTTATGATGAGTTGAAAGTTTCCAAAATGTGGATGTTGTTTGCCCCTCAGAAGGAAGGGACACTTTTCCTTCTGAGAACATTCTTCCTTTATATTGCATGCCAAATCATTTTTCAGTCCGCGGGCACCAGTATCGAGCACAAAATTCCACAGTGCATTTTAGTTTTAAAAAGAAAAAGAAAATGTGCATTTCAAAAATAAAACGGAAATTAAAACCGGGTCGAGATCGGGTCAGGAACACCTTGAACCCGACCCGTTTGACCAGCTAGAAATTGTCGACCCGTTGACCCATGACCCATTTCTATCTCTGGTTATAACCACCTTAAACTTTTCCACATTCATGAAATAACAAATTAAATGTCATCATTTTGATACTCCCTATTTTATTCTTGTGCAAATTATTTGAAACCAGTACACCGAAATGAGGAAAATGCAATTATTTAAATGTGTACAGAAAATTTATGTTAATTCGCATCATTAATACATGATACGGCCACTTCTTTCTCTCAGTAGCATCTGAACGCGTCCTGGCATGGAGTCCAGTAAATTTCAACAGTTAGTGCTGAATGCAAAAAACACATTCGTACCCATGAACCATTAGGATGAATACCGTCTTAACACGACTTTAGTTGTCTTGAAATATGAAATATACACTGAGTTGCCACTTTTGTATGACCACCTGACAGTTTTAAGCAAATGCGCTATGGCTGCACGCTGTTGCCGCCAGAAGGCGAAACTAGTATAAAAAGGGAAAGCTTAGTGCTTCCGAAAATAGTAGAAGTGATTTTTGGGTATCGAGGTGGGTAAAAAATGCGATTTGACGGACTTTCAACGTGTGATAATTGTAGAAGCTCGGAGCCATGGAGGGAGTATCACCGAAACCGCCGCATTCGTGAAATGTTCCAGAGCAGCTGTTAGTAAAGTGTTTAAAGACTGGACTGTCAGCCAAAAAACTGGGTTTCTACTTGCAACGTGTGGTCGTCATCCACTAGTCACTGCTCGGGCGAAACGGAAAGTGTCCAGACTGGTAACAGACAACAGAAGGGCAACAGTGCAGAAAATTAGAGACCATCTTAATCAAGGATCCCCTCAAATGATCTCTGCACGCGCTTTTCGCAATACACTGCATCGGATGGGATATGGCAGCCGAAGGCCTGTTCGAATACCTTTGCTGTCTGCAGTTAACAAGAGAAAACGTCTATAGTTCGCACAGGAGCACAAGGATTGGACAGTCGATAATTGCAAACAAATTATGTGCTCCGATGAATCACGTTTTCAGTTGCACCTGGCCGAGTGAAAATTTGGCAGAAACAGCACGAAGGCATGGACCCCAAATATTTGCTACAACCCCTCAAGCTGGTGGAGGCAACGTTATGGTTTGGGAATGTTTTGCTGGCATGCTTCAGGCCCTTTAATTCGTGTTGATCAACGTCTGACAGGCACATCATATTTAAACATCGTTGCGGACCAAGTGCATCCTGTGATGTGGATGGTTTATCCCAATGACGATGGCTACTTTCAACAAGATAATGCGTCCTGCCATAGTGCTCGTATTGTACAGGATTGGTTTCAGGAATATGCCGGTGAGTTTACTTTGCTTAGGTGGCCCCCACAATCTCCAGATCTCAACCCCATTGAGAATTTGTGGGACAAAGGTGAACGAGCCATCAGACAGCTGGATCCACAACCCTGCAATCTCATACTCCTGGAAAGTGCTATTCATCAAGCATGGTCTCAGATTCCACAAACCACCTATCAACATCTCGTGGAGTCCATGCCACGAAGAATCGAAGCAGTATTAAAGGCAAACGGTGGCCCAACGAAGTACTGAGGGGGTGGTCATACTAAAGTGGCTACTTAGTGTATATATAATTAAAATACTCTAAAACACACTAGCACTTTCAGGGCGACAGTCGCCCCATCATCAGTTGTGATCGGATTTCCCAAACCGTTCATTATAAATATCAATAGTGCACCATAACAGCAATCGACGTAACAGGATCTTGCGATATACGCTCCCTCTATAGCGGCGGTTAAACCACGATCAGAGCGACACCTCATCACAAATCGAAAGCATGATTATAATTGCAATATTAATTATTAAAGTCTAAAAAAGGAAGGTAGTTCAGAAATTTATCCAACACTTGTAGACATGTTAGTGCTTATGTTTGGGTCCTGTATCACACCTGAATCAGAGCTTAGATGAGATTATTCGTGATAGTATAGGCCATTTCACGAAGACGACTCTTGCAAATTGACGAAAGATTATCGATCGCATTTATATCCAGTGAGCTCCCGGGTTAGTCAATTACGTTTATACGCTGCTGCTGTATGAAGTACTGCACCATTTTTGACGTGTGGCAAAGGGCAAGGTACCTCTGAAAGATACCGGATCCATCAAGAAACCTCTTCACCGTCTCGGAAACAACTCTCCTCTAAAGAACTTCAATATATTGTGGCGAGCGCATCAGATCGTCGACCTGATGCAAACTACCAACGCTGAAGTAGCTAAAGAACCCCCAAAACATCTTTTGCCGATGTTTGACAGTCTGGTTGATGTACGAATCCCGAAGATTTTCTCCCAGTGATATCCGAACGTGCTGACTCCGCTGGACTTGGACAAAGAAATGACTTTTCGTCTCTGAACAACACATTTATTCAATTTTCTTTGGTGCAGTGTTTGTATTTCAGCGCCCACTTGAATGTTTTCTCTTTCATCAGTTTCTTAAGGAGTGAGTGTTTTCAAAAGTCCGCGGGTCCTACGACAATGTGCAAGAAGTCGTCTGCGTAAAATTGAAGAGCTGACCTCTCTTTCTTTCTCTTTCAGATTTCTATTTAGTGTATCAGTTGGAGGGTCTTTTTTACTTTCCGGAATCAAGTAGGCTTCGCTCTTTGGCGTTGTTTTGTTATTTCGTCCACATTTGCCTTTTCGATTTGGAGAAATCGATCCGGCTTTGTTCTTCAAAGTGATGACACGACTGATAATTGCGAGGCTGACACCGACTGATTTAACGATACGCCCTGTAGTTCTTAGATGTGTGTTCGTGCAAAGTATGATCTGTGTGCGCTTTCTTGGTGAGACGTCTATCATGAACAAAGGTTTTGAACGTCCAATGCAGTGGTTCTCAAACTTTCTTTTACCATGGACCTCTAGGTGTAGACTGTCAATCTAACACGGACCACCTACCTTGGTACCTCTTCCATTCAAGTACTAAAATATAGGAATAATGATTTAAGAACTCATTACAATGCAGGGTCATCATAAAAATTTGATATTAAAGTTATTTCATTGCAGAAAAGTTAAAAATAAATTAATGGAAAAGTATTGTTTTTTATTATATTTTAAAGCACGAAAGAGCATGGCAAATTAAATACCTTAGAACGAAATTTGCTTATGCTTTAGAACGTGAAATTTGCAAAACGTTTACCTCATATTTCAAGGCCTAATTTAATTTAAGCATTATTTAATTCTGACAAAACAAATTAGCTTGTATTGTTCCAAAAGCCATATCTCTGCAGGAAGCAACAGAGAAAGGCAGAGAGAACAAATAAACGTGTATATTAAATCTTGTGAAAGGAAAAGAGAAAGCGTTTTCCTACTGTAAAACAAAGAAAAAAGCTGCAAAAAGTAGATAAACAGGGAGCCATCCAAAATGGCTATTTCAAGCAAAAGGCATGAAAAGCGTTTCCAAGTTTTTACCACGACCACGTGGTGTAGTGGACCTATCAAATTGTTTCCGGAGACAAATTATGGAATCCAGTTTAGCAGGTGCGTCTGTAGCCATAACAATCAAATTGCTTGGTGTTCCAAAGTTATATTCTTCAAAGTTATGCCTGCGCTCAGAAAGCACCGCAAGACTTCATCGGCGAAGAAGAATAGTAGACGAAAACCTTGATTGAATGAGAGGGTGCAACAAACGCTAACGAAATTGTATCCAAACAATACACAACAACTGCAGCAAACGTGACAGAAGAACTCAATATCCACCTGAAAGACCATTTCCACAAAAACGTCCGAGTTGGATACTTCACAAAACAAGTATCCATAGAAGAGCTGCTATTGCTAAACTTTTAATTGCAGAAACCAACTCTGCAATGCAAAGATCATAAAGCACGGGCAGACAATGACTGGCAACGTGTGATACGGTCCGATGTGCCATCCTTTATATTATTCCCAACTGTAACCAGGGCATCCATATTTATCAGAAGTGAGGTTCAGTAGCCGTTTTAGAGATAAAGAATTGTAATCATTTTTCATCATTTTCCCGCCATTTTTGTTAAGATGGTCAACTGTTAAAGTATTCCTTTTGTCACGCGTCGCAGCAGAGGGGATGTTAGATTTATGGTTATATGGACACTTCTGCTGCGATTGAGTAAGAGAAGAGAGGGGCAGCGAAGCCAATTAAGCCAATTAATGGAAACTTTGCGTTTTCAGAGAGAATGCATTTTAGCGTGTGGCTGCGCTTTGTGGGAAGGCGATGGACTTCACTCTTCGGCGAGGGGACACCTTTTGGGGAGTTTTTCTCAGGAAGAGGACAGGGGGCTTGGTGGCAGGAAGTCGAGGAAGAAGAAGGAGGATTTTAGTGGAGGTGGAGGGTCGACGTGAGAGAGAGAATGAGAAGGTGCGAGGCGAGGACTGGCCGGGAGATAAAGAGGAAGCAATGAGGCCGATGATTAGAGAGACAGAGGGTGATCCGAGGTGTTAATAAGATATTAAAAGAATGGAGATCAGGACAATGCTTTGAGACATTCCTCATAACATTTAAATAAAAATCTTTCTCACTGCAAGGGCAAAGTTTAACTTCAGTCGATGTGTTTATACTTTGTATTTTATTTATCTGCAGGGAGAAATACGGGTTTAATACCCGACACAGAGCTTGCGGCAAACGAAGCATCAAACAAACCTTCCACACAGGGCGCTGTAATATAAGTCAGCACTAAGCCCTGTAACACAACAGTACGTCGGGGTTTTCTATTGAGAGCCGCTAAGGGAGCTTACAATTCAAGTGTCTGGTACCAACTGTAAAACATAGGGTAAATTTGTGGTAATTTGAGTGGGCATATTTTTCCATTCGGCTGGCCCCATAAGTACCCTACATCGTCGAGTGCATGAAAGTTCTAGGTGATCAGGTGCATGCTATTCAGCAGAATTTGTTTCTCAAACAGGTGTACCATTTTTCAAGATTATAATGGGGCCATGCACGCAGCGAGAAGAGTTGATCTTGGTTTGAGAAGAGTTGATCTTGGTTTGAGCTTTTCTTGGTTTGAGAAGCATCAGTCTTGGTTTGAGAAGCATCAAGACTGACTTAAACATATGTTCTGACTAGATCAATCTCCTAACTTGAAAATCATTGAACTGTTGTGGACAGTTTTGGAGAGCAGAGTGTGAATCAGATTCCCAACTCCAATATCTCTAAAGCAGTTAGCTGACGTTCTGATCGACGCATTGTACAACATTCCAGAGGAAACTATTCAAAAGCTGTATCAAAGGCAAATGTTGGTCCAAAACCTTATAGATAAAGACATATTGCCCATTTTCCAGGTGCTTCCGTTATTTTTTATCAGTATATATCTATCTGTCTGCCTACCTGTCTATCTATCTATCTACTCAGCGTTGTGGAGTTTGATCCAAGATTTTGTTGGCAAGAGTAAGTACGTGGGCTTAAAAATTAACTTGCAAAATACAAAATTAATGTACGATGCTTTCAGAAGGACTGATGTTTTAACAGTTGATGAAGCAATTCTAGAAGTAACCGATGCTTAATCCCCCTTGGACAATAAACAGAGATCAAGATCCACATCGAGGAAATTAGTCGCCTTGTAAAACTTGGTTGGAGTGCATTTGGAAAAAACAGTTCAATATTCAAGAGCAGTTTTCCATTACGTCCTAAAAGAATTGTTTAATCAATGCATCCTCCCTAATCGCTCTGTCTACGTTATTTTGTAAACAATTCACACTAACTGAAAAAATGTTTTCCCGACACCACTGGAATATCCCAGCGGTGTCAGAAAAATATTTTTTCAGTTGCTATGCGTTGTTTACAAATTAACGTGGACATAGCGATGGCATCGTCTATTTGCATTATCTCTACGTATTTGAAACATAGTCCGGGAAAAGGGCTGAAAATATTGTTAGAATAACTGACCACCAATAGAGAAAACTGAAATAGTTGACCAGTTTCCAGAGGACAGGAAAAGAACTAGAAACAGAACATATGGAACGTGTGGATTAAACTCGAAAGCATGTCGGTGTAAAATTTAGGTAGATGGGTCAAAACAGAAGCTTGTCGAAGAAACTTAGGGAGGTGTTCATCCATAATTTATCTAACAGGTTTCATTGTAATGAAAGAGATTTCTTTCGTGGTGGTTCCTTAGACAAAGGAAAGGAAAAAGCTAAGCTACTTTCACAGCTGAAATCAAGTTTTGCATACCATTGCTGTATTTCTATCGATTGCGAAAGATTTTATCAGATAAATTTGATAACTATCTTGGTTAGGTCTCTTTTAATTGCAGCAATATCTTCATTAGTATTCATAAAAATTACTGAGCCTCCCTAATCCAGTTTGATCCTACAAAATACGTCCGATTCTGGCTCGTTCGAGGACACCATTGGGCATTGTATACGAAAAGCAAGGTGCAGACAAGAATGCTAGATATATCTCAAGAACTGAACATAATCCGGACAGTATTTTAGGATCAAAATGTTCAGTTCCCTTTTCTTCCTCGACGTAAGGTAATCCTTAGTACAAATTTAACTCTCATTCATATGTGTATATTTTAATTTCAGATTTTAATTCCTATTTAATTTTGATTTCTATTTAATATCTATTTCAATTTCAGATTTTAATTTGAGCATTTGCTATGAATTACCAAACAGTAACGGAATGATGGTTTATAATATAATTTAATACAATACAATATGAGCATATAAATAAAGATTTTATGTATTGTACTATGGAGCAGTAATAAGGCTTAAAGAGCAATGACCAAGAAATTAATTTGCTTTTTATTGGATCAACCGTCCTTCTTTTACAGCAAATTATGTTCGGGAGTTCCTGAGCCTTATATACTCACACACATATGCAGTATTCGATGATGCAATTTCAGCAAACAAAATATCTTTCTGTGGTGGTGTGGCATTTGTCAAAGTTCAGATTGTTACTGATAGCCAAACGTGCAAACAATCGTAGCTTTTATGTGTCCCCTTCATTGGGGAAATAAGGATGAAAGGCAGTTTCCGTTTTGTCTCAAGATCCCATCTATTAGTTCCATTCTGCATTCCCTTTTCGTAGACTTACCCACAATGGAACAAGCCCAGGGGAAGGTGTTCTGTTCGTAAGACGCAGCGGCTTAAGTTTGATTAGCTGGACAGATTCCAAAACTATCGCGAAACTCTTAATGAATGAATGACTTGGTCTTTACATAATAGGAGAGAGAACGAAAAAGAAAAACGCTGCGGACGGAGAGACTAAAGAAATGATACAAAACTGGAATGAGCCTTCGGAGTGCTTTTAATTCCCGATGGTTTACACGCTCATCTTGCCTCGCAGGACCCATTGTTGATGAAGATGTCAGCATTATATTTTTCTTGTGAGCCTGTGACATCTATGAAGCAGTGGCCAATGCTGTCAAATGTTCGAAGTGGGGAGGAAAAGGGGATGCAATCCCCAGAGGGAGTGAGAACACATCATTTGGAGGAATATCACGACGAGATGGGGAAGTGCGATCCATTCTGATGGAAGCTTTTATTTCATTTCGAAATGAGATTGCTTTTCTTTTCTAGCAAAGCCAATTTCTTTTCACGCTCTCTTCGACAATGAAACACGTTGTTCATCGATGTAAGTAGCTTTAAAAATAAGGATCTTGTACTTTTCAGTTTTAACACTTTGATTATATTAATATCAATAACTTGAATGCAGGTGGTCTTTACTTAAACAGTCTCTGTCAATACTATTTTCAGTTTGAGCTGCTGCGTCCTTGCGAACATTACACACAGCCCGAATAATGCATTAACATTTCTTACTTGTATTTTTAGCTCATCGCCATTTTGCACATGATAAAGAGTCCTTCTAAATTTGATACTCTGTGGAGTTTTAACCTTTTCCAGTTGTATTTTAAACCACTAAATAAGTAGCTTATTGGCTAACGTACTGACATTACTTCGTAATACATAAATCACACTTTACAACCAATAGACGATATAGCCGGGTAGAAAGAGTCAGTTGATTTACGAAATTGCAACATTCCATTCTTTAAGCACTTGTTCTTCAGAACATTAATACTGTATAATCCACGGTAAGAATATAATATCGCTGGTATCAACACGAATCACAGGTATAAGTCATATGACAATGACACTTATACGACAATCACACACACACACGTATGTCTTCATCATTATCAGCTAGTATCAATCCACTGCTATATGAAGGTCTCACCAAGTTTCTTCCACAGCCTTCTACCTTGACACTGGTTGCCCCATTTCACTCAGACATGCTTTCGAATTTCATCCACCAATCCCCTCGTGTAGTCTTCTCCTTGGGCTTTTTCCGTCCCTTGGTATCCAGTTTAATATAACTTCAGTTGTCCATCGGTGGTCCGTTCTTCTAGCAATATGTCCTACCCATTGCCATTTCAGGAATTTTTCTTTGATCATGATGTCTTGCATTCTTGTCGTTTTCCTGATCCACGAGTTACTGTTCTTATTGTTCCTGGTTACACCAAGCAATCATCTCTCCATGGTTTTTTAAGTTGTCTGCAGTCTTTGTATGTGTTTTTTTAGTTAAGGTCCACGTGTCTCTTCTTCATACGTAAGAACTGGAAAGATGCGCTGATTAGACACTTTTCTTTTAAGAAACAGTGGTAAATTATTCGAAAATTGTACTGTTTCTTCCAAAAGCTCTCCAACAAAGTTTTATGCGTCTACTAATTTTTGATTCGATGTGGCCCTAGCTTTTAATCTACTGTCGAATGTAAATATAAAATTTGGTCAGTTCTAAAATAGATCCATGATTCGCTACAACTTCAGTTCTTGTAATATACTGATTTCATTGTCCCGTTCCGCCAATCTGTCTTGGCTCCACGGGGACTTATTGGGCACCTTGGATGTTATTTTGATATGTTGCGACAATTATCCTGCCTTGAGACGCGGTTCGGACCCTGGCCACCCCAATGGCCCAGAGACCAGCCCGTGGTGACGTGCTGGCAGGCGACCTAGAATACCTTGTCTGGGTTCCCGCTCTGTCTGGCGGGATAGGTCGTTTCTTACTTTATCGTTGACTGGAAGATTCCTTGCCCTCGAACTTTTTTTTGGGGAATAATTTCCCTTTATTTTCTTTTTCAAAACATCTACACACATGTATGCACTGTCCTCATGCTTAGGACTTACAACATCAAGAGATAGCAAGTTCTTGTAAAAGCATTGTACATCAATTTTGTTTTCTATAATTTCATTTTTAAGCTCACTTTTTGAGTCTTGCCAGCAAGTTCTCGGGCCAAAGTCCAAAGCTCTGAGTGGTTACTTGCAGAAATGGCCATGTCATTCACCAAAACGAAGGTGTGCGTTATTGTTTATCTCCTTGTCTTCTCAGTTCAATGATTGAAAATATTATGTAATGTGGTATTGCAGAGCTTGAGAGATAAGGTATCACCTGGTGTCACTCCCTCTATAATTTTAGTAAGTATTCGAACATTTGCATTTTCACAGATGGTAGTAATAATATTAATGTGTACAACTTCAATACCGAAGGATTGCAAAGGCATTTACATAAAAAAGCTTTATATCTGTCTCAATACTAACTACTTGCAATCTTTCGACAATGTCTACAAATGTTCGATAGCTCCACATTCAATCTTGCCATTTTATTTTATCCACTTTGGACGCCGTCGTCGCGCCATGCTAAGCATTGATTCCCAGTCTGTCATCCAAGTTTTATCTTTTACGCAGGGCAATGATTCACCAGAGATGTTCGTCGCCTCCTTCGGACTTTGTCTGCTGCTGGATTCCTGGTTCGATTCTGTTGGGTTCCTGGCCATGTTGGGATTCGGGGAAACGAGCTGGCGGATGCCTCTTCCAGATCCGTCGCTTCCATGCCGATTACCCGACTGCCACTGTGTTTTCCAGATTTTATTCCTAGCACCCGCACGTTCATCATGGCTGAGTGGCAGTCCCTCTGGTCTTAACAGGGCAGGAATAAAGTTATCTCTATCAAACCACAGATCGGTTTATGGCCATCTATTTTGCGAACAAACCGTCGTCAGGAAGTTAAACTTGCGCGTCTCCGCATTAGGCATTATCGTTTCATCTACCACTTCTTGCTGCATGGCGACAATGTCCCAATGTGTGCGACGTGCAACTGCCGATTCCCGGTCACTCCTATTCTATGTTGTTGTGTTCGTTTTCGTGATCATCATTTCCGGTCTCTTCTGTTAGACGATACTGCAGTCACACTGCAGAGGATCTTCGGCGACCACTATGATACATCCTACATATTTTTGTTCTAAAACACATTGACTTTTTAAAACTCATCTAGTTTTTAAACTTTTCCTCCTTCTCATTTTTCACTTTTACGACATCAGCTTGGTTTTAACTTTTATACCACGTTTTAAATATCTTTCTTTGGTGGTCTTGTGTCTCGCGCTCTTTGTCCAAACATGGTCCTTGCGCCATAAAAATTAACCAACCCACCATTTTATCTTACTATGACTCACTGTCAGTGACGCCAAAACGTGAATGCTATACCGGGAAGTAATGCGCCGTTCAGTGATTAAACATGTAAGCAATAAGCACATAAAAAAAAACAGAAACTCAAATGGAAGGTTTTTTAGAGATATACGTCAAAACTCCTCCTACCCATTTTTACATGAAAAAATAAATTTAACAAATCCTTCATTATGACCTTTATTTAAAGTAAGTGTACAAATATAATTTGTATTCCTGTTGCTGTGCTTTATTGTGAGGTAATATCATCGGAAAATTCAGCAGCTTACGAAATTTTAATATAAATGGAATATTGAGCACAACTGGCGAAATTTCAATATTTGCAGAATATTGGACACCTACGAAATTTAAATATTACCAGAACTTTAAACATCTTCCTATGTCTACGTTCAGCTACAACGAAAGTGGGCGTTGATGGTGACAATTCTGGTTCTCTCATTTCTCTCTGCACATGGAGAGCATCCGGGAACGTCTAGTAGTAGAATTATAACTTATCATTGTGCATCGCTGTTTCTAGTATGTTTTTGATACGTAAAATGTAAAATATTTGTTGTAATATATCCATGTGAGAATTTTTAACTGCAAAATTATATGGATACTAGCTAAATACCCGTTCTTAGAACGTGATGATATTAAAATACTGTCGAAATACAGATGATATACACTGAAGAGCAATTGCATTAGAGACAGCTGGCGTTATGCAAATGTGGCGCTATGGGCGGCCCTGTAAACGGAAACGATACGACGTATGCAGCGATCCGACAATATAAGGAGTGATGCGACGGGAATCAGTAAGAGTCGGACGCAGTATGGATAAGACGAAGAATCTAAGCGCATTTGATCGTGGGCAAATTGTCGGGGCCCGACGAATGGGTTACTCCATCTCGGAAGTCGTGCAGGCACTGGGATTTTCACGAGCCACTGTGTCACGGGTGCACCGTGAGTACATCGAATCCGGTAAAACCATCCCTGCAAGGGCCAACTGCAGTGGACAACAGCGTGTGGATGAGCGGGGTCATCGTCGGCTAGCTCGCATTGTAACAGCGGATAGACGGGCTAGAGTGAAAAAATCACTCGGCAATTTAACGCTGGTGCACAAAAACGTGTAATCAGCCACACCATCCAGAACCATCTCCTCGCTATGGGGTACAGAAGCCATCGTCCCACGAGGGTACCGCTGCTGACCGCACATCACAGGGTGCAAAGATTAGCATGGGCGCGGTAACATCGCCACTGGACCTTAGACATGTGGAAAAATGTTGCCTGGGTTGATGAGTCGAGATTCACGTTGGTACATACGGATGGCAGGATACGAGTACGGCGCACACCACATGAAGCGATGGATCCTTCTTGCCAGCAGGGTACTCTTCATATTGGTGGAGGTGGCGTTATCGTCTGGGGACTGTTTACGTGGACTGAAATGGGACCCTGGTACGTGTGACACCGTCTTTCACAGGTCAACGTTACCGGGATATCCTGGACGACCATTTGCTCACGTTTGTGCGTCTTCAACATCCCACTGGGGACCTCATCCTGCAACAAGACAATGCACCGTGCCATCGCTCACGAATTGTATCTGAATGGTTGGATGAGCACTCCACCGACGTGACCTCGCTTCCTTGGCTAGCAAGGTCACCTGACCTCAGTCCCATCGAACACATCTTGGATGCCATCGAAAGAGATGTTCGAGGCTCTGACCCCCTTCATCAAATCTTCGTGAACTGTGGGAGCTTGTTCAGGGGTCGTGGATCCGTATGGCTTCCCAACGCTTCCGGTGTCTTGTCGAGTCCATGCCGAGACGAATCGTCGCCAACATCAGGGCGAAAGGTGGTGGTACACGTTACTGGACAGGTATCTCTGATTCAATTGTTCTTTATTGTATATGATATGCAGTTGAAATGGCCATACACTGCATATTTCTTTGCTCTTTTTGGAAACACATGTCTGCCTGATTTAATCTGCCAGACGACACATAAGCAATTTCGTTCATAACTATAAATTTAAAAATTCAAGACTACACGAAACAAATCAGAATACGTCGTAACGTTTATCTTTCATCGATAAAACAGAACAAAATACCTTGTTATTTTCAGCATAAATGTAAAAAGAACCTTGCTTATAAACAATTTCGTAAACAATTTCATTCAAAACTGTACATTTAAAAGCTAGCAAGTCAGATGTTTTTGGAAGCGTGAGCAAAATTGTGTTACCATCGCTAATATCTCAAGGGGGAAACTTTTTCTTTTTCAAATTTCAATTAGTATGAAAATCTACCCTCGTATTTATATTTATTGCAGCCACCTTACCACTTAAAAGACGTCACTGTTGCTTCGGTGAAAACGAATGTTTGTATTAATGTTGCTAATTTGATTTTGACTGAAAAACAAGCCCTTGACTTTCGATATGTCAAACAATAATATAAATATTTAAATGCAAAATATATTGAGATATCGCGCTTTTAACGTGATTCTTAAGGTTTTTGGTTGAATAAATTCAGAACAAATAAATTTAGAACAAAATATATACTGAGCAGGTCTATTAAAGTCATTCAAAACATAGGGCGCGGCTTCAGTTGCTGGACAACAATGGCTCGATCATTGCAAAACGTCCTAACGTTATCAAAGTTGAGTTATTTGAAAATCCCATTTCGACCCACTTAAAATTATCGTAGAAAAAATCCTTTCTTAGTGCGCCTCTATGTTGTAAAAGGAACATTCCTGCAAAATATGAGAGTTCTGAGTTCAGTAGTTTCTGCGATTCGGTGATGAGTCAGTGAGTTAATGAGGGCTTTCAGATTTATATTGTTACGAAGTCGATATGGTTAGGGTATTCGCTCTGAGTTGTACAAGATCCGTTTAGCGTTTGTTGGAAAGCTTAGAGCTGAAACTCCCCAAAACGTGCCTCTGTAAGTCGCAGTACTCCTCGTTAAGAGGACATTGAACGGTTTTGTTTGCAGCAGGCGAGGCGGAGGAATGCGTGCGACTGAGAGATATCTTTGCCACCCTCGAAAGAGCGTCGGGGGTCAAGAGGTCACTGAAGAAGCGAAGCCAAGATCAGTATGCAACTGCAATCTGGCGAAGAAGTTCTGTTCCGTGGACGAAATGAATTGATGATGGATCTCTTAGAGCCGACTAGGAACGCAGATCATTAATGCGCAGCGATATTTCTGGCCAAAGAAGGAAAGAGAAAATTAAGCTCCCTCTAGATATTTCAGCGGCTTTGTCTCCTCTGTCCGACGGTTGGACCCGTGTCTAGTCGCGGGAACATGCAGCTTACCGCCTCGTCTGCAGGCTGGTGCGTACACTACGACAGCTGCGTGTGTGTGTGTGTGTGCGTGCGCCATCTCAAGGCTGGTTATTGCTGGCCAGTTCCATCACGGATTAATGAAACGTACGAAGTATACTATCTGTAAATACTTTAAATCTTATTACTTTCGCTTGTATCTAGCAGAACGGTGCCTAAGCAGAGCGGACCGCCATTTAAAAAGCGCAGATTTGAACTTGTGAACTGCTATTGCATTTATTGGGGTGCATTCTCGCCCTCTTCGCTCCCAGAACTAGATGAGCGGTGTAAATAATTTGTAGATATTTTGTAAATAGTTGTAAATAATTAAATGTGCCTGTGCTGTCCTAAGTCCTGAGTTTGTCAGTGCTAGTCCCTTGATCTCTCTCAGGGACTCATGGCTCGGAACTATCCCTCCGACCTATTCCTGGTTTTTTTAAGAGGGATGCGTATCCAAGGAGCCCCAAAATAAAGAGCCCACGTAACATTTCATGGTGTCAGAACTGGGGTACTGCTACATTCTTATGCTAGCTGAGATATCAAGGGCACAGTAATTTTTGTTTTCTCTGAAAAAAACATAGCGAAAGAGCATTGAAATTTGTTTTGAGCTTTTTTGAGGTAATTTTCAAAGTAGAATATGGAAGTAGTTACTGCTTTGTTGGAGAAATTGAACGAGCTGCTGGATTCCCAGCAAAAAGAATTTACGTAGAAGTTCGATGCGCAGAACCGTAATTTCACTGAACTGTTCAAAGCTCAAAAAAAGCACTTAAAAAAATTCGACACGCTGGCACGGAACGTCACCACCGAGTTGAATGTTCAAGCGTAGTATTTTACTGCTGAACTGAATGCGCACACAAGAGAACTGGCAGATAAAATGCAGACGAAAGAAGAAAAGCTTTCATTGCTTGAAATGCAGGTCTGCTACTCAGCTGCGTCTAAATAAACTTTTAGAGAAACACAAAACTGAAATGAAGGAATGTTCGGAACAACTTAAGCAGATTGTTGACGCAAAATTAGATCAGCATGAGGCTTCCGTAACAGAGATTCGGAAACACGTACAGTCCGAAGTGCTTAAAATTAACGATGTATGTTCAAAATTGCGTAAAGAGCTCTCTGCCCAGGATAGGAATGTGCAAGATGATTTCGCAGCAGAAATTGAAGCCGTCAATACAGAAAATCTAGATTTTTGCAGACATATTGAAAATGAAGTGAAAATACTCGACGAAAAAGCAACCTCTCAGACAGGGCTTCGAAGAGTTCGAAGATAAAGTAAAGGCCCTAGAAAATAAAATTGTTATGGGGCAAATGGAGGCCGCTTCAGCTCTGAGCGCGGATTCCTTCAAATCCGCTGGGATAAAACATAGCCCGTTTGACGATAAATCAAGTTGGAATGTTTATAGAACTCAGTTCCTGTTAATCGCGGAGGCAAATAAATGGAACGAACGCGAGAAGGCCTGCAGTTTAGCGGCAGTGCTTCGCAGCTGTACGGTTGATGTATTGAAAACTGTGTCTGGGGGAAACAGGCTTAATTATAACTGATCTGATCGCTGCGCTGGAGATGAGATTCGGATATGAGCACCTGAAGCAGCTGAGGGTAATTCAGTTGAAAAACCGCCGTCCGGAGGCTCAGGAATTATTGCAGGAGTTAGCAACAGATATAGAGCGATTGAAGAGGTTAGCGCATGTGCAGTGCTCCCCAGAAGTGTTGGAAAACCTGGAACAGAAGCATTTTGTCGATGCTATACTGGACCCGGATTTCCAACATGCGGTTCGTATGGCGGACTGCGATTCGTTGAGATCTGCCGTACTTCACGCGGGGAAGTTCGACTCGTCGCGGCAGTCGAGAGGCTCCCGGAGATCCGTGAAATTGGTAGCCGCAAAAGAGAGTAGACCACAATTACCGGTGGAAGAAAGACTAGATCAGATGCTGCAAACGATGCAGCGAATTTCGTCAACTCGTTCGTCCTTCACATCTCCGGGGCGGCACCGAGGAAGAAATGCATAAGGTGGAAATACTAGTTGGGGATGCGATTCCAGTAGTCATCGCCTTAGGCAGTGCCCTAAGCGTAGGGATCACTCCGTGGAAACCAAAGCTAAGACACGAGATTCGGTAAACGCCGAAGTCCTACTTCCGAGGTGCAGAAACTAAGCGAATCCTCTGCGGCGCCCTACGAGGTACTAGCTAGAATTTGAGGGTTGTTTGGGGACACCTATGGGTTGGTTGTGCAGGGAAGAATCAACGGGAAAGACAGTGATTTTGTGTTGGACACAGTGCCAGACGTAACGCTTGTGCGAGCAGATTTCTTCGAAACTATAAGGAGCTCGGTTGTTCGGTTGAATCAAGAACTGAGAATTGGTTTAACTACTGTGAACGGGGAAAACGTGAACTTTCAGGGAACGGCTGAACTACAGTTTCAGTTTGGGAACAGGCTGCGCGAACACCCAGTGGTGGTCGCTGACATTTCGACCGGTGCATTGTAGGGTTGAATTTCTTGCGCAGGTTTGGCTATGTGTTGAACCTTTATGACCGAACGCCGCAATTGGAAGCAGAGGAATTGCCTCTATGGAATAGATGCCGCAGCGAGGTAGCTGTTAGGAGGCTAGAAGTGTTAGTCCAAGAGGAGGTTGTAGCTCCACCGTAGAGTGAAGCGTTGGTTGTTGGACATGTATCTGGATGTGAGGCGCCCTTCCCAATGGCAGTCTGCAAGATGTTGGAAGATTCTCTGCCCCCTAAAAATTTTCTACGTGCGAGAACTCTAGTACGTCCTGAGCAAACTATTCCCGTGCGTGTGTTGAATGTTAGGAATGTGCCCAGCACGCTGAAGAAAGGAGAGACGTTTTACTCGATGGAGCTTGTTTTCTCCGTATTCTCCGCGAGGAAAGAAGATCATAGAGGTTGGGTGTCGAAAGTTCACGAAATTCCCCACGCACCTGGAGCAGGTAGTTAACGGGGCGGCCGGGAACCTGAGTCCCTCGCAGAGAGAGCAGTTACGATATTAGCTCTCGGACATTTGCGATCTGTTTGCGAAGTGAGAAGAAGAATACGGCCAGACGGAAGCGGTGTTTCGTAAGATTGACACAGGTCAGAGTGCTCCCATTAAGCAGCCGGTTTAGACGTCTGCATTTAGCGAAACGTGCCGAAGTGGACGCGCTCATTTCTGAAATGGAAAGACAAGGTGTTACAGAGCCTGCTTCGGGTCCGTGGGCTTCCCCTATAGTTCTGGTTAAAACACGTAACGGGAGCACCCGTTTCTGCGTGTATTATTGTCGTCTTAACGAGGTAACCAAAAAAGATTCATATCCGTTACCTCGAATAGATGACATCCTTGGCCACTTAGCGGAATCCGAGTGGTATTCGACGCTGGATTTAAAATCGGCGTATTGGCAGGTCCCCGTGAGACCTGAGGATAGGGAGAAGACGGCTTTCACCGCAGGAAATGGCTGGTGGTAATTCCTGGTAATGGCATATGGCTTATGTAATGCGCCCAGTACGTTTGAACGTCTTATGGAGACCGTTCTTCGTTGTCTGCCATTCGAGACGTGCATGGTTTATTTAGATGATATCATTGTTTGCGGCACCACTTTCGAAGAGCACATTAGGAACCTGAGGACAGTTTTCTCCTCCTTCGAAGTGCAAAATTGAAATTGAATCCCTAGAAGTGCAAGGTCATTCATAAGGTACTTGTGGCATATGATCTCAGCCCAGGGTGTGGCCACGGGCCCCGAGAAAGTTGCGGCTGTGTGCGGCTGGCCACAACCACAGAGCGTGCACGATGTCAGGAGTTTCTTGGGACTGTGCTCCTACTATATGTTTGGGTGCCCGCCGCAGCTACAGGAGGGTGCAACCGAGTACGCGGATGATCTAATGCAGCGGCGGGACCGGGTCCACCATTTCGCCCGCGAGAACATTAAGATCACCTCCGGAAAGATGAAAATACGGTATGATACGAGTTCAGGTCTACTTTCAGGAGGATGACTTGGTATGGTTGTACAACCCTAGAAGAAGGAAAGGACGATCCCCTAAGTTACAACGGCACTGGGAAGGATCATACCAAATTCAAAAGCGGCTACATGATGTGATATACCGTGTGAAATTGGGAAATAGACCGTGTAGGGTTGGGCACATAGATAAGCTCCGCCCTTTCATGGGGGAAGACCGCCAGCAATTGGCGCAGAGGACTGCAGGGACAGTCCGAGGCACCTGTGCGTGGTCGCAGTCTTCAAAAGGCGGGGGTAGTGTTACGAAGTCGAATTGCTTAATGTATTCGCTTTGAGTTGTACAGGATCCGGTTATCGTTTGTTGGAAAGTTTAGAGCGGAAACTCCCCAAAACGTGCCTCTGTAAGTCGAACTACTCCTCGTTAAAAGAATATTTATTTACAGCAGGCGACGCGGAGAAATGCGTGCGACTGAGAGATATACCTGCCACCCTTGAAAGAGCGTCGGGAGTCAAGAGATCACTGGAGAAGCGAAGCCAAGAGCAGTATGCAACTAGAATCTGGCGAACAAGGTGTGTTCCGTGGACGAAATGAGTTGATGAATGATATCTTGGAGCCGTCTAGGAACGCAGATCATTAATGCCCAGCGATCTTTCTGGCCAAAGAGGGAAAGAGAAAATTAAGCCCACTCTAGATCTTTCAGTGGCTCTGTCTCCTCTGTCCGACGGCTGGACTTCCGTCCAGCCGCGGGAACCTGCAGTTTACCGCCTCGTCGGCAAGCTGGTGCGTACACTACGAAAGCAGTGTGTGTGTGTGTATGTGTGTGCGTGCGCCATCTCAAGGCTGGTTATTGCTGGCCAGTTCCATCACAGATTAATGAAATGTACGAAGGATACCTATCTGTAAGTACTGTAAATCTTATTGCTTTCGCATGCATCTAGCCAGAACTGTGCCTAAGCATAGCGGACCGCCATTTAAAGAGCGGAGATCTGAATTTGTGAACTGCTATTGTATTTATTGGGGCGCGTTCTCGCCCTCTTCCGCTCGCAGAACTAGATGAGCGGTGTAAATAATTTTTAGATAATTTGAATATTGTTGTTAATAATTAATTGTGCCAGTGTTGTCCTAAGTTTTGAGCTTGTCAGCGCTAATCCCTTGATCTCTATCAGGGACCCAAGGCTCGGAGCTATCCCTCCGACCTGTTCTAGGTATTTTTAAGAGGGATGCGTATCCCAGGGGCCCCAAAATAAAGGGCCCACGTAACAATATGTACCGATTACAATTATATTTTTAACATCTTAATGTTTATCGCTATTTTATTGATATTTAGCACATCTTTGAAAAATATATGCATGTTGGTGTCGCTTCGTCCGCCTTTCCACTGCGGACTCTACAACTGTTAATCTAATTTTTACAAAATATAATATTTCCACAACTGTGAATGTAATCTGAAAAAAACATTCTGCGTTGGGAAGCCAGAAGTGTGAGAACGATCACACTTGCATTCCGGTCCTTTTCCAATGCATATCTTTGTCGTAAATGGGCGTAAATGCGGCTGCTGTTTTTGTTTGTTGGAAAACGAATTCAAAATGCAATTTATTCCATATCATTGCTTGTAAATATCCGGTGAAAAAATTATTTCCTTCGGTACCATTTATAAAAAAAAACTATTTTGTGTGGAAATTTTTTTAGAAGTAGTGCAGAGGTTTTTTTTTTCATGGGAGGCCAAAGGTAAATTGCGACCCCCCCCCCCCCCAATCTCTGCTTGCAAAAGTCTTATTTCGAAAATCCTTTCAGCATCTGATAGAGTTTCAGATGCAGAAAGGCTCTACGTATGATTTTTGATTTTTGGTGATTTGCAGCAATACCTACGCATCTCAAAACTCGATTGAAAAAGTTCCTTTGTGGGCTAATACCGTTCAACACAAAACATTTTTTTATATTTTGTGCTTAAAATAATGCACAGTATTTTATGCCAGGGGGATTTTATTTTTCTCGATATCGCTGCTTTAACGGTACGACTTGAAAATATTTTTATTTGTCGGACAACGTTTTTGGTGCTGAATGTTTTGCATATAATTTCAAATTTAAGTTCAAGTTCGCCACTGAAGATCGTTAGTTCCCAATTCCATTTTCAGCACATATGCAACAATATCCGTGCGTCTAAACGCCAGGCTGAAAAATCCTCTTCTCGAGCAGATACTACACACTACGGAAGCTATCATACGCATTTTCTTCTCAACAAAATGAACAATTTTCTTCTAGGAAGCGCCAAATGTCGAATCTGTGTCACTGGAAATCTGTTTCTACATGGATGATTTAAAACCTTGCTTGTAGTAATGGCGCAACAGATCTAAAATTTTAAACTTTGCGGCCATTTTGTACAATTCGATAAACTTTAATGAACATTTTGAAACATGTGTACCATAGAAGAACATCCAGCTGAAACTATGCGTATCAGAAACATAGAAAATACAATGCGAATACGCATTTTTTTCAGTCACCCCAATGTGCAGGTGTAATTTAATATCCACTGGCCGATTCCTTTACTGACCTAACCAGTGGCGCAGTGAATTAACATCTGGCTTCTGATGATTAATGCGAGATTGGTCTGGGTTCGAATTTCTCTCAGGCATGGATTTTGTGTTTGTCTTACGGCCCTGGCTCTCTCTCTCTCTTCCCTCGATGCCGTGGCCCGGCATTGCGGCCGGATGACTGCTTATAGCCCATTGCCCGACATTGCGGCCGGATGACTGCTTATAGCCCATTGCCCGACATTGCGGCCGGATGACTGCTCATAGCCCATTGCCCGACATTGCGGCCGGATGACTGCTTATAGCCCATTGCCCGACATTGCGGCCGGATGACTGCTTATAGCCCATTGCCCGACATTGCGGCCGGATGACTGCTTATAGCCCATTGCCCGACATTGCGGCCGGATGACTGCTTATAGCCCATTGCCCGACATTGTGGCCGGATGACTGCTTATATCCCATTGAGTTGCTCACGGTTGCCGTTAAACCTTCAATAAAAAACATTCAACACTAAGGAAGACCCGAGATATTGAAACGAGATTTATGGGGTACATGTGATACAAAACATAAATGATCAGAATTACTTGCCGCTAAGTGAAGTCGAACATACAGTACTCAGCACCTTTTGCACCTACCGAGAAAAGACGATAACGCTCGCACACGAACGGAGTGGCATCGAGTGGAAGATGTTCTGGATGGCGCAATGTGGAAGGTCATTCCATGGTGTCTCGATTTGTGACCAAAGTTCGTCTTGATCAACACGTGTCGGAACATGACTGGCGACAAGTCTGACGACCATATCCTAGACTCGTACAACGGGCCACAAATCAGACTAACACAATGACCAAGGAAGACGTGGCACATAATGGGCATCCCGTATCTGTAAAGTATTATGCTCCGCATGTGGTCGGGCATTGTCCTGTTAATATGGCACAGGGGACCTTCTGCAGATATGGTAGCTCTTCAGCCTCTAAAACTCCCGCAATGTATTTCGGGCTGGTCGTGGTTCCTGAAATGCGTAGGAGGCCGGAACGTGAAGAGGATCTAGCATAAAAGGTCACTAGAAAACCCGGAATAGAGTCCGAATGACGCTGTACAATGCACTTATACAGTATCCGTTCACCGCGGTATCGCAGTGCAAGGATATGCCGATCATGGGTCATTTGGTTGAGCATCGCGCTTAAAATTTATCACGCTAATATATCATAAGTCATTTGGTTAAACGCTATGCCTTGCAAATTCATCATGCTAGTATTTGCGTTTTTGGCCATATTGCAGACGCTAACGTTGTGGTTTAAGGTCAAGGGATGTGAAAGCAACGGATAGAGAGACACAGGGCCTCTCTAACGTAAACGGCCTAGGTCGGAGCTTGCTGACAATTCGTGACGTCATACAGACCTCTACTGTTGTGCTATAGAATCGGAATGTGGATGTTCGGTCCGCCAACGCCATACGGTAGAGATAACGGTCCTATCGTGGTTTCGTCGGTTGTTGGGTTCCATACCCCTCATGTCGGTGCATCAAGACTTCATCTTCTCACTGACTCCATATTCACATCATTATGCTCGTATTTCGTCCAACACGAGCACTAATGCATAGGAAGGAATGTCTGCATTGTCCAACACATTGGCCTCGTTCGAAGTCTTTCACTCTAAGTCCGTTACGGGTCTCCTCTGCAGCGGTGAGACATACTCAGCTATTGCCTTACCATCGCAATTTCCGCGAATCAGTGCTACTACACCTCGTGCGGGACAGCTGTGAGGGCTTGGCTGGCACAAATAATTTGAATGTGCGCTGAGTTTGTAGTCATTATGCAACACCAGGAAAACGCGTCCAAAACGTGTCCAAGTACACGTTTTGGACACGTTTCTGTCCAAAACGTGCACTTTTGGACAGAAAATCGCAAGACGGATAGCACTTCTCACACGTGCTATCCGTCTTGCGAGTTTCTGTCCAAAAGTACACGTTTTCCTGGTGTTACACTTTAAGCAAACAGCAGTGCATTATGTCTATGAAAACAAAAAGCATTCATACGCGTATGCTGAAATTATTGAAATGTTTCGTATAAAAACCTTGCATATGGGAAGTTAAACCAAAAGCAATCTACACGAACCGTATCTTCAATTATTATTAGTCAGATTATGGAAATTGAATCAATTTTCTAAATCACGTCGTCTTGAATTCGTTAAGATAACGGAAGAGCAGCAAAGTGTTGCGTAAATGCAGTGTATCCAAAGGCGCGAGTGAGTGACCTTTTATAAAATACTTTTTAAATCCTGTAAGAAAATCTCCGTTCTGGAGAAATATTGGTTTTAGAATCTTGAGCTCCCGCATTCTAGCAATTTTATGGAGATTAATTTTTCGCGATATCTTCAGCTTGTTGGTTTGCTGGACCCAAATATCCTTTCAAACGTTTCAATGAAATGGAATTTAAATTACTTTTCTAACTCACGTATTCTGCTTCTCAATTTTCTGATATGGTATGTAGAAAGACGGCAAGATATTGTTTGCTTGAGCTGAATTCATTCGAAAGCCAGAGTCGGTGGCATTTTCAAATCCTGGAAGAACATCTCCATTCTAAAGAATTACACTTCTCCGAAGTTTGAGCTCTCTCAGTCTCGCAATGCAATGATGAATCGATATCATATTCAGTGCAACAATTTAAATAAGTGGCCCGAAATGTCAAGGCCATCTTGTTTTTATTACATTCGTTGCGTACCTGTTGCCAAAAATCTTACACTAACTAGGAATGGTCGTTTAAAGTGAATAATCATAATGGTATTACTAACAAAGCTACCAATAAGACAATTAACAGATATACACAGTGCCAAAAGTAAAAAGCAAAGCAAACAAATGGGAAAGGAATTCAACAAGTAATTAGCAAATCCATGTCAAATTTAACAGCATAGTAGCATTATATACATTGATGAGCCATTACATTATGACCACCTACAAAATAAGCTGTAGGACCCCCTTTAACCTAAAACGAAGGTGTGTTAAGTGCCACTCGGCGAGACATCGGTGTCATGTCATGGCGTATGGTATACTGGGGTATCGGGTACCATAATGTCCACAGTAAGTCTTACAGTTCCCGTAAATTTCGGTGGGGTGGGGGTGGGGGGTTGATTTAGCGCAAACCCGGTTTTACAAGTCGAGCCACAAATGTTCGATTGGGTTCATGTCAGGTGAATTTGGAGGCCAAGGCATTGACATATAGTCACCAGCATGTTCTTCGAACTATTCCTTTACGATTCTGGCAGTGTGGCGTGGCACATTATCCTATTTGGTATTGGCCATCACCAGAATGGAACACAGTTGCAATGAATGGGTGTACGTGGCCTGCAACGATGTTCAGATACCTGACATCTGTCTGGAATTGTGCTATTGGGATAACGGGGCCTAAAGTCCCAAGGAAACTTGATCCACAGCATAACACCGCGGCCGGCGGCCTGTTTTTGCCCAACAGTGCATCCAGGTGCCATAGCCTCCGTTGGTAATCTGCGTATCCGCGCTCGGCCATCTACGTGATGCACCAGGAATCTTGATTCAACAGACCAGGCCACTTTCTTCCAATCATTCATGGTCCATTCTAGATGATCTTGGGCCTATTTCATGCATTGTTGGCGATGACTTTCAGTGAGCATGGGGACCAGACTGGGTCTTCGACTACGCAGGCCCATGCGCAGAAGGCTGCGATGAACTGTGTGCTATGACACATTTCCCAGATCACCACTCATGTAGCTGCGAGTAATTTGTCGCACTGTGGCCCTGCGGTCGCTGTGAACAATGAGAGACAGTCTCCGATAACTTCTGGAATTAGTGAACTACAGACGATACACGGCTGGACGACGGTTCGTCGTTTGGCGATCTGTGCATAATTTGTAATAGGTACTCACTACAGTGACACGTGAACAACCTACAAGCCGCGCCTTTTCCGAGATCGTAGTACCAAGGCGCGGTGGTATCGCAATTTGTCTTTTATCCAACTCCGATAAATCGGCAGCTTTGCCCATTCTGGCTCCAAACATTCCACTTACCGAAAGCCGGGTGGTATATGCACCTGTGAACTTAACCTTCGGTCTCCAAGCGCGCTCATTTCTTTAGGTTGGGGGTGGTCATACTGTAATAGCTTATCGTTGTACTTATAATTATGTCGAGTCGCCGCCCTGGTGGCCCTGTGTTCTAAGATCTGGCATTCTGATTGTTCGTCTGAGTGGACACGAGTTCGGGTCCCGACGAGTCATGGGTGGTGTGTTTTTCCTTGGCTTTCTCTATTCCCAATACCATTGAACCTCTTAGAGACGGGAAACTGCTTACGGTGTTTGAAATTGCTCATAGATGACACATTATGGACAAGCAGAGATTGATGCAAGCCTTATAAATATTCAACTCGATACCAGGGTGAGGGTTTCAGCCATACGTTCAAGAAAATGGTTCAGCGGTTGGGGAAATAAGAGCCTTACTGCTGGAATTGGGAAGACGGCTGGAGGAAAGCAATACTACATTCCAGGGCATCCCATAGATGCTCTTTGGATTAATACGTAGTGACAATGCAGTCAAGTCAATTCGTGTATAACTTGTTCTTCAAGATATGAATATATGCTGTTAGCTCCATGAGGACATACGTTATAACTCATTAGGATGCAATCTACGCTTGTCTGTCTGTCCGTTCTTCAGACTGGGCTCGCGTTCAAGTTCCAGATGAGGTATGGGTGGTGGGTTTTTTTTCGCACTGTATTGTCTCCCTTCTTCGTTCGTTTGAGCCAGTCACCTTAAATTAGGGACACCCTAGTTCTTATAGGACTCAGTTTCTTACGGTGGTCTTTAATCGCCGAAAGAAAAACCCTTATCCCGGTACTTTGCCGTGCGGCCATCTAAGGAAAATCCAGCCTGACACATTTACTCTTCCACAGCGAAAGTACTGCGTTCCATGACGTCACGAGATGTGCAGCAGTTTCCATCCGTTCGTATAACTAACACCTATCTTTCAAAATGGAACACGCTGTCTGAGTTTAAATGCTCAAACAAACATTTCATAAAACACCTACAACTGAAAATCTATATAATACAAGTGATAAGCCTACCTGAAAACATACCGTAGCTTATCTTATAACATTTCAAACAGATTAAACTTTTAAAGACTTTCCTAATGGCGTGATGTGTACAGTTTTACGTTCGATATGTAGACGATATTTTTAATTTACCGAAATTAGACAAAGCAATGTTAAAGGTTATGGCAAAGCAATACAATACTTTGTCTTATTATTGAATTTGAAAATAATAATCAAATTCCTTTTTTAGACATATTGCAAATTAAAAAATCTAATGGTTTTTATTATAAAGTCTACAGCAAACCCTCTTATATACCTGTACTTATACAGTACCTTATGATTAACGCCATCCTAAAATGTATAGTGCAAACGGTCTTATATTCCTGTACTTATACTTTATGATTCACGCTATCCTAAATGTATACTTTGTTGAAAACAGCATTTACACATACGTCAGCAAAGCAATATTAAGTTGAAGAATTACATTACATAGAAGCGATTAAAAAAAATACGGGTATCCAAGGAGAGAAATAAAAAAATCGAAATTTCAAATAGCAAAAAGTCACAATATAGAGAAAAAGGAACAAAACAGCAGCCTTGGGCATATGTTGGTTCATTTCCTTTTATAAAAGATTCTACAATTGGGATGAATAGTTAATTCAGTTAAATATTCAATTATTAGCTATAGAAGTTATGATAAAATTTTGGACAAAGCAGGTGTTTATGAAATTCCAGCTGAAAGTAATCCACCCATATCTTATACTGTATAGGCAGCACGAATAATTCATTAAAACACCGTTTGAATCAACTTGTGAAGAACTGGCAAAAAAAATGAAAATATGCTAAAACTGCCAGTATTGCATGGAGAATAAAGTTGACCCAAGATTTGATCAACTATAAATCAGAAAGACATCGAAGAGTTGCAGAAACAGTCTTAATGAAAACAAGAAAGATGACACCGAATTTTCGGGTGTAATAAGCACGTCTTTTGAATCCGTTCTGACGCAAATTAAATTTATCAAAGCCATTCAAAGTCAATGGAACCGGTATGGAAAACAATAGTATCTGACGGAAGAAAGAAGTTTTTCAATCGGGTCTTTAATCCCTCAGATATTGCTGTAAACGGAATCGTGAGCTTACGAACTCTTAGAAACAGAGTTATCGACAAAAATTAGATATGACTTTACGTCCCTTGGTGGGAAAACCATGCATTAGTTTAGGAAGAAAGTATTCACAAAAGGTTTATCCATATGAGCGGTATCGGTCTAAGAAAAAATTTTAGTCGTGTTTTCAGGAGTCCAGATTTTGCTACAAATACATCAGAAGTAGAAATTAACACTTATGACCCCTGGTGGACAAACCATTCTTTACCAAACATTAGAAATTACGTGAAAAATATTTTCCGTCAGGTCTTGTACGTGATACAGGAAGATTTTTTCAAATCGGAGTTTTAGGAGCAGAAAACGCAATTTTTGTATTGTGCGCCCTAGCGAAAAGTCTATGATTTACTTGAAAATTTTGAATTTATAGGAAAAACATTTCGCATCGGAAACACTATCCAACAAAGAAGGAATTTTTCAAATCGGGCTTTTAGAAGTAGAGATATTGACAAAAATAAGATATAAATCTACGCCCCTGGCGTAGAAACCATGCATTATTTCAAGAAGAAAATGTTCCTAAAACGTTTGTCGACATGAGTAGTATCGGTCCACAAAAGACTTTTTTTCAATCGAGATTTTAGAAGCTCATATTTTGCTGCAAATACAACAGAAGCGGAAATTAAGACTTACGCCACCTGGTAGCCAAACAATTTTTTACAAAAATTAGAAATTATGCGCAAACGATTTCCCATCAGGAGCAGTATCCTGATGGGAAATCGGGATATCCTGATGAGATTTAGAAGCAGAGATATAGGGGAAAACGCAATTTTACCTTTACGCCCCCTAGTGAAAAGTCTATGAATTACTTGAAAATTTTGAATTTTTAGGAAAAACATGCCACACTGGAAGCACTATCTAACAAAGAAGGAATTTTTTAAATCGGACCCTTAGAAGTCGAGATATTGACAAAAATAAGATATAAAACTACGCCCCCTGGCGTAGAAACCGTTCACTATTTTAAGAAGCAAATGTTTCTAAAAAAATTGTCGACATGAGTAGTATCGGTCTACAAACGATGTTATTTTCTATCGAGAATTTAGAAGCTCATATTTTGCTGCAAATACATCAGAAGCGGAAATTAAGGTTTACGCCCCCTGGTGGCCAAACCAGTTTTTTCACAAAAATTAGAAATTATGTGCAAACAATTTCCCATCAGGAGCTGTATCCGGTGCAGAAAAAGTTTTCAGATCGGAGATTTAGAAGCAGAGATATAGGAGAAAACGCAATTTACCTTTACGCCCCCTTGCGGATAGTCTATGAATTACTTGAATATTTTGAAATTATGTGAAAAACATGTCACATGGAAAACACTATCCAACAAAGAAGGAATTTTTCACATCGGACTCCTAGAAGTCGAGATATTGACAAAAATAAGATATACATCTACGCCCCCTGGCGGAGAAACTGTATAATATTTTAGGAAGAAAATATTCCGAAAATGTTTATCTATGTGATTGGCATGAGTCCACGAAAGAATTTTTTCAATCGATATTTTAGAAGCTCAGATTTTATGGCAAATACATCAGAAGCGAAAATTAACACTTACGTCCCCTGGTGGCCAAAGTATTCTTTACCAAAAACTCGAAATTATATGCAAAAGATTGTGCATTAGGAGACGTATCCCTGAAAAAATAATTCCAAATCGAAGTTTTAGAAGAAGAGTTATCGGAAAAAATGCAATTTACTTTTACGCCCCCTAGCGGAAAATCTGTGCGTAATTTGAAAAGGAAACTATATCCAAAATACTCTTCGACATAAATGGAATCGAAAGATAAAAGATTTTTTTTTTCAACCGGATGTTTAGAAGCAAATATGTGGAATAAAACGTATTTTTCAATTCGACATCATCTGCATTTACGCCCTCTAGCGGCGAAAATGTACATCATAAAAAAAACGAAATAAACTATCATCATTCGCATAGTTCAAGCTTTGGAATGCAAAAAGAATTTTTCAAATCAGACTAATAGTTGCAGAGATACCGTGGGTACAGACGGACGGACAAACCGATAACATAAGCACGATCTTTTTTTACAAAAGACGAGCTAAAAATGTAAATGGGCTATGTAATTATAATGACGCTAAATAATTACCAATTATTGGGAAAAGCTTATACAGTTGGAGACAAGATATAAGAAGATTAAAGGAAATAAGAAAAATTACAAAAACGTAAAACAAGAAAGATGACACCGAATTTTTTGGTGTAAGGAGCACGTCTTTTGAATGCGTTCTAACGCAGATTAGAATTATCAAAGAAAGGGAACCGGTATGGAATGCAATAGTATCTGACCGAAGAAAGAATTCTTTCAGTCGGGTTTTTAATCCCTCAGATATTGCTGTAAACGGAATCCTGAACTTAAACCCTCTGGTTGCAGACTTGTGCGTTGAGAAACATTTGAACTTATATGAGAAACATTTCGCAGCAGAAACGTTCTGCAACAAAGAAATATTTTTTCAAATCCGATTCTTCGAAGCAGAGATATGGGCAAATATAAAATATGCATCTATGCCCCATGACGGGAAAACTGCATTATTTTAGGAAGAAAGTATTCTCAAAAGGTTTTTCGATGTGAGCAGTTGTCGGTTGAAGAAAAAATAATTTTAATCGAGTTTCAGGATCTCAGATTTTTGCTACAAGTACATCAGAAGCAGAAATTAACACTTATGCCCTATGGTGGCTAAACCATTCTTTATCAAATATAAGAAATTATATGAAAAACATTTTCCATCCGAAGCTGTATGCAATACAGGAAGAAATTTTCAAATCGGAGTTTTGGAAGCAGAAATATCAGGGAAACCTCTGATATTTCTGCTTCTAAAACTCCGATTGAGGAAGCCTTTGCTCCCTCTGGCAGAAAGTCTATGACTTACTTGAAAATTTTGAATTTATATGAAAAACATTTCGTATCGGAAACACAATCCGACAAAGAAAGAATTTTTCAAATCGGTCTCCTAGAAGAGATATTGACAAAAATAATATATACATCTACGCACCCTGGCGTAGAAACCACGCATTATTTTGAGAAGAAAATGTTCCTAAAGGGATTATCGACGTGAGTAGTACCGGCTTACAAACGAATTTTTTCAATCGTGATTTCAGTAGCTCAGTTTTCTGCAAATTCATCAAAAGCGGACATTAAGACTTACGCCCCCTGGTGGCCAAACCATTTTTTACCAAATATTAGTAAGGGCATGCAAAGGATTTCCCATCAGGAGCTGAATTCGGTGCAAAAAGAATTTTTCAAAACGGAGGTTTAGAAGCAGAGATATCGGCGGAAACGGAATTTACATTTACGCTACAGCAAAGTCTCTGAATTACTTGAAAATTTTGAAATTCTATGAAAAACATGTCACACCCGAAACTATCCAATAAAGAAATAATTTTTCAAATAGGACCATTAGAAGCAGATATATTAACAAAAATAAGACATGTATCTACGCCCCCCTCTGGCGGAGAAACCATGCCACATTTTAAGAAGAAAATATTCCGAAAAGGTTTATCGGTGTGAGTGGCATCAGTGAACGAAAGAAGTTTTTCAATCCAGATTTTAGAAGCTCAGATTTTATGGCAAGTATATTAGAAGGAAAAATTAACACTTACGCAACCTGGTGGTCAAAGTATTTCTTCCCAAAAATGAGAAATTAGATGCAAAAGATTTTCCCTCTTGAGCTGTCTGTATCCGCCGAACAGAAAATTTTCAAATCGGAATTTTAGAAGAAGAGATATCGAACGAAACGTAATTTACTTTTACGCTCCCTAGCGGAAAATCTATGCATAACTTGAAAAAGTAACTATACCTAAAATACTTTTCGACATAAATGAAATCGAAAGATAAAAGAAGTTTTCCAGTCGGATGTTTAGAAGCAAATATATGGAATAAAATGTATTTTGAATTCGATATGCTCTGCATTTACGCACTCTAGCGGCGAAACTGTACATCGTTAGAAAAACCGAGATAAAGGATCATCATTCGCATATTTCAAGCTTCCCAAAGCCAAAAGATTTTTTTTTCAAATGGGACTAATACACTGCTGGCCACCCAAAATGCAACACCAAGAAGGACACGAGATAGCAAAGCCAGATTTACTGGACACATAACAACATATACAAAGATGAAACGATTGAGCTTACAGGCCCGCGCGACTTGCGGAACAAGCAGACATCAATAGTTCGTGTGGCCCCCTTGGCTGGCAATAACGGCCGCTACACGCCGCGGCATCGAACGAAAGAGGCTTTGGATGTGGGCTTGGGGTATGTCGGTCCAGGCTGCTTCCACAAGTTGCCACAGTTCATCAAGCGTAGCCGCGGGTGGTGCTTGCCGGGCCACTCGGTTCCCGATCAGCGACCAGACGTGTTCGATGGGCGACATATTGGGAGAACAGGCGGGCCACGGCAGCAGTGGCACCTGGTGTGCCGTGAAGAATTGTTACACGATGCGTGCCACGTGCGGGCGCGCATTGTCCTGTTGAAATGTGGCCGCTGGCAGATCCTGCAGGTAAGGGAGGACTACAGGCTCCTAAACGTCAGAGATGTATCGGTGGCTGTTGAGTGTACCGTCGATGCGTACCAGAGGGGTGCGGGTGTCATATCCCATTGCGCTCCAAACCATAACGCGAGGAGATAGACCGGTATGGCGATGTATAATGCGGGAGTCATACAGTCTCTCGCCGTGTTTCCGCCACACGCGGATCCGACCATCGTGGTGTTGCAGGCAGAAGCGGGATTCGTCGGAGAAGACAATATCGTGCCATTCCGTAGTCCAGGTGCGGCGTTCAACGGCCCACTGCCGCCGCACTCGACGGTGGTGTAACGTCAATGGTAATCGGAGCAATGGATGCCGTGCGACAAGTCACCGCTCCTGCAGACGACGTCGAACGGTACGTGCTGACACAGGTTGTTGCGCAACACACCCTAATTTCTGCGCTAACGTTCGTGATGTGGCGGTGCAAGCCGTCAATGCCCGCCGCATAACATGCCGGTCCTCTAGTTCGGTGGTGTGCCGCGGCTGCGGCAATCGCTTACGTCGGTCCGTCCGTTCCACCTCTACCCACCGAATCCATGCTCGCCGTACTGTGGTTGGATTTCGTCCCACACGGGCGCCGATGTCACGGTACGATAAACCGCTGTTGTAATAAACCACTATTCGTCCTCTGTCGAACTCCGAAACGTGCTGGAATGACTGCCGTATTCTGCAACGAGGTATCAGGTAGCTTCCCACGCACAAGTCCAGCAGCACAACACACTTCTACTACTTACACCCAGCCTTCTGTGCACCCTTCTTATAGTGCTTCTTGGTGGCATGCCGGACGCACATTATTTGCATATGCCCTGCAATGCTAATCGTTTGCATGTCCTCTCGCGGGAGACGCATGCTGCGAATTTCGGGCCAATCAGATGCTTCCTTCTTAGTGTTGCATTTTGGGTGGCCAGCAGTGTAGTTACAGAGATATGGTGTCTAAAGACGGACGGATGCAAAAACTGATAACATAAGCACGATCTTTTTTTACTATAGACGTGCTAATAAAAATAAAACAGAAGCTGATTTTCGATTTTAAAGAATACGCATCATGAACCCCACAATATGGCGCCCGTATCCCATGACCCGTTTAGCGATTGTTGACTTACCTGACAGTGTGGAGTAGAGACACTCCACTACGGACAGTCGACACGTTAACAATCAATTCCTGAGGATTTCCACAGCAGCTGGGTTAAAAAAGTATTTGAAAGTTCCTGTACGGTAGATACGGTTCTAAATGTCTTTTAAAACTGTATATAAGTACTTAATGTACGTTTTTTAAGGCTAAACTATTTGTAATTGCGAAATGAAGTTCCGGTGTTAATTGACGAAGTGAGATGAGAATAGAGTTTGGGAGAAGCGAAGGGATAGTGGCATTTATTTAATTATTTAGTTTACTTTTAAGCATGGTTGAGGAAGTGAATTAAAGATTTCAAGCTAAATAATAGTATAACCACTACTGTACACATCTCGCCATCAGGAAAGGCTAAAAGAAGTTTAACATGTCTGAAATGTTATCAGATGAGTTAAAAGTAGGCTTATCACTTGTAATATTTTAATACCTATCTATTGTCCGATTCCAAAGATAAACTGCAATCCTGTGTAATCAGGATATGTTACATCCCTCCTAAAGTTTAATCGACATGATTCTGACGCCACCGTAAGCGGCGCGCATGTGGTTACCACGAAATATGACACCATACAACAGGTCTATGGGCATAGTGTATACAGTTCTGTTGCATTTTAGCCACAAGAGATACAAATAACTGGCTTTATGTGGCAGCAATCAAGTAGGAACACTGGTGAGCTGATGTTACTAACCTATATTGTTTGGCTAATAATAGGATGTAGCGGACATCTGGAGAGGATGTCGCCCACGTACGGCCAGGGACTAGTCTCCGGAAGAGAGTTTCACTTCCTTGAAATTGGCTCCAGATCCTTGAGACCAGACAATGGTTGACAACATAGAATCGGCTTACCTCCGTGATTGGTTGACAACATAGAATCAGCTTACCTCCGTGATTAGTTGATAACATAGAATCGCCTTAATTACGTGATTGGTTGACAACATAGAATCGGCTTACCTCCGTGATTGGTTGAAAACATAGAATCGGCTTACCTCCGTGATTAGTTGATAACATAGAATCGCCTTACCTACGTGATTGGTTGACAACATAGAATCGGCGTACCTCCGTGATTGTTGACAACATAGAATCGGCTTACCTCCGTGATTGGTTGACCGGTCTCTGTCTTACCAAATGTTATCCAATGCATTCTACGTATATTCCACATATCGTCTCTCAGCGCCATGGTGGTGCAGTGGTCTAAGTGCTGGCTCATGACCGGTGGGAATGTATGATGTGTTTGTAATACTGCACTGGTTCTATCCCTTCCTTAGAAAAAAGTGGCCTAAATTAAGGACTGGTGACAGTTTATAGCCTATTCAGTATACACTATATTGCAAAAGTCACCGGACACCCAGAACAGAAACACAACATAGCCTTTATTGGCATACATTAGCATGGTGTTGGTCCACTTTTGGCCTTAAGGTATGCACTGACCCTTCCAGACATGCTTTCTACAAAGGTTTGGAACACAGCGATAGGTATGCGCTTCCATTCAGTACATAATGCTGCCGCTAACTGTTGCTGAGTAGTAGGCCTTCTTTGCAAACGTCTTATGCGGCGCTCTAATTCATCCCATAATTGCTCCATGGGATTAAGATCAGGGCTCTGTGCTGGCCAGTCCACACACGATACGGAATTATCGTCCAATCACGCCGTACCAATCCTTGATTTATGGCTCGGTGCATTATCCTGCTGGTACCAACAAGGTTCGGTTTCATAGTTTTGCCACACAGTTGGCAGGACATAATTGTCCAGAATATCGAAGTAGACGTGCTGGTTAACAGGTTTGTCCACGATAACCAATGGGCCGGAACCATACTACAAGAAACAGCCCCACACGAGTACACTGCCAGCTCCAAAGTTGACCATAGGATCAGTATACTGTGGTAAAAAGCGTTCCCGCGGCTGCCGCCATACCGACGCACGGCCATCAGACTGATGGATCATGTATCTGGATTCATCAGTTCAGAGAACCCGTTTCCTGTGATCTACGATCCACGATAAATGTTCTTTACACCATGCTAAACGACGAGTACCATTCCGAGTGGAGATGAAAATCCTATGAGCACCCTCACGACCACGATAACTCATGGAATGAAGTTCTCTGCGAATGGTACGTGTACATACCGAGGTTCCAGCATTTTTACTCACCTGTACAGTGACGTCTTGTGCAGTACTCCGTCGATTAGCTCTAACGACTCTCCTGAGGCTTCGACATCATCTATCACTGATTTTCTTTGGTCTGCAGGTAGGTTTTGCTGCTTCAGGCACGCAATGTGTCTTCCACTTATTTAGTACAACCAAAACAGTTTACTTGCGTATGTTCAAACGCCTCTCGGTTTCTCTTATGGACAACCCACAAATATAACACCCAATAATCTTTCCTTTCTCAAAATCAGTTCTCTCCCGACATCACTCGACCTCACAGTGTGATGTGGTCGCGGTCAGCTGCAGGCTTGTTTTTTTATCCCCTTTGTAGTTTTTTTTGATTGGAGGTTTAACGACCACCGTGAGCAACTCAATGGGCTATAAGCAGTCGCCCGTCCCTAATTTAGGGTCACTGGTTCCAGGGAAGGGTGAGAGCCAGTGCCGTAAGACAAACACAACATCCATGCCTGACCGGGATTCGAACCCGGACCCCTTACGAACGAATGATCATAGGCCAGCGCCTTAGACCACTGCGCCACCGGGGCGGCCCTTTGCAGTTGTACCGCGCATCCTAACAACGCAGTGAATCCGTTTATTTGCTTTTGAAGGGGTGTCCGGTGACGCTTGTCGATATAGTGTACACTGTACATATACGTACACATATATTCTGTATATCTTCTTTCCTACACGACGAAGCATTCCTAATCTACAATTATGTTTTTTCTTTTGGAGTTTAATGACCACCATAAGGAACTATAAGGTTTACAAGAGATGGACTTTTCTTAAGTTACAGCCACTGGTTCCGAGAGAGAGAGAGAAAGAGTGAGACAGAGAGGGGAGAGAGAGAGAGAGAGAGAGAGAGAGAGAGAGAGAGAGAGAGAGAGAGAGAGGGGGGGGAGAGGGAGAGCGCCCTTGCTTTAAGGAAAGGACAACCCCCACTCCCTATTTGGGACTTCAACCCGAGATAAGATCAGACTACTATCCATATATCTACGCGTCTGGCTACTTGGCCACCGGGCAGGGATTTGCTATGAGAAATGTCCACGTTATACATTTTTTTTGATTGGAGGTTTACCGACCACCGTGAGCAACTCAATGGGCTATAAGCAGTCGCCCGTCCCTAATTTAGGGTCACTGGTTCCAGGGAAGGGAGAGAGTCAGTGCCGTAAGACAAACACAACATCCATGCCTCACCGGGATTCGAACCCGGACCCCTTTCGGACGAATGACCAGAGGCCATTGCCTTAGACCACTGCATCACCGGGGCGGCCCATGTTATACATACTTCATACTTATAAAATCGCACAGGAGAAGACCCATAGTTTCCATTACCTTCCGCATCCCTGTGGCGCAGTGGTCCAAGCGCTGGCTTCTGACCATTCGTCAGTGATCGGTCCGGGTTCAAATCCCGGTGAGGCATGGATGTTGTGTTTGTCTTACGGCATTGGCTATCTCCCTTCCCTCGAACCAGTGGCTCAAAATTAGGGACGGGCGACTGCTTGTAGCCAATAGAGTTACTCACGGTGGTTGTTATACTCTCAAACAAAAACCAAACTAAAACAGAAGCACTTTACCCTCCCATGGAGGCTACTTCAAACAGGTTCGCCCCGAAGATCTCAATAAAATAGACCGTCGGTGGGCAAATATGGAACTAATGAGCCGTAACGGTAGCCCTGAAAGGCATTTTTATTTCCATGACGTTTCTAACATAGTCACTGGCCTCATATCACGTGACAGACATTGATGTAGTTTCGTGTGCTACCACCAGGGCGGTAGTGAAAAACCGATAGTTGAACAATCTCTTTCTCCTGTCCTCTGTGTGATAGCATCTGACAGTAAGCACAATTTTGTAAAAATATCAGCTGCTCTGATTTGGATATAGCTCTCAACATACACTGAAGAGCAAATGAATTAGAGATACCTGTTTAGTAACGTGTAGCACCACCTTTCACCCTGATGACGTCGGCGATTCGTCTCGGCACGGACTCGACAAGACACCGTAAGCCTTGGGAAGCCATATGGATCCACGACCGCTGAACAAGCTCCCACAGTTCACGAAGATTTGATGGAGGGGTCAGAGCCTTGAACATCTCTCTCGATGGCATCCGAGAAGTGCTCAATGGGAGTGAGGTCAGGTGACATGGCTGGCCAAGGAAGCGAGGTCACGTCGTGGAGTGTTCATCCAACCATTCGGATACAATTAGGGAGCGATGGCAAGATGCATTGTCTTCTTGCAGGATGAGGTTCCTAATGGGATGTTGGAGACGCACAAACGGGAGTAAACGTTCCCGCGCCCATGCTAATCTTTTCACGCTGTTATGTGCGGTCAGCAGCGGTACCCTCGTGGAACGATGGCTTCTGTACCCCATAGCGAGAAGATGGTTCTGGATTTTGTGGCTGCTTACACGTATTTTTGCTCCAGCGTTAAATTGCCGAGTGATTTCTTGCACTGTGGCCCGTCTATCCGCTGTTGCAATGCGAGCTAGCCGACGATGACCCCACTCATCCACACGCTGTTGTCCACTGCTGTTGGCCCTTGCAAGGATGGATTAACCGGATTCGATGTACTCATGGTGTACCCGTTACACAGTGGCTCGTGAAAATCCCAGTGCCTGCACGACTTCCGAGATGAAGTGACCCATTTGTCGGGCCCCGACAATTTGCCCACTATCAAATGCGCTCAAATCCTTCGTCTTACCCATACTGCGTCCGACTCTTACTGATTCCCGTCGCATCACTCCTTATGTTTTCGGATCGGTGCATACGGCATGTCGTTTCCGTTTACAGGGCCGCCCACAGCGCCACATTTGCATAACGCCAGCTGTCTCTAATTCAATTGCTCTTCAGTGTAAATCGTCAACCACAATCAATTTTTTTAATAATTTCGTAAAATAAGGTGTTTACGAAAATGCTGAAAGGTGTTCTGATTGAACAGAGCTTTCAACATAAATCAACCACCAAGATGTGCTTTTACAGCCAAATTTTTAACACACCAGAACCATTAAAAATATTCGTAAGCCTCTATCGCTTCGTAAGTTTCATCAAACCTTAGCTTTTAGAACTGAACTTTTGATTAGATGTGTTGAGGTTTCTGTAGGTTGCGAAAGATTTCTGAATTTTCCTCTTCAAGAAGGCAATTGGTTCGAATGGCTGCTAGTAGGTTTCCTTCACAAGATTTCCCATTCAAATACAATATTTTTGACTCGTAACTATTCAGTGAGACGTCTATCAGGAAATCCATGATGAAGGAAAATTCACAGGACTGAGTTCTGGAGAATCATTATGCACCATGTACTTTTAGTTCACAGATGTACTCTGATGAAGTGGAACGTTTATATCTACAACGATGAGCCAAAATATTACGACCAACGCGGCTTTGTGGAAATCGTAAAAATGCAGGTGAACGCAACGTGTGTGAAGGTCATGAACAGTATAAATGACCCCTGATACCGAGCTCAGTTAATCAGTGCTATTCTTGTTCTTCAGATGTGGAAAGGTAACAAGACTTAAAGCTGACAAAGGTCGAATTGTAATGAACTTTGATTACAATTTGACAAAGGCCACATTGTAATGGCCTTTGATTACAATTTCACAAAGGCCAAATTGTAATGGCTTTTAATTACAATTTGACAAAGGCCAAATTGTAATGGCTTTTGATTACAATTTGACAAAGGCCAAATTGTAATCGAACCCTCTGAAAATGGGGCTGCGTGACAACAGACCACTCCGTGTTCTCATGCAAACAGTTCGCCGTCGAAAGCACCTACCATGGTCACACGACTATCAAAACTGGAGCTTGAACGATTCAAAGAAGGTCATCTAGTTCGATGAATTTCGTTTCCTGTCTTACCATTTTGACGGCCAAGTACATGTGCGTCGTTTATCTAGGGAAGTGTTGCAACTAGGATGCACTATGGGATGGAAACAAGCCGGTGGAGAACGTGTGATACTTTCGGCAATGTTTTTTTTGGGGGGGAAGGGGGGAAACCCTAGGTCCAGTCATTCATGTTCAGGAAGCTATGAGGTCTACCACTTACCTAAATATATTTGTAGACCAGGTACATCCTTTCGTAGCAACGGTATTCCCTTCCAGTTGTGGCTTCTTTCATCAGGATGATGTGCCATGTCTCACTGCCCGAACTGTTCTAGAATTATTCGCGGAAGATGAGGGAAATTTACAGGTATTCCCCAAGATATTAATCCAATCAAGAATATGTGGTTTGTTTTATAACAGCAAATCCGATCTGCGGCGGTTTAATCATGTAACTTACAAGGGTTAAAGGCTCTTCTGGTAACGTGTTGGTACAAGGTACCAAAAGACAACTTGAGTAACCTTGTAGCGTCAAAACCTCGCCAGGTAAGAGCTGTTTTGGTAGCACGCAGAGGACCAACATCATACAATCATTGTCATAAAAATCCGCGCACCTAGAAGGAGGCGTCGGATAGAAATGAGATTTTAGAAGTGAGATGGTACATACCAAGGACAGAAGTGATTTCAATATCACAGTTGCCGAACGATTTCCAGCAGACATACGGTACACCTTTCGGTCAGCGATAGTACAGCGTCGTGTTTCGGATTCATACGGTGATACGGTCCAGCATGGAGTCAAAGAGACGCCATATGTTATCCTGGAACATTCTTGCAAATGATGCTCTAAATCATCAACACTACGACATGGAGAAAGCTGGTGTCCCATTTAAGTCCCACGCGTGCTCGATGGGGGAGAGACCAGACGATCTGGTAGGCCACGGAATAGTGTCGAAGCATGCCGTAGACAGTCCTGGGAAACCTGAGCCGTGAGCGGACGGGCGTTATCTTTTTGGAAAATGGCTCCGGGCCGCCCCGCTAGTAAAGGCAGAACATAGGGCCGCAGCAGGATCTGCTGTACGTAGCGCTTGGCTGTCAACGTCCCACGGATCACTGCGAGGGACGTCCGGCTGTCATACGCAATGGCTCCGCCGACCATCACGCCTGCAATTCGGTACGTGTGCCGCTGTACAGTGAGGTTGGGATTATAGCGCTCACTTGATGTCCTTCACACTCTGACAAGGTGGTCGTCCGTTCCCATACAGAAGCGGGATTCGTCGCTGAACACTATACGTTGCCAGTTCATAGCATTCCACATTGCTTGCTGTTGACACTACAGCAATCGGCGCCGACGATGGTCAGGTGTTAATGGAAAAAAAACGTAAGGTCCATCGAAATTGCAGATTCACCATCTGTCAGGCGTCTGGAAATGGTTCTGGCGGAAACACGAAGCCCATGTACAGCCGCCACATGTCTCTGGATATCAGACGTCGTTGCTTCTGTGCGTGCCGCTCTGGTGTGACTGGGTGCCTTCCCGTGCCCATTGCTTCCAAAACGATTGCCCTGTACTGTGCGACCGGCCTAAATGGCGGCCGAGTCGGCGCACCGGCCACCTTAATTCTCACATCCCTACGTAACGGCCTCATTGAAATTCCGTCAGTTGCCCGTACGTACATCTACTGTGGCTCCTAGGCATGTCCATCGCTCAGGGATCTCACCGGACTCTTACCGTGCACTTCGGCGCGGAATTGGAGTCCCCTGCGCGGCGCCTTATAAGCCCCAAGGATTGCGATTGCAGCGCCGGTTTTGGACACGCGGGCATGTGGAATCGCACGAAACTTTAATCATTTGCATGTCTGCCCTCCCCGTATCTATTCGCCAAGTTTCGCGTTGATAACGAGGATTTTTCTTGGTGCGCGGATTTTTGTGACAATGAGTGCATTATGCAGGTGAAACATAATGTTTTCGCTTTTCGTCGTATCGGAAAAGAGTGCGTATCATTCAGATTGCTCAGGAGCCTGTGGCTCTGGACTCTGACCATTCGAACTAGATGGAACAGGGACCTTATACCAGATGATGCCCTAATGGCGTATTTTACCGACGGTACTTGCTCTGTCCCTTCCAAGGAACCAGTGACCCTAAATAACGGACGAGGGACTGCTTAGAGCTCCTCTGAATTACTCATCTTGCTCCTTCCCCCAAATAAAACTAGTGCTTTTTCCCGAACGCTGCCCCCAAATAAAACAAAGAAAGGAAAAAAGCATTGACGGAATGTATTTTTCAACTAAAAATGATGTTAATGCTATAGTAGCTATCTCTATCCAAAGGTAATCCGAAAACCTAAATGTTTTGTCCCAATATTTAAAACCTAGCCCAGTGATAAAATGGTGAGAAAGGCTGGCCCCTAGCCCAGTGATAAAATGGTGAAAATGGCTGGCCCCTGGGAGTAGATTCGAGTTCCTGATGCAGTATAAGTAGTGCGCCTACACCACGACTCTGGTACCCCCTGTTAATGAATAAGGGCGTCTTTCTACCTTGATTCCGTGTCACTTTTCTATCGGGTACTCGAGCCCAAATCTCCTAGCTTCCTATTTCTCAGGGTTGCTAAAGGCTTGGGGTCAGACACTCCCTTCCGAAAATCCTCTACATATCTGATCTGACTCTGGCATCAGCGATCTCGGATTCGACTCCCAACTATTGACGGGCTGCTGCTTATAGCACTAGGAGCCACTCATAATGGTTGTAGAACCACAAAACGAATTAAACACCCATATAAGAAATGGTTGTAGAACCACAAAACGAATTAAACACCCATGTAAGAAATGGTTATACAACAAAATAATAGATCAAAGTTTTTTACTAATAAATAATGGCCAACTACGCAATTATTAGGACTACATCATTCTTGATCTTAGCATCTCTATTATTTGTCCACTCACCGCACGTTTAACATCATCACCTGAAGAAAAATTGTGCAGAAGATAAAAGTAGATATAGGGCAACTAAAGAACCGTGCATGCACACAATTGCACTTAATCCAATATCTTTTTTTCATATACATAATCTAAATTCAGATACATATTCTAAAATAGGAGTCCAAACCTTTTCATTGTAGAACAATAAATTACACCGCCAGCTTACTCAAACTCTCACCATCGCAGAATTCAGTTGTTTAGATAAATAAATAATCACCTCAATCAACTTGGGAATAATAAGACGGACCCTTTATTCTATGACGAACTCAGCAACTTCCAAAGCGTATTCTCTCGCACAGAAAGCCGTCTCGGTTGATTGAATGAAGGGCAAAGCACCGGTCTTCATTATTACTTTCGAGATTGAACCACCAAGTCGCTCTCAGGTGCGGAAACACCTGCATTGGAATACCTCTTTGTTACGCCGTTGGCATTTATTTTTGTGGTCCGAAGTTGCAATATTATTATTCCCCAGGCGTACGTGAATGTACCTTCCTCTTATTGGATGCCCATGGGTCACGTGATAATTTTGATTGGCATCAACACGGAGGAGATCTATACACACCCTCTGTCGAAACAGAGCGAACTTCAATCAAAGACGATCACCGTTTCTGTCACTGTTTCGCAATTACGCCCCAAAGAGTAGATAGAATGCATTAATCTCAAACAGAATGGAAACTCCTGGTGCAGAACGTATACATTAATTACATTTATACGGAACGGGGAATTATTTAGGACGAAACTTTGATTTACTGCATGCGTTGTTACGCCAGAACAAATACTATGAATACAGAATCATTTGAATTACTCTATAATTAGTTTTATAAACAATTGTTTCCCCTTTAAACAAATCTACGAACTGGAGAGATCATAGAAAGCTGCGCGAAATGCTCCGGGAAAAATGCGCCCGTAGAAAAGGAAAGAACGTTAGATATTCTTGAAAAGATGGAAACTTACGTTTCAGCACATGTTTCTTTACTAAAAGACGCAAAGCGAAACTGCAACTTTTTTGGAACAAAAATGACCTACGTTTGCTTTAACTGCGACGTATTTTTGGACAAAAAAGGATCAAGTTTATTTCAACTAAATTTTTAGACAAAAATCTCACGTCTTTCACAGTATACAAATCTTAAGCGAAAGCATGAAATTCAAATTATATCGTGACTTTTTCGTACATTGTATTTTCTCTTTATTCATAATAAAAACTATGCAATCAGTAGACGAAACATTAGAGATAGGGGTGATGGGAAGTTGGCACGGGCATCCCACGAGCGTAGTGGAACCACCCCAAACTGAATGCGAGTGGTAAATAAGTTGGCTTTCCCAGAGTGTATCGCAATCGACGAAAATTGGTAAACATGGTGATCTGAGCGACTCTGATCATGGATGCATTGCCGACGAAAGACAGATTGGTCATTCTATCACCCATGTGGTAAGAACCCTAGGATTCCCAAGGGCAACTCTATCAAGAGAGTTCTGGAGGGCAACTGTATCAAGAGGGTTCCCGAAGGCAACTGTATCAAGAGGGTTCCTGAGGGCAACTGTATCAAGAGGATTCCCGAGGGCAACTGGATCAAGAGGGTTCCCTAGGGCAACTGGATCAAGAGGATTCCTGAGGGCAACTGTATCAAGAGGATTCCTGAGGGCAACTGTATCAAGAGGATTCCTGAGGGCAACTGTATCAAGAGGATTCCCAAAGGGCAACTGTATCAAGAGGGTTCCTGAGGGCAACTGTATCAAGAGGATTCCCGAGGGCAACTGGATCAAGAGGATTCCCGAGGGCAACTGTATCAAGAGGATTCCCGAGGGCAACTGTATCAAGAGGGTTCCCGAGGGCAACTCTATCAAGAGGGTTCCCAAGGACAACTGTATCAAGAGGGTTACTGAGGGCAACTGTATCAAGAGGGTTCCCGAGGACAACCACAAGTATACCACCGATTGATGTACCAGCCTCCAGAGAACAAGGGGTGGCCGACCAAATGCCACTGATGACCAGGATCGACGTTGACTATCCAGGCTTGACCGCTTGGCAACTGCGGCGCAAATGACATCCAGGTCAAATGTCGGAGGAATAAGGAGCATCAGCGAGCAAACAGTACGTCGCACTCTGCATACCTTGGGCTACTGGAGTCAATGCCCTACTCGTGTAACACTAGTGACTGCCAGCCTTCAGAAATATCGCTTCACCTGGTACCGGGAACATCAAAACTGAACCTCTGCAAAGCTATGCCGAGTCGTGTGGTCCAATGAATCCCGTTTTGAGCTGAAGACATAGTGCGGGTGTGACGTCAACATCATGCGGCCATGGCCCCGTCGTTCCGGGTTTTCTTTTTTTCCAGGAGTGGTGGCTCTGTGATGGTTCGGGGAGCCTTCTCATGAGACACATTAGTTTCCTTAGTCTGTCTGGAGAAGTTCTCAAAATATATGCCCGCTATAGGCATGTGCTGGCTGATCGCTTACACGCTTTGATATCATTCGCGCATCCTGCGGCCGATGGTCTGCTCCGAAAGGGCAATGCACCACCTCACCGGGCCATAACCATCGAGGCATGGCTCGAAGAACACTGGAATTATCCAGTACTCTCTCCTCCCCAAGGTCCCCGGATTCAAATCCTTTGGAAGACCTCTGGGGTTTCGTGGAGTGGAACATCAGATCTATGGTTCCTGGGGCGACGTCTCGGACAGAATTGTGGACAATGATGCAGCAAGCATGGCTGGCCTCCGGAAATCGTCTGGCATCTGGTGGCGTCGATGCCTTGGCGTTTATAGGATGTTATTCTCACTAAAGGGGACCAAGAAGCTATCAGGTAGGTATGTCTATTGTTTTGTCCATTCATTGTTACATGTCCTGTTTTAAGCTACACAGGTCTCCAGTTCAGCATCTTGTGAGAACCATTGAGCGTTGTCGACTAGGTACCACGATGAACAAGATTGATGACATGCAATTGGCACGGAGCCACATTGCGTTTTCAAGTGAGAAGAGAATGAAGGTAGATAAATGTGCTATTCGGGTGCTACTACGCCACGATTGGAAAGAAAGGTTTAAACCTGTGGCAGCAGCAACAAGACAAACCTCTGCTGTTAAGAGCGACGAATGAGTGAATACCGGCTATGATGTTATGCGCCAACACTACCTAGCGATCTTCAACAGGAAGCGGGCGTTGATGCATGTAGACAATGCCTCAAGTCACACTTCCTCCGCCGGAAACCACAACTCGTACCAGATGGTCACGTTGTGGATGAGAACCTATAATGCTCTAGCAGATCAGATCAGATGTAAAGGATTTCAGGAAGGGAGTGCCTGACAGCAGGTCTTACGCAACTCTTAGAAATAGGGAGCTAGGAGATTTGGGCTAGAGTGCACGATAGGAATGTGACACAAAAGCGAGGTAGAATTGGGGAAGAACACGCCCTTATTTATTACCGGGAGGTCATTACCCGGTGTCCGACGGCTTAAAGTGGCCATCCAACGCACGGCGGATATTTAGTGGTTCGAGCGTTCGTACCTGGCCGGGAACGAACCTGGGGTTCCTCCTTGGCAGTCACGAACGTTGACCACTAAGCCATCTGCGGCTCCAATGCTCTAGTAGCTCTGCGTTAACCCTTATAAGGCTAGAGAATGACTAGGATAGCATTACGAAACAGCCAATCATGTAATGATACCCATCTAACGTGAATGTCAACATGTTTGTCAAACCCCATATTTTATGTCATATCTTAAGAACAGAAGTAGCTGCAGAAGAAACAAAGACATTTTTGAAATCCCAATTAAATTTTGCATCTAATGATATCATCATCATCATCATTGTCAACCATTATCAATCCACTGCTGGACGAAGGTCTCCCCAAGTTTCCTCCACAACGGTCTGTCTTGTGCCAGTCTCCTCCATGTCACTCCCACATACTTTCGAATTTCATCCACCCATCTTCCATGTGGTCTTCTTCTGGGTCTTTTCCTGTCCCTTGGAATCCAATCTAAAATTTCGGCTGACCATCGATGGTCTGTCCTTCTGGCAGTATGTCCAGCCCATTGCCATTTCAGGGATTTGACTCTGATCATGATGTCTTCCACTCTTGTCATTTTTCGGATCCACGAGTTGCTCTTCTTATATTTCCTGGTTACACCAAGCATGCACCTCTCCATGGCTCATTGAGTTGTCTGCAGCCTTTGTATGTCTCTTTTAGTTAAGGTCCACATCTCTGCACCATACGTAAGCACTGGAATAATGCATTGATCAAACACTTTTATTTTAAGACATAATGGCATATTGCTATTGAAAATTATGCTGTTTCTTCCAAAAGCTCTCCAGTCAAGTTTTGTACGCCGATTAATTTCCTCATCAATGTGACCCTCACTTGATATCTGCTGTCCAAGATAAACGTACGTGTCTGTTATCTCCAGCTTTTCTCCATCAATCGATAAATCTTCATTTCTTGTAAAAGCATTGAACATCACTTTTGTCTTCTGAAATTCATTTTTAATCCCACTTCTCTACTCTTGTCAGCAAGTTCCTGGATCATACTCTGCACCTCTGGTGGGGTAGTTGCAAAAATGACTATGTCATCAGCAAAACGGAGGTGGGTTAGATAATCTCCATTAATCTTTATCCCTTTGTTTTCCCAGTTCAGTGATTGAAAGACATTTTCCAAAGTGGCATTAAAGAGCTTCGGAAGATATGGTGTCACCTTGTCTCACTCCTTTTCCAATTTTTATGTGTGTTGTATTTTCAAACAGCGGAATCTTTGCACTTGCATTTTCATAGATGTTATTAATAATATTAACGTATGCATCTTCAATACCGCAGGATTTCAGAGCCATTGTAACTGCTGATGGTTTCACCGAATCAAAGGCTTTTTCATAATCGATAAAAGCCATGCACAATGGAAGTTCAAATTCCCTCGCTCTTTCAATTAGTTCTCTCAGTACGTGGGCATGATGTATTGTGTTGTAGATACTTCTGAATCCAGCTTGTTCTCTCGGTTGAGCCATGTCCAGTGTCAGCTTCATGCGGTGTGAAAGAAATTTAGTGAAGATTTTGTAAATCACTGATAGGAGGCTGATAGGTCTGTAGTTCCTGAGATCCTCAATGTCACCTTTTTTTATGTAGCAAGATCATTGTAGCGTTGTTCCAATCCTCAGGAACCTTCCCTTCATTAAGGCATCGAGTGAAAATTTGGGCGAGTACTGTTTCGATTTCTCCACTTGCTTCTTGTATGATGTCTACAGTAATTCCATCTTCTCCTGGAGCTTTTCCCCGCTTCATGTTCTTGATTGCATGTGCAACTTCTGCTGAGAGGACTGGAAGAACTCTGGTAGTGGTACCTTTCGTGATCTCTGGAGATATATAAACGATGAAATGATATAATGATATATAAACGATGAAATGATATAATGATATATAAACGATGAAATGATATAATGATATATAAACGATGAAATGATATAATGATATATAAACGATGAAATAACTATGAGAATTAGTTCGCTAAAAAAAGAGTTAAACTTAAAAATTCTAGGTTTTTGCAAGTGATTCAGCACTTCGTTATGCCACTGCAATTTGCTATTAGTGCGAAGCTGAATTCAAGGAGTTCAGCAAGAGCTCCATTGGATGAATTCGATTGTTATCCGATATTAACCGATGTGGCAGCTTCAGTTGTCTCATTCCAGATGTCAGAAGAACAAGAACGCCAAAATTATTTTCAAATTTCATCCGTTAACCCACTTCATTCTAAATAATATTTCGCTCTATAAATAACTGTTTTTTTTTTTTATTATACATGACAGTCGTAGAGTCGAGCCCCAAATTATTCATGGGTGATGTTCTTGTTTGATGGGCTATGCTCTGCTCTGCTCTTTATCTGAAACCAATTTCCTTAAATTACATGTAGGAATGGCCAGCTGCTTATAATCTTTAGTTTCTCATGGGGATGGTTAAACTTCCCTCTATCCTAAAACTATCGTCAGATGATGTTTTTAATCACATTTCTGAGAAATGAGCATTTGATCTTGACGCTATATCACCACCTTGACAGCGCCGCTGCGATTACGCAGTGGTATAAGCGATGGCTTTTGATCATTCGTCCGAAAAGGTTCCAATCCCTGTGAAGCATGGATGTCATGTTTGTCTTACGGCAATGGCTCTCTTCCTTCCCTGGGACCAGTGACCCTAAATTAGGGATGGGCGACTGCTTACAGCCCATTGAATAGCTCACGGTGGTCGTTAAACCTACAAACAAAAAAAACAACCTCTTGGCACCCAGTTACGAAAACTTCCTTTTTTTCGGATAGCGGTTATTACGACCAAACGTTTTCATGCGCTTTTCAACATTTCCAACATTTTTGTCGGATTTGCTCAAAAGCAAAATGTCAATTTCCACAATATTTTATCTTTTACAAACTGAGAGTGTTCTTTTAACTTCGTCGAACGTTAACCATTACTAGTTTTTTTTTTTTTTTTTTGATTCGAGGTTTAACGACCACCATGAGCAACTCAATGGGCTATAAGCAGTCGCCCGTCCCTAATTTAGGGTCGCTGGTTCCGGGGAAGGGAGAGAGCCAGCGCCGTAAGACTAACACAACATCCATGCCTGACCGGGATTCGAACCCGGACCCCTTACGGACGAATGATCAGAGGCCAGCGCCTTAGACCACTGCGCCACCGGGGCGGCTAGTTTAATTTGCATACCATATGCTTACTTAGAAGCACCCCTTTCGTGACTAAGAACGTCGAGGCGTATATCTGTTTAAAATTACCTATTAACACGATTCTTGAAGTTTGAAATGGGAAACTCATTTTGTGCCCGATTGTACTGTATAGTCACGGCATAATTTTTCTTGTATTTCGGTGCTTTTCAGTAAAAGAACCTTTTCTCGGTTGATGGCGCAAACCTTGAATTTCCTTTATGGTATTTTTGATTGCACATTTTAATGCCATGCCTTAAATACCCGTTAGAGCTATAGGTAAGATAACTATGAAAAGACGTGCTTATTAGACAAACGAATTCCATGGCATTTCTCGTTAAAAAAACCGTACACTGAACAAACTTACTATCACGTCCTAATGGGTGTTCTGTCATATCTCTAAGTATAAAAGACAAAGAATGAATGAAACAATGATGCCTTACACTTTCTTTTATTTTTCCTTGCCAGATCTAAGCTCGTGCATAGGAAACTGAAAAGGCAAGCAGGTAACTTGTTGAATACTTGAAGAACAATTATGTCAAGGGAAATACACCAATACGGATAAAAACGTTAGTCACACTCTTGAATAAAAAAACCCAAACAAATAAAGTGATATACTCAGGCAGTGTATGTTGATTTAAAGGTACATCATTTATTTATTTCTCGACATAGTTGCGTAAGGACTGTAAACATTAATTTATTTTATTTATTTATTTATTTATTTATTTATTTATTTATTTATTTATTTATATTTATGCTGTTACATTATGATATAAATCAGACATATTTATGTACAATTAAAAAATAATAGCAGCAAAGGGAAACAGCGAAAAGGTCTCACAGAGACCTGACGTGCCCTGAATCTCCAAAACAGAACAAATGAGTCAAGCACTGGCCATAACAACACAGTAAGAGAAAGATGTATGTTAGACCCGGGTTTTTTGTTTAGTTATTAAGTAGGTATATTTTTAATTTTATTTAAATAATATTAGATTATTAATATCAATTAAATTCACAGGCAAACCATTCCAGTAGTGAGGACCAATGTAGCTAATACCTTGCCTTGACATCTGTGTCTTTGGTAAATAGGCCGCAGTAATGGCTTTTTCCTTGTTTTATAATTTTGAGTAATGAAATTTAAATCTATTACATCCGAAAACGAATTATTTTGTATCCTTTTAAACATCAGTTTACCAATGTTAAAATGAAATAGTTGTTTAATCGACAGAATTCCATACCTATCTGTGTCAACACGATTATGATGATAGTGAAATAATTGTAAGTTGTTAAGAGTAGAGGAAGAGATTTTTATATCCATAAATCTGATAAACTTATTCTGTAAAATTTGCAACCTGTTTATATATGTTTGGGCAGTCTGTTCCAAAGAGGCAGTGCCACAATTAATATGTGAATGAATCAATGAATAGTACAATATTTTAAGAGTTTTAACTGTCAAACATGATATAACCCTAGAGACAATACCAATATGTTTCGCAATTTTACTTTCAATATATGTTATATGATTGTTCCATTTTAGAGTAGAGTTTAGAATAATTCCCAGAAACTTGAATGTTTGCACACATTCAATAGCTTGATTATTAAAAGTTAAATGATGGTGGTGCATCAAAGATATTCTTTGTCTAGTGAAGATTAAATATTTAGTCATTGAGATTGTTAAATCATAATTTGTCAACCATTCGGAATAAATTTGAAATTGTGAATTAGCCTGCATAAAGAGATCATTAATATTTGTTCTTCGGAAAAGTAAAATTATGTCATCTGCATACAGCATTAGCTCATTACAAGACTGAACATGAAAAATATCATTTATGTATAAATTAAATAGTAGGAAACCAAGAATAGAGCCCTGTAGATTCATGATCCCCTACTATTAACTTATACATAAATGATATTTTCCATGTTCAGAAAATACCATTTATGTATAAGTTAAACATTTATCGGAACGTGGGATTAACTTTTCCATACTTGTACAGAAACAGCCTTCTCCAATTTGGTGCAAACAGTTAATGACCGCAGTTTTCACAGCCTTATCGGTTTGGAATCATTGTCCACTAAGGTCATGTTTCATTTTACCGAACAAATATTAGTCGTACGGGGATAGTTTGGGGCTGTACGGTGGATGTTGCCACACCTCACACTTGAATGACTGCAGCAATTCCTTTCTTTTCCGTGCGGTGTGACGTTGTCTGCAGCAGAATGACGCCTTCGCTCAACTTACCCCAGCATCTGTCCTTAATTGCCTTTCGGAAATGTCGTAGCGTTTGGATATAAAATTCAGCATTTATAGTCGTCCCTTTTGGCTGAAATTCTGTGTAAACAACACTTCACAGTCAAAGAAAACACTCGACCTGATCTTTCCCACGGACGGTTGGACTTTGCTCTTCTTCCTTGTTGGAGAGGTTACATGCTTCCATTCCATGGACAGTCATTTGGTTTTAGGGGGAATTGGTGAAACCACGTTTCCTCACCTTTAATGATTCGACGCAAAAACAAATTGTGACCCTCAGAAGAATACAGTTGCAGAAGAGCCAAAAATGACATGAAACGTTGGTTTCTGTGCTGCTCGGTGAGTAAACCCGTGGCACCCATCTCGCACACAATTTCTGAAATCCCAGCTGCTCTTGAATGATGGAATGCACAGTCTCGTACAAAATGTCTAATGTGCTGGCGATTTCCTTCATTTTGATGCGCCTATTACCCCCTATCGTGTCGTCAACATGCTCCGTAGTGCTGGATATTGCTGGTCTGCCTTCGCGGTATTCGTCCGTCAAATTTCTGCGACCCTTGGAAGTTGTTGGAACCGCTTTACAATGGCGGGCGAGACATTTCCCCAGCATACAGCACAGATTTTACGATGGATGTCAGTGCAATTTAGGCGCTTAACCCACAAAACTCGAATGGTTCCTCCCACTTCCAATTTAGAGTAAGAATCCAGTTGACGCGCCATTACAAACTGCCTCCTGCACACGAATTACTAAATCACTGAACTGAAACACCTCCCGTCGGCAGCACTAACTTACTGTCTACTTCGCTCCTAAGCACACAAGGTCTGACTGCAATCGCACTCCACATGGTGCTGAGTGTAACTTATTTTTCGACTCACCTACGTAGCAACCAACGCCTTTTCTTACACCAATAGCATAACTTCGAAGAAATCACAGTATGTTGATAAACAGCGACAAGTCCCAACATATATAGAGCTTAGTCGCACATGCCACCAAAAATGTTTCTTCCATAGAGCTGATGGAAACAAGTTGTCCCCGAGGAACTCAACAGAGCAGCACTCTAGTGGACCCTCAAGGAACTAAATTGACGTACCTTTATCCATAAAAGTCTGAATTTTTTTAAGACGTACAACTCTCTCCGCGATGCTGCTTATATAGATACTGGTATCTTATTACGTAACAGACGTGATGTCTGTCACGTCCGACTGCGAAGCATACACTGAAGAGCAATTGAATTAGAGATTCCTGTCTAGTAACATGTACCACCAACTTTCGCCCTTATGACGGCGGCGATTCGTCTCGGCATGGACTCGACAAGACACCGGAAGCGTTGGGAAGCCATACGGATCCACGACCACTGAACGAGCTCCCACAGTTCACAAAGATTTGATAGAGGGGGGTCAGAGCCTCGAACATCTCTCTTGATAGCATCCCAGATGTGCTCGATGGGATTGAGGTTAGGTGACCTAGCTGGCCAAGGAAGCGAGGTCACGTCGGTGGAGTGTTCATCCAACCATTCGGATACAATTCGGGAGCGATGGCACAGTGTATTGTCTTGTTGCAGGATGAGATCACCAGTGGGATGTTGAAGACGCACAACCGGGAGAAAATGGTCGTCCAGGATATCCCGGAAACGTTGACCTGTGAGAGATGATGTCGCACGTACCAGGGGTCCCATTTCAGTCCACATAAACAGTCACCAGACGAGAATGCCTCCCCCACTAGCTTGAAGAGTACCCTGCTGGCAAGAAGGATCCACCGCTTCATGTGGTTTGCACCGTACTCGTATCCTGCCATCCGCATGCACCAACGTGAATCTCGACTCATGAATCTAAGCAACATTTTTCCACATGTCTAGGGTCCAGTGGCGATGTTCCCGCACCCATTGTAATCTTTGCACCCTGATGATGTGCGGTCAGCAGCGGTACCCTCGTGGGACGATGGCTTCTGTACCCCATAGCGAGGAGATGGTTCTGGATGGTGTGGCTGCTTACACGTTATTGTGCACCAGCGTTAAATTGCCGAGTAATTTCTTACACTTTGTCCCGTCTATCAGCTGTTACAAAGCGAGGTAGCCGACGATGACCCCGCTCATCCACACGCTGTTGTATGGATTCTTTTACCGGATTCGATGTACTCACGGTGCACTCGTGACACAGTGGCTCGTGAAAATCCCAGAGCGTGCACGCCTTCGGAGAGAGAGGGACCCATTCGTTGGTCCCCGACAATTTGCCCAAGTTCAAATGCGCTTAGATCCTTCGTTTCACCCATACTGCGTCCGACTCTTACTGATTACCGTCTCATCACTCTTTATATTGTCGCATCGCTGCATACGTCATGTCGTTTCCGTTTACAGGGCCGCCCGCAGCGCCAAATTTGCATAACGCCAGCTGTCTCTAATTCAATTGCTCTTCAGTGTAAATACCTATCACTAGGTTATTCACTGTGATTCAGAGGTTAGCTCCAAAAAGAAATACAAACTTCCAGATATTTTTATTTATTGTTGTCGTATCAAACTTCTCCATTTACAGCGATCTTGAAATACAACTCGTGCTTCACTGATATCCATTACACGCCGTACACAAGATCTTTTATACTTCATACTCATAATCTTTTTCTCTCATATAGACACTCCTGAATTTGATCCACCCATGTCTTCCTTGGGCTTCCTCTACCTTTCCTTCTTGCCACTTGTGCTGAAAAGATTTTCTTAGTAAGCATTTAATCACTCATTCTTTCAACATGGCCAAACCATCGAAGCATATTGGTCTACACCATGCTAACAACATTTTGCTTCACATTACACAACTGCAATACATCTTCATTCCTCACACAATCAGATCGTGTATTGCCACAAACCCCACGTAAGTAACGCATTTCTCCAGCACACAAACGACTTCCATGTTTCTTCTGCAGTACCCAGGTTTCACTGCCATACATCAGAGGAGGAACAATTACAGTTTCATACACAGCCATGCGGGACACTCTAGAGAACCCATCATTCCTGTGAAAACCTCCCAGAGCAGCTATGACTTTTAAAGAAGAATTCACTGGCCTACTGATTTCACCATCCAACTTGTTCTCTCTGTCAAACATGCTTCCTAAATACACAAACTCACTCACCTGGTCAATCACAGTGCCATTTATACTTACATTACATTCAGTGCTGCCAGTTCCTCTCTCAAACACCATAACTTTGGTTTTTCCCTTATTTATACTCAGTTTGAATTTCATGCAAAATTCGTGCATCCGAGTCAACATACTCTGCAACTCACTTTTGCTCTCTGCCAACAGGACAGTGTCATCAGCATACAGCAATCTGCACACACGGATATCACCAAGACATAAGCCACTATTATCTATTTTGGCATCACGCATGCGTGCGTCCATAAATATGTTAAACAGCCACGGTGACATTACACAACCTTGTCTAACTCCTACACCAATGGAAAACCATTTTGATAAAACACCATTCCCTCGTACACAAGCTCTAATACCAGCTTACACGACTTTTACACTATTAAATAGATTCTCAGTAACACCATATTCATTCAATACCTTCCACAAAATTGTCCTATTCACTCGGTCGTAAGCTTTCTCCAAATCTAGGAAGGCAGTAAAAACTTTCTTCCCAACAGCCAGATACTTTTCAATCATCGTGCGTAATGCAAAAATCTGGTTAGTGCAGCCTTTTTCAGGCATAAAACCATTCTGAACATCCCACACTTCCAATGATGTACTTTTTCAATAACAAACTTACCAAACACTTTCCCTGGCACACTCAGTAGGCTAATACCACGATAGTTCTTGCATTCAGTTTGATCAACTTCTCCCTTATACAAGGGAACAATCATAGCATCCTTCCAATCCCTAGGGACCATTCCTAATTCCCAGCACAACTGGCAAATTTCAGTTAACCAGTCAATTATAGAGACACCACCATATTTCAACATCTCTGCAGTTAAGCCATCAACTCCCGGAGCCTTACCATTTTAAATTTATCAAAGCTATTCAAAGTCAGCGTAACCGTTAAGGGAAACAATAGTATCTGTCGGAAGAAAGAAGTTTTTCAATCGGGTTTTTAATCCCTCAGATATTGCTGCAAACGAATTCGTGAGCTTACGCCCTCTGGTTGCAGACTTGTGCTTTAAGAAAAACATGAATTTATATGAGAAACATTTCGCAGCGGAAACGCTCTCCAACACAGAAAGAATTTTTTAAATCGGACTCTTAGAAACAGAGATATCGACAAAAATAAGATGTGACTTTACGTACCCTGGTGGGAAAACCATGCATAATTTTAGGAAGAAAGTATTGTCAAAAGGTTTTTCCATATAAGCGGTATCGGCACAAGAAAAAAATTTAGTCGAGTTTTCAGGAGCCCAGATTTTGCTACAACTACATCAGAAGCAGAAATTAACGCTTATGCCCGCTGGTGGCCAAACCATTCTTTACCAAACATTAGAAATTATGTGAAAAATACTTTCCATCAGGTCTTGTATGCGATACAGGAAAAAATTTTAAAAAATCGGAGTTTTAGAAGCAGAAATAACGCAGAAAACGCAACTTACCTTTGCGCCCCCTAGCGGAAAGTATATGATTTACTTGAAAATTTTGAATTTATAGGAAAAACATTTCGCATCGGAAACACCATCCGAAACAGAAGGAATTTTTCAAATCGAACTCCTAGAAGTAGAGATATTTACAAAAATAATATATACGTCTACGCCCCCTGGCGTAGAAACCATGCACTATTTCAAGAATAAAATGTTCCTAAAAGGTTTATCGACATGAGTAGTATCGGTCATCATAGTACTTTTTTTTCAATCGAGATTTTAGAAGCTCATTTTTTCCTGCAAATACATAAAAAGCGGAAATTAAGAGTTACGCCACCTGGTGGCCAAATTATTTTTACAAAAATTAGAAATAATGTGCAAATAATTTTCCTTCCGGATCTGTATCCGGAGCGGAAAGAACTTTTCAAATCGGAGGTTTAGAAACAGAGATCCAGGGGGAAATCAATTTACTTTACGCCCCCACCCCCGCGGAAAGTCTATGAATTCCTTGAAAATTTCGAAATTATATGAAAAACCTGTCACACTGGAAACACTATCGAACAAAGAAGGAATTTTTCAAATCGGACTCCTAGAAGTAGAAATATTGAGAAAAATAAGATGTACATGTACGTCCCCTGGCGTAGAAACCCTGCGTTATTTTAAGAAGAAAATGTTTCTGAAAGGATTGTCGACATGAGTCGTATCGGTTTACAAACGACGTTTTTTTTAATCGTGAATTTAGAAGCTCATATTTTGCTGCAAATACATCAGAAGCGGAAATTAGGGTTTACACCCCCTGGTGGTCACAGTAATTTTTTACAAAAATTAGACATTATGTGCAAACGGTTTCCCATTAGGAGCTGTATCCGGTGCAGAAAGAAATTTTACAATCGGAGATGTAGATGCAGAGATATAGGGTGAAACGAAATTAACCTCTACGCCCCCTAGCGGAAAGTCTGTGAATTACTTGAAAATTTTGAAATTATGTGAAAACCATGTTACACTGGAAACACTATCCAACAAAGAAGAATTTTTTCAAATCGGAAACGTCGATAAACCTTTTCGAATATTTTTTTTAAGAAGAAAATATTTCGAAAAGGTTTATCGACGTGAATGGCATCGGCCCACGAAATAATTTTTTCAATCGATATTTTAGAAGCTCCGATTTTATGGCAAATACGTCGGAAGAAAAATTTAACACTTACGCCCCCTGGTGGCCAAAGTATTATTTACCAAATATTTGAAATTATATGCAAAACATTTTCCATCAGGAGGTGCTCCGCTGAAGAAATAAATTTTCAAATCTGAGTTTTAGAAGAAGAGTTATCGGGGAAAATGTAATTTACCTTTACGCCCCCTAGCGGAAAATCAATGCGTAATTTGAAAAAGTAACTATATCTAAAATACTCTTCGACATAAATGGAATCGAGGGATAAGAGAATTTTTTCAATTGGATGTTTAGAAGCAAATATGTGGAATAAAACATATTTTTGAATTCGACATCATCTGCATTTACGCCCTATAGCGGCGAAATTATGCATCGTAAAAAAAACGAGATAAAGGATCATCATTCGCATATTTCAAGCTTCCCATTCCAAAAAGAATTTTTCAAATCGAAGCAATAGTTGCAGAGATATCGTGGGTACAGACGGACGGGTGGACAAACCGGTAACATGAGCACGATCTTTTTTACAAAAGACGTGCAAAAAAAAAAAAAACCCCAAGAAAGATGGCTCCGAATTTTCGGGTGTAATAAGTACGTCTTTTGAATCCATTCTGAAGCAAATTAAATTTATCAAAGCTATTCAAAGTCAATGGAACCGGTATGGAAAACAATAGATCTGACGAAAGAAAGAAGATTTTCAATCGGGTTTTTAATCCCTCAGATATTGCTGTAAACGGAATCGTGATCTTACGAACTCTTAGAAACAGAGATATCGACAAAAATAAAATGTGACTTTACGTCCCCTTTTGGGAAAACCATGCATTATTTTAGGAAGAAAGTATTCTTAAAAGGTTTATCCATATCAGCGGTATCTGTCCAAGAAAAAAAAATTAGTCGAGTTTTCAGGAGCTCAGATTTTGCAACAAATACTTCAGAAGCAGAAATTAACACTTATGGCCCCTGGTGGCTAAACCATTCTTTACCAAACATTAGAAATTATGTGAAAAATATTTTCCATCATGTCTTGTATGCGATACAGGGAGATTTTTTCAAATCAGAGCTTTTAGGGCAGAAATAACGCAGAAAACGCAATTTACCTTTGTACCGCCTAGCGGAAAGTCTACGATTTTCGTGAAAATTTTGAATTTATATTGAAAACATTTCGCATCGGAAACACTATCCAACAAAGAAGGAATTTTTTAAATCGTACTCTTAGAAGTAGAGATATTGACAAAAATAAGATATGCATCTACGCCCCCTGGCGTAGAAATCATACATTTTTTCAAGAAGAAAATTTTCCTAAAAGGTTTGTCGACATGAGTAGTATTGGTCAACAAACAACTTTTTTTTCAGTCGAGATTTTAGAAGCTCATATTTTGCTCCAAATACAACAGAAGCGGAAATTAAGACTTACGCCACGTGGTGGCTAAACCATTTCTTACAAAAATTAGAATTTATGTGCAAACGATTTCCCATCAGGAACTGTATGCGGTGCAGAAAGAATTTTTCAAATCGGAGTATCAGAAGCAGAGATATAGGGGGAAACGCAAATTACCTTTACGGCCCCTAGCGGAAAGTCTATGAATTACTTAAAAATTTTGAAATTATATGAACCACATGTCACACTAGATACACTATCCAACAAAGAAGGAATTTTAAAAATCGGACTCTTAGAAGTAGAGATATTGACAAAAACAAGATATACATCTATGCCCCCTGGCTTAAAACCATGCACTATTTTTGGAAGAAATTGTTTCTAAAAGTTTTGTCGAAAGAGTGGTATCGGTCAGCAAACGATGTTTTTTTCAATCGAGAATTTACAAGCTCATATTTTGCTGCAAATACAACAGAAGCGGAAATCAAGATTTACGCCCCTGGTGGCCAAACTATTATTTTACAAAAATTAGAAATTATATGCAAACGATTTCCCATCACGAGCTGTATCCGGGGCAGAAAGAAATTTTCAAATCGGAGGTTTAGAAGCAGAGATATAGGGGGAAACGCAATTTACCGCTGCGCCCCTTAGCGGAAAGTCTATGAATTACTTGAAAATTTTGAAATTATATGAAAAACATGTCACACGGAAAACACTATTCAACAAAGAAGGAATTTTTCAAATCGAACTGCTAGAAGTAGATATATTGACAAAAATGAGATGTACATCTACGCCCTCTGGAGGAGAAACTGTGGAATATTTTAGGAAGAAAATATTCCGAAAAGGTTTATCGGTGTGAGTGGCATCAGTCCACGAAATAATTTTTTCAATCGATATCTTAGGAGCTCCGATTTTATGGCAAATACATCAGAAGCAAAAATTAACACTTGCGCCCCCTGGTGGCCAAAGTATTCTTTACAAAAACTTGAAATAATATGCAAAAGATTTTACATCAGGAGATGTATCCGCTGAAGAAAAAGTTACGCCCCCTAGCAGAAAATTTATGCGTTATTTGAAAAAGTAACATTATATAAAATACTCTTGGACATAAATGGAATCGAAAGATAAAACAAAATTTTCAATCGGATGTGTAAGAGCAAATATGTGGAATAAAATGTATTTTGAATTTGACATCATCTGCATTTACGCCCTCTACCGGCGAAATTGTACATCGTAAAAAAAAACGAAATAAAGGATCATCATTTGCATATTTCAAGCTTCCCAATGCAAAAAGAATTTTTCAAATCGGATTGATAGTTGCAGAGATATCGTGGGTACAGACGGATGGACGGACAAACCGATAACAGAAGCACGATCTTTTTTTTACAAAAGACATGCTAAAACAAACTTCCAATCAAAAGAAAAAAATACTCATTGCACAAGCAATGACCTCTTATCCGTATCTTACTGACTTGACTGCCTCGAATTACCAAAAACGTAATCTCTTGGGCAATGCTGCGTTAAGAAAAGATAAGAAGTCACGTTTTCCTAATAAGAACCGAGATCCAAAATGAAATGTTAAATTAGAGCATATACGTCACGTATGACAAGCAAGAAAAATTTCGCCTCCCAGAATGCTTTTTGACACAAAGAAATGCTAAAATGAATTTCGTTTGCGAAATATTTCTTTCCAGTCTCAGACCGCAAATGTTTATAACCATAGAAGTGCGTCAAGGTTTTTAGCTTTTTTCTTCCCATTTTATTGAATTACTTGCTTATGTCCAAAACAGAAAGAAAATCTAAAGACGTATAAGAAAAAGGAAGACATGAAAACATATGGAAATATGAAATACGCATTTTTCAGACAACAGCCTAGTTTCTGACGAAGATTACATGATTAATAATTATATATTTCACCGCTTCTCCATTCTCGTGGAACAAACAGACACAATGAAACCTTATCCGTGGAAAATTTATTCTTGATTTCCAGCAGAGATTTGCATATTTTACACTGGAGTCATTAACATTTCAGAAGCCAGGACACGGAACGTCTTTTGTTAATGTAACGTCAAGCAGTAAGACTAAAGGAAGGTTTGTTTTTAAATTAATGGATCCTTTGATTTATCGAATAAACTGCTTCACCAGCACTAAAGAATTTTCTTTTATGTTCGGCGAGGCAAAGAAGTGCGAGAAATAAGAAGAGGTGGAATGGGGAAGGTTTGGTTTTATTCAGGAAACAGTGATGAATGCTTACACCGAATGAGATTTCCATCTGCTTGAGGATCTGAGAAAGTTCAGCCCCGTATTCTAAATCACTAAATCGTCTGCTCTTTTTTCTCAATAAGCAAAAAAATAGCGTGTGTTTCTTTTTTATTCACTCTAATCTTTTTTTTTCTGCTCTTACGCCTTGCAGAGAAAGACTCATTTCTCTTTAATTTGTGATCTTACTTTATCTGATCCCTTTGCATGCAATAACTCTTGAATTTCTTCTTAAGCCTTAACTTGATTTCGAAAATATCCTTTTTTATTTACCAAAGTATGGCTTTCCTTTTAAGTTTATTTATTTAACTTTCAAAGCCCACCGGCAGTTTCTCCAGGATAGAAAAAACTGTGTCAAAAAAGACAGACCAAACTGTTTGCGTTTTATGGGCATTAGCAGATAGAGGAAGAAACAGTACGGGGGGTTTTGAAACCTCATAAAGATTCCCACTTTCGCCTTTTCTTTCTTTCTTCCGTTTGAATATCCCATTAGCAATGAAGACTAGACTAAGCCTCAGATATTAGTTTAGGGCTAATGGCCTAGGTCACACATGCACAAAAAACAAAGAAAATACTGTAATATGATGGAATTTCTCCACCCAATTTTTTTTAAAAGATATTGGCAATTAAGGGGAAATAATATTGACTTTCGTGAAATTCCTTAATAATTATCCCTGGCATCTCTTTTAAATCAACTTTTCTTCTTCTACTTTCTTCTTCCTATCGTCTCTCTCACACTTTTTCTATTTGACGACCTTCCTTAGTACACTTTTTCTGTTTAACGAGCTTCCTTCTACCATATGAGGACTCACACATTCGAAATGTAAAGGCATTATACCCAGAAAAATATACCCGCAACTCAAGTTGGTAAACGCAATGTAAATTCAGATTCTACAACCATTAACTAAGATAGAAAACAAGAAAGATGCCAGCGCATTTTCGGTTGTAATGAGCAGACCTTTTGAATCCTTTCCGGCATAAAAATATATTTCTGTACTGATATTTAGAAAATCTAACAATTCAGCGATAAAGGAAGTATAATTTCATCACCTATGAAGAACTGTGCATAACTCTGAATACTTAATGAAAGGAGAGTTATTCATAGCAAATGGAGTCGGTTAAAAAATTCAACCGGGTTTCTGCAATCGATAAAATATCCGGAAATAGAAAGAGATAATGCATGCACACTAGCTACTGAAAAGCATTTTACGAAAATTGACAATTTATGCACCAAAAGTTTCTCACAGCTCATGGAAGATATCAGAGACAAAGGCGTTTTAAAATCGAACAGTTAGAAGAAGATATATATATATATATATATATATATATCATCATCATCATCATCATTGTCAACCATTATCAATCCACTGCTGGACGAAGGTCTCCCCAAGTTTCCTCCACAACGGTCTGTCTTGTGCCAGTCTCCTCCATGTCACCCCTGCATACCTTCGAATTTCATCCACCCATCTCCCATGTGGTCTTCTTCTGGGTCTTTTCCTGTCCCTTGGAATCCAATCTAAAATTTCGGCTGTCCATCGATGATCTGTCCTTCTGGCAGTATGTCCAGCCCATTGCCATTTCAGGGATTTAACTCTGATCATGATGTCTTCCACTCTTGTCATTTTTCGGATCCATGAGTTCCTCTTCTTATCTCTCCTGGTTACACCAAGCATGCACCTCTCCATGCTTCTTTGAGTTGTCTGCAGCCTTTGTATGTCTCTTTTAGTTAAGGTCCACGTCTCCGCACCATACGTAAGCACTGGAAGGATGCATTGATCAAACACTTTTCTTTTAAGACATAATGGCATATTGCTCTTGAAAATTATGCTGTTTCTTCCAAAAGCTCTCCAGGCAAGTTTTGTACGCCGATTAATTTCTTCATCAATGTGACCCTCACTTGATATCTGCTGTCCAAGATAAACGTACGTGTCTGTTATCTCCAGCTTTTCTCCATCAATCGATAAATCTTCATTTCTTGTAAAAGCATTGAACATCACTTTTGTCTTCTGAAAGTTCATTTTTAATCCCACTTCTTTACTCTTGTCAGCAAGTTCCTGGATCATACTCTGCAGCTCTGATGGGGTAGTTGTAAAAATGACTACGTCATCAGCAAAACGAAGGTGGGTTAGATAATCTCCATTAATCTTTATCCCCTTGTTTTCCCAGCTCAGTGACTGAAAAACACCCTCCAATGTGGCATTAAAGAGCTTCGGAGATATGGTGTCACCTTGTCTCACTCCCTTTCCAATTTTTATGTGTGTTGTATTTTCAAACAGCCTAATCTTTGCACTTGCATTTTCATAGATGTTATTAATAATATTAATGTATGCATCTTCAATACCGCAGGTTTTCAGAGCCATTGTAACTGCTGATGGTTTCACTGAATCAAAGGCTTTTTCATAATCGATAAAAGCCATGCACAATGGAAGTTCATATTCCCTCGCTCTTTCAATTAGTTCTCTCAGCACGTGGATATGATCTATTGTGCTGTAGCCACTCCTGAATCCAGCTTGTTCTCTCGGTTGAGCCATGTCCAGTGTTACCTTCAAGCGGTGTGAAAGAACTTTAGTGAAGATTTTATAAACTACTGATAGGAGGCTGATAGGTCTGTAGTTTCCGAGATCCTCAATGTCACCTTTCTTATGTAGCAGGATCATTGTAGCGGTGTTCCAATCCTCAGGAATCTTTCCTTCATTAAGGCATCGAGTGAAAATTTGGGCGAGTACTGTTTCGATTTCTCCACTTGCTTCTTGTATGATGTCTACAGTAATTCCATCTTCTCCTGTAGCTTTTCCTCGCTTCATGTTCTTGATTGCATGTGCAACTTCTGCTGGAAGGACTGGAGGAACTCTGGTACTGGTATCTTTCATGATGTCTGGAGTGCATATATCATCCCTTTCATATAATTTGGAGTAGAAATCTTTCACTCTTGTCAAAATTTCGCCTCTATTTCTTGTTACAGAACCATCTTCTTTTCTCAGTGCCATAATCTGTTTTCTTCCCTTACTGAGATGTCCCTTTGCTATCTTTAGGCTTTGGTTGTTTTCAATTGCTTTCCTCACTAGTTCACAGTTGAATTTCCTTACGTCTTCAGTGATACTTTTTCTTACTGTCTTGCATAGCTCTATATATTCCACTTTGGAAGTCACATCTTCTTTAGTTGTCCTCATCTCTCTTCTTTTTTGCATCAACATTTTGGTTTTTCCTGATAATTTGTTCACATGCAACTTGTTCTTAGACCCAGCTAATTTTGTTGCTGTTTTCCATAAGAGCTTTGGTTACTTTTCTGTTAACTTCAGAGATGTCCACTTCCTCCGATGTTAGGCCTTCTAAAGCAGAGAAATTGTTCTTCAGTTCTAACTTGAAGGTATTATGGTGTTTTTTAAGGTTGGTTATGTCAATAGATTTTGTTTGTCCTATGAGTTTGCCACGTTCAAGTTTAGTGTTGAGGTGCATCTTACATCTCACCAATCTATGGTCACTACCTGTGTTGAACTTGTTTAGCACACTGCAGTCTTCTATGACGAATTTTTTGTTACACATAATAAAATCAATTTCACTTGTCGTCCCATTTGGATGTCTCCATGTCCATTTCCCGTGTGGCTTTTTCTTGAAGAAGGAGTTCAAGATGAAAAACCCTTCTGCCTCTGCAAACTCAACGAGAGTATTTCCACGCTGGTTTCTGTTGCCATGACCGAATTTACCTACTGAAGTTTCATTCTGTTGCCGTTGCCCTATTTTTGCATTGAAATCTCCCATAATTATCTTCAAATGCTGCTTACCTTTATTATTTAGATGACAAATTTCCTCATAAAATTCTTCAATTTCTTCTTCAGGATGACTTGTGGTGGGTGCATAAGTTTGAATAATCTGAGCCTGGTATCTTTTCGAGAGTTGGATAACAAGTCGTGCAGCTCTGTCAGAGGAACTTTCAACTTCTACAACTTTGTCCTTCAGTTTCTTGTTTATTATAAATCCAACACCACTAGTTCTGCCAGTATCTGTCCCACGATAGTAGAAGAGATGTCCACTTTTCAGTTCGATGAGATCTTCTCCTTTTCTCCTTACCTCACTAATATATATATATATATATTTTATTATTTTTTTATTTTTTTATCTTTTCTCCTTTTACTCACACAGGTAGATACATAACCTTTTCTATGTTGTACTTGGTGTGAGTCAAAATTATATATGTATTTTTTTGCTTAGGTATCTTCTTAATAGATTATATATATATATATATATATATATATATATATATATATATATATATATATATATATATATATATATATATATATATATATACAGTATATATAAAGTAACCTTCTGAAAATTAAAACACAAAAGAATAAGAAATAATGAAAAATAAAAACATTTAAACAGACTAGAAACATGAATGCGCATAAGCAGCAAACACGTGAAATGTTAAGTTATAATAAATAATGAAATTCAAACCAAAAACTACATGAATGACAAAACACAATACCCAAGCACAACGAACACAAACCATAAGTACTAAAAACCCGAATTCATCCCCAATGCACAAACTCTGGACCAAAAACCTAACGGTAAAAAACAAGAATTCAAAAACGTTTTTTTCAAGAGGAACGTACCCAAGATACAAAGTGCAGAATGTCAACCTCATATACAAACAAAACATGCATATCTCGTCAGGATCACATCCGCACTGATAAGCAGTTTTCGAAGTCACGGCAAAAGTTGCCGTAAACCACAAACCTACCGTGGTGTGTTCTCTAAGTCTCGAAAGAGCGTAGTAAGACAAGACAAGCAAGGAGAGAGTCGACCTGTGGAATACAAGAATCGGAGAAAAAAAATTAAACGCAAACGTTTAACGAATACCGTCATATATATATATATATATATATATATATAAAAGGTCTAACATCAGAAGAAGTGGACATCTCTAAAGTTAGCAGCAAAGTAACCAAAGCTCTTATGCAAACAGCAACAAAATTAGCTGGGTCTAAGAACAAGTTGCATGTGAACAAATTATCAGGAAGAACCAAAATGTTGATGCAAAAAAGAAGAGAGATGAGAACAACTAAAGAAAATGTGACTTCCAAAGTGGAATATATAGAGCTATGCAAGACAGTGCGAAAAGTTATCACTGAAGACGTAAGGAAATTCAACTGTGAACTAGTGAGGAAAGCAATTGAAAGCAGCCAAAGCCTAAAGACAGCAAAGGGACATCTCAGCAAGGGAAGAAAACACATTATGGCACTGAGAAAAGAAGATGGTTCTTTAACAAGAAACAGAGGTGACATTTTGACAAGAGTGAAAGATTTCTACTCCAAATTATATGAAAGGGATGATACATGTACTCCAGACATCATGAAAGGTACCAGTACCAGAGTTATTTCTGTTCTCCCAGCAGAAGTTGCACATGCAATCAAGAACATGAAGCGGGGAAAATCTCCAGGAAAAGATGGAATTACTGTAGACATCATACAAGAATCAAATGGAGAAATTGAAACAGTAATTTCCCAAATTTTCACTCGATGCCTTAATGAAAGGAAGATTCCTGAGGATTTGAACAACGCTACAATGATCCTGCTACATAGAAAAGGTTACATTGAGAATCTCAGGAACTACAGACCTATCAGACTCCTATCAGTGGTTTATAAAATCTTGACTAAAGTTCTTTCACACCGCTTGAAGGTAATACTAGGTATGGCTCAACCGGGAGAACAAGCTGGATTCAGGAGTGGCTACAGCACTATAGATCATATCCACGTACTGAGAGAACTAATTGGAAGAGCGAGGGAATATGTACTTCCATTGTACGTGGCTTTTATCGATTATGAAAAAGCCTTTGATTCAGTGAAACCGTCAGCAGTTATAATGGCTTTGAAATCCTGCGATATTGAAGATGCATACATTAATATTATTAAGAACATGAATGAAAGTTCAAGTGCAATTATTCGGCTGTTTGAAAATACAACACACATAAGAATTGGAAAGGGAGTGAGACAAGGTGACACCATATCTCCCAAGCTCTTTAAAGCTTCATTGGAAAATGTCTTTCAATCTCTGAACTGGGAAAACAAATAGAAAAAGATTAATGGAGATTATCTAACTCAACTTCGTTTTGCAGATGACTTAGTCATATTTGCAACTACCCCATCAGAGCTGCAGAGTATGATCCAGGAACTTGCTGACAAGAGTAAAGAAGTGGGATTAAAAATGAACTTTCAGAAGGCAAAAGTGATGTACAATGCTTTTACAAGAAATAAAGATTTATCGATTGATGGAGAGAAGCTGGAGATAACAGATGCGTACGTTTATCTTGGACAGCAGATATCAAGTGAGGGTCACATTGATGAAGAAATTAATCGGCGTATAAGACTTGCTTGGAGAGCTTTTGGAAGAAACAGCATAATTTTCAAGAGCAATATGCCATTATGTCTAAAAAGAAAAGTGTTTGATTAATGCATCCTTCCAGTGCTTACGTATGGTGCAGAGACGTGGAACTTAACTAAAAGAGACACACAAAGGCTGCAGACAACTCAAAGCATGGAGAGGTGCATGCTTGGTGCAATGAGGAGAGATAAGAAGAGGAACTCTTGGATCAGAAAAATGACAAGACTGGAGGACATCATGATCAGAGTAAAATCCCTGAAATGGCAATGGGCTGGACATACTGATAGAAGAAAAGACCATCGATGGGCATTCGACATCTTAGATTGGATTCCAAGGGAGAGGAAAAGACACAGAAGAAGACCACATGGGAGATGGGTGGATGAAATTCGAAAGTATGCAGAAGTAACATGGAGGAGACTGTCACAAGACAGACCGTTGTGGTAGTGGCTTTGAGAGACATTCGTCCAGCAGTGGATTGATAATGGTTGACAATGATGATGATTCTAATATATGTAATATACACTCACGGACAATGAAATTTACGCACCAAGAAGGAAGCATCGGATGGAACTGAAATTTGATGCACGTAATGATACAGATGTATGATACATATGATGGCAAAAACAGTGCTGCAGGACAATTACACAGGGATCTGTAGCACGCAGTCCGGTCATCTTCAATAGCGCGTCGTACCACTTCGTGCGGCGATAAAAGCTGCAATACGGTCCGGTATGGAGGCGAACAGACGCCTGATGTTGTCCTGCGGCAGAATGGCCCAAACGTGTAGGACAGTGTGCTCCAAATTCCGGATAGTGCCGCAGGGTAGCAGCCGGCGTTTCAATTCGTCCAACACATGCTCGATAGGGGACATTTCCGGGGAGCGGGCAGTCCATGGAAGTGTCTGAACATGACGTAGGCAGTCCTGGGAGACCACACTGATAAAAACGTTTTGTTCATTCAACAAAATAGTTTGTCGATATACAGTCAACAAAAAATTTTGTTGAATTTGCAAAATTATTTTGTTGAAAATTATTATTGATTTAACAAAATGTATTGTTTTCACGACAAAACGTTTTGTTCATTTACCAAAATGGTTAGGTCGATTTTTGGGAATTTGTTTGATCCAACAAAACTGTTATCATGACAAAAAGGTTTGTTGCTGCAACAAAACGTTTTGTCATAATAACAATATCTTTTCTTGGATCAAACAAATTTCCAAAAATCTACCTAATCATTTTGTTAAATGTACAAAACGTTTTGTCGTGATAACATAAACTTTTGTTAAATCAACAATAATTTTCAACAAAATATTTTTTTCAAATTCAACAATAAATTTTGTTGACTGTATATCGACAAAAGTTTTTGTTGATTCAGCAAATTTTTTGTTGAATTAACAAACCGTTTTTCTCAGTGCAGAGCAGTGTGCGGGCGGGCGTTATCCTGCTGGTATAGAGCACCTGGAATCCCGGCCAGGAATGGGATCACATGGGTCCGTAGGATCTCATCCACATACCACTTGCCCGTCAATGATCGACGTACCACTACTAGAGCTGATCGGCTATAGTAGGCTAATGGCTCCCCAAACCATAATGCAAGCAGTGGGGGAAGTGTATTTCTCGATTGCGAAGTTGGGATTGTGCCGTTGACCCTGGGACATCCACACCCGAACACGATTATCATCTGTTCTCAAAATGAAGCGGCACTCATCGCTAAACACCACACGTAGCCAGTCTGAGGCGTTCCACGTCAATCTGGCCGGACACCACTGCACACTGAGCCGGCGATGTTCCGGTGTTAATGGCAGCACACGTAAGGGATGCTGGGATCGCAGATTCGCTTCCGTGAGGCGTCGGGCAATGGTTCGTGAGCACACAGGAGCCGCTACATCTGCCTGTATAATGGACCGGGTTCCCGTGGGATCCGTTCGTGCCTGGCACACGATCCGTCGATCCTCTCTACTGGCGGTCCTCCTGGTCCGACCGGAGCAGCTCCGCCGTAAGGCAGTGCCGTCACGTGTCCGCTGTCCCCAACACAGTCGAACGGTATAGTCAGAACTATATACGTGGCGGGTTATACGGCGAGCTGACAACCCTGCTGTTTCCAGTCCAATGATCCTGCCTATTTCAATTCCCGTACGCTGCGTAAATCGACGTCTCTGGCGTCTACCCGACTTTCTTGTTACCCTGTACTCTTGCCTGCGTCGACCGGTGCTTTTAACTTTCATGGGGCATCGACTGTACGCCAGTTTATAAAGCTGCTGGTTCGTGCTAGCAGCGCCACCACAGGGTGTGCGGTCATGAGCACTAGCACGAAATTGAATCATTTGCATAGGAGCACGCACGCTAGCTATACTGGTGTGCAAAAATTAAGGACGAAGATCAGAAATTAGCATAACAACGGAACGAGCAGGCAGAACGGGCCGAAAGACCACTCAGTAGATAGACTAGGGTCCGGTACGGTAGGGCATGCGCTTATATGCAGCATGATGCAGGGGAGGAGTGTCGGAGGGGTATAAAGCACACGGGTGGTATACGCTCCGCAATTCGGTGAAAGCTTTTGCATGGTGTACATCGGTTTAAACGACGTCGAGTTGCCGCCACCGTCTTATATGTCCAATAGGCAATCCAGAAGATGACATCTGCATAACTTTACCCGAGGTCGCGCCATTGGGAAGTTGTAAGAAGGTCGAAGTGTGACTAGTGTGGCCGAGGAGCTCGGGATCGTTCACAGCATCGTTTCACGAGCTTGGAGAGCATTTCAAACCGCAGAAACAGCTGTCCGAGAGTTTACCAGTGGTCGTCCATGAGCAACCATGGCGGCGGACGAGTGGTATATTGTCCTACAGGTGAGAAGAGACAGACAGCAGACAGAGATAGAAATCGCAAGGCACATGCAACAGACAACTGGACGCTCGTTATCGCGTTTTACCGTGGCCAGGAGGCTGCACAAAAGTGGCCTATTTGCACGACGACCAGTACAGTATGTTCCATTAAAGCCTGCTCATCGGAGACGGCGGTTTCTGTGGTACCAGGAAATCAAGAACTGGACACATCAGCAATGGGGTCGAGTTCTTTTTTACGGATGAGAGCCGATTTAGTCTGACGAGCAATTATGGACGTATACACATCTGTAAGGAGCAGAGAACACGCAATCACATTTCCAACATCATCGAAAGGGACTGGTTTGGAGGTGGCGGAGTTATCATTTCGGGCGGTATCATGCTTGGCAGCCGTACTGACCTCCACATCTTCCAAGGAGGTTCAGTCACTGGTGTCTGCTATTGTACCGAGATTCTCCTGTCTCACGTGCGTCGGTTTAGAGGTGCTGTGGGTCCTGAGTTCTATTCATGGACGATAACGCTGCACCTAATCATACAGTAGTTGTTGCAGAGCTGTTGGAGAGTGAAGATATTCAACGCATGGATTGGCCCCCAAGGTCGCCGGACCTAAATCCAATCGAACACGTGTGGGACCTTCTCGCAAGACGCTTGGCAGCACGTCACCAGACGCCAGCAACGATTCCGCAGCTGCGATTGGCGCTTCAAGAGGAATGGGCCGCGATGACTCAATAGCTCCTTGAAAACCTTGTCCTCAGCATGGACAGATGTTGTAAACCCTGCAACGCAGTCAGGGGTGATCATATCCGCTACTAAAGACTGAAGTTTTCTTGGCAGCCGCTTGTCACATAGACGTTTCTGTGTTCTGTCCAGCTGTGCTAGAAGCTACCTTTTCAATAAAGTGCCTTTTTTCCTTTGGATTCCTTGGTTGGGCGGTTTTGCTCACTTTTCCCATATTCTTATATCTTGGGTATCTTATGGTATGATTCGAGTCGATGTGGAGCACTTCTGCTCGACGTTACATTCGAAAAACCGTCTCGTCCTTAATTTTTGCACGTCAGTTTAATATACGTATATACTGTATAGCAGAGTAGAAATAATAAAATACTATTATGCTTCTCGCATCAGTGCAAAGTCGAACTAAGCCAAGAACAGCCGCCCCGGTGGCGCAGTGGTTTAAGGCGCTGGCTTATGTCCATTCGCCCGAGATGGGTCCAGGTTCGATGTTATGTTGTTGTTTTTTTTCGTTGGAGGTTTAACGACCACCGTGAGCAACTCAATAGGCTATAAGCAGTCGCCCGTCCCTAATTTATGGCCACTGGTTCCAGGGAAAGGAGAGAGCCAGCGCCGTAAGACAAACACAACATCCATTCCTCACCGGGATTCGAACCCGGATCCCTCTCGGACGAATGATCAAAGGCCATCCATTAGACCAGTGCGTCGCCGGGGCGGCGCATGTTGTGTTTGTCTTACGGCACTGGCTCTCTCCCTTCCCTAGAACTAGTGTATTTAAATTAGGGACGGGTGACTGCTTATAGCCCATTGAGTTGCTCACGGTGATCGTTAAACCTCCAACCAGAAAGAAAAAATAAGCCAAGAACGTAAGCAGAGAGTTCTTGTCACCTGGCACTGAAGTTTTAGCCAATGAATTTTAATCCCGTTTGGTAAGCAATAACCGTAACCTTCAAATACCAGCACATCGTGGTCGGTGCAAATCACACATGAGCTTTATTGTTGATTACTGTTTTCTGATTGTACTTCGCTTCGGTGCCTAATTCCTTTGCAATATTTTTTTATATTAGCTGGTATGTATAAAAGTGAACCCACCAAATCTCGTTTTGTGCAAAAACGTGTCGCAGGTGACATGCTTATGATATTTTGCAGTGGAGCATTTGATAATTGCCATAATATTTTGAATTATAACGGAGTTCCTTGTAAAATGCCTAAAATTAATTAAAACTCCCAACAGGCTTTTGCCGTTTTTATTGCAGCTAATAATCCTGTTTTTCATGGTAAAACAACTTCACAGAACGCAGTGTTAATTGAGAATGCTGAAGTGCACAAAGATAAGGCTGAACATTCAGGCGAGTTTCGCAATGAACTTTCTGCATGTGCTATCAGAAATTATATTACTCAAAAAGCACTAAATGAGCTGATAAAAATATTGAAATCCATGAAACCTGATCTTCCTGATGATTCTCGGACCCTATTAAATACTAATGTAATTGATTGCACGTTGCCCATGAAAGAAATTGCGGGAGATTGGCGGGAATATTGCTACATTGGGTTGAGGCAAAGCATTTTAGAGCAGCTCAATTTTTTTAAATTGTGCAATGTGAATAATCGCACATTGGCATTTTTTGTAAATGTTGATGGCTCCTCATTATTCAAAAGTTATTCCTTACAACTTTGGCCGATATTAGGGAAAATCGATGCTACAAACAGCTCGGAAATGTTTGAGCCTTTTTTTAAAGGGTAGGTATAAAAAGAGTGGAATCCAATCTGTACTCATTGCATTCAATGAAAGGGTACTTTGATAAAAAAACAAAAAAAAACGTTCTTTGTAATGCAAATATACATACAAGAAAAGAAATCAAAATTACAGTACATATTTTGAAGATGGCAATCCGATTTGTGCCGTAAATGTGACAAAGATGGTAAGTCAGATAATATCCGAAAACTTGAAAAATTTCATCGTCCTGGAGCGGGACTCGAATCCGCGTCTCCCAGATACCGCCCGGGTATGCTAACCACTAGTACATGTTTACTTTCTAATGTAATAAATAAAAAAAACACAATTAAAAAACACTTGAAAACGGAACACTGCTCACATTTTTACGTAATATTTCTTGATTAGATTCACTGTTCTATGACATTCTACCAGTGGTTCTGACCTAATATAGTTCTGACATATATTGGGTTAGGTCATTGAAACGATATTGCAAAAGGTTATCCTCCCAATTATTCAGATGATACTGACTAAGTATCGGTTGTATTAAATCCGACAAACAGAAAATATTGGTTATATGACAGTTATACATGTATCTATAGATATAACTGTCATGTAACCGATATCGGCTAAATGTCGGGAGCCGATATAACCGATATCGGACTGACATTAATTGCTACTTGGGTTGGTACTTCGTTATTCTGAAAAGACTTTACTGCTCCAGTATTCTGAGAATTTTTGCACCTCAGTTGTCTGTGTAGGGTTTAATATTTGAATGTTCTGAAAAGCTTTTATACTGAGAAGGTGCAACATCTGAGTATTCTGCAAAGAATGTAGATCTACAATATTCTGAGAAACTTCAGTATTCAAGGAAGCATCAAATATTTCAGTTTCCTAAAAAAACGTTCAAGACTTCAATATTCTAAGAAATGCGGTATCTCAGTATTATGTAAGTAATTGAATTCTTCAGTATTTTGAAAATCCTTTATCGCTTCAATATTATAAGAAACATCAGTTTTTCAGTATGTTTCTTACACTTGATACTTCGTTATTCTGAAAAGCATTTAGCATTTCTAATGATCGTTTACAATGTAGTGAAAGTCCCTCTATCCCTATTATTTACCGTTTTAATTTTACAGAGCAGGAAAAAACGGCTCTTATATTTAATTGTACACGGTAGTAAAAGTCGCAATAATTTAGTTTTAATTGTACGCTGCACTCAAAAAGTTTCTACTACTTGCAGTTTTAACTGTACAGGGCAGTGAAAGTCTATTATTTACCTTTTAAATTCAGTGATGTAAAAGGGGCTTAGCGCGCCTTAGCAGCGCTAAGGCACTATTTTTAGGCTTAGCGCCTCTAAGTCACTTTTCGTGGTTACATGGCAGAAGAATCTGAAAGCAGAAACTATTTTAAATGATCATGTATGCAAAAATAGGGAAAACTGTGTGCTGTATGCAAATATACTCGTGTCTTAACCGAATGTTCATACTACAGTAATGGCCTTCCTGGTGGTACAGTGGTCTGAAGTGTACGTTTCTGACCATTCAAACTGTGGCCGAAATGGCCTCTGATACCATCATAGCACATCTACCTCCGAGCTAAGACTAGTCCTGAGCCCATATCATTCTCCCTAGATAAGACTGATTCCAACCCCGAAGGAGTCATGGGATGGTGTGCATAGCCAAAGGTGCTGGATCTGTCTCTTCTCTGGAACAAGTGACCGGAAATTAGGGACGGGTGACTGCTTATAGCCATGCGAGTTGCCCATGGTAATTGTCACAAATCATGAGATTCTATCACAAAGAGAATGTGAACTCCTTTATCTAGATGGCAGTCAAAATAAATTTGAAGGAGAAAGTTAAGATTGCAGTGTCTAGAGAGAAAACGGTACTGATGGACATTTATATTAAACAACCCGCCACTGGTATCGGCTGTAATAAAAGTAATCGCCAGAGCTCACTCTCTGCTTCCTTATGCGCAACACAAAATTCTTCCACATGTCTTAGTAAAGACGGCGCCTTATTCATATTGAATTTTAGTTCACAAATGTTCCCAATGCATATTCAAAATCGTATAGAACGACACAGAGCCTTATTTAAATAAAAAAAAATGTAATCTTAGCATATCCCTCACGTTACATTTTTTCTGTTATTTAAAGTTGCTCAGATTCCGGAGTTTAAGTATAAATTTATATTGGTAACTAGTAATGAAAATTAAAAAAAGATAATAAATAATAAAAACAGTGAATCAATTTTGAAAATTTCGGGGGTAAATTTTCCTAGTCCATTCACCGTTAAGGCACTTTTTTTATTTAAAACTACATCACTATTTAGATTAAACAGAGCACTGAAAGTCTCTATTCTGCTTATACTGGGGGAACGAAAAGTAATGACGTTTTTGGAAAAGAAAAGAAACACTGTTTGTAACAAAAGAAATTTATTTCTTAATCAAGTATGTAATCGCCATCATTATCGATCACACTTGCCCATTGTGAAACCAAACTTTCATATTCTGGCTGTTAGGTTTCTCGCAATGGTGTGATGTTCTTTCCTCACCGCGAAACAGGAAAAATGAGAATCCCTTCTTCAGTGCTTCGAGAAAATAAATCAGTGTGATGTTACGTTCCACACACCAAATTGTCTGGGATTTCTCAAATGCACGTTTTTCATGGGATGTCTGCCTATGATCCCGACTGACCCGTGGCCCATACCCCCGGCCCTCTTTCGAGGGGGGGGGCAGATATGACGTGCCTGCCTCGCAGGACGCACATGGGATAAAGGCATATAGCAGTGAGTGCACATGTCCGTGTTGCTTTATTGGGAGAGCGACTTACTCTGGGGTGAGGGAACAAAGGGTTCGATACCTGGCGCGGAGAACACGTTATATAGCATGCTATATGGATGCGCGATTTGGACATTGACAAAGGAGTCAGAGAGATGGATATTTGCTTTTGAAAGAAAGTGCTATCGTAAAATCTCACGAAGCGGATGCACCCAGAGGATGTGAAACAAAGAAGTGTACAAAATAATTCAACTAAAAGAGATCCTGTTCCAAAGAACATGAAGAGAAAACTAAAACTCTTGTGACACATATGCAGAATGAAAAATGCCTGGAAGTTAAAGAGATTGGTGTTTGGCTTAATGAACGGATGAAATGTAAGAGGGCACTCTCACTGTGTGTGGGCTGACGATATTAAAGACTGGTGCTATGGAACTCTTCAAGAACTAAGCCACTCTGCAATGCACAGACTTCAATGGGACAATATAGTTAAAATTGCAACAGACACCTACGGGAACTGTACCCATTGTTATTGATCATGATGATGAGAGGACTTATGATCGAAAGTTGGAGTCTAGTCACCCATGAGGTCTAAAAGCATGTAGACGTGGTCACCAGTCTCTGAACAACGTGCAGGATGTTTCTGGTACCTTCTTACGTGTTGCTTCCGTCTAAAAACTCCTAATAACAAGGGAACTTATACTTGGTCGTGAGCGCAAGTTTGCTCACAGCGCAAATTGCATTGCATACACGGATCAACGGGTTTTGGGACGGCTGAATCTTAGTGCACTCTATTTTCACAGAAACTGAATCCGTAGTTGCAGTGCTGTAAACGCGACGTTGCAAATAAATACAAACAGTGCTGGTCTTAGAGACATCCAACACCACTGCTCTTTTGTCTCGGGCCTTTTCTCTCACAACAAAACCCTTGAGAATTAAGTTCCGACCATCTGACGATCACATGTCTGTCTGTGCCTTTCTCAACTTCCCTTTCCTAAACAGCAATGCGGCTAAGGATGTCGTATCCAGACTGTTTGCGACATCCGTAGCCGCATTCCTGTTTCGGGTCGAAGGGGTTTGATTTGGAGGATTCTTTGGTATTTCCGGCTTTAAACTTTGAGCTCCTAGACATCTTCCCAAAATGACATTTGGGAAGATGGCTAGGAGCTCAAAAGTAACATTATTAATAGTATTATATATTCAAGACGAAGCGGCCATTAGGAAAATTACAAGAACTGGAGTATGCATAGGTTGTTGCCATATTATATTGTGTGGCCCTAATTTATTATTATAAGGGAATCACTTTACAGTTTTGTATTATCTACATTTTGACAACTGCAAAGTTAATTAAAATGGTTACATAAAATAAATTCAAAAATGTCTCAAGTATTCTCCCGAAGATTTAATACAGTATTTCTTATAATCTTTTGTGTTCATGAAATCTGCGAGACAGGCAGTTATTATTCCAAATTACTGTAGATTATCAATTTCAGCCCTACTCTTTTTCCATGTTTTCTTAAGAAGCTAGTGTTCATCACAACCGGATGGAGAGAGGCATTACTTTGCTTCTTGCATTTTGCCAAAATCATTGGTTTATCAGCAAGTTTTCAAAGACAACTCTGGGACTTTCGGATATAGAGTATAGTCTGCTCCGAAAAATAATAGAAAATATGAAAGTACCGTACTTTTAACACGTCTTTTGTAAAAAAAGATCGTGCGTATGTTATCGGTTTGTCTGTCCGTTCGTCTGTACCAACGGTATCTCTGCAACTATTAGTCCGATTTGAAAAATTATTTTTGCATTCAAAAGCTTGAAATATGCGAATGATGATCCTTTATTTCGTTTTTTTTTTTTACGATGTGCAATTTCGCCGCTAGAGGGCGTAAATGCAGATGATGTCGAATTCAAAAATACGTTTTATTCCACATATTTGCTTCTAAACATCCGATTGAAAAAAATATTTTATTCTTCGATTTCATTTATGTCGAAGACTATTTTGGATATAGTTTCTTTTTCAAATTACGCATAGATTTTCCGCTAGGGGGCGTAAAAGGAAATTGCATTTTTTTCCGATAACTCTTCTTCTAAAACCGATTTGAATTTTTTTTTTTCAGCGGATACATCTCCAGGCGCACAATCTTTTGCATATAATTTCAAATTCTTGTAAATAATACTTTGGCCACCAGGGGTGCAAGTGTTAATTTTCGCTTCTGATGTATTTGCCATAAAATCTGAGCTTCTAAAGTATCGATTGAAAAAATTCTTTCGTGGACTGATGCCACTCACATCGATAAACCTTTTCGGAATATTTTCTTCCTAAAATATGCCACAGTTTCTCCGCCAGGGGGCGTAGATGTACATCCTATTTTTGGCAATATCTCGACTTCTATAAGTCCGATTTGAAAAATTCCTTCTTTGTTGGATAGTATTTTTTGTGTGACATGTTTTTCATATAATTTCAAAATTTTCAAGTAATTCATAGACTTTGCGCTAAGGGGCGTAAAGGTAAATTGCGTTTCCCCTATATCCCTGCTTCTAAATCTCCGACCTGAAAACTTCTTTCTGCACCGGATACAGCTCCCGATGGGAAATCGTTTGCACATAATTTCTAATTAAAAATTAAAATGGTTTGGCCACCAGGGAGCGTAAACCTTAATTTCCGTTTCTGATGTATTTGCAGCAAAATATGTGCTTCTAAATTCTCGATTGAAAATAACATCGTTTGTAGACCGATACTACTCATGTCGACAAACCTTTTAGAAACATTTTCTTCTTAAAATAGTGAACGATTTCTACGCCAGGGGGCGTAGATGTATATTTTATTTTTGTCAATATCTCTACTTCTAAAAGTCCGATTTGAAAAATTTCTTCTTAGTTGGATAGTGTTTCCAATGCGAAATGGTTTTCTTATAAATTCAAAATTTTCAAGTAAATCATAGACTTTTCGCTAGGGCGCACAATGGTAAATTGCGTTTTCTGCTCCTAAAACTCCGATTTGAAAAATTCTTCCTGTATCGCACACAAGACCTGACGGAAAATATTTTTCACGTAATTTCTAATGTTTTGTAAAGAATGGTTTGGCCACCAGGGGTCATAAGGGTTAATTTCTACTTCTGATGTATTTGTAGCAATTTTTTTTTTCTTGGACCGATACCGCTCATATGGATAAACCTTTTGTGAATACTTTCTTCCTAAAATATTGCATGATTTTCGCACCAAGGGACGTAAAGTTACATCTTATTTTTGTCGATAACTCTGTTTCTAAAAGTTCGTAAGGTCACGATTTCGTTTACAGCAATATCTGAGGGATTAAAGACCCGATTGAAAAACTTCTTTCTTCCATCAGATACTATTGTTTTCCATACCGGTTCCATTGACTTTGAATAGCTTTGATAAATTTAATTTGCTTCAGAACGGATTCAAAAAACGTGCTTATTACACCCGAAAGTTCGGTGTCATCTTTCTTGTTCATCATATAATCAGCAGACTGTGATATTCCGGAAAAGGAAAAAATCCTTCGTAAAATCCGGAGGCAGTCAAATTAAGCAGCGAAAACATTGTTTTATTATCGGTAATTGAAATGTAGGCCTTGAACTTATAATAAATACTACCAAAACAAAATCGTTAATCTTCTCAAAATAAAATACACTGCTGGCCACCCAAAATGCAACACCAAGAAGGAAGCATCCGATTATCCTGAAATTCACAGCAAGCGTCGCCCGCGAGAGGACATGCAAACGATTAGCATTGCAGGGCATATACAAATCATGTGCGCCCGGCACGCCACCGAGAAGCTCTATAAGAAGGGTGCACAGAAAGCGGGGTATAAGTAGTGGAAGTGTGTTGTGCTGCCGGATCTGTGCGTGGGAAGCTTCCTGATGCCTCGTCGCAGAATATGGCAGTCATTCCAGCACGTTTCGGAGTTCGACAGAGGACGAATAGTGGCATATCGCGACAGCGGTTTATCGTACCGAGACATCGGCGCCCGTGTGGGACGACATCCAGCCACAGTGAAGCGAGTATGGATTCGGTGGGTGCAGGAGGAACGGACAAACCGACGTGAGCGATTGCCGCAACCGTGGCACACCACCGAACGAGAGTAACGGCATGTTGTGCGGCGAGCATTGACGGCTCGTACCGCCACATCACGAACCTTAGCGCAGGAATTAGGGTGTGTTGCTCAACAACTTCTGTCAGCACGTACCGTTCGACGTCGTCTGCAGGAGCGGGGACTTGTCGCACGGCGCCAATTGCTTCGATTACCATTGACGTTGCACCACCGGGGAGTGCGGGGGCAGTGGGCCGTTGAACGCCTTACTTGGACCACGGAATGACACAACATTGTTTATCCGAGAAATCTCGCTTCTGCCAGCAACACCACGATGGTCGGATCTGCGTGTGGCGGCACCGCGGCGAAAGACTGTATGACGCCTGCATTATGCATCGCCATACCGGTACGTCGCCTGGCGTTATGTTATGGGGCGCAATTGGATATGACACTCGCACCCCTCTGGTACGCATCGCCGGTAGACTCGACAGCCACCGCACGATCTCCGACGTTTTGGAGCCTGTAGTCCTCCCTTACCTGTAGGACCTGCCAGCGGCCACGTTTCAACAGGACAATGCGTGCCCGCACGTGGCACGCATCGTGCAACAATTTTTCATGGCCCACCAGGTGTCACTGCTGCCGTGACTCGCCTGTTCTCCCGATATGTCGCCCATCGAATACGTCTGGTCGCTGATCGGCAACCGAGTGGTCCGGAAAACAATACCCGCGGCTAAGCCTGATGAATTGTGGCAACGTGTGGAAGCAGCCTGGACCGATATACCCCAAGCCCACATCCAAAGCCTCTTTCGTTCGATGGCGCGGCGTGTAGCGGCCGTTATTGCCAGCCATAGGGGCCACACGAACTATTGATGTCTGGCGTTCCGCAAGTCGCACGGGCCTGTAAGATCAATCGTTTCATCTTTGTATATGTTGTTATGTGTCCAGTAAATCTGGCTTTGCTATCTCGTGTCCTTCTTGGTTTTGCATTTTGGGTGGCCAGCAGTGTATTTCACAACGCCATTCAATCACATTAACTCTTAATGGTACAAATATAGAAGAGGTTAATTCCGTACTTTACATGGGGATTACTTTAAATAGGGACTTTAAGTGTAACAAACATGTGGACTCTCTTCTTCTCAAACTCTCTACAAACATTGGAGTTATCTGCTCGGTATTCACAAACCTTTCCTATAAAACACTAATTCAATTACATTATACCATGTTTCAGACTCATATTAATTATGCTATCTTATCGTGGGGACAGACGACTAAATATAATTTCAAAAAACTTCAAATTCTTCAAAACAAATATATAAGATTAATTGACCTAAATGTTTATAGAAATACACAACTATCACTATATAATAACACAAGAGTTTTCTCAAACAAATACAACATTCTTACGAATAACCAACTATATTACTTTAATATTGGGAAAATTATGTTCAGGCGAATTAAGAATAATTTACACACTGACATCACACAAATTATACCACAGATACACTCACATGACGCACGCACTAAATCACATATTCGGCCTATTCATCCGAAGAGGAAGACCATGAAGCAAAGTATAAATTACATTGGCCCACACTACTGGAACTCATTATCGACGGAACTGACTTCTTTAAATAACTTTAACCTTTTTTTTTAATTAAAAAACTTCATAATGAATTGCGGCTCCTCAAATTGATGATTTCAGTGGAGGGATACTCTGACTATTACTATGACTTGTTTATGTCGATGTAAATTGATTTTTAATGGTATTAGCTGTATGTTTATCATCTTTTTATATATCATTACCTTTTATTCTTTTTTTTTTTTTTTTTTTGGTTTCTCTCGAAACACAGATGTTTGTAGCTTCAACTAGTGACCTCAGTGCAGAATTTGTCTGGGGAGCATGGGTCTCTGTCATGCTTTGCTGGCCGTTTTTCTCCTGCATTCTTGCTGCGCTTTGTTTTAGTTGATATTTTTGTAATAGTGGTTTTTGGATCCTCCAAAATAAATGAATTGAATTGAATTGAACCGTTACTTCACACAGAAAAGTCGCGATTAATTTTCATTACATTTATTTATTTTTTCAATTTCCACATTGCATTACACATCATAATTTCATTGTAACAATACACAAATACTGTGGCAACGCAGAGGAGAAGGGAAAGGACGGCTATGTCATGCCATAAGACCTGACATAGCCATCCTTTCCCTAATCAAATTTCAACAAAAAAGACAAGTCAGCTCATACATGGCAGTTCTTTTTGTTGAACTTCGATTAGGGAAAGGAGAGCTATGTCAGACCATAAGACGAGACATAGCCCTCCTTTTCCCTAATCAAAGAAAAAGAATGAAATAGTTCAAGAAAAATGCAAGCCAGCACATACATGGCAGTTTGATATATAAATAAAACAGCAATTAGTTCATTATAAACATACACCCCAGCTTGATTTAGACATCAATAGATTTCGTTATAATTAAACATCGTACATCGATTTCACCTCCCTCAATTAGTCATAGTAACTCACACTTTATCAGTTTTAGTCTCCTCAATTAATTAAATAAGGTGTATTTCGTGCATTCAACGAACTGAGTAGACACTTAATCCGTCCAAGCACGATAATTAACCAAGAGGCAGAATGGAGCTCACAGCATCCACAAAGCCAAAAGGTTTTAATGAAAATACAATTACAATGCCCTTAAAATGCAAGTACTTTTGGACCAACTATTGGTCCGGAGCAAGCAGCCGAGGACGTCTGTCTCATATGGTTTTGTTTGTCGCATACGTGAATCTGATTGGTTTAGTCAGTTCACGTGGTAGTCGAATGGAATCCATGTCATAAAATTAAAATTTTAAGTAATGTCATTATAATCTTCCATACCGGGTTCCGTTTTCTTCTTCGTAACCACATTTCTCCAGGGTAAAGGTATGTACCTAGGAAGTTCATCGTTACACCATAATGATGATTTATAGATTTTCAGTAAAAGGTGTAGCGCTTTTTGTCCGCGTTTTAGTTAGGATCCGCGCCTCTTTCCACACAGGTAGGTGGGTGCCCTTGTTTATAGTTCTCGCAAGTGCCGTGTTAGATGAATGTGACCGAATATCTTATTTGTGTTCACTTAATTTTTGATTAAAATTTCCTGGCAATCGATCCCATATAATTGTCAACACCCTCTTGATCGATAGCTGTTAGTAGAGAAAGAGTAAAACTCAAGTTCATTGGGTCCATGAAGCATATTCAAGGAATGACTAACATTCTCAAGAATCATTTCAAAAAATATCAAATGGACTTTGGATTACAACATACCACCATCAAGATCTTTATTAAAAAATACAGGGACAGTATTCCCATGGGAGACAGACAGGGACAGTATTTCCATGGGAGACAGACAGGGACAGTATTTCCAGTGAAGGCAGACAGGGACAGTATTTCCAAGGGAGACAGAAAGGGCGTGTATCAGATCCCACTAAAAGCTATCGAACCAGAGGATGTTGACAAATTATATATCGGATCTACCACCAGGACCTTAAATCAAAGATTTAGTGAACACAAATATGATATTAAGTCACATTCATCTAACACGGCACTTGCGAGAACTATAAACAAGGGCACCCACCTACCTGTGTAGGAAGAGGTGCGAATTCTAACTAGCACTCGGACAAAAAAGCGCTACACGTTTTATTGAAAGTCTCCATATCATCCGTAAATCCTCATTATGTTGTAACGATGAACTTCCGAGGTACTTACATACCTTTGTTCTGGAGAAATATGGTAACGAAGATGAAAGGGAACCGGGTATAGAAGATTATAATGACATTACTTAAAATTATAATTTCATGACATGGATTCCATTCGATTGACCACGTGAACTGACTAAACCATTCAGATTCACGTGTGCGACAAACAAAACCATATAACACAGACGTCCTCGGCTGCTTGCTCCAGGCCAGAAGACAGATCAATAGTTGGTCCGCGAAAGTACTTGCATTTTAATTGTATTGTGTATTTTAATTAAAACCTTTTAGATTTGTGGATGCTGTGAGCTCCATTGTGCCTCTTGTTTAATTATCGTGCTTGGACGGATTAAGTGTCTACTTAGTACTCCTCAATTAATCTTGAAAACTGTACTTTATGTCTTTACTCTCTATTTTTCTCATTCCGTTCCGTACCATCTTCAATTTCACCGTCCAATTCACCATTTATTGCCTATTATATTCAAATTATTTCATAAGATATGCTTTTAATTTTTTCTTAAATAAATTCAAATTATTGATAAATTTCAAGTTTTGAGGTACTGAATTCCATAACTTTGGGCCAGTGTAGTTTATGTTCATTTTAATAGTTTCAGTTTGTGAGAACATTGGTATTAATTGGGATCTATTCCTAGTTTAATGGGGATGAGTATTAACATTTAGTGATATTATACCTTGGTGTGAATCACTTTTAATTATTTTAAACCTTATTTTTCTTAAATTAAAGTCGTATAATTTCTTTATAGTAAGTGTATTATATTTATTGGGGTTTACTTTTGACCGGATAAATACAATAGGTTGAAAATTATTTGATATTTTATTTTACTTATTTTTAATTGATTTATATATTTATTTACACATTTATTCATTTTTTTTTGTTACATACTCTTAGAAGAAAACAAAAAGAGTGGGGAAAGAAATTGACAATTCACAGATGATGAACATAAACTGTAACAACAGGGAAGACAAGGGAAAAGGCCAAACTGGCCTGACATAGCCCTATACTCCCCGTAGAAGAAGCAAATGAAACAAGAAGTAGACACATCAAGTCAGACAATCAGAAGACGTTTTCGCAATCTTTTCCTTTTTTTTAATTATTGAAGAAGACAGAATTTGATTTTTTATTTAAATAAATTAAAATTATTTCAGTTAGTGAGGTTGCTAGGCAAAATTCCAGTATTGAGGGCCTCTGTGATTTGAAGTGAGGTTAATTAATTCCGTTTTTGGAAAAATAGGTTGTAATTGTAGTTTGTTCCTTGTTTCACACGAATGTGCATGTGTATTAAGAAATATGAGATCTGAATATAAATTATATTTAATTCGTTTGAACATAATTTTACCAAGATTAAAATAGTATAGTTGAGAAATACTAAGTATATTATATTTATTAAGATATACTTTTGTTCTAAAATTTATTAAAGGTCGAGTATTCAGGATGTGATTTGAGATCAATTAGTCTAATAAATTTATTTTGTAGAATTTGTAATTTATTAAAATTGTATTGTGTCATTTATCCCCATGATATTATGAAGTAATTAATATGAGTTTGAAATAATGTGTAATACAATGAAATCAATGTTTTAATTGTTAGATCAGTCAGGATATTACTCACCATACCAATGTTTCTAGATAGTTTAATTAAAAGAATATCAATATGTTTATTCCATTTGAGGTAAAATTTATTGTAGTTCCCAGGTAGTCCAATGAAGATACTACATCATTTTTTTTTATTATTAAGGAATATTTGTGCATTTGGTGTTAAAGAAGATAACGTATTAGAAAAAAATCATTGCTTTAGTTTTATTAATATCAATTATTAATTCTTTAGAATTTAACCAGTCAGATATAGTTTACAACTGTTTATTACATTGTGTTAGTATGTCACCTAGGTTTTTTCTTTTTATAAGAACAGCTGTATCATCAGCATACAGAAAAAGATCCATATGAGTTGACAGCGAAAATAAATCATTAATGCCTATATTAAACAATAAAGGGCCGATTTTAAGGTTTATTAGTCTTATACACTGCTGGACAATTGCTAAGGACGGATCATAAACGGCTATATAGCGCATAAAAAAGTAAGTGTGGTTGGATGCCAAGTGAAATAAAATAATGTCAGAATGCCAGGACATTACAAGAAAGACAATTTATTGTGCTCTGAAATCCAGAAGGCTTTGGAGCGTGTTCAAGGGACAAACAGGCCATTTTGTGCAGAATACGTAAACGTGAAAAAAATGCAATTACCCTCCGTAGGCGTTCCGGCGTAAGATGTTAATACGGGATATGGCCACCATGGAGGGCGATGCAAGATTCCACACGTCGTGTCATGCTTTGCACAACATTATCAAGCAGCTGTTGGGGTAATTTATCCCAATCCTCTGTCAATGCACGGATGAGGGTGTCCTTGTTTATTGGAGGGCATTGGCGACCAGCAAGACTCCTCCCCAAAGCATCCCACACATTTTCAATGGGATTAAGATCTGGAGAACGTGCTGACCATACGAGGCGTTGAATGTCCTCGCTCTCAAGACACTCCTGGACAGCGACTGTTCGATGACATGTTGCGCTGTCGTCCATGAAAATGAATCTATCACCGACAGCACCACAGAACATGCGAACATGAGGTAGCAGAACATCATTAATATATCGTTAGCCAGTCACAGTTCCAGTTGGAAGCACATAGAGGGACGTACGGCCATTGATCATGATGCCAGCCCATACCATGACACTACATGTCGGATATCGGTCCCTTTCCTGTATGTCTGCTGGTCAATATGTAGTACCACTATCACGCCAGATCAGCTGTCTTCGACAATCAGACGATAGACTGTATCTACTCTCATCTGAGAAGAGGACAGCAGACCAGTCGTTATCAGTCCAATTGCGATGTTGATGGCACCATTGCAAACGGGCGGTACGGTGACTTCTGGACAATGAGATGCACACAACAGGACGGCGGGCGCATAGTCCTCCTTCATGCAAACGTCTGGCGACAGTTTTTCGGGAGATCCGCTTGCCAGTAGCAGCCATAAACTGATTTGCTACCTCACTAGCTGTGCTGCGCCGGTGTCTTTTTGTTGATAGCACTATGTACCGATCTTCCGCAGGTGTCGTACTGCGAACACGACCTCCCCCGTGACGTTTGCTACACTCTCCATTTGTTTGAAATGATTTCCAAAGCCTTAAAACAACACTTTGGCTTACGTCGAACTCCCTGGCAACATCTGTTATTTTTCGCCCTTCTTCAATCTTGCCAATAATACGGCCACGCGTAAAATCACCTAGGTGATGTCGGGAAGACATACTGAAAATTGCTAGTTCGTCAATTGATTCTTTCCCTTTCAACTTTGCGTTTGAACAACAACGGTTAATACGCGTCAAATCCTTTATATCTCTTATCAGCGCTATGACGTCACGAACAAGTTCGGCAATCCAAAATTTGCATACGCACAACACGTCTTACTGTATCCCACACTTATGCTAATTTCCACATTTTCCTGCCTTCCATTTTATGGTTGCTATCGTTGCTATTGTCATCCGTCCTTAGCAATTGTCCGGCAGTGTATATTTATTTTGCAACACTTGTAGTTTATTGATATTATATTGAGTAGTTTGTCCCCATGTTAAAGCACAATAATCAAGATGTGTTTGAATTATGGGCAGAGTGCAATAAAGTAAAATCAATGTTTTTGGTGTTAAATTTGGCAGGATGCTACTAACTGCTCCAATGTTTCTGGAAATCTTATGGTTTAAATTTTCAACGTTTAGTCCATTTCAAATAGTGATGAATAACTGTACCTAAATAAGAATGTGTTGAAATAATATCAATTTTAACTCCAGGGATGTAAGGTCAGGTGATCCGTAACATCACAGCCTCTCCTTGACAAATGTCAACCCCGCCTTCTCGTGGTGCATCCTGTTACCACTAAAGGGGCTCTGACGACCACCAATAGCGGTATAACTATACCATCGGTATTAGAGGAAATTCTATCCCACACTCACCAACCCGCTTGGCCAGCGTGGTAAGTTATGGCCAAACCCCTCCAAAATGATTCCACAACTAAAATCTTGGCCCTCAGTCTCCGGCAGCTGGAATGTACATGACCAAGGCAGCTTCCAGTGCGACATGAAGGCAGAGGGTGCTAAGAATCCCCGGAGGACCGGACTAGGCTGCCATCTGATGCTGACCTTGGCTACTTACAATGAACGCTCCGTATCTTCTGATTCAAGGCTTCTTGAATTGGAAGAGGAACTACAAAGGATCAAGTGGGACATCGTGGGGCTAAGTGAGGTAAGGAGAAAAGGAGAAGATCTCATCGAACTGAAAAGTGGACATCTCTTCTACTATGGTGGGACAGATACTGGCAGAACTAGTGGTGTTGGATTTATAATAAACAAGAAACTGAAGGATAAAGTTGTAGAAGTTGAATGTTCCTCTGACAGAGCTGCACGACTGGTTATCCAACTCTCGAAAAGATACCAGGCTCAGGTTATTCAAACTTATGCACCCACCACAAGTCATCCTGAAGAAGAAATTGAAGAATTTTATGAGGAAATTTGTCATCTAAATAATAAAGGTAAGCAGCACTTGAAAATAATTATGGGAGATTTCAATGCAAAAATAGGGCAACGGCAACAGAATGAAACTTCAGTAGGTAAATTCGGTCACGGCAACAGAAACCAGCGTGGAAATACCCTCGTTGAGTTTTCAGAGGCAGAAGGGTTTTTCATCTTGAACTCCTTCTTCAAGAAAAAGCCACACAGGAAATGGACATGGAGACATCCAAATGGGACGACAAGTGAAATTGATTTTATTATGTGTAACAAAAATTCGTCATAGAAGACTGCAGTGTGCTGAACAAGTTCAACACAGGTAGTGACCATAGATTGGTGAGATGTAAGATGCACCTCAACACTAAACTTGAACGTGGCAAGCTCATAAGACAAACAAAATCTATTCACATAACCAACCTTAAAAAACACCATAATACCTTCAAGTTAGAACTGAAGAACAGGTTCTCTGCTTTAGAAGGCCTAACATCGGAAGAAGTGGACATCTCTGAAGTTAACAGAAATGTAACCAAAGCTCTTATGGAAACAGCAACAAAATTAGCTGGGTCTAAGAACAAGTTGCATGTGAACAAATTATCAGGAAAAACGAAAATGTTGATGCAAAAAAGAAGAGAGATGAGGACAACTAAAGAAGATGTGACTTCCAAAGTGGAATATATAGAGCTATGCAAGACAGTAAGAAAAAGTATCACTGAAGACGTAAGAAAATTCAACTGTGAACTAGTGAGGAAAGCAATTGAAAACAACCAAAGCCTAAAGATAGCAAAGGGACATCTCAGTAAGGGAAGAAAACAGATTATGGCACTGAGAAAAGAAAATGGTTCTGTAACAAGAAATAGAGGCGAAATTTTGACAAGAGTGAAAGTTTTCTAATCCACGTTATATGAAAGGGATGATATATGCACTCCAGACATCATGAAAGATACCAGTACCAGAGTTCCTCCAGTCCTTCCAGCAGAAGTTGCACATGCAATCAAGAACATGAAGCGAGGAAAAGCTCCAGGAGAAGATGGAATTACTGTAGACATCATACAAGAAGCAAGTGGAGAAATCGAAACAGTACTCGCCCAAATTTTCACTTGATGCCTTAATGAAGGAAAGATTCCTGGGGATTGCAACACTGCTACAATGATCCTGCTACATAAGAAAGGTGACATTGAGGATCTCGGAAACTACAGACCTATCAGCCTCCTATCAGTAGTTTATAAAATATTCACTAAAGTTCTTTCACACCGCTTGAAGGTAACACTGGACATGGCTCAACCGAGAGAACAAGCTGGATTCAGGAGTGGCTACAGCACAATAGATCATATCCACGTGCTGAGAGAACTAATTGAAAGAGCGAGGGAATATGAGCTTCCATTGTGCATGGCTTTTATCGATTATGAAAAAGCCTTTGATTCGGTGAAACCATCAGCAGGTACAATGGCTCTGAAAGCCTGCGGTATTGAAGATGCATACATTAATATTATTAATAACATCTATGAAAATGCAAGTGCAAAGATTAGGCTGTTTGAAAATACAACACACGTAAAAATTGGAAAGGGAGTGAGACAAGGTGACACCATATCTCCGAAGCTCTTTAATGCCATATTGGAGGGTGTTTTTCAGTCGCTGAGCTGGGAAAACAAGGGGATAAAGATTAATGGAGATTATCTAACCCACCTTCGTTTTGCTGATGACGTAGTCATTTTTACAACTACCCCATCAGAGCTGCAGGGTATGATCCAGGAACTTGCTGACAAGAGTAAAGAAGTGGGATTAAAAATGAACTTTCAGAAGACAAAAGTGATGTTCAATGCTTTTACAAGAAATGAAGATTTATCGATTGATGGAGAAAAGCTGGAGATAACAGACACGTATGTATATCTTGGACAGCAGATATCAAGTGAGGGTCACATTGATGAAAAAATTAATCGGCGTACAAAACTTGCCTGGAGAGCTTTTGGAAGAAACAGCATAATTTTCAAGAGCAATATGCCATTATGTCTTAAAAGAAAAGTGTTTGATCAATGCATCCTTCCAGTGCTTACGTATGGTGCAGAGACGTGGTCCTTAACTAAAAGAGACATACAAAGGCTGCAGACAACTCAAAGCAGCATGGAAAGGTGCATACTTGGTGTAACCAGGAGAGATAAGAAGAGGAACTCGTGGATCCGAAAAATGACAAGAGTGGAAGACATCATGATCAGAGTTAAATCCCTGAAATGGCAATGGGCTGGACATACTGCCAGAAGGACAGATCATCGATGGACAGCCGAAATTTTAGATTGGATTCCAAGGGACAGGAAAAGACCCAGAAGAATACCACATGGGAGATGGGTGGATGAAATTCGAAAGTATGCAGGGGTGACATGGAGGAGACTGGCACAAGACAGACCGTTGTGGAGGAAACTTGGGGAGACCTTCGTCCAGCAGTGGATTGATAATGGTTGACAATGATGATGATGATGCAATAAGAATGTGTTGAAATAATATCAGTTTTAACTCCATTTAACAAAATCACCTAGTCCTGTATTTGAGAAGTTTGTAATTTAGAGAAAATCATGGACTTCTTTGCATTAATAACTAACTCATTTGCATTTAGTCAATCTATATTGTTCGTGGGATGACCCAGGTGTCCAGAGATATAGCAAAACAACGATGCCCTCAAAAATAAGAAAACAGGCTGTCAGAGCACGATGAATATCACGATCAAGAACACCAAGGTGTCGGTTACTAAAAGATGATATTTATTTACATTTAAAAGAATATTTTAAACTGTAAATAAATGTCATCTTTCATCAATAGTTACCGACACCTTGGTGTTCCTGATCGTGATGTTCATCGTGCTTTGACAGCCTGTTATCTCATTTTTGTTATCATCCAGCACGAATTTTTAGTTTCTACTACAACGATGTCCTTATTTCTTTTTGAATACTGTCATTTCTCAATACTTTTCAGTTCATTTTAATTGAATTAAAGAACAAAATTTATGATTCGTTTTGTAGTTAAGTTAGTTCCGTAGTTAGGTTTTGTACTAATCAGTTGCATAGTTAGACCTGCCATGTGTGACGCTGAGCTTTTCACAGTGTTTGATCGCAAATAATGTCGCCTTTGTTGCGTCTTATTTTCTGACAAAACGTTCGTAACTAAATAAAGTATTATTTCCAACTTTTTTCGGACTTCCACTTCTGTTTTGAGGTTATTAAAGCAATGCCACAGATTTTCCACATATACGACCTATTTTGACAATTACGACGCGGATCTTTTGAGAATCAAAGTGCCTCAAAAAATGTTATTTTTTTAAAGCAGCGTATAATCTGCAGAACCTAAATTTTTACCTTTTTTAACACATAATCCGCGGATTACATGACGAAAAATACGATCTTTCTCATGGAATTTATGTTCTCCAGCATTCTAACATGCCTTTTCGGGAACGTTGCAGAAATGCATAAAGCAGGAACGTCTTCTAGGTGGGAAGTTATTTCACCTAAGAAAAAAATTACATTTGTAAAAAATGATAAAGAAGTTCTATACAACGTTTTCTTCAGCTGCAAATTAATTTAGGGTCTACGCACTTCCAAAAAATAGCACATGTTAATTACGACGACATCTTAATGTTAATTAAAACCGTCTTATTTCAGTTACTAATGAATTCTCTGAATACTCGGGAAAAAGCGCGTGCGCGCGCTCTATCAGATTTCAATAACGTCCTCTGCTTCTTACTTTTCAATAAAGGAAAAATTACAAGATTAGAGATGCCTATTTCTTTGCATTCAGTGTCTAAAATAGAAACACACGATCCTCGTAGGAAATGGTACAACACTGTTTTGCACAGCGCGATCTGCGTATTTTATTCCGGAGTCATTAACTTTTCAGAGTTCTACCACATGGAACATTCTTCGTTAATTCTGAGCTAGGAAGGGCTACTGTAAGGCTCATTTTAAATTAATGGAACCTTTGATTTATAGAATGCGCACTATCAAACCACAGCCACGAAGAATTTTCCTTCGTTGTTGCAAGGGAAAAACTGTGGTACTTTAAGGAGGAGGAAAGGGAGAGTGAGGTCTGTGTGAGTGAGAGAAAAGGGAGGGATTCTTGTAGATGGGGCACTCAAAGGTTTGGTTTTTCTTAAAGCAACACGCGGAAGTTGCTGTGATGAATGTTTGCTTCGAATGAGGTTTCCATCTGCTTTAGGACCTAGGGCGATCGCGCACAGTATTCTAAATCACCACAACGCCTGCTCTTCTTGTTCAATAAAAAAAATGAACTCCAGGAATGAGATTTACTTTTTTTTAAAGGAATTTGTTCTCTGACGTTCATCGCTTTCCATCAAAGCCCCTACAGAATTTATCTTTTAAGACTCAAAGCTCCCTTTGATTTGTTCATGGATTACATTAAGCTAATAAAATTATTTCTTTTTTTCCTATCCACAATCATACGATTTCTCACAAGTTTCAGATTTTCGGTTTCTTTTGGGTATCAGCTATGTCAAGCATCTGCAAACTACGGCTCAAAATTTCCATAAATAAAATACAACCTAGGAAGTTCCACAGTAGTCTTCGTGAATGTACCATATGTTTCAAATAGCTTTCCACATGCGGTGATCAAACTGGGTAGAGAGATGGATGTAAAGCGGTTACTGAGTTGTAGTTAGCCATGTGTTAAATATCGGGTGCAGGCCGTAGGAAATCCAAGACCCTAGAGTTGTTATCTCTAATCCAGGTATCAGTAATATGTAGGCACATATTTTTCAACAACTTTACAAAAATATTGCCTAATCTGTTAAAGGTTTAACAGATTACTAGCAGCCGTGGGCGCTAGTAATCTGTTAAACCTTTAACGGTAGGTTGCACCAAAAAGTGGTGCTGCACCAGTTGCTCCACTTTCTGAGAAAAGATACGCCATTTTGTGGTGCTTACACAACATGATGCAATTTTGCACCACGTTACAGTGCAAGGTTGCACTACGCTATGGTACAAGGCACCACCATGTTATTCGGTTTTGCTGACACCACCATGTTATTCGGTTTTGCTGGCACCACACCATGGTGTATCTTTTCTCAGAAAATGGTGTAACTGGCGTTGCACCACTTTATGGTGCAACCTACCATGAAATTTTTAACAGTGTAATGTAACAAAATGATATTTGGATTTTGTGAAATATAAGCACTGCATAAATATAGGGTAAGTTTTTTGTAACAGATCTTCAAACGTTTGCTGAGAATAAGACGTTTCTTAATAATAATATGTCTATCAGTAGATGGCGGCGAATAAATAATACTACAGTGATGTTCGTTACAGAGTGTGTCTATATAAAGTTGATTACACCCAATCGCAACGCTATTACCTGCTTGGCCAAAAGGTGTCATCACCAAAACTTCCTATAAAGCCTTTATTTGGGTGAAAGTGTCAGGTGATCGCGTCCATGAGTAGACCTAGGATTTAGAATTACAGCTTGAAGTCCAAAAACCCAGTCTCTCCACTGGGCAAACACCTTATATGGTAGGTGAAAGTCTTAATGTAAATTGTATGAGGTACGACCTGAAGGTCGCCAAACATTTAGTGTGATATTGGTGCCTTGTCAGTCTGTACTTAGCATCCTTTTTATTAGCACGTCTTTTGTAAGAAAAGATCGTGCTTCTGTTATCGGTATGTCCGCCCGTCCGTCCGTCTGCCTGTACCCAAGGCATCTCTGCAACTATTAGTCCGATTTTTTTATTCTTTTTCCATTCGGAAGCTCGAAAAATGCGAATGATGATCCTTTATATCGCTTTTTCTTACGATGTACAATTTCGCCGATAGAGGGCGTAAATGCAGATGATGTCGAATTCAAAATTACGTTTTATTCCATATATTTGCTTCTAAACATCCGATTGAAAAAAATATTTTATCTTTTGATTCCATTTATGTCGAAGAGTATTTTAGATGTAGTTTCTTTTTCAAATAACGCATAGATTTTCCGCTAGGGGGCGTAAAAGTAAATTACATTTTTCACGATAACTCTTCTCCTAAAACTCTGATTTGAAAACAACTTTCTTCAGCGGATACATCTCCTGATGGACAATCATTTGCATATAATTTCGAATTTTTGGTAAAGAACACTTTGGCCTACAGGGGGCGTAAGTGTTATTTTTGCTTCTGATGTATTTGCCATAAAATCTGAGCTTCTAACATACCGATTGAAAAACGTCTTTCGTAGACTGATGCCACTCACATCGATAAACCTTTTTGGAATATTTTCTTCTTAAAAAATTTCACAGTTTCTCCGCCAGGGGGCGTAGATGTATACCTTATTTTTGTCAATATCTCTACTTCTAGGAGTCCTATTTTAAAAATTCCTTCTTTGTTGGATAGTGTTTTACGTGTGACATGTTTTTCATATAATTTCAAAATATTCAAGTAATTCATAGGTTTTCCGCTATTGGGCGTAAAACTAAATTGCGTTTCTTCCTATATCTCTGCTTCTAAATCTCCGATTTGAAAACTTCTTTCTGCACTGGATACAGCTCCTGATGGTAAATTGTTTGCACATAATTTCTAATTTAAAAAATGGTTTGGCCACCAGGGGGTCTAAATCTTAATTTCCGCTTCTGATGTTTTTTGCAGCAAAATATGAGCTTCTAAATTCGCGATTGAAAAAAACGTCGTTTGTAGACCGATACTACTCATGTCGACAAACCTTTTAGGAACATTTTCTTTTTAAAATAGTGCATGGTTTCTACGCCAGGTGGAGTAGATTTATATCTTATTTTTTCAATATCTCGACCTCTAGGAGTCCGATTTAAAAAAATCCTTCTTTGTTGGATAGTGTTTCTAATGTGACATGTTTGTGCTATAATTTCAAAATTTTCAAGTAATTCATAGACTTTCCGCTAGTGGGCGTAATGGTAAATTGCGTTTCCCACTATTTCTCTGCTTCTAAATCTCCGATTTGAAAAATTCTTTCTGCACCAGATACAGCTCCTGATGGGAAATCGTTTGCACATAATTTGTAATTTTTGTAAAAATGTGGTTTGCCCACCAGGTGGCGTAAGTCTTAATTTCCGCTTCTGATGTATTTGCAGCAAAATATGAACTTCTAAAATCTCGATTGAAAAAAAGTAATTTGTTGACCGATGCTACTCACGTCGACAAACCTTTTAGGAACATTTTCTTCTTGAAATAATGCATAGTTTCTACGCCATTGGGCGTAGATGTATATCTTATTTTTATCAATATCTCTACTTCTAAAGGTCCTATTTGAAAAATTCCTTCTTTGTTGGATAGTGTTTCGATTGCGTAGTGTTTTTCACATAAATTCAAAATTTTCACGTAAATCGTAAACTTTAAGTTAGGGCGCCATAGTGGTAAATTGCGTTTTCTTCTCCTAAAACTCCGATTTGAAAAATTCTTCCTGTATCGCATACAAGACTTGATAGAAAATATTTTTCACATAATTTCTAATGTTTTGTAAAGAATGGTTGGGCCACCAGGGGTCATAAGTGTTAATTGCGCTTCTGATGCCTTTGAAGCAAAATCTTGGCTCCTGAAAACTCGACTAAATTTCTTTTCTTGGACCGATACTGCTCATATGGATAAACCTCTTGCGAATACTTTCTTCCTAAAATAATGCATGGTTTTCCCACCAGGGGACGTAAAGTCACATCTTAGTTTTGTCGATAACTCTGTTTCTAAGAGTTCGCAATCTCACGATTTCGTTTACTCCAATATCTGAGGGATTAAAGACCCGATTGAAAAACTTCTTTGTTCCGTCAGATACTATTGTTTTCCATACCGGTTCCATTGACTTTGAATAGCTTCGATAAATTTGATTTGTGTCAGAACGGATTCAAATGACGTACTTATTACACCCGAAAATTCGGTGTCATCTTTCTTGTTCATTATCTGACGGAGTTCCACATAGGGTATAATAGCTAGATTACCAGAGATGATGTGATCATTGATGTTTGTGACCCAAATCGTGCTCAAAATTTATTTTCTGCGCTCTTTAAACCGAAATGTTCATATAGTGGCCGGATTTTACGAAAGCTATAGAAAAACAATTCTTTTCCTCTAATTTGAATTGTACCGACCGGCCTCTGGTGATAAGCGCAACCTTCTAGTCCTTTGCTTTCTGCTCAGTGATCAAAGGCCTGATATGAAGGACTAGTTCCCCAAAATAGACATCATCCCACTAATTAGAAACTAATGGCTGAAACACATCTCTGTTTTTTCTTAACCGTTTAACAGACTGGAGCGAATAAACTAAGGGTTAGTGTAAAATGGGCTAAAATCAGCTCGAGTGAATATATTCGGTGTCTAAAAAGTGGCCCGAACGCGGCTGGAACGAGTGAATCTGCGCATCAGAAAGCATTGCTTTCCTTTTTTAAGTTTGACATTCAGAATGCTCATTTAGGGAGATTGTTTATCATTAATCCATTCGGTCTGATTGCCTTTTCCTTTAAAAAGGCTCTTGATGACGAACCTAAAAAAAAGAATAAAATATATTTGAGTTACATCCTTTTCGCAGTGGCATGATGTCTGTGTCAGGGGGGACTAGTCTTTCTGAATAATCATTACTTGGGTAATGGATCAAATAATTAAGGTCTTTAAGGGAATAAGACTGTAGGCTACAATACTACAGATTATAAAAGCATTAGACTGTAGTTTATAAGAATAAGGACTCTAAAATTGCACATTTCACCCACGAAAAATTCATATTCGGTACTGCTGGGATGCGAGGTGTGAAAGGAATTGTTTTGACGTAGTTTTCGCATAACTGAGCCTCTTATGAAGCACTGAAAATTTTGGGCATCCCTTGGTTCAGGTACATTAGCCACTAAAATGTTTAAATTCGGTACCATTGTTATACTACATTTAGCAGGTAATCAGTCAGCAATGATTAGTGTGAAATTATACCACTCTGAATAACTAAACTAAGGCAGAGAGTAACGATTTCTGATTAGCAGGTTCATTCGATCCAGTATCTTTCGGACCACTTCTTTGGCAGCGATTATATTCGTTCCAATAGATTTCAACCCATTTTGCTAACATAGAGTTAATTAGTCCCAATCCGTTTAAATGGTTAATACCCTCCTTCTGAGCGCAAAAGTTCTCAACAGTTCTCTGGTAGATATTGGCATGCAAAATAAATAATGAACTCGTTTGTTATAAAGAATTCCTATTCTAATAATTCCAAATGGAATTACTTACCTTTATAACGCCGCCCCGGTGGCTTCGTGGTCTAAGGCTTCTGACCATTCTGCCGAGATTGGTACGGATTTGAATCCTGATCCCGGTGAGACATTAACGTTGTATTTATCTTACGGCACTGGCTCTCTCCCTTTCTTGGAACCAGTGACCCTAAATTAGGGACGAGCGACTACTTGTTCACGGGGTTCGTTAAATTCCCAAATAAAACTTAAGCACTTCTCCTGCAACAGATCTCAGGACAGAAAACACACTATGCTAAAAACGAAACAGTGCCGATTCGTTTCTGACAATGAAACAGATACATTCAAACTGTGTGAAAATATACTAGTATACAACACTCATAACAGAACGCTTTGTGGAACTTCTTAGATAAAGGAAAATGTCATACCGGGAGAACGATTTACCTTTCTCGCTTGTACGGCCCCCTGTTTGGGAGAGGCCCTCTCGTCGTAGAGAAATCTTTCCAAACTACTGACAAAAGGAGCTCTCTATGCACTTACGATGGATCACTGCGGTGTGACGAGAAAAACTGTTGGATGCAGGAAGAGTGATACCACACGTTATCCTTTAAAGTCTTCAGAGAGGTTAGAAGCTCTCCCTAAGTATCTCCCTATGTATCAGTCTAATACTTGGCAGGTCCCCCACGGGAGCGCAGGACTGCAGAAATACGACGGGCATGGACTCCACCATCTTTTGAAAATATGCTGTAGGCAATGCACACCATACTTCCTGTAGAGCGTGCCACAATTCGGGTGTATTCCGAGGTCTCGGATTCCTCTGTTCGATAGCGCCTTGCATGGCCTCCCAAATGTGTTCTATCACGTTCAGATCTGGGAACATGGGTGGGAATGGCAACACTATAAACTCAAATTGAATTCTCCTCTAACCATAATAGGGGCGTCCCGACACTTGTGTGGAGGTGCATTGTCCTGTTGGAACAGGCCCAACCTATCGGCATGAATGCAGGACATTAACCGGTGCACCTCGTCAGAAAGGATGCGCACATAGCGTTGGCCGGTCACAGACGTTTGTAGACGTACCAGGGGTCCCAGTGAAGTTCAGCTAAACACACCCCATACCATTATGGATCCCCCACCAGCCGGTACAGTTCCCGGCGAATCCTTCTATCTGCCCGATATAGTTGGAAACGCGACACGTCAGACCAGGCTACTTGTTCCCAGTCATGAAATGCCCAGTGGCGGTGTTGCCGTGCCCAAGCAAGGCGCATAGCTCTGTGTCGTGCACCCATCAAGGGGACTCGAGTTGGGCGTCGGCTCCCCAAGCCCGTATAGTGCAGGGTACTTTACACAGTCCGGACGCTGATGCTTGTTGAGGCTCCAGTATTGAATTCCGATTATACCTACGAGAATGTTGCATGCCTATCGCGTGAAACGATTCTTGACAGTCGACGATGGTCACGTTCACCCAATGTATTTTTACGGCCACACTGGTATCGTAGGTTAGAGGTTTTACCGGAATTCTTGTAGTCACGGTACACCCTTGCAATAGACGTCCGTAAAAATCCGAACTTTGTATATCCCTCCGAAATACTACGGCCCATCTCACGAGTGCCAACTGTGACACCGCGTTGAAAATCGCTTAAATTGTTATTACATGTCATTCTCATGCCGAAAACAGCTCTGACAGCTGGCAAGGATATTTATCGATTTATATACGCACTGGCGGACGCAACCGAGTACGCGCATAGGTTACGTTGCTATGTATTTTGCATAAGCTCGTCTGTACCAGTTTTTCTGGCAACTTCGGTGTATATACCATGGACGACGTCCAATCGCATGCAAAACATCACGGTGATCGGATGTGTCATCTCGTACCTATGCCTGCACAACTAATTGTATCGAGTCTCATAAAGAGAGCTCTGGCTTTCTGCGTCGCTTCGCTCAATAATGATGATATGCCGCCGTTGCACCTGAGGTGACGGCTGCATATCATCATTATTGATTTTTTGCTCAATAATGATGATACAGCTGCCGTTGCACCTGAGGTGACTGTGCGAACAATCCGCAACCGTCTACTGGATGCAGGACTACGTGCACGTGTGCCTCTGGCATGTGTACCTCTGACTCCAGTCCACCGTCAGGAACGGCTGCAGTGGTGTCGCCTTCGTCTGCACTGGAGAACGCAATGGCGATCTGTCGTGTTCAGCGATGAAAGCAGATTCTTCTTGGGAGCCGCCGATGGCCGTATGTTTGCAGAGGCACAGGGGAGCGTTTCCACCCTTTTTGCACCCGCCAGCGACACACAGGGCTTACACCTGGTCTCCTGGTGTGGGAAGCGATCAGCTATCACTTCCGTACACAACTAGTGTTTGTACCGGGTACGTTAAACAGCACGTCCTACATCAACAACATCATTCAGCTCGTTGTTGTGCCATTTGTAAGATCGGTCCATCGTGGTGTTTTCCAGCAAGATAACGCACGCCCACGCACGGCACGTGCAACGCAACATGCACTTCAGGGTGTGAGACAACTTCCATGGCCTGCACGTTCACTGGATTTGTCCCCCATTGAGCACGTGTGGAAATTTTATAGGACAACGACTTATCCGGTCTCCACGGCCAGCCACGAATATCCCCGATTTACGCGTCCAGGTTGAGGATGCTTGGAACTCAATACCCCAAACTTACATCCAACATCTGTACGACAGACTCCATGCCAGAATTGCGCAGTGTGACGCAGTTCACGGCGGTCCAACCTCGTACTAACCATGTTACGTGGAAATGTTATTTTTCGTTTACCAGCAAATACAGCTGAATTTTTCCATAATGTTTTGATCACGTTATCCCCTGTATTCCGTTATTATGCAGTATAAATTTCGTTGATATCAGACGTCTCCTCTTGGTGTTCTTTTTTCACTTTCCGCCAGTGTATATAAAACATTAATGAGAAGAAGACCCTGGATTATGTGGATGGACGTAGTGCTTTGGGGATCTGAGAAGAATGAATGCAAAACATGAAAGAAAATATGACTGACAGCTATGCATAGTCGTGGTTCTTTTGACTCCAAATATGTGCTAATACCACCTCATTACTCCGCGTCAGTTTGTCATTTAATAACATGCGCACCACACCGCATGTACAGTTTTCCTATTTTGAATGAGAGCAGTTTTGCCTTTAGATTTCCAATTTTAATTAAACATACTCTGCATAAACAACTCCAAATTATTCAAACGCTCCTTTCGTAGAGATCCCTTTCTTTATTTTGCGGAAATTTGTAATTAGCCCCTCTAGCTTTTGTTTTTATCAATTGCAGAGACTTCGAAGCTAACTCGATGCCGCCAGCATGTTTAAGATTGTTTTACCATCTGTTCAAAAAAATCTGTTGCTATTGTTCGAGTTTAGATCTCAGTTAAATTAATGAGCCAACAAAATACGTGTGTGTACTTTTTTTTTTCTCAGCATTCCATTTTCGTTTTCCACGTGAATGGCCCGTTAACTTTATTCTGGCCTCTAGTCATTTGTTTGACAATAGACTCTAAGACTGCTGAAAATAAACAAACCCCCTTTTTTTATTGGGTCGTAAAAAGAAACCGGTAATTGTGGCACTTAGCGAGAAACGTCAGAGTGCAAAGTTGACTGTTCAAAGAGTAGGTGTTAATCACTTAACGATCTCCTGTAATGCGAAAGATACCATAGAAATGGATTAAACTGGTGGAGAAAAACAGCGGCACACGAAAATAAAAAAAAAAAGGTTTAGGTTGTTTAGAAGACAGTCTTTTGAAGCGTTAATGGCTTAAAGACTGAAGCACTCCCATTTGGATCGATGGACTTTGTTTTACGTTTCAACAACTGATGGACAATGAGTTGTGTTCCACGTGTTTGTGTACATCGACCGACAAAAATAAATATTATGAGCATTAAAACAGATAAAAGATATTCTGAAAGCTTTAGAATGATGCCATGGTAGCATTTCTTATAATATCTAAACATACACAGTCGCATCAGATTATTGTGACCACCTACTAATAATGGGAATAACCACACTTGGCTCAAACAACAGCGCCGAGACGTAGTGTCATGGACGCAGTGAATCCCTGGACGGTTGCCCGAGACACGCGTGCCTATTCGAACGGTAGCAGAGCATGGATGTCCCGGAGAAGGCGTAGTTGTGGGTCGGTACGTCGAACCTGTCGACGTGCAGAAATATTCCCACAAATGCTCTATGGGATTGAGGTCGGGCGATTTCGCCGGCCAAGGGAGAACGGAGACATCGCTATCATGTTCTTGAAACCAGTCACGTACACTCTTAGCGACGTGGCACGGTGCATTCTCCTGTTGGTAGACACCATCACCACCAGGGTAAACGTCCAACACGACGGGATGTATGTGGTCAGCGAGGATGGACAGGTAGCCATAGGCGTTCAGGGACCCACCCAGTGGTACCAGTAGCCCAAGGTCATACAACGAAAACATCCCCCAGACACCGCCAGCCTGTACTTGACCGACAAGTGTGCGGGTGCTGGTTCTCGTGTATCCGCCAGCCTGTAATTGACCGACAAGTGTGCGAGTGAGTGCTGGTTCTCGTGTATCCGCCAGCCAATAATTGACCGACAAGTGTGCGAGTGCTGGTTCTCGTTTATCCGCCAGCCTGTACTTGACCGACAAGTGTGCGGGTTCTGGTTCTCGTGTATCCGCCAGCCTGTACTTGACGTACAAGTGTGCGGGTACTGGTTCTCATGTATCCGCTACCGGCCGTCACTTCTATGGAGTAGGAACCTGGAATCGTCCGAGAAGGCAACCTTTTCCCACTCTTCCACTGTTCAATGACGGTATTCCCATGAGAACTGCATGCGTCTTTGCCGATGGACCTGGGTTCACATGGGCGTCTTGACGCAGCACCCACTCCGGAGACTCATGCGTAACAGGTTTCGCTCTACTGTTATCGGGGACACGTACACGGGTGCCCCAGCGTTCACTTGCGAGGTCAATTGCTTCACTGCTGCTTTTATATTGCCGTTGTGACGTTCTCTTCTAGGGTCGATGAATTTTGGAGCTCCACAGTTATGACGTCGGGAGGTACTCGGTGTGCCAGCGGTCTTTTCTATGTACACCCTTACTACAGCACCTCTCGAACAGCCCACGAAGTCTGCTGTTTCTGAATGGATTCCACCCTTGGCGCGGTAGCCGATGATTATACCTCTTTGAACGTCCGTCAAATCACTACCTCTAAACATTGCGCTCGCGTAACGCGCTAAGGCTCATCTGTCCTAGCCGGCCGCTTAGACTAGGTTGGTGCAAAAATAATGGCTGTTTCCTAACTCGAACTTCAAAAGGATATAAGTCGGCTCTGAATGAAAGTATTTTAATCAAAATAGGATCCATTCGAATCAATACATTTCTCCCAACGAGAAGCGAGTTGATTTATCCCGCTGGCATAAAATGCCAGGCTTCGGGAGGCGACAAACTCTCAGAAGGCGGTTTCAGCAGCATCCGTGTTAGGGAAGCTTTTCTGTGGGAGAAAAGTGTCCAGGTGCTTGGAGAAGTGGAAGTCTGTTGGTGATAAGTCCGGGGAATATGTTGGGTGAGGCAGAACTTCGTACCCCAACGCGTTCAATTTCAGGAGCGTGGTTCGGGCGACATGAGGCCTGGCGTTATCGTGGAGAACAATGGGACCTTTCCTGTTGACTAATGCGTGGCACAAAAGCTGCAGTTTCTGGTGCATCTCGTCGATGTACTGACAGTACTTTACGGAGGTGATCGTTTCGCCCGGTGAGGAACTGTAATAGATCAATCTAGCTGCGGACCATCACACAGTCACCATGATCTTCTGTGGGTGCAAATGTGGCTTGGGGAAGTGGCGAAGTGGTTCCTCTTAATCCAACCATTGCGCTGAACGTCGCCGATTGTCTTAAAGGATCCATTTCTCGTCGCACGTTACCATTTCATCAAGAAATGGATCGTTCGTCTTGCGCAGAATGAGCGAAGACGGCACCACATAACGATGATTTTTCAGCTGTTCGCTGAATTCATGAGGCACCCACTTATCGAGCTTTTTCACCTTCCCAATGTCTTTCAAATGGCGAACGATGGTGTTGTGATTCACTCCGAGTTCTTGGGCGACCTCTCGTGTGGTTTTCAGCGGGTCAGCTTCGATGATTCCCCGCAGTTGGTCGTTATGATTGTCGGTATGGCGCTCTCTACCTTCGCCATCTTCGAGATTGGTTACGCAGGCGCGGAATATTTCGAATCATCTGCAGACTGTACGTCCCGAAACTGTTTCCATGACCCACGCTTTCGTGACACTTCGAGTTGCCTCTGCGGCTTTGTGTCTAAGTTTGAACTCGTGCAGCAAAATGACGCGAATTTCTTGTTTTGACGGAGCCGTTGTTCATTGCCTGAAATCACGGTAAAAACATGCCAACAACAAACTAAACAGCCAATTCGTTTCCGAGAATAATAAGCTTCAAAATGAAATGTCACCCGCAATAACACTAACAACATATCTTATACAAATTGAATGGCAAGTGCACTGTAACAGCTTTCGGCCATTATGTTTGCTCCAACCTAATACACTGAAGAGCAATTTAATTAGAGCCAGCTGGCGTTATGCAAATGTGGCGCTGTGGGCTGCCCTGTAAACGGAAACGACAGGACGTATGCAGCGATCCGACAATATAAGGAGTGATGCGACGGGAATCTGTAAGAGTCGGACGCAGTATGGGAAAGACGAAGGATCTAAGCGCATTTGATCGTGGGACAATTGTCGGGGCCCGATAATTTGCCCACGATCAAAGAAATCACTCGGCAATTTATCGCTGGTGCACAAAAGCGTGTAAGCAGCCATACCATCCAGAACCATCTCCTCGCTAAAGAGTACAGAAGCCATCGTCCCACGAGGGTACCGCTGCTGTCCGCACATCACAGGGTGCAAAAATTAGCATGGGCGCGGGAACATCGCCACTGTACCCTAGACATTAGAAAAATGTTGCCTGGACTGACGAGTCGAGATTCACGTTGGCACATACGGATGGCCAGGATACGACTATACGGCGGAAACCACATGAAACGATGGATCCTTCTTGTCAGCAGGGTACTCTTCAAGCTGGAAGGGGTGGTATTCTCGTCTGGGGACTGTTTACGTGAACTGAAATGGGACCCTTGGTGCGTGTGATATCGTCCCTCACAGGTCAACGCTACTGAAATATCCTGGTCGACCATTTGCTCCTGTTTGTGCGACTTCAACATCCCACTGGGGACCTCATCCTGCAACAAGACAATGCAACGTCCCATCGCTCACGAATTGTTTCCGAATGGTTGAATGAACACTCCACCGACGTGACATAGCTTCCTTGGCCAGCTAGGTCCCCTGACCTCAATCCCATCGAGCACATATGTGATGCTATCGATAGAGATGACTCTCCTCCATTAAATCTTCGTGAACTGTGGGAGCTTGTTCAGGGGCCGTGGATCCGTATGGCTTCCCAACGCTTCCGGTGTCTTGTCGAGTCCATGCCAAAGCGAATCGCCGCCGTCTTCAGGCCGAAAGGTGGTGCTACACGTTACTAGACAGGTATCTCTAATTCAATTGCTCTTTAGTGTATATTTCTGTTGTCGACCTTGTCATGTGCACTCCGTGACGCGCTGGGCGGGTACACTGTGATTCCGTCTATGATCATATTTCCGATATGACCCCGTGTAAACGTATGTGGATTATATCGTTATGGTGACGAATGGGGTATTCGTGGACCATTTTTTGCGTCCGCTGTAGCCTAGTGGTCTGAACGCTGGCTCCTGATCATTGACTTATGTTGGGTCTGAGTTCGGGTCCCGAATGTGGTACTGGTAGTGTGTTTGTCCGCTGGAGCTGGTTCTGTTCCTTCCCTGTGACTAGTGATCCCAGATTATTTTTTTGGATTGGAAGTTTAACGACCACCGTGAGCAACTCAATGGGCTGTAAGCAGTCGCCCGTCCCTAATTTAGGGTCACTGGTTCCAGGGAAGGGAGAGAGCCAGTGCCGTAAGACAAACACAGCATCCATGCCTTACCGGGATTCGAACCCGGACCCCTTCGGACGAATGATCATAGGCCATCGCCTTAGACCACTGCGCCACCGGGGCGGCGATCCCAGATTAGACGCGGATAACTGCTTACAGCCCTTAGAGTTTCTCATGGCGGATGTTAACGATGGAACAAGTGGACAGCTTTCTGTATATTGGAAGAACGTTCTTTAAAAATAACAAATTATCTGTGTTATTCTCGTTTTACAGATTGCATAGCTAACGGACTTAAGTTATTTTGAAATAGGCCAAATTGTAATTGCCAGATTATTTGGTCGCGGCATTTCTGAAATGGCAAGGCTTGTAAGGGAGTTTATGATCAGCGGTGGTTAGTATCTTCGGAAAGTGGTATGAGGATGGGGATAACCACAAACCGCCGGAAAGGTGAGTGCCAACCACTGCTCACCAATTCCTCAGGTGAGCGAAGGCTAACCCATGTGGTACGAGCAAACAGGAGCGATATTGTGGCGCAACGTTTCGGTTATTTGAATGCTAATGACGGGAGTAATGTTTCACAACACACAGCATATCCAATCCTGATGAAATTAGGGCTGCATATCCGCAGGCAGCTTCAAGTGCCGATGATAACCTCATTTTATTTTCTAGAGCGCCTAAAATGGACACGCGAGCATCAATGAATGTCGGACATTGAGTGACTGGAAGAAGGTCATTTGGGCCAATGAATGTCGTTTCGTGTGCACCATCCGGATGCTCGTTTTTCTGGGGAAGTGTTGGAAACAGGATGCAGCGTGAGACGAAAATAAGCCTGGGGAAGAAGGGTAAATCTTTGGGAAATGTTCTCTTCGGAAACCTGAATACAGTCATTTATTACTGCCGCCCGTCTGCTGGGCTAAAAGCGGACGGGCGGCGGTAATAAATGACTGGATCCGTCTTATAATAATGACTGACAGCGTCTTATTCGCTGAAGTAGGATGGAATTGATAGGCCGAAATTTTGCATGACCCCGTTTAATTTTCCTATCTGCTGGTGTCTACGATGAGGTTGGGTCCCCTATTTGAGGGTCTCCAAGCTCAGGGTCGACGGGTGCACTGCGTTGTGTTCCATATGGGAGAACATGGGAAATCCAAGCCCTTCCATATGCCACTTTAATTAAAAGAATCTCATTAAGTAAGGTTTATGAAATTAAGAGATGACTGAATTGTAAAATAAGCACCTACTAAAACTTTCAAGGGAAAAGATAATTCTGAACGGCAACGTTGGTGATTTGGATAATTTAGTGATAAGATATTTAAAGCATTCACTCTTTAAAAAATTCTGGAAAGATTTGAGATACTCTGGTGAAAATCAACAACAAAAGAAAGATTTATTCTTAATTTGGTTTCTTAAAGTAGGCCCATGGGTATCGGTGGAGTTCTGTTTAATCTAGATCAAATATCAGATAATTATTTTCTAGCAGTTAATTTCTATACTTTACTCTTACTCGCATTTCACATACACATATACAAAAAATTCAATGAGCGCTAGCAAGAGAAATGACCTCAACTACTGAGGTTTCATGGGAAATTGATCATACACACTCATGCTATTTTGAGGTATTATAAGTTTAAGAAGCCTCACTCAAATCTCGCTGCCGCTGACAAGTAATTCCGGCCTGCTCACTTGGTACATTTGGAAGCCTAACCTGATCTAACTAGCTCCCTAGCTATCTTACTCAATTCACCTACTTAGAAATCATCATCATGGCTCTATCCGGTCCTCAGGGTTACTTTCCCCGACCTCGAATGGTGCACTACTGCATCTCAAACACTTCTCAGTCTGTCCACCAGCTCGACGGACAACTTCACTCCTATGTTGGAGGAATTAGCAAATCCTCTTCATCAAGTGAAGGTTACCGCATAAGTGATACTTTTCGACTGCCTCATTTTTCAAGAGAATTCTTGTTTTTTTCTCCCGTTCTCTCGAAACGTTGTTGATTTCGTGGGGGTGGGGTTTCCATAACCCTTATACGAATATGCTTCCCTTATTGGTCGCGAACCACAATCACTTGCTCCGGATTAAATGCATCCCCCGTTGTGGACCATCCTGTTGCGTCGGTTAAAGGGGGAAGGGCTTGGGAAGTGGAGAGAAATATGCTCCCCTTGACCCGTCAAGCACGCAGTTTGAGGCGCGTAACACTTTTGTGTGCCCTGCTCCACTTCCAAAGTGACCCTTTATGCCTCTGTCAACCCGGGTACACCTCTTCGAGAAATATGTTCTATTCGCCTTTAGCTTGTCATTTCCTATCACTCCCGTGAGAAACGCTCCCTTGTATTTTTCGTATTTCTCACGTTCTTGCACTTTACAATTGAAGGTATGGGGTACGCCTGGCTATCCCTACCTGATTCCTGGCAGCTAAAAAGAAATAAATAAAAAGGAATTTCCTCATGAAGGAGAAAACTTACCCAGCAAACAAGGATTAGTGCAAGTTATGGAATATAAATACTTATTTTTTCTTTGGGATGCATGAATCCCAACATCTATTTTATGCACCCTGGATATTATCCTTCCTCTTGGGAAGCTGTAGATATTTCTTTTAGTTAAGTCTTTTCTGATTTGATGGCTCTCATTTCCTATCACTCCCTTACTTGCGCTACCGTTGGAATTAACTGCTGAATGACATAATTCCTGTATTAAAAATTTTTGGCTGCACCACAAATGTCTACTAGAGGAATCGTCGTCCTCCGATGTTGAACGTTATTCCGCATTATATACGGGTGACACATTCATGCGCAGGAATATAATATCAATACACGGAAATGTCGAATGTGGGCAGAGGTTGTCATTGAAGCCAAAACAAGAATTCATCGCATTTCTCGAATTTAGCCTTGAGGGTTGAGATGGTCAATGAAGGAAATACACGTGTTCATCACATTACTGGATTTTAGTGGAGGAATGAGGTTGCCAACGAAGTAAAAACAAGTCTTTATCACGCCCCTGAAAACATTCAGTGGTTAGTGGTAATTGTAGCATGCTACTTATTTTCAGGGAGTATTCGTAATCTCCGGAATGCAGTGAAATGGTTGGATAAATTTTTGTCTGCAACAATTTTTAATACTCTTGAATATTCGGAAGTAAGTGCACTTGAATCGGCGGGATTAATATTCCACCTGGGAACACTACTCTGCCTCTACCATCTGGAGGAGGATTGTGACCATGAGAGATCGATCCAGGTTCTCATATTTTTTTCTAAAATCTCACCCTCTCGTCGGTGTTGTGCTGTTGAAATTCTTCACGCCACGTGACCTTTTTCAATCACTTAGGATACACCTTGGTCTCACATCCATCGCAAAATTTGTATTTTGTTCAGTGCAGAGAGCAATGATGCGCGACAGCAACAGTATTATAGCTCAGACGGTGCAAGATACGGCGAGTCATGTACTTGGAGGCCGTTTGGCATTTTCTGTGATTCAAATCCTCTTCTGTTTGACTGGTTGCCCGTCTGTGATCCTTCACAAATGTGGCTGTCAACTGCTCTTTGTTTACTCTCACAGTTGTTGTTCTTCAACGTACCACAACTGCAGAAGCACTGCAGATATTTGATCCATTCCTCTGAGACCCAGAGCAGTGGCTCAAATATCATCGTCCCACACTCAAAATCCGAGTTGCGTTAACGCTAGACCTTCAGTAACGTATTTACAACTACTTCCGATAGTGTTTCTGTTTACGTCGCATAGCTACATAAGAAAATAATGAGATCTAATGACATCTCATATCGGCAAAACGTGGTTTACTGAACCAAATAAATCGGCACCTTTGTGTACACGTACTCGTATATACCCTCAGTGAAGTACAACCACTTGCCTAATACTTCGTCGACCTTCCTTTTCCCGGAGAACGGCCGCTACCTATCATACATCGATTCTATGAGATGTCTCTACAGTAGTATGGGGTTCTTCAACTCTTTGTATTGCGGTATACAGTTCAGGAATGGAGCTATGGCGTGTCCAACTGCATCACCTGTGGTTTCACAATATCTCGCAGATGCTCAATTCGGTTCAGATTAGTTGAGTGTGTGGGTCATTCGAGATATCTCATATTAGCTCTGTGTTTCTCGAATCATTTCTTCACGAGGTGGGCCTAGTGGCATGGGGCTTTATCGTCCTGGAAGAATCCACTCTCCTCTGGGGAAAATATAAAAATATAATATTGTTGACTGTACATGATCCACAAGCAATATCTGTTGGTAACTGGTGTCTTTACGTTGATCTAAACCCGTCATGGGTCTCAGTTTATGCCAGATTAACATTCCAAATATAATAATACAGCCCCAACTTCCTGGATTCTCGATGTCATGTATGAGGGATCCATAACCTTATGATACTAACTCCTAATCTTCTATTGTCCAATCCATGTATTGTTGGCAACAGGAAACTTTATTAGTTCCATGGACTGTTGTTAGGAGAGGATAGCGTATAGGGCGTCAGCTCTTGTATTCCATCCATGCCAGCGTGCGAAGGATAGTCACGCGGGATGTTGTTTTTGTTTGACACATATTGTATTGGGCAGTCAACCAGAAAACTATGATGTGCCGGTTTCCTTGTACAATACGACGTACCTGTCGTTCACGAGTAGAATGCACCTTTCGTTGGCCTCTGCAGTTTTGTTGCCGGTAGGTTGTTCTGCCGCTTTAGCACCACTCCTGGTACTCTTTAAAGACGGAAGCACGCGTAAACCCCACAGATATCGCCATTTCAGAAATGGACGCATCAACCCTTCGTTCGACAAATCCTTGGATTTAGCCATCGCGACCGTAACTTCGCCCTCAACTGAACCACCAACTTCTTAAATATATTTTTAATCCTACAGGACACTACCTCGTTCTCGTTGCATCAGTACCGAGTGGTATCATTTATATATAAAACACAAAACGCCTGTTTGTCTGAAGCAGCAAAAACTCTCGAACGCCGAACTGTGGTATCGTGAAATTTGCATAGCTTATTAATGCTGGAATTTCTAAGTCAACGCAACTATTTTAAGATGTCTACGTTGTTCCGTTCACGAGTTTTGAATTAATTAATAAGCTAATCAATAAAGTCAGCGTCGTTTGCTACGTCATCCTGTTTCAATTCTGAAAGGACGTTACTGCATTCATCGTCCCGGCGCATCCACAGGTGTTTCTATTCTTTGTGAACTGTGCATAAGAAATGCAAAAACGAACTCTGCGAAATCTTAACGAAACGGGCTGAAATTTTTATCAACACCATGAATTAGTGATAAGTGTGGTCCCTCAAAATTTCACCGGAATCCGGTCAAAACTTTTTAACATAAAGGCATGGAATTTTTAATTCATCGGTAAACAGAAATATATACGCAGAAACGGTTAATAACATTTTAACAGCTAATTTAAAAACTTATTAACCGATTCAGGCGAAATTTGGAGGTCATGTTTCTATTAACGATTTATGGCGTTCATTAAAATTTCAGCCAGATTCGCAAAAATAAGTTCTTAACTTTTTCATCCCAGAGATTTGCCCCTCAAAGACGTCTGAAACTGAAAGAACGTGATGCATTTGATCGTCGATAACAAATTGTTAACGAATTTTATTCAGTCAGTGTTCAAATGCTCTGTCTCCAGGACGCGTGTTAAATAATTCGTAAGGTTTTTGGTCCGTTTGACTCTAAAGGTTCCATACAGTCTGTTTCGGGCAAAGCCGGATAGTAAAGCAAGTTTCATTATAAGTAGAAGCTTCCGGTTTCTACTTATACATTCTAGATTCAAAAAGAATCGTACCTATTCGACTTGTAAAAACCGTGATACTGGGTCCTATGCAATAGCATACTTTTCCTAAATAGTGAAAATACTATTTATTTCTATACGTGATATAAGAATCTGAAACATATTAAGTACTGAAAGTACAAGGATATAAATTTATGTTCTTGGAATGTCATTCGATTCCATTTTTTATTTAATCCAACTTCTGAAAATGAAAGTACTTTGGAAAACAATAAACTGTCTATTTATTAATAAGAAAATTCTGCGTCAAAGAAAACGTTAAGTGTGGTCGGATTAATTTGGCCATAGGTACCGAAAGCTATTTTTCTAGTAGTAGTGTTTTCCATTTACGGAAACCATCCTTTCCGTAAATGGATGTACAGAGCGAGTGTCGTACTTAAGTGAAGCATTTTCTCACAGGCATCTTTGAATCGAGGTAGCTGCTACGAGAAAAAGCGAAAACAAATTTCATCACATTTCTTCATTATTCATTTTTCTTCCTCTCCATTGAGACTCTTAAATAAGACAAAAAATGTTATGCTCTTCTCAGGAATCAGTTTACGGATCAAACGTTTCATCGGTTTCTACTGCAATCCTACTTTTCAAATACACTTTCGAGGCGTATTAATGCAGCATGTTTTCAAAGTAATTCTTCAAAGTGCTAATGATTTTTGCTTAGAGCATGAAAATCTCTGAGTATGCAAATCTGCTCTGAACATGTAAAGTATACTTTTCCCCGAAAAACTCCGCTGCTGTTCTGTAAGCTGCTTAAATTCTGAAATATATGGGTTTTAAGCCAGAATATTTTTCAAAATGATAATAAGTGAAAAAATGTAAAAGCCAATTTATATGCATGCAAATGCAGTTATTCTGACGCCCGTCTATTTATGGCATTTTTCATTATCGAATTATGTAAATAGAAATATTTTGCTATGCATCGGCTTGGGCGACTTGATGTTTTCCCCCAAATATCTCTTTCACGCAAAAATCTATCCTCTCGAATAATTTCAAAAATATTTCTAAACATTGCACCTACAGGAAGATTTGTTTCATTCCGGCAGTTACTGCGAAAACATAAGTTTGTTGTTTGCAGTCGTTTGACGTCTATGATCTGTACAGTTGTCGGCATGTACACATCATAAAAGAAACTATTTGCATCCAGAAGGATGTGTCGGATGGCAATGCTATTCGGGAGGAAGGTAAAGGTTACGAGGAACAATAAATGATTAAACATTGAGACTGATATAGGCAATATTTATTGAGCTACACGCCAGTACGTAGTGTCTCCCAGTATGGCGTCGGACCGCCATGTTTGCTGACACAGCATGCCAGACGTCTCGTCATAGAGTTGTACTGGTTCCTAATGGTGTCCGGCGATAAGCCATCCCATGCAGCTTAAATCTTCGCACGCCGTTCCTACAGATGGTGCGGTAGGGGTGGAGTGTAGATAGCGCATTCAATAATATCCCACACATTTTCAATCGGCGATTGGTCTGGTGATGCAGCTGGCCATGGCAAAGTGTCAGTGCCTTGAAGACAAGCTCTCGAGACAGCAGCAGTATGCGGACGAGCGTAGTCCTGTTTGGAAAATTGCACCAGAGTGAGCGTTCAGAAAAGGTTAGACTACTAGTTGCAGGACCTCATTTACGTAACGTTTGGCTGTCAACGTGCCTCTAATGAACACCAAAGGTGATCTGGCAACGTAAGCAATTGCACCCCACACCATGACAACAGGCTTTCTAGACGTGTCACGCTCGAGAACTAACCGTTCATTTTGTCGCGGACCAAGGTGTCTTTACACACGGATTCGTTGGTCGTCTCCTCCAAGACAAAAGACGAATTCGTCATTGAAGATTACCCGCTGCCATTCTGAATATTTAATTTACAGTCTGGCACGACACGATTCCAGTCTTTGGCTACGATGTACTGATGTTAAGGGCAGTCGTCGAAACGGTCAGCGTGCGTGTAGTCCTACGTCATGTAGTCATCTGCCAAAGGTGCTGGCACTAATCGGACGATGCAATGGTGTTCAGGGCTGTCGTCTTAACGGTCGGCGTGCGTGTAGTTCTATATCTTGAAACCATCTGTCAATGGTGCTGACACTAATCGGACGATGTATGGAGGGTACAACTGCTCGCTGAATATCCTCAATCGTGGCTGTTTGATCACTATGCGCATGTCGGAAAACCCCTCAGTACTCTCTCTCTTTGTGGTTCGTCTAGGTCTCCCGGACACTTCCTGTACGGCAATAAGACTATCCGGCTTCCCGGAGCTCGACGATGAGGCAACTCTCAAACTCCTCCAAATGCTCGAATTGCTTCCGAACTTTTCTCCGAGGCATACGTCACTTGCAAAGGATGCAACCAACAGAATGGCAAGCACGTTACAACGAAGTAAATTTCTCCGTCATTTTTGGTCTACGCCGGGATTCGAACCCGAGTCCGCTTATTCCGGAACAAGTCGCTCTACCAACTGAGCTACTGACGTTCATTCTGATTAATATCTGCCTTTATGTCGTGTGCGTCCTGCTGGCAGGTACGTCACATCTCCCCCCCCGAAAGAGGGCCGGGGGCAAGGCCCACGGGTCAGCTGTGACCATGAATCGTTGCAGGTAGCCATCCACTGTAGAACGTGCACTTGAGAGCTCCCAGTCATTCCGGTGTGTGGAATGCAACGTCACACACATTTATTTTTCGAAACGCTGGAGAAGGGATTCTCTTATTTTTCCTATCTCGCGGTGTGGAAATAACATCACACCATTGGGAGATTTTGAACGGTCGGGTCATCCGGATAGTTCGGGCGCCATTACAACGAAGTAAATTTCTCCGTCATTTTTGTCCACGCCAGGATTCGAACCCGGATCCCCTCATTCCGGAATAAGTCAATCTACCAATTGAGCTACACGGACGTTCATTCTGACTCCTATCTGCCTTTATGTCGTGTGCGTCCTGCTGGCAGGTACGTCACAACGTGATACTGGACGACCTTATATAGTCGGTCAGTCAGTTGTTTGATTCCTCGGCAGTACTAGTTCTTGTCCTTCGAGGAGAAGAATTCCTTCAACCCAGCTGCCACCTCCTCCTGGTTGTTGAAGTGCCGCCCGCGAATGAAGTGGGTCATGGACCGAAACAAGTAATGATCCGACGGAGCAAGATCCGAACTATATGGTGGGTGTGGCATGCAGTTTTGCCCGGGTCGTACGCGCTGTGTGACGCCGATCGTTGTCCTGCTGTAAGAGAGCGCGCTTTCTGTTTACCATTGCCGTGGTATATCTCTTCCAAAACGGCATACATCCGCTCCAGCTTCTTCAGAGTGAAGATTGGTGTTGATAGTCCGACCGCCTGGGACAATTTCGTAATGGGCCTCCTTGGTGGCGCAGTGGTTTAATCGATGGCTGATGACCATTCGTCCGAAAAGGAACCGGGTTCGAATCCCGGTGAGGCAATTATGTATTGTTTGTCTTACCGCACTGGCTCTCCCCATTATATGGAATAAGTGATCCTAAATTAAGGACGGGGAATTGCTTATAGCCCATTGAGTTTATAACGAAGTAAATTTCTCCGTCATTTTTATCCGCGCCGGGGTTCGAACCCGGGTCCACTCATTCCGGAATAAGTTGCTCTACCAATTAAGCTACGCGGACGTTTTATTCTGATTCCTATCTGCCTTTATGTCGTGTGCGTCCTTCTGGCAGGTACGTCACATCTCCTGGTACGTTACATCATCTTCCCCTTATTATTTTTTTTTTCGAAGTGCTGGAGAAAGGATTCTTTTATTTTTCCTATCTCGCGGTGTGGAAATAACATCACACCAATGTGAGATTTTGAACGGTCGGGTCATCCGGATAGTTCGGGCGCCATTATAACGAAGTAAATTTCTCCGTCATTTTTATCCGCGCCAGGATTCGAACCCGGGTCCACTCATTCCGGAATAAGTTGCTCTACCAATTAAGCTACGCGGACATGTATTCTGATTCCTATCTGCCTTTATGTCATGTGCGTCCTGCTGGCAGGTACGTCACATCTCCTCTCCTGGTACGTTACATCATCTCCCCCTTATTTTTTTTTTTTTTTTCGAAGTGCTGCTCTGAATTTTCCTGTCTCGCGGTGTGGAAATAACATCACACCAATACGAGATTTTGAACGGTCGGGTCATCCGGGTAGTTCGGGCGCCATTATAACGAAGTAAATTTCTCCGTCATTTTTGGTCTACGCCGGGGTTCGAACCCGGGTCCACTCATTCCGGAATAAGTTGCTCTACCAATTAAGCTACGCGGACGTTTTATTCTGATTCCTATCTGCCTTTATGTCGTGTGCGTCCTTCTGGCAGGTACGTCACATCTCCTGGTACGTTACAAGTTGCTCACGGTGGTTGTTAAACCTTCAATCAAATAAAAAAATTCGTAATGGATGAACCCCTGTAAATTCCACCAGAGACAGAGCATCACCTTGTGCTCAAATCGCCTACGTTTGGCCAGCCCGGACTCAACCACTGCATTTGTGTATTAGGAATAAAAATAGACCAATTTTTCATCACACGTAAGAATAGAAACACCAGTGGAGGAATGCAGTCACGTGCTTTCAGATTTGGAACAGATAACGATGACGTAGCAAACGACGCTGACTTTATTGATTAGCTTATTAATTAATTCATACCTGGCGAAAGGAACAACTTAGAGATCTTAAAATAGTTGCGTTGACCTAGACATTCCAGTATTAATAAGCTATGCAAATTCCACGATGCCACAGTTTGGCGTTCGAGAGTTTTTGCTGCTTCAGACAAACAGACGTTTTGTGTTTTATACGTATATAAGATTCATGAGGTACGTCCGAATCATCAGGAAAGCAATTCTTTAGAAGAAAACTCCAGGTGAAGGAACAGATAACGGTAACTCGTCGTTGCAACAGGAGGACAAGAAGCGTTGAATGTACAAGCTTCCTGTAAATAACAGAGATAATTTAGCAGAAGCGACAGCAAGAATGGAAGATTTATTCCATTCCGGATAACATTCTCCCTCAGCAACAGTTCGTGCTAAAGCAGTGGAAGAATGTCCTAAACGAATATCATATTTATGTTCTGAGAGTATGACTTTCCATGTCCTCAAAATGGAGCTGATGTAGATCTTCACATTCCCCGTTGAGTGAGCAGTCAGAGGAACAAAGCATACACCATGTTTACTAAGAGTATCAACAGGGTCTCGATCACAGCTAGTCAAGTCATCGCGTTTAAATTCTTGAAGTGTTCTATTATTCAGTCTGCTGACTACTTTTATTTGAAAAGCCATCTGGTTGATGTGCGAAAGCTTGAAAACTTTGATTTCTACTCTACGCCAAGAAATTCGGATCATTATTACAGTTATACTATTTTTAGATTGCTTTTTTTTTCAGATTGAAATCTTTGTTTATTACCTTCCTTACAGTTGATACGGAGATTTTTAACGACTTAGAGGTTTGCATTTTGATCGGTGGATGTTCTTTAAGATCGGAAGCCTTACTTTTGAAATATTCGTAAAAGTACATACATTCTTCGGATGTTTTTTTTCCTGTTAAAAGGCAGTGCTTGACAATTTTCCTCTGTATTGTAATTTCTGTAATATTGCTTATTTTACATTTAGAAATGCCAATTCCATGATTTTCACAGAGTGTTTTTTTAATTACAGAATACGTATATTCCTCTTCGTGAAGAGCAAAAGCATAACCTTTTATCCATAGCTTGAGAACGTGCGCCATTTTCTTTGCAGTTGATATTTAACTGCAGCAGATGTTTCTTTCGTGTTCATCTAACACGATGCTGAGAGTTTTAATTCTTTGAACTCCTTTTATTTTCTGTGATTTCTTATCAGAAACGTTCTAAAAGTGTATGAGCATCCTCTGTACCCAGCTCATGTTTAATGTCTACTAATTATATTCTGCCATTAAATCTACCTATCTTCCCGTGGTAATGCTCTTTTGAAACTTTTATGTTGCACCTCTCGCAACGATAGAAGAGGGTTGATCTAAGCTCTGTTTAAATAGGAGTTAAATTCTCTGCTTAATCTGTTTCTTAGGGAAAATTTTCCTAAAGATACAAAATATATAAGCCATCTTTCCCAATTTTAAGAAACGTTCTCAAAAAGCGCCTTGTTTACCGATGGCTGCACTTTCTTTCCTTTTTCGGGGGTTTAAAGACCACTGTGAGTAACTCTGAGGGTTCTAGGCAGCCTTCTGTGCCAGATTTAGAGCCGTTGGTTCTAGGAAAAGCTGGAAACCAGCTCTGTCATACAAGCACATACCCATCAACCCGGCCCCAACTCAGACGACTAGATGGTAATCTACGCGACTGACCACTGGACAACAGGGATCGCCCACGGAGGTTCATTTGTATCTGACAACTAGCGTGTGATCACCCGAATACTGATGTTCCTAATGTTTTGGTACGTCAATGCGCATGTTATATCTTAGTAATAGTGTAGAAGTTAAGGAAAAGTTACTTGCAGTTCATAGATCGTACATTAGGTCATTATTATTATTATCATTGGGGTGACTATAAAATTTTCTGGATTCAAAGAAATTATAAGAGATGTTATTGTTTTGCATTCGGAATCTGGAAGAACGGCTTTTACTTACAAAGAGGACAAAACGATGTCGCTCCAGGCGCAGTTCCGGGGAGCAGAAGATATACACCTATGAGCCATTAACATTATGACCACCTACCTAATAAGCTGTAGGACACCGTTTAGCACGCAAAACAGCTGCCACTCGGCGAGGCATTGATTCGAAGAGGTGGCGATAGGTATCCTGGGGTATCTGGTACCATAATGTCAGCAGCAGGTCCTCCAGTTTGCGCACATTTCTGGGTGCTTGTGATTTAGCGCGAACTCGTTTTTCTAAGTTGGACCACAAATGTTTGATTGTGTTCATGTCAGGTGAATTTGGAGGCAAGGTTATTAACAGAAAGTCACCAGCATGTTCCTCAAACCACTCCTTGACGATTCTGGCAGTGTGGCATGGCGCATTGCCCTATTGGTAATGAATATCACCAGCAGGAAACACAGTTGCCATGAATGGGTGAACATGGTCCGCAAAGATGATCAAATACCTGCTAGCTGTCAGGGATTGTGCTATTGGGATATTGGGGACAAAACTGGCACACAAAAAAATCGCCCACAGCATAACACCGTCTCCGCCGGCCTCTTTACGCCCAACAGTGCATCCAGCATAGCTTCCGTTGGTAATCAGGGTATCCGCGCACGACCGTGCAGTGAGCATAAGGTCCCCGTGGGGGTATTCGGCTGTACAGGCACATACGCAGAAGGCTGCGATAAAATTTGCGCTGTAACACATTGCCCTGATCATCATTGTTGTAGCTGCGGGGTATTTATCGCACTGTGGCAATGCGGTCGCTGTGAATTATGCGCTACATTCTCCGCTCCCCTCTGGAATCAGTGAGCTGTATAGACGATACAAGGCTGAACGACGGTTCGTCGTTTGGTCTGGCCATCTGTGCACCACTTCTGTTACGTACTCACCACAGCGGCACGTGCATAACCCACAAACCACTCCGTTTCCGAGAACGTAGTTCCGAGGCACCGTGTCATCACAATTTGCCTTTTATCAAACTCCGATAAATCGGCAGCTTTTCTCCTTTTAACTCCGAACACTCTAAAAACCGAAAGCCGGTCCTCGGGTCGTACGTATATACACTGGTGTGCAGAATTTAACGATGATGAGAAATTAGCATAACAGCAGAACGAGAAGGCAGAACGGACCGAAAGATCACTCAGGAGATAGACTAGGGTCTGGTACGGTAGGGCATGCGCATGTATTCAACATGACGTAGAGAGGGAGTGTCGGAAGGGTATAAAACACATGAGCGGTGTACGCTCAGCAATTCGGTGAAAGCTATTGCACGGTGTACATCGGTTTGAACGACGTCGAGTTATTGCCACCGTGTGATATGGCCAACAGGCAATTCAGTAGACGACATCTGGATGACTTTACCCGAGGTCGCGTCATTGGAAAGTTGGAAAAAGGTCGAAGTGTGACTAGTGTGGCCGAGGAGTTCGGGATCGCTTACAGCATCGTTTCACGAGCGTGGAGAGCCATTCATACGACAGGAACAGCTGTCCGAGAGTTTAGCAGTGGTCGTCCACGAGCAACCACGGCGGCGGACGACCGGTATACTGTCCTACACGCAAGAAGAGACAGACGGCAGACAGCGGGAAAAATCGCAAGGCACATGCAACAGACAACTGGACGTCCGTTATCGCGTTTAGCCGTGGCCAGGAGGCTGCACAAAGGTGGTCTATTTGCACGACGACCAGTACAGTGTGTGCCATTAACGCCTGCTCATCGTAGACGGCGGTTTCTGTGGTGCCAGGAAATCAAGAACTGGACACATCAGCAATGGGATCGAGTTCTCTTTACGGATCAGAGCCGATTTAGTCTGACGAGCGATTCTGGACGTATACACATCTAGAGAAAGCAGGGAACACGCAATCACACCTCCAACATCATCGAAAGGGACCGGTTTGGAGGTGGCGGAGTTCTCGTTTGGGGCGGTTTCATGCTTGGTAGCCGTACTGACCTCCACATCTTCCAAGGAGGTTCAGTCACTGGTGTCCGCTATTGTACCGAGGTTCTCCTGCCTCACGTGCTTCTGTTTAGAGGTGCTGTGGGTCCTGAGTTCCTCTTCATGGACGACAACACTACACCTCATCGTACAGTGGCTGTCGCAGAGCTCTTGGAGAGTGAAGATATTCAACGCATGGATTATCCCGCAAGGTTCCTGGACCTAAATACAATCGAACACGTGTGGGACCTTCTCGGGAGACGCTTGGCAGCACGTCACCAGCCGCCAGCAACGATTCCGCAGCTACAATTGGCGCTACAAGAGGAATGGGCCACGATGCTTCAACAGCTACTTGACAACCTCGTCCTCAGCATGGACAGACGTTGTAAATCCTACAATGCAGTCAGGGGTGATCATATCCCCTACTAAAGATTGGATTTTTCTTGGCTGCCGCCTGTAACATGGACGTTTCTGTCTTCTGTCCAGTTGTGCTCGAAGCTACCTTTTCAATAAAGTGCCTTTGTATCATTTGGATTCCTTGTTTGGACGGTTTTGCTCACTTGTCTTATATTCGTACATCTTGGGGTTCTTATGGTATGATTTGAGTCGATGTGGGGCACTTCTGTACGACGTTACGTTCGAAAAAGTGTCTCGTTCTTAATTTTGGCGCGCCAGTGTACATTAATTGCACAAATCACTAGTGCCATGAGGATAACCTTCCTTTCCGACTGATATCCGATTTCCAATTGTAAGTCTCCACATTTTATGATGTTTTCTTCTCTTCGGTCGATCTTTCACTTAGGATCGTAAAGTTAGTTAGCCATACGTTCTCTTTTGGGTTTTCAACTGCAGTTATATATGTATAAGATGCTTATTGTTTACATCCAAAAGTCCCATAAAGTCTTTGATTCGTTATTTTCAACCATTTTCTCTTGTTTATATCACATAGGTAAATTACATGTGGGCAAACTATATTTCTTGCACAGATTCTAGTTTAAGATGGCTGTATATTTGTTTCTTTTTTTTATTGAAGATCTAACAACTACCATGAGCAACTCAATGGGCTATAAGCACACGCCCTTTCCTAATTGTGGGTCACTGGTTCCAGGGAAGGGAGAGAGCCAATCCCGTAACTCAAACACAACATCCATGCCTCACTGGATTCGAACCCGGACCTTTCTCGGACGGATGGTCATAAGCCAACGCTTAGACCCCTGCGCCTCCAGGTCAGCCAGCATTGTTTAAAAACATTTTGCGTGATCTTAGTTTGTGCACTAACCATATGGTTAACTCCTTTTTTGCTGGATTTATGTAGCCGTCACGGCAGCAAGGTAGTGACTAGTGGGATCCATTTATAATTATTATTTGCAAATAAATTATTAATTTTTACAATACTTAAAAACAGTAAGGTCCTGCGATGTGAATAGAATCTTATTTGTCCCATATACTATCCGAACGTACAAAGGTTACACCACTAAATAAGAGCGCATTGCCAAAAAGCTGAAAAATATGAATGAGAATGAGCCAGTCGAGGACCTCCTTGCTTCATAATATCAGCAAAGTTCCCATCCTGACGACGGGCGTGTTGGGCATAATTCAGAGAGTTCTGTTACCCTTATACCCACACAGCATAGAATATTTTCTATATGTTACAAGTCCCTAGCACTGAAACATTGAGACTTTCAAGATACGTTGCGCAATGTAACAGTAATGTTTTAGAAACCTTACGGCTACGTCAAAATGTCCTCAAACGTTACATGACTTTGAAACATAACGGATACGTTACAGTGAAAGCTCTTTGTAACTTCAACATACCACCTTCATGTTACTGTTACGTATTTGAAATATTTGTAACCTCGTTACATTACTGTTACGTATTTGAAAGATATTTGTGACATCATCATATTACTGTTACGTATTTACTACGTTGAACATTACAGTTTTAATAAACTTTGTAAAATCACAATGAAAAACATTACACTCGACAGCTGCTTCAAAAGCAACAACAGTCGTATCACGGGTTGTTTACGTTTTCACAGGTTCAACGCAGTCCGCTGTCCATTGGAAACAGTGGCCGCATTTATATATTGATAACAAAAGAAATAAAAACTCGTCAAAAATGAGGGTGTCCAATTTCTATTATACATGTGGAATAGACCATATTTCAGCGAAACTAAAGAAAAAAAAATTCGTCATTTCTCTAAATAACTACCGATATGAAATTTATCAGCTTCAAGTAAAAAAAAACATGCTGGTATAGTATACTAATACAAGAACACAGCCATCTACTTAGATTTTATAAAATGCTTTTTTAGAATTTGGAAATTATAATAATCAAAACAATTACTTTTCTTTCAGATGATCTTGAATCACAAAAGGAAAAGGATGAACTATTAAATCAACTAACTAGATAACTCGAGTACGACAGTATCACCAAAGAATATCCCAGTAGCATGTACGAGAGAGCTTCTGTGAATTGGCCTAAATGCGCATGCGCATCTGCTCCGTTGCCAAACCAAAAATCTTAAATATTGGCGGAATGTAACATCAAGGTAGCAGTTATGTACAATGGAAACTATAAAACAGTAGTATCGGTGAATGTTATTTTTAATAACCGTAATGTACAAAGTGTTATCGAGCAAGAAGTGTTCAGCAGTGGTTCAGCAAGCGTGACAGTGACTTACACATCTTCCCATGCCATAGCAATACCCGGAGGTGAACCCCATTTAGAATTGATGGCGCATGTAAGCAAAACAATATGCCTCGTAACAATATACTCAGGATTCGACATTCATATGGAATTCGAACTTACAGCAAGTGAGTTTTATCGTATAATGACGCTTTACCGCTGTTGTGGTTTTATCAACAATTTTAATGTCGTAAAAATTACATTTGTAAATGTAGAGCAAACCGATATAGAATAATATAATAAAGTATTTCACCAGAATTTAAAGCAGGGATTCCCAACAGGTGTGTCGCGAAATTTTTGAAATCTGCTGCGATTCTACAGTGAGAGTGAGACTAATTAATAAGAGCTGCGATTCTACATTGAGAGTGAGACTAATTCATATGTGCTGCGATTCTACATTGAGAGTGAGACTAATTGATATGTGCTGCAATTCTACATTGAGAGTGAGACTAATTGATATGTGCTGCGATTCTAAATTGAGAGTGAGATTAATTGATATTTGCTGGGATTCTACATTGAGAGTGAGACTAATTGATATGAGCTGCGATTCTACATTAAGAGTGAGACTAATTGATATGTGCTGCGATTCTACATTGAGAGTACGACCAATTGATCATGTGGATTCTTTCTGGCTAAGCATGACAGAACCATCTATATAAAAAAAGCTATTATATTGTTGCTACTCTTCGTAGCGTTGTACTTGTGTGAGGAGGCATTTTCACCATTGAACAAATATAAAATCAAGTTGCAGGGTTCATTTGTTTAACGTTAAAGCCGATGTACGAGTTGCATGTTCAAGCATTCGACCCAGGATTGACAAGATTTCCAAGCTACACCAATCCCAAGTGTCGCATTGATGGAAATATTTTTATTTCAAAATAAAGTCTTTTAATGTTTTATTTGTTTTGTAATTTTTAATAAGTTCTGTAAAAAAAGAATAAATGCAATTTCTTCTAACTGCATCTGGACATTAATAATTTTAATTCAAACTCAAGTTACATAGAAATCTTTGGAAACGATAGTTCACCATTGCGCATTATTATTGGTCTGATATAACAGCCTTTAAATATGCGTGCCGTGAAAATATTTTCGAAGGTTAAGTGTGCCGTGGTGTTGAAAAGTTTAGGTTGCAATACATTTTCACATGTTAAATGCAATATCTTTAAACAGGCATTAGAAAACGTTTGAAACTTGATTTGAATACTTAACAACTAAATATCGAAATCAATGATTTAAATTTTTGTTACGTAAAAGGTTTTTCTTTCTCTTGCAGTTAGTAATTACCAAAAACTGGTATTTAAAATATATTGTTCTCTGAAACACTGCTGCAGTCAAAGCGGTTGTTTTCCCATTGAAGAGACTTATATTTTCAGCGCATTTCGCGGCGAAAGAAATTCACCTTTCAACTTCGAAAACTTAAGAAGCGGCGAAGCATAAGCGTTGAGACCTGTTGTCTCCTGCCGCTACGTATCCCTGGTGTGAGTGAAAGAAAAGAAATTGTTTTCCACATTTGTAGAATCCCATATCACTTTCCTCAAATCTGACAGTGGATGTCGTTCTCCCATACCGCTCTTCGAAGACAAGCATTCAAATTCCAAGAGCGAAGCATAATAGAAGGTCTGCTTTCCGCAAACAAAGAATGAACCAGATGGACGAATGCAGCAACTGAAAAGATTTCGTAGCTCGTTGACAGCTCGATCGCTGAATCGTTTTTTTTTTTTTTTTTTTTTTCGTGGTGGCCAGGAATTTGTAAATGTCTTTTGTCACGACTTTCCGGAATAACACGGAATCTCGATTAAAACCATTGAAAGAGTATCTCTGTGAGTGCAGATGAAGAGAGAGGTGTTCAGTGTCTTCTATTTCTGCATTATTTTGTGTTACTTTTCCACGTAGTCTCCAGTTATTGCAGCGCACTCACACATCTTAGTTCCACCTGTGTTTGTTCTTTATAGCAAATATATTTTACTCCGTTTCGGAATTCCAAACATGCAATATTTTTTGTTCATGTACTCTCAAGAGCAGTACGGAATATCCTTTGTATGCACATCTGCAATATGGACAAAAATATTTTGAGATTGATGTAAAACAATGAGATTTTGATGTATTACTCTTTGAATTTGAGTCAGCTCATATACACTATATTGACAAAAAGTCACCAAACACCACTTCAAAAGCAGATGAACAGATCCGCTGCGTTGTTAAGATCACCGGTATAACTGCAAATGGCATAAAAGCAAGCCTACAGGAGACCGTGATCATATCGTACTGTGAGGTTGGGGGAAAATGTCGCGGAGGGAGAGAACTAATTTGAGAACGGAAAGATTGTTGGGTGTTATATTAGTGGGCTGTCCATGAGAAACCAAGTGGCGTTTAAACATACCCAAGCCAACTGTTTTGGATGTACTGAATAAGTGGAAGACAAATGGCGTTCCTGAAGCAGCAAAACGTACCGGCAGACCAAAGAAAATTAGTGACACAGGACGCCAAAGACTCAGGAGAGTCGTAACAGCTAATCGACGGAGTACTGCACAAGACCTCAGTGTACAGGTGAGTAAAAATTCTGGAACCTCGGTATGTACACGTATCATTCGCAGATAACTTTATTCCATGGGTTACCATGGTCATGCGGCTTCTCATAAGCCTTTCATCTCCACTCGGAATGCTACTCGTCGTTTAGAATGGTGAAAAGAACATTTATCGTGAACCGCAGATCAAACTAAACGGGTCCTATGGACTGATGAATCCAGATACACCATCCATCAGTGTGATGGCCGTGTGTGGATACGGCGGCAGCCGGGGGAACGCTATTTACCACTGTGTACTGTTCCTACGGTCACGTTTGGAGCTGAGAGTGTACTCGTGTGAGATAGTCCCGGCCCGTTGGTTGTCGTGGACAAGCCTTTTAACCAGCACGTCTACCTTGATATTCTGGACATTTATCTCCTACCAACTCTGTGGAAAAACTATGGAACCGAGCCTTGTTGGTTCCAGCAAGATAATACACTGCGCCATAAAACAAGGTTTCAAAATCGCTTTATTATTATTCATCATAAGAAAACATAAGAGGGAGACGTACAGCGTTGGGCGTCTCACTGGGAAATAATACAAACTGTTAAAAAACGATGGCATATACAATGCAATGACAATGGGGATGAATAACAAATGCTGCAAGCAAAGCTTATTGCATAAAAATTGCAGGAGAAGTGACAGAGAGAAACACATCGTGTCACATGACATTGGCTGGGCATGATTTACAGGATAACACAGGCGAAACAATAGTACAAAATTAGAAAAAGAACAGCACAAACACCGCCGTGAAGGTAAAACATTACATACATGAGATAAAAACACAGCGTGCACAATTGTGCAAGTTATTTAACGAGGGCACCAAAGCAACATAATACAGGCGGGGTGAAGGTAATTAATGTACACGAGTAAGCATGAAAATATACTGAGATGACATTAGCATTCACAATTCTACGGTAGCGTGGATTGCACGAAAAAAATGCAGAAGGAACAGTAAGATCACAGAGCAAAACTAGGAATGCACACTGGGATGACAAGAGGAATTAACGCAAAATGAAAGCACTGTACGACGCAATAGATGTAACTGGTACATTAACAAGACATGATGAACCATATTATACACAGGGATGACCAAATAAAGTACACAATGTGAAGACACGAAACAGCGCAAGAAATGTTACAGGTACAGTAAAAAGCACACGATAAACCATGAGTGCACTCAGGGATGTTATGAGTATATGCATAAAGTGAAAGCACAGGACAAGCCATGGGTTCTGACAGATGACAGAATTTATCATAAATTTTTACGTGCACGATCAAAGCATAAACACAATGTGAAAGCACGAAAATAGTATGTACACAATGTGGAAGTATAGAACTGTACAAAAATCAAACAGGTGCAAGGAAATGGCTAAACACTAAGAAGGTGTGTGAGTGTGGCAAATATAACAAATGAGAGATAGAGACGTACATCACATGACATCTCAAAGTAAAACACACTACAAGAACACGGTGTAATACACTAGGTGCATAGACAGAAAGCACTTAAGGTGACCAGGGTACAGCCCCAAGTACATAAAAGTGACGGGAGGTCACGGAATCAGAGGGCACACTGATAACAATGTAAATATGGTAAAGCATAGTATGACACGAAAAACAACAATTCAAATTTCAAGATCACAATGATATGCACACTGAAAACAAGAAAACAAAAACTTGGGTATTACAGCACAGGCTGTAGCTCGATCACATTATATACATGGAGACGAGTCGTAGAGTGGAGGAGGGGCACCAGGGTGCCGCGGAACTCAGCAAAGCAGGTGGTGTAGAATGTCCTAGGGTACTGATAGGTGTAGCAGTCCAGAATCAACCGCAAACCATGGAGCGACCGGCGCCCAGGTAGCATAGAAGATGGCTTCTCGACGACTGGAAGAAGCCGAATGGTACTCTAGGCGGAGTCGAGAAAGCAATCGATTTTGAAAATGGCACAAAAGTGCTGTGCTGGCTTGGTGTAAAGAGACCGGCGAGGAAACGCTGCGGAGTTGTTGAAGGTATACGTAAATAACGTGTTTAACCAGCACGAAGAGATAGGCCCATACTGACGGAAGAGGCGTAGGTGGATGAGCCCGCAGAAGAAGATGTCTGTAGGCAGTGAACGGAAGATTTCGAGAACAAGAGTGACTGGCAATCCAGAAAGCCTGGTGGAGGAGAGGCATCAGGATGGGACAGTAAAGGTAGACGTGAGAAACGTCTGCCTCCTGTGCGCAGAAGGAGCAGAGAGGGTAGGAGAGAAGGGACATGCGAAAGAGAAAATACGGAACAGGGAGGCGATTATGCGAAAAGAGCCAGTGGGTATTAATTTCAAGAGGGGCGGATAAGGGTGAGCGGGCAGCGGCCCAGACAAGAGGAAGAGAAGCAGGGGGAACCTCTAGAATAGAAAGCGGTGAAGGGGTGGCAAGGTGCACTAGAAAACGATAAAGAGATTTAGAGGAGAGAGAGGAAGAACCGAGTCTGAGAGCCGGAGGAAAAACGGCAGCGGAAGAGGGGCAGAAAAGACAGAGACGAGACCGGTGGGGGAGACAAGATCAGGGAAAAGCGAAAGAAGTGCAGTTGGCAGAGAGTCATAGACCAAATGGGCGGATGGGGACGAGAGAATAGCAGGAGGGAGGCCAGAGAAAGGGCGCCAGGATAGATCCGAGTTAGTGAGGTCTTGTACGGTTACTACACCTGCTCGAAGCCAAGAGGGGTATGAAAAGCAGGGGAGATGAGGGGGATGAACAAGGGAGTTGAAGAAGAGGGGTTCAGAAAGAAGCTCTAGAGTTGAAGAGGGAGGGGAGCGAATGAGGGGGAGAGAGCGAAGGTGAGTGAGGGCTTCAGAATATGCAGGTGGGAGTTTGGAGGGGGGGGAAGGACAGCAATCCATGAGAACTAAAGAAAGAAAGGGAAAATGTGGGTTACGCAAGGAGGCAAGAACGTCACGTACCTGAACTGCGGAAGCCACTGGAGCCGTGAAAAGGTGAATAAAGTTGATCACTCGGCTTGCTTTGTAGCACAGCAAAACATTAGGTAGGCCAGCACCACCATAGGAGGGAGGAGCACTGAGCTTTTGGACGTAAATCCAGTGATGACCCGGCCACATTACTCAAGTAAGGCAGCGTGTAACCTCCTGGAGACAGAAAAGCGGGGTCGTAGATGCAATCCAAGAATTCTTGCAGATGGACAGAAGGTATGTCCTGGTGAGATTTGCACGCTGGTAGTAGGACGTACAGAACTGCGCACGACACCAGAACGCAACTGTGCGGAGGAGGCGAGGATGGAGTTCCGTGCGAGTTGCACTGGATGTAGCTTGTGGTGCTCCTAAGTGCACACCCAGGAAGCGTTGGGTAGTGGATGACCATGTGGCCCCCCATGGAGCATCCATGCGATTGGACCACGACCCGCACCACAATCCAGTACTCTTAGACGTATTCAGTTCAGCTGCAGAACATGAAGTATATGCGGAGAACAAACGAGGAAGCAGTTGGAACTGTGAGTCGCTACGAATGCAGACGGTAATGTCATCTGCATAGGCAGAGTAAATGACTGAGTGATGCCGTGAGCTGGCAACTGGTGGTGGTAGTTGTGCTAGGAGAGATGTTTGCAGAGAGCGTAGAAAGGGCTCGACGGCAATCGCAAACAGTTGACCAGAAAGCGGGCAGCCCTGACGAACTCCCCGCTTGAAGGGAACATGTGCTGTGAGAAAAGATGCCGTCTTGAAATGGAAAACGGCGTCCCGGTAGAGGGAGAGAAGAACAGAGACAAATTGTGGAGGAAAGCCAAAGTGTAGCAGGGTTTGTGTTAAATAGGCGTGTGAGATATTATCAAAAGCGGAACGGAGGTCTAAGGAAAGGAGAGCAAGAGGTTCTGAATGAGTCTTGGCAAGATGAATGAGATCGCGAAGAAGTTGAACATTGGAGGAAAGAGAACGGCCAGGAACAGTATAGGTTTGAGAGTCAGCAAGGATGTGAGGAAGGACAGAGTTTAGTCGACGGGAAAGAAGTTTAGTATAGAGTTTATAATCTTGATTGAGAAGAGAAATGGGGCGCCAATTTCACAAGTCAAGTGGGTCACCTTTCTTAGAAAATAGGACCACATGTGCGTCCGTGAAACTCCTCGGGAGGGGGAGCAGTTAAATGCAGCAGAAAAAGCGGAGAGGAGAAAAGGCAACAGAAGGGGCAACAACGCACGATAAAAAGGAAAAGAGGCCGGCCGGACTCGAAGCGGCATGGGGGTTAAGGGAAGAGAAGGTGTCGGACACCTCCGTGGATGTGGGTGAGAGAGACTGGGTGTGAGCAAGATGAGACGGAACTTGAGGCAGGTTATTGAGAAGATGGGGGAGAGCAGAGGGAGAAGGGGGAGGAGTTTCACTGAACTTGGTGGTATAGAACTGACGAACGTGCGAGCAAATCGCTGCCGAATCGGATGTAATTTCGCCAGAGGGGAGGCGAAAATGACGAAGCGAGGTAGAAGACTTACGTGCAGATTCCATTGATGTTAGAAAATCATAGGTGCATTCATCGGGATTGAGATTTTTAATACGCAGACGTAAAAGTGCTTGCTGCGCAAGAGGTTTCAGCAAAGCCTGGAGCTCCGCCTGATATGCTGGAAACAGCGGATCTGACAACCCAATCAGTGCGAGCATCTGCCTGGGGTGATCGAGGCGCATCTGACTAGAAGTCGTCATGGTGATGGAAAGTTGTTTGATATGTAAGAGAAGCTGATGCTTGACATGAAGCCAATACGTCAAGGTACAGGGTGCGGAATGCAACCCTGCACGACGAGCAGCGAGGAAAGAACGGACAGAGGCACAAAAGTCAGGTTCAGTGAGGAGATTGGAGTCAAGTGGTCTGAGGAAGCAGTATAGGTTGATGTCGCAACTCGGTAATAGACGCAAGAAGCGGTGTGGAAACGTAAACCCGATCCAAGCGTGCATCGACGGAATCTGACTCCCAGACGAGCGCCACGTGTGTGAGGTCTCTTGTGGATGTAGGCGCCTATAAGCATCGGTGAAGGAGAAATCAGCAACAAGTTCATGGAGTAGTGCGACGAGATCCGTCCGACGCTCTCGAGGCGAAGGAGAGCGATCCAGTGCCGGGTCAAGGGTGCAATTGAAGTCTCCACCCAAGAGCACACGATCCGAAGGCGAGACTTTCGAGAGATCTTGACGGAGTTTTGTGAACAAGATGGATAAATGAATAGAGGTGCACGGAATATACACATTAAAGATGTGAAATCGAGCTCCGCTAACTGCGAAGGAGACTTGCTGGAGTAAATCCCGGCAGAGGTTCTGCACTCAGAGTGCAGTGAGGGTGGATCGGAACTGCTGATGTATTCCGATAGCAAGCCCACCATGAGATGAATAGCGAAATGCATGATGGAATACATAATCGCTAGCACGCCAGCGAGTAAACAGAGTGGATGAATGGCAGTTTGTTTCTTGCAGTAGTAACAGATCGGCCCAGAGGGGCGAGAGGTCTTCCATTACAAGAGCATTCGCTAGAGGGCTAGCAAACCCTCTGCAATTAAGGGTCGTGACCTTGATTGGACTGGTCAGTCGTTGATTGGAGGAGTCGCGGAGCAACTCCACGAAGGTATTTAGCAACGCATCCGGCTTGCAGGAGCAGCGCGGGAAGAATGACTTCGTGCTCACGGAGGTAGTCATACGTCGACTCCAGGTTCGTGGTGTGGGTGCAAAACTGATAGTAATCTCCAAGATTGAGAGGTTCTGAAGGAGCACCACATTTGGAGAGTACACTTGAAAAGACCTCAAACGAAGACGGAGACTCATCATCATCAGTGTCCCTTTCAATTTCTGTTGGCGCAGGAGAGGGAGAAAAATCTCCTAAAAATTTGGTAGCACGGAACGGTTGCCCATCCGCAGAGGAAGAATTCTTCTTCTTCCGTCAGGTACCTGTACGAGTGCCAGAAATGCGTTTTCCAGGGAGCAACGATGCACGGGAAGCAGGCGCAGAGTCAGAAGAGTTATCGCCGCCGCCGTCACACTTGGACACACCAACAGTGAAGACTGGTGGGAAACAAGCAGCAAGGTCTCCTGATGTTGCCACGTGATCAGGAGTAGTAGGTGAGGCGAGCACTGGAAAGTGAAGGTGGGAGGTGAGGTCAGCATCAAACGACGCTCGTTGATAAGAGGCTTTAGATATACTTTTTGTGTAACTCGGCCCAGGGGCAGTTGGTACACTAGAAGACGGAGCAGGTCTAGAGCGAGATGTAGCAGGAGGCTGCTTAGAGGCGGTAGGCACTGTAGAAGCCGTAGGAGCTGGATACTCGTTGTTGGGGCATCGAGAACGCTGATGCCCAAGTTCTTTGCAATTAGCACAGTGTTTAGATGTTAGCATGTCAATTATGTAGGAGAGCTGCCCACATCGGACGTTTAGGATCCGTGGGAACTTACGGAGATGCTCCTCTGATGGAAAGATGAAAACGAAGGTTGTATCTTCAAAACGAAGGTTGTATCTTTCATTTAAGACCTCCCGAGTCGGTGAGTACTAATTTCAGTTAGCTATCAGCCTTTTATTTTCTCGACCAGTTGGTCGTGTTTACTAATTTAGGACTCGCCATCGGCGATGGCGACTGCTGATAAGAGCAACGTTCCCGCTCTCGTCACAGCTTCGCCTACTACGTCGATCCTTATCTCTGCGCAGCTGAATGTGTGATAACAGGACCAACAATCTTACCACACTTACTAAGTGCAGTACATATCATAGCATCCGAGATTTCGGGGGGCACCGGATGCAAGGAGACCTGGACAGGGCGCCTGGCGATCGGTTCAGCTTCCAGGTGGTGATCTCCCAGGTCAAGGCCAAAGTTTAGAAGCGTGTCTGCATGCTCTTTGGATGTGAAATAAACAATCACCGTCAGCGGTCTGCGGGTGAGGTGAGTAATGGCTCCTGCTGGAAGAAAAGCAAGGAGCGTATCACAATAGACCTTCAACGGTGTATTCGGAAGAGCATCTAGGCACACCCCCAACTCGCGGGTGGAGTGAAGTTCCTGCGCAGCGGGTGAGAAGTGCGGAACGTCCAATTGAAGTGAGTCACCATGTATCTGGACATGGGCATCTGCAAGGGGAAGGCGAGTCGCTTGCGTCGGTAGGGACGCACCTGAGGTAACGCTAGAATAAGAGCGGGAAGGCAAACCTCCACTGGAAGGCAGAGGTGCAGCGCTGGATGAAGGAGCTGACACAACGCTGGGCAAGGTTACCGAGGGCAGAGAAGCAACGCTCTCAGATATATCCATTACGTCATCGGCAGCATCAGAAACGAACGACGTAGCATCACCACCAGGAGGGTTGGAGTCAGATAGTCGAAGAGTAGAAGAAGAAGAGCAATAGGCAACAGGAGGAGGAGGACGATATTCCTTTTCATTAAAGACGGACGCTGATTGGTTTGCTCCGTCAGAGATAAGGATCGACGTAGTAGGCGAAGCTGTGCCGAGAGCGGGAACGTTGCTCTTATCAGCAGTCGCCATCGCCGATGGCGAGTCCTAAATTAGTAAACACGACCAACTGGTCGAGAAAATAAAAGGCTGATAGCTAACTGAAATTAGTACTCACCGACTCGGGAGGTCTTAAATGAAAGATACAACCTTCGTTTTGAAGGCACACACAAAAGTTAAACGACAGAGCACATAAAACACACTCAGTAGACGGCGAAACACGGAGCTCAAAAGAGACACGACTTACGTCCCATAAAGCAAGGATTGTTACGGCGTGATTTGACGATAATCCCGTATCGTGTGTGGATGGGCCAGCACTGAGCCCTGATCTAAATCCCATAGAGCACGTATGGGATGAATTAGAGCGCCGCAAAAGAAATTTGGAAACAAGGCCTACTATACTAAGCAAGAGTTAGCGGCAGCATTATGTACTGAATGGAAGTGCATACCTATCGCTGAGTTCCAAAACCTTGCCGAAAGCTTGTCTCGAAGGGTCAGTACATGCATTAAGGCCAAAGGTGGACCAACAGCGTACTAATATATGCCAATAAATGCTATGTTGTGTTTCTCTTCTAGATGTCCTGTGTACGTCTGTCGTTTACACGAACAGAGTAGACTTGTCGTTTGGAATACCCTAATCTCATGAGAAATGCCCCAACGCAAAGAAAGAAAAAAAAAGGAAAAGAATTACTCAAACCACATTAATAAATAATCCGTATGAACAACTTACGAATGATTGTATTAAAATGCTCCCCAAAATGAAATTGATCGGCAAAGTTTTTTTCTCATTAGCCTTCATAATAAGAGTAAAGCGCATTTAATTGAGAGTAGTGAATGTAATTTTAAAGCATGTTTTTCTTTGTTTAGGTCAAGAATATACACTGAAGTAACAGAAAAACCGGTACAACAGTCTAATACTTAGTTGGTCCCCCACGGGAGCGCAGGACTGCAGCAATACGACCGGGCATGGACTCCACTAGCTTCTGGAAATATGCTGTAGGAAATGCACGCCATACTTCCTGCAGAGCGTTCCACAATTTGGGTGTATTCCGAGGTCTCGGATTCTTTTGTTCGATAGCGCGTTGCATGGTATCCCAAATGTGTTCTATCACGTTCATATCTGGGGACTTGGGTGGGAATGGCAACACCCAAACTCAGATGAATGCACCTCTAACCATAATGTGGCGTCCCGACCCTTGTGTATAGGTGCATTGTCCTGTTGGAACAGGCCCAACCCATCATCATGAATGCAGGACATTAACGGTTGAACCTAGTCAGAACCTCGTCGTTGGCCTGTCGCACACGTTTGTAGACGTACCAGAGGTCCCAGTGAAGTCCAGCTAAACACACCCCATACCAGACCCCCCACTAGCCGGTACAGTTCCGTGTTGACAGGCGGGATCCATGGTTTCATGAGGGTTTGCGCCACACACGAATCCTTCCATCTGCACGTTACAGTTGAAAACGCGACTCGTCAGACCGGGCTACTTTTTTCCAGTCATTAAGTGTCCAGTGGCGGTGTTGTCGTGCCCAAGCGGGGCGCATAGCTCTGTGTCGTGCACCCATCAAGGGGACTCGTGTTGGGCGTCGCCTCCCAAAGCCCATATCTTGCAGGGTACGTTGCACAGTCCGGACGCTGATGCGTCTTGAGGCTCCAGCATTGAATTCCGATTATACCTGCGAGAGTGTTGCACTTCTATCGCGTGAAACGATTCTTGACAGCCGGCGACGGTCACTTTCACCCAATGTCTTTTTACGGCCCCACTGGTATCCTAGGTTGGAGGTTTTGCCGGAATTCTTGTAGTCACGGTACACCCTTGCAATGGTCGTCCGTGAAAATCCGAATTTCATTTCTACCTCCGAAATACTATGGCCCATCTCACGAGCGCCAATTATGACACCGCTTTGAAAATCGCTTAAATCGTTATTACTTGTCATTCTCATGCCGAAAACAGCTCTGACAGCTGGCAAGGATGTCTATCGCTTTATATACGCACTGGCGGACACAACCGAGTACGCGCATAGGTCACATTGCTATGTATTTTGCATAAGCTCGTCTGTACCAGTTTTTCTGGCACTTCATGTATGTAATAGTTATAAAACTGGAAAACGTGAGAGTACAAATGCCCGCCATTTTCTATTTGTGACACATGAACAGTGACATTCGTTATTTTATTTCATGGGGATATGGGATTAGCCACCATGATAAATAATTTTTAGGGCTGTCCGTCTCTAAGTTGTAAAAAAAGGAAATTGAAATTCACGAGGAACTTTTCGTGATTCCTATCGTGAATTAATGAAGCATATTTTAGTTCTATCTTTTCCGTTAAATAATGGGAAAAAAACTATATTTCACGGATTTTTGTAAGCCGGGAAATATTTGAATTTTTAGAAACATTTCAGCAGTTATTTTCGCACATTAACGGAAAATATTTGATGTGAACAAGTGTTAACGGGAAATTTTAATTCTCAGAAACATTCTTGCATTCATTTCGTATAATAACGGAACAATTCGGTTCTTACTTTTCTGTACCTTTATGACGGAAAATTTCCAGTAATAGGAGAAACTCGTGAGAATACTTGAGGTTTGATTAACTTTTAAATTTCAGTCGTCTGTAGTAGGCCTAATTTTGAAGTTCTGTCGCGAGATCGGATATTGTAGACAGCATATCGCATGATATTTTGGTTATTGTGGCCCAACGGTTATTTCTTCCCTCTCTCCCACCTAATGAACTTGCTATATCGTGTCGTAAGAAACCAGGTACTTAAATTATTGCACGGATGATTTCATGATGTCGTTATGTATTTATGGACCCCTTAAAACAACAGCTATTACAGCTTTCTCTCTCCTTCTCTCTCTCTCTCTCCTCCACCCACGGCAGGTTGAGTTCCGCAAACACGACTATGCGTCCTTGAGGATTCATCATAATCATCATTAGTGTTCTCTCTTGTGACATGTACAACGGTAACTCAACAAGTTCGCTTCCTCCAGTTTCCTCTGTTCCTTGTTTCTTCCTTCAATACTTGATAGCTTCCTGTGCTCATGATATCATTAAGCATCATCAGTCGTCTCTTCCTCTTGGTCGCTTTTATTCAATTTTTCCTTCTATCATTCTTTTCAATAAGCAGTCTCCTCTTAACACATATCCTAACCAGTTATATTTTCTTTTTCTTATGGTCTTTAGAATAATCCTTTTTTCTTTAACTCTTTGCAAGACTTCATCATTGGTAATTTTTTCAATCCGCTTTATTTTTTCCATTCTTCTCCATAACCACATTTCAAATGCCTCTAACATTTTAGCTTATTTCTTCCCGATTGTCCACGTTTCTACCCCAAATAAAGTTGTACCCCAAATATAGCACTTAATGAACCTTTTCTTTAAATTTTTATTCACTTTAGTACTAAATAAATTTTTCTTGTTGTAAAATGCATATTTTCCTTTATTAATTCTTTGTTTTACTTTTATGTCACATTTTCCATTTATTTATAATATGCTACCGAGGTATTTGTATAGTCTTATTTGCTCTACATTATTTCCATTCATCATCACCTCAACGTTTTTTGGTCTCCTGGAGACTCTCATCGTTTTTGTTTTCTTTGTGTTATTTTTCATTCCACATTTTATGCATACACTTTCAATTTTTTGCATTAGATTCTGTAGTTCATCTTCAGTATTAGCTAACATTGCTTGGTCATCCGCAAATCTAATACTCTGTATTATTCTTCCTCCAAAAGTGATTCCTCTTTTCTCTTCATCAAACGCTTCTTTTATCATTTGTTCTGCAAAAATATTGAAGAGCGTTGGTGAAAGACAGCATACTTATCTTACTTACCTACCAATCACACATGTTTTAGTTTTTCCTACTTTTGTTTTTATTATGGCGGTCTTGTTCATGTATAATTCAGCTATTAACCTGCGGTCTTTCCAGTGTAATCCTATTTTACTTAGCACTTCTATCAGATTTTCCCAATTCACCATGTTAAATGCTTTTTCTAGGTCGATAAAACATATATAAACTTCTTTGTTTACTTCTATATTCCTTTCGCATATAGTCCTCATCATTCCTATTGCATCCCTAGTTCCTCTATCTTTCCTGAATCCATACTGATAATCCCCCCCCCCCAAAAAATACTCCGCTCTGCTATACAGTCGTCAATTCAGTATTCTAAGCAGTACTTTAGCAGCATGAGAGAATATGCTTATAGTTTTATTGTCACTGCACTTAGTAGGATTACTTTTCTTTTCAATTGGTATAAGAATACTCTCCGTGAAATATTTAGACCATTCTCCTTTTTTATAAATACGGTTGCATAATTTCCGTATTTCTTTTATACCTTTGTCATCTAGTTGTTTCAGTATTTCACTTGGTATTCCATCCACTCCTTCCATCTTTCCACTTTTGAATTCCTTAATTGCTTATTAAACTTCACTATTTAGTATTTCAGGACTTCTATCATCTATTGATATTTTGCTTTACTCTTGTGATTCAATTTTCCTTGGACTTGCATACTTTGCATATAGATCTTCAATGTATTCCTTCTATCTTTCACCTTGCATTTCAATATCATAAATTCATTTTCCTTGCGTGTCAACTATGAGCAGATTTCTTATGTTTTTTTTTTTTTGCTATTTGCAAATTGTTTGCTTTTTCAAACATTTTATCATGTCGCCCTCTGTTATTAATTTCTTCACTTTTTTTGCATTCTTCTTTTAGCCATTCCTCTCTTGCTTTATCAGTTTCTTTTCGCAGTTCATTGTTTAATGCTTTGTATTTCCTTCTTCTCTCTTCAGTGTTTACGTTTTTCCATCTTCTTCTTTCAGATTACTGGTAAATTAATGCAGCTCGCTTGCCATTCCTCTACTGCATACGGGTAAGGGACAAAGTGCGTTCTGGACATATAACGAAGTAAATTTCTCCGTCATTTTTATCCGCGCCGGGGTTCGAACCCGGGTCCCCTCATTCCGGAATAAGTTGCTCTACCAATTAAGCTACGCGGACATTGATTCTAATTGCTATCTGCCTTTATGTCGTGTGCGTCCTTCTGGCAGGTACGTCACATCTCCTGGTACGTTACATCATCTCCCCCTTATTTTTCTTTCGAAGTGCTGCTCATATTTTTCCTATCTCGCGGTGTGGAAATAACATCACACCATTGCGAGATTTTGAACGGTCGGGTCATCCGGATAGTTCGGGCGCCATTATAACGAAGTAAATTTCTCCGTCATTTTTATCCGCGCCGGGGTTCGAACCCGGGTCCACTCATTCCGGAATAAGTTGCTCTACCAATTAAGCTACGCGGACATGTATTCTGATTCCTATCTGCCTTTATGTCATGTGCGTCCTGCTGGCAGGTACGTCACATCTCCTGGTACGTTACATCATCTCCCCCTTATTTTTCTTTCGAAGTGCTGCTCATATTTTTTCCTATCTCGCGGTGTGGAAATAACATCACACCAATGCGAGATTTTGAACGGTCGGGTCATCCGGATAGTTCGGGCGCCATTATAACGAAGTAAATTTCTCCGTCATTTTCTGGTCTACGACGGGATTCGAACCCGGGTCCACTCATTCCGGAATAAGTTGCTCTACCAATTAAGCTACGCAGACATTTGTTCTGATTTGCTATCTGCCTTTATGTCGTGTGGTTCCTTCTGGCAGGTACGTCACATCTCCTGGTACGTTACAGACAGACATCACCGGGAACCATCTACGTATTCGCGTTCCTAAATACAGGGAGACAGCACAGAGCAACTTAACCAACTGCGTTATGGCGGTGGTCATATTATAGCTATCATGAGTACATTTTTTACTTAGAGGTTTTGCTAAATAGTATGATGAAGCCGTACATGTCACCTTTCTTTAAACATAATTGAAAGTCATTGTTACTTTAAAAAATCTCAAGTTCCAAAACCTTCTGTTGCTTCAAAAAAGCACGATGGAAAATAAAATGTAATTTGTGATAAGTCTCCCTACAGGTACAAATAATACTATAATCCTATTTAAAAAAAATGATGAGTTCCTACAGAAAGTAAAATAACGAATTAGCACGCATTAGTAGCGAAGCACATTTCGTCATCACGTGATTCGAGTGCTTTCTATTTCTACCTTACTCGTGGTCAAATGTTGTCTCCTGGAAGAGTCGCTTGCGCGTTCCTTTTTTCATTGAAACCCTACCGGGTTCGAATCCTACCAGGGGCAGAAGATACGGATTAGTCAGTTTCGTACACCAGGAAAATATATCTGCAGAAAAAGTTTTAATGGATTTTTTTTGCGAATTTTCCGTATTAAAAAAACTAAAAAAATTATAAACTGACTTCTCTGAAATGAACGGAATTAGTGACAACGGAAAGTCTGTCGAAGGAGAAAGTCATTGTGGAGCCAAAGAGAGACCGCTTGCATTCTGAATATTGCAAGGTTTGCAGTGATTCTGTGACGCCAACTTCTGGGACAGTCCCTCAAGACGTAAAAGCCCCACCCAAGGAGTGTCTTTCTTTTTTTTTTTGCGCCATCTATTGCAGAAGAACAACCCTAACACTCATTCAAAGACACCCTTAAAGGAAAGAAATAATGGGAGAAAACTCGTAATTTTTTTTCGATTACGCTAATTTATGATGTAAGACATACATACATAAATACCCTGTTTGATACATTAAACCTATACCTATTTTGACTTTTGTATGAATCCTTAAATTTTAATTTCGTTATAAAAAACTAGGTTAAGGAATCCTGCACGATTTTATGTTTTCATGAAATCGTGCAAGATTCCTTAACCTAATCTGACATAGTAGATAGTACATCCGAGTATGATCGTTTTTTTAAATATATTCAATAACCCTAATACGCATTCTTTACTTATAAACATCAGTCTTTTCAAAGCATTTTGTCCACTAGTTGATTTAGCATTAGTGCAGAGTAAAATATTCACAAATCCTTGCTAGTTTCAAATTTATTGAATTCAGACCAAAAAGAGAGGTGTGAATGTTATTTAATAACTTTTTTCTTCATGGTTGCGAAAGAAAGAATAAAAACAAAAAAAAAGTTGTCTCAATTCTCCGAAACGTATAACTACTGGGTTAAGTATAAAAGAATCGAAGAACCATAATTTGTTTGTTTTTTTGATAATCTAAAATTCAAAATTAAACGTATAACCGTGAAAAGCTGATAAATGAATTTCGCATAGCTTAACTGAGAAGACATACAGCCCATAATAAAATATCGGGACTAGCTATGAATTACGTATTAAAGGGAAAAACGTATATACCGGAAAATGTATAACCGAGTTTGCATTACACTTCTAAAGCTGTATTTCTTTGTTGTTACTGTTGGAATGCTATTTTTTTGCTGTTGCTTTTTTCCCCTTGCTGTTCCTGGCTTTTATTTTATTTCTACCATCCCTTCCGTTTCAAAGGGACTCATCGAGTTCCTGATTATTGTGACTAAGCCTGATCAGGGTCATTGAATCGAATCAAAGAAAAGAACACAGTGTTCAGACGTAACGTTCAGTATGGAAAAACATAACTAGAAGCAACCAAAATTTACATAAGTGAGAAGTTAAAAGACCACCATGATCAACTCTTATAATTCTATTCTGCCATCCTAAACTTCGGGCCACTGCTTCCGCCAAAAAGACAGAGCCTGCGCCGTCAGAAAGCCAGATCACCTATGCTGCATCCGCGACTCAAACTAGGCCCCATCTCGAAAGAAGAATTAGAAGCCTGGGCGTCGTATAAGTCGTCCGCCGAAGTTCAGTTATCCTCTACGTAACAACTAAAAGCATCTATTGAAGTATAGCACGGTTACAAAATAATTCCCGAAGCTTAAACGCATTTGCAGTCGAATTTTTATTCTAAGAGCATCGGTGACTTCCCACGGATTAGGTAGCCTTCCGTCACTCTCTTAGGGTAAGTTGGAACGGAATGGATGTGGTGCGTTTTCATTTGTCCACAAAAATGTTAAATCATACAATATCCGCTGCGCGTCGGATAGGCGTGATAAGATTTCGGAACGGAGATATTGAACTTCCTTTTAAAAAGAAGTCGTCTGTTCCTTCCGCCATCTCATTTTCTCTCCCTGACTCTTAGTGAGTACTCTTGTCGTCGCGTAACGTTATTCGCATTAGCGACATTCACTAGTGCTCTAGGCAGTTCTGTTTCTCTCTCTCTCTCTCTCTCTCTCTGTATATATATATATAGCCATTGCAAAGGCGCTTTGCAATGGCTTACCATGTTACTCCGAGCTCCTGGGCGAGCTCTGATTGTGTGCGACAGGGATACACGTCCAACAGTTTTTCCAGTTCCTCATCGTTAACTTTCTGTGGCTGTTCCAGACGTTCTGCATCACAGAGATCGACATTTCTCTTCTTAAACCGCTGGAACCACTTCTTACACGTACTGTAGGACACATTAGACTCACCCAAAGCAGCACAGATCATTTGCTGAGCTGTGACACTTTTGCTCAGCTGAAACACGAACAGAATTAGGCGCCTCAAATGCTTCTTCTCGAACGACATTGCTTTCACCTTCAACTTTCGTCCCTTCTGTCACTACAGCTGTGAGCGGTTACGGTTGCCTGGAAAGCTGTTGGATGGCGCTGCAATCAGCCATTATCGCACACAGCTATTTGCATTTGCGGACGTTCTATGATCGATTGCGGTTAGGGGCCGAGAATTAAGTTGCACACCTAATTCTAACGTCACTTTGTGTTCAATAGGCGGTTCAAAAGATTATTTAGGCATAGGTGGTTGCGTCCGAACCTTATCTGTGCCGCTCCGGTGGAGCAGTGGTCTAAGCGATGGCTTCCGGTCATTCATCTGAGATGGGTTCAGGTTCGAATTCCGGTAAGGAATGGATGTTGTGTTTGTCTTAAGGCACTGGCTCGCTCGCTTCCCTGTGACCAGTGGCCCTAATTTAGGGACAGGAGACTGCTTGTGGCCCACTGAGTTGCTCACGGTAGTCGTTAAACCTCCAATTAAAAAAGCTTTATCTGTGGATAAAACCTCTACGAGAGTGATCGGTGAGACATCAGACGTGGTGGTGTTGCTCGTGGGTTCGTAGACATAGTCTGGTCCCATTTGGGCAGGCTTATCCGTTAATAGAATGCAGTTAGCAATGAAGTTGTGGCATGTCTGACTGCGTCTCCTCTTAGCGTCAAGAGAGGGCGCTGCAAAGCAGACGCTGATGTGAAGAACTATATTCACTCTCTCAACAGTCAATCAGCACGCAGTCGTCGGTGAGCGTTGTTTCAAGATCTCGTAGGTTCTTGTGTTCTGTGAGTGTGGTATGATAATTGTTCCATTTGTAAATATTTTCTGTCTCCCGCGTCGTTATGTTGCTAATAAATTTCATCATTACCACGCTATAAAGTCAACGCTACCCTTGGTTTTTCTTTATCGGTTTCCTTCTTCTTCTGATCATTCTTTTTTATTTCGATGGACGATGCACTCAACGCGGCTGAAAATACATTCTGCAATAAACATATGTTGCATGGACTAGAATTGTATGCATATGCTTTCAGAGGATCCAGTTTACGTCGTCCGCGTAGAGCTATTTCCGAGTCAAAAATAATATATGGATGTCTCGTGTGGGTGGAAACTCTGAAAACGCAGACACATTCTTCTCAGTTGAAGCAAAACAAATTTAATAATATGTTGCCAAAGATGAAAGTCTCGCAAAACGTGAATGTAGAGTGCTCAATTCTGTGTCAGCATATATTGCAAAACTCTGATGTTCTTTTGTAAACCTTTGTACGTTTGTTCTTGAGTGTATTTACTGTCTCTTCTATGTGTAACTCAGCAAACTCCTCAAGTGCACGTCTCGTGCTGCTCGCAGTTAAGCAGGATCAAACTTCCCGACATTCCTTGAGGGCACACAACGCCCCAAAACTACTCTCGTAATTAAAGTTTAATTACAAAGAACCCTGCTTGGACTCCGAGGACTTGAAACGGAGAGTACCGCGAGCTCCGTGCGTGTGCAAGACGTCAGCTTGCAAAACGTGATGTCTGGATTATTAAAATTCCTCCTTTCTGTTGTAACCCTCTTTTAAATACACAACCCTATAGTCTCCCATCACACAAGAAGGACAGAAGACGAAGCCACAAGTTATTCTTCGAGGGAGAGATAGAATTTTGAATAGGCACGGCCTCATACAGATTTCCGTAATTGAGTGACAATTTCTGCGAGAACGAACGTGTAGAAAGGCAGTTAAATCATAATTAAATTAGTAGACTCGGCAATGAATGCGCGATAACGAAAAAATGTCAGAGCAGAATAGCTCTTAGAAGACAACAATTTGTTTCGTTTTCACGAAAGATGCCTTGTAAACCATTCTACCCTGATTTCCCCTGTTTGCGGCACGTTAGGGTCATGAAAATTCGCTTCGAGTTTAAAAAGAATATGACTGTAGATAATGGAGTTTTGGAAATAGCTTTGCAATGAGAAGCGTAAAACGTCGTTGCAACTAGTGTCACGAACTAATTTCTAAAGTAAATGGAAACTTCTTAATGGCCAGCTTAGTAATTAACCATTTAACCTGCATCCCCGAAGAAGTTACATTCGAGTTTGCTTCGAAGCAAAGTTTACCGGATTGCTGTTTCATAATTGAGTAAGTACACCCATTGGTCAAAGAAAATCCGTTTTGATTTTTTCAGTTGAAGGAGAGAAGAATAAACCGTAAATAAAAAATAACGGAATTTTGCGGAGGGGAGGTGCAATTTTATACATCATTCAAATACAAAGCGAAAGTATGTTTATTATACAACGGCCCTTTTATAAAAACTGAGAGTAAAATAACACAAAATGAAAAAATATAGGTACAGCAAATTATATGTGTTATTCTTTCCCGAACTATCTTCACCTGGATTATGCAACGGTCCCGTCGTTCAGTCCACTTTTCAAAACATGTGGCGAAGGCATTTTGTGGAAGCTGTTTTAGCGGCACCTGTATAGCTTGAATAATGTCAGCATCTGTGTTGAATGTTGCACCACGGAACTTCTCCTTCATTGTTGGAAACAACCAGAAATCGCACGAGGCGAGGTCAGGACTGTGGGCAGGCTGTGGCATGATTTCCATGCTGCATTTCGTAAGAAACTGTTGAACACAAGCAGTCACATTTCGGCGGGTGTTATCCTATGTGTCGCCGCAGACGCTTTCAAGACAGCATTGAGTAGACTACACAGACTGAAATGCAGTATTGGCATGGAGGTAGACTACACCTTTATGATCAAAGAAAATTATCATTACCACATTCCCAGCTGATTAGGTTTGGGGGAATTTTTTCGGAGAAGCCGGGCTTGTGTGTTTCCAGACACTCGTTGCGCGCTCCGTGAGGGGCCGAAATAGTGGGCCCATGTTTCGTCGGCAGTTATTACTGTGTTTAGAAAGTGTGTATCCTTTGCAATCATTTGTTTCCGCTCATGGCACACCTGAATTCTGGCTAACAATTGTTCTCTCGTCAAGTGATGAAGTACCACGCATTTGGAACAGACACACGATGCAACACTAATTTACCGGTAAGAATGCGGAATGCCGACGTTTTTGAAATATTTGTTGACGCAGCTATGTCTTTATATTATTCCCCCCCCCCCCTTATGGGTAATGGCGAACCACTACTACGTCTTATTCGTCGTAGTGGGGTTATTTTAATTTAATGGGCAAAATATGCAAAATTTTACCCTGTTATTTTTCTTAGTGGTGTCGACGAGGAAATTGGGTTCCTTAAGTAATAGTCTATTATGGAACAACATGGGTTTTCCATGCCCTTCCATATACCGCAAGTTTCTTTAAGTTGCTGATCAACAAAGAAACCTTTTGTAAATATTAGTATACCGTTATTGAATAAAAATCTGCACAAACTTAGAAAGTGAGTGAGTGATACAGTTAAATACAGCTTAATAATTTATTCTTATAAAATGTTGTTAATTTTAGGTACAGGAGTACCGGTGGAGTTATTTATCTTTAAATAAACATCCTGAGTTCTATTAGACTGCACTATGCAACATAGAAATGGTAACCTGGTATATCGTTAAGATTACATGAAATTTAGTAGTGAATACGGTGCGCTAGAGAATCGCGTGTAGAAATAGAGCTGAGATCATTGGGAAATTGACCATGCATAGCAAATGCAAAGTTATGAGGCATGATTTCGGAAATGTATGAGTAACAAGTTAGTAAAATCATACAATGCATTGATTATGATACGCTTTCCAACATACCAGAAATTATTACTCAAGTTATGAGGATAATTGCTGTAGAATAAATCTCGCTCCTATGTCCTGACCTTTGACCTCATTTCGTCCATTTTCAATAGGGTTCGTTCCCAGGTGGTCCCCTACCACATACTAAAGTTTCATCGAAATTGAAATATAGTTACGCAAGTTATGACACATAAGGGCAATGGAATGGATCTCGCTTCCATGTTTTGACCTTCGACCCCATTTCGCCCATTTTGAATAGGGCTTATCCTCAGATGGTCCCCTACCACATACTAAAATATCATCGAAATCGAATCTCTTTTACACGAGTTATCGTGCAGACAGACAGACGGTCAAAGCTGGAGCATATACGCTTTTTCAACAATTGGAAAGCGTTAAAAAGCATCTTACCCTCATTGACTGTCGTAGGTGCCGCAGACGTTGTGGACGGTGCCTGGGTTAGATGAAGACCCTTTAACTTTTTTCCCGCACTTCTGACCATGACTGCTTACTGACTACCCTTATGCTTACTCTCTACATGACTGGTTTTCAGATTCTCTCTCTTTGCTGCCACGAAAGAACTTTCTGACTGCCTCAAAACTTCTGACTGTCTCCAAAAAAACTTATGAGACTCCTTTTTCCGCCTCCGGCATGAGAGAGGTGTAACCGACCACCTCCCAAAAAATTGCGTCGGGTTAAGTCATTGGTTCCCGCGGGTCCTTGGGGCTCGCGATTCGTGAATTGCTCTGAAAAGCTCACTCGGGATTCGCTGAAGCTCCCCGTTACGGAGGACACGATCGGTACTGAAATATTGCATTCCACCCCTTTCATGCAGCGTCGTACCTAGTTTCTAGGATAGGGATTTTGCTGCATGTCACGTATGGGATTTTGCTGCATGCAAAATTCGAGATTTGTTTCCTTTCAGGGAATCGGCGGGTGTCCGCAGCTGTATAGGTTTGTGGAAAGGCTTACGCCCTCTTTAACAATTATGCCTTCCTTTCCTTCGAACAACGATAGGAACATGGCGAACTGCCGTATCTTGTATTCCGTGTGCCTGAGAATTTCAGGCTATCTCAGGCCTCCTACTATCTATTCCCCCTTTCTGGGTGGCGGCGATCGTTTCCCTGCGAATTCGGGAGAGGGGAAAAAGGAAAGTAGAAAAAGGAAGAGAAGAAAAAAAAATTGAAACAATTTCGGTGGCCTCCATATTTGAAAGCCCGGTAATTATCGGGACGAAGATTAATTAAAAATAATTAAAATTCTAGCTTGGCCTATTTAGAAACATATCTTTAATCAAGACTGCTTTTCCCTTCCTGCAAGTAAATATTAGCTAAGACTGAACCGAAAATATTTGGAAAAAAATATTCGAGGGGGAAAAAAAGGTAAAGAATCCTGAATGTTACTGGAATACGGAGATTTCCGCTGTAACAACACGTCATTCCTCATACTTCTTGCAGGATTGTCCAAACAGTGTTAACAATACGCTCCATAACAACACTTTCAGGTCGAACACACCAAGGAGCGAGTTCTGCCGACAAACGCCATTTCTTTGAAATAATGAAAAAATGTTATTTGTCTTTGTAAGCTTCTCTCATTAAACCAACTGTTTCTCGAGCCGTTTTACCCAAACGAAAGCAAAATTTTATCGCACAGCGCATTTCGTTCGTTAACCCTGAAGCATTCTCCTCCATAGCTGTATGGCGAAATGCAGAGGCACATTAAACAGCTGCGCAATAACAAAACCAAAATCGTCTGTCACGGCTAATAACTGTTGCCATAAATATTTCCTTATTTCAGATAATCGTCTGCGTGGTTATGTTTCCCCATCGCAATATTGCCAACTCAAAAACCTTTTCTCAGTTTTTATGGAACGGGCTTTGTATATACTTTTTGAATTTCAACATACAATTTGTAATTTTATAACATATGTCCCATATATCGTTATCAATCCAATGCTAAACAAGGACCTTCCCAAATCTCCTGCACAACTTTCTATCCCTTTCCAAATAATTCTAGAATGTTTTCCAATTTTATCCACTTACCCCGCGGGTGGTCTTCCATGTCATATCCTACTACTTCGCAGCCAAACTGGCATTTTAGTTGTCCAACGGTGCTCAGTTCTTTCAACAATACAAATATTACCCAATTTCACTTAAGCGTCTTTGATCACGACGTCATCAACCCTTATCATTATTTTAATCTATCGGTTCCTTCCCATGTTTTTCTTGATTACACCAAGAATGCATCTCCCTATACTTGTAACCACTGCATGTCTCTTTTTAATTAAGGCCCATATGTCTGATCATTAAGTAAGAACTCGAAGGATGTATTGACTAAACATTTTTGTTCTAAGACATAATGGCAAACCGCTCTTGAAAAGTGTGCTGCGTTTTTAAAAGGATCTCCTACCAAATTTTGGACGCTTACTTATATCTTCTTATGTATGTCTCTCGCTTAAAACCAGTTGTCCAAGGTAAATGTACTACTGTTTGTGACAATTGTAACGTCAAGAAAGAATCGCGCTATGCAAGTGAAATTGATTTGGTGGGAAACTTAATTCTCGGCCACAGACACGACACGTCGACAGCAAATTATAGCAAATCGAATACGTACCTAATCAGCGAAATAATCCCCGTTGTGTTGGATACATTTGAGTCATCAGTCAGGGAGCTGCTAAATGCCACTGCGGCAAAAAGTGGGCTAAGTCATCAATATATGTGTGGACCTCCTCGGGAGAAGTGAAGTGCGTATCACTCAGGTGATGTTGCAGGGAGCGAAAGAGGTGATAATCTGACGGGGCGAAGTCTGGAGAATACACCGGGTGGGACAAAATCTCCCATCCCAGTTCGGGGATCGTGTTTAAAAGTCGTTTCGCGGTGTGAGGACGTGCGTTATCCTGAATCAACAGGACCGAAATTCTGACCTTGCCAGTTCATGGCCTTTTCGCCTCCATTGCGTCACTCACACGAATGAGTTGCTGACAATAACGCTCAGTACTGACCGTTTCACCAGGTTTGAGCAACTCATAGTGTACGACACCGCGCTGATTCCACCATATGTACAGCAACAATTTCCATACATGGATATTCGTTTGGCGGTACTTATGGTAGGCTGACCTGGATAAACCCACGATTTGCGAGGCTTAGGATTATCGTAGAGGACCCACTTCTCACCACAGGTCAATCTTGTAGGGGAAACTTTTCTTCTTGAATCTGGAGCGCAGACTTGTTCGCAGCTGTGAGTTGGTGTGTCACCCAAATAGCACTACTTGTGAGTCCGGCCGAGCTTATGCAGGCGCTTTGCAATGGCTTGCCGTGTTACTCCATGTTCTTGGGCGAGCTCTGACTGTGTGCGACTGGGATCCGAGTCCAACACTTGTTCCAGTTCCTCATCGTCAACTTTCTGTGGCTGTCTTGGACGTTCTGCATCACGGAGATCGACATTTCCCTGCTTAAACCTCTGGAACCAATCCTTACACGCACTGTAGGACACAGCAGTCTTAGACAAAGCAGCACAGATCATTTACTGGGCTTCTGCGGCACATTTTTTCAACTGGAACGCGAACAAGTGGCAGTGCCTCAAATGTTGCTTCTCGAACGACATTGATTTCACAGTGTAATTTCGTCCCTTCTATCACTACAGCTGTGAGCAGTTACAGTTGCCTTGAAAGCTGTTGGATGGCGCTGCAATCAGCCATTATCGCGCACAGCTATTTGCATTTGCCGACGTTCTATGATCGCTTGTTTTTAGGAGCCGAGAATTAAGTTGCACACCTAATATATAACAAATCCTTATGTTACAGGAAACAACTAATTAAGTACTCGTACATTTGCAGAGCCATACCAAGAGTTTTTCGCTTGGAAACTCACTTCGTGCAACAACAACAGCCTCTACACGGCGCTGCATTAGTGGAAGAGGATTTTGATATCATCCTGGGGAAAAGCCTGCCACGTTCTTCCTATGCTAGACCTGAGTTCATGTGTGGTGAATGGCGGAGGTAATCAACTGTCCAATCGCTTAGATAACATGACCCAGACATGTTTGACCAGAAACAAATCCAACGAACGTGCAGGCCACGGAAGAAACGTTACCTGCAGTGCATGGAAGAGGTCGTGGACATTCCGGGTCACATGTGGTTGAGCGCTCTGCTGCTGTAATATAGCGCCAGAACAACTCTGAAGGAAATGTATCACATCTGCCCCTAAAACAGACATGCCGCCCTCGGTCTATGTGTATGTGGCTCGCGCCCACCAAGCAGCACAAAATAGGAATTACTCAAACATTTACAGGAAAATTATAGGGATATGAAAAGTTTATAGGGGCACTGGGAGTACACACACACACACACACATATATATATATATATATATATATATATTCAAATAGCCGAATCTTTGCACTTGCATTTTCATAGGTGTTAATAATATTAATGTATTCATCTTCAATACCGCGGGATTTCAGAACCATTGTAACAGCTGATGGTTTCACCGAATCAAAGGCTTTTTCATAATCGATAAAAGCCATGCACAATGGAAGTTCATATTACCTCGCTCTTTCAATTAATTATCTCAGTACGTTAATATGATCTATTGTGATGTAGCCACTCCTGAATCCAGCTTGTTCTCTCGGTTGAGCCATGTCCAGTGTTACCTTCAAACGGTGAGAAAGAACTTTAGTGAAGATTTTATAAACCACTGATAGGAGGCTGATAGGTCTGTAGTTCCTGAGATCCTCAATGTCACCTTTTTTATGTAGCAGGATCATTGTAGCGTTGTTCCAATCCTCAGGAATCTTCCCTTCATTAAGGCATCGAGAGAAAATTTGAGCGAGTACTGTTTCAATTTCTCCACTTGCTTCTTGTATGATGTCTACAGTAATTCAATCTTCTCCTGGAGCTTTTCCCCGCTTCATGTTCTTGATTGCGTGTGCAACTTCTGCTGGAAGGACTGGAATAACTCTGGTACTTGTACCTTTCATGATGTCTGGAGCACATGCATCATCCCTTTCATAAAGTTTGGAGTAGAAATCTTTCACTCTAGTCAAAATTTCGCCTCTATTTCTTGTTACAGAACCATCTTCTTTTTCAGTGCCATAATCTGTTTTCTTCCCTTACTGAGATGTCCCTTTGCTATATTTAGGCTTTGGTTGTTTTCAATTGCTTTCCTCACTAGTTCACAGTTGAATTTCCTTACGTCTTCAGTGATACATTTCCGTACTATCTTGCATAGCTCTATATATTCCATTTTGAAAGTAACATTTTCTTTAGTTGTCCTCATCTTTCTACTTTTTTTCATCAACATTTTGGTTTTTCCTGATAATTTGTTCACATGCAACTTGTCCTTAGACCCAGCTAATTTTATTGCTGTTTCCATAAGAGCTTTGGTTACTTTTCTGTTAATTTCAGAAATATCTACTTCTTCTTATGTTAGGCCTTCTAAAGCAGAAAATATGTTCTTCAGTTCCAACTTGAAGGTATTATGGTGTTTTTTAAGGTTGGTTGTATCAATATATTTTGTTTGTCTTATGAGCTTGCCACGTTCGAGTTTAGTGTTGAGGTGCATCTTACATCTCACTAATCAATGGTCACTACCTGTGTTGAACTTGTTTAGCACACTGCAGTCTTCTACGACGAAATTTTCGTTACACATAATAAAATCAATTTCACTTGTCGTCCCATTTGGATGTCTCCATGACCATTTCCTGTGTGGCTTTTTCTTGAAAAAGGAGTTCAAGATGAAAAACCGTTCTACCTCTGCAAATTTAACGAGAGTATTTTCACGCTGAGTTGGAAAGGGAGTGAGACAAGGTGACACCATATCTCCGAAGCTCTTTAATGCCACATTGGAAAATGTCTTTTAATCACTGAACTGGGAAAACAAAGGGATAAAGATTAATGGAGATTATCTAACCCACCTTCGTTTTGCTGATGACGTAGTCATTTTTGCAACTACCCCATCAGATCAGAGCTACAGAGTATGATCCAGGAACTTGCTGACAAGAGTAATGAATTGGGATTAAAAAGGAACTTTCTGAAAACAAAAGTGATGTTCAATGCTTTTACAAGAAATGAAGCGTTATCGATTGATAGAGAAAAGCTGGAGATTACAGACACGTACGTTTATCTTGGACAGCTGATATCAAGTGAGGGTCACATTGATGAAGAAATTAATCGGCGTACAAAACTTGCCTGGAGAGCTTTTGGAAGAAACAGCATAATTTTCAAGAGCAATATGCCATTATGTCTCAAAAGAAAAGTGTTTGATCAATGCATCCTTCCAGTGCTTGCGTATGGTGCAGAGACGTAGACCTTAACTAAAAGAGACATACAAAGGCTGCAGACAACTCAAAGTAGCATGGAGAAGTGCATGCTTGGTATAACCAGGAGAGATAAGAAGAGGAACTCGTGGATCCGAAAAATGAAAAGAGTGGAAGACTTCATGATCAGAGTTAAATCCCTGAAATGGCAATGGTATTGGTAACTGTGGGTACCATAGTGGTACCCAGTTTATTGCTATAACGAAATACAGACATAAGAGATTCATTAAAAGCTGCAGTACAGAAAACAACAGTGCGGAAAGTCTGTATATCCACGATGCAGCACAACGTTACACAGAAAGGAAATGAATATGCACACGAACAATGAATGGCCTAACGGCATGTCAAACACTATGCTATAACACAAGTGCACAAATGTATGAAATGTACTATGCTATCATAAATCAACCGAACGGAACTGAAATGTGGTTAGAACGCAAAACATCATTGAGTACCTCAGCAACTTTATAAAAATAGCAAAGGTAACAAACGTACTACTATAATAATCCGCGATAGAGGAAAGCACTAACAGAGCAAACACTCACAATCATAGGTAATTTAAAAAACATTCCGAGTGGAGATGAAAGGCTTATGAGCAGCCTCACGACCACGGTAACCCATGGAATGAAGTTCTCTGCGAATAGTACGTGTACATACCGAGGTTCCAGCATGTTTACTCACGTATACACTAGGTTCTTGAGCAGTACTCCGTCGATTAGCTGTAACGACTCTCCTGAGGCTTCGACGTCCTTTATCACTGATTTCCTTTGGTCTGCCGGTACTTTTTGCTGTTTCAAGCACGCCATGTGTCTCCCACCAATTTGGTACATACAAAACAGTTTACTTGGGTATGTTTAAAAGCCTCTCGGTTTCTGTTATGGACAATACACTTATATAGCACCCAACAATCTTTCCTTTCTCAAAGTCAGTTCTCTCCCGCAGCGAAATTTACACTCAACCTCACATTGCGATATGATCGCTGTCAGCTGCATGCTTGTCTTTATACCGTTTGCAGCTGTACTGCGCATCTTAAGTACGCAGTGGATTCATTCATTTCCTTTTGAAGGGATGCCCGGTGACTTTTTTCAATATAGTGTATTTCATTGTCATCATAAACAAATTATCAATCCAATATTGGATGAAAGTCTGTCCAAGTTTCTTCTATAGACTTCCTGACTTGGGCTAGTCTCCTCCACATAACTCCGAATTGCTTTCAAATTCTCCCCCATTTTCCGCGTGGGTCTTCTTCTAGATTATTTGATCTCTCTTGGAGTACAGTCTAGTATATCAGTTGTCCAATGATGGGCAGTTTTTCTTGCAATATATCGACCCCATTGCCATTTCAGGGATTTTAGCTTGATCACGATGTCTTCAATTACTGTCATTTTCCTTATCCATGAGTTCTTCCGACCTTTCCCAGTTTTGCCAAGCATACACCTTTCCATGTTTCTTTCAGTAATTTGCAATATCTGGATGGTTTTTAGTTAGAGTCCATGTGTCTTCTTTATAAATAAGAATAACTAGGATGCAGTGATTAAATACTTTTCACTTAAGACATAATGGTTACTTGTTCTCGAAAATTGCACTGTTTCTTCAAAAAGCTGCCTAAGCAAGTTTCATACGCTTACTTATTCCTTCTTTTATGTGTCCCTCGCTTGAAGTCTGTTGTGCAAGTAAAGCATGTGGATTGGTTATTTCTAGCTTTGCTCTATCAATCGCCAAATTCTTAGTTCTTGTAAAAGCGTTGTACATTATTTTTGGTTTCTTGTAAGTTCATTTTTAAGTCCACTTCTTTACTTTTGGCAGCAAATTGCTGGACCATACTCCACAGCTCTGATGGAGTACGATACTTTTTTAAGCTTCTAGATGAATACTAACTTTGAAGATAGGATCCTTAGGATCTTTGAATACCACCTTATACGGGCACATCATTTTTATGCATGTTTGTATACCGAGAACACCATTTCGAAGTATGTGTGTATTTTCGGAGTCGCATCAAAATTAATCAACTTGAAGAACTTTTGCAGTTATTTTTTCAGTTATTTTAATGAAATTGTTTTTAGTTTCTTTTAACAGTTATTGTACTAGCGGTCAATAATTTTTGTCTTTGCTGTAAACCATAGAACTTTCGTTTTCTGTTACTTTTTAATAAACTAGCAAAGCTCAGGTGAAACCAGAGATGAAACTGCGAAATGGGTTTTCGGGTCAGCGGCAACCACTTGGGTCCAACGGCGTCTACTGAAGGTTCTAAACCCTTTTATTTATCTCTTCAGAGAAAAAATAATCAATCTATGCACAAATTCTTGCACAGTATGTTTCCAGCAGACGTTTTTCAACTCCTTCGTCTTCTGTTCATCAGCAGACATACTTTGTTCTTTCCCCATTTTAGGCGCAAATACATATTTATTTTATTTACCGTGTCTCTTCTTCGAGAAATGAGATGATAATTTTTAATTTTTCTTCCTCCGGTAGTTGTAGCCATTTCCGACATTATCCCTATGATTGCAGGTTTTCCCATTGAGCACAATAGTTTTCCTAGGTGGGGTCTTTCCGAGTACCAAACTTTGTACTAAAAATAGTTTCTTCAACATCTGTAAATTTAACGATTTCTGTAGATGGAGTTAACGTGGGAATGAATCGTTACCTATCACTATAGCTACGGTGTCGTCCCTCTTGCGGCTCTTACGTTTGATTCCGCTACCGGAAAAGTAGCTTTTGCGGCCGCTTCGTTATCGTAGCCCCACACAGGGATAACTGGTTTTCCAGTTATTTGCAGAGTAGCGCCCCCACGGTTCGAACTGGCCTTGTGACCGAGCATGTTGTCTTTTCGTATTTGTACGATACCATCACCGCTGGGACAGTTGTTCATCCAGCTGATGTGGAGTGGCGACCCCACGGCACGAGCTAACATATAATATTAGCTGTTTTTGTTTTCGATTTTAAACCTTTTGTTGTTACCATGACACGCACCCGACTCAATTGTAAGTTGATAATGCTGTGACTATACGGCAGCGTCGGAGTTTGGTTTCTTATTCTTTTTTCTTTATTCCCCATTTTATGTGTCCCTCTTTAGTTTTCCGCGCTGCTTAGCTAGATCTACCTGCACGTTTGCAGTGTGTGGTAACGCGTATGGTGGAAAAGCTGATGCTGGAGGCTAAGGTTTCTGGAGGTCGGGGTGTTGTTGTCGCCAGCTACCGACACTCTTCTTTGCCCCCTGCTTCACCCTAAACGGGAGGCTGGGAATTAACTCACTCCTAGTCAATGAAGTCAGTAGCCGAGTGGTGTCCTGTCTTCTAACGGCTTGTCAATGAAGTCAGTAGCCGAGTAGTGTCCTGTCTTTTTGTCGTTGCGTACTTCTAACGGCTTGTCGTTGCGATAGGGTGGATATGCCAAAGGGGTGTTACCAAGACGAGGGAAAGTCGCTGGTTCTTGCTGAGTGCATGTCCACCCTGTGAACTTGCTATATCCGCTGTTTAAACCTAGAGCCGCGTCTTGCGTTCATCTGAGCTTGCAGACCTCCGGCTCTCCCTCGTTGGGCTCGGTGGTGGGCATGGAGTTCGGCTGATGAATCTTCTTTCTTTCTTTATGGCTTCTAAGGATGTTTCCCATGGTGCAACACCCCTTCCACCAAGAAACTTGTCTCTGACTCCAATGCTCTGTTTCTGTTGATACATTCCATCAATCCTTCACAACCTTTGAGTGCCAAGAGCACCTTCTGGATCAATAAGGCTCTTCAGGCCGTTGCTGGCTCTCCGAGCAATGGCAAGAAGCTTCCTTCAGGGGATATCATTCCAGACATAGTGCCACCCTGCTTACCACGACAGCACTGTTGGGTATTCAGGTTCAAGTGACACAGAACGCCTACTTGAATTCCTCTCGCGGCGTGGTCACCTCTGCGACTTAATTGAATGCAGCGATGAGGAGCTACTTCAGGATCTACGGGACCAACATGTCACTGGGGTTCGACGGATTCATTTTAGACGAGATGGTAAACGTGTTCCCTCTCGCAATATCATCTTGACTTTTGATCTGTTCTATCTCAAAAAGGAAAATCAAAGTACCAGTGGCCGCATAAGCAAGGGTTTTCAACACTGGCCTCAAAAGCTACAACGTTAACAGCCGGTACCTACTGGTGAACTTATTTATCGTCAGTGCAAATCTGGATTATGCGCGTATATTCCTGAAAGATCTTTATTCAATACTCTAAAGTAGTGGGATGAACACTAATTTAAATACCCTATACTAAGCATAGCTGCGAAGAAACTAGCGTCGAAAGTGAAATTCTGACTTCGGTTAAATCAGAGCATCACTTTATTTTGTGTTCTGATCGGGTTGCCAGAAAGTAAAGAGCTTGTGTGTTGAAGGGCTCAAGAAAAAGATAATGAATGAAATACGGGATTACACCATTGAACAATACAAATTTGGAAGATGTGAATCCGTTTATTGGTGTAAATATGACAAGGATGTTAAGTCAGATAATATCCGAAAACTTGAAATTTTCCTCGTCCTGGACGGGAATCAAACCCGCGTCTCCCGGATAGTCAAGTTTCAAGTTTCTAATAAATTTGAATGTGACCATCACAGGATTCGAATGTCGAAGAAACCGGCATTCATATATAGCGAATCTGGAGGTTTTAATTCACTTCTGTAATTGCCCAGAGGCGCACAATATTCTGTGCCTCCGGGTAATCACGATTTGTCCAGAGGCGGAGAATATTCTGCGCCTCAGGGCAATCACGGGAATGAATTCAAACATTTAGATTCGCTATATATACTGCAAATACTGGTTGCTTCGACTAATGAATCCTGTGATGGTTATATTCAAATTTATCAGAAACTTGAGACTTGGTCGTTCAGGGTGGAAACTTGAGACTTGGTCGTTCTGGGTGGTGCATACTCGGTGGCCATATGGGAGACGCAGGTTCGATTCCCGCTAAAGGACGACGAAATTTTCAAGTTTTCGTATATTATCAGACTTAACAGCCATGTCACATTTATAACAATAAACGGATTCATATCTTCCAAATTTGTAAAAGATAATGAATTGAGTTTTTTTGCTATTATTCTTTACATACATGATGCCTCACCAACATAATAGCGCATGGAGAAACTGTATTATAAATATATGTAATACATACATACACTATTGCACGTCTAGTGTGGCATACTAAATTTAAGTGAAACTTTTCAAAAAATGTTTATATGACATGAAAGTAATCTGTTTAGAGTATTTTTTAGCTATATAAAAGTGCCATTAAAGTATTACTTCCATTGGAAACTAGTTTCAAGTTCACGCAATGATGCACCGAGGAAACACTAAATTATAACCACCCCTATCAAAAGTGGATGCGTCCCGTTGCTGAGGGGATTTCAGGGGCGCAATTACTCGACTCATGTAGTATACACTATATTGACAAAAGTCACTGGACACCTTGAAGAGAAACACAGCATAGCATTTATTCCCATACATCAGTACGGTGTCGGTCCACCTTAGGCCTTAATACATACACTGACTCTTTGAGACATGCTTTCGACAAGGTTTTGGAACACAGCGATAGGCATGCGCTTCCATTCAGTACATAATGCTGCCGCTAATAGGCCTTGGTTCCAAACGTCTTATGCGACGCTCTAATTCATCCCATAGGTGCTCGATAGGATAAAGATGAAGACTGTGTCCTGGCCAGTCCACACACGGTACGGAATTATCGTCAAACCACGCCGTAACAGTCCTTGCTTCATGGCTCGGTGCATTATCCTGCTGGGACCAACAAGGCTCGGTTCCATAGTACTGCCGCAGAGTTAGTAGGGCATAATTGCCCAGAATATCGAAGTAGATGTGCGTGTTAACAGGTTTGTCCACGATAACCAATGGACCGAAACCATACCACGAAAAACACCCACACACGAGTGCACTGCCAGCTCTAAACATGACCGTAGGAACAGTACACTGTGGTAAATAACTTTCCACCGGCTGCCGGCATACCCACACACAGCCATCAGACTGATGCATCGTGTATATGAATACAACAGTTCATAGGAGCCATTTCCATTGATCTACGGATCACGATAAATGTTCTTTGCACCATGCTAAACGACGCACGAGTAACATTCCGAGGGGAGATGAAAGGCTTATGAGCAGCCGCGCGACCACGGTAACCCAAGGAATGAAGTTCTCTGCGAATGATACGTGTACATACCAAAGTTCCAGCATTTTTACTAACCTGTAAACTGAGGTCTTGTAAAGATTAGTTGTAACACTCTCCTGAGGCTTCGACGTCCTCTATCCCTGATTTTCTTTGGTTTGCCGGTACATTTTGCTACTTTAGGCACGCCATGTGTATTCCACTTATTCAGTACATCCAAAACAGTTGACTTGGGTATGTTTAAACCCCTATCGTTTCTCTTATGGACAACCCATTAATATAACCCCGAACAATCTTTCCTTGCTCAAAGTCAGTTCTCTCCCGCCGCGACACTTTCACTCAACCTCACAGTGCGATATGATCGCTGTCAGCTGCAGGCTTCTTTTGTACTGTTTTCAGCTGTACCGCGCATCTTAACAACGCAGCGGATACGTTCATTTGCTTTTGAAAGGGTGTCCGGTGACTTTTCTCATTATAGTGTATATAAGATGTGAGTGGAATAGTCTGTAGTAAAATTAAGAATGTATTGGGTAAACGGAGTTATTTATCGGACTTTGAGAAAAGGCATATCGTGGGAACTCGGCAAGCGGGTGCCTCAATTTCCCAAACGGCTAAACTGGTGGATTGTTCGCGAACCACCATATAGTTAAAGTGTATCAGAACAACGTACAAATGATCAAACATCGACCAGGAGGCAAAATTGCACAGGACATCGAAAGATTGATGTTAGAGGTGAGCGTCAGGTCCGAAGACTGGTACAGGCCAGCAGACTCAGCGCTGTTCCACAGTTGACAACCCAATACAACAGAGGTCAACCCGTAACAATATCAGTCACGATCATGCGTTGCACGCTCGCACGTAAGGGATATAATAGCAGACGACATCCTCTCCTGACCCCAATTCATCGGCGGGAAGGGCTCGCCTGCTGCAAAGACCATGCAAGTTGGACGTCGGATGATTGGACAAAAAGTGTGCTGACCTAGACAAGTCCCGTTTTGCACTCCACTTCGTGGATGGTCGTACAGGTAGACCTATTTGGCGCAAACAAAATGAGGTTCTCGATCCATCTTGCATCCTCTCCAGGGTGCAAGCCGGTGTACGCGGTTGTATGGTTTACCTGCGAAGAACTTGGACCACTGGTGGATGTGTTAATGCACCAGTGGTCCAAGTTCAAGGCGGGTGTCCACCATCTTGAATTGATTTCAGACTCTGTACACCCAGCAATTTTGCACTTTTCCCCCTATGGCGAGGGTGTCTTTCAAGATGATAATGCGTCGAGCCTCATAACAAATGGTGTGAAAGAATGGTTTGAGGACCATTCTTTCACACCATTTGACATGAGGCTCGACGCATTATCATCTCATTTCAGGATATGCAAACCCAACCAGAAATCTGAAAAAATCTCTTGCAACCTTCTTGAAGCCTTATACCACTGGTTCATCTTACTCTGTTAAAAGTACAGCAGAAACCATTAACAATATAAAATCCTGTCAATTTCCGAAAACTCAGTTTTTCCAAGCCTCTCTTGATGTTGAAAAACCACTTTCTTAATATCCCTCGTTCATTTGATTACTCCCACATTGAGGAAATTCTACTTTCCCAGAATCAATATAGTCAAGCTAAAGTTGATACTACCCTTCAAGCTTTAAGACTTGTAGGAGACAGAAGTTTCTTCCGCTTTCAAAATACTGTCTACAAATAGAAGGAGAAAACACCTATTGGCTCCCCACTATCACCTGTTCTGGCTGAAATCTTACTACAGCACATAGAAAATCACTATCTCAAATGCTGCAGTGTTCAACCATCTTTATATATCAGATATGTTGATGATGTTTTCCTTGTCTGGCCTTACTCAACTGCTGAATTACATGTTTTGGCCTCTGATTTATCATCCATAGTATCTGGCATAAAGTTCACTATAGAAATAGAAAAAGAAGGGTCACTGCCCTTCCTTGACTTCTTGGTTTCACACTCTCTTAACCATACAAACTTTAAGTTCTATGTATATCGTAAGCCTACCTCTATCCCGGTTCTGAACCCCTTTAATTCTTGCACATCAACCCCCTATAAGTATTCAGCACTTAGATTCCTAGTTAATAGAGCCTTTACCCATTCTTCAAATCCCTATTATTGTAATCAGGAATTGATGAAGATTAACAAGATTGCAAAAGTACATGGGTACCCCACGGATTGTGTTAAAAAACTTATACAACAATATAAACGGAAGACTTCTATAAACCTCACTGGAAGTGTACCCACAACTACCTACGTGGGAAGTATAACTTATCTAAAACCAGTTGTTACTTTGTTAAAAAATATTTGCAAAAAAAAAAAAAAAACATCTTTAGGATTTGGTGTCAGAACCCAAAACCTTTTTTCTACGATTAGGCATGACAGAGACACAATACCAACTCTATCCTATTTTGGTGTTTACAGTATCCCACTATTAGACATTAATGGACAAACTGCAAATCTCTGCTATGTCGGTTCGACCTACATAAGCCTGGGAATCAGATGGACTGAACATAAATATGCAATTCGTAACAGAGTAGTTACTTCGACTTTGTCAAAAACTGTCATTGAGGAGACCTAAAACTGGATTGGGAAAATGCAAACTTGTTTTCAACAGCCTCGACAAAATGTTCTATGTTGCTTACTGAGAGTCTTCACATTACAAAACTAGGACCTAAGTGCCGCATTGAGGATATGCCTGTTTGTGCTCCTAGTGCCTGGAGAGATCTCATGTTGGAATATCCAAGCGAGGAACCCTCAAAATAATTTAGGTAATTTTGTAAATAGTTTGTAGTGATTGACATTTAATATTTTTTACTCTTCTCATTTACATATTTGTAATCTTGTGCTCATCCCTGTTACTATCTATATAAGTCTTGTACCGCTTCATAGTGATTTCACTCCTTTGCCTGATGATGCGATCCTAGTTGTTCGCGAAAGTGCTCGCTAGAGCTTTTAAACTAACCCTTTTGATTGCAAATAAGGAAGTTTTTTAACCTATGTTTTTAGATAGTGATTGAGAGGTGTTGTGTTTGTGCTTTATATTAAGACGAATCTGATCGTGCATTGACAGCCTTAACTACCCTTTGAGTAACACAGTTCAGAAGATGAACATATCCACTGGCCCCGTATATCGGGGAAGATATCAATAACACAGAGCACGTGTGGGATTCTATGGAACGGCATATCAGGCGTATTATCATCTTTGGATACACCAGTTAGCTGCATGGAAGAAAGTAGATCTTGGTTGGCCATACATCCAGCTGCTACCGGAATCTTATTGAATCGATGTCACGTCGGACAGCATGTGGCGTAAAGGAAGTCTTGACCTTTACTCTAAATTAAAATATCAACATACTAATAAATTGTTCCTAAATGAAACAAACCTTAACTGCCAGGCGAAACATATAAAACAGAAGTCAACTTACGGAAAAAGTCCTTTATTCGGAATGGAATGCACAACACTCTCCACACATTTATCTCAACACTATTCAATTCTCTCGTACAGCACTTTCTTAACAACCCTCATCATAATCACTCACAATAATAGCTCTCAATAATCGATCTTATCAAAACCCCTCATAAAACAGATCAGTAGTCGCTTTTTATCTCTTGTTCTTATCTTATTACATGCATACGTCACGTGCATTCAACCTCAATTGTGTTGCCAAACGTATTCGTTTGAAGGAAAAGATATTTCGTTAAGCGTGAAGAATACTGAGAATAAACTCAAGATTTACATAGGGAAAGAAACTAAAAAAGGAAAGTTAATCTAGAATATACGTCACATCATCTCCCTCGTAACTTTTTTTTTCTTTTTTTTTTTTTTTTTTGCCAGAAAACTATCAATTTTGTAGAGGTATCCTTTCAAACAATCTGATCATTCATTCACCCTTTCAGATAAGAACTTACAAAAATTGATGAAGAGATTTGTTGATCTGTTGCTGCAACTGACTTCTACGTACATATAGTCTGTAGATATCAATAGTTCAAAAAACATTCATACAAAACTTTCTGTACGATTTCAAATCTTCATTTTATACTTCGTGATAAATACTTTGTCAATACGTGTGGAGAACACTCATCAATATACATATAAGTAGCATAGTAGTAAAAAAACTGCGTATGGCAGGAAAAAAAACTACAACATTTTTAACGTGATTAATTACACATTCGTCCACTCCTGATAACTTCACAGGGAAGACAAAACATTCAAACTAAGTTAAGTGAATATTGTAATACAGTGTAAATTTAGTTAGTTGAAAAAAACTGCACTTGCAGAAAAAAATTCAACACCAACTCAACAAGTATCAAGCACAAAAAAAGGTTAGTCATGGAACAACAACACAAAAACCTTTGATTGCTTGGCGGCCAGGGCCGACTTCGAACTACTCCCATGCATTCGCACATCGAATTTTGAGATGGGATAGGGGAAACCCTGGAAAACCTTATCCTGGGAGAGAAATCTTTATAAGTATCAACAAAGGCAATGTTGAATTTCATGTTATGCCAAGAAGACAACATGCACAGAATGAAATGATAATCATTTTGTATTAAAAAAATTAATGTGGCGCCACACCAAAAAAAAAAAAACATTACATACTGACAAGATAATACATGCGATATTTTGGCTTCAAAGTCTGTCAAAAAAAGAAAATTCTGTAACTTAAAACACAGAGAAAAGTTCAAATAAATGGCCTTTATAAGGCAAAGTTCTATGGTATTTGTTTGTCCTTACATTTTGTGATAAAAGTTCAGTGATTTTGGTTTGTCTGGAGGACAGAAAAGTTCAAATAGATAGTCTTTATAGGTATCAAAGTTCTGTGATACAAGAAAGTTCACATAGTCTTCACAGAGCAAAGCTCTATATTGTAAGAATTCCTTTGCACTTGAAAGTCAGTTTTTAAAAAAACTTTTAACAGTACCTGTTGCTCGCAAAGAATACCCTTGTGCGGACACGCTTATGTTGTTGTCGGGGCGACAACGGCACTCTCGAGGCTTCACGCTTCGCAGGCTGAGGTTGCAAGTCACTGGATTGCCGGGATGTGTCAGGAATTCCCGCGGACAAGGCAAGCTGACCAGAAGAGGCAGGGTCATCAGGCTCTCGCAAGGAAGTCTCAGGCTGGAGCGAAGAGGTCTCAGGCCGGAACGAGGAGGTCTCAGGCCGGAACGAGGAGGTCTCAGGCCGGAACGAGGAGGTCTCAGGCCGGAACGAGGAGGTCTCAGGCCGGAACGAGGAGGTCTCAGGCCGGAACGAGGAGGTCTCAGGCCGGAACGAGGAGGTCTCAGGCCGGAACGAGGAGGTCTCAGGCCGGAACGAGGAGGTCTCAGGCCGGAACGAGGAGGTCTCAGGCCGGAACGAGGAGGTCTCAGGCCGGATCAAAGAGGTCTCAGGCTGGATCAAAGAGGTCTCAGGCTGGATCAAAGAGGTCTCAGGCTGGATCAAAGAGGTCTCAGGCTGGATCAAAGAGGTCTCAGGCTGGATCAAAGAGGTCTCAGGCTGGATCAAAGAGGTCTCAGGCTGGATCAAAGAGGTCTCAGGCTGGCTTGGAGACGAACCCGGAATCTGAGAAGGATGAAGATCCGGTCGTTTCCTTGGTGGTCGAAGAAACAGTGTGTAACTAGAAGGGCGCTTCCGTGAACGACGAGGAACGGTGGAGGAAGGTATAGGCTCCGTCCGTCCCGAGCGAAGATTCCAAGGACGAAAACCTGGCGGATGCAAATGCTGGACTCTATGTCTGGATTGTAGCCCAACACTAGAAGTTGCACTAGGAGAGTGTGGAACAGGAGGGGAAAATTCAGGCGGCGGGCGCTTTGTAGGTTGAAATGGCACAGATGGCGAAAGAGGACGTTTTTGCCCTACGGCAGATGGATCAAATGTTCCTGAAGTAGGAAGCTGCTCAGCAGAAACAGAAGGAAAGATTTTAGTTCTTAGAGACTGAAGAACCTCAACAATATTGTCTGGTGATTCAGATGCAGCAAGAGGCACGACTCTTTTAGGCACAGGATAGTTGGAACTGCCTGATGATGAAATGTCAGTTCTTGTCCGTTTTAAGTTTTTTTTATTTAAAACCAAACGGGGGCACTATACGTGAAGAAGTGAATGGAGCGATTGAAGTATGAGAAGCAGATGAAAAAGAACCTCGTTGCACACGACAAGAATATCCAGAGGAACTGGAAGCACTAGAACTCTCGTCTTTTGAAAAGGCAGGAGACGGAGGAGTTGAAATAATGACAGCACCCCGAGTGAATGGAATAATGTCAGAATGTGAATCGTTAAGAGTAGAAGCAAAGATCCGCTCAGACGAAGGTAGAGAATTGGACAGGACAGGGGTGGGGTCAATAATTTCATCATCATTTATACATACTTGTGAAGTCCCACCATCTGCCTGAGGATCCCTACTAGATTTAGGGTTAATAATTGCATCACTGCTTCTAATAACCCATTTTCTACATTGCTGCACATGGGCAGAATGTAGGGAGCCATCTGGCTTCTTTAATATAACATTATTATTGTACACTTCTAATAATTCAAAGGGGCCTTCATATAAAGGTGCAAATTTTTTAACGAATGTGTGTGCAACGGAGGATTGGAAATGAGTTTCCAATAAGAATAGATCTGCAACTGCGAGATCTGGTTCCCTCTGTTTCGCATTATAGTGCCTAGCTTGGCTTAATTGAGCTCGACTGATAGCAGTCCGTGCCTTTTGCGCAAGTAGTTTTACAGAATCAGGTGTTGGTCTTTGGTTGATCTCATCGATAATGCCAGTTAAATTATCAAAAGGGGTGCGGATTTTGCGCCCTAGAAAAAGTTCAGCGGGCGTAAGCCGCGTTGATTCATGAAATGATGAGCGAAGGGCGAAACAAAACATGTCAACATGTTCGTCCCAACGCTCATGATTATTATCAATGAAGGTTGAGATCATCTTTAGTAAAGTTCTATTCACACGCTCAGCCGGATTGGCTTGAGGGTGATATGGACTTATGAATTTATGTTTGATTTGAAGCCTCGCACACATTCGCTCAAATAACTCCGAAATGAACTGAACCCCGTGGTCCGAGACTACGGTACGGGGACAGCCAAATCGAGTGAAAACATTATGTATTAGAATATCACATATTATATCAGCCGTAACTGCTTTAATGGGAAATACTTCCACCCATTTTGAAAAATTATCTGTAACAACTAAAATATAACGAGATTTAGTTTTAGTTGATAATGGATAAGGGCCCAATAAATCTATAGAAATAGTTTCAAAAACATAATTATTTGAACTACAAATAAGGTGACCGGCCGGTCGTTTATTATCATAACTGTACTCTTGACAGTATTTACATGAGCGAATGTATGCGAGTATACTATTGTACATGCCCGGCCAGTAGGCTACGTCTCGGAGCTTACTACGAGCTTTTCGTATGCCTAAATGGCAGGCAAGAGGAATATCATGAAATTCGTATAATAAAGCCATTCGAAAAGACTGAGGTATCGCAGAGCGGTACTCTGCTCTCGAGATTACAAATTTTTTATAATACAAAATACCATCGATGATCTCATAATTTCGACTACGACCCGCTAAAGAAGGTTCACTTGGAGCAGAAGAACCAGCAAGCAAAAAATTATAAATTTCCCCAAAATCTGGATCATTCGGCAGTTCAGAAATTATTTGCTCCCTTGAAGTTATTTCCGAAATAAGAAATAGGGAGGGAGGTTCAGTATCCGCCTGTGCACCAGAACTGACCGGACAGCAAGACAGTGCGTCAGGCAGTTGGTTTGACTTGCCAGGGCGATACTGAATTTGAACATTATATTCCTGAAGTCGAAGTGTCCATTTTAACAATCTTCGAGACAGATTCTGTGCTGTGGTTAAATATTGTAATGCCGAATGATCCGTAATAACATTGACAGTTAAATGATTGAGATAGCATTTAAATTTCGTGACGGCAAATAAAATAGCTAAACATTCTTGTTTAGTACCAGAGTAATTACGTTCTGCTTTATTAAGAATTCGAGAGGCATATGCAATAGGATGCCCTCGTTGAGATTGATCAGCTCCTAGACCAACACCTGATGCATCGGTAAAGATATTAAATATTTCGGCATGGTTAGGAAAGGCTAACACAGGTGGCGAAACCAAGGCATGTTTAAGAGTATTAAAGGCAGTCTCTGCCTCTGTGGACCAAGCAAAGTGTTTATATTTTCGCTTCAAAGCGAATAAAGGTTCGCATAGAATAGCGTACCCCAGAACGAACTGTTGGTACCACCCGGTCATGCCTAAAAATCGCGACAATTCTTTCGCCGACTTAGGCCTCGGAAAGTCCGAAATTGGCTTTATCTTTGAGTCATCAGTTAGAAGACCTTTAGGGGTAATTTTCAGTCCGAGATATACGAGTTCGTCCCTGCCAATTTGACATTTGCTAGGCTTTAACGTCAAACCTGCATTATGTAGCAGTTGGAAAACTTGGTCCAACAGAGACAGATGCTGTTCAAAAGTTTCAAAAGAGACGATAATATCGTCCAGATAGACATGGACATTAGGTCCGAGCACAGGACGTAAGACTGAATCCATTAAGCGCTGAAACGTTGCAGGAGCATATGCCAAACCAAAGGGCATGTGTAAAAACTCATATGCTCCAAACGGGGTAATAAATCCAGTTTTTTTCAACGGAATCTGCGTGGACAGCCACCTGCCAATAGCCACTAGTTAAATCCAATGTTGATAGCCAGTTTGTTGACGATAAGTCCTGGAGAATATCGCTAATTATAGGCAATGGGTAATTGATAGCTTTGGTTACCGCATTGAGTTTTCGGTAATCTATGACGAAGCTATAATCTCCAGATTGTTTTTTTGGAACAAGAAAAGCAGGTGCTGCCCAAGGACTAAGTGATTCTTTAATTATCCCCGAATGGAGCATGTCCTGTATTTGTCTTTGAAATTCAGCTTTCTTCTGGTTCGGACATGGATAAGGCTTACATGCAATGGGTTTAGCCCCCTTTGTATCAATAGTATGATACACCACCTGTGTAAACCCTGGTTTATCAGAGAATAACGCTGGTCTGCTGTGTAAAACCTGACCAAGTTGGCTTTTATGTTCAGGCAATAATCTGTCACTTGCAAGAACTGCAGAAAAATCAATTGTCTCTTCTGGGGTGGGAGGACTAATCTCAGGCATTAAGATTAGGCCATGTTTGAAATCAAGTGTGAGCTTAAACATTTTAATGAAATCCACCCCCAGAAGGCAATCCACGGGTAACTCTTTGATTAAAAAGAAAATATAAGAAACTTGAACTTTGCCAATCTTGACAGGTAAATTAACTGATCCAGAGATTGCAAATATATTATTGTCGGCACCTCGCAGATATTGCTGGGAGGGCTCGACACAAGCATTTGGAAAGGTAGCAGCACAGAAATCAAAATTTAATGCCGAGATGTCAGATCCAGAATCAATTTTAGCAGACACCACCACTTTGCCCAAGGTCACAAAAATATCAGGCAAAAGCGGAGCTTGAATAGTTAATAAGAGAGATTTGAGGTCTTTAGAGAAACGAGGAGATATACTTGACCCATCTAGCTCCTGTTGAAGTTTAAATTGTCACGAAACTTATTAGAATGTCTAGATTGATTTTGGAAATGTGGCGAACCACCGGGACGTGCCGAATTGCAACGTGCAAGAGAGGCAGCACTATTATCATTAGGCTTGCCTTGCCCCTCAGCACGATGTTTTGGATATGTCTGGTTCACCGGGTAGTAATTATCTCGGGGACGAGAAACTTGGGTGTCCTGATTTCCATAATGGCTAGGATGTCGCACTTCTAGTACCCGACGATGCGGCGGCACGTATCTAGACTGCTGATAGGTGTTTCTAGGCTGATTGAAAAATTGTCTTTGATGAATGTTCTGGTTTGGCTGCTGATACCTGTTGTTTTGAATACGAGGTTCATGGTACTGCGTAGGTTGGCGGCACTCGTGAACCTGTGAAAATTGACTTTTGCTGTGGCGGTCTTCATGGACTCGAACGAGTTTTAAGCACTCGTGAATGGAGACAGGACGTCGAACTTCCAGATAATCCTGCAGGAAGGGATCCAGCTGCTGTAACAACGTGTCACAAATCTCAGACTAGGCTGCAGCGGGATCCCATAATTTGTAAAGTCGGACTGTTTCCAGGGCGAACGAGACTGGGTTAACTGACGCTCGCTGTCGCCTGGAAAACAGATGTTGTGGAAGGCCGGCCTTATTGGTGCCAAAAGTAAAGACATGCAAAAAGTCAGCTCGAAATTGCTGATAGGAACCCTCTGGATTCGTTCGACGCCACTGTCTGTACCAGACTTTTGCAGTATCTTGCAAACATGTGCCAGCAATAGGTATCTGACAGTCTTCAGGAACATTATAAAGGTCAAAATGATCATCCAGATACTCCAAAAACCTAAGCGAACCGCCGTTTCTCCTAAATATAATAGAACCCGCATGGGGTACGTAATGAGCAAGAATTTGGCTCCTTCTCATGGGGGGGGAGTAAATATTTGTTGAGGCACTGCGGTCGAAGTACGCGGTACATAAGCTTCGTACCTCGCGTATTCGCTGTCTGGTAAGTCAGAACCGCAGGCCTGGTATAGAGAGCTTGGTGAGTTATGAGGAACTCTATAACGCTGAGTACATATATTGTCAGCTGTAGAGTTATGAGCCTCATGGTTATGTTGATAGAAGAGACCGATAGGATCAGTTACGTTATTCATATCCCGTGTCTTCCATGAATCTGTTCGAGGGAAATTTCGGGCACCAATGTGGCGTAAAAGAAGTCTTGACCTTTACGCTAACTTAAAATATCAACATACTAATAAATTGTTCCTAAATGAAACAAACCTTAACGGCCAGACGAAACATATAAAACAGAAGTCAACTTACGGAAAAAGTCCTTTATTTGGAATGGAATGCACAACACTCTTCGCACATTTATCTCAACACTATTCAATTCTCTCGTACAACACTTTCGTAACAACGCTCATCATAATCGCTCACAATAATAGCTCTTATCAACACCCCTCTCACAACAGATCAGTCGTCCTTTTTATCTCTTGTTTTTATCTTATTACATGCATACGTCACGTGCATTCAACCTCAATTCTGTTGCCAAACGTATTCGTTTGAAGAAAAAGATATTTCGTTAAGCGTGAAGAATACTGAGAATAAACTCAAGATTTACATAGGGAAAGAAACTAAAAAAGGAAAGTTAATCTAGAATATACGTCACAAGCACTATACTGACAGCGAAAGGAAGACCTACGAAGTATCAGGCAGGTGGTCGTAATTCAGTGACCACTCAGTATGTATCAATGCAATTGTTTTCTTAACTGTTCGATACATATTGATATATCTGAAAATGTTATTTTATTTATTATGGTCTTAATGTGTTGAATATCTTATGTTCGGAAATATCAGCATTCTAAAAAATGTTTTTCTTTAGTAATATGATAATTTCCCTTTTGTTTGCTGTCTTTTGTTTGCTGTATCGATGAGCACTAATAATTAAATTATAATACCACCATTCCATCTACATATAAATAAACGAAATTCTCTTAGTTCATTTATATATTTAACATATTAACCATTTAAATTATCTACAAACTAAGTAGGTCCGTTTCACCTAAGGCCTCGGAGTATTCGATAATTATTTCCTTCTTATTTTACATGATCTAGAATAATTTACTACATTAAAGACTTGAATTGTCTTGTATCCAGAAATGTATGTGCAAAATATTGGATAATACATTTCACACAATAGCAAACTAAAATTATGAGTATAATTATTCAGTACGTTAAATTAACTCATGAGAGGGTAATACTTTCAAAACACGTCTGCTTCAGTACCGGGCTTGTCGTTTAACTGTTTAACTAGCTGAATTATTCTCAGGAAGTAGCTTTTAAGATTTAATCTGTGCATTCTGATTCTTACTTCGGTAAATTATTGTGCTCCTTAATCCTATACAAATGAACTCCTGTTTGAATAGTATTTACATTTACAGCTGCATAACTGAGAAGAACATAATTTGAAAATCACACATTTTAAGAACCGTATGCGAAAGGCGGTAGCTTGCCTCTGCTTCGAGAGAGTGACCTTGATTCGTCTCTATCAAAAACTGAGACCACCATCGGAATAATAATTCCCAAATGTGGAAAAATGTTTTACTTCTCCAGATGCGCAAGTTAGAGGAACAGGTGTTCTCAGCTGTCTCCTTCAGCCGCCCCTATGTCGCAGTGTTCTAACCGCTGGATGCTGACCCTTCCTCCAAGATGGGTCAGGGTTTGAATCCCACTGAGGCATGGGTGTTGTGTTTGTCTTACGGCACAGGTTCTTTCCCTTCTGTGGAGATAGTGACCTCAAATTAGGGACGGACGACTGCTTATAGCTAATCGAGTTACCAACGGTCGTCGTTGAACTTCCAATAAAAAAAGAGTCTCGTTTATGCGAGATCGGCCCACGCTTTCGTGCTCCGAAGACAGCAGCACGAAAGCGTGGGCCCATCTCGCATTCCTTAGCATAGTGAATACTTTTGCCTTTTGGAAATTCGTCATGAAATTCGCCACTTCAGCTCGGGCAACAATGAGAATCAATTTATAAAATTTTAAACTCGATCCCGATTTCTGTTGTTGAGAAATGTTTGATATTCACGCACGTGTACACACTGTCTAGAATACCCAAACGCTCTCTCACTTTCCCGCACAAACAAACACTGTCTGTCACACATGCACACACACACACACACACACACACACACACCACGCACACACACGCACGCACACACACGCACACACTCACTCACTCACTTATGCGCACACATTCTCACACATACACTTGCAGTGACGTACCCCCATATTCACTCAAACACACACACAGACTCACACATGCTCACTCACGCACACATACACCCACACTGACTCACGCACACACATATTCACACATACACTCGCCCTGACGCACACACACATTCACTCGCACACACACACTGACTCGCACATGCTCACTCACACACGGACTCACGCACACATGCACCCACACTCACTCAAATACACGCACTGACTCACGGAAACATACACCCACTCACTCAAACACACACACACACACACACACACTGACTCACTCTCTCTCTCTCTCTCTATCGCATGCACATTCACTCACACTCACAGGCGCTCATTCCGTCACGAACACACCTACGCTAGTTTTCGCACGTATGAATACTCACACACGCGCGCACTCACTCACTTACTCATATATACACATACGCACGCGCGCACTCATACATGCGCACACACTCACTCACACATACACACTTGCTCAATCACGCATACATGCGCACACTGTCTCTCGTTAGAGATTATTTCCTGTGTATCAAGGCGAGAAGGAATGGCTTGTTTTCCAAATTGATCTTCATTGATTCCAAAGAATTAACCCTGCCAGAGAGGAGCAGGACAGACATTTTTGGAAGATTCGTTCAATAGATCCAGAAGTTTATTTTCTCCACCAATCGACCACAACCCGATGAAACGAATTCACATGCGGTATTTACACTCGTTCTGTACAGCAATTAGGATGCGGATAACTTTATCTGGAGAAAAAGTTAACGTCTTAGTATTGTTTCTTTTTTACGCTTTCCAACCGTAGATTGAAGAAGCGTATACGCTCCACCTTTGTCCGTCCGTCCGTCCGCACGAAAACTCACGTGAAAATGGTTCGATTTCGACGAAATTTTGGTATGTGGTAGGGGACCACCAGGGGACGAAACCTATTAAAAATGGGCGAAACAGGGTCAAAGGTCAGGACATAGGAGCGGGATCCCTTCCATTGCCTTTATGCATCATAGCTTGCGTAAAAATAGTTCAATTTCGACGAAATATTAGTATGTGGTAAGAAACCACCTGGGAACGAACCCTATTGAAAATGGGCGAAATGGGGTCAAAGGTCACGCAGGGCATAAGAGCGGGATTTATTCCATTGCCCTTGTGCGTCATAACTTGCGTAAATATGGTTCTATTTCAATGAAATTTTAGTATGTGGTAGGGACCCTCCTGGGGACGAACCCTGTTGAAAATGGGCGAAATGGGTTCAAAGTTCAGGACACTGGAGTGGGATCCATTCCGTTGCCCTTGTGCATCATAACTTACCTAAAAATGCTTCGATTGAGACAAAACTTTAGTATGTTGTTCCGAAGGTACACTGAACCGGTTCTGTTGAATATCATCGAAATGGGGTCAAAGGTCAGGACACAGGAGCGAGATTTATTCCACAGCTATTATCCACATAACTTGAGTAATAATTTCTGGTATGTTGGAAAGCGTATCATATTCAATGCATTGCATGATTTTACTAACTTGTTTATTTTATTATTTATTTTCACGAATCAAATTTATGGTTTTTCTTGCTCCACCTGCGTTTTATAACCGTTTTTGAAGTTCCATGACCTCTTTATATTATTGATAGTTAATCTTTTGCGGTACATTTCGGAATTTCGCCACGGAAAGAAATGTGTTGGATACACGAGAACCGCCCTGTGTCTGAGCGGTCAGAAGAGATTGTTTCTGGCTCATCCGGACCCGATTTCAACCCCGTATGAGGCACGAGTAATGCGTTTGTTCGACAGCGCTGGCATTTTACCTTTTGTGGAACCAGAGGCTCTAATTTAGGTACGATCGATTGCTTATAGCCGTTAGAGTTGCTTATGGTCGTCTTTAATAATAATAATAATAAATTTTATTTTTGCTGTTACATTGTAGGCTCTGTGAATGTACATAAATATTTTATACTTCATAACAGCAGCAGGGAAAGTCGGGGAAAAGGCCTCGGAGAGTCCTGACAAGCCCTAATTTCCCAATTAAATAGGCAAGCAGTCACAGGTTCATAAAACACAGCAGTAATGTTAGATGTCAGTTATACTGTAAACACAAAAAATATTTAAGTTGTTATTATTTTCATTAATTAACTTGGCAAGTGTTTTTTTAGTTTGTTTTTAAATGAATTTAGGTTATTTATTGTGCTCAACTCAGCTGGCAGCGTATTCCAATATTCAGGGCCAATATAATTTAAGTTCTGCTTCATCATGAGGGTTTTTGATGTATGGGTCCTAATAATGATCTATGTCTCGTATTGTAGTGATAAGTATGAAAATTCAGTTCAGTGATATTTGTGTGTAGATTCAGTTTAATTCTTTGAAACATTACTTTACCTATTTTGAAGTCAAATAATTGTTTAATAGATAACATTCCGTAATGGTTTGGGTTGTCATGGGTATGGTAAAAAGTGAAAGGTTGGAAGTTGATATGTGAAGAAGAATTTGTTTTTAAGTCTAAAAACCTTATGTATTTATTCTGTAATATTTGTAGTTTATTGATATTTGTTTCAGTGGTTTGTCCCATGAGGAAAAGCAATAATTAATGTGTGATTGAAAGAGTGTATAGTACAAAAGCTTAAGTGTTTTAGTAGTTAAACTTGAAATTATTTTGCTTAAAATCCCAATATTTTCGGAGATTCGATTTGCAATTGAATCTATATGGTTTATCCATCTGAGGTCGGAAGTTAGAATGGTTCCCAGATAATTAAAGCCCTGTACTATATCGACAGGGATATTATTTAAAAGTAGATATGGAACTTGTGTATGTAATATTTTTGTCTAGTAAAGATTAGGAGTTTTGTTTTATTAACATTAATTATAAGTTCATTGTATGTTAACAATTCCGAGTAAACTCTGTAATTGATGATTTGCTTGAGCAATCATTTCGTTAAGATTTTTGCGATGGAATAATATTGTTTTATCATGAGCGTAAAGAATGATAGAGTTTTTAGAGGTTATGTTAAAAATATCATTTATATATAAATTAAATAGTAAGAAACCCAAAACCGAGTCCTGAGGAACCCTTGAAGTAATGGGTAGTAGTGGTGGTTGAGATTGATCAACGATAGTATATTGAAATCTCTCAGTTAGTTAATTACTAAATAAAGTATATGCAATACACCTCACACTCGCGTTATATAATTTAGTTAAAAGAAATTTATGATTGAGAGTGTCAAACGCTTTAGTCAAATCAAGGAAAATAGCAAGTGTAATATTTTCTGATTCAAAATTATTTTTAATTATATTCTGAAGGTGCAAGAGCGCAGATTCTGTTGATTTATTGGGTTGAAAGCCAAACTGATTTTTATTAATGACATTAAATTTTTGTAAGTATGAGATTATTCTCGTGTAGATTAATTGTTCTAAGATTTTCGCAAAGATTGACATAGTAGCTATGGGACGATAATTTTTAACATCATTACTCTTACCATATTCATATTTAGAGGTCATTAAAGAGAAAAGAAGGAATGAATCCCACAGCTGTTAAACGACTTGATGCGTTGTCTATTTTTATTATTGCGTTTTGAATGAACTCGTTTTACGGGTACCCATCCTCTAACCGCCCAGTACTAATTTAAACTCCACCTACCGCCCTCAAAAGAATCTTCCTTGAACTTCGTTGTGTTTAGACCACAGACTCTTCCACGTAATGCACTCTGTTTCGAAAATGCATCTCCCCACTCATCACACGAGACCTCCTTCCCACTTCTAAATGTGTACACAAAGAAAACTCAGTGGATGAGGGAAATACCGTGTTGCTTACACCTCAAGAGAGATTTGGTGAGGGCGGGAGTTTGCATGGATTCTCACCAGGTGTTTTAAGTGATAACGACGAATCCCACTGTTGAGTACGTTTCCTCTCTTTTCGCCGCAATCGACGGTAGAATGGAGGATTTTCTTCTCTCCTCAAACAGATTTCTTCACTTTTGAGAAGATGCTACTCGACTCTAGTTTTAATAAGAGTTCCGTGAAAGAGTGCATATTTCAATCAAAAAAAAAAAAAAAAAAACAATCGCCTGCATAGGAATTTCTGATTGCTTCTTTCATCCCAAAAGTGGAGTTAAAGAAATCTTGGTCGTTCAAATGCAGATGAAAGGATTCTGCCAGAAATCGATTTGGACAAAGATTTTACACCGAGATTCGAGAAGTTTCTAAATCATATCGAAATAGAAGCACAGCGGCATTCGATTGGTCGTGCATTGGGCTACATTTAAACTCCTTTCTGTGAAATGATTCCGAAATAATCAAATTCCTATTAAATTACGGTTTATATACAGGAGGTCAATTTATTGAAACGAAATTGTTACTGAAAGGTCACAAAAGAGCCTCCCGGTAATGATCTTGACAAAAATTGTGCAATGAAATTTATTTTTCACATTTTAAGATCACTGAAACTTAAATAGCCGCTCCAGAGGCGCAGTGGTCTAATCGCTGGATTTCGACCATTTGCTCCCCAAATGGTTCCGGGTTCGAATCCCGTTGAGGCATGGATGTGGTTTTTACCTTAAGGCACTAGCTTTCTCCCTTCTCTAGAGCCAGGGGCCCTAAATTAGGGACGGGCGACTGCTTATAGCCCATAGAGTTGCTCACAGTGGTCGTTAAATCCCCAACAATAACAAAACAAAAACCTAAGTATGAGTATTACATCTTGCACAATTAACTTTACAATACGCTCTTACACACCGTCGCCTTGTCACTCAGTCATCTAGTGAACCTGAAGATTTCATCTCCAATCCGGCGTGCACTTAAGTCGTCACTGGTTCCTGTGGGACTACTGCTAACAATTCCCCAAGAGCTTCATTGTGACAATGCAGAGAATACCCAACCACATCATTGGGCAGAACATTTTCCGCTATGAACGATTTACACATTCATCAGCACTTCAAAGGATATCGCTGCGAAAAGTTGGTTACAGAACAGCAGTGAGTGAGCTTCATCGGTGTCTTGCAGATGCCAAATTGTTAACAGGAAATTGCCACGTTATAGAATAAACCAATATATGGACGTTTCGTCGATTCCAGAATGCTACCACCGTATTATAGTCGTAGAACGTCCAGCCGACGAAACAGATGAGATTTGTGAAAACTAAGGAATCTGCAGTGTTGACACAAACCATTCGAAATCGCTTACACGACGATAAACTTAGAATTTGGGCATGCCGCGCGTAAAATTGACTGCTGACAACTAGAGTTGTGTTCTTTTCATGGATTAATGCTAAATCATCCTGGTGTCCGACAACCGGAAACATGTGTGGAGCAAGCAAGGAATCGCTGCAGATTTTTAGCACTTCGCCAAGCCTGCTTTGTTCGAGAAATACACGTGGACGCTCTATAGTGTTTATACGCGCACAATTCTCCTACCAACAGTGCGTTTTCGAAAACGGAGGTAGTTGATCTGCAGGATGACAACGCCAGGGCAAAGATGGTGATTACGCATCTCCAGAATGAAAATGGCCGCATTCTTGCCCGATCTGAATTCCATTGAGCATAGTTGCGATTCACTGAGATAGACTGTGTAATGCCGCAAAAACCCTGTAATGGCCTGATGGAAGCATGTCAGGAAATGTCCGTGTTTGCATCACTTATTGTAGTGACGTGGTCCAGCTATTGGGAACAGCTTTGGCCTGTATGGCTGTGCAAAACCCAAGACTCCCAGGGCCCACCCTGTGCTCAGAAATTACATTCTAATGTTACTGCTATTTTCTCTTCAATAAATATTTTTGGCACCCCAGTATGTTTGCAGTAATGACTCGATTCTCCTTATAATTCACAACGTTTGTGCAAGACCTCGATGTTGCATTTGCTTTCCTGAAGTGTACGTTTCCTTTAATTTTATCCAAAAATTGGAAAAACGCTTACTCTATAGAACGTGGTCTCAAAATTTTGAGTTCCTATTTTTGCAGTTTAATAAATAATCTATGCCAAAGCTAGTAAATATGCAATTTATGCCTACCTAGGTAAGAAACTCTTGTTTTTAAATTTCTTTTTTGTAATATCTTAGCTACAGGGTCAACGTTTTAAAAAATCTGGTTGCAAATCTTCGTTCTTCAGTCAGATATAGTACGCGACGCAAATTATTTCCACACATTTTCGGCTCCAAATAATGCAAAATTTCCTCTCTAAGAGGGTTAGTTGTGCATTGTAGTTTCCTCGATATCTTTACTTCAAAAAGACTGATTTGATTTGCTGACAAAGGGGTTTCGGTAGCGTTTATACTGACTAATACCCACCACATGATACTTAATTTCTTGTAACTAACAATTTAACCACTAGGTAGCATAAGCACATATTTCAGTTTACCGCTTATTTTCATCATAATCTACACCTCTAAGAATCCGATAGAAAAACTATATTATGGACAAATACCGTTATACAAACAAAATGTTTTATGTATAATTTATTACCTAACTAGCACACAATTTTCCCGCTAGGGTCAGAATAATTAGCTTTTCTCAATACCTCTTCGTTAACAAGGCGTAATTGAATAATTCTTCTTACATAAGGTTATTCCCCGCGTGCGGAGAACATTCTGTATATAATTTCGAATTTTGTTTTTACAATGAAAAGTTCTGTTACTAGGTGGCCTTAATATGCATCTAATTTTGATACTGTATATGCGCTCCTACAAATGAGATTAAAAACATTTTTTTTGCGTTGGATGGCAAACATCAACCGCTTTTAAATAATGCAAAATCTTTCCGCCAGGAAGCTACGTATATTAGCTGCTTTCTTGCGATTTAATCTTCTAAATTTCGCATTTGAAATATCCTTTTACCAAAGCATAGCTGCCTTTGTAAAAAGAAATACCTGGTATGGCGCACTAGGTTTTGAATGTTCCACAAAATGATCTATTTTACACCAGATCCTCAAAATAACTGGTTTATTTGTAAGTTGGAAGCTGGCGAAACACCACTACTCAAATCCGTAACAGCATAAAACCCAACACAAGAGCAAGGAGTCTTATCTGTCTGGCCTACTAGTTACATGATCCTTGTATTTACCCGGACTTCTCACTGAAATACGACCACCCACTTATACTTCATGGGACAATCTTTCGATCACATAACGGCCGCCATTTCGCATAGCATCGAAACCACGAGGGATTCCTTTTGCCTCAGTGGTCTATGTGCTGGCTTCTGACAGTTAGTTCGAGTGTACGTTGTTCTAGCCCCGGATGAGATGTAGGTCGGGTGCTTGTCCTAACGCACAGCATCTCTCCCATCACTAGAATTCGTGGCTCAAATTAGAGACCAGCGACTGCTAACTGCTATAGCCGATCCCATCGACAAGGAAATGCATCAGAAAATCACCAAAACTTATGAATGGTCGTTCACACACTTTAGACTTCTGACTAGCGAAAGTATTATTTTTAATTAGACAAATACACTGGCGTGCAAAAATTAAGGACAAGACGGTTTTTCGAAAGTAAAGTCGTGCATAAGTGCTCCACATCGACTCAAATCATACCATAGGATCCCCAAGATATGAGAATTTGGGACAAGTGAGAAAATCTGCCCAAACAAGGAATCCAAAGGATACAAAGGCACTTTATTGAAAAGGTAGCTTCGAGCACAACTGGACAGAAGACAGAAACGTCCATGTTACAGGCGGCAGCCAAGAAAAATCCAATCTTTAGTAGGGGATATGATCACCCCTGACTGCATTGTAGGATTTACAACGTCTGTCCATGCTGAGGACGAGGTTGTCAAGTAGCTGTTGAAGCATCGTGGCCCATTCCTCTTGTAGCGCCAATTGTAGCTGCGGAATCGTTGCTGGCGGCTGGTGACGTGCTGCCAAGCGTCTCCCGAGAAGGTCCCACACGTGTTCGATTGTATTTAGGTCCAGGAACCTTGCGGGATAATCCATGCGTTGAATATCTTCACTCTCCAAGAGCTCTGCGACAGCCACTGTACGATGAGGTGTAGCGTTGTCGTCCATGAAGAGGAACTCAGGACCCACAGCACCTCTAAACAGAAGCACGTGAGGCAGGAGAACCTCGGTACAATAGCGGACACCAGTGACTGAACCTCCTTGGAAGATGTTGAGGTCAGTACGGCTACCAAGCATGATACCGCCCCAAACGAGAACTCCGCCACCATCAAACTGGTCCCTTTCGATGATGTTGGATGTGTGATTGCGTGTTCCCTGCTCTCTCCAGATGTGTATACGTCCAGAATCGTTCGACAGACTAAATCGGCTCTCATCCGTAAAGTTAACTCGACCTCATTCCTGATGTGTCCAGTTTTTGTGTTCCTGGCACTACAGAAATCGCCGTCTCCAATGGTTGGTTGGTTGGTAAGTAGATTTTAATGGCGCAAGGGCCAGGGTTGGCCAAAGAGCGCCAAACATAAGACATCAAAAGAGAACGAAATCAATAAAACACGTGCACAAGGTTAAAAACAGGATGATGCGGCAAAAATGAAAGATGGAAATGAATACGGTAAAAACTAGATTAGGTTAAAAAAGTTAATTTCCTTAAAAAAGGAGAACACTGCGGTCGGGTCGCAGTCCTCACCAATGAGAGTCTGCAGCGTAGCTGCTCCTTCGTCCAACAAATGAGAATGAAAATAACAAAAACGATGATCACAAAAACGAACACAAGTACACAAAACATGAAGGACGGTGAGACGACAGTGGCACGCCTCACACATTGGGGCACTGTCGCCACACAGCAAAAAGCGGTGAGTAAACCGACAGTGCCCAATGCGGAGACGCGCAAGAACAACTTCCTCACGACGGTTCTTCCGCAAACTAAACTTCCATAATCCGATCTGTGGTTTGATGGCATAAAGTTTATTGCTGCCCTGCTGAGACCACAGGGACTGCCACTCATCCAAAACAAATTTCCGGATCAAAGGGCGAAAATCTCGGAAAGACAGTGGCAGCCGAGCTGGCGACATGGAGGAAACAGACCTGGCAGATAGATCTGACAGCTCGTTACCCCGGATCCCAACATGGCCAGGAACCCAACAGAATCGGACCAGGAAGCCATCACCCTCCAAAGTTCTAAGAAGACGACGGACATCACGGATGACAGGTGAGTCCGTGTCCTCTGGAGAAGATAAAACTTGGATGATGGACTGGGAATCGGAGCAAATCAAAGCGCGACGATGAGATCTAGACTGTATGTGACACAAAGCGAGGTGTACCGCACGCATCTCTGCCGAAAAGACGGTGGTTTCAGGCGGAAGCCTCTCAGCATGGGAGGCATCGCCACACACGAATGCGGATCCAACAACCTCACCGGATTTCGACCCGTCAGTAAATACAGGCATGAAATCCGGAAAGAGAGACTGTTTCTCGGCAAAGAGCTGCTGGTACACCAGAGCAGGAGTGGAAGACTTCGGCCACACACAAAGGGAAAGGTCAGCCGTTGCTTGAACCGGCTGCCAAGGCGGTTCATTGTAGAACCGGGTCAAACCAATCCTTGACAAGTCTAGACCAGCATCGCGCACTAAGTTCGACAACCGAATCCCAAACGTCGGAACACAGGAAGATCGGTGTGAGAATAGGCGGACACATTGCGGTTGGAAAATGGAACCATGCAGTGGATGATCAGGAAGAGACTTCAACTTGGTGAAGAAGTGAAGAGACAGCTACTTACGTCGGATGCACAACGGCGGTTCATAGGCCTTGGCATACAGGCTATGCACGGGAGAGGTACGGAAAGCACCAGTGCATAGCCGCAGAGCCTGGTGATGGACAGGATCCAGAAGCCGTAACACGGAAGGACGTGCGGAACCGTTCGTTATGCATCCGAAGTCTAACTTTGACCGAATCAGAGAATGGTAAATGTGAAGCATTGAGCACCTGTCAGCCCCCCAAGATGTTCGGGAGAGGACCTTAAGGATACTCAATGACTTCGTGCACGACACCTTCAAAGACTGGATGTGAGGTCGGAAGGTGAGTGCTCGGTCAAAGGTTAGCCCAAGGAACTTGACTTCTGACACCACAGGAATGGTGGTACCAGCCAGACGGAGACTGGGGTCTGGGTGAATGCCCCGTTTGCGGCAAAAATGCACGCAAACGGTCTTCTAGGTTGAGAAGCCAAATCCATTGTGGGAGGCCCAGGTAGAGATCTTATTAATGGCCAACTGCAGCTGCCGCTCAATAGTGCGCATGTTGACAGATGCGCAAGAGATCTGCAGATCATCCACGTACATGGAGCCATGAACCGTCGGAGGAAGTAGAGTGAAAATATGATTTACACGAAGGATGAACAATGTCACAGAAAGAATGGAGCCTTGAGGGCCACCCTGCTTTTGTGGGTAGAACGCAGAGAGGGTCGACCCGACGCGCACACGGATACTGCGGTCCTGGAGAAATCCGGCGATGAAAGATGGTAAGTTTCCCCGCAATCTGCACTCGTGCAGATCACGGAAAATGCCGTATCTCCAGGTGCGGTCGTATAAGCTTTCTCCATATCGAAGAATACGGAGACCATGTGCTGACGCCGGACAAACGCCTCCCTGACAGATGCCTCAAGGCGAAGATGGTGATCTGAGGTGGAACGGAATTTCCGAAAACCACTCTGATGAGGTAAAAGAAGGCGACGTGATTCCAAATAAAATACCAAACGAAAATTGATGATGCGCTCTAGGACTTTGCAGAGGCAGCTCGTCATAGCAGTTGGTCGGTAGTTCAACGGGTTAGCGGGATCTTTACCAGGTTTGAGAACAGGAACAACAATGGCAGTGCGCCAAGATTCGGGAAAGTCATGCTCGTGCCAGATCCTGTTAAACAGGACCAGCAGACATTCAAGAGAGGACGGAGAAAGGTGCTTCAACATTTCATAATGGATGTTATCCGGTCCTACAGATGTTCGGCCGGACCGATTCAGGGCAATCATCAGTTCGACGGCAGTTAGCGGGCTGTAATAATCGGCAGCGGAAAACGGTCCAAAGGAAACCTTGGACCGTTCAAGCCGCGGCTGTAACTGCCGGAACGAAGCAGGGTAATTGTTGCTGCTGCTGGACACCGAAGAAAATGCGGCGCCCAGACAGTCAGCAATACCCTGAGCGTTAGCAACCGTTCCTGCACCACTCTCAAGAATGGAGATTTCCCCAGAAGGGTACTTACCCCGAATCTTGCGGATCCTGTCCCAAACGATCTTAGAGCTGGTAGTGGTGTTAATCCCGGATACGTAGCGTATCCAAGATTCCCGTTGACTACGACGACGTACCAAGCGCGCGTAAGATTTGGCATTTTTGAAAGCAAGTAGGTTTGCGTCGGTAGGGTACCGACGAAACCTACCCCAAGACCGATGTTCTGCCTGACGAGCTGCCTTGCAAGCGGAATTCCACCAAGGTCGCGGGCAAAGTGAAAGTTTAGTCGAAATCTTAGGGATGGTAAAGTCTGCCGCTTGCACAATACAATCCGTTACCGCCGCCACAGCTTCATCGATCGTACCCGAGGTCACCATGACTGGAGTAATGATCGCTGAAGCCGTGAATGAGTCCCACTTGGCTCGATCGATAGCCCATCTAGCAGGGCGAGTAGGATGACGGTACCCGTCACCTGCTAGACGGAGAAAGATGGGAAAGTGATCGCTGGCAAGGGGATCATCAGACACGCTCCAGGGACCAGTCAGGATATAACGATGGCGAACTCAAGGACAGATCAATGGCTGAGTACGAGCGGGTGGGTTCATGAAAATAAGTGACTGCCCCGGTGGTATGGAGACAGAGGGACGTGTTGGAGAGAAGGGACTCAACAACACGGCCCCTGGAGTCACGAGTGGTAGAACCCCACAACGGATTGTGTGCATTGAAATCTCCGAAAAAGAAGAAAGGAGGCGGCAGCTGGACAACTAAATCTTCCAGAACCGAAAGGCTTACAGCTTCATTTGGTGGTACGTAAATGGAACACACTGTGAACGGAGTGTTCACAGATAGTCTCACTGCCACTGCCTGCAAAGTCGTCCGAAGGGCAACTGCAGTGACAGGAACACCATGAGGAACAACGACGGCCACTCCTCCGCAGGCGATAACGCCGTCCTGGTGATCGTTACGAAAAATAGAGTATCGGCGCAGCGAAAGAGTGTCCGCCGTGCGAAGCTTCGTCTCCTGGAGACACACGCACACAGGTGTATGCGAAGACAGTAAGCCTTTCAGATCATCAAGGTGGCGTCGCATACCCCGGCAATTCCACTGAATGATGGAAGCCATAACGGAAAAGAAAAGGGAAAGAAAATGCAGAGACGACTAAGACGTCTCATAATACGTCTCAGAATCCATGAGCTGCAGGCCGTCTGCAGGGTCAGGGGGTAAGATAGGGTTGTACTCCCCGTTTTTTTTTTTTTTTTGGCTTTGCCGGACTCTGAGTGTTAGAGCTGTGTTTCGGTGAGGATGTGCCCGGTTTCACCGGATTGGGTTTCAGCTTCGATTTGCCCCGAACCTGGGTCCCAGTGCTGGCAGAGGAGCTTCTCGGCAACGGGGTGGATGCCGCCTTGGATTCAAGACGGCGAGACTTAAGTGCCTCCAATCCAGCAGCAACGATGTCCTCGAAATCGTAGGAACACCGCGCTGGGATCTGAACCTCAGTCTGGACAGCAACAGTAGCCTTCTGGATCACCACAGAGGCATATGAACGTCGACCTGGTGGCCCAGGGGCGATCCGCCGTCTGGCCTCTGGATAGGAGAGACGCTCAATGGTCTTCAGACGTTGAATAGCCTGCTCCTCTACCCACTTGGGACATTGCTTAGAAGCGGCAAAGTGCGCACCATTACAGTTAGTGCAGGGTTCAGAAGCTGCCGAACATTCCAGCAAAAGATGATCCGCAGAATTACAGCGACCACACTTAGCCACATTACGACACGACTGCTGGGAGTGTCCGTAACGCTGGCACTTGAAGCACCTGAGGGGATTGGGTATATAGGGCCGAACGTCAAGATGTAAGTACCCTGCCTTGATGGAAGTCGGTAGGGTTGGGGAGTCAAAGGTTAAGATGATATTGCGAGATGGAACAAGTTTCCCATCTCGCCGAAACAGAATCCGGCGAACCCGAGTGACATGTTGTTCCCCTAGTTCGGCAAGGAGCTCCTCATCGCTGCAGTCAATTAAGTCGCTGCAGGTGACCACGCCGCGAGAGGAATTCAAGTTGCCGTGCGGGTTCACTTGCACAGGAATACCCAACAGTGTGGTCGTGGTAAGCAGAGTGATGCTATGTTTGGAATGAGAGGTTTCGACAAGAAGATCCCCTGAAGGAAGCTTCTTGACACTGCGCGGAGAGCCAGGAACTGCCTGAAGAGCCTTATTGATCCAGAAGGGGCTCTTTGCACTCAAAGGTTGTAAAGGATCGATAGAATGAATTAAGAGGAACAGAGCATGGCAAGTGTCAGAAACAGGTTTCTTTGTGGAAGGGATGGTCCCATCCTCCATTGGACGCTTTGGTGTCGCACCATGGGAAGTGTCTTTGGAATCCATAAAGAAAAGAGAAGATTCATCCGTCGACTTGCCCACCCACTACAGAGCCCAACAAGGGAGAGCCGGAGGTCCGCAAGCCCAAGAGGACGCAGGACACGTCTCCAGGGATAGTCAGCTGATATAGCAAGTTGGTAGGGCAGACACACGCTCGGCGTGCACCCAGACTTTTCCGTGCTCGGAGAACACCCCTTTGGCATGCCCACCCTACCCCCAAACTCACCCAGCCGAACAGAACGACAAGCCGCTAGACGTCTTGACTCCACTCGGCCACAGACTTCCTGACTAGGAGTGGGTTAGCTCCCAGCCTCCCGTTTCGGGTGAAGCAGAGGGCAAAGAGGAGTGTTGGCATCTGGAGACACTGCAACCCGGCTCCCAAATACCTCAGCCTCCAGCATCCTCATTTCCACCTGTACGAGTCACCGCACACGGCAAACATGCAGGTAAGTCTAAGCTAACCAGCTCCGGCAAAACAGAAAATGTAACAGAAAAGAGAAAAGACATTGAAAAGAACGAGGAACAAAACCAGGAGCTGGCGCCTCATCACAACCTCAGCAGCCTACAACTGAGGCGGGGACATGTCAATAAATAAACTAAAGACGAAAAAGCAAAATGATAAGAGAAAATCGGCTCGGGCCGTGGGGACGCCATCCGCCCTCAGCTGGATGAAAAGCTGTCCCTTTGGTTATGTAATCGTTAAAGCCGCAGAGGCAAGAGAAACCGTCACAAGGTTAGCTCAGGCCGTGGGGGCGCCGCTCCCCAAATAACTGGAGAACCAGTTATCCTCGTGCGGGGCCGTCTCCAATGAGCAGGCGTTAATGGCACACACCGTACTGGTCGTCGTGCAAATAGACTGCCTTTGTGCAGACTCCTGGCTACGGTAAAACGCGATAACTGACGTCCAGTTGTCTGTTGCATGTGCCTTGCGATTTCTTCCGCTGTCTGCCGTCTGTCTCTTCTCGCTTATAGGACAATATACCGGTCGTCCGCCGCCGTGGTTGCTCGTGGACGACCACTGATAAACTCTGGGAGAGCTGTTCCTGTCGTTTGAAATGATCTCCACGCTCGTGAAACGATGCTGTGAGCGATCCCGAACTCCTCGGCCACACTAGTCACACTTCGACCTTCTTGCAACTTCTCAATGACGCGACCCCGGGTAAAGTAATCCAGATGTCGTCTACTGGATTACCTGTTGGCCATATCACACGGTGGTAGCAACTCCAGTCGTTCAAACCGATGTACACCGTGCAATGGCTTTCACCGAATTGCTGAGCGTACACCGCCCGTGGGTTTTATACCCTTCCGACACTCCCTCCCTGCGTCATGCTGAATATATGCGCATGTCCTACCGTACCGGACCCTAGTCTATCTGCTGAGTGGTATTTCGGTCCGTTCCGCCTGCTCGTTCCTCTGTTATGCTAATTTCTCCTCTTCGTCCTTAATTTTTGCACACCAGTGTAGTTACAAAGATACTGCACGGTGTCCACTGGTAGGGTTCGTACAGACATAGTGACACTATAAACATTTACTATTTTTTCAAAAGACGTGTTTAAAAACGAAGACCTGCAACGTAATTAGGGATCGGTTAAAAGCAACTCCAGATTTTTTTATTAGAGGTTTAACGACCAGCGTAAGCAAATCAATGGGCTATAAGCAGTCACCCGTCTCTAATTTAGGGTCACTGACTCCAGGGAAGGGAGAGAGCCAGAGCGGTAAGACAAACACAACATCCGTGCCTCACCGGGATTCCAACGCGGACCCCTTTCGGATGAATGATCTGAAGCCATCGCTTAGAGCACTGGGGCGGCTACTGCAGAAATAGAATGAAAATCATGGACAGAATTCTGACAGGAAGAAAATAAAGTTTAAGGTCGGTTTTGAAAGTCTACTTGTACGTCAGATGGCTTTTAAATGGCTACATCGGCTTCATAAATACACGAGTGACCAAATTATTATGACCACCAAACCATTTTATGCAAAGTTGCTATTCTGCAGATGCTACTGACGCAAGATGGCTGAATCGGTACAAAACGGGAACTCTGCATTGCGCAAGAAATAATGGGAAAAAGACACTGACGGATTTTGAATGTGGAACGATCGCGGATACTGAAAACATTGGTGCGAGAATCAGCAAAACGGCTGCACTTGTGAAATGTTCGAAGACAGAAGTTGTTAAAGTTTAAAGAGTATAGATCACACCAGTCAAACACCCGGATCTGCGGTCAAGGCGTGTGGCCTTCAAGGGCTACTGAATGCTCTAGCTGAGCGGATAATAGGAAAACTTGTTGAGTCCGACAGACGGGCAACACTTCTTAAGATTACAGATAATCTTAATCGGGGACCAAGTTCGATGGCCTCTCGACACATTACATCGTATTGGCTACTGAAGCAGAAGCCCTGTCCGCAAGTCATTGCTATCTGCAGCAAAGAAGAAACGCCTCCAATTTGTTAGGAAACACAACACTTGGACAGTAAATGAGTAGAAAAAGGTACTTTTATCGACAAATCCAGTTCTCAACTACACCATGCAGATGGGAGGGTAAGTATACGGAGACAGCAGCACGAAAGCGTGAGCCCATCTCGCATCATCACTACTTTTCAAGCTGACCGACGCAAAATTATGGTCTATAACGTAATGTCGTTTTTGTGAGAAAGATTGGTGTTACGCTATGTCTAAAACCATAAATAAGAATACGATGCAATAGTTACTAATTAAGATTTTACGGCCAGACGAAACATAAACAGAAGTCAGACTTACGATAAGCTTTTATTGTTCCAGCACGAATTTCAGTAGAGCTCCGCAATACACAGTGCGTCAAAGAATTTTAAGACTGGCGCTAGATTTCAGCCTATGGTGGCGCCACCAGTGTAATTGCGAATGCGTTATAAACCGTGACCATTTGCTTGCTTTCTGCCAAAAGTACTGCGCAGTTGTTAAAGTAACTCAAATGGAACGGCCGTTCATTAGAGAAGTAAAAATTTTTTTCATGGTGAATTATTAAGATGGAACAAAGGGCTGTTATTAAATTTAACGCAAAACTTGATTAAAGTGCCTCGGAAACGTACCAAATGATGAAACAAGTTTACGGTGAGTTTTGTTTAAGTAGATCAAACGTTTTCCTGTGACACAAACGTTTTTTGGACGGAAGAGAGACGCTAGAAAATGATAAGCATACCGGAAGACCAGGTTCATCTAGGATACCTGAGATTATTGAAAAAGTGCGTGATTTCGTGGAAGACAATGAATGTGCGTCACTAAGAATGATGGAAGAGTCTTTGAACAACAACAAAGAAACGATTCGAACCATCCTGCATGAAGATTTGGGCAAAACAAAAGTCTGTGCTAAATTTGTTCCACACACGTTAACCAATGAACAAAAATCAAGGAGAAGTGCACATTGCAGAAACATCATTTCAGCCGCTGAAAATGATCCAAACTTCTTAAAATCGATTGTTAAAGGTGATGAAACATTGTGTTTTCAATATGATCCTAAAACAAAGCGACAAAGTGCGGAATGAAAGTCAAAAAACTCACCACGAGCCAAACAAAAAGAAGAAAAGTTCCATCGAAAATCAAAACAATGCTCATTATATTCTTCTATAGTAAGGGTATTATCCACAAAGAATTTGTTCCAAGTGGACAAACAATTACTGGTGAGTTTTATTTAAATGTTTTGAGGCGTTTGATGGGCAGAATTCGTCGCATTCGTCCAGAATATCGGGATGAAAACAGTTGGTGTTTGTTGCACGATAATGCACCCAGTCACACCTCACTTCTTGTTCGTATATTTTTGGCGAAAAATAATTTCTGTGCGTTGAATCATCCATCGTATTCACCTGATTTAGCACCCTGCGACTTTTCTTTATTTCCAAAACTTAAAATGACGTTAAAGGGTGTTATTTTGATGATATTTCGACCATACAAACAGCTTCGACGCGTGCAATGGAGGCAATTCCGCAAAGTGAACTGAAACAGGCATTCGAATTATTATTAAATCGCCGTAACAAGTGTATTGAAGCCGGAGGGACTTATTTTGAATAACAAACCAAAACAAATAATAATTTATTGTTTCTATTTCTTTTTACAGACGCAGTCTTAAAAATTCTTTGCCACACTGTGTAAAAGACAGCAGATATCAGATTACATTTATCTAATTGAACGTCTATACACACACATCCCTTTGAGCAACTGTCGTATCGTTCTTAGCACAGTCATACGTCACTTTCTCTCTGATCTAAAATGTGTTGCCAACCTCATTCTCGTTTGAGGGAAAAGACATACCGTTAGGTTTGGAAGTAAAAAGGAGAACAGACTCAAATGTACACAAGAAAGGGAAATACAAATGAAAGTTAGTTTAGAATATACGTCACAGTTCTGAAGCATGTTTTTTTTTTTTTGTGGGAATATTTGGTCCCTTTGAGTCACGTGTGCCAACATCTGACTGCCCAAATGTTGTTTCCGATCAAGTCAACCCAGTTGTTGATGGTTAATCTAAATGGACATTGATACTTCCAGCAGGACAATGCTCCCTGTCATAGTGCTCACATTTTATGTGAATGGTTTGAGGAACATCACGAAGACTTTTAACTACTACATTGGCAACTTCAATTGCCGGATCTCAATCCAATGGATCATTTGTAGAATGAAGTCGAAAGAGGCATCAGACAGCTGGATCAGCTACATTCGCATCCTAAAGGGCTGGAGGTAGAAACTTATCGCATTTGGGCTAATACACTTACCAACATTTAATAAAATCCATAGCAAGACGAATTCAAATAATGTTAAAGGTAAAAGGTGGCCAAAAAATGTGTTACTAAATCATTTATAAATCAATGAAGGAAGAAATGTTTCTAATAATACATGGGGACTCTACAAATTATTCAAAGCAAACAGAATATAAATTCTGAATTTGCTTGTAACACTTATTGGTCATCCACGTAACTTCTCTCAGAAAGCTTGAAAATTAAAAAAAAATCTAGTCCGCATTTCCAGGAAATCGGGAGATTCGTTTTCCGCTCCAGGGAACGTGGATGACCAGTAGGTGTTACAAACAAATTTAGATATTATATTCTATTTGCTTTACATATTCTATGACCATTACAGTTTGACCACTCATTGTATACTTCTTAGTTAACTTATGCCCCCAGAGTCGTTTGAAGATTCACACCTGCTTAAGCATTTTTTAAATGACGAATTTCACCAAAATTATTCGGCCTTATAACCAATAATATTTTGAAAGAGCATCTTAGCTCCAAAAATACTCCCAATATCAATCCAATTCCAAGAAAAACGTTTTTGATTATCCATAGGTACACATTTCCGAAAGTCTCCCACCTCCGAATAAGGTATTTGTCCACAAATGTTAAGAGATAATGTAAAGAGAAGTCAAACCTTTGCCCAAAAAACCGTTTTGCAATATATTCACTATCCGTAAAAGTTTTGACATGTTCCTAAAACAATTTTTACCAAGACACGCTTCAAAATTGTCAAACGTGAGTTCAATGAATATTCATAAAACATTCACTGATCGTAATCTTAAATTCCATTCCCTGAGTGAATTTGTAATGTGTGTAAATAAATTCTCGCCACATATACAACCTGCTGCAGTTTCAATAGCAGATTTTCAAACAGAACTCATCGAAATGCAGAGCAACTAAACTCGGAGGTAGACGTCCATGGGCGCTGTCTTATCAAATCTCAACTTTTACTTATTCGTATGCGCATCCTTTTTTTCGAAATGTTTTAGTTCGCACGTCAGATATGAACGATGCTCAGAATGATGTAAGAGTTTTCATTTTCTCTGGCTAGGAAATGGTTCAAAACTCCTAGGAAATCTTATTGAGCTGAAACACGGAGTATGTCTACAAAAAGACTTATGGAATCAGAAAAAAAATCAGGAAAATATTTAATTTAACTAAACTGACCAAAAGTCATTCATATTATTTACAGCATCAAAGACGTTCAAATACGAAAAACCTTAGTCGACGTAGAAAATGCCATGCACGTCCATGTGGCGAATATTATCACACATGTTGACAAGTAGGTGGGAAAGAAGTTGTTTAATTTCTGAGGGATTGCAATGGAATCCCCGTAAAAACGTTTTTTTAAATGCCAAATTTTCCAAAACTTAATCGGCCTTATAGTCAGTACAGCTAATACAGATGACAGCATAATGTAGCTTGAGTCAGGAGGTCGTAGAACTGCCAAGTTGGGCTATACATTCGGCAACACGCTGTGGCATCGACTGCAAAAGTTCCTGGATGATGTCCGGAGCTATCACTGGCCATGCGTTGTTAACCAATGTCCGCAATTCATCGATATTGCAAGGCGGTCCTGCATAGGCGTTAGGTTGCCTGCTAATAACGTCTCACACGTTTTCTGTTTAGGAGAAGTCTGGGAATCAGGTTGACCCAGTCAGCTCCTTGATATTTTGTGCACATTCTTGTCTGTTCGGGCAATTTTTGGGAGGGAGTTATTCTGCTCAAGCTCTCTATTACGAATACCACGAAGACACGGCTACAAACAAAACAGGCTGCAGCACCTAACCGATGCATCGTTGTTCTGTCGTTGTACCTACTGAGAGTACTAGTGGTGAATGTATGTTGAAACTGATAGTATCCCAATAAATGTATGTTGAAACTGAGAGCTTCCCGAAAAATGTATGTTGAAACTGATAGCTTCCCAATAAATGTACGTTGAAACATTGGGCAGCATCAGTTGTTATGATTTGGGCAGCTATCAGTTTCAACATACAATAATGTATGTAGAAACACTGGGCAGCTATGAGTTTCAACATACAATAAATGTATGTTAAAACTGATAGCTGCCCAATGAATGTATGTTAAAACTGATAGTTGCCTAAATCATAAAACTCGGCTTAAGAGCCGCATGAAACTCATGGGGGGCAGCAAGATCTCCCGGTGACCACGGCGTCTCCAAACTCTCAATCAGGGATCATCGGCACTGAGAAAGATGCCAGACATCTACCGAACTTCGATGTGGTTCCGTTTTTCTCACTGAGACTATCTGGAATAGAACCTTGAGACACGATATACAGCGGAGAGCGGCAGTCATTTCAATGGCTGAAGAGAGCGCAAACCTGCTTCAGCGAACCTGCGATTCACATTCAGCGTCGATACGGGAATGTCCATAGTTGTTTACATATCATCATCACCATTGTCAACCATGATCAATCCACTGCTGGACGAAGGTCTCTCCAAGTTTCCTCCACAACGGTCTGTCTTGTGCCAGTCTCCTCCATGTCACTCCCGTATACTTTCGAATTTCATCCACTCATCACCCATGTGGTCTTCTTCTGGGTCTTTTCCCTGTCCCTTAGAATCTAATCTAAAATTTCAGCTGTCCATCGATGGTCTGTCCTTCTGGCAGTATGTCCAGCCCATTGCCATTTCAGGGATTTAACTCTGATCATGATGTCTTCCACTCTTGTCATTTTTCAGATCCACGAGTTCCTCTTCTTATCTCTTTCCTGGTTACACCAAGCATGCACCTCTCCATGCTACTTTGAAGTTGTCTGTTTCCTTTGTATGTCTCTTTTAGTTAAGGTGCACGTCTCTGCACCATATGTAAGCACTGGAAGGATGCATTGATCAAAGACTTTTCTTTTAAGACATAATGGCATATTGCTCTTGAAAATTACGCTGTTTCTTCCAAAAGCTCTCCAGGCAAGTTTTGTACGCCGATTAATTTCTTCATTAATGTAACCCTCACTTGATATCTGCTGTCCAAGATAAACGTACGTGTCTTTTATCTCCAGCTTTTCTTCATCAATCGATAAATCTTCATTTCGTGTAAAAGCATTGAACATCACTTTTGTCTTCTGAAAGTTCATTTTTAATCCCACTCCTTTACTCTTGTCAGCAAGTTCTTGGATCATACTCTGCAGCTCTGACGGGGTAGTTGCAACACTGACTATGTCAACAGCAGAACAAAGGTGGGTTACATAATCTCCATTAATCTTTATACCTTTGTTTTCTCAGTTCAGTGATTGAAAGGCATTTTCCAATGTGGTGTTAAAGAGCTTCGGAGATATGGTGTCACCTTGTCTCACTTCCTTTCCAATTTTTATGTGTGTTGTATTTTCAAACAGCCGAATCTTCGAACTTGCATTTTCGTAGATGTTATTAATAATATTAATGTATGCATTTTCAATACCACAGGATTTCAGAGCCATTGTAACTGCTGATGGTTTCACCGAATCAAAGGCATTTTCATAATCGATAAAACCCATGTACAGTGGAAGTTCATATTCCCTCGCTCTTTCAATTAGTTCTCTCAGTACGTGGATATGATCTATAGTGCTGTAGCCACTCCTGAATCCAGCTTGTTCTCTCGGTTGAGCCATGTCCAGTGGTATCTTCAAACGGTGTGAAAGAACTTTAGTGAAGATTTTATAAACCACTGATAGGAAGCTGATAGGTCTGTAGTTCCTGAGATCCTCAATGTCAACTTTTGTATGTAGCAGGATCATTATAGCATTGTTCCAATCCTCAGGAATCTTCCCTTCATTAAGTCATCGAGGGAAAATTTGGGCGAGTACTGTTTCGATTTCTCCACTTGCTTCTTGTATGATGTCTACAGTAATTCCATCGTCTCCTGGAGCTTTTCCCCGCTTCATGTTCTTGATTGCATATGCAACCTCTGCTGGGAGGACTGGAAGAACTCTGGTACTGGTACCTTCCATGATGTCTGGAGTACATGCATCACCCCTTTCATATAAATTGGAGTAGAAATCTTTCACTCTTGACAAAATTTCGCCTCTTTTTCTTGTTACAGAACCATCTTCTTTTCTCAGTGCCATAATCTGTTTTCTTCCCTTACTGAGATGTCCCTTTGCTATCTTTAGGCTTTGGTTGTTTTCAATTGCTTTCCTCACTAGTCCACAGTTGAATTTCCTTACATCTTCAGTGATACTTTTTCGTAATGTCTTGCATAGCTCTATGTATTCCACATAGGAAGTCACATCTTCTTTAGTTGACCTCATCTCTCTTCTTTTTTGCATCAACATTTTGGTTTTTCCTGATAATTTGTTCCCATGCAACTTGTTATTAGACCCAGCTAATTTTGTTGCTGTTTCCATAAGAGCTTTGAATACTTTTCTGTTAACTTCAGAAATATCCAATTCTTCCGATGTTAGGCCTTCTAAAGCAGAGAATCTGTTCTTCAGTTCCAACTTGAAGGTATTATGGTGTTTTTTATGGTTGGTTATGTCTATACATTTTGTTTGTCGTATGAGCTTGCCACGTTCGAGTTTAGTGTTGAGGTGCATCTCACATCTCACCAATCTATGGTCACTACCTGTGTTGAACTTGTTTAGCACACTGCAATCTTCTATGACGAAATTTCCGTTACACATAATAAAATCAATTTCACTTGTCGTCCCATTTGGATGTCTCCATGTACCTTTCCTGTGCGGCTTTTACTTGAAAAAGGAGTTCAAAACGAAAAACCCTTCTGCCACTGCAAACTCTACGAGAGTATTTCCACGCTGGTTTCTGTTGCCGTGACCGAATTTACCTACTGAAGTTTCATTCTGTTGCCGTTGCCCTATTTTTGCATTGAAATCTCCCATAATTATCTTTAAGTGCTGCTTATCTTTATTATTTAGATGACGAATTTCCTCATAAAATTCTTCAATTTCTTCTTCAGGATGACTTGTGGTGGGTGCATAAGTTTGAATAATCTGAGCCTATTATTTTTTCGAGAGTTGGATAACGAGTCGTGCAGCTCTGTCAGAGGAACTTTCAACTTCTACAACTTTATCCTTCAGTTTCTTGTTTATTATATATCCAACAATACTAGTTCTACCAGTATCTGTCCCACGATAGTAGAAGAGATGTCCACTTTTCAGTTCAATGAGATCTTCTCCTTTTCTCCTTACCTCACTTAGCCCGACGATGTCCCACTTGATACTTTGTAGTCCCTCTTCCAATTCAAGAAACCTTGAATCAGAAGATAGTGAGCGTCCATTATACGTAGCCAAGGTCAGCATCAGATGGCAGCCTAGTCCGGTCTTCCGGTGATTCTTAGCACCCTCTGCCTTCATGTCACACTGGCCGCTGCCTTGGCCAGGTACATTCCAGCTGCCGGAGACTGAGGGCCAAGATTTAAGTTGTGGAGTCATTTTGGAGGGGTTTGGCCATAACTCACCACGCTGGCCAAGTGGGTTGGTGAGTGTGGGATAGCATTTTCTCTAATCCCGATGGTATAGTTTTACTGCTATTGGCGGTCGTCAGAGCCCCTTTAGTGGGAACAGGATGCACCACGAGAAGGCGGGGTTGACATTTGTCAAGGATAGGCGGTGATGTTACGCATCACCCGACCTTACAACCATATATGTTTACATATATGTTTACATATACACCTGTGGATATGGGGGTCGCTACAGCTTGCCATCGAATGCTGGATCGAGTTGTACGCTGTGGATGTGGGGGCTGCTACAACTTGCCGTCGAATGCGGTGATCGAGTTGTCCGGTCGTCTGCCTACCAGCAACAGTCATAGTATGGCAATGCACGTGACCTTCCTCCAAACACTGTCGTCACATGCAGCAGATAGTTGTTACATCCTGATGCTTTCTGTCCGCTATGCGACGCTGCGACCAACGAGCCGTACGTAACTCAATTATGAAGCCTCTGTTATTGGTATTCGTGTGATGGTAGGATTCTCGATGATGCGCCCATGCATTCGCTTTCCTTCACGTGCTTTCGCGATTGAGAATACTTCTATTTAATGCTCCACATGCTCACGTGAGGACGACGAAACTTAGCTACACCTAATTGTTTTGCCCTGCTTTCTTCCTGAGTTTTCACGTGATGAATTCTCAACTGCAATCCAACTTTCGACATATATCCACAAATTTGCATGGGGGTCTGACAAATATTTTCAGGTGTAACGCCTTCTATGTCGAGCAGTGTAGTTGTACACCAAGATAAATCCTATGCGCAGTCGTGTAGCTTTTGCCTCAAATAAAACGGCTGGTTTTTTTTATCGGACGGGTTTGGTAAGATATCAGGATATCTTTCGAGTGACATCCAACCATATAGTCTATAGAAAATCTCATAACGTGCAGTACTGGTGTAGTGCAGAGGAGCGAGTGTTACCTTGTTGTTTTCCCTTCACGTTTCCACTTTGAATTCTACGCCGGTGTTTTTGCTTCAGTTTTCCACCTCATAGCAAAATGTTATGTATTTAGCAGATGCACCTAATCTCTATATATTAAATATTCCATGAAGTCGCAGTTCGTTCACGTAGTTTTTCGTGAAATAAATTTCCTGAGCAACAACACAACCACACGTCAATTTCCACTGCTAAATGGTGGGCACCGTTTTAATGCTGTCGTGCAGTTGTCTCTATGGAGACGAGACCGACGTTTAAGATTTTTTGTTTTGTAAATGTACGTTTCGTCTTAGAGGCGAGAAATGAATATACACTTAAAATATAATTTGCTTGTACGCAGGCATCAACAAACTTGACTTATCCTACCACAGTAGAAAAACACTGCCGACTAAAAATTGTGGTATTAGTCGCTGCGACTGTGATGCAGTGTTTCATCTCTGCGACTGTACACTGTAAAACATTTTCTAAAATTCACGGATAAGTTTCCGTCATTTCTTTCGTGAATTAACGAAGCATGCTTCCGATACAACCTTTTCCGCGAAACTACGGGAAAAAACCCTGAATTTAACGTACTTTTCGTGCCACGGGAAAATGTTGCAGCAATGGTTGGAGTGTGATTGTTCTCCGATGTTTCTTGTCTTATACGCCAACGTCCATCCGTTCCATGAAGCAGAAAACGTGGCACATCGGAGAAGGCAATCCTTTTCCAATCAGCTGGGGTCCAATTCCGATACTGCCTTTTCTGCTGACGCACCTTCTCGTTAGTGCAGTGACCATCCGTCGGCATCGGAGCCCCATACGCAGCAGGGTTCGCTCACCTCTCGCTTTAGACACAATTCCAGTAGCCTCCTGGTTCATTCGGCCAATGTGTTGCTCCACTGTAGCGTGTCGATCGGCCCTCACGCAACTTCGCAGCCGATGTTCACCTCTCAAAATATTGGCACGTGGTGTTCCGCAATTTTTACATCCCTTATTCGCAGTGGTGCCATTTCTCCAATCACGATACACTTTAACCACAGCGGTACCAGAACAGTTCACAAACTGCGCTGTTTCAGACATACTGCCACCCTAGACCCGAAAACTGATAGCCATCACTTTTGCAAATCTCATAAATAGCTCCTTTTTTCCATGATAGCAACGAGTGATATGTTTTCAGAATGCCTACAGCAAACCTTATATACCCTCCAAACCAGCTCACGACACGTGCCTTTTTTCATTGGGTACGCGCTGTTGACGTCAAAAGAGGAGGTGGTCACAATAATGTGACTCGACGATGGATAGTACAAACGATAATATAATCTCGAACGTAAAAGCATCCCTATTTAAAATGTCAGTGAGTAAGCTCTGGAGTCAGTAGGTTGGTCATGGCTAAGAATTAGGACTGCTGACAACGTGTGGAAAGATTTGGACATGGACTTACCGAGAGTCTGTACAACAGACATAGACACTAAAGTGCCAGAAAATCAGGTACAGACGAGCTTATGCAAAATACATAGCAACGTCACCTATTCGCGTACTCGGTTGCATCCGCCAGTGCGTATATAAAGCAATAGACATTCTTGCCACCTATCAGAGCTGTTTTCGGCATGAGAATGACAAGTAATAATGATTTAAGCGATTTTCAACGCGATGTCATAGTTGGCGCTCGTGATAATGGGCCATAGTGTTTCGGAGGTAGAAACGAAGTTCGGATTTTCACGGACGACCATTGCATGGGTGTACCGTGACTACAAGAATTCTGGCAAAACCGCCAACCTACGATACCAGTGTGGCCGTAAATAGACATTGGGTGAACGTGACAATCGTCGGCTGTCAAGAATCTTTTCACGCGATAGGCGTGCAACACTCTCGCAGGCATCATCGGAATTCAATGCTGGAGCCTCAACAAGCTTCAGCGTCCGGACTCTGCAAAGTACCCTGCACGATATTGGCTTTGGGAGCCGACGCCCAACTCGAGTCTCATTGATCGGTGCACGACACAGATCTATGCGCCTCTCTTGGGCACGGCAACACCACCACTGGACACTTGATTACTAGAAACAAGTAGCTTGGTCTGACCAGTCGCGTTTTCAACTGTATCGGAAAGATGGAAGGATTCGTGTGTGGCGCCAAACCCATGAATCTTGCCTGTGTCCAGGGAACTGTACCGGCTGGTGGGGGGTCCTTAATTGTATGGGGTGTGTTTAGCCGGACTTTACTGGGACGCCTGGTATGTCTACAAACGTCTGTGACCAGCCAACGCTATGTGCGCATCTTTTGTGACGAGGTATACCCGTTCATGTCTTGCATTCATGCTGATTTTTTGAGCCTGTTCCGAAAAGGCAATGCACCTCCTCACAAGTGTTGGGACGCCAACTTATGGTTAGAGGAGCATTCATCTGTGTTTGGGGTGTTGCCATTCCCACCCAAGTCCCCAGATCTGAAAGTGATAGAACACATTTGGGATTCCATGCAACGCGCTATCGAACACAGGAATCCGAGACCTCGGAATGCACCCGAATTGTGGAACACTCTACAGGAAATATGGTGTGCATTGCCTACAGCATATTTTCAGATGCTAGTGGAGTCCATGTCCCGTCGTCTTTTTGCAGTCCTGCGCTCCCGTGGGGGACCTACTAAGTATTAGACTGGTGTACCAGTTTTTCTGGCACTTCTGTGTATGTATACAGCAGCACCGGTGGGCTGGTCAGAGGCGCTGGTTTCTGGCTAGTCGCCCAAACTGGACCTGGACTCGAGAACCGAATGAAGGATGAGTGGCACACCTGTCTGTCGATGCTGCCTCATATCCCTGAACCGGAGTCGCAAATTAAGGTCTACCTATAGTCCTAATAGTTGCTCGTTGTCGCCATTAACCTCTTTCCCCAGCAGAAAAACATACATTTAGCGGAAAATGTTCGCAACAGGAAAGAGCAATAATTACTTTTATCGCATGCACGTAGGATTATTTGTTGCGTTCAGAAGAAAATATACATACATACATTTACGCCGTGTTGCAAGAATCGTGTTTGGACATTATGACTGACATTACGTGATACAAATTAAATTTAAATAAATAAATACATCGCTCTTTCCACGTTCCAGAAACACACAGCAACCGAAAAATTATTTTCAGCCGCCGCCGTGGAATCGAACCACAGATCTCTCGATATCTAGCTGGGCGCGTTACATTTACACCACGGTGGCCAACAATCCACGGTGCTGTGTGTATTTTTAAGTCAGCTTCTGACATCATAAATCCGTAAGATGGGTTCAGCTACTGAGACGTCTCCATCTGGTGGGCATTAACAACGGCACTGGCTATATATATTATAGCAATTAAATCCAAAGGGCGAGATCCAAGGTGAAAATCCTCCAAATACGTGGCGTCAGTAAATAAATAAATACATCGCTCTTTCCACGTTCCAGAAACACACAGCAACCGAAAAATTGTTTTCAACCGCCGCCGTTGAATCGAACCACGGATCTCTCGATATCTAGCCGAGCGCGTAAATGCACCCAAATTTTTTTCCATTTAGGGTGCATGTACGCTGTCGTTGGCTGGTTAAACATCATTCAGAAAATATTTGAGTATGTGTTAGTAATCGTGGTCAAAATTACTTACTTTTGACTCAAAAGGATTTCATCTTGTCGAGACTGTAGGGGCTCAAATGTGGCACCTACATTTTGCCAATATAACAACACACATTACGAAAAGCAGAAAATGCTTCTCTGTGTCAAGATTACAGCGAGACGGTACAGAAAGAATAAGGAGATATCACGCAAAATGTAGAAAGACTTGGACATGGACTTACAAAAAATATGGTAAATAATGTATTTGCGCCACCTAACGTCTGACGTATTCCTCTGATATAACCATCCTCTTAAGTTTCTGTGTTTTTGTATGAATGTGGTTTCTATTCGTTAAATATATTCTGACTTAATGTCACAAAAAAATTCTCCAGACGAACTTATAAAAATTTAGCTACCTGACGGTGGGTCAAAGACAAAGTGCTATAAACACAAGATAAAAATTATTGAATATTCTGAGCTAGGTGCGATGTAGAGGAGCAATATTAGAGCAGATGCTAGTGCAATGTAAGTACAGACGTTAGAGCGATATTCAATGTAAAGACCGTAGAGATTTTTGTATGAGCAAAGCTATATTCGTTTTGAAGATTGTGTTTAGAATCGATACCGCTGTTATACGATATGCGAAATCTATTCTCCTTCTTGTTGGGAACAAAGTGATTACTGTCGAGTATCTGACGCGCTGAAATATTGAATAAAGAACGGAACTGGTTTTCGTAAGTACTGTCTATTAACTTACTCAGATTGTTGCTTGAATTGTTTACTTAGCGATTTCCAAGTTTAATTAAAATTTCAGCTACTGAGAACGAAATGAAATAATCTGGATAGCAAAGTAAAGCTAAGTCAGTAAATGTCATTTACTTTGCAGTGAATATAACCTTAAAAATAATACGTAGTTCTATCATCATCATCATCATCATTGTCAACCATTATCAATCCACTGCTGGACGAAGGTCTCCCCAAGTTTCCTCCACAACGGTCTGTCTTGTGCCAGTCCCCTCCATGTCACCCCTGCATACTTTCGAATTTCATCCACCCATCTCCCATGTGGTCCTCCTCTGGGTCCCCTCCTGTCCCTTGGAATCCAATCTAAAATTTCGGCTGTCCATCGATGATCTGTCCTTCTGGCAGTATGTCCAGCCCATTGCCATTTCAGGGATTTAACTCTGATCATGATGTCCTCCACTCCCGTCATTCCTCGGATCCACGAGTTCCTCTTCCCATCTCTCCTGGTTACACCAAGCATGCACCTCTCCATGCTCTTTGAGTTGTCTGCAGCCCTTGTATGTCTCTTTTAGTTAAGGTCCACGTCTCTGCACCATACGTAAGCACTGGAAGGATGCACCGATCAAACACCCCTCTTTTAAGACATAATGGCATACTGCTCTTGAAAATTATGCTGTTTCTTCCAAAAGCTCTCCAGGCAAGTTTTGTACGCCGATTAATTTCTTCATCAATGTGACCCCCACTTGACATCCGCCGTCCAAGATAAACGTACGTGTCTGTTATCTCCAGCCTTTCTCCATCAATCGATAAATCTTCATTTCTTGTAAAAGCATTGAACATCACTTTTGTCTTCTGAAAGTTCATTTTTAATCCCACTTCTTTACTCTTGTCAGCAAGTTCCTGGATCATACTCTGCAGCTCTGATGGGCTAGTTGCAAAAATGACTACGTCATCAGCAAAACGAAGGTGGGTTAGATAATCTCCATTAATCTTTATCCCCTTGTTTTCCCAGCTCAGCGACTGAAAAACACCCTCCAATGTGGCATTAAAGAGCTTCGGAGATATGGTGTCACCTTGTCTCACTCCCTTTCCAATTTTTATGTGTGTTGTATTTTCAAACAGCCTAATCTTTGCACTTGCATTTTCATAGATGTTATTAATAATATTAATGTATGCATCTTCAATACCGCAGGTTTTCAGAGCCATTGTAACTGCTGATGGTTTCACCGAATCAAAGGCTTTTTCATAATCGATAAAAGCCATGCACAATGGAAGTTCATATTCTTTCGCTCTTTCAATTAGTTCTCTCAGCACATGGATATGATCTATTGTGCTGTAGCCACTCGTAGTTCTATACAACCAGTTAAATGCTATTATTTCTTAAAGGAATGCATTAGATACTTTTAAAAATGAGTGGGATATAGTTCTTAACACTCAACGTAATAATATTATATAAGCCGAAACGAATTAAGAAAAGTAAGAAAAAGGAAATTAAGAACATATCCAAATATCAGCTGTGGTATTCCACACTATCACCTGGAATGAAAGATAGAATAATTTTAAAAGCGTGACATTTGTTAACAAAAAATGCGTTAAAAGTGCTCATAGTACTATGCATTATTATATCTTTTAAGTTTAATGGACCAATCAGATACAGTAGAAAGTATGAATCGGCGAGTAACAATAAAATCTCCTTTGCGTGATCCGCCATGAAACTGGCCAAGATCAGACCCTGATTTTCTGCCGCTTAACCTTTTATGTAGCCAATACAACTAAGCCAAATGGTGCCAAAACATTCTGCGGTCCTCGAACAGAAATGTTTTTATGGCGGCCAGGTTTTACGAAAGCTACAAAAACACAATTTCTTCAACCTTCTCATTTCAGGAGTACCGACCTGTGATTGGTGATAAGCGCACCCTTTATTCTCAGATCCAAGGGATGATGGAAAACACTAGTCCCTTCTGACTAGCAATCATGGCACTGCGTAGATATAAGGTATTCAAGCGTCTTCTTTCTCCTTTTATAATTCGTTTATATTCGTTTTAGCAAGTAATCAGTCAAAAAGGCTTAGTGTCAATCATTTCATGGCCACTTTCTGTAACAAAGCTAAAGGGAAAGCAACACTTTCTGATGCGCAGGATTATTCATTCCAGCCGCGATTAATCCATTGTTTGGACACCGAATATATTGGTTCATGCTGATTTCCGCCCATTTTCCTAATCCCGAGTTATTTCGTTGCATCTGTGACGTACTACAATGTCTTGTTACCCCCCCCTCCCTGTAATAAGAAATGTAAGTGAGTTATGTATCTGTTGTATGATGTATATGTTGAGTTATGGTCTGTATTGTGTTTATTTACAGATTAAGTACCGGAACCATGTGTGATACCAGCGAATACACCCTGGAACGGCGGATTGTTGTCAGTGTCTGGGTACACGAACGTCCACACCCAGGGAAGACAATGCGTGACGTGCGTGCCGATTTCCAACAACGATTCGACAAAGAGGCCCCTCCAAAACAGACTCTTCTGCGGTTGGAACATAAACTCTTTGAAGCAGGCAACATCAAGGATAAACCACGAACGGGAAGACCATCAACCAGAGCGCAACAGTGTCAAGCGGTCGAGGAATCAGTTATCAGGTCACCGACGAAGTCGCTCCGCAAACGATCAGCGGAACTTTCAATACCACGATCGACACTGCATAAGCACATGAAGAATGACCTGAATTTGCACGCATATCGCCCGATGTTCGTTCAGAAGTTATCAGACATCGATTTAAACCGCAGGCGGGATGCATGTGCAATGATGCTTCAGACATTTGCCACAATCCCAAAACATCGAAAGGTCATTTTCAGCGATGAATGTACGATATACCGCAGCTGCTGTCGATCACGGAACGTTGTGTTCCGGTCTAAGGAAAACCCACATTATGTCGAAGAATTGGAACATCATCCTCCGCATGCCATGATATGGACTGCAATGACTAGTCGACATCTGTTTGGACCGTATTTCTTTTATGGTCCAGTGAATCAGACAACTTATCTGGACAAGCTGCAAACCTGGTTTGTGCCACAACTTGGAAATCTTGGCATTCTGAATGACGTATGGTTCCAACATGATGGGGGCACCCGCCCATTACGCAATCGCTGTTCGGGAATACCTTGTTGAGGTCTTTCGGGATCGTTGGATCAGCCGAGATTCGGTAGTGCTGCACGCTCCACTTGAATGGCCACCTCAAAGCCCAGATCTCTTAACGTGTGATAATGCCCTTTTGGGTTTCATAAAGGAGGTTGTTGCACAGCAGCGCCACCAAACCACTGATGAACTTAAACAAGCAGTGAGACGTACTTTCTCTCGTATCACCCCGCAACTGCTTCGGAAAATGTCCCACAGAACATGGCGTAAAATTATTCTCTGTCACGAGAATGACGGAGCCCAAACGGATCCACTGGATGTTTAAGGATGCCTCAACATATAGCTCAATATATACAACATACAACAGATAGATAGCTCACTTACATTTCTTATTAGAGGGGAGGGGTTTAACAAGACATTGTGGACAAGTAGCAGTGATAAGCTCCTTACCGGCGTAGTTAAATTGGGAAAGTATTCGGTTCCGGAGTAGAAGGATGTGGCTTCTAGTCTCGCCAACGGCAGACAGAGGACAGTGAATTTCACACAGCGGGTTAAAGAGGTGAAAATATGCAATTCTCAGAAAACGTTGAGGAAGAAATTTAACAATAAGGATTGTTTTTCTAGGAATTAAGGTGTACGCCAAGTGAACATGCGTCGCTATACTTTCAATAGTGAAAATTGAATTACATAAGTTCACATACATGAAATGCTTCCTGACTCGTGACAACTGGCACACGGACGAAGACGATACTTGTGGCTTGCACAGTTGAGAAACAAATGATAGGAAATATTTTAAAATTTAATTTCCGCGTGTTGGGGTATTGCTGCATATCGTTAATAGGTGGTGCTCTACGTACGTCAAGTACTGGAAACGTGGCACTTCCTTACCTTTATTCTTGAACATTAAAACTTTTCGTTCAAATAATAATATCTGAGCGGTTATGGACTTTTCTTTTGGATGCCAGTAATTATTTAAATCACTTACGTTACAGTTTATAGGCTTTTCTACCTACAAACTTATGTATCAGATGCTGATAAACTAAGATGCTGACAGAAGCTTTTTCAGAAATCACCATCTAATAAGGAAAAGACTTCACGAAATTCATTCACAAAACTGAGACCTCCACAAGAAGGTGTCTCAAAAACCGCAATTTTCAGTGTCATCTACAAGCAGAAGGCTGCATTGGATATACCTTTATCTCCAACTTAAGGGACCTCTACGGGCGCTGAATTCTGGGAGGAGGGTTGTTTCTTCTAAATTTGATATTTGACTCCATAAAAACGTAATGGAATCAGATTAGAGTACTTTCCACAACACCTAAATCTATTCTAATTTAATACAACAACACGAATCCATGGAAGAAACCAGAATACAGCTTAGGTTGTTTTAATGTAAATCAAAATCTAGTTTCAGCGGGAAATGTTTCATTTTGGTAACGAACACGGATATAAAATGCTGAAGAAACACGTTCGCACTTTGCGTAGCGTTCCCAATTTTTATCGTTCTATTTTACGTAATTAAACACTTCAGGTATCAGGACTAATATTCATCATCATCTTGTAGGCAAAGAAAAATGTTAAGTATTTGCTGTCTTGCTAATTCGGCATTTTTATAGCTCGGACGTTGTAACAAATTGACATGACTTCTTTGTATCAAATTTCATCGCCCACATAAGTGTCTTGGCATTAAATTTTTATTTTGATGTCAAGCACTCCAGTTTTCACAGATTTATGACACGTCTTGTTATATTTCTTTTTTCAAACAGATGATTCTAGGTATACAAAACAGTGACCCCAAGTAAAGAACTTGATAACTAGGATGCATTACGTTAATTACCTCCACGTGGTCTTAATGATCTGTACTGATGACTTAGAAAACAAGGTTGAACCTTTTTCTTTCCATTATCAGCCTAATTGCCTTAACACGAACTTTAACGACGTACATTCTTGGTTGCCATAGCGCAAGGAGGTTAATTTACCTCGTGTTTGTTGCAACTTTCCGCTAAACCTGCGCTCAATCACAATCTACTCTTAACATTTAAATGAGATATAAGTATAGCTTATCTTATTTAGAATCCGATTCAGTAGACGTACTATGTTGTAAGCTCATTGTTGTCATCCGTTTCGACAATATGCTTAAGGAATGACAACTTTTCATTGACCGTAAACTTAACATGGTTTTCCTTTAACTTAATCTTCAAAATTATTTCATCGAAAGATAATCTTTTAAGATTTTCGTTGAAATGAAAGTTGTAACAATGTTGCACTTCAGAAAAATGTCGAAGGTACTACATGAAGTCCGACCTGCTGCATAAATCCTGAAACGAAAATTGTAAAAATGTTGCCCTTCAGAAAAATGTCGAAGATATTACATGAAGACCGAATTGCTGCATTAGATATCCAATTTTTAAACCGCTGCGCTTCAATTCACAACATACTGCATTTAGCTTTGCATGTGTTGAAAGAATAACAATCTTCTGTTTCATTTAATATGTGTGTGCAGCCTTTTGAACTTAAGAGAGCATTTCCGGCTGACAAACGTAGGGGTAGCGTAAGGGACACATAGGGGCACGTGCTCCGCAACTTTAGAAAATGTAAATGGGGGGGGGGGGGGGGGTAAGCCAACTATGGGGCAGCAAATACAAATGGTAGGCTTAATGGAGTTTCTCAGAAGTTCAAAGCGGAAGAACCAATAGCTTTGCATACACACACATTTACTTGGCATTCCACTTTTGCTATAGAGATGTTTCTGGAAGCTCCATCCTGCTTTTGAAAACATTTTAATACCCGTTGCTGCTTTAAGAAGGGGTTCTTTAGACCATATCACAACTCCAAAACAGTTTTGCAAATAAATCTCAGGTCTCATCAAATGTTCTTGGAAGTCCATCGTAGCTGAAAAAAATGTTGTACCTGGATCATTTTCGCTTTTGAAAGTCCACCTTCGTTGAACATATAATTTCAAATTCATAACTGCGTGATGAAACGTTTTAAAGTTTTTGTTTGTGTTCTAGGAATACCCACTTCCTAGAAAGGTTTTAGAAAGTCCCAGTATCATTTATAAGACAGGGTTTGAATGTTCGTCTCTATATAAAATGTTTTTTAATGACCTTATCTACTGCAGAAATGTACTTGAGAGTTCACTTCGTGCTACCAAAGTTACTAGAAAATGCACATCTTCTCAAATATCATAGTTCTTTGAATCATTCATTTTGCGAAACGAAAGTGCGCCTTACAACCGACAGTATTCCATAAAGTTCATTTTATCTCCAAAAGTAGCCTGAATGTCCATTCAGCTCTTATAAAAATTTTCAATCCTAAACCGGTACTGCAGGAAGATATACGAAAGTGTTCCGGCTCAGAAATAAATATTTGGAAGCCCACCTGTGTGAAGAATAAAGGCTTCTCTAGGTAAGTCTTTTCTTCGGAAAACGTTTGAGAAGTACTATATTTATTATCCATAAAAGTTTTGAAATGTCCCTAAAACACTTACGAAATTCTTCTTTACCTAGAGCCTTTTGAAACCAACCACTGCTTGAAGAATGCTTTTGAATGTACACTGAAGGGCCAGAAAAACTGGTACACCAGTCTAATACTTGGTAAGTCTCCTACGACAGCGCAGGACTGCAAAAATATACGACGGGGCATGGACTCCACCATCTCCTGGAAATATGCTGTAGGCAATGCACATCATATTTATTGCAGAGCGTTCCAATATTCGGGTGTATTCCGAGGTCTCGGATTCCTGTGTTCGATAGTGCGTTGCATGGCATTACAAACGTGTTCTATCACGTTCAGATCTGGGGACTTGGGTGGGAATGGCAACACCCCAAACTCAAATCAATGCTTCTCTAACCATAATGTGCCGTCCCGACACTTGTGTGGAGCTGCATTGTCCTTTTGGACCAAGCCCAACCCATCAGCATGGATGCAGGACATGAACGGGTGTACCTCGTCGTCAGAAAGGATGCGCACATAGCTTTGGCCGGTCACACACGTTTGTAGATGTACCAGGGGTCCCGTGAAGTCCAGCTAAACACCCCCATACCATTACGGACCACCCACCAGCCGACACAGCTCCCTGTTGACAGGCGTGATCCGTGGCTTCATGGGGTTTGCGCCACACACGAATCCTTCCATCTGTCCGAAACAGTTGGAAACGCGACTCGTCAGACCAGGCTACCTGTTTTCGGTCATCAAGTGTCCAGTGGCGGTGTTGCCGTGCCCGAAAGAGGCGCATAGCTCTGTGTCGTGCACCCATCAAGGGGCTTCGAGTTGGGCGTCGGCTACCAAAGCCCATATCGTGAAAGATACGTTGCACAGTCCGGACGCTGATGCGTCTTGAGGCTCCAGCATTGAATTCCGATGATATCTGCGAGAGTGTTGTACGCCTATCGCGTGAAACGATTCTTGACAGCCGACGATGGTCACGTTTACCCAATGTGTCTTTACGGCCACACTGGTATCGTAGGTGAGAGGTTTTGCCGGAATCCTTGTAGTCACGGTACACCCTTGCAATGGTCGTACGTGAAAATCCGAACTTCGTTTCTACCTCCGAAGTACTGTGGCCCATCTCACGAGCGCCAACTATGATACCTCGTTGAAAATCACTTATATCGTTTATACTTGCCATTCTCATGCCGAAAACAGCTCTGAGAGCTGGCAACGATATTTATCGCTTTATATACGCGCTGGCGGACGCAACCTGGTGCGCGCATAAGTCACGTTGCTATGTGTTTTGCATAAGCTCGTCTGTACCAGTTTTTCTGGCACTTCTGTGTACGTCGCAACTGAAAAGCGTTATTTTAAAACTTAATTTTATTCTGAAAGATATGCTTGAAATTTCCTCAAAAAAGGGTGTGGTTCCAAAGACGCTTTAAACATACCCTTTTTTTATAAAACGAGTTTCGGAAATAAATTTCTCTTTAAAAAATTTTATTTAAATATATACACTGCTGGCCACCCAAAATGCAACACCAAGAAGGACACGAGATAGCAAAGCCAGACTTACTGGACACATAATAACAGATACAAAGACGAAACGATTGAGCTGACAGGCCCGTGCGACTTGCGGAACACGCAGACATCAATAGTTTGTGTGGCCCCCATGGCTGGCAATAACGGCCGCTACACGCAGCGGCATCGAACGAAAGAGGCTTTGGATGTGGGCTTGGGTATGTCGGTCCAGACTGCTTTCACACGTTGCCACAGTTCATCAAGCGTAGCCGCGGGTGGTGCTTTCCGGGCCACTCTGTTGCGATCAGCGACCAAACGTGTTCGATGGCCAACATATCGGGAGAACAGGCGAGCCACGGCAGCAGTGGCACCTGGTGGGCCGTGAATAATTTTTGCCCGATGCGTGACACGTGCGGGCGCGCATTGTCTTGTAGAAACGTGGCCGTTGTTAGGTCCTGCACGTAAGGGAGGACTACAGGCTCCAAAACGTCGGAGATGTAACGGTGACTGTTGAGTGTACCGGAGATGCGTACCATAGGGGTGCGAGTGTCATATCCAATTGCGGCCCAAACCATAACGCCAGGCGACGGACCGGTATGGCGATGCATAATGCAGGCATCGTACAGTCTCTCGTTGCGGTGCCACCACACGCGTATCCGACCATCGTGGTGTTTCAGGCGGAAGCGGGATTCGTCGGAGCCATTCCGTTGTCCGTATTCCAAGTGCGGCGTTCAACGGATCACCGGCCCCGCGTTCGCCGCTGGTGTAACGTCAATGGTAATCGGAGCAATGGGCGCCGTGCGACAAGTCCGCTTTCCTACAGATGACGTCGAACGGTTCGTGCTGACACAGGTTGTTGCGCAACACACTCTAATTCCTGCGCTAACGTTCGTGATGTGGCGATGCGAGGCGTCAATGCCCGCCACACAACATGCCGGTCCTCCGGCTCGGTGGTGTTCCGCGGCTGCTTCAATCGTTCACGTCGGTCTGTCCGTCTCTCCTGCACCCATTGAATCCCTACTCGCCTCACTGTGGCTGGATGTCATCCCACACGGGCGCCAATGTCTCGGTACGATAAACCGCTGTCGTGATAAGCCACTATTCGTCCTCTGCCGAACTCCGAAACGTGGTGGAATGACTGCCGTATTCTGCGACGAGGCATCAGGAAGCTTCCAACGCACAGGTCCGGCAGCACAACAAACTTCCGCTACTTACACCCCGTCTTCTGTGCACCCTTCTTATAGTGCTACTCGGTGGCTTGCCGGGCGCACATGATTTGCATATGCCCTGCAATGCTAATCGTTTGCATGTCCTCTCGCGGGCGACGCATGCTGCGAATTTCAGGCCAATCGGATGCTTCCTTCTTGGTGTTGCATTCTGGGTGGCCAGCAGTGCATGTTTTAGAAGTTTCCGAATGTCCATATCTAATCCAAGTATTGACTTTGTGAATGCACTTCTGACTCCATATATTTTTTTCGACATTTTCCCCTCTCCTGACTGAAATGCTTTGGAAAGGTTTTTCACAATTCGTATTCATCGCAAAAAAGTTTACAATAATTCATATCTGCTGTGGAAACGTTTTCTCAATATTCCCTCAGTTGAAAATAAACTGTTTTGGAAACCCATCTGTGCTTTAAAGTTATTTTTAACACGTCTGCTTCACAAATGATTTTGAAACCGGTTCTACTTCCAGAAGTTACTGAAAGTACAACCCTTAATTAGAAATACTTTTGTGAGGCTAAAAGGTATTAAAAGTGCAGCCCTCAATTAGAAACGCTCTTAAGAGGCTAAGGCTGATCCAAAGAGCTGTGGAATTAAACCGTAGAATTGAATGAAAGGAAAATAATAAAAGCAAGAAAAGAGAGTAAAAAGCAAAAAAAAAAAAAAAAAAAAAGGAAATAAACGAAAAGAAAAGAAAGAGTAAAAAGATCGAAGATCATCGATGATTTCATACTGTCTTTAAAAGTCCATCCACGCTGAAAATTACCCCCAAAAATCTGTGCTTCGTCCAAAATACGTTTTAAAATTAAATCTTGATTTCTAAAGCAATTTCCGAAACCTGTTGTACCTTCGCTAAGATTTTTGAAACTCTTCGCCTTCTGAATGATCTTCTCTCCTTCAAACAAATTTTTTAAGTTCAGCTGCGCTTTGAAATAATTCGCCGCAGTTCTCTCGCTCGCATGAAACCTCCTGAAAGACTTATTATGTGCATAAAATGTACTTATTTAAGTTTCCAATTCATTTCCTGAGAACCTCTGAAACAAGTAATTGCATTGATTTTTTTGTACATTAAAAGGGGGAAATGCGAGAAAGCCTGCCTGCGTGTCTTCTTGATGGTTTGCTGACACTCTCCTGGCAATTGCTTCTTTTTCCATAATTTTTAGTTGGCCCTCTTATCCTGCCCGGAAAAGATTCGCCTTTGTTGGGGGATAGAGTATAAAGTTCCAGCTTTGATCTCTTGAAATTTCTTTACTAAATAAAATCATTCTCCTACACGCTAATCCATATTCTCTCAAAGTTGATCGAACACCATAGGTTCTGCTGTACCCCGCTGATAAATACGTCCTTTAAAATGATGTTTCTTACTCTATCGAACTTGATTTCTGTGAGCTTGTTTCAGTGAGTCCGTCCAAACTTTCGCTCTCTCTCTGTCCCTTTTTAGCACGTCTTTTGTAAAAAAAGATCGTGCTTATGTTATCGGTTTTTCCGTCCGTCCGTCTGTACCCACAATATCTCTGCAACTATTAGTCCGATTTTAAAAATTCTTTTTGCATTGGGAAGATTGAAATATGCGAATGATGATCCCTTTATTTCGTTTTTTTTATGATGTACAATTTTGCCGCTAGACGGCGTAAATGCAGATGATGTCGAATTCAAAAATACGTTTTATTCCACATATTTGCTTCTAAACATCCGATTGAAAAAAATATTTTATCTTTCGATTCCATTTGTGTCCAATAGTATTTTAGATATAGTTACTTTTCAAATAACGCATACATTTTCCGCTAGGGGGCGTAAACGTAAATTACATTATTCCCTATAACTCTTCTTCTAAACCTCCGATTTTAATTTTTTTTTCTTCAGCGGATACACCTTCTTATTGAACTTCTTTTGCATATAATTTCAATTTTTTGGTAAAGAATACTTTGGCCACCAGGGGGCGTAAGTGTTAATTTCTGCTTCTGATGTATTTGTAGAAAAATCTGGGCTCCTGAAAACTAGACTATTTATTTTTTTTTGGACCGATACCGCTCATATGGAAAAATGTTTTGGGAATATTTTCTTCCTAAAATAATGCATGGTTTTCCTACTAGGGGACGTAAAGTCACATCTTATTTTTGTCGATATCTCTGCTTTTAAAAGTCCGATTTGAAAAATTCTTTCTGAGTTAGAGAGCGTTTCCGGTGCGAAATGTTTCTCGTATAAATTCATGTTTTTCTGAACGCACAAGTCTGCATCCAGAGGCCGTAAGTTCACGATTCCGTTTACAGCAATATCTGACGGATTAAAAGCCCGACTGAAAAACTTCTTTCTTCCGTCAGATGCTATTGTTTTCCATACCGGTTCCATTGACCTTGAATAGCTTTGATAAATTTAGTATGCGTCAGAACGGATCCAAAAGACGTGCTTATTACACCCGAAAATTCGGTGTCATCTTTCTTGTTGTAACTTTTTGTCGGTTTTTCGGTTTACGTTTCTTCACTGAAGAATTCGGGATTTTCGTTTAACGACAATGGGTAGGTTTTAGGAATATATAGGCAGTCGCCAGTCCATAATTTGAGGCAAATCTTTGCAGATAAAGTTGACATCTAACGCCTACGCCCATGCGCACCAGTCGTGTCTCATTCGGAACTCGAGAACAAAAAACTGAACCAAGGGCGCCTGTAAAACACAAAGCCATGACATTAAAGAGATATATAATGACGTCAGGTGATTACTAGGGAAGCTTTGGTTTTAGCGTGACGTCACTAAAAGAGGTGACGACCTCTTTTAGTGACGTCCCGCTGAAATCAAAGTTTCCGACTGGTCTCCAACAGTGTCGTGTATGACGTCAAGCAAAACACCGAAGAATCAGGATGTGTAACATTTGAGTGACGTCACAAACGGAGCAAACCAATCTCTCTGTCATTTCCTAGACGGCCTTGGCTCAGCTTTGACGATTAGCTAGAGATCGGGGTCTCTTACCACTCGACCACCAAGGCGGTACTTGGTGTTCTGGGAATGTGACGTAAATAGTGACGTCATGTCGTGCATTACCTTCCGACAGAGAGCTAAAATTTGAGACAAAATTTATAATGTTTTAGCTGATCATTGATTTGCTTATATAACTATTACTTTGCCTTCACTTAAACGCTTTACTAGAATCTTCAATCACTATAAATGGATGGTTACTTTCCCTGATGATTCTCAGTCACATCAGTTGAAAACTTAATTACGCATAATCAACACTTCTGGAATGAAAAGCTAGGCAACATAAATGAATAAACATAACTTATGATTTCAATTTGTTTATTCAGCAGCCTTTCAACACGTCAGAAATTCAAGGAATCCTACGAATTCAGTTATGGAAAGTACGAGCCATTTATACACTAAAGAGCAATTGAATTAGAGACAGCTGGCGTTATGCAAATGTGGCGCTGTCGGCGTCCCTCTAAACGGAAACGACATGACGTATGCAGCGATACGACAGTATAAGGAGTGATGCGACGGGAATCAGTAAAAGTCGGACGCAGTATGGGCAAGACGAAGGATCTAAGCGCATTTGATCGTGGGCAAATTGTTGAGGCCCGACGAATGGGTCACTCCATCTTGGAAGTCATGCAGGAACTAGGATTTTCACGAGTCACTGTGTCACGGGTGCACCGTGAGTACATCAAATCCGGTAAAACCATCCCTGCAAGAGCCAACTGCCGAGGACCACAGCGTGTGGATGAGCGGGGTCATCGTCTGCTACCTCGCATTATAACAGCTGATAGACGGGCTACGGTGCAAGAAATCACTCGGCAATTTAACGCTGGTGCACAAAAACGTGTAAGCAGCCACATCATCCAGAACCATCTCCTCGCTATGGGGCACAGAAACCATTGTCCCACGAGGGTATCGCTGCTGACCGTACATCACAGGTTACAAATATTAGCATGGACGCGGGAACATCGCCACTGAACCCTAGACATGTGGAAAAATGTTGCCTGGACTGATGAGTCGAGATTCACATTGGCATATGCGGATGGTAAGATACGAGTACGGCGCAAACCACATTAAGCGATAGATCCATCTTGCCAGCAGGGTACTCTTCAAGCTGGTGTGGGTGGCATTCTGGTTTGGAGACTGTTTACGTGGACTGAAATGGGACCCCTTGTACGTGTGCCATCGTTCCTCACAGGTCAACGCTACCGAGATATCCTGGACGACCATTTGCTCCCGTTTGTGCGTCTTCAACATCCCACTAGGGACCTCATCCTGCAACAAGACAATGCACCGTGCCATCGCTCACGAATTGTATTCGAATGGTTGGATGAACACTCCACCGACGTGACCTAGCCTCCTTGGCCAGCTAGGTCGCCTGACCTCAATCCCATCGAGCACATGTATGATGCCACCGAGAGAGATGTTCGAAGCTCTGACCCCCTCCATCAAATTTTCGTGAACTGTGGGAACTTGTTCAGTGGTCGTGGATCCATATGGCTTCCCAACGCTTCCGGTGTCTTGTCGAGTCCATGCCGAGACGAAAGGTGGTGCTACACGTTATTAGACAGGTATCTCTAATTCAATTGCTCTTCAGTGTATATCTCGCTCTTTCCATAACTGAATACGTAGAAAATCGCTTAAGCATTAGCAAAGCATGTTAGCAATCTGAGCTACTCCACAGCATAGCACAGTCAAAACAAGGTAGTACACACAACATTGAACACCCGAGCTCTTACCTCTGGAGACTTATTACTAAAGCCCGGATGTTCAAGCACTCAAAACTTCCAAAGAAAACAAGTATTTATGCCCTAAAAATCAAGAAATATGCTCTGAAGTAGGAGAAATATGAATTCAGAAGTTTTGAAAGTTTTATTGTAGGATTAATATACGATGTCTAATCAAAAGCATCAAGGCGCTTTGTTATCCACAGATTTACTGTAATAGGAAAGGAATTAAAATCAAGTTGGTCCACTTTTTCTGCTGTCACAGCCTTGACTCTACTGAGAAGGCTTTTCACTACATTTTGGTACGTTGTTCAGAGAATTCCCTGCCATTCTGACACACGAACATTAGTAAATTTCGCGGTCTTCGATGCAGGCGGTTCGTTCTGGCTCCCAGTAGGCCTTCCAATTCATCCGAAAGGTGTTCAATGGTGTTGAGATCGGAGATCTCAGCAGGACAGTCAAGTTCTTGCATACCAATCTCATAAAACAATCCCTGAACCGACTTCACTTTGTTTGCTGGGTTATTGTCTCGTTGATGAAGGAAAATGCCTTCTGGTACCCAAAATAATAATTTGGGAGTGGCGACTGATGTCCGTAAAAAATCCAAAACATATCCGGCAAATGATAAAAAAGAGGTCGGGCACTGGACTGAGGTGTGAATCGCTAGGACAGACAAAAAGAAACTCAGACCTCTGGTTACGGCCTTGTCTTCATCGAATTGTTACCATTACTTTGGGAGCACAGAATTGTCGTTATTATAGGACGCAGAGTTAAGCTTTCCGTCCACTAAAGCAGGCGACCCAAGCCAAACCATCGAAAACAGGCTCGAAGATACCTTCTCCTCATCTAGTGGAGAATAGATAAAACGTTTCTCTTTCGATTGGAAGCAGATTCGTTTGAGTACCAGCATTCTGCAACGGGGCAGAAATGTTTAACAAGTGGTTTCTCTTTTGTACTACGATGCTGTTAAAAAATAACTGGAGTGAATTCACGCATAATTTCTGAAAACTGCGTGCAGGAAAGTGTCCATCTTTTTTGAAAACTCCGTCGGTAAGTGTCCATCTTTTAACGAAATTTCCGTTTTTAAGAGCGCTGTTTCATTTCTTATTCTGTATCTCCACAGATCTTTCGCCGTCACTAATTCCATTTATTTCAGAATAGTCCGTTTCAAGTTTTTTCATATTTATACAAAGATTTCGCAAAAACGGAAGGCCGCCCCGATGGCACAGTGTTCTAAGCGATGGCGTCTGATTATTCGTCCGACAGGGGTCTGGGTTCGAATCCCGGTGAGTCATGGATGTTGTGTTTTTATTTTGGCGCTGGCTTTTTTCTGTTCCCTGGAGCCAATGGCTCTAAATTAGGGACGGGCAACCGCTTCTTGCCCGTTGAGTTTGTCAGAGCGGTCGTTAAACTTCAAATCAAAAAAAAAAAAAAAAAAAAAATCGAAATCCCTGAATTTTTCAGCCCTTAGGCCAGGTGATAATTTCGCGCAGACAGCTTGGATCGTTCTTTCTTCATTAATGCGAGTGATTTAGTCATTTTATTTTCTGTTGGAGCTTATTTTTTTAATATGTTTGTAATATTATTTTTTTCTACTGGAGAACTTCTCACAAATATAAGTGCTTTCGTTCTACGTGGTATTTCGAAGCAACAGAATGCTTTAGAAATTGAGATCTTTTTTTTTTCTTAACTAGCAATAACTTTCAATTATCTTTAAGAAAATAATAAATGTAGTATTTTATACTATTATTTCACAAAACTACTAAATATAAAATTTACTTTTGATAGCCAAAATAGCTTTTATTTTAAGGATTCCACAGGCTGGCACCTAGATATTGTACATACATCTGTACCATAATTTAAATATCCAGTTTCTTACAGTAACACAACGTAGAATAGCTGGTGCTCAAAATAGGGGGAGGGGAGGAAAAGCAAAATATATCGCGCCAAATAACCAAATTTCATGCGATATGCTACCCACAATATGCGATCTCTATGTAGAACTTCAAAATCAATTACTTTGACAGAAGACTGAAATTTAAATTAGTCAAACCTCAAGTATTCCCGCAAATTTTTTCTATTGCCGGAATGTTTTCGTCATGAATACGGAAAAAGTGACAACGGAGTTTTTTCCATTAATATACGAAAGAAATTGTGGAAAAATTTCTCCAGAAAATTCAGAATTTTCAGTTAAGATATCTTAAAAACGGCAATTCAGCGTCAATTTAAGGAAAGAATGGCGAAAAGTTTTATGAAAATTCAGAATTTCCCTCGAGTACGAAAAATCCGTGAAGTTTCAGTTCATTTCCGTCATTTCACGGAAAGGGCTGTATCAGAAATGTGCTTCGTTAATTCACGAAAGAAATCACGGAAAGTGGCTCGTGAATTTCAGAAAATGTTTACAGTGTAAAAAATAAAACGCTAATTTTGCTCTTCAAAGGTGCTTTTCCAGAAAATTTTCACGATATACCCTAAAATATGCGCTAAATAAGCTTTTATTCCTCAACGTCGCTACATATGCGAAAACATTCAAAATAAGCATTTTTCTTGAACATCCGAGCTCTACTTATTATATAGTATCATTTTGACCTGTTGTCAGGTGTTGCCAACGTCAGATTCATCGAGAAGGAATTTGTAGCGTTAAGACAGAAAAACGTTTAACGAGAAAAAAACCAAATTTACATACAAATGCAAGAACTCAAAGGAAAGGTTACATTTTAGAGTATATGACACAAATTCTATTGAAATGGTTTTCGTCCCCCCCACCCCCCGTTTCACCGCCTGAAGAAAATTATGTTCTGTGCTGAAGTAACAGTTTTCTAAGACACTGAATACGATTTTTGCAGTGAGCTGGTACTTTATTCTTTGGAATGTGCAGTTCCTGCGTTTCCTTCCAGTTCTGGTGATGCAAAGCAAAACAAACCGATGAACAACTCGAAAGTTCTTTCTTTGCATCGACGCTTTACAGATTGGGCTAACTACGGAAGTCATTAGTAAGTTACTTTTTTTTTCTTTTTGCTTGTGTCTGGAAGCTAATCCGGGAAAGCTAAAGTCCTCAAGGGCTAAACTATGTGAGGAAGCAGGGCAAACCAGCAGTTATTTTTCTCGTCCCAGTTTATTTTCATTTCTCTTTCCTTTTATTTATGATGTGTTAAACTATTTTTCTTCAGGAAATTATTGAAATGTTCTTCCAAAGAAAAATATTCTGCAATGAGTCTCAGCATTTTCTGTTTATCTTCTCAAGAAACGAGTGTTATGGTTTTCATTTATGCTTCGAGTTATTTCATTGAGAAATAAATTTCAATTCTTCTAAATATTTATCCATATATTTTATTTCCTTTGTGTAAAGATGCTTCGCGTTATCATTAACAACACTTTTGTTGCTGAGTGCATTTCATTTGTGTTATTTAAATTCTTTGTTCGCATGCGCTTTCTCGAGTTCTCTGAGAAACAGCTCACGGAATCACTTATATTGTTTATCATTGCCATTTATTTAAGAGAGATTTTATTTACCTTTTTATAGGAGTATATTATTTATCACAACGAGTATCTTGTTTTTCTCTCCTTTTATCGCGTAGAGGAAATTATTTATCGAACAAAATGGTAAATAAGGCTTCGCAATTCAAGCAATAAAAGAGAATTTATCATTCATTTGAAATAAAATGTGTATAAACGACTCTTAAAGATTTACATGTAGGCTGTTGTTACCTAGGAAGGAAAACACGTTAATAATTCGTGGAAATATCTTTACTAAGATCCAAAACATTAGATAATTTTGGTGGTAGAAATTATAGGATTAAAGATGCAATCCATGATGAGCATAATTCTGAGGGTTTTTTTTTATTCAGAAGCATAATAATTCATGAAGGTTTTTTTTTTATTCAAAAGCATAATAATTAATGAAAATATCTTTACTAAGATCCGATACATTACATAATTTTGGTGGTAGAAATTATAGGATTAAAGATGCAATTTATGATGAGCATAATTCTGAGGTGTTTTTTTTTATTCAGAAGCATAATAATTCATGGAAATGTCTTTACTAAGATCCGATACATTACATAATTTTGGTGGTAGGAATTATAGGATTAAAGATGCAATCCATGTTGAGCACAATTCTAAGGTTACCCCAAAATAGAATTTCTGCAAAACAAATAATTCAAGATGAAAAATGAAATTTATCCATTGCAGTTACGCCCCCTCCCCCCAACGACAAAGTTATATATCGGAAAAAGACCATTTCAACAATATACTTTATTGGCAAAACATAAGGGGACGCATGCGCACCACATATGGCAAAATAAACTACAAAACAATGAGCGATACTGATGAAACATTACATGTGAATGTGGATACGACAATCAACTAAGGATGACAAAATGTTAAAATCACTAGTAAAGAACAATACATGCTTGAGGAAGAAGATGCACAAGCAATAGTAATGATTAGTCATGGAGCATCTACACTGTATACACAAAGCAAAATTAAAGTACATGTATATGGTTAAGACGTAGGCTAATTGATCACAAAAAACTGTATAAGAGCCAAGAAAAGCTTTACAGCAATTCAATTAGACTGAAAAGACAGACGCGAGTCTTCAATAACCCCGATGCCAAAGTTAATTTCCTTCTTTCTATCTTTTTTACAATTTTTAAAAAACTGAGAAAGTGAGATCCCTTCTTTTACAGAAATAGATTGTACCTTTGGTATCAGGGTGATTCAAATTAAAGCTTTTTTAGATCTTCCCGAGGAAGAGTGAGCTACCTAAAGAAAATCCAGGGTGTTCCATAACCTTAAGAAAGTTTCAAGTAGATGTGATATGCTTCTCACACTCTCTATCGACACTACGGGAAATCCCGGAGAGCACACTCCAAACAATATTAACAACACAATTGAGTATTTGGTTAAACATAACCATTGTACATAATAAATGATAACTGCTAAGCAAACATTTCACCGAGACAATGCATAACATCCTGAGGCATTCACAGGCCTCACAGCATTGGTCACAAAGGCCAAAGAGAACACTACAAAACAGGTACAATGCGAAACGAAATCGCGAGCACGAAGGCGCGTTAACCAGAAAAAAGCCAAACAACACGGATCTTCTTTATCGCAGTTCAAAGTAGGTGTAGAAATATGATGTCTACAGGCGGGCTTAATGACGCCAGAAGTACGCAGGGTTTGTTTTGTTTTTTATTCAAAAGCATTTTCATAATCATCGGTGCATAGAACTCTGTAGTTAAAAGAGAGGTAAAAGATATGTTTTCGTGATCTCATATATACAGTCATTTGCAAAAGTTTAAGACCATCTGCCAATTTACTGAAAATTAAGGTTTTCAAAGAAACAACAAATTACCAGTCAGTGATATTTGAAAAAATGACACGACAGATGAATGCTTACATTCCTTAGAGCACAAAAAGACCGAAATCAGTACTTTGTGCGGCCACCTTTGTCTTTTTAAACGGACAGAATGCGCTGTGTCATACTCTCAATGAGGGATTTGCAATAATCACTTGAAATTCCTTTACACCACACGTACTTTATCGCGTCAATCAAAGCTTGAAAATTTAATGGCTGTTTTTTTGCTACTTTGTCTTTCAAAATGGTCTACAAATTTTCGATGGGGTTTAGGTCGGGACTATTACCGGGCCAGTCAAGCACAGTTATGATTTTCCTCTGTAGTCCTGTACTGTCTTTGATCTGTGGCATGGGGCACAATAATACCTAAAGATTGTGCATCTGTGTACTTGCATATGAGTTAACAACTTCTCACGCAACATTTCCACATAAAAAGGACCGGTCATGGTAGTGCCTGTCGGCAAAAAGCATAATGAAGCAGTACTGGATTCTAACATCGCACCCCATATATCATCTGACTAGGCGGATGTCTCAAGCTTCTAACTGTGTATTTTTCCATCAAACCTTTTGCCTTTTGGTCGTCGAACATGTGCTTCACTTGATTCAAATTGACGCACAATTGAGTCATCGGGAGAAAAAGAACTTGGCTGCAATTTTCAGCAGTCCACGAACGATGACGCTTCGCAAACTGTAGTTTCATCTTTTTCATGACAGAGGTTAGTCAAGGTTTATGTGCAGGTTTATAAGACTTTAATCCAAATGTTTTGCTAAGAGAATGGGAAACAGAGCTGGTACTAATATCAAACCCTTTTGAATGTAGAGCATTGATTTTCTTGCACGAACTCCTCTGAGAACGCATAACTATTCGCCTTTTGGTATTGTCATCACTTGGAGTTGTTTTTATTGGACGTCCACTTCGGTCGCTAAATTCACCTGTATCCCGATATTTCGAGACCGTATTATGAATGGCAGTCTTGCGCACATTCACCTTTCTGCTTATGTCACGTTCGGAGTATCGTTCATGATATAATGTTATTTGTGCCCTCTGAGTCGCACTTAATAACGCTTTTTTTTTCAATTTTTCGTTATACAGAAAATACATACAAAACATTTCAGCATGGAAACCAGAAGCAAACTGATGTTTGCACGCTTCCCCGAACTCGATCAACAGCTGTTGGATGTTATTCTTGTTACTCAGATGGAAAATGAAGCCGACTTAAGGGAGTCTGACAAAGGCCAAATTGCAACCGCCAAAGTGACTGGGTCGGAGTATTTCTGAGACGGCAAGACTTGCATACTTCTCACGATCAGGCGTGGTTAGTATCTTCTGAAAGCGGTCCGAGGAGGGGAAAATAACGAACCGCCGTCACGGTGTGGACCGACCACCGTTCATTAATGTAGAGGTTGAGATAATTGTATCCCATATGGTGCAAGCGAGCATGTGGAGCACAATGGCACAAATCGTCTGTAATTTGAATGCCAGTGACGGTAGTAATGTGTCACAACACACAGTACGTCGTACAGTACTGAAAATAAGGCGGCGTACCCGCAGGTCGCTTCGAGTGCCCATACTAACCTCGCTTTAACGTCGAAACCGCCTACAATGAATGATTGACAAAACTGGACCTTGAATGATTGGAAGGATATCGTCTGTTCCGATGAATCTTGTTTCATGTTGCACCATGTAGACGGCAGGGTACATGTGTGTCGTCAACCTGAGAAAGTGTTAGCGCCAGGATGTACCGTGAAACAAAAACACGCCAGAGCATGAAGTGTAATGCATTGGGCAATGTTCTATTGGGGAACCCTGTGTCCATTCATTGATGTACAGGAAACTATTATGACTACCACTTATTTAAGCACGCCATGCACATCCTTTATGGCAATGGTATTCCCCCTATCAGAGCCTAGTTTCTGAAAGATAATGAGGCATGCTACATTGCCCGGATTATTCAGGAATAGTTCAGAGATCTTGAAGAAGAATTCCAGGTATTCTCCTGGCCCCCAAATTCCCCAGACGTCAATCCAATCGAGCACCTGGGCTTTGATTTGAATGGCAAATCCAATCTCCGGCGGTTCAACCACGTAACTTACAAAAGTTGAAGGAACTGAGGTCTCTAAACCTTACTCCTGTTAAGAACACTTGGGGTCGCCCCGGTGGCGCAGTGGTCTAAGCGATGGCTTCTGATCATTCGTCCGAGATGGATCCGGATTCGAATCCCGGTTAGGCATGGTTGTTGTGTTTGTCTAACAGCCCTGGCTCTCTCCCTCCCCTAGAACCAATGGCCCTAAATCAGAGACGGGCGACTGCTTATAGCCCATTGAGTTGCTCACGGTGGTCGTTAAACCTCCAATAAACAAGAACATTTGGGACGCAGTACAGCGTCGTCAGGATAACCACGTTTTACACTGCAGAACTCTGGGAGACAGCCATAACGTGTTGCCTGTAATCAGAGGCATAACTAGGGCGGGGCAGGCAGCGCTCAAGAGAGAGAGAGCGCAAAAGTGTAAATTCTGATTAAAATCATAAAGGAAATTTTTGCACCAGTTTCTGTTACAGAATTTACCAATAATCTGTTTCGCCAATTGAGGATAACTTGGTGGCTTAAAATTCGCATTTCTTCCTTAAAATATTCAGGGGTTGTACGTTACTCACAATCAAATGACGGCGCGGTTGTTTGCACACTACAAGATAAGGATATCCTTCATATTTTTTAAGATTCCCTAGGGGCAATGCCATCACTACTGCTACTAATCCAAGCTACATTCAGTCTATTTAATGCGGTAACAAAGTTCGGAACTCCGGAGCAGTTGGGAATTTCACCGCTCTCTTCACATTTTGTATTCTACATCTAAATGACGTTCCGCGTACAGTTCAGCTTCACTACTCAGAACATCCTTGATCTAAGTAAGGGTAAGAGAAATTCACGACATCCTTCTGCTGAGTGCTGACCCCTATTTCCTAATTTTTCCCGAAGGAATTAATGAGGGTAAAATGCTGCTCTCATTTGGGATAAGAAATTTTACGTACATTGAAGAGCAATTGAATCACAGACAGCTGGCGTTATGCAAATGTGGCGCTGTGGGCGGCCGTGTAAACGGAAACGACATGACGTATGCAGCGATCTGACAATATAAGGAGTGACGCGACATAAAAGAGTAAAGGTCGGACACAGTAAGGGTAAGACGAAGGATATAAGCGCATTTGATCGTGGGCAAATTGACGGCACGAATGGATCACTCCCTCTCGGAAGTCGTGCAGGAACTGGGATTTTCACGAGCCACTGTGTCACGGCTGCACCGTGAGTACATCGAATCCGGTAAAACCCATCTCTGCAATTGCCAACTGCCGTGGACAACAGCGTGTGGATGAGCGGGGTCATCGTCGGCTGGCTCACATTGTAACAGCTTGTGGATGAGTGGGGTCATCGTCGGCTAGCTCGCATTGCAACAGCGGATAGGCGGGCCACAGTGCAAGAAATCACTCGGCAATATAACGCTGGTGCACAAAAACGTGTAAACAGCCACACCATCCAGAACCATCTCCTCGCTATGGAGTACAGAAGCCATCGTCCCACTAGGGTACCGCTGCTGACCGCACATCACAGGGTGCGACCCACTGGACCCTAGACATGTGGGAAAATCCTGCCATCCGCATGTACCAACGTGAATCTCGACTCATCAGTCCAGGCCACATGAAGCGATGGATCCTTCTTGCCAGCAGGGCACTTTTCAAACTGGTGGGGGTGGCATTCGCGTCTGGGGACTGTTTACGTGGACTGAAATGGGATCCCTGATACGTGTGACATCGTCCCTCACAGGTCAACGTTACCGGGATATCCTGGACGACAATTTGCTGCCGTTTGTGCGTCTTCAACATCTCGCTGGGGGACCTCATCCTGCAACAAGACAATGCACCGTGCCATCTCTCCCGAATTGTATCTGAATGTTTGGATGAACACTATACCGACGTGACCTCGCTTCCTTGGCCCGCTAGGTCGCCTGACCTCAATCCCATCAAGCACATCTGGGATGCCATCGAGAGAGATATTCGAGGCTCTGACCCCCCTCCATCAAATCTTCGTGAACTGTAGGAGCTTGTTCAGGGGTTGTGAATCCGTATGGCTCCCCATCGCTTCCAGTGTCTTGTTGAGTTCATGCCGAGACAAATCGCCGCCGTCATCAGGGCGAAAGGTGGTGTCACACGTTACTAGATAGTTATCTCTAATTCAATTGCTCTTCAGTGTAGTTCCCTGATACCATGTTCGTAGTATCATGCTCCACTAAAAATGTTCAAAAGTTAAGTTCTTTAACTACAATTAAAATGGCAGTAACTTCGCAAAGGTTATCCTCTGGTCCTCTGGAAAACTAGCCCGTTCTTAAAATATATTACACAAACGTTAGTGACTATTAGTTATCAATTAAATACAACAAATATGATAAAAAAAGTGTATAAAATTCAGTGTGCGGGGAAATGTCAGAAGCAATTACCGATGGCCGGTGTAAGGTTTTTTTTTTGTTTTTGTTTTTTAAACTGTATTTGCATGTGAGTGTTGGTACTAAATAATGCAAATCTGTACGTAATCAACACGCAAGATTAGTTTTGCTATCCTTCAAACTCATGCAACAAGCAGGATCATAATATTTCAGGCAGTAAAACACTTTTGTCTTAACGACTTCGGTGGGGGTGGGCCGCAATATTTTGCGGTTTGCCCCGGGCGCAGAAATCGCTACTTACGCTTCTGCCTGTAAAATGGGAAGAGATATTAATCAATAATGTCATTGCAATATGCCTTGTAGTTGTTAAGACGTTCTTTGACATCCGGGGGTATTACAAGATACTGAAATCCAGAAGTATGGGTATTAGCTAAATTCACCATTTTGTCTAGATTGCAGTGTTACTTTGTTGTGTGCCAAAATTGTACAATAAATTGTTTTTGTAAAAGCACTCCTTTTCGTTTGTGTTACGTAGCCTCACTGATGTTATGATATCAATCCATGTTACTGGTGTAACATCCTTCATTTCATACAATATACCTAGCTTTTTGACGTAGGATTACGTCTAACTCCGCGGACAGTATGGGGCGGCTTACGGCCTACCACCTGTGACAAAAATAGGTCCCAATTGAAATCATTATAGCGTTAGTGTCGCACACTAATCGTGTTAGCATATTTGTAAATTGCGTGCCATTCAATTGGCGTACTGCGCAATACATCGTGCAGCGACGCTACCCTCGCCTCCCTGTGCGCGGAGGAGACGATGCAATATTTCTGGGCGTGCCACCGCGTTTGTCTCGGTCACTCTCGACAACCGTGAGCGCAACACGGCTTTGCGTGGTATCGATTTAAAGCTCTCTATGAGATCTATTCAAATATACGAAGAACATTTAGCAGCGGTTTCAACTGGACATTTTAAAAATTCTTTTCTTGTGAACCGGTGAACACTTTTGTCAATATCACGGTTTATCTTGGGCAACCGTGAGTGCAAAACGACTTTGCATATATCGTTTTAAAGCTCTTGACGAGATCTGTTCAAATATACCAAGAACATTTCGCAGCGGTTTGAAATAAACATTTAAAAAATTGTTTTCTTGTGAACCGGTGAACACTTTTGTCAATATCGCGGTTTATCTGGGAAACCATGGGTAAAAAACGACTGTGCGTGGTATCGGTTTAAAGCTCTCGACGAGATCTATTCAAATATACGAAGAACATTTCGCAGCGGTTTGAACTAAACATTTAAAAAATTGTTTTCTTGTGAACCGGTAAACACTTTTGTCTATATCGCGGTTTATCTGGGCAACCGTGAGCGTAAAACGACTGTGCGTGGTATCGTTTTAAAGCTCTCGACGAGATCTATTCAAATACATAAAGAACATATCGCATTGGTCTAAACTGCAATTTAAAAAATGTTTTCGTGTGAACGGGTTAACATTGTCGTCAATGCCGCGGTATCAGCAGAATGAACGTAAGCAAAACTGGAGAAAATCAAAATGAGGGCAAGAGCAAGTGGTGAGGAATGTAAGATACACAAGAAGACAGAGCACCACATTGGGTAATTCGTGTATCGATCTGCTTTGTGTTCGCAATGTATCCGAAATTATGAAGATACTTTTCATATCATAGACCTGTGTTGGGTGTAACAAATTGAATAAACGCTTTGAAACCATACTCGATTAGCTCATTTCAACTCTCCGACCTGAAGCCGTACTCCTACGTTTCAAAAGTACGGCTCAATCAGAAATGAGCGTACCTATTTTTTTTTAGACTAGTGTACTTTAGGAATGAACTGCACCAATATTAAAGTGCTGAGCATGTGTACTAGTTTTCTGTTCTACCGTATAAAAACTAAACAAGGGATTCGCTGGAGTCGGGTGGCCGAAAGTGGACCTAAAATTTCTACAGCAAAGACAATTTTCCAAGACAGAACTAAACAAAGGTAGAAAAAGGTTGGTAGGCTAGTATCAATATAATAATAATAAATAAATACATCGCTCTTTCCACGTTCCAGAAACACACAGCAACCGAAAAATTGTTTTTCAGCCGCCGCTGTGGAATCGAACCAACAGAACTCTCGGTATCGCGCCGAGTGCGTTACCTTTACGCCACGGGGGCCAACAATCCACGGTGCTATGTGTATTTTTAAAGTCAGCTACTGACATCATAAATCCGTAAGATGGGCTCAGTTACTGAGACGTCTCCATCTGGTGGGCATTAACGGCACTAGCTATATATATTATAGCAGTTAAATCCAAAGGGCGAGAACCAAGGTGAAAATATTCTAAATACGTGGCGACAGTTAATAAATAAATACATCGCTCTTTCCACGTTCCTGAAACACACAGCAACCGAAAAATTGTTTTTTCAGCCGCAGCTGTGGAATCGAACCAACAGAACTCTCGGTATCGCGCCGAGTGCGTTACCTTTATGCCACGGGGGCCAACAATCCACGGTGCTATGTGTATTTTTAAAGTCAGCTACTGACATCATAAATCCGTAAGATGGGCTCAGCTACTGAGGCGTCTCCATCTGGTGGGCATTAACGGCACTAGCTATATATATTATAGCTAGTGCCGTTAATGCCCACCAGCTATAATATATATAGCTAGTGCCGTTAATGCCCATAAGATGGAGACGTCTCAGTAGCTGAGCCCATCTTACGGATTTATGATGTCATGCTAGTGCCGTTAATGCCCACCAGCTATAATATATATAGCTAGTGCCGTTAATGCCCACCAGATGGAGACGTCTCAGTAGCTGAGCCCATCTTACGGATTTATGATGTCAGTAGCTGACTTTAAAAATACACATATCACCGTGGATTGTTGGCCCCCGTGGCGTAAAGGTAACGCACTCGGCGCGATACCGAGAGTTCTGTTGGTTCGATTATACAGCGGCGGCTGAAAAACAATTTTTCGGTTGCTGTGTGTTTCTGGAACGTGGAAAGAGCGATGTATTTATTTATTAACTGTCGCCACGTATTTGGAATATTTTCACCTTGGATCTCGCCCTTTGGATTTAACTGCTATAATATATATAGCTAGTGCCGCTAATGCCCACCAGATGGAGACGTCTCAGTAGCTGAGCCCATCTTACGGATTTATGATGTCAGTAGCTGACTTTAAAAATACCGTGGATTGTTGGCCCCCGTGGCGTAAAGGTAACGCACTCGGCGCGATACCGAGAGTTCTGTTGGTTCGATTCCACAGCGGCGGCTGAAAAACAATTTTTCGGTTGCTGTGTGTTTCTGGAACGTGGAAAGAGCGATGCATTTATTTATTTATTAACTGTCGCCACGTATTTAGAATATTTTCACCTTAGTATCAATATAAGGCGTAACTGGAAGCTTCAGTATTTATGTTACTTTGTGGGCAACAGTACCGCTATATAAGGGCGAAGGAAAGCAACGAGTGTAGAGCCCTACGGAAAAGTACTTCTCTGTTTACGTAGAGCCGGAGAAAGCCCCAATAAAATTAAAACCATGCACTCAGAGCAGAATGAAAATATGGCAAATATTTACGTAAAGCAAACAATAAAGCGCGAAAAGGAATGAAAGAAAGGGAAATAAAGAAAAGTTAAATAATGAAATAGAAGTGCATGGAAGAAAAGCAAAGCAAGATAAATGAAGAAAGATATAGTAAATGAAAACAGATAAGCCAGATATTCTCTTCGAAACCGTGATATGCTAATGTCTCGATCCAAAATATTCCAACACTCAGATATCCAGGGTTCCATGCTGCGAAGCACAGTTCGCTTTTACAGGATTTCAGATATTTAGCATACCGACCTTCGATTTTGATAGCAATGCCCACCGAAGTAGAGGTACCGATATTGGTTAAAGATCACTTTGCTTAACGAAACATAATTCGCAAGTAAGTTACCAGATAAGAATGAGCTCTGTGTTACCTTGCTAAGATGGCGAATAGTTGAATTCCACAGTATTACCTTGAGGATGAACGTCAAAGGAATTTCTGCAAAGGTCAGACGTAATTAAATTGCAGTTGCCGTGCAATGTGCGTAGCATTCTCATGACATCTATTTCTCGACTAACACTATTTCACTTAGAAGTCATACTTTGCCTCTAAACGTTATGTTAAGATCATTTAAATACGAATTTATTTTCTCACAAAAATTTCATTATTTGTTGCTTCCCTGGACTGGTGGAAGCGAATTCGGAAAGTCGTGGTATCTCGATATTGTCTAAAAACATTCGACAATACAACAGAAAAATTAATCTCTCCTTTTTGATACTTTAAATATTCATTATAATAAGAATATGCCTCAACGAAATGTTTGGTTTACCTCCTTGTTTTTCTTTAATTACTTATTTCTTATTTAATGATCCACTTTCCTAAACTTTGGCTTTAGCAATATTCTGATGACTTTCTCAGCTGTGCATTACAAAGAGAGAGAAAATAAATATAAATATATGATTTTTTTTTTTTGAAAAGTACCAAAAGATTGGATGACATCAAATTGTTTAAGATGCCTCCTCTGATTTGGTGCCGGAAATGAAGCTGCTCTATGGTTTTTTTTTTTAATTTTAGTAATTAACCTCAGTTGCTCTTTTTCTTAGTCAAGTTGCAAAAACTAATTACGAATAATATCAAAAATAATAACAGTGATTAGCGCAGTGGCTAATGAATGCTTTCTTATGAAAAGACCAGTCGAATTAATTAACTTTTTGCAGTAAAAGAGTACGCTTTATTTTTCTTTATTCGTTTATTATTTTTTGTCTTGTTGCCCTTTGAATATTTGCTTAACAGTTACTTTCCTGAGATTTAGTGTAAGACCGGAAATTTGATTCTTTATAAGATGGTGTGCCTTTCTATCCTCTCCTTGTTTCCTTGTACTAAAGGGCTATTGCCGACTTTTATCGTCAAAAGACAATAAGAAAAAAAACAGCAGAAATAAAAGCAACTGCACGCTAATAATTTAATGTCCTGTTCTCTATGTGCGCCTAAAGAGAGACTTGGATCATAAAAGTTCTTGAAATATTTTAAGAGTTGGCGGTAACTCTGAGCTCATTCATTTCAGCTATAGTTTACGTCATTAACCATTTTTGTTATCATCTTATAACTTAAAATAATTTCTCTTTTCGTTAGTGCTTTTGCGGAGATACCAAGTCGGTCCTGCCTTTTATTTTTATTTTTTTTCCAGCCAGATTAATGAAGCAGAGAAGTTGGCCGTTTCCTCTATACATCCAGAGTCTGGAGAACATACTGCTCATCAAATAGAAGTCATCGCTCTTTCCACGTTTATAAGTGAGTCCCGGAAAAATTATCATCGGCCGCCACCGGGAATCGAACACAGGATCTTTCAGTCGTAGCATGGTGGTGCAGTGGTAGTATGTCTGGCGCGTAACTGGAAGACCCAGGGTTCGATTCCCGGTGGCGGACGATGATAATTTTTCCGTGATTCACTTATAAACGTGGAAAGAGCGATGACTTCTGTTTGATGTTCCTAATCCACGTCAATTGTCTGTATTAATTACTCATTCGCCTCCTAGTTATTTGTTCAGTTGCTGCTTTCCATCTTTGGTTAATCCCTAGCATTGTGCGGGGCTCCAAGAAGCAACCTGGCATGTGGTTTGGAAGTTAGTCGTATGTGAGTCTGGAGAATTCGAGGTCGCTGTGGTGCAGTGGAAGCATGTCCGACGCGTAACTGGAAGACCCTGGGTTCGATTCCCGGTGGCGACCAATGAGAATTTTTCCGTGACTCACTTATAAACGTGGAAAGAGGGATAACTTCTGTTTGATGTTTCTATTCCAATTGAACTGTGTGTAATAATTGAACACACTGGTGTCCGAGATTTCATAAGTATTAATTTATTGCTTCGTGCGAGACTAGTATAATGGTTTTGTTGTTCTACGCAATCAGAACTCTTCCAGGGAGAAAATTCACTCACAAAGAATTTTCTTACAGCTTACATTTTTAATGAAGTATTTCTCAAGATGGGTCAAAGTGGCGGTAATGAGCATTCAGCAACTGGCGAGAAGGTCGGAAATTGAGGAAACCTTCAAAATGGAAAAGGGGGAGTACTCTGGTCATATTTGAAGGAGGAATTAAATAAGATAGTTAGAAATGAAACTTGAAAGTCGCAGGAGGTAGAGTTTGGAGGATGATTCTTCCTTCTCCGCTGTATGTGAAGAGTTTCTTATGTTTGAAACGGAGCAAAGGATCACAGATAAAGTTGGAAAGATAAATTCGGAAACAGCAACCTATACGAGAAAGACGCCCGATAGGAACAATACACCCTAGCAAAAACAAGATTGCTGGGCCAGCACCTAAGCCAGCACTATGTTGCCGCTGCCCTACCGTCAATAAAATGTCCCGGCGGCTACCACATGGGCCAGAAGTTCAGGCCAGCAGCTGACCAACAGTTGGCATCTTATCAGTTGTCATATGCCTGAACAGGGCCATCAGTTACCCTTCGCTCGAAGTGGCTGCCACAAGCGACCCTGCAAGAACGTGCCATCAATGAAGGCTAGCCTAATGTGGCCAGCTTGTTTCCGGCAGTGGCAGCCAGCAATCACGTGAGGTAACTGATGGCTTGCCGAATCTTGGCCGCAATTCCCCAACAGTTACCACAAAAAAAAAAAAAAAATGCAGTTGCCCAAAGGCACGACTACCCTTCCCCACGAAACTTCAGCTTGACGGAGCGGCACTGGGAAATTTTTCTCAACAGGTCTTCAGAAACTTCCGTTTGGATCTGGCTAGAAACGAACAAACGGCAATTGCTTGCAAAGTGGGCGCTCTAGCCACTGCACTGGTTTTCCCCACATGAGCCTTTGCTTGAAGCTAGGCCTCTTTCCTGCGCGATGTGAAACTCTTTTTAATTTTACAATATTGCGAGGTATTTTTCATGAACATCCGTTTGATATAATTCATAAATTAATTTTTTCAACAATTGTTTTTATTTACCTTAAGAGAACTTCACTCATTTTCAACGAGTGTACCAACTTAAAAGCGTGTTCCAAAGTTTCGTGAAGTCCTTGTCGTCTTAAAAAGCGATTGTTGAATTAATATATTTACCTGTTCATGTCACTTTCTGTTACATGTTTAACGTGGTATATTCTTTCCCGTTGTCCGAAGCTACATTTGTTTTAAAAAGGAAATATATTTTTTTAACTTCTCGTTATTTTTAGTAGTGAATTCCTACAGTCCTGTGTATTCAACCCATGAATGAGTACATTATATCCACATAGCTTTATTTTTCTCTTTCAAATAATTGATAAATTTTGTACGCGTATAATTCTTCTTTTTTTCCAACATAACGATTTTGTAATGTTTTTCCGGGACTTTTGTTTGAATCTGTTTAGTGTATGGTAAAACGAAAGATTACACAGAAATTATTTCTTGTAATTCATGGGAATGGAGTGGGTGTATTTCATGGCTGTCTGTATTCTCGATTATTTGTGTGTTAGTGTTGAACTTTTGCTACGAAAACATGAGAGTAATTGACATTACATACATGAGAGTAATTGACTGTTTCTTACAGTTTATTAATAATTATTCAAGTATTTTTCTTCCGACGGTAATCTTCGTCGATGTGGCATTTCATTAGGAAATTAATTCGCCTCTCTACATATGGCTTTTTTTAACATCCCCTAAAATAGCACGATGGCGATAGCATCGTCTTCAAGTAACTGGTACCACGAGAGACACCGCGCGTGTTTCTTCTGGGCATACGCAGTCCCGTTTGCTTCCACATCGTATTGGCGTTGCATCAGTTGCCAGCTAAGGGACACTTGTAGCTCTTGTTTGGAGGCTCGCATTTCTCGGCATTGCTTAAGGGCCATGAATGGCTTCCAATTGATGGCGCTGCCACCAACGGACAGCTACCGTGCCGTGAGCGATAGATATCAGCCAGCAGTGACCCATCAATGACAGCTGGTGGCCAGCAGTTTGTCAACACTTGGTTTTCTTGGGACGATCTTTCCTCATATGTTCTCTGAGATGGTATCAGTCATGGGTTACCTGGCTCATGTGCAATATAACGAGTACCCCCTCTCACTAGTAGACGAAACCAATGCTTGGAAGGTATATGGATAAAATGGCATTACTGTATTCACGTAGAGCGCCGCGCATGGCCTAGTAGTTAACGTTTTCGACTGCTACGGTGAGATCTCTGGTTGGATCCTACACAGGTATGAACGCTGGAATCACTAAATATCCGCCGTGCGTCAGATGGGCACGCTAAACCGTCCGACCTCAGGTAATGGACCCTTGTTGTAAATAAGGGCGTCTTCCTCCCCCTTTCTACCTCGCTTCCGTGTGATTCTCCTGTCGGTCACTCAGGCCAAATTTCCTAGCTTCCTATTTCAAAGGGTTTTTTAAAACCAGGGGTCAGACACTCCCTTCCTAAAATCATTTGCATATGGTGTGACCTTCATTCACGTGGGCGGTAATTCGATATCAATAAGAATAAACGTCGTGAGGTAGTAAAGCTTGAAAGAAAGATGATAGTGGGAGCACTCGCACGGATTACTCTATCGCGGAGGTGGTACAGAAATTGCAGTATTCCCCTTTCAACATTATTAAGAGTCAGTCGGGAATACGCCATTTTTGGAACAACATAGCATTTTTTTCAGCTCTGTGAGCAGAGAAAAGTGGTGGGTGAATGTATCCCAAGACGTTTTTCTCGCGTATTTCCGTCAAAACGTAGAACGGCAGTACCTGCAATCATCACCGACTTCAAAAAGAGAAGTGCCAGAAATGACTCCACCAAAACAATCAGCCGATCATTAGGGAAGTAGGTTATGGAAACCTCTGACCTACCAGAATCCCACTACTAGGAGCATATCACCTGGATTTACGACTCAATTGGACGAAATAATATATACGTATTTGCAATGGACCTTGGATGATGCGAGACGGGTCTCCTGGTCCGATGAGTCACGTTTCAAGTTATTTAGCGCTACAACCAGAGTTGGAAACGGGTCAAATATTTTGGACCCGGACTTTTATTTTATTTTTCAGTCAGAGGTTTAACGACCACCGTGAGCAACTCAGTGGTCTATAAACAGTCGCCCGTCTCTAATTTAGGGCCAGTGGTTCTAGGGAAGGGAGGGAATCAGCTCCGTAAGACAAACACAACATCCATGCCTCACCGGGATTCGAACCCGGACCCATCTCGGACAAATGATCAGAAGCCATCGCTTAGAACACAACATTACCGGGGCAGCGAACCGGACTTGAGCCGGACACATCAGCTTTCAACTATAAATTCGAAACTCAATTTATTATTATGTATAATTACATGTATGATACAGGGCGTTCAAGAAATCTCTATGCAGTGGGTATCGTAAGTTATACTGTACGGTCTGGGACATATAAATTAAACAGATGTATTACGGAAACGTATAATTTACTCACTTCCTGAAAGTGTTGAAACTGTTTTCCTTCATTTGCGAGACATAATCTAACTGTTTTGCACATGTTTTCAAACACATCTGCGAAAGTCAAAATGTTTCTCCTTAGTAATGTGAATGCTGCTCCACTTAATTCTGATGGCGCTATAGTCAAAATCTTGGAATTAAGCAAACTGTTGTACGTTTAATTTCAGTTTTTGCTGTTTTCTTGATAACACATCAAACTTCAGAATATGTTTCACGGCAAAACCAATTTTCACAAACTTCTGATGAGTTGAAAGTTTCCAAAATGTGGATGTTGATTTCCTCATTGCCCTTCAGAAGGAAGGGACACTCATAAATAGAAAGAAGGGCCCTTCAGAAGGAAGGGACATTCATAAATAGAAGGAAGGGCCTTTCAGAAGGAAGGGACATTCATAAATAGAAAGAAGGGCCTTTCAGAAGGAAGGGACACTCATAAATAGAAGGAAGGGCCCTTCAGAAGGAAGGGACACTCATAAATAGAAAGAAGGGCCCTTCAGAAGGAAGGGACATTCATAAATAGAAGGAAGGGCCTTTCAGAAGGAAGGGACATTCATAAATAGAAAGAAGAGCCTTTCAGAAGGAAGGGACACTCATAAATAGAAGGAAGGGCCCTTCAGAAGGAAGGGACACTCATAAATAGAAAGAAGGGCCCTTCAGAAGGAAGGGACATTCATAAATAGAAGAAAGGGCCTTTCAGAAGGAAGGAACATTCATAAATAGAAAGAAGGGCCTTTCAGAAGGAAGGGACACTCATAAATAGAAGGAAGGGCCCTTCAGAAGGAAGGGACACTCATAAATAGAAAGAAGGGCCCTTCAGAAGGAAGGGACATTCATAAATAGAAGGAAGGGCCTTTCAGAAGGAAGGGACATTCATAAATAGAAGGAAGGGACACTCATGAAATCAACATTCACATTTTGGAAACTTTAAATTCATTACAGGTTTGTGAAAATTGGTGTTGCTGTGAAACATATTCGAGTTTCTTAAAGACACGAAAAACCTTCCAGCACTCACTTTTTCCCTTTTTGTTTTCACTGTTGGCTTCGATGCCTTTTTTAATCTCCTTAATATCAAATTAATCCATATTAACAACTAAGACATTAATTCCGTAACGCATTGCAACGCGAACTGGATGTTAGCACGTCAAACAAATACCTCTGAATGCTCAAGATAAATGATGCGATGTAAAAAATAACTCTCAGTCTTACAATGTGACACGTGGAGTGTGAGAGAGTGAATCACGAGAGAAGTAGGCAACAGGCGGGCCTGTATCTTGCTCCGGACAATCGTACCGAAATCAAACGCAAAGGAAGTATCGTTTTACGATATGGTATCGTCAGTCGGTGGAAATCGTCTTTGTTTTAAGAAAGAGACTGCAATATTTTTTGTTTGACAAATCATTTTTCACTCCCCTGGCACCAGCATCGAGCACAAAATTCCACAGTCTGCATTATTCTTTGAAATATTTTTATTCTTTTCAAAAAAAAAAAAACAGAAATAAAATCGTGTTGAAATCTGGTCAGGAACACCCGTTTGACCCGCAGGAAATTGTCGACCAGCTGGCCTGTAACCCGTTTACATCTCTGGCCACAATGAGGTGCTGATCCGGTAAAAACCGCGCAAAGCGATCCACCCGGCATGTCAAGAAGGAACTGTTCAAGCCCTGAAAAATGTTCTCTAGCCCAGAAAAAACTGTTGGCTCTTATGCCCTGAAGAACATTTCTCTGGCTCTGAAAAACTGTCGGCTCACAAACCCTTAATGTTTTTTCTTTAGCCCTAAAAACAATGTCGGATCTTAAGACCTAAAACGTTCTCTCTAGCCCTGAAAAAACTGTCGGCTCTGAGGCCTTGAAAATGTTTTCTCTAGCCCTGAAAAACCTGCCGGCTCCCAAGCCCTCAAAAAATGTTCTCTAGCCCTGAAAAAACTATTGGCTCTCAAGCCCGGAAAACATTTTGTCCGGCCCTGAAAAAACTGTCGGCTCTCATGCCTTAACAAATGTTCTCTAGCCCTGAAAAAAGTCGGCTTTCAAGTCCTGAATTTTTTTTTCTCTAGCCCTGAAATAACTGTCGGCTATCTAGCCCTGAAAAATATGTCGGTTCTCAAGCCCTGAAAACACTTTGCTGGCCGTGTCGGCTCTTTAGCCCTGAAAAAACTGTGTGGAAAGAAAATGGAGCCAAGGAAGACTTAGTGGTTAAGCTCTCTTCGGTCAATGGCCTTACTGGAACACCTGAGAAATTATCCCTAGTTCAATATCCATAACACTGTAATGGAAATTGTTTTGGGCCCAAGCAAGACCTCTAGAATCCATGTTTAAGTTAACGGAATATAATTACATTTAATTTAATTAGTTGTTTTGTAAATTAGTTGTCATGTATATTTATATTATGATATACGCTGTGACGTACCTGCCAGCAGGACGCACACGACATAAAGGCAGATAGTAGTCAGAACAAACGTCTGCGTAGCTCAGTTGGTAGAGCGACTTGTTCCGGAATAAGCGGACTCGGGTTCGAATCTCGGCGTAGACCGAAAATGACGGAGAAAATTACTTCGTTATAATGGCGCCCGAACTATACAGATGACCCGACCGTTCCAAATCTTGCAATGGTGTGATGTTATTTCCACACCGCGAGATAGGAAAAATCAGAGAATCCTTTCTCCAGCGCTTCGAAAAAAATTGACTGGGAGTTCTCAAGTGCACGTTCTACAGTGGATGGCTGCCTGCAACGATTCATGGTCACGGCTGACACGTGGGCCATGCCCCGGCCCTCTTCCGGGGGGGGGAGATGTGACGTACCTGCCAGCAGGACTCACACGACATAAAGGCAGATAGTACTCAGAACAAACGTCTGCGTAGCTCAGTTGGTAGAGCGACTTGTTCCGGAATAAGCGGACTCGGGTTCGAATCTCGGCGTAGACCGAAAATGACGGAGAAATATACTTCGTTATAACGCATATTGTCTAAAACTCTCTTAGATCTGCAATGCAAATTGTAATGTTGTGGTAAAATGATTTTTTTAGTCTGTGTTTGCATCTGCATTAATTCTCTTTGCAATGAAGTATAGATTACCCACTTCTCGGAATCAACATACCCCACTGCCTACGGTGATCCACGACTCGTTGACTTAAACCTATTCACGCTCTTGTGGCAGTTTGGCCGTAAGCGCCCCCTTCACTGTGAAGGCGATTACCACGCGAAGACTTCCCTGGAAGGAAACCGCATTTGCACTCCTTCACGAGAACGCCGCACTCCCAGTCTAATAGGAGATGACAAGTACGGTTCCTGTAAGGTCAAGTTTCGCACATTCTAACAAGCGAAAACTGTTCAGATACGTTTCACGCTTTTTAGAGATAATAATAGTGGAGTTTCTGAGTGAGAAAAGCACTTGACGTTGGCATTAACAGGACGTGACAAATCCCTGATGTGAGCTTGAGATTTTCCCATTCTCGAAAAGTTGAAATCTTCAGATATTTTTAGCTGTTCTCATGACATTTGCCTCCGGAATAAGAATAAAAATCTTGGAATGTGAAAGAGTGATCGATAGGTACACCCGAGTGTCTTCCATGTCGATCGTTCGTTTCATTGGCAAATAAATAACTCTCACTATTCTTGTTCTACATTTGTGGCTCCGCAAAATTAGCGGAAATGAAGTTTCTGACTCCTGAGTGGATTTACGTGTTCTGTAATTAATGATTTGGTAATTATGGTTGCAGAAGATTAATTACTCTTAGCAATATATTAGTAAATGCCTCCATCATTACAGCTACAGTTTAAGAAGTTGTTCCGCCCGGTGCTCATTTTAACTGAAAATCCGGCCGTTTATTAACAGTTCCCAACGCTGTACATGGTTATTCCATTTTTCACTTTAAAAATTAGTTACAGGAAACTGGCTTCGTTGGGTTAATTATAAGAGCTCGTCGTGAGGTCCACGTTAATTACCCCGAAGGCAACCATCCTCGATGAATTTGGTAAAGAGGAAACCTATTGTACCTCAACCCAGACCTACGCTGCTTCAGCTGCCGAGAGACTCACTGTTCATTCCTGTGTCCATCCGATAGAAACTAAAACAAAGGTATCGCATTCTCGCCTTGACGGTGACAATTATTAGAAATCTGCATTTTCCCCCAATAACCAGCAGAACTTGTATCGGAGTATAAGAAACTCCACTACTATGATCAACATATGTGCCTAAATTATTATCACAAAATGTTTCAAAATAAAATGAGGAATTCTACTTTATATAATATTATTATTCAATTTTAAAGTTATTAGCATTTTGTGTTGGTCTTAACTTTTATTTTCGGGAATGTTTAACTCGAGAGGCTATTACTACTCTCATTAGTATTAAATGAAAGGAGAAATCGCATGTTCCAAATCAAAGCCACAGAAAGAGAAATGTAGCGATAACTGGCATATTAAGAACCACATACATGGCATATCCATTTTTGCAAGTACTCTACAAAGATGCAGAGAATGATCCAGGAACTTGCTGACTAGAGTAAAGAAGTGGGATTAAAAATGAACTTTCAAAAAACAAAAGTGGCGTTCAATGCTTTTGCAAGAATTGAAGATTTGGTGACTAAATAGGGACGGCAGATATCCAGGGATAGCTACATTACTATGAAAAGTATAACTATACAAGTGATCCGAATTTGTTGGCGTAGAACAGGAATCAAATTTCCCAAGCTTTAACACCTCAACCAGATGGCTTTTTCAAGGAAGGTAGACAACAAACTGCAAACTGGACAATAGAACACTTCAACACTCTTCTGGTAAAGATTTTCAAGGTTTCGCGAATGACAGTAGATTTAGGTATGGAGTATAAAACTAATTTTTTATATCATTCCACATAGGATCAGAGGACTTGAACTTGACTTCTCTTGATAGTGCAGTGGGTTTTTTCCCGTCTTTTGTATCCTTTTTCTGTTTGTTGATTCTAATTCCAAAGAAGCGTTTAGTCATTCTGATGTAGTTTCGCCTGGAGCCGTTCGTATAGTGTAGTGTGATGGCATAACCACCTGCCTCATTGAGGAGAGAGGGCTTGTCAGTATTTCTCTTAAACATCGTATATTTAAAATACCGGAGACCTTGTGCTGACCTTATGATGAAGAAACTAAATTTCGTAAAACACTTTGCTGAAGACCACTTAGAAGAAACAATATAATTTTCAAGAGCAATTTACCATTATGGCTTAAAATAAAAGTGCTTAATGAATGTATCCTTCCATTTGCTACTTAGGGATCTGTTACGTGGACCTTACCTGAGAACAATAGGCAGAGGCTGCAGACAACGGAAAGGAACATGAAGAAGTGCATGCTTGATGTAACCAAGAAAGATAAAGAAAACTTGTCGATCAGGAAAATGACACGAGTGAAAAACATCATGACCAAAATAAACTTCCTGAAATGGCAATACGCTGGACATATTGCTAGACGGACTGACAACCGATTGCAATTGAAATATTAGACTGGACACAAAGAGAAAGAAAAATACCCACACACAGAAGAAGACCATATGAGTTATGAGTGGATGAAATTCCAAAGCATGCTGGAGTGACATGGGGAAACCTGGTAGGAATTTGTGAAAGAAACTTGGGTAAAACTTTATCCAGCAGTGGATTGATAGTGGTTGACGATGATGGTGATGATGTGAGATTCGAACCCGAGTCCAGAATGAAAAGTAGTGCTCCCTAGACAAATTGGCGACCATTTAGTTTTCAAGCAGAGGATATGTTTTCCGACATATGCTGTGAAAAATCTCGCAGAATTACTCACAGTTGAATAAACTATAATTAAAGCGAAATAATCATAAACAATATAATTTCCTCTGTCTGAACGTTTGTCCTGCTTTCATGACGCAGTGGAAAGACCGATTGCCTTTTTTAATTTTCGAAACCAGTATACTTTCTTTTTTATTGTTGCAATATTCACTGTTGTAATATTCATGAAACATACTTTCACATTTGGACATCACAAGCAAAAATAATACCTGGTTATTAAGAAATTATCCTACAGATCTTATTTTTCTCAGTCATTACTGACGGGCTTTCACCTAGTAGCAAATAATTCACTTACATATTAAGTTCTCTTTACAATAACTTTTATTTCGTCCGGAAGGATAAAACCTTCACACCATTAGTTGCCGTAATTGTCACAGTAGAAGTTGTCGACCAACAGAAAGTACAACCACACATAAAATTTAATAAGTTTAAAAGTTAATTAGTAGAAAATATCTAACGTAAAATACCTAACGAAGTTAACACAAATACTCAACTTGAAATAAAACCTAACCCTAGATTAGCTAGCTATTTGATAGTTTGAATCAACGATAATAATCTCTTATCTCAAAAACAACAATTTATTTGGCATGAACAGATCATTCGACCACACGCACTAACAGCAGCAAAATCATACCAGGATGAGACAAAATTTTGTCTAGTTTTGAACTGCATGTAATGTTGATCCTCCATTTCTGAACAAAAGGCGCGCCAGCTTTATTTAGGTACCACGATGGTAACAAACTCACAAGACCAATGACGTGCATTTGGCACAAAGTAACATTGTGTTATTTGGTAAGTTGAGGATGAAGGTCGATAAACTTGCTGTTTGGGTGCTCCCTGATCATTATTTGGAACACAGTGTTAAACGCGGAACCATCAGCGAGAGTAATTTGAAGGTGACAAATCAGTGGACACCAGCACTGCATGAAAATGGTTCGGAACTTTCCAATGCTGGAGACAAAAGTCTTAAAGATCCGCAGAGGTCAGTCCTCCCATCGACTACATACACTGACACTCAAGTCGAAGCTGTTACAGTTGACCCCAGTAGCAATACACGAAAACTGGCAGCTGTGGTGGGGTCATCCCAATCCACCATCGTTCGTCACTTTCATTAGATTGCTTTCTCCTCTTGGATAAATGGATGGCACCCCATGAATTTGCTCCCCTGGGGAGTAAATTCATGGAGAGCCATCCATTTATCAGTGGAGTAAATTCATGGGGTGCTTCTCATTTTTCTATTTAATCCACAGGACGGTAGGTTTTGGCATCGAAACGTCATAGGTGGTGAAAAGCGGATATCCCTACGTTATCCTATCACTGAAAACAAGTAGCTTGGACCACGCCAGGAAATACAGCCAGTGATGCATTTAGTGGAATTGTGAGTGTCCTGCGCACTGTGAACTAGTGGAAGATGGGCAGTAGATCGATGGGAACGCCTATGCCGAAAAACTGCAGCGGGTCATTGGTGCTCTGCTCCAACGCTACCCAGCTCTTACCAATAGAAAGCGAGCATTACTGCAAGTAATAATATCCCAATTCAGTCTTCCAGAGTGGTCCACCAAAAACTGCAGGAACTGGAAGGGTTTGAGATTCAACCCCATCCTCCATACAGTCCGGATCTTGCCCATACAATTATCACCTGTCTCGCTTAATGGTCCTTTGCTTCATTGGTGGATGCGAAATCTGGCATCAGAGAGTTTGTGTCCACGAAACCTGCCAAATGGTATCAGTGTGTGATCGTGGCTTAGCTGGAGCGTTGGTAAAGGATTATAGAATAAAGCGGCCTGTACTTTGCAGAATGAGGTGAGTTTGTATGGCTTTCTTGTTTCATTAAACTTTAACTGCAAAAGAGACAAACTTTAGACTCACTTTGGTACATATATTCTTTTTCCTGCTTACCACCAGTTAATTCCTAAAGAAACTCTTAAGTGTCCTAACGTGACGTTCAGTTCAGACATTACGACGATAAACAGCCAAAATTTACATAAGATTCATTAAAGCGAAAAAATAAACAGAAAATATACGTCAAACTCTTCGCAAAATTCCGATTTACCATTTTCCCCTCTTGCTACAAACAAGAAGATGACAAAAGGTAAAGTAATTTTCTCTTCGCATTTTCATCAGGATATAACACACAAATCTCCCAAACTCTTCAATGCCTTATTGCAAAAGTCTTTCAATCAGTGAACTAGGAAATCAAGGGGACAAAGATTAATGGAGATTATTTAACTCACCTTCGTTTTGCTGATGACGTAATGATTTCTGCAACAGCCCCTCCGGAGCTGCAGAGTATGATCCAGGAACTTGATGACAGGAGTAGAGTAAAGCAGTGGGATCAAAAATGAACTGTCAGAAGACAAAACTGATGTACAATGCCTTTACAAAAAATGAAGATTTATCGATTGACGAAGAAATCTGGAGATAACCGATTTCTACATTTACCTTAGACAGCAGATGCCATGCAAAGGTCACGCTAAAGAAGAAATTAATCGACGTATAAAATTTGGTTGGAATGCTTTTGAAAGAAACAGTACAATTTTCAAGAGCCATATACCGTTATGTCTTAAAAGAAAAGTGTTTAATCAATGCATCTTTCCAGTTCTTACTTATGGAGCAGAGACATGGGCCTTAACAAAAAAAAACATACAAAAACTGCAGACAACTGAAAGAGGCATGGAGAAATGCATGTTTCGTGTAACGAGGAAAGATAACAAGAGGAATTCGTGGATAAAGAAAATGACAAGAGTGGAAGACATCATGACCAGAGTAAAATCCCTGAAATGACACGGGGTTGACATGTTACCAGAAGAACGGACCACAGGTGGACAACAGAACTTTTAGAATGGATTTCAAGGGACAGAAAAGGACCCAGAAGAAGACCACGTTAGAGATGGATGGATGGAATTCGAAAGCATACCGGAGTAGCTTGTAGGAGACAGGCTCAAGACAGACAGTTGTGGAATAAACTTGAGGAGACCTTCATCCAGCAGTGTATTGATAATGGTTGACAAGTGTGGTGATGATCACACACGAATATTCTCACATACCACATCTATCTTCCATTTGAATTATCTCATTCACTCACTTCATTTTTTTTAATTCGCTTATGCACTTGCATCTAAAATTTTGCGTAAATCTTCGTGTTTGTCGAAATCTGTTAGAAGGGCAATAAATGTTCTAATAATGCTGGATTCAGGTTACTTAATCATTCAAGTTATCAAAGTTATGTAAATTAAGTTTAAGTCTTCATATTTTAGTTATTTGAGAAATCATTATTCTGGATACTGTGTGCAAAGCCTCTAAAACCCGGCAGAATCCCATGAAGAACTTGAAGAAAGTACTTTTTCTTGTTGACAGCCTTAAAAGTTCACAATAAGTGTTTTCAGCATCAGCAACAACAAAATTGAGTTTTCTCCTGTCTGCCGAAACTTAGGAAAATAATCAAATCTCCAATTCGCAAGAGCTTGAATTTCTACAAAGCTGGCGTCTTTGTCAGCGAAAAGTGCCTTCTTTCATTTTTTCAGTACATATATAATTTTATGCAAACAGCCGTAGCAATTCTGAGAAATGGGTTTACATCCAAATTGAATTGAAATCCTATGTAAGAAGAGGATAATCGTTTCTCAAAGAAAATTGTTAAGAGAAAGAAAAAAAAAGGGTTGGGCTGCCTTTTTGTTTTGTTTTCTTTTTTTTTCCCTTTGACGAGCTACAAACGCGTATAGTTCTAGTTGCGAACACACATCCCAAACGTAGGGTAACAAAATTTTAGAAATTACCTAACGGGGGGAACAGATTTCAAGGAATTGTGATAACTAGCGTCATACTAGACACAGAAAACCCTTCTCTTAGTTTTATGGTTAAGGTGCTAGGCTTTCAAAAGTGAGACGAAATGAGTTGCGAAAATGAAAACTCCATTCTTCAAAACTACAAGGACAGCGTAGAAATGAAATGATGCCAAAAAAGAAATAGGTGATTTCTGAATCATAATTTTATTTTCCATGAATACCTGCAAAATGACAGTCAAAAGAGGATTTCATGATTTTATCACTCCTAGAAAAAAAGGGGATCAAGCAAGAAATTTTAAAAATTATAAGGAAATGTAAATAAAATACTGTAGTAAGAGAACATAATGATTTATTAACATGTCAATATTAAACTATGTGCTTAGGCTGAAATGTTTATAAACAAGTTAGTAAAATCATGCAATGCATTGATTATAATACGCTTTCCAACATACCAGAAATCATTACTCAAGTTATCACTCAAGTTATGAGGATAATGGCTGTGGAATAAATCTCGGTCCTGTGCACTGACCTGTGATCCCATTTCGATGATATTCAACAGAACCGGTTCAGTATACCACCGAAATAACATGATAACGTTTCGTCGCAATCGAAGCATTTTTACGTACGTTATGATGCATAAGGGCTATGGAATAGATCCCGCTCCTGTGTCCTAACCTTTGCCCCCATTTCGATCACTTTCAATAGGATTCATCCCTAGGCAGGCCCCTACAACATACTAATATTTCTCCAAATCGAAGCATTTTTACTTACGTTATGACGCATAATGGGGATGGAAGTGGTTCCGGTCCTATGTCCTGACCTTTGACCCCATTTCGCCCATTTTTAATAGGGTTTGTCAACAAATAGTCCCCTACCAGATTTCAAAATTATATCGAAATCGAACCTTTTTACGTTAGTTATGACTCATAAAACCAGTGGAATGGATCCCGCTCCTATGTCCTGGCCTTTGACCCCATTTCGTTCACTTTCATTAGGGTACCTTCCCAGGAGATCCCCTACCACATACTAAAGTTTCATCGAAATCGAACGACTTTTACGCGAGTTATCGTGCGGACGGATATACACACATAACGCGTGACGCAATAAGGCAGATGGGAATCGCGACCATCTGCTCGCAAGAGTGTGATGTCATAAAACTTTAATAGGATCCGCACACAACGCCTGACATAATGAGACAGATGGTGTGAATGCGTGCCAAAATCTCAATCGCGAGATTGTGACGTCATAAGATTTCTAAGCATAGGTAACTTCAATAGGACGACGCCATGACACTAAAAACGTTATAATTCGGGGGGGGGGGGTATTTAACCCACTAAAAGAATTTTCCTAAAGTCGAGATCAAACTAAATCGATTTCTAGTACTAGAAAACGGTAGGTTAACGACTTTCATCAAAATTCTTAGAGCCGTTTTCAAAATAAAATTTACATACATACAAGAATTGCTCCTTTAATAGTATAGGAAAAAGGCGATGGAATGGATCGCTTCATACGTCATATGTCGTTTCCGTTTACAGGGCCGCCCACAGCGCCACATTTGCATAATGCCAGCTGTCTCTGCTTTTCAGTGTACAGCGCCATGATATTATAGAGATCAGTAACCTGCGTTTGTGACGTCACTCTCATGTTACACTGCCTGATACGTCGGTATCGGGTTTGACGTCATACATGACAGCGTTGGAAGCCAATTGCAAGCCTTGGTTTTAGCGTGACATCACTAGAAGAGGGAACTCATTTCTCTAATTTCCTGGCCTTGTATTTGGTAAACGACCTTGGGTAAACCAACTGGCATTTAAATGATTAATTATGTACCTTTGAATAATTACATTCGCATTTATTCGTTTATTGTCAAGTCAAGTCACTTCGTTCAAATAGTTGAAGCGTTCTATTATTCAGTTCTCAGTTTTCTATCTACCTTCCTTGAGAGAGCCATTTGTTTGATCTAAGAAAGCTTGGAAACTGAATTCTATTTTACGATAAAGTCGGATTAACCGCCCCATTGGGTAGTGGTCTAAGCGAAGGCTTCTGATCATTCGTTCTAGTTTGGGTGCGGGTTCGAATCCCGGTGAGGCATGGATGCTGTGTTTGTCTTATAGCACTGGCTGTTTCCTCTTTCTGGAACTAGTGGCCCTAAATTAGGGACGGGCGACTGTTTATATGCCATTCAGTTGCTCACAGTGGTCGTTAAACCCCCGATTGGAACAATAAAAAATTCGGATTACTTGCATTGTTTTATTATTTTAAGAACAAACATGTTTCATGCTTAGAAAATCTCGAATGGTGTACTTACGTTATCGATTTAAAAAAGGCCTTTAAGACATTTAAAGTTTTAAAAAGTGAGAAGCCTTTTATCCTAGAAGCCGTAAAGCCTATTGCAAGAAAATTAGACAGGACCTAAAAAATTATGGGCAAAGAAAACCTTAAGATAAATATCGTGGTTATACTTTCTTATCTTTGAAGAAAACACAATTGACTGCATCTGTGCATTCGCCGTGAAATTACTTTGTAGATTCGCTGCATTTACAAAGCACAAATTGTGATGAAGTTTTACCAATGACTTTAATGATTTAATTCATTTAATGATTTAATTCAGTCTAGAAAGTCCTGATCTACTACACTAACTATCAACAAGTAATTGGACACCTGTGATAGCAAAGAAAAACGACGTTTCTTCACCTTCAATAGTTGGTGGAGCCTCCACAAGCAGCGACTACAGCTGCTACCCTCCGGGGCATATTCTCAACCAGGCGTTGTACGACGGCTAGCGGTATTTTCTTCCACTCGACTTGGAGAAGACAGGTCAGTTTTTCCACCGATTTCGGAGGGGGGCACCCCTTAAGTCGACGCTCCAACTCGTCCCAGAGCTGCTTGATAGGGTAAAGGTCCGGGCTCTGCGTAGGCCAGTCCATTCGATCAACCCATTGTCACCATACCAAGCCATGGTGGACCTCGCAACATGACATGGGACATTGTCATCCTGAAAGTAACATGGGTCCACCCCGTAAACCTGCCACAACGTAGGAAGCGCATGGTCATCCAAAATGGTGCAGTAGGTCTCGGCGTTGAGTCTACCAGGAATTGCGACCAAGGGTCCCGTGCCATATCAGGAGAAATACCCCCATAGCATAATTCCACAGCCGCCGAACTTCACAGTTGGCACAATACATTCCAGCAGGAGGCGTTCTCCACGCAGACGCCAAACCCAGACCCTGCCATCCGAACAGTAGAGGGTGAACCTTGATTCGTCGCTCCAGAGAACCTGTTTTCACTGTTCAACGGTCCACTGTCGACGTTCTTTACACCACGTTAGCCGAGCAGCGCTATTGGACTTGGTGATCAAAGGCTTGTGGGCGGCAGCACGTCCATGTGAACCGAGCAGATGGGCTTCCTTACGGACGGTATTCATCTAAAACAACACTCCCGGATGCTCTTTTGAAACTCCTCGCGGATGTGGCCCATCGATTTGGTGCGGTTCTCCCGAATTTCTCTGGCCAGCACCCGTCGGTCTGTTATTCCCAGTTTTGTGGGTCTGCCAGGTCGGTCGGGGCACATTCCGACAGTCATCTCTCATTTTCCACTTGCCAATCACGTAGGCCACTGTCGATTTTGGGTACTTCAACTCGCTGGATATGTCACGTATGGATCGGCCATTTCTGTGATACCCGGCGATTACACCTTTCTCGAAATCTGAGAGCTCCGAACTGCGTGGCATCTTGCATGCGACTGGTTACGTTGTTGTTTCCCACACGATATTTAACGGCGGCGGCCGTGGCGTGTATCAGGACCGTAGATATCGTCGATTGCAGGGGTGTCCAATTACTTGTTGGTAGATAGTGTATATTCGCCGAAATAACATTTAACAGTTCTTGGTTGATTCGGTTACCATACGAGGAAGAAAATTGGAAATACTGGTTTTGATTAATGTTTTTGACTGCTGCATTTTAAGATTTTCAGGAAAGCGCTACACTAGACCAAAATATTAAACGAAAAGTGCTCTTAATTTTATTTTTTTTTTCACTTTATTTCAATTTTACGCGCGTTGGTGTGCATTTGATGCTGGGAGGAACTGGCAATTCCAGTTCATGTCGAATCACAAGAGAATTAATACTATATATCACTCTACATGGAAATCCTGAACTTACTTTTTTTATCAAGCTATACATGAGTCTCAAATTCTGTTTTCAAAATTTAAAATATACGTGCCAACACTTCAATAAAAGTACATCAGCTTAAAATTCAGCCGTACACTGTTTTCCGTCCTGACAGAGACTGATTCGCAAAACTTACGTTCTATGGCGATACATTCCAGAATTATAGAATTGCTTGACTTTACTTTCAATTTTGTTGTCAAGAATAAAAATATCCTTTTTCCTGATACTCATCCTTCAGAATATATAGCAATAGCTTCCCTTATTCTCAAAAGTAAGAAAATTCAGCCGAGTTACCAATTTCATTTTGCTTTTATCTTTCCTTTTCGTCAGGCACACCAGAGTTCGACATAGAGTTTGTGTCTGTTTTTATCATGTGGGAAACTTTCCAAAACATATATATCACTTTCTTTTTGTTGTAAATGTTTATACCTTTATGGTTTTGTTCTGCGTGCGGATATTATTTGAATACCCTTAGGACATGAAAGCGATAGCTCAATTTTCTCAGATTAAGGTTGCTTCGTAAATTTTGTTTCGACAGCTGAAGGGTTTTTTTATAATATTATCATATTTCTTTACTCTTAGTTGATGGCGCCTTACTGTTCCCAGCTTTCTTTTAAAAAATGAAGAGCACTGCTGCTGCTTTTTATAGAGAGCTCCACATAAACCGTCTGTATGATTACATCTTGCAAAAACATTGAACAATATATAAACGGTACCCGTATCTTTTTATTTTTTTACATTTTTGAAAAAAAAACATAAACTGAAAAAATGGCAACATGATAAAAACAAGAGTTATCAACATTATTCTCCCGAGAGCAGGAAATAGAGAAACGCCTGCCTTTTTAAAAGAAGAACCATGTGACGTATGAACCAAATGGATAATAATACAGTGAAATGTCTGCTGGCACTGCCTAATTGGAAGAACAGCTACTCCGGAATAGGGAGATGCGAATTCCACTGTCGGCAGATGAAAGTTCCCAGCAAAAACACAAGTGTTGAGTAACTACCGGCCACTAGCTGGCAGTTATGGGTCACTGCTGGCTGAAATCTGCCACTTTTGGCACTGTAGCGGTCCTTTGGTGGCAGCCATTGATGGCCCTGCAGAATCGCCGTGAATTGCGGGGCTCCACGCAAGTGCCACTAGTGGCCCGAAGCAAACCTAACACGAAGTGGAAACAACGGGACTGCGCATGCGCAGAAGCAACACGTGCTGTGTTTCTCGTGGTACCAGTTAGTTAAAGACGACGCTAGCGCCATCGTGTTATTTTAGTGGATGTTAGAGGGGGGGGGGGGAAGCCAAATATATATAGAGAGGTGAATTAATTTCCAAATGAAATGCCACGTCGACGAAGATTACCGTCGGAAGAAAAAAAAAATTTAATGAATTGTAATAAATAGTCAAATACTCTCGTGTTGTAGAAACTCATTTCGTAGCATAATTCCTGCACTAACACACAAATAATCGAGAATACAGACACCCACTCCATTCTCAAGAGTAACAGGAAATAATTTCTGTGTAATCTTTCGTTTTAACATACACTAAACCGCTTCAAACAAATTTCCCGAAAAACATTAAAAAATTGTTATGTTGGAAAAACGTATTATTATACGCGCATAAAATTTATCAATTACTTTGAAAAAAAAAGCAACGCTATGTGGATAAAATGTTCTCATCCATGAGTTCGATACACAAGATTGGAGGAAGTCGCTGCTAAAAATAACGAGAAGTAAAATAAAATATCTTTCCTCTTTAGAACAAAAGTAGCTTCGGACCGCGGAAAGGAAAGGTACAACGTTAAAAATGTTGCAGAATGTGATATGAACGGGTAAATGTATTAATTTAACAATCGCCTTTCAAGATCACAAAAACAACTCAAACTTTGGAAAGCGCCTTTAAGTTGATACACTCGTTGAAAAAAAAAATTATGAATTATATGAAAGGGATTTTTATGAAAAATACCACGCAATATTGTAAAATTAAAAAGGAAACCCTTCGTTTTACATCGCCCAGGAAAGAGGATCAGCTCCAAGCGAAAGCTCGGACGTGACAAACCAGCGTAGTGACTTTGCAAGCAGGCTGTCGTTGGTTCGTTTCGAGTCAGATCCAAGCGGGCGTTTCGTTTTTCAGTACTTGCTTAGAAAATTTACGTAGTGCCGTGTCGTTATGCACAAGTTTCGTAGGGGGTAAAAACAATTCAGCCTTTGGGAAACTGCGTTTACTTTTTTTTTGATGGCTGCTACTGGGAAATTGGCGAACAAGATTAAAAAAATCATCAGTTACGTCACGTGGTTGCCTTATGCCACTACCGGGAAACTAGTGGACCACATTATGCTAGCCATCATTCATGGCACGTGCTTGAAGGGCCTCTCGTGGCAGCCACTGCCTGTTATGAATAACTGATGGCTGTTTTCTGGTATATGACAACTGTTGTGTTGCCAACTGTTGGCTAGCTGCTGTCCTGAACTGCTGGCACATGCGGTGGCTGCCAGGACATTTTCTTGACGTTTGGGCAGCGTCAACATAGTACTGGGCCACTGCTGGCTTTAGTGGTGGGCCACTGATGGCTTGAGAGCTGGCACAGTAACACTGTGTTTCTTGGGTTACAAAAATCTTTCCCGATTTTACTTCATTTCTTTTTTTGTGTTTAGCATGGTCTAAAAATGACGAAAACCAAACCGTTTTTCCTTTTTAAAGTAGCATTAGAAAAATCTGCTTTATTTCCGATGGACGACTGAGATAAATTTTGTCGTTTCCAAGTTTAACGTTGCGTATTTTTCCATTTGGATGAAGTGACTCTGTTCTCATCCCCCCCCCCACCACCCCGACCTGTTTTTTCTTTCTTCTAGTCACAGTCTGTGTGCATTTGGAATGGAGAATCACTTCATACAGAATTCAGTATGTCCAAAATTTTCTCACACTTTCTAATTCTTATTTCTCAACTTCGTGGAGAAATATACAGGGTGTTGTTCACAAAGTCTTTTTACAAATTTACACATTTATTACGAACACCCTGCACTATGTAAGTTTATCGTATTTGTTGTATAATATATTGTAAATATCAAAGTTTTAATTGAGATTATCGTTTCTTGTTGTAGATCCCTCACTGAGCAGCCCCGGTGGCGCAGTGGTCTAAGCGATGTCCTCTGATCATTCGTCCGAACGGGGTCCGGGTTCGAATCCCGGTGAGGCATGGATGTTGTGTTTGTCTTACGGCACTGGCTCTTTCCCTTCCCTGGAACCAATGACCCTAAATTAGGGACGGGCGACTGCTTATAGCCCATTGAGTTGCTCACGGTGGTCGTTAAACCTCCAATCAAAAAAAAAAAAAAAAAAGATCCCTCACTGACGTAGCAGTTGGTGTTCTATGAAAATGTGGTCCCCACAAGAGAGAGCGCAGTGCGTGACTTGGTTCATTGAAACAAAATCTGATGCACAAACGCAACGACATTTCCGGACTAAGAACGAGAAAACCCCGCCATCTCGTCCTAGTATCCGCCAATGGAACCAGAAATTCATGGAGACTGGGCCTGTGTTGTATCAAGACCGTAATTTCCGCCCACGAACATCAAATGAAGACAGCAAACGCGTTCGTTATTTATTTTCACGAGGACCGAAGTAATCCAGTCATTCCGCTGGCAGAGAACCACAAATGCCCCGGTCCACGGTACGCAGGGAGCTACGTAGACATCTACGCTTATATGCATACAGAGTGCAACTGTTACAAGTACTTGAGGCGAACGATAGACCACGACGAGAAGAATTCGCACAAACGATGCTGGTTAGATCGAGGGAAGATCCTGAGTATCTCACCAATGTTTGTTTTACGGATGAAGCACATTTTCATGTCTCTGGGGAGTCAAAGAGACACAATGTCTGGATTTGGGGGTCTGAAAATCCTCATCCGTTTATGTTACTTGCGAGAGACTGTCCTAAAATGAACGGGTTGTGCGGTGTTATGCATAACTGAGTCCTTGAACCATTTTTCTTCAGTGAGAAAACAGTGACGGCAGATATTTACCTGTACGTTTTGCGTGAGTATGCTGTGCCACCGTTTAAGATCCTTCAACTAAGCGTGATATTTCAACAGTATGGTGCGCAACCACAATTGGAACGGCACGTTCGGGACTTTTTAAACATTATATTCCCTGGGAGATGAATTGGACGGGGTGGTCCAATTGCATGATCACCCCGGTCCCCCGACGTCACATTTCTGGACATTTTTGTATGGGGATATGTGAAGGATATCGTGTATGGGACAAAGGTGGAGGTCATGGATGACCTGAAATCGAGGATCAACAATGCCATTTGGACCGTTACTGGCGACATCTGTAGCGCACATGGTTGGAACTGGAGTTTCAGCTAGATGTTCTACGCGCAACAAATGGTGCGCATATTGAGCTCTTGTAATCAGGTAGAAAAAACTTTAGTCTTTGCTCTTTCTTATGTGATCAACCACATGTGTCTATCTCATACAGTGTATCCGTCATAAATGTGCAAACTTGTAAAGAGATGTTGTGCACACCCTGTACATTTGCACTTATTATGATATACACTCGAATCCAAAATTGCCGCCCCGGTGGCGCAGTGGTCTAAGGCGTTGGCCTCTGATCATTCGTCCGAAAGGGGTCCGGGTTCGAATCCCGGTGAGGCATGGATGTTGTGTTTGTCTTACGGCACTGGCTCTCTCCCTTCCCTAGAACCAGTGACCCTAAATTAGGGACGGGCGACTGCTTATAGCCCATTGAGTTGCTCACGGTGGTCGTTAAACCTCCAATAAAAAAAAAAATCCAAAATTAGCATAACAGATACAAAATCATGAATAATGCAAAAACAAGACAGAGTTTAATGACAGTTAGTACGGATATATCATGATCATCATAAATTTCAACCATTATCAATCCACTGCTGGACGAAGGTCTCTCCAAGCCTCTTCTACAACGGTCTGTCTTGTGCCAGTCTCCTCCATGTGGTCTTCTTCTGGGTCTTTTCCTGTCCCTTGAAATCCAATATACAATTTCGGCTGTCCATCGATGAACTGTTTCTCTGGCAGTATGTCCAGCCCACTGCCATTTGAGGGATTTAACTTTGATCAAGATGACTTCCACTCTTGTCATTTTTCTGATCCAGGAGTTCCTCTTCTTATCTCTCCTGGTTACACTAAGCATGTACCTCTCCATGCTTCTTTGAGTTGTCTGCAGTCTTTGTATGTCTCTTTTAGTTAGGGTCCACGTCTCTGCACCATACGTAAGCACTGGAAGGATGCATTAACCAAGCACTTTTCTTTTAAGACATAATTGCATATTTCTCTTGAAAATTATGCTGTTTCTTCCAAAAGCGCTCCAGGCAAGTTTTATACGCCGATTAATTTCTTCAGCAATGTGACCTTCACTTGATATCTGCTGTCCCAGATAAACGTACGTATCTGTTATCTCCGGCTTTCATAAATATATACACTGCTTGACAATTGCTAAGGACGGATGACAATAGCAACGATAGCAACCATAAAATGGAAGGCAGAAAAATGTGGAAATTAGCTTAAGTGCGGGATACAGTAAGACGTGTTGTGTGTATGCAAATTTTGGATTGCCGAACTTGTTCGGAACGTCATAGCGCTGATAAGAGATATAAAGCATTTGACGCGTATTGACCGTTGTTGTTCAAGCGCAAAGTTGAAAGGGAAAGAATCAATTGACGAACTTGCAATTTTCAGTATGTCTTCCCGACATCACCTAGATGATATTACGCGTGGCCGTATTATTGGCAAGATTGAAAAAGGGCGAAAAATAACAGATGTTGTCAGGGAGTTCGACGTCAGCCACAGTGTTGTTTCAAGGCTTTGGAAATCATTTCAAACAAATGGAGAGTGTAGCAAACGCCACCGGGGAGGTCGTGTTCGCAGTACGACACCTGCAGAAGTTCGGTACATAGTGCTATCAACAAAAAAGACACCGGCGCAGCACAGCTAGTGAGGTAGCAAATCAGTTTGTGGCTGCTACTGGCAAGCGGATCTCCCGACAAACTTTCGCCAGACGTTTGCATGAAGGAGGACTATACGCCCGCCGTCCTGTTGTGTGCATCCCTTTGTCCAGACGTCACCGTACCGCCCGTTTACAATGGTGCCATCAACATCGCAATTGGACTGATAACGACTGGTCTGCTGTCCTCTTCTCAGATGAGAGTAGATACAGTCTATCGTCTATTGTCGACGATAACTGATCTGGCGTGATAGTGGTACTGCATATTGTCCAGCAAACATACAGGAAAGGGACCGATATCCGACATGTAGTGTCATGGTATGGGCTGGCATCATGATCAATGGCTGTACGTCCCTCTATGTGCCTCCAACTCGGACTATGACTGGCCAACGATACATTAATGATGTTCTGCTACCTCATGTTCGCATGTTCCGTGGTGCTGTCGGTGATAGATTCATTTTCATGGACGACAACGCAACATGTCATCAAACAGTCGCTGTCCAGGAGTGTCTTGAGAGCGAGGATATTCAACGCCTCGTATGGCCAGCACGTTGTCCATATCTGAATCCCATTGAAAATGTGTGGGGTGCTTTGGGGAGGAGTCTTGCTGGTCGCCAATGCCCTCCAATAAACAAGGACACCCTCATCCGTGCACTAACAGAGGAATGGGATAAATTACCCCAACAGCTGCTTGATAATGTTGTGCAAAGCATGACACGACGTGTGGAATCTTGCATCGCCCTCCATGGTGGCCATATCTCGTATTGACATCTTAGGCCGGAACGCCTGTGGACGGTAATTGCATTTTTCACGTTTACGTATTCTGCACAAAATGGCCTGTTTGTCCCTTGAACACGTTCCAAAGCCTTCTGGATTTCAGAGCGCAATAAATTGTCTTTCTTGTAATGTCCTGGCATTCTGACATTATTTTATTTCACTTGGCATCCAACCACACTTACTTTTTTATGCGCTATATAGCCGTTTATGAACCGTCCTTAGCAATTGTCCAGCAGTGTAGTATATCGATATTGCAGCAATACACAACAGAAAAGAAATGGCATTACCACATGAGAAGCACATGACAGTATAGCAGTTCAAATGTGATGCAGCAAATGGTGCGGATTTCGAGAGGCTAATAGGGTCAAGTATAACCCCGAATAGTGACACACCTTGGACAAAAAGCCTTCATGCTGTTTACAAGGCTTTGAATGAGAGTTCGAGGAAATAAATAGCACTCCTCTACTAAGGCGCATCAGAGTCCAGGCGGAGTCTGCCGTTCTCTGAAACGCGCATCGGAGGTCACAGGAGGATTTTTCGGTTTTCGGTAAGGTGCGTGGGGAGGGTTTGCTCTTCTCAGGGAATCTGAGACATACTCTATAGGGTACCGATCCGGAGATCTCGCTGACCACCACATCCTGTGAATATTCTTACTCTAAAGTTATTCGTCGGCTTGCCGAGCCCTGTCTGGATGGGTGTTGTTGTCCCTGAAAAGGAACTGGACATCAACAGCTCACCTGATAAGCCGTTCATATTGCTCTAGAATGCCATCCCTGCATTCTTCAGCAGTCAGTGTGCCTATCCAATATGATGCCAGCCCGGACCAGGAGTCCTCCAATACCATTGTGGTCACCTTCTCTAATATTAGAGAGACGGTTTCGGCTTTCCGTGACTCTCCAAATCTACACACGTCGAGAAACCATGCTTACGCTCTACAGTGACTCGTCACTAAAGAGATCCATCAATGGTTACCTGTTAAAACATTTTCCACTGTATACTCCGCACGCTGATACCAGCATAGTTCTTACATTCAGTCGGATCACATTTTGCATTATACAAAGAAAAATGAGAGTATTCTTCCAATCCAAACATTCAACTCGAAACATTTCAGCTAACCAATAAATAGCTGAGTCACTACCGTATCTCAACATCCCATATTTTATGCCATCTACTTCCGAGGTAAACACATTCTAGTTTCTATGCTTATGTCCATCACCGGTACGATCGGTATCGAGCACAGGTGAACAAATTCTGGTTTACATGCTCATGTCTGTCGTTGTTGTTTGGCATATGATCACTACCCGAAATTCTAGTACTTCTGCTAATGTCCTTCGCCATGTTTTGCAATATCATCAGTAACCAAAATAGGTAATTAAATTCTAGTTCTTATGCTTATGTCCGTCACCATGTTTTGCAATATGATTAGTACCCAGCATAGGAAGATACTTTTCTACTTCACATAGAGCATGTAAAGTAGAAAATTTCTAATTACATGTGCCTTGTTGTGTTTTGCAATATGATCTATACCCAATACAGGCAAATAAATTCTAGATGCCGTGTTGATATACCTGATCATGTTTCGCAATATGATCAGAACCCAATATTCTAGCTTTCATGTATATGCCAGCCGCCATATTTTGCAGTATGATACGTTTCCAACATAGCCCACCTAATTTTAGTTTACATGCTTGCAGCCGTCGTCATATTTCGTAGAATGATCAGTGCTCAATATAGTAAAACAAATTTAATGATTTCATGGTTCGCGATATCATCAACCATTCTAGATTTCATGCCTACGTCCGCTCCCACGGTTTGCAAAATGATCAGTACTTCGCATAAGTGAACAAATTCTAGTTTTCATACTTATATCTGTGAACATGTTTGGCAATATGATCAGTCAGTACCCAACGTAGGCAAACACATTCCTATCTGTACTACTGTCTGTGGACATGTTTGTCGCAGTTTGATCTAGCCGCCCCTGTGGCGCTAAGCGCTGGTAACTGAAAATTCGTCTGAGATAAATTCGGGTTCGAATCCCGGTGAGGCATAGATGTTGTGTTTATCTTACGGCACTGGCTCTCTTGTTTTCCTGGAACCACTGACCTTAAATTAGAGGCCGGCGACTGTTTATAGCCCATCGAGCTGCTCACGGTGGTCGTTACACTCCAAACAAAAGAAATTGTGGACATATTTTGCAGTTTGATTTAGCCGCCCCGGTGGCGCAGTGGTCTAAGCGATGGCTCTTAATAATTCGTTTGAAAAGGGTGCGGGTTTGAATCCCGGTGAGGCATGTATGTTGTGTTTGTCTTACGGCACTGGCTCTCTCCCTTCCCTGGAACCAGTGGCCCTAAATTAGAGACAAGCGCCCGCTTATAGTCCATTGAGTTGCTCACGATGGTCGTTAAACCTAGAATAAAAATTTAAAAAAAAAATTAATCTATCCAGAATAGGTAAAAAAAGTTAATTTTGATGCTTATGAGCGTCTTCACATTTTGCAGAATGATCAGTACCCAGAATTCTAGTTTTCGTTGTTCGTAATATGATAAGTTGACAACATACACTGAAGAGCAATTGAATCAGAGATACCTGTCTAGTAACGTGTAGCACCACCTATCGCCCTGATGACGGCGGCAATTCCTCTCGACATGGACTCGACAAGACACCGGAAGTGTTGGGAAATCATACGATCCACGACCCCTGAAAAAGTTCCCACAGTTCACGAAGATTTGATGGAGGGAGGTCAGAGCCTCAAACATCTCTCTCGATGGCATCCCAGATCTGCTGGATATGATTGAGGTCGGGTGACCCAGCTAGCCAAGGAAGCGAGGTCGCGTTGGTGGAGTGTTCATCCAACCATTCTGATACAATTCGGGAGCGATGACACGGTGCATCGTCTTGTTGCAAGATGAGGTCCGCAATGGGATGTTGAAGACGCACAAACGGGAGCAAATGGCAGTCCAGGATATCCCAGTAACGTTGACATGTGAGAGACGATGCGCACGTACCAGGGGTCCCATTTCAGTGCACGTAAACAGCCCCCAGACGAGAATGCCACCCCCACCAGCCAGCTTGAAGAGTACCCTGCTGGCAAGAAGGATCCATTGCTTATGTGGTTTGCGCCGTGCTCGTATCTTGCCATCCGCATGTACCAACGTGAATCTCGACTCATCAGTCCAGGCAACATTTTTCCACACGTCTAGGGTCCAGTGCCGATGTTCCCGGGCCCATGCTAATCTTTGCATTCTGTGATGTGCGGTCAGCAGCGGTACCCTCGTGGGACGATGGCTTCTGTACCCCATAACGAGGAGATGGTTCTGGATGGTGTGGCTGCTTACATGTTTTTGTGCACCAGCGTTAAATGGCCGAGTGATTTCTTGCACTGTAGCCCGTCTATCCGCTGTTACAATGCGAGCTAGCCGACGATGAGCCCGCTCATCCACACGCTGTTGTCCACGGCAGTTGGCACTTGCAGGGATAGTTTTACCAGATTCGATGGACTCAAGGTGTACCCGTGACACAGTGGCTCGTGAAAATCCCAGTGCTTACACGACTTCCGAGATGGAGTGGCTTGTTCGTCGGGCTCCGACGATTTGCCCACGATCAAATGCGCTTAGATCCTTTGTCTTACCCATACTGCGTCCGACTTTTACATATTCCCGTCGCATCACTCCTTATATTTTCGGATCGCTGCATACGTCATGTCGTTTCCGTTTACATGGCTGCCCACAGCGCCACATTTGCATAGCACCAGCTGTCTCTAATTCAATTGCTCTTCAGTGTACTAATTATCATGCTTATGTCCTTGAATACAACACTGCCCACCATAAATAAACTATTTCTAGTTGTCATGCTTATGCCAGTGGTTATGTTTCGCAGCAGGCACTGCTGCTTGTTGAAAATGCAACACCAGAAAAAGACCACGTTCGATCGGACCGAAATTCGCACGATGGGTAAGTCACGTGAGGAGGTGTAAATGATTAAAACAGCAGCGCGCATATAAATGATTTGCTCCAGCCACGCACTCGCAGCTGTTCCACGGGAAGTACAAAAGCAGGACGCACAGGAAGCACGAATTGTGACAGTAAAGTAGTCGTAGTAACTGAGTATGCCCCTTGGCAACAGAAGTAACCAGCACGTACAGTTGACGATCTTTGAGCTAGGACGATGTGTTGGATTGTGGATAGGGGGGGGGTTCTTCCGCAACATTTGTGCTAAATAGGTTGGACGAAACGGGAGCACAGTGATTCGAATATGGCATTAAGTGGAAGTTGGGAGGTCTGATGCACCGATATGAGGAGTCTGTACCCCACTTACACATCAGTACTTCTGATCTCTTATGTCTTTTACCATAAGTAATGAATCCAATAAACCTCACTTAAATATCTTAGAACTTTCTTGTTGCATTTTTAACAGAGAGCTGTGTACAGTATATGATTAATACCCAACATAGTTAAACAAATTATATTTTTCATGGTAATGTTCGTCGCCATGTCGTTATTTTTTTTTTTTTTGCTTTTTTTTTTGTTTTTTTTTATTTAAGGTTTATCGACAACCGTGAGCAACTCAATGGGCTATAAGCAGTCGCGCGCCCTTAATTTATAGCCACTGGTTCAAGGGAAAGGAGAGAGTCAGTGCCATAAGACAAACACAACATCCATGCCTCACCGGGATTCGGACCCGGACCTCTCCCGGACGAATGATCATAAGCCATCGCTTATACCACTGCGCCACCTATTGTAGCTTTAATCAAGGCCGTCTTGAAAATACAAGGCCATGACATTAGAGTAATGAGTTCCCTCTTTTGGTGACGTCATGCGGACACCAAGACTTCCTATTGGTTTCCAACGCTGGCGTGTATGATGCCACACATGACATCGACGTATCAGGCTGTGTAATATGAGGGTGACGTCACAAACGATCGGAACTGATCTCTCTTATGTCATGGCGTTGCTGCAATACTCGTGAAAACATGGCTGTCTGGACACTACATAAATCAGTTCTCAAAAACTTCACCTACAGAGAAAACAGGAGTCTTCCAAAAAAACGTCAAGAAGATGTTACTTACAGATTCATTCCTTTATTCTGTCAACAGATCTTTGAACAGTAACATTTCAACAGAACAGAACATTCAAACGTTAAACGTGTCGGATTAGTAGTAAGCTTCAGAACTAAATAACATTAACTGGCAGAACTCTTAAAGCTAAATATTTATATCAGCACAACACGCAGCATTTAAATACACACAACTTTAAGTAAACAACGTATTTTTCACAATTAGCATTATACTTCCACCATCTCCACATACTGCTGCTACTCAAACATTATACGTATATCGGTCAGTTCTCATCTGACACATACATACGTCATACGTTCTGACCTCAAGATGCTGCCAACCGTACTCTTCCGAGAGAAAATATTTTTTTTATTGGTTTAACGACCGCCGTGAGCAACTCAAAGGGCTATAAGCAGTCTCCAGTTCCTAATTTAGGGCCACTAGTTCCATGAAATGGAGTGAGTCTGTGCTATAAGACAAACACAAAATCCATGCCTCACCGGGATTCGAACTCGGACCCTTTCCAGGCAAATCATCATAAGCCATTGCTTAGATCACTGTTCCACCGGGCGGCAGAGAAGATATCACGTTAAGTTTGAAAAACGCGAAGCAGAACGAACTCAAATTTACATAGAGGAAGAAACTAAAAAGGAAAGTTAAATAAGAGCATGCGTTACATTGTACTTTCTAGACGGCCTTGCTTTAATGCTTGTGCCGGTTACGGTGTACGATTACTGAGCAAACAATTATTTTTCATTCCCCCTCTTTATTTTTGTATTGAAGGTTTAACGACCACCGTGAGCAACTTAGTAGGCTATAAGCAGTCGCCCACCTTAATTTAGGGCCACTGGTTCCAGGGAAGGGAGAGAGCCTGAGCCGTAAAACAAACACAACATTCATGCCTCACCAGGTTTCAAACCCGAACCCTTCTCAGATCCCATTGGTGCTCAATGGGTCATAAGCTATGGCCTAGACGCCTCCGCCTATGCAACGGCGAGCAAACAATGGAGATAAATTGTTTAGAATCGCTGGCTAAAAATCCAGAAAATCGAACATTAACGTTCACGGGACGTAATCCATTTCTTTGTGGTGACTGTTTCCGAATTTTCGTTTTCTTTCTTCTTTCATTTCAATTTTTCATCTCTGTTTTTGGAGATGAAAGAAAATATTTGCAAAGAAAAAAAAAACTTTCATCTATATACTTAAGTCTGAAGCAATTTGTTTCATGAGTGTCATGTATTACATTCTTTTATTTGAGCTCCGACAAGAAAGACACAAAAGGGTGTATTTAAAAATGCTGGGCATGTAATACGTGAACATAGTTGAGTGCATGATGGATGAAAATATGCCACTCAAAGCGCAACAGTTTTTGTTTTACGCAAAGGATGTCTTGCAAGAAATGTTTCTACAAGAAAAGCTTTTCAAAATCGAGTAAGAAAATATGCTCCCAGAAAAAAAGTTTAAATTTCCCTGTGCTAATTATTCTTAGCTTCTTTAACCTTGTTACCAGAACGCCCAGTGGTCGTAATTATCTTCTAATTAATGAGTTCGAAGCAATTTATAACCGAATTTCTTTCTTTTCTCTCTCTCTCTCGGTTCTCGAAAATTTTGCATAAAAACAAAGAAAGCATTTATCTTATCGTTTCATTTTCCGCTTCAAAGAAAGGAAATTTACCTGTGTTGCACAAAAAAGCACTCAGCACGGCTGTAAATTAAGGAAATCCCCGAGAACGATGTTGGAAGGGGGGGGAGGGAAGGGAAGCAGGGAACGAACAAGAATTATGAAACGGGTGTAATTCAGAAAAGATCGATCTAAAGTCTCCTAAACACGTTTTGCTCACTTCGCACAGAATTTGGTCCATTAAATACGAGAAAGCATGCAGCAAGCATTTAAGTGCCTTTTTTTACCCTTTTGTTTACGGGAATCTGAACCATAATGGGTGAAAGACTTTTTAGCCAAAACAGGATGAAATTCAAAGGCATTTCCTTTCCTGGTAAATAAAGTAACAACAGCCTCTCATTAAAGGATATTATGCGGCGCGATTGAATTTCCAAAGTGCGCAGAAAGTGAAGTTTGAGGATAATGAAGAAACTCAAGTGAAAAGCAAGTTCGCAAAATACATTAAAGACATTTTTACGCTGAAAAAGCACTCACTTCTTTACCCTTTGGAGTTGATCCTAAGAATATGCAGATTCTGTTGATTTCGAAGTTTCGTGTATGAACTTTATTCTCTTCCATCCAGCAAAAGAAATCAACAGAACAATAGAAAGTTGAGATAAACGACTGAAGTTTGCCTTATCTTATATTCTGTACAAACTGGCAGAAAGTGTATAATTGCTGCTCCTTCATGCTTACCGCGAACCACTACTACGCCTCATACGGTGCAATGAGATTACTAATATAGCTTTGGAAACGTACGATGCATGTTCAAAAAGTATCTGAACTACATACACAGGGTCCACCCCGATGGCACAGTACTCCAAGTGCTGGTTTATGACCATTCATCCGCGATGGGTCCGGGTTCGAATCCCGGTGAGGCACGAATGCTATGCTTGTCTTATGGAACTAGTTCTCTCCCACCCCTAGGACCCGTGGCCCTAAACTGTGGACCGGCGACTGCTGCTTATAGCCCATGAAGTTACCCCAGATGGTTGTTAAATCCCCCCCCCAAAAAAAAACAACAGATGTACGAGGGTATAGTAATAAGGAGGTGGCTTCTTATTGAAGCCTGGGAGTCAGAGTAATGGTTCTAATACGTTATAGTCATTTACAAACGTTTGATACCACCTGTTGGTATTAGGAGATTTCTGCCGATGGCGTCAGCTACTGTCCGTATTACTCAACGTCCTGTCGGTGTTGCGTCATCCGATAGAGAGAGCTGTTGAAACAGTTGGGGAAAGTGTGCGAGCTTCAGTTTGCTTCTGGTTTTCATGCTGAGAGGTTTTGTACGTATTTTCTATATAGCAAAAATAAGGCAAACAAAAGGTCATTAAGTGTTACTCAGGGGCATAAATAGTGACTTTATATCATGAAGGATACTCCGAACGTGACATAAGCAGAAAGGTGAAGAAGGTGAGAAAGACTGCTATTCATAATACGATCATGAAATAGCAAGATACAGGTGAATTTAGCGACCGAAGGAGAAGTGGACGTACAAGGAAAACAACCTCACGTGATAGCAAAACTATAAGGCGAATAGTTATGCGTTCTCCGAGGAGTTCGTGCAAGAAAATCAAGGGTTTTTACATTAAAAGGGTCTGATACTACTATCAGCACTGTTTCTCGAAATCTTAGCAAAGTATTTGGAGTAAAGTCTTATAAAACCTAGACTAACCTCTGTCATGAAAAAGATGAGACTCCAGTTTTCCAAGCGTCATCAATCGTGTACTGCTAAGAATCGGAGCCAAGTTCCTTTTTCCGATGAATCAACTGTGCGTCAATTTAAATCACGCGAAGCACATGTTCGACGACCAAAAGGCAAAAGGTTTGATGAAAAATACACCGTTAGCACCTTGAGACATCCGCCTATTCAGATGATATGGTGTGCTGCATCAGCATGCGGTACTGCTTCATTTTCCTTTTTGCCGACAGGTACTACCATGACTCGTCCTTTTTGATGTGGAAATTTTACGTGAGAAGCTGTTAACTGATATGCAAGCTCACAGATGGACAATATTTATACATGATGGTGATCCATGCCACAGATAAAAGGCAGTAAAGCATTACCTGAAGAGGAAAAACATAATTGACTGGCCCGGTAATAGTCCCGACCTTAACCCCATGGAAAATTTGTGGACTATTTTAAAAGACAAGGTAGCAGAAAAACAGTCATCAAATTAATCAGAAGCTTTGATTGACTCAATTAAGTACGTGTGGTGCAAAGACATTTCCTGTGACAAGTGCAAATTCCTCATTCATAATATGCCACCTCACATTCTGTCCCTTATGAAAAAAACAAAGATGGTCACACAAAGTACTGATTTCGGTTCTTTTGTGTTCTAAAGAATGTAAGTATTCATCTGTGGTGTCATTTTCTCAAATATCTTTGACTGGTAATTACTTGTTTCTTTGAAAATTTTAATTTTCAATAAATTGATAGGTGATCTTAAACTTTTGCAAATGACTGTATTCTACGTAATCGCCCCGAAGGTCAACCCATTTCTGACACCAATGCTACAGCTTCTTTAACCTTTTAAGCAGTAGATGTACTTGAATCAAGTGGTGCCCAAAATTTTTCTGCACTTCAGATACTGAAATGTTCACATAGCAGACGGGTTTCACAAAGGTTACAGAACAGTAATTCCTTTCTCCCTGTCATCATAGCAGTACAGACAATAAACCTATTATCCGTAATATGCTCTCTCATCTACCACTTCTCTGCGCTATTACTGAAAGCACGATGGGAATGGGAAAGTTCATCTGACATTATGTCATGAGAAAGAAACAAGAGACTCAGACATCTTCTTTCTCAGGCTAACAGGCAGTCAAGGCGGATTCTTATCACGACATGGGTTAAACTGGTGGTGCAGGCCATGAGCAAAACGTTAATCACTTCGTCTGATGCCACAGTCAGTCGAAGTGATTAACGTTTTTCTCATGTCCTGTAGTTCCTGTTGAAACAGAAAATTCGATCTATGGGGCTAAATCACGTAAATTACAAAAGTTAAAAGATCTGCTGGTAATATATTGGTGCCAGATAATACGAGACACCTTCAGAAATCTGTCCTCGTCCGTGACAAAATCCGTTTTAGAGGCACGTGGAGGTAGTACATCATATTCGGCAAGTGGTCATAATGTTTTTTTCTGTTCAGTGTATGAAGGTTTTCTGTGGTTCGACTTTTGCCCATTTTTTGTTTTGGGCAAATTCATGAATTCTGACTTTGACTGATACGTATGGATAATTATGTGTCATCAAAGCTGTGAAAGTACTTTGAGGAAGACTCATAACTCCAGCACAAGAATAATTGCTCCGTGTTTTACAGCTTACGTTGTTGCAAATTCGTTCGAGAACATGGGCGTCAAACGTTGGATTACTCAGCCCAGAGTCTTAACTTGGAAAAATCTCTAGAACGAATAGATCGTCGTGTGCGTGAAAGAAAAGATCTTCCAATGTACAAAGCTGATCGGGTCGCTGTTTTAAAGACCAGATTGCGGAACCTCTCACTAGACATTAAAAGGAAAACTGTAGTATTCCGCGAAAACTAGAAGCCTATGTTTCAGGCCATATATTTCAGAACATATTTAATTTTCTTTAAATAAATATTATTTGTAAACATTCAGGTGCCCGAATATAAATGGCGGTGCAGTGAACATATACTAATTAGCGCTGATCTTTAGTACGTTGAAGCCAAACATTTCTCATTTTCGTTGACTGTATCTTGCATCATTCCTTTTCTTTTGGCCTTTTTGGCAATCTTAATCTGCTCTTCTGTAGTTTCCAGTTTTGGGTGGTTTTCACTGATTTTTCCTGCTCCATTCTGTCTCTGCGTCGCTTTGTATCAGCTTTCTTTTTTTATATCTATTAATTTATGAGTTGTACTTTACAGAATATCACACTTGTCTAACTAGATTCTTTTCACTTATATTTCTGCTATTTGCAGAAATATATTCAGATCTAACTGTCTGTGCTTTGGTTTCGCTTGGATATATCCGATCATCACTATCTCGTATACTTCAACTTTTTGCTTCTGTTTGAAGATCTTGATTTTTGAATGTTGGATTATTTAAGCGTTCCGATATTTTTAGCACGTCATTTGTAAAAAAAGATTATGCTTATCTTACCGGTTTCTCAGTCCGTCCATCAGTCTGTACCCACGATATCTCTGCAACTATTAGTCCGATATGAAAAATTATTTTTGCAGTGGGAAGCTTGAAATATGCGAATGATGATCCTTTATTTCACTTTTTTTTAGGATGTACAATTTCGCCGCTAGGGGCGTAAATGCAGATGATGTCGAATTCAAAAATACGTTATATTCCACATATTTGCTCCTAAACATCCGATTGAAAAAAATATTTTACCTTTCGATTCCATTTATATCGAAGACTATTTTAGATATAGTTACTTTTTCAAATTATGCATATATTTTCCGCTAAGGGGCGTAAAAGTAAATTACATTTTCCCCGATAACTCTTCTTCTAAAACTCCGATTTGAAATTTTTTTCTTCAGCGGATACACCGCCTGAAAAATAATCTTTTGCAAATAATTTCAAATCTTTGGAAAGAATGCTTTCGCCACCAGGGAGTGTAAGTGTTAATTTTTGATTCTGTTGTCATCATCATCATCATTGTCAAACATTATCAATCCACTGCTGCACGAAAGTCTCCCCAAGTTTCCTCCACAACGCTCTGTCTTGTGCTAGTCTCCTCCATGTCACTCCAGCATACTATTGAATTTCATCCACCCATCTCCCATGTGGTCTTCTTCTGGGTCTTTTCCTGTCATTTGAAATCTAATCTAAAATTTCGGCTGTCCGTCGATGGTCTGTCCTTCTGGCTGTATGTCCAGCCCATGGCCATTCCAGGGATTTAACTCAGATCATGATGTCTTCCACTCTTGTCGTTTTTCGGATCCACGAGTTCCTCTTCTTATCTCTACTGGTTACACCAAGAATGCACCTCTCCATGCTTCTTTGAGTTGCCTGCAGCCTTTGTATGTCTCTTTTAGTTAAGGTCCACGTCTCTGCACCGTACGTAAGCACTGGAAGGATGCATTGATCAAACACTTTTCTTTTAAGACATAATGGCATATTGCTCTTGAAAATTATGCTGTTTCTTCCAAAGCTCTCCAGTCAAGTTTTCTACGCCGATTAATTTCTTCAACAATGTGATCCTCACTTGATATTTACTGTCCAAGATAAACGTAAGTGTCTGATATCTCCCACTTTTCTCCATCAATCGATAAATCTTCATTTCTTGTAAAAGCATTGAACATCACTTTTGTCTTCGGAAAGTTCATTTTTAATCCAACTCCTTTACTCTTGTCAGCAAGTTCCTGGATCATACTCTGCAGCTATAATGGGGTAGTTGCAAAAATAACTACGTCATCAGCAAAACGAAGGGGGCTTAGATAATCTCCATTAATCTTTATCCCTTTGTTTACACAGTTCAGTGATTGAAATACGTTTTCCAATGTGGCATTAAAGAGCTTCGGAGATATAATGGTACCTTTTCTCATTCCCTTTCCAATTTTTATGTGTGTTGTATTTTCAAACAGCCGAATCTTTGCATTTGCATTTTCATAGATGTAATTAATAATATTAATGTATGCATCTTCAATACCGCAGGATTTCAGAGCCGTTGTAACTGCTGATGGTTTCACCGAATCAAAGGCTTTTTCATAATCGATAAAAGCCATGCACAATGGAAGTTCATATTCCCTCGCTCTTTCAATTAGTTCTCTCAGTACGTGGATATGATCTATTGTGCTGTAGCCACTCCTGAATCCAGCTTGTTCTCTCGGTGGAGCCATGTCCAGTGTCACCTTCAAGCGGTGTGAAAGAACTTTAGTGAAAATTTTATAAACCACTGATAGGAGGCTTATAGGTCTGTAGTTCCTGAGATCCTCAATGTCAACTTTTTCTGTAGCAGGATCATTGAAGCGTTGTTCCAATCCTCAGGAATCTTCCCTTCATTAAGGCATCGAGTGAAAATTTGGGCGAGTACTGTTTCGATTTGTCCACTTGTTTTTGTATGATGTTTACAGTAATTCCATCTTCTCCTGGAGCTTTTCCCCGCTTCATGTTCTTGATTGCATGTACAACTTCTGCTAGGAGGACTGGAAGAACTCTGATACTAGTACCTTTCATGATGATCTGGAGTACATGTATCATCCCTTTCATATAATTTGGAGTAGAAATCTTTCATTCTTGTCAAACTTTTGCCTCTATTTCTAGCTACAGAACTATCTTCTTTTCTCAGTGTCATAATCTGTTTTCTTCCCTTACTGAGATGTCCCTTTGCTATCTTTAGGCTTTGGATGTTTTCAATTGCTTTCTTCACTAGTTCACAGTTCAATTTCCTTTCGTCATCAGTGATAATGTTTCGAACTGTCTTGCATAGCTCTATATATTCCTCTTTGGAAGTCATATTTTCTTTAGTTGTCCTCCTGTCTCTTCTTTTTTACATCAACATTTTGGTTTTTCCTGATAGTTTGTTCACATGCAACTTGTTCTTAGACCCAGCTAATTTTGTTGCTGTTTCCATAAGAGCTTTGGTTACTTTTCTTTTAACTTCAGAAATATCCACTTCTTCCAATGTTGGGCCTTCTAAAGCACAGAATATGTTCTTCAGTTCCAACTTGAAGGATATTATGGTGTTTTTAAGGTTGGTTATGTCAATACATTTTTTTTGTCTTATGAGCTTGTCACGTTCACGTTTAGTGTTGAGGTGCATCTCACCAATCAATGGTCACTACCTGTGTTGAACTTGCTTAGCACACTGCAGTCTTCTATGACGAATTTTTTGTTACACATAATAAAATCAATTTCACTTGTCGTCCCATTTGGATGTTTCCATGTCCATTTCCTGTGTGGCTTTTTTCTTGATAAAGGAGTTCAAGATGAAAAACCCTTCTGCCTCTGCAAACTCTACGAGTGTATTTCCACGCTGGTTTCTGTTGCCGTGACCGAATTTACCTACTGAAATTTTCATTCTGTTGCCGTTGCCCTATTTTTGCATTGAAATCTCCCATAATTATCTTCAAGTGCTGCTTACCTTTATTATTTAGATGACGAATTTCCTCATAAAATTCTTCAATTTCTTCTTCAGGATGACTTGTGGTGGGTGCATAAGTTTGAATAATATGAGCCTGGTATCTTCTCGAGAGTTGGATAACGAGTCGTGCAGCTCTGTCAGAGGAACTTTCAACTTCTACAACTTTATCCTTCAGTTTCTTGTTTATTATAAATCCAACACCACTAGTTCTGCCAGTATCTGTCCCACGATAGTAGAAGAAATGTCCACTTTTCACTTCAATGAGATCTTCTCCTTTTCTCCTTACCTCACTTAGCCCGACGATGTCCCACTTGATCATTTGTAGATCCTCTTCCAATTCAAGAAGCCTTGAATCAGAAGATATGGAGCGTTCATTATACGTAGCCTAGGTCAGCATCAGATGGCAGCCTAGTCCGGTCCTCCGGAAATTCTTAGCACCCTCTGCCTTCATGTCGCACTGGCCGCTGCCTTGGCCAGGTACATTCCAGCTGCCGGAGACTGAGGGCCAAGATTTAAGTTGTGGAGTCATTTTCGAAGGGTTTGGCCATAACTCAACACGCTGGCTAAGCGGGTTAGTGAGTGTGGGATAGAATTTTCTCTAATATCGATGTTATAGTTATACCGCTATTGGCGGTCGACAGAGCCTCTTTAGTGGGAACAGGATGCACCACGAGAAGGCGGGGTTGACATTTTTCAAGGAGAGGTTGTGATGTTTCGCATTACCTGACCTTACATCTGATGTATTTGCCATAAAATCTGAGCTTCTAAGATATCGATTGAAAAACTTCTTTCGTAAACTAATGCCACTCGCATTGATAAACATTTTCGGAATATTTTCTTCATAACGTATTCCACAGCTTCTCCGCAAGGGGGCGTAAACGTATATTCTATTTTTGTCAATATCTCTACTTCTAACAATCCGATATGAAAAATTCCTTCTTTGTTGGATAAATTTTCATATAATTTCAAAATTTTCAATTAATTCATAGACTTTCTGCTAGTGGTCGTAAAGGAAAATTGCTTTCCCCGCTATATCTCTGCTTCTAAATCTCCGAATTGAAAAATTATTTCTGCCCCGGATACAACTCCTGATTGGAAATCGTTTGCACATAATTTCTATTTTTTGTAAAAAAACGGTTTGGCCACCAAGTGGCGTAAGTCTTAATTTCCGCTTATGAAGTATTTGCAGCAAAATATGAGCTTCTAAAATCTCGATTGGAAAAAAAGTGTTTTTTGTTGACCAATACTACTCATGTCGACAAACCTTTTAGGAACATTTTCTTCTTGAAATAATGCATAGTTTCAACGCCAGGGGCGTAGATGTATATCTTATTTTTGTCAATATCTCTACTTAAGAGTCCGATTTAAAACATTCCTTCTTTGTTGGATAGTGTTTCCGATGCAAAATTGTTTTCCTATAAATTCAAAATATTCAAATAATTCATAGACCTTCTGCCAGGGGGCACAAAGGTAAATTGCGTTTTCTGCGTTTTTTCTGCTTCTAAAACTCCGATTTGAAACATTTTTCCTCTTTCGCATACAAGACCTGATGGAAAATATTTTTTACATTATATTTAATGTTTGGTAAAGAATGGTCTGGCCACCAGAGGGCATGAGTGCTAACTGCTGTTTCTGATGTATTTGCAGCAAAATCTGGGCTTCTGAAAACTCGACTAAATTTTTTGTTTCTTGGACCGATAACGCTCATATGGATAAACCTTTTGACAATACTTTCTTCCTAAAGTAATGCATGGTTTTCCCACCAGGGGACGTAAAGTCACATCTTATTGTTGTCGATATCTCTGTTTCTAAGTGTCCGATTTGAAAAATTATTTCTGTGTTGGAGAGCGCTTCCGGTGCGAAATGTTTCTCCTATTAATTCATGTTTTTCTTAACGCACAAGTCTGCAACTAGAGGGCGTAAGCTCACGATTCCGTTTACAGCAATATCTGAGGGATTAAAAACCAGATTGAAAAACTTCTTGCTTCCGTCATAAACTATTGTTTTCTATACCGGTTCTATTGACTTTGAATAGCTTTGATAAATTTAATTTGCATCAGGAGCTGTATCCGGTGGAAAAAGAAGTTTTTAAATCAGAGATTTAAAAGCAATTTATCTTTACGCCCCCTAGATGAAAGTCTACGAATTACTTGAAAATTTTGAATTTATATGAAAAACATGTCACACGGATTCAAAAGACGTGCTTATTACACCCGAAAATTCGGTGTCATCTTTCTTGTTTAATTTCTTGTCAAATTTGGGCCTTCCTTAGCAAATGCGTAGCGCCGGGGAGAGGAGGGCACGGAAGAGTTCATCCCCCCTTAAAAATTGGAAAAATGATAACTAATCCTTCACTTTTTAAATGTTATAAAGTGTGACATAAAACCAATGGAACAAGTCTACGCAATAACAGGCATTGTTATGACTGCTTTCTGGCAGTGATTCTATGCGCAACATCATGCAGTCATCTGATGATGGTTTACATCATGAACAGAGGTGCTTTGTAAGGCCTGTTGTTCATTTTTCATCCTCATTAAGGTGAATTAACCAAGCATGGCACACTCGTAGTTTTGGCATTAATGGCAATTGAACAGGAAAGTTTTCGGAGAAACTATTTCCAAAAATACCATCCCCCATAATTTTTGGTCACGTTATCCCTATAGTCCATAGTGACATGTGTTTATTCATGGTAGTAATTTAGCACCTTATAATGGCTCTGGCAAAAGCTTTTTCAATAACTCACGTAAATAGATGAATATCATACACTGGTTTCCGTAAATTAAGCAAAAGGCCGAAAAATTGCTATTATTATTTAAAAAACCCATCAAACATGCATGAAACTTTGGTACATGACGCAAATTGAAATATGGAGTCAGGATACTGTATGTAAATGCGTGGTGATGTCATCGGTTTATGCAAGTGAGCAACAACATTAAAAGGACTGTTGCCGAGGTCTGCGTCAGATCGTTTCTGGGTTGTATAGAAAACATTTTGCCCTAGCAGATTTGTTGTAATGGCTGCGAGACAACATTTAACAGAAAAACTGGGGGTAGACAACGATCCGAAGACTAGAGAAAACTAAAGTCAAGTGGAATGTGCCAGTTTCCTGCATGTTAGTCCTTCTGTGGTCCACAGACACTCAAACTTATTCCAAAAAACGCAGTCATTTTCCCAGAGGTACAGTGAAGGAAGTCCTAAGACTGCAACATCCGTGGATGCCCTTTATCTCCGATACTGGGCGTAGGTAGCGGGAGGCTACCACGATACCTATGCGAGCTGCCATTCCTATGGCTACAGAAAATATGGTATCTGCTTCAGCTCTGCGCAGAAGGCTTCACGAAGGAGATTTTTATGCTAAGCGACCAACGCTCTCGTTAGTTTTCACCTCGTCATAGAAGAAATACTTTTGAATTGGGCACGACTCCTCGTCAACTTGAGTGAAAACTGTGGAAATCAGTGCTCTTTACAAAAGAGTCCAGATTTGCTTTGCAAAGCGATTCCAGGGGTGCTTTGACCTGGAGAGAGCGTGGCAGACTGCATACGAGGTTCACACATTCGTACGAGTAGAACGTTTTTGATAAGAATTTAAAGAAAATAAAAGACGTTCGTAGAACTGACACTGGCAACAGCATGTTAGATGAACACAAAAGAGATCATAGGTAGATGATTTTAGGAAGGGAGTGTGTGACCCCAGGTCTTAAATAGCCCTTAGAAATAGGATGCTAGGAGATTTGGGCTAGAGTGCTCGATAGGAAAGTGACATGGAAGCGAGGTAGAAAGGGGAGGAAGACGCTCTTATTCATTTTCGGGTGGCCAGTACCCGGGGCCCGATGGCTTAACTTTCCCATACGACGCACGGCGGATATTTAGTGGTTCGAGCGTTCGTTCCTGCCTGGGGTCGAACCCAAGGTCTTCTACGTGGCAGTCACAAACGTTGACTACTAGGCCACCCGCGGCTAGACGAACACAAAAAAATCATCTGCTGAAGTTAAATATTGGCTTCTAAGAAAATGGAGCAGGTAAACATTCTACGGCTAGAAGATTATGCTTTTTGCTCTTTACGAAGAGAAAGATTCGTATTGAGTAATTGAGTAACGCTGTGTAAATCATGGAATTAGCATTTGTGAATGTAAAATGAGCAATATTATTAATAATAGAAGTGGAAATTATCAAGCATTACTTTTAACGGGAAAAAGGACACCAAACGAACATACAAAGAAGGTACGTATTTTTGCAACTATTTCAAAAGTAAGGTTTCTGCTCTCAAAAGGAAAACCACAGACCCAAAGAGCAGTTGTTAAGTCTTCAAAAAGTTAAAAATCTCAGTATCAAATGTAAATAAGGTAATAAATAAAGATTTGAATGAAGAAAATCGTATCGTTCACTGCCTTTTCCCTAGGTATGTGGCTGAGTGCAGAACATAGTGTAGACTTCTTTATGAAAATCAATTAGACGGAGACAGATGGAAATTTATTGTGACTATTGATGACTCATGCGGACCTACCTAAATAACTATAACAAAAATGGTCGACAAGTTTCAGTAAAAGATTCATAATTATTGCTCGTTTCTCGTACAATGCGAAATTAATGTTAAGAAAAGTTGAACAGAATGTTAAAAGCACTTCTACACTGAAGAGCAATTGAATTAGAGATACCTGTGTAGTAACGTGTAACACCACCTTTAGCCCTGATGACGGCGGCGATTCGTCTCGGCATGAATTCGCCGAGACACCAGAAGCGTTGGGAAGCCATACGGATCCACGACCCTTGAACAAGCTCTCAAAGTACACGAAGATTTGATGGAGAGGGGTCAGAGCCTCGAACAACTCTCTCGATGGCATCCTAGATGTGCTCGATGGGATGGAGGTCAGGTGGCCTAGCTGGCCAAGGAAGCATGGTCACGTCGGTGGAGTGTTCATCCAACCATTCGGATACAATTCTGGAGCGATGGCACGGTGCATTGTCTTGTTGCAGGATGAGGTCCACAATGGGATGTTGAAGACGCACAAACGGGAGCAAATAGTCGCCCAGGGTATCCCGGTAACGTTGACCTGTGAGGGACGATGTCACACGTACCAGGGGTCCCATTTCAGTCCACGTAAACAGTCCCCAGACGAGAATGCCAACCCCTGCTGGCAAGAATGATCCATCGCTTCATGTGGTTTGCGCCGTACTCGTATCCTGCCGTGCGCATGTACCAACGTGAATCTCGACTCATCAGTCCAGGCACCATTTTCCACATGTCTAGGGTCCAGTGGCACTCATATTTCTTTAAAGTCCAGGCATCATTTTCCACATGTCTAGGGTCCAGTGGCGCTCATATTTCTTTAAAGTACCCTGATGTGCTACCAATGGACTGCAGCGCCTTGGAACGGGTAAAAAGAGCAATCTCTAAACGCAGACCTAAAACAATGATTGTACAATGGAAAGCAATGGAAGAGGAATGGAATAAAATGCCACTACCAATTTTATGAAATTTTCGGTTATCTCGTAAACGTAGATCTAGGTTCATATCCAGAGAAATGGCTATCAGGTGGAATATTTAAGAAAAAATTAATTTTATTTTAAACATTAATATATTGTTGGAAAATGGTTCTAAAAATGTGGGAACATCTTCTGTATCTTCCATCTATGACCCGCGAAAAGAACACTTATGGCAATGGTGGCGTGAAGGGTTGAAGGGGAATATCTTTAGTTACACACACCGTCCTTTATGTGCTTCCAATATTAACCACGATTCCTAGATGATATTGGGATGAGGAACATATCTTCTATGGTACTTTTAGACTGGTGCCTTAGAAGATATGTTTCTCCTACAAGGCAACAAGTCTCGTTCCCATCGAGTGAGGCTGATGAACACCTTCAAGAGGAGACCCATGTGGATTTCTTAGCCAGGTCTCCCGATCTTGATCCTGTCGAGCATGTCTGGGACGCTTCAGCGAGTGGTGTTTGCTGCTCTGAACGCCCGTTCGTAAGATCTGAAGAGACTTAGATAAGGTCCACACGAATAATTGTCGTTGCTACTTATTTAGCTCCTAAACATGATCATCAACAGCATGAAACATCGCTGTGAGGAGGGAATTTGGCCATTTCATTTGGACACTTTATTTTTTACCTGGTTCTGTATGTGGTCGATGTTTCGTTCTGAAGTGTTAATTACAAAATGTTTTATGGTCCTCCTCTGACGTACAGTATGGTAAAAGTTTTCACCAAATTTCATAACATTTCATAATGTATTTTTTTAGTTATCGTATTTTTTGTTTCCTTAATTTATGGAAACCAGTGTGATTAAGGTGTTTACCCATTATACGTCTCATTACTCATTACATACTCGTATTTCTTTACGATTATATTGTCTGTTTATTTTCATCTTTTTTTTTAGTTGGAGGTTTTTCGACCGACGTTCTATAAACAGTCGCCCATTCCTAATGTAAGTTTAACGTTCTAAGGAAGGGAGAGTGCCAGTGCCATAAGACAAAGACAATACTCATGCCTCACCGGGATTCTAACTGGGGTCCATCTCGGAAGAATTATAAGAAGCCGATGCTTATACTACTGTGGTGTGTTTAATTACTGGATCTGATGAAACATGCATTCAAAATTTGACATGCCAAATTTTTGAGTGTGGATCGCAGGGTTTTAATAAAAGTTAAAATTGTTCTTGTAGGAAGGAAAGATTATTTTGCAATATAAAGCATAGGACATGCGAAGATTTTTATAAACGTCATTTTTAAAAAAAAATTGTAATGAAGCACGAATTTTTATGTTCAGATTTATTAAACTCAAAATTTGCATAGAAACTAAATATTTCGTATTTACGGTTCTAATCATGGGTTTTCACTTATTCCTACAGCACAAATTTTTTGTGATAAATTTCGGAATAATTGGAATAAAACGTTTTCAGTGATTCTCTGCAAAATATGTTCTCCCTGGCGAAACACCAAGATGTAATGCTCCGCTTCTAGACTGGCTTAACAATGCGAGGTAAACAGTCCGTTAGAAGACTGGCGTGGTTGACATAAATGCAGACCTTCGCACAATACATATTAACTCACAAACTAGCCTTTGATCATCCTCAATAGAGGAATTTGAGTTGGAGTCCAATAATTTCCATTGCGCGCCACTTGAATCAAAATGCGAGTAAACAGAGTCTGGCACTGCAATATTTCAGAATGGGCATCTTCTCTGTAAACATGTTCCAACCTCCGCTGAATCTCTAGGCGTGCATTCGCGTATCGATTCTTCCTGCCGTGTGCCTAAAATCTTTGGGTTTGCCGTAATCCCCGATTGTTGTGTAATAGGTTTTCTTAGACAGATTAAGAACATTTATAAAAATCTTTAGTTTACTTAAGTGAATGTTACAGCCGGCTGCGTTATCCAATTCAACCGGTGCCAGATAGGAATAGAAAAATAAATAACCATTATCTTAAATGAAAATATTAGCATATTATATTAAGAAGCGGAAATGTAATGTTGGTTCTGCATATCTGACAAAGGCGAATTTTAATGCAGTGTATCGGTATGGATCACGAATTATTATAATTTACTCTAAATGGCAGGAATGTTTTACGTCTATCGAAAAGAAAGGGGAAAAAGAGAACTCACGCGCCATGACTGATTCTTAGATTTGAAAAAGAACCCCAGGTAACATTTTAAGGGGGAAAATACTGAAACTTTGTGAATATAATAAATTAATGCCATCCGAAAATCATTTCCGAATGTCACAGTAGAATATTATGCATCACTTACAATGTTGGGTTCCATATCACGAAAATGGTGGAAATCGCCAGCATATTATACAACAGTCATTCGCTCTTTTGTGAATGGCAGATTTTGAAAATCAAGGAATTGTCAAGGAATTGAATACCTATGCGATACAGAGTTTTCAAAAACAACGACCTAAACTAAATACAGTAAAGCCAGTACATCTCCGAAGAGCGGCAACTTTTCTTTACTGCAGAAAAGTTGCCGTAGGATTGAAATTAACGGTAACCTTCGAACAAAGAAACCTTTTAACAGCGGTCAACGTACAGCTCAATCAGTCCTGACGGAGATCTAATGAACACTTTGTTTCTTACTATATTGCGCAGTTCCTTCGTCGAGAGCTATACGATAGAGCCAAAGAATATTGCTAAAGGAACAGTGCGTCTCGTAAGATGGGTTGGATTATGGCGGGTACAATTATGTGCTTAAGTGAAAAGAAAGTAGTTAAGTTTATTATTTTGTGAGGCTAGCTCCAGTTACCGTGTATGTTTCACTCGCGCTCCGAAGACTGCGGGAGTGGTTGCTGATATCTGGTCTCTGGTACAGTAAATAAGCACAATGTGCGAATCTGGGGATCATAAATTCCTCATTATGTCACCGAACGACATGGGGCTAGCCCGAAAGTGAACGTATGGTGCGGCCTGATGCATGACAGAATCATCTGACACTTCTTTTTCATTAAGCCCACAGTAACATGTAACGTGTACCTGGACATGATGGAACTTTCTGTAGCGCCTGAGCTACATGCACTTCAACCTTTGGGGGGGATCAACAAAACGGTGCCCAACCACATTAGTCAATAACTGTTCGTGAGTTCCTGAATGCCACATTTTTGGACAGATAAATTGGCCGCGACGGTCCCATGACATTTTCCACCTCTATAGCCCGGCATAACCCCTCTAGACTTTTTCTTGTGGGGTTATGGGAAAGAGCAAGTTTACTCTTGCAGTGTTCCGGATGTCGAGACGTTGAAGAGCGGAATAACGGACGTCGTTGGTTCTGTCTCAGCTGAGATGTTAAACAAAACATGGCATGAAATCAAATATTGCTTAGATGTCTTCCGGGCTACAAATGGCGCCCATGTGGAGGTCTAATGACACTTGAAAACAAAAACTTCGCTTGCTCACCGTCATTGTCGTGATATCCCTTTCTTGTACCTGTAATTCATTTTTTATATTAATTTTTGTAATCTGGGAAAAACTTTGTGGACACCCTGTATATACAGCGTTCTGCTCTATTTGCAAATTCATACATCCACACCTAACGTGCTCTTCTTCTGGTTCCTTTCTCGTCCCTTGGTAACCCGTTTAGAATTTCCGTTGTCCAAGTCTGGTCAATTATTTTAGAAATATGTCCAGCTCATTGCTACCTGAGCACCAGATGGCAGCTTAGTCCATTTCTAGCACCCTTTGCTTCATGTTGCACTTGTAGCTGCTTTTGGCTAAGTACATGAATCTAAGTCTAAAAGAAGCATCTACACTCACGGACATTGACATTTGCGCATCTAGAAGAAAACATGCTACAATAGCGAAACTTTTTCAAATAGCTGCACTGCGTGCTGGTAAACAATTGATCCACGTTTGGTGCGCTTGCGTATGACCTCAAACTCTGTGGTGGCGCTGTAAGCACGAACCGGCATCCTTATAAACCGGCGTGTAGTCGATGCCCCACGAAAGCGAAAAGAGCCTGTCTACGCAACCAAGAGTACAGAATGATAAGAATGCCGGGTAGATGCCAGAGACGTTGATTTACGGAACTTACGGACTTTGAGAGAGGCCGGATCATCGGGCTGAAAACCGCAGGGTGGTCGGCGCACCGTATAGCCCGCCACGTGGATCGTTCTGACCATACCGTCCGACTGTCTTGGGAACAGTGGGCACGTGACGGCACTGTCAGAGGGCAGAGCTGCTCCGTACGAACCAGGAGGACCACCGGTAGAGAGGATCGACAGATCACGAGCCAGGCGTGGACGTATCCCACGGGGACCCGGTCCACTATAAAGTAGAGGAAGATGTAGCGGCTCCTGTGTGCTCACGAACCATTACCCGACACTTCACGAACGGGAATCTGCGATCTCAGCGCACTTTACGTGTGCTGCCACTAACACAAGTACATCGCCCGCTCCGTGTGCAGTGCTGCTAGGCCAGAGCTACGTGGAACGTCACAGACTGGCGACGTGTGGTGTTATCAGTGCCGCTTCGTTTTGGGGACAGATGATCATCGTGACCGGGTGTTCTCGTTATCGAGCCCGATACCTCACTCACTGGAGTCATTATGATCTGGGGAGCAATTGCTTACGATAGCCGATAAGCTTGCTTTAGTAGTGGTACGTGGGTCATTGACGGGTCAGTGGAGTGTGGATGAGATGCTACGGCTCAATGTGCTCCCATTCCTGTTCGGGATTCCAGGTGCGCTATACCAGCACGACAATGCCCGCCCGCTCTCGGCTTGGGTTACCCCGGACTGCTTACGTCATATTCAGACACTTCCATGGCCTGCCTGCTCCCCGGACATGTCCCCTATCGAGAATGTGTGTGACGTTTTGAAACGCCAGCTGCCGCCGTGCCGCACTTTCCGTGATTTGGAGAACACCGTCCAACACGTATGGGCCAGTCTGCCGCAGGACAATATCAGGCGACTGTTCGCCTCCATGCCGGACTGTATTGCAGCAAGCATCGGTGCACGAGGCGTTGCGACGCGCTATTGAAGATGACCGGACTGCGTACCACAGATCCATCTGTAATTGTCTTGGAGCTCTGGTTTTACCATCATGTGTATCATTCTTCTCTATCATTACGTCCATAAAATTTCAGTTCAATCCGATGCTTTCTTTGGCGCGCAAATTTATTGTCCGTGAGTGTATTTATACGTATATTAAAAGTTTTCGATCTGTTCGCTAACTGAAAGTGTAACAATTGTGTAATTTCCTTATACTAGCTTAAAACCGGTTATTATTGCTTTTTTATTAAATAATTGAACCATAAATACTTGATGCACGAGTATACTTTGCGTTCGTATAACTTGATGTCGTAAACCCATGTCACTGGTACTAATGTACTGTGGTGATTAAACGGTTAAATATGTTGGCGTTCATTTATGTTTTTCAAAGGCTTGCTGGATTACATCACCCTTCCTGCCAAGATATAAGGAAAGGAACATGTGCTGTTTACCTTTACTTCCCGTTAAGGGTTATTCCATTAGCGATTTTTGCAGAATCGTATGTACCAATAGAATATTCTTGCTGTTCCATTTATGTGGGAGCGTCTGAAAAAACGAAATTCGAAGCTTAAAGGATGAGTGATTTGTATGCGTTCATTACGAAACATCTATTCTCAGAAGTGAAGTATCTAAAATTTTAGTCCCTTTAAGCATTTAATGGAGTGAAATAGCTTTTTAGCTTTAAATGGACTATCACATTAAGTAAAGCTGGGACATGCAGAATTGACGGTTGTAACAATACCTTAAAATACCCCAAAATAGGAATCTCAATAATATAAAAACAAGTTAGTAAAATCATGTAATGCATTGATTATAATACGCTTTCCAACATTACAGAAATCATTACTCAAGTTATAAGAATAATGTATGTGGAATAAATCTCGGTGCTGTGCCCTGACCTTTGATTCCATTTCGATTATATTCAACAGAACCGGCTTGGTATACCTCCGAAATAACATGATAAAGTTTTGTCGCAATCGAAGCATTTTTACGTAAGTTATGATGCATAAGGGCTATGGAATAGATCCCGCTCCTGTGTCCTAACCTTTGACCCCATTTCGCCTATTTTCAATAAAGTTTGTCGCCAGGTGGTCCCTACCACATACTAAAATTTCATTGAAATCGAACCTTTTTTACGTTAGTTATGGCGCATAACTGCAGTGGAATGGATCCCTCTCTTAAGAACTGACCTTTGACCCCATTTTGTTCACTTTAAATAGGGTTCTTTCCCAGGTGATCCCCTACCAGATACTAAAATTTCATTGAAATCCAACGGTTGTTACGCGAGTTATCGTGCTGACGGACATACGCACACAACGCGTGACGTAATGAGGCAGATGGGAATCGCGACCATCTGCTAGCAAGGTGTGAAGTCATAAATCTTTAATAGGATCCACAAACAGCGCGTGACGTAATGAGATAGATGGCATGACCGCGCGCCAACATTCTCAAACGCGAGTTGTGACGTCATAAGATTTCTAAGCATTGGTAGCATTAATGGAACAACGCCATCACTAAAAACGTTATAATTCGAGGTGGTTATTTAAATCACTAGACGAATTCTTCTAAAGTCGAGATCAAGCTAAATCGATTTCTAGTACCAGAAAACGGTAGGTTAACGACTTTCATCAAAATTCTTAGAGACGTTTTAAAAATAAAATGTACATACATACATACAAGAATTGCTACTTTAAAGTGGACGTCAAGTAACTTTGCTTCCTATTCTTCCAATGGAAACATCTTTGTACACATTTTCTTCACAATTAATGGGTTCCCAAGGATGAAAATTTGAACATCGATTAAAATATCTTCATTTTATAACTTGCATTACTTAATATTTTCTAAAACATAACCGTAATTATGCAATTCAACATTTGTTTGTCTACTGACGTCATGAAAATACAGGTCGCGCCATCTTTTTCTGGACAATTAATGCGTTCACAAGGATGAAAATTTGAACATCGATTAAAATAGCTTTATTTCATAACTTGAAATACTTAATATTTTCTAAACCATAACCGTAATTATGCAATCCAACATTTTTTTGTCCACTGACGTCATTAAAGCACAGGTCGCGCCTTCTTTTCTCTGGTTTCAACACCACCAAAGGAAAAGTTATTGATTTTTAATATAATTATGGTTATGTTTTAGAAAATATTAAGTTTTCCAAGTTATAATATAAGTTATTTTAATCGATGTTCAAATTCTCATCCTTGGGAACACATTAATTGTGAAGGAAATGTGTACAAAAGTTTTTCCATTGGAAGTATAGGAAGCAAAATTACTTGACGTCCACCTTAATAACATGGGATAAGGACAACGGAATGGATCGCAATCCTACGTCCTGACCTTTGACCACATTTCGTCCATTTTCAATAGGGTTCGTCCCCAGTGGTCCCCTACTACATACTGAAATTTCATCGAAATCGAACCATTTTTACGCACGTTATGACGCATAAGGGCAATGGAATGCATCCCGATTTCATGTCCAGACCTTTGACCCCACTTCACTCATTTTGAATAGGGTGCGTCCCCAGGCGGTCTCCTACCACATAGTAAACTTTCATTGAAATCGAACCATATTTACGCAAGTTATGACGCATAAGGGTAATGGGAGGATTCCGCTCCTACGTCGTGACCTTTGACCCCATTTGTCCCATTTTCAACAGGGTTCGTCTCTAAGTGGTCTCCTACCACATAGTAAACTTTCATTGAAATCGAACCATATTTACGCAAGTTATGACTCATAAGGGTAATGGAATGATTCCGCTCCTACGTCGTGACCTTTGGCCCATTTGTCCCATTTTCAATAGGGTTCGTCCCCGAATGGTCCCCTACCACATACTAAAATTTCATCGAAATCGACCCATTTTCACGCCAGTTATCGTGCGGACAGACGGACGGACAAAGCTGGAGCATATACGCTTCTTCAACCTACGGTTGGAAAGCGTAAAATAGTAACTGCTGCCGCTGTTTTAGAAATTTCGCAACACTCTTGCTTTCCTAGCTCTCAGCGCAAAACATATTGAACACAAAAATACGAAATCTACATCGTTTGTACAGCATTGTTTGGAGAACACGCTGAAATAAACCGTTTTTCGATTCTGCCAACACTTCAAGACCTATTGTATTTCAAAGTTAAGGTAAACAAAAAAGTGCTTTCAGGTCGCGTTCCAGACACACCAACAGCAACAGAACCACGAAACTTTGTAGGCATGTAGTGCCGTGACCGAATTTTTGCACCTCATCGTCCTTTTTTAGCACGTCTTTTTCAAAAAAGATCGCGCTTAGTTACCGTTTTCTCCGTCCGTCCGTCCGCCTGTACCCGCGATATCTCTGCAACTATTGTTCCGATTTGAAAAATTCTTTTTGCTTTGGGAAGCTTGAAATATGCGAATGATGATCCTTTATTTCGGTTTTTTACGATGCACAATTTTGCCGCTGGAAGGCGTAAATGCAGATGATGTCAAATTAAAAAATATGTTTTATTCCACATATTTTCTTCTAAACATCCGATTGGAAAAAATATTTTATCTTTCGTATCCATTTATGTCGAAGGGTGTTTTAGATATAGTTACTTTTTCAAATTACGCACAGATTTTCCGCTAGGGGGCGTAAAAGTAAATAAAATGTTTCCCGATAATTCTTCTTCAAAAACTCTGATTTGAAAAAAAATTTCTTCAGCGGATACACCTTCTGATCGAAAATGTTTTGCATATAATTTGAAATTTTTGGTAAAGAATACTTATGCCACCAGGGGCGTAAGTTTTAATTTTTGCTTCTGATGTATTTGCCATAAAATCTGAGCTTCTAAAATATCGATTGAAAAAATTATTTCGTGGGCTAGTGCCACTCACATAGATATACCTTTTTAGAATATTTTCGTCTTCAAATATTCCACATTTCTCCGCCAGGGGGTGTAGATGTATGTCTTATTTTCGTCAATATTTCTACTTCTAGGAGCCCGATTTGAAAAATTTCTTCTCTGTTGGATAGTGCTTTCAGTGTGACATGTTTTTCATATAATTTCAAAATTTTCAAGTAATTCATAGACTTTCCGCTAGGGGTGAAATGTTAAATTGCTTCCCCCTGTATCTCTGCTTCTAAATCTCTGATTTAAAAAATTCTTTCTGCACCGGATACAGCTTCTGCTAGGGAATCCTTTGCACATAATTTCAATTTTTTGTAAAAAATGGTTTGGCAACCAGGTGGCGTAGTCTTAATTTCCATTTATGATGTATTTGCAGCAAAATATGAGCTTCTAAAATCACAACTGAAAAAAAGGTCATGTGTTGACCGATACTTCTCATGTCGACACACCTTTTATGAACATTTTCTTTTTGAAATAATGCATGGCTTGTTTTCTACGCTAGGGGCGTAGATATATATCTTATTTTTGCCAATACTTCTAATTCTAGGAGTCCGATTTGAAAAATTCTTTCTTTGTTGGATAGTGATTCCAATGCAAAAGGTTTTTCCTATAAATTCAAAATTTTCAAATAAATCATAGACTTTCCGCTGGGGAGCACAAAGGTAATTTGCGTTTTCTGTGTTATTTCTGCTTCTAAAGCTCCGATTTGAAAAATTATTCCTGTATCGCATACAAGACCTGATGGAAAATATTTTTCACATAATTTCTAATGTTTGGTAAAGAATGGTTTGGCCACCAGGGGACATAAGTGTTAATTTCTGTTTCTGATGTATTTGTAGCAAAATCTGGGCTCCTGAAAACCCGACTATTTTTTTTTTTTCTTGGACCGATACCGCTCATATGGAAAAACCTTTTCAGAATACTTTCTTCCTAAAACAATGCATGGTTTTCTCACCAGGGGACGTAAAGTCATATCTTTTTTTTTTTTGTCGATATCTCTGTTTCTAAGAGACCGATTTTAAAAATTCTTTCTGTGTTGGAGAGATTTTCTGGTGAGAAATGTTTCTCATGTAAATTCATGTTTTTCTTAACGCTCAGGTCTGCAACCAGAGGGTGTGAGCTCACGATTCCGTTTACAGCAATATCTGTGGGATTAAAAACCCGATTGAAAAACTTCTTTCTTCCGTCAGATATTATTGTTTTCCATACCGGTTCCATTGACATTGAATAGCTTTGATAAATTTAATTTGCGTCAAAACGGATTCAAAACACGTGCTTATTACACCCGAAAATTCCAGTGTCATCTTTCTTGTTTGAATTTCGATTTAGTTTACGAGAAATTAAATTTTTAAATTTCACAAAATTCTCTCTTTCGCGATGGGATTCATTTGAAAAAACAACGGATATATGGCAAACTATAAATCATAACGCATTGCACTTTTAACAACATAAATTTACAACTATCATCTCTTGTTTACAAAAAAAAATTATAACAAAGTCGTTTTCTGATCTTTAAGCATTTTTTTAAAGACGCAAAGGAAAGAAACGAACGGCTTGTCTGTCTTCACGATAACCGCAGAGGAACTTTCTTGTCCCAAGACCTGCTGCCATGGTGACGAAGCTATTTTTAGCACTTTCTTCTCGTTGGGTGAAAGATCGCTTTTATCTTCCGAAAGTTTATTATTAATTCCACTTCTTTACTCTTGTCAGCAAGTTCCTGTGTCACACTCCGCAGCTCTGATGGAGTAGTTGCAAAAATGACTACGTCATCAGCAAAACGAAGGTGAGTTACTCCATTAATCTTTATTCCTGTGTTTTATCAGTTCAGTGATTGAAAGACATTTTCCAATGTGGCATTAAAGAGTTTGGGGGATATAGTGTCACCTTGTCTCACTCCCTTTCCAATTTTTATGGATGCTGTATTCTCAAATAGCCGAATCTTTGCACTTGCATTTTCATAGATATTATTAATAATATTAATGTATGCCTCTTCAATACCGCATGACTTCAAAGCCATACATGAATACCTATGTAAATATCCCCACGCGAATACCTATGTAAATATCGGCTTTTGTCTCGTATATGAAAAGCAAAGAAGTAAAAAGCGAGTGCGTTCGTCCGCGAATTGTTCGACCACTTCTAAATGATCTAGAAATCTTAAAACTGGTATGCTGATAGGTCTTAAGGTCCGTATACCTAGAAAAGTACGAAACCAAAAAAAATCAAAATGGTGGCTTTAGAACATTGTCTACTTGAACTCTTCGCGAATTGTTAGACCACTTCTAAATAACCTAGAGATCTAAACATTGGCATGCTGGCAGGTTTTAAAGTCCGAAATGCTTTTTGGGCCGCTTTTATTTTCTTTGGTGGTAAATTTAGTAAGTGTTATAAGTCCAAACGACAAAAGTCTGCACTTCCAAAAACTCCCGACAGTGAAAATAGTCGGAAACTTTGGAATGGCGGCGGAGCAAAGTCCTTCAATAAAAACAGAAGGAATTTGAAAAAAGTTCTGCAAAAATCTAACAGGGAGTTCACCGGGAGCGAAACAAAAACTGTAAACAAGCCGCCATCTTGAAATCGATACAGCGCAAAAAGTATTGAACAATTGGTAGAACATTTTCATTTCGTCAGATGGCATCACCGGAAAGAGACAGTCGAACACATTTGTCGAAAATTCTGACGTATAAGTTCAAACGACAAAAGATTGCCCTTCGATCGGGCTGCCGGGCCCGAGCTTTACTCTGGAAACGATCGTAGCGAGCCTAGAGGCGCAGCCCCTAGTATGATATATAAACGGTTGGATCCCGATAGCATGCTTTCTTGATATTTGTTCCTTCGCATAACCTTTGTAGCAGTTACGTTGTTAATTTTTCTGATTTTAAAAGCAACGTATTATTCTGCAATATTAGTAACCGATATGTATGTTCTATTAAGGTTTTCTCGTATTACATTCGGTGCAGAATAATTTTAACCTGAGTTACCCTGTTTCTCTTTTGGGCAATAGCTGAATGGAAAGAATTTCCTACATTAGTGAGACTATGGCGATGCGACTAGAAGAATTTTGTGGTGAAACGGTATGCTCACGTGTCATTCGAATGAAATAAGCATTCATTGCTAATCCATTCAAAGCGTGCATTTGGCGACATTCGGTACAATGTGTGGTTGACCCCGCCACATTTTTCTGTTTGGCGAGTTCTCTGACTGTGAGGCAAAGTCTTGCCTCCACGTTTGGCTTCAAAGCGTCGTTATCAATGACCGAATATCGTCCTTGGCCCTGCTCACCTTCTAGGCTTGTGTCACCGGAACGAATCATTTCAAACAACCGACGAACAGTACGTTCAGATGTTACTTCCTCACCCCATGTCTCGACCACATTACGGTAGGTTTGTGCCGCATTACGACCCAATTTGAACTCATGAAGCAGAAACACCCGCAACTCACTCCTTCCTAGCATGTTGTACAGACCAGAGTTGGAAACGGGTCAAAGATTTTGGACACGGACCTATCCCGGGCCCGGGCATCACATAATTGGACCCGATCCATGCCTGACCAGGACAAATCTGCTGTGAGCTATAAAATCGAATATATCATCATCATCAGCGGCAGCATTGTCAATCACTAGCAATCCACTGCTGGGTAAAGGTCTCCCAAAATTTCTTCCACAACGGACTATCTTGCGCCAGTCTCCTCCATCCACTCATCTCCCACGTGATCTTCTTCTGGATCATTTTTCTGTCCTTTGGCATCCAGTCTAAAATTTCGGTTGTTCATCGGTGGTCCGCGTTCTCCTGGCAGTTTGTGCTATTTTCCAGGATTTTACTCTGGTCATGATGTCTTCCACTCTTGTTATTTTCCTTATAGGCGAGTTCCACTTTTTATCTTTCTCGGTTACACGAAGCATGCATCTCTCCAGGATTATTTCAGTTGTCTGCAGTCCTTTGTATGTCTTTTTAGTTAAGGTCTACGTTTCTGCTCCGTAAGTAAGCACTGGAAGGATGCATTCATTAAACACTTTTCTTTTAAGATATATTGCTCTTTAAAAATTGTACTGTTTCTCCCAAAAGCTCTCCAGCCAAGTTTTATACGCCAATTAATTTCTTCACCAATGTAATTCCCACTTGATATGTGCTGCCCATCAATCGATAGATCTTCTTTTTTAATCCCTTTTCTTTACTATTCACAGCAAATTCCTGGATCATACTCTGCAGCTCTGAAATATTTTTTCAAAGACCTCTGAAGGGTTCTTTGAAATATTTTTTCTTTCAATTAAAAAATAAAACCGGGTCAAAATTGGGTCAGGAGCACCTTGACCCAACCCGTTCGATTCGCAAGAAATTGTTGACCCGTTGAGTCGCTGACCCGTGACCCGTTTGCATCTCTGTTACAGACCACTCTCTCCCGAATAGCAACGACTGTAGCTCAACCTATTATGGCTTGTATGTGAAGTCTGAGTTGCCCTTCAACTCGTACGAATGGTGCTGCGAGTGGAATAAGGCACCTCAGAAAATCGGCCATTATATTCCGAACAACCTGAAAATAATGTGTATTGTTTTTGAAGAACCGGATAGTCGAAGTATTTACTATTACCGCCGCCACAGTTGTATTTACTGTTACAGCCGCCACAGTTGTATTTACTGTTACAGCCGCCACAGTTTAGTTAACATATACTTTTATGGCTCACATAATTCTTTCATTGTTTTTACGAAAATAACATTCATTAATCCCACTGTCTACGTACCACTCAATGTCAGGAATTAGTAAATCTTATTATTGGTTATTGCTATGATTTAATTCCGCTTAGTATGTATCAAGGAGGTTAGAAAAATATTTCTGGAGATGTCCTGAGTCTCTCAACCGTGAAGTCACAAGTGTGGGAATTCGACGTTGTTAACATGATACCTATGTAATTTCAACTGCGTGTATTTTAGAATTGCGTGGGTTTTGGTCGCAGAAACGGTGTTAATATCAAACCCAAACCAGAATGAATTATGCTTCTTACACGGTTGAAGTTTACAATTTTAACGTTATGTTTTGTTTAGAATTTTCACGAATGCTGGTGTATTTCAATTTGAAATAAAAATGGGAAGGAGCCTCAAAATAATTAAGAATTTGATAAATTCAGCGTTTCCTCACACATTGGCAGTAAGTTACGATGCGAAATTGGAAACATTTTCAACGAAAGAATGCGAGTCGGCCAACACAAAATGCATTGCAATAGGCTTGAAAACCACGAACTTTCCCACACTTTGACGGGCGTCGCTCGCGGTTAGTGGTACTGCTTCATTAACAAGGGCATCTCCAGATATCTTATTCTAACCTCCTTGGTATGTATGAATCGGAGTGTGGCTCGGTGCATTCGTGAGTTACGCGAAAAATTACAATGTGATATACGTAAACGCGTGTGTGCTCTCGAATCACTCGTTTTATTTCACAACCACATGGCATGCGAAAGATGCACAGCATAAACTATCTACAAAGAGTGCCAGAGCACTCTCTCGATTTTGTTTTTAATAGACTGAGAGATTTTTACTAAGAGTTTTTTCTCTCTCTCAGATTACTTCAAGTATGCTTGCTCTGAGAGAGCGAACGAAAGAAAGGTTTAAGGTGATTTTTTTTAAATTCTTCTTAAGTTTTAGTCACTGAACAGCAAGTTAAAAAAATTATATGAATAATGATATAAATCATTATCATCAAATAATGAATTATATATATATATATATATAGAAACATTTTATAGATATATAAATATAATAGCATAAGTTTGATATATATATATATATATATATATATATATATATCATCATCATCATCATTGTCAACCATTATCAATCCACTGCTGGACGAAGGTCTCCCCAAGTTTCCTCCACAACGGTCTGTCTTGTGCCAGTCTCCTCCATGTCACTCCCGCCTACTTTCGAATTTCATCCACCCATCTTCCATGTGGTCTTCTTCTGGGTCTTTTCCTGTCCCTTGGAATCCAATCTAAAATTTCGGCTGTCCATCGATGGTCTGTTCTTCTGGCAGTATGTCCAGCCCATTGCCATTTCAGGGATTTAACTCTGATCATGATGTCTTCCACTCTTGTCATTTTTCGGATCCACGTGTTCCTCTTCTTATCTCTCCTGGTTACACCAAGAATGCACCTCTCCATGCTGCTTTGAGTTGTCTGCAGCCTTTGTATGTCTCTTTTAGCTAAGGTCCACGTCTCTGCACCATACGTAAGCACTGGAAGGATGCATTGATCAAACACTTTTCTTTTAAGACATAATGGCATATTGCTCTTGAAAATTATGCTATTTCTTCCAAAAGCTCTCCAGGCAAGTTTTGTACGCCGATTAATTTCTTCACCAATGCGATCCTCACTTGATATCTGCTGTCCAAGATAAACGTGCGTGTCTGTTATCTCCAGCTTTTCTCCATCAATCGATAAATCTTCATTTCTTGTAAAAGCATTGTACATCACTTTGGTCTTCTGAAAGTTAATTTTTAATCCCACTTCTTTACTCTTGTCAGCAAGTTCCTGGATCATACTCTGTAGCTCTGATGGGGTAGTTGCAAAAATGACTATGTCATCAGCAAAACAAAGGTGGGTTAGATAATCTCCATTAATCTTTATCCCTTTGTTTTCCCAGTTCAGTGATTGAAAGACATTTTCCAATGTGGCATTAAAGAGCTTCTGAGATATGGTTTCACCTTGTCTCACTCCTTTTCCAATTTTTATGTGTGTTGTATTTTCAAACAGCCGAATCTTTGCACTTGCATTTTCATAGATGTTATTAATAATATTAATGTATGCATCTTCAATACCGCAGGATTTCAGAGCCATTGCAACTGCTGATGGTTTCACCGAATCAAAGGCTTTTTCATAATCGATAAAAGCCATGCACAATAGAAGTTCATATTCCCTCGCTCTTTCAATTAGTTCTCTCAGTACGTGGATGTGATCTATTGTGCTGTAGCCACTCCTGAATCCAGCTTGTTCTCTCGGTTGAGCCATGTCCAGTGTCACCTTCAAGCGGTGTGAAAGAACTTTAGTGAAGATTTTATAAACCACTGATAGGAGGCTGATAGGTCTGTAGTTCCTGAGATCCTCAATGTCACCTTTTTTATGTAGCAAGATCATTGTAGCGTTGTTCCAATCCTCAGGAATTTTCCCTTCATTAAGGCATCGAGTGAAAATTTGGGCGAGTACTGTTTCGATGTCGTTTGAGGCGAAGCAGCACGTCGGGACCAAGACTGTTTGCGCAGCACATTGTTGTACACAATCCACTTTTCGTCACCAGTTACCAGTCTCTTCAAAAAAGATTGTTTTCCTCACGTTTAATAAGCATATCGCAGATGATTATACGCGCCGTCAATTGAGCTTCTTTGAGTTCACGAGGAATCCACACATCGAGCTTGCTTACGTATCGTAGCTTCTTTAGGTTGTCGTGAACGCTTGAATGATGGGTGTGCAATCTGTCTGCAATCTCTCGTGTCGTGTAACGTTGGTTTGACTCGATCAATGCCTTGATTTGGTCGTCATCAACCTCGGTGGGCCTTAAAGACCGAGGAGCATCGTTTAGGTCAAAATCACCAGCACGGAATTTTGCAAACCACCGCTGGCACTGACGTTCTTGTAGATCATTATCACCGCACACTTTACGCAACTTTTCACAAGCTTGACGCGTTTTCTTCTCTTTACGGAAGTAAAACAGTAAAATATGGCGAAAATGCACAGTTTGGTCTTTCATCTTCAACTTGATGTCAAATCTCCGCAAATCAACCAAATGGCTCAATATTCTTTTTAGACTGCAGCTAGAACTGGCACCTGTCGAATGCCATAGCAATAACAGAGCTGCGCATGCCTCAAGTACTTCCAAAACTGCCCAACCACCATCGGGTGCCAAAGTACATCATGACTTCTACGGCAACCCAATGTATATATATACATTATATATTATGTTGTTATTGTTATATGTCGATACTGTAATATGTTATTGTTTAATTATTATTTAACTATTAATATTGGTGGTGACTATTGTACTTACAAATCGGTTCATACATATATAATAGGATAAGTTCATATGTTTTTATAAAGTTCATAGTTTTTTAATATAAAGATATGTTCCTATAGTTTGACATAGTTTATCCTATATATATAGTGGGATGTAAGTTCAGGTAATGCGAAACATCACAGCCTCTCCTTGACAAATGTCAACCCCGCCTTCTCGTGGTGCATCCTGTTCCCACTAAAGGGGCTCTGACGACCGCCAATAGCGGTATAACTATACCATCGGGATTAGAGGAAATGCTATCCCACACTCACAGACCCGCTTGGCCAGCGTGGTGAGTTACGGCCAAACCCCTCCAAAATGACTCCACAACTTAAATCTTGGCCCTCAATCTCCGGCAGCTGGAATGTATCTGCCAAGGCAGCGGCCAGTGCGACATGAAGGCAGAGGGTGCTAAGAATCCCCGGAGGACCGGACTAGGCTGCCATCTGATGCTGACCTTGGCTACGTACAACGGACGCTCCCTATCTTCTGATTCAAGGCTTCTTGAATTGGAAGAGGAACTGCAAAGGATCAAGTGGGACATCGTGGGGCTAAGTGAGGTAAGGAGAAAAGGAGAAGATCTCATCGAACTGAAAAGTGGACATCTCTTCTACTATCGTGGGACAGATACTGGCAGAACTAGTGGTGTTGGATTTATAATAAACAAGAAACTGAAGGATAAAGTTGTAGAAGTTGAAAGTTCCTCTGACAGAGCTGCACGACTTGTTATCCAACTCTCGAAAAGATACCAGGCTCAGATTATTCAAACTTATGCACCCACCACAAGTCATTCTGAAGAAGAAATTGAAGAATTTTATGAGGAAATTTGTCATCTAAATAATAAAGGTAAGCAGCACTTGAAAATAATTATGGGAGATTTCAATGCAAAAATAGGGCAACGGCAACAGAATGAAACTTCAGTAGGCAAATTCGGTCACGGCAACAGAAACCAGCGTGCTAAGAATCCCCGGAGGATCGGACTAGGCTGCCATCTGATGCTGACCTTGGCTACGTATAATGAACGCTCCATATCTTCTGATTCAAGGCTTCTTGAATTGGAAAAGGATCTATAACGAAGTAAATTTCTCCGTCATTTTTGTTCTACGCCGGGATTCGAACCCGGATCCCCCTCATTCCGGAATAAGTTGCTCTACCAATTGAGCTACGCGGACATTTGTTCTGATTGCTATGTGCCTTTATGTCGCATGCGTCCTGCTGGCAGGTACGTCACATCTCCCCCCCGAAAGAGGGCCGGGAGCATGGCCCACGGGTCAGCCGTGACCATGAATCGTTGTAGGCAGCTATCCACTGTAGAACGTGCACTTGAGAACTCCCAGTAAATCTGGTGTGTGGAATGCAACATCACACATTTTTATTTTTCGAAGCGCTGGAGAAGGAATTCTCTGATTTTTCCTGTCTCGCGGTGTGGAAATAACATCACACCAATGCGAGATTTTGAACGGCCGGGTCATCCGGATAGTTCGGGCGCCATTATAACGAAGTAAATTTCTCCGTCATTTTTGGTCTACGCCGGGATTCGAACCCGGATCCCCTCATTCCGGAATAAGTTGCTCTACCAATTAAACTACGCGGACATTTGTTCTGATTGCTATGTGCCTTTATGTCGTGTGCGTCCTGCTGGCAGGTACGTCACAGATCTACAAAGGATCAAGTGGGACATCGTCGGGCTAAGTGAGGTAAGGAGAAAAGGAGAAGATCTCATTGAACTGAAAAGTGGACATCTCTTCTACTATCGTGGGACAGATACTGGCAGAACTAGTGCTGTTGGATTTATAATAAACAAGAAACTGAAGGATAAAGTTGTAGAAGTTGAAAGTTCCTCTGACAGAGCTGCACGACTCGTTATCCAACTCTCGAGAAGATACCAGGCTCAGATTATTCAAACTTATGCACCCACCACAAGTCATCCTGAAGAAGAAATTGAAGAATTTTATGAGGAAATTCGTCATCTAAATAATAAAGGTAAGCAGCACTTGAAGATAATTATGGGAGATTTCAATGCAAAAATAGGGCAACGGCAACAGAAACCAGCGAGGAAATACTCTCGTTGAGTTTGCAGAGGCAGAAGGGTTTTTTATCTTGAACTAATTTTTTAAGAAAAAGCCGCACAGGAAATGAACATGGAGACCTCCAAATGGGACGACAAGTGAAATTGATTTTATTATGTGTAACAAAAATTCATCATAGAAGACTGCAGTGTGCTAAACAAGTTCAACACAGGTTGTGACCATAGATTGGTGAGATGTAAGATGCACCTCAACACTAAACTTGAACGTGGCAAGCTTATAAGACAAACAAAATGTATTGACATAACCAACCTTAAAAAACAAAATAATATCTTCATATTGGAACTGAAGAACATATTCTCTGCTTTAGAAGGCCAAACATCGGAAGAAGTGGATATATCTGAAGTTAACAGAAAAGTAACCAAAGCTCTTATGTAAACATCAACAAAATTAGCTGGGTCTAAGAACAAGTTGCATGTGAACAAATTATCAGGAAAAACCAAAATGTTGATGCAAAAAAGAAGAGAGATGAGGACCACTAAAGAAGATGTGACTTCCAAAGTGGAATACATAGAGCTATGCAAGACAGTACGAAAAGGTATCACTGAAGATATAAGGAAATTCAACTGTGAACTAGTGAGGAAAGCAATTGAAAACAACCAAAGCCTAAAGATAGCAAAGGGACATCTCAGTAAGGGAAGAAAACAGATTCAGGCACTGAGAAAAGAAGATGGCTCTGTAACAAGAAATAGAGGCGAAATTTTGTCAAGAGTAAGATTTCTACTCCAAGTTATATGAAAGGGATAAAGTATGTACTCCAGACATCATGAAAGGTACCAGTACAAGAGTTCTTCCAGTCCTCCTAGCAGAAGTTGCACATGCAATCAAGAACGTGAAGCGGGGAAAAGCTCCAGGAGAAGATGGAATTACTGTAGACATCATACAAGAAGCAAGTGGAGAATTCCAAACAGTACTCGCCCAAATTTTCACTCGATGCCTTAATCAATGGAAGATTCCTGAGGATTGGAATAATGCTATAATGATCCTGCTACATAAAAAAGGTGGCATTAAGGATCTCAGGAACTACAGACCTATCAGCCTCCTATCAGTTTTTTATAAAATCTTCACTAAAGTTCTTTCACACCGTTTGAAGTTAACACTGGACATGGCTCAACCGAGAGATCAAGCTAAATTCAGGAGTGGCTACAACACAATAGATCATATCCACGTACTGAGAGAACTAATTGAAAGAGCAAGGGAATATGAACTTCTATTGTGCATGGCTTTTATCGATTATGAAAAAGGCTTTGATTCGGTGAAACCATCAGCAGTTACAATGGCTCTGAAATCCTGCGGTATTGAAGATGCATACATTAATATTATTAATAACATCTATGAAAACGCAAGTGCAAAGATTCGGCTGTTTGAAAATACAACACACATAAAAATTCGAAAAGGGAGTGAGACAAGGTGACACCATATCTCCGAACCTCTTTAATGCCACATTGGAGGGTGTCTTTCAATCACTGAACTAGGAAAACAAAGGAATAAAGATTAATGGAGATTATCTAACTCACTTTCGTTTTGCTGATGACATAGTCATTTTTGTAACTACCCCATCAGAGCTGCAGAGTATGATCTAAGAACTTGCTGACAAGAGTAAAGAAGTGGGATTAAAAATGAACTTTCAGAAGACAAAAGTGATGTTCAATGCTTTTACACGAAATGAAGATTTATCGATTGATGGAGAAAAGCTGGAGATAACAGACACGTACGTTTATCTTGGACAGCTGATATCAAGTGAGGGTCACATTGATGAAGAAATTAATCGGCATACAAAACTTTCCTGGAGAGCTTTTGGAAGAAACAGCATAATTTTCAAGAGCAATATGCCATTATGTCTTAAAAGAAAAGTGTTTGATCAATGCATCCTTCCAGTGCTTACGTATGGTGCAGAGACGTGGACCTTAACTAAAACAGACATACAAAGGCTGCAGACAACTCAAAGCAGCATGGAGAGGTGCATGCTTGGTGTAACCAGGAGAGATAAGAAGAGGAACTCGTGGATCCGAAAAATGACAAGAGTGGAAGACATCATGATCAGAGTTAAATCCCTGAAATGGCAATAAGCTGGGCATACTGCCAGAAGGACAGACCATCGATGGACAGCCGAAATTTTAGATGGGATTCCAAGGGAGAGGAAAAGACCCAGAAGAAGACCACATGGGAGATGGGTGGATGAAATTCAAAAGTATGCGGGAGTGACATGGAGGAGACTGGCACAAGACAGATTGTTGTGGAGGAAATTTGGGGAGACCTTTGTCCAGCAGTGGAGTGATAATGGTTGACAATGATGATGATGATGATGATATATAGTAAATTATTAAGAACTAAAAAAAAATTAAATTCAAAATTAAAGTTCAGAATTGAAAACCGAAAAATATAAAACAAAAACAGGTTGCTCTCGTCAGGAGAGCATCAACCTGCGGGAGTGGCCTTTCTAGTGCCAACAAACGACAAGGAGAACCAAAAATGTCGGTTGGTCATGCTCTCTAGGCCACCAGACCAAACACAAAACAGACCTAAGAACTCAAAAATCAATTATATAAACAATGAAAAAAAAGTTATAAAAGGCTTACCGGCAGACCAAAGAGGTCAACGCCACGAATGAATACTAAACACTGGACCGACGATCAACAAGAACACAAATATATACTAAGTCGTGGTGGTCGCGGGTAAGTAACGTCCTAGCAAGCCAAAGAATTGTATGAAATTACGATATGCAAAACTGTGTATGTAAATGAAAATCTTCAGCCATTAAGGACATACCAGGTAGCACACTGTATTGCCTGATTTACTTAATATTTTTAGGTCTTGGATTAGTAAAGCATTTCAATGTGTAATTTAAAATTCTTTGAAACCAAATTAAAATTCAAAATTAAATGCTTTAAATAATGTTTTAAAAATTTTATGGGAAAGTTTTTAATTTGTAATTTAGTAACAAGTACTTTAAGATTATTTTGTTATTCTATGGAGTTGAGAAAGAAGTAAGTTACGATGTACTTCTTTAGAAATGTTAGAGGACTAATGTGTGTAGTGAGTGATATCGAAACCAAAAGCATTTCATTTATCGTAAAGATTCACTAGACCCTCTACCCCCTCGTCCACCTGTACCTCCAAATCAAAGTAACAAATGTGAGCAGACGAGCTGTTTTTTTTTTCTAAGGTGAGGTCCTCAGGATACAAATCAGCAGCACAACGCAAAGTCCGGCATGTTAATGACAATAATGCCATCAACATACTTCAGAACGATACCACCCAAAGGGCAAGCAGCAGTAAATCTATCCTCAAAATAGTGCAGATAGAGGTAGGCTATGCTACTTGAAAAGCGACTGCCCCTGGGAATACCACGAGTGTGGAGGTATATCCCATCGCATACGGTAACGAAATTGTTATTAGTACAGAATTCCACTAAAAAGTGCCAAAATTGTTCTGTAACTATGGACTCCAGCTTCGTGCGTTAATTTAAGGCCACCTGCCAAAATCCCTTCAATGAAATCGAAGTGAACAGGTTTTTAAAATCGTAGGTATCAACAGATGAGACAGTTGTTGAAGAGTTCAACGCTTCTAAAACTATGATATTGTTCCCGATGATCGAGGTCGAATCACGTTTACGAAGCACTGCAGACAAGTACCTCTGAAGCAACCCACCCGCTTTACTATTGTAGCAGTTAGATCTACTGGTTATAAACCGAAGAGAAACATGTTTCTTATGGAACTTTGGAATAAAATAAACAAAAGGAAAGTGTAGGTTAAATACAGTGACCTTAATCCGAATTTTGTTCGTTGAGTCCGTATTGGAAAACAGGTTTATACTAGAGAACATGTGCATGTTACAATTTGAAACCCTCTTTCCATATGGGCTCAACGAACTATTCAATGGTAAACAGTTAAACCAGGAGACTTGTGTCATTGTCAAATTTAAATACAAGCCATTTATTGTTTCCCATGTAAAAGAAGGGGAAGGAGGGACAGTGGAAGAAACTCAGGTACCCAAGTCAGCTTTAATGAACTGCTTCGTGAGCTTGACTGTTCTGATGGTTATTCCGTTAAGCGTTGCCGATCTAGGATTTTCGCCTTAAACAACAGTAAACTCAAAGTTATTGTTCAGTTGTTTCGGAGTTATGCGTTCAACCTTGGACACATAAGGATTTTGATCGGGGACCTTCTTGAGTACCGTCGTTCTACTTTCCGTTCTAAGTCCTCAGAAGCTCTCCTCGTCAAAAAGTACTGCGTAATTAATTTTTGTCATGATTACATTGTCTACATTGGTTTAAAGTCAATTCTTCGTAAACGTTTGGATTTATTTCCCCTTGGAAATGAGGTGAAGTTGGTCACCTGTTATCGTTTTGGAAAACCTCTTGGTCGCTGAATTTTTAATTACAGACAAACCGTAGCTAACCTCAATACTTCTAATGATGAAGAGGATGACAGTTGTCACTGTCATTCTGACAGATTTAAAAACTTTGTCGATCCTCACTATGAACATATCACTACTAGTGACTTCGATGTTGTGCCTTTTCAAGAGTTACGTTCTCTTATGTCTTTCAGCACCAAGTACAGGATGGAACCTCGTTTCAATATAAAGAAATGTGTCTCCATTTTGCGTAGTAATCTTCTGCAGTATGCACACAAACTTTCTAGTGAGTTCGGTCTGCCTCTCGAATCCTTTAACGAGTGGTTGGATTGTATGCTTTGTGACATTCGTCCCGAGCTGCAAAAACTGACACGCTTTAAGGTTTGCACCCAGCAACCACATACACTATCATTGTCTACACAAATTCGTTCACTCCAAAAGTTATTTACTGTTTTCCCAGTGGATAAAACTGCTAATAACTTTGCCTATATCTGCAAACAGTTTTACCAGAGTCTTCTATTGCAGGAAATGAACACTACGGATACATACATCCCGGCTTTTCATAACTGTAAAGATTTTGTTAAGAAAATTATTGCTCTGCATAATCAGATTAAGCTCACTGTATGTAACCTAAATTTTCCCTTTTTTTTAAGCTATTACAAAGTTCTATAAGAAGCCTGTTTCTTTTTGGTTTATAACCAGTGGACGTAACTGCCATAATTTTAAAGCGACTGGGTTGCTTCAGAGGTACTTGTCTGCAGTGCTTCCTGAACTTGATTTGACCTGGATCATCATGAACATTGACAGAGTTTTATAGGCGTTGAACTCTTCAACAACTGTCTCATCTGTTGATACCTACGATTTTAAAAACCTATTCACTTCGATTTCATTAAAGGGTTTGAAGGTAACACTGGACATGGCTCAACCGAGAGAACAAGCTATATTCAGGAGTGGCTACAGCACAATAGATCATATCCACGTAATGAGAGAGCTAATTGAAAGAGCGAAGGAATAGGAACTTCCATTGTGCATGACTTTTATCGATTATGAAAAAGCCTTTGATTTGGTGAAACCATCAGCAGTTACAATGGCTCTGAAATCCTGCGGTATTGAAGATGCATACATTAATATTATTAATAACTTCAATGAAAATACAAGTGCAAAGATTCGGCTGTTTGAAAATACAACACACATTAAAATTGGAAAGTGATTGAGGCAAGGTGACACCATATCTTCGAAGCTCTTGAATGCTACCTAGGGAAATGTCTTTCAATCACTGAACTGGGAAAACAAAGGGATAAAGATTAATGGAGATTATCTAGCACACCTTGGTTTGCTTATGACTTAGTCATTTTTGCAACTACCCCATCAGAGCTGCAGAGTATGATCCAGGAACTTGCTGACAAGAGTAAAGAAGGGGATTAAAAATGAACTTTCAGAAGACAAAAGTGATGTTCAATGCTTTTACAAGAAATGAAGATTTATCAATTGTTGGAGAAAAGCTGGACGTAAAAGACATGTACGTTTATCTTGGACACCAGATATCAAGTGAGGGTCACATTGATGTAGAAAGTAATCGGCGTACAAAACTTGACTGGAGAGCTTTTGAAAGAAACAGCATAATTTTCAAGAGCAGTATGCCATTCTGACTTAAAAGAAAAGTGTTTGATCAATGCATCCTTCCATTGCTTACGTATGGTGCAGAGACGTGGACCTTAACTAAAACAGACATACAAAGGCTGCAGACAACTCAAAAAAGCATGGAGAAGTGCATGCTTGGTGTAACCAGGAGAGATTAGAAGAGGAACTCGTGGATCCAAAAAATGACAAGAGTGGAAGACATCATGATCAGAGTTAAATTCCTGAAATGGCAATGGGCTGGACATACTGCCAGAAGGGCAGACCATCGATGGACAGCCAAAATCTTAAATTTTAGATTGGATTCCAAGGGACAGGAAAAGACCCAGAAGAAGACAACATGGGAGATGGGTGGATGAAATTCGAAAGTATGTGTAAGTGACATGGAGGAGACTGGCACAAGACAGACCGTTGTGGAGGAAACTTGGGGAGACCTTCGTCCAGCAGTGGATTGATAATGGTTGACAATGATGATGATGATGATATATATATATATGTATATACTGAAGAGGGATGTAAGGTCAGGTGATGCGTAACATCACAGCCTCTCCTTGACAAATGTCAACCCCGCCTTCTCGTGGTACATCCTGTTCCCACTAAAGGGGCTCTGACGACCGCCAATAGCGGTATAACTATACCATCGGGATTAGAGGAAATTCTATCCCACACTCACCAACCCGCTTGGCCAGCGTGGTGAGTTATGGCCAAACCCCTCCAAAATGATTCTACAACTTAAATCTTGGCCCTCAGTCTCCGGCAGCTGGAATGTTCCTGGCCAAGGCAGCGGCCAGTGCGACATGAAGGCAGAGGGTGCTAAGAATCCCCGGAGGACCGGACTAGGCTGCCATCTGATGCTGACCTTGGCTACGTACAACGGACGCTCCCTATCTTCTGATTCAAGGCTTCTTGAATTGGAAGAGGAACTGCAAAGGATCAAGTGGGACATCGTGGGGCTAAGTGAGGTAAGGAGAAAAGGAGAAGATCTCATCGAACTGAAAAGTGGACATCTCTTCTACTATCGTGGGACAAATACTGGCAGAACTAGTGGTGTTGGATTTATAATAAACAAGAAACTGAAGGATAAAGTGGTAGAAGTTGAAAGTACCTCTGACAGAGCTGCACGACTCGTTATCCAACTATCGAGAAGATACCAGGCTCAGATTATTCAAACTTATGCACCCACCACAAGTCATCCTGAAGAAGAAATTGAAGAATTTTATGAGGAAATTTGTCATCTAAGTAATAAAGGTAAGCAGCACTTGAAAATAATTATGGGAGATTTCAATGCAAAAATAGGGCAACAGCAACAGAATGAAACTTCAGTAGGTAAATTTGGTCACGGCAGCAGAAACCAGCGTTGAAATACTCTCGTTGAGTTTGCAGAGGCAGAAGGGTTTTTCATCTTGAACTCCTTCTTCAAGTAAAAGCCACACAGGAAATGGACATGGAGACATCCAAATGGGACGACAAGTGAAATTGATTTTATTATGTGTAACAAAAAATTCGTCATAGAAGACTGCAGTGTGCTAAACAAGTTCAACACAGGTAGTGACCATAGATTGGTGAGATGTAAGATGCACCTCAACACTAAACTTGAACGTGGCAAGCTCATAAGACAAACAAAATGTATTGACATAACCAATCTTAAAAAACACCATAATACGTTCAAGTTGGAACTGAAGAACAGGTTCTCTGCTTTGGAAGGCCTAACATCGGAAGAAGTGGACATCTCTGAAGTTAACAGAAAAGTAACAAAAGCTCTTATGGGAACAGCAACAAAATTAGCTGGGTCTAAGAACAAGTTGCATGTAAATAAATTATCAGGAAAAACGAAAATGTTGATGCAAAAAAGAAGAGAGATGAGGACAACTAAAGAAGATGTGACTTCCAAAGTGGAATATATAGAGCTATGCAAGACAGTACGAAAAAGTATCACTGAAGACGTAAGAAAATTCAACTGTGAACTAGTGAGGAAAGCAATTGAAAACAACCAAAGCCTAAAGATAGCAAAGGGACATCTCAGTAAGGGAAGAAAACAGATTATGGCACTGAGAAAAGAAGATGGTTCTGTAACAAGAAATAGAGGCGAAATTTTGACAAGAGTGAAAGATTTCTACTCCAAATTATATGAAAGGGATGATACATGCACTCCAGACATCATGAAAGATACCAGTACCAGAATTCCTCCAGTCCTTCCAGCAGAAGTTGCACATGCAATCAAGAACATGAAGCGGGGAAAAGCTCCAGGAGAAGATGGAATTACTGTAGACATCATACAAGAAGCAAGTGGAGAAATTGAAACAGTACTCGCCCAAATTTTCACTCGATGCCTTAATCAATGGAAGATTCCTGAGGATTGGAATAATGCTATAATGATCCTGCTACATAAAAAAGGTGGCATTAAGGATCTCGGAAACTACAGACCTATCAGCCTCCTATCAGTAGTTTATAAAATCTTCACTAAAGTTCTTTCACACCGCTTGAAGGTTACACTGGACATGGCTCAACCGAGAGAACAAGCTGGATTCAGGAGTGGCTACAGCACAATAGATCATATCCACGTACTGAGAGAACTAATTGAAAGAACGAGGGAATATGAACTTCCATTGTGCATGGCTTTTATCGATTATGAAAAAGCCTTTGATTCGGTGAAACCATCAGCAGTTACAATGGCTCTGAAAACCTGCGGTATTGAAGATGCATACATTAATATTATTAATAACATCTATGAAAATGCAACTGCAAAGATTCGGCTGTTTGAAAATACAACACACATAAAAATTGGAAAGGGAGTGAGACAAGGTGACACCATATCTCCGAAGCTCTTTAATGTCACATTGGAGGGTGTTTTTCAGTCGCTGAGCTGGGAAAACAAAGGGATAAAGATTAATGGAGATTATCTAACCCACCTTCGTTTTGCTGATGACGTAGTCATTTTTGCAACTACACCATCAGAGCTGCAGAGTATGATCCAGGAACTTGCTGACAAGAGTAAAGAAGTGGGATTAAAAATGAACTTTCAGAAGACAAAAGTGATGTTCAATGCTTTTACAAGAAATGAAGATTTATTGATTGATGGAGAAAAGCTGGAGATAACAGACACGTATGTTTATCTTGGACAGCAGATATCAAGTGAGGGTCACATTGATGAAGAAATTAATCGGCTTACAAAACTTGCCTGGAGAGCTTTTGGAAGAAACAGCATAATTTTCAAGAGCAATATGCCATTATGTCTTAAAAGAAAAGTGTTTGATCAATGCATCCTTCCAGTGCTTACGTATGGTGCAGAGACGTGGACCTTAACTAAAAGAGATATACAAAGACTGCAGACAACTCAAAGGAGCATGGAGAGGTGCATGCTTTGTGTAACCAGGAGAGATAAGAAGAGGAACTCGTGGATCCGAAAAATGACAAGAGTGGAAGACATCATGATCAGAGTTAAATCCCTGAAATGGCAATGGGCTGGACATACTGCCAGAAGGACAGATCATCGATGGACAGCCGAAATTTTAGATTGGATTCCAAGGGACAGGAAAAGACCCAGAAGAAGACCACATGGGAGATGGGTGGATGAAATTCGAAAGTATGCAGGGGTGACATGGAGGAGACTGGCACAAGACAGACCGTTGTGGAGGAAACTTGGGGAGACCTTCGTCCAGCAGTGGATTGATAATGGTTGACAATGATGATGATGATGATATACTGAAGAGCAAAGCTGAAAACTAAGGAAAAACTTTAGAATTTAAAACGAAAGTTGCAAAATAACCTGAAGATCAAAACGCGCAACGCAGCAGTTATGAAAATTCAGAATTCACATTCTATGAAGAAGAGACCTAAGCAAAAAAAATATATATATTTTTGACTCATACCAAGTACAACATAGAAAAGGTTATGTATCTACCGGTGTGAGTAAAAGGAGAAAAGATAAAAATAAAATAAAACAACTGAATGTAGAAAGTGTCGAGAATACTGAGCCTTGGCTTTATCAAGGACCAGCAAAAACTCTGCATTTTCTCACTTCCACAAAGACCTAGTTGGAAATGGGTTTCTGCAAAGCCGTTGATGCAAGTAATAAGCCCACCAAAAATTGTTTTAAAATATATATATATGTCATGACCTCCGCAGAGTTGTATGACCTAGCTCTAGTTAACAATTTAGCTTGCATCCATAACTTTCATGGCCCGACCCATGCTCTTCATCTGTTACTATTAAACAGAGAGAAGAAGATTAAAGAGAACTCAAGTTGTGAGAGTGACATAATAATTAGAAATAATTTTCAGCTATAACGAAATGCCAAGTTCGCCTGAGAGAGAATTTAAACCTGAATAGCAATGCAAAAGAATTCCAAATTTTTACATTGCAATTAAAAAAAAGAAATATTAATTTTTTAAAACTCAGATTTTTAAAAGAAAACTTGATTTCAAAACCCCTTACTCCACAACTTCTGACAACACAAAAACGAGAATAAATTAAAGACAATAAATAACTAAAGAAAAGCTTTGTAGAAAGTTATATGACATAAACAATTAGTTGCAATATGTACAAAGTATTTCAGCAGTGCTTTAAGTGCATAATTAAGTAGTTATTTAGAACTTAACTACTTTGAAAATACAGCGCAAAATAAAGGAACTATGCTTAGCCAGCTGCTGGGCCTAAGTTTCCTAAAAGACGCGCAAAGTTACCAAGAAAAGAAAGAGTTAAAACCCGCAAAAATGTTAACAATCTAGCCAGTGCCTAAATGCTAAAAAGCAAAAAACAACAGAGAAAAAAAGTACAGGAAGTACAAACATTGAACTTATAAAACCTAAAAGCCAAAGACAATGAAGAGAGCTTACCTCTTATGCAACTAAACTTTCTCCACACAAGAGGAAACATGGCTGACCTTTTCCCCAAACGTCCAAACACAACTGCCACTCCCTAGTCGTTGGGGGCAGTGTGGGTGGGGCTGATGGCCTCCTCACACTGAAAGAAACCAAGACAAAATCACAAAAAAAAGCTTAAAAATCTGTTTATAAAAGAAAATAAAAACAAATAAAAAAGAAAACTAGTTATTCACTCACTTGAATAGCTATACTAAAAATAGTAAAACTAACATTAAAATTAATAAGATTCTGAATAATCTATAGAAGCTCACTAAGGTGATTTAATACATGCAAAGATTATTAAATACACCACTTGTGTATTTTATAATATTTATCATGTATTCTGGAGAGTTAATTCTGCTCTTTCTGATCATACAGGTCCACAGTCTTAAGTATATATATTTTTTTCTCTGGTTAAAATCTCCGAGAGTTGGTTTCTTTCAGTGTGAGGAGGCCATCAGCCCCACCCACACTGCCACCCAGCGACTAGGGAGTGGCAGTTGTGTTTGGACGTTCGGAGAAAAGGTCAGCCATGTTTCCTCTTGTGTGGAGAAAGTTTAGTTGCATAAGAGGTAAGCTCTCTTCATTGTCTTTGGGTTTTAGGTTTTATAAGTTCAATGTTTGTACTTGTACTTTTTTTCTCGTTGTTTTTTGCTTTTTAGCATTTAGGCACTGGCTAGTCTGTTAACATTTTTGCGGGTTTTAACTCTTTCTTTTCTTGGTAACTTTGCGCGTCTTTTAGGAAACTTAGGCCCAGCAGCTGGCTAAGCATAGTTCCTTTACTTTGCGCTGTATTTTCAAAGTAGTTAAGTTCTAAATAACTACTTAATTATGCACTTAAAGCACTGCTGAAATACTTTGTACATATTGCAACTAATTGTTTATGTCATATAACTTTCACAAAGCTTTTCTTTAGTTATTTATTGTCTTTAATTTATTCTCGTTTTTGTGTTGTCAGAAGTTGTGGAGTAAGGGGTTTTAGAATCAAGTTTTCTTTTAAAAATCTGAGTTTTAAAAAATTGATATTTCCTTTTTTAATTGCAATGTAAAAATTTGGAATTCTTTTGCATTGCTATTCAGGTTTAAATTCTCTCTCAGGCGAACTTGGCATTTCGTTATAGCTCAAAATTATTTCTAATTATTATGTCACTCTCACAACTTGAGTTCTCTTTAATCTTCTTCTCCCTGTTTAATAGTAACAGATGAAGTGCATGGGTCGGGCCATGAAAGTTATGGATGCAAGCTAAATTGTTAACTAGAGCTGGGTCATACAACTCTGCGGAGGTCATGACATATATATATTTTTTAAAACAATTTTTAGTGGGCTTATTACTTGCATCTATGGCTTTGCAGAAACCCATTTCCAACTAGGTCTTTGTGGAAGTGAGAAAATGCAGAGTTTTTGCTGGTCCTTGATAAAGCCAAAGCTTAGTATTCTCGACACTTTCTACATTCAGTTGTTTTATTTTATTTTTTATCTTTTCTCCTTTTACTCACACCGGTAGATACATAACCTTTTCTATGTTGCACTTGGTATGAGTCAAAAATATATATATTTTTTTTTGCTTAGGTCTCTTCTTAATAGAATATATATATATATATATATATATATATATCGGGATGTAAGGTCAGGTGATGCGTAACATCACAGCCTCTCCTTGACAAATGTCAACCCCGCCTTCTCGTGGTGCATCCTGTTCCCACTAAACGGGCTCTGACGACCGCCCATAGCGGTATAACTATACCATCGGGATTAGAGGAAATTCTATCCCACACTCACCAACCCACTTGGCCAGCGTGGTGAGTTATGGCCAAACCCCTCCAAAATGACTATACAACTTAAATCTTGGCCCTCAGTCTCCGGCAGCTGGAATGTACCTGGCCAAGGCAGCGGCCAGTGCGACATGAAGGCAGAGGGTGCTAAGAATCCCCGGAGGACCGGACTAGGCTGCCATCTGATGCTGACCTTGGCAACGTACAATGGACGCTCCCTATCTTCTGATTCAAGGCTTCTTGAATTGGAAGAGGAACTACAAAGGATCAAGTGGAACATCGTGGGGCTAAGTGAGGTAAGGAGAAAAGGAGAAGATCTCATCGAACTGAAAAGTGGACATCTCTTCTACTATCGTGGGACAGATACTGGCAGAACTAGTGGTGTTGGATTTATAATAAACAAGAAACTGAAGGATAAAGTGGTAGAAGTTGAAAGTTCCTCAGACAGAGCTGCACGACTCGTTATCCAACTATCGAGAAGATACCAGGCTCAGATTATTCAAACTTATGCACCAAACACAAGTCATCCTGAAGAAGAAATTGAAGAATTTTATGAGGAAATTTGTCATCTAAATAATAAAGGTAAGCAGCACTTGAAAATAATTATGGGAGATTTCAATGCAAAAATAGGGCAACGGCAACAGAATGAAACTTTAGTAGGTAAATTCGGTCACAGCAACAGAAACCAGCGTGGAAATACTCTCGTTGAGTTTGCAGAGGCAGAAGGGTTTTTCATCTTGAACTCATTCTTCAAGAAAAAGCCACACTGGAAATGGACATGGAGACATCCAAATGGGACGACAAGTGAAATTGATTTTATTATGTGTAACAAAAATTCGTCATAGAAGACTGCAGTGTGCTAAACAAGTTCAACACAGGTAGTGACCATAGATTGGTGAGATGTAAGATGCACCTCAACACTAAACTCGAACGTGGCAAGCTCATAAGACAAACAAAATCTATTGACATAACCAACCTTAAAAAACACCATAATACCTTCAAGTTGGAACTGAAGAACAGGTTCTCTGCTTTAGAAGGCCTAACATCGGAAGAAGTGGACATCTCTGAAGTTAACAGAAAAGTAACCAAAGCTCTTATGGAAACAGCAACAAAATTAGCTGGGTCTAAGAACAAGTTGCATGTAAATAAATTATCAGGAAAAACGAAAATGTTGATGCAAAAAAGAAGAGAGATGAGGACAACTAAAGAAGATGTGACTTCCAAAGTGGAATATATAGAGCTATGCAAGACAGTACGAAAAGGTATCACTGAAGACGTAAGAAAATTCAACTGTGAACTAGTGAGGAAAGCAATTGAAAACAACCAAAGCCTAAAGACAGCAAAGGGACATCTCAGTAAGGGAAGAAAACAGATTATGGCACTGAGAAAAGAAGATGGTTCTGTAACAAGAAATAGAGGCGAAATTTTGACAAGAGTGAAAGATTTCTACTCCAAATTATATGAAAGGGATGATACATGCACTCCAGACATCATGAAAGATACCAGTACCAGAGTTCCTCCAGTACTTCCAGCAGAAGTTGCACATGCAATCAAGAACATGAAGCGGGGAAAAGCTCCAGGAGAAGATGGAATTACTGTAGACATCATACAAGAAACAATTGGAGAAATCGAAACAGTACTCGCCCAAATTTTCACTCGATGCCTTAATGAAGGAAAGATTCCTGAGGATTGGAACACCGCCACAATGATCCTGCTACATAAGAAAGGTGACATTGAGGATCTCGGAAACTACAGACCTATCAGCCTCCTATCAGTAGTTTATAAAATCTTCACTAAAGTTCTTTCACACCGCTTGAAGGTAACACTGGACATGGCTCAACCGAGAGAACAAGCTGGATTCAGGAGTGGCTACAGCACAATAGATCATATCCATGTGCTGAGAGAACTACTTGAACGAGCGAGGGAATATGAACTTCCATTGTGCATGGCTTTTATCGATTATGAAAAAGCTTTTGATTCGGTGAAACCATCAGCAGTTACAATGGCTCTGAAAACCTGCGGTATTGAAGATGCATACATTAATATTATTAATAACATCTATGAAAATGCAAGTGCAAAGATTAGGCTGTTTGAAAATACAACACACATAAAAATTGGAAAGGGAGTGAGACAAGGTGACACCGTATCTCCGAAGCTCTTTAATGCCACATTGAAGGGTGTTTTTCAGTCACTGAGCTGGGAAAACAAGGGGATAAAGATTAATGGAGATTATCTAACCCACCTTCGTTTTGCTGATGACGTAGTCATTTTTGCAACTAGCCCATCAGAGCTGCAGAGTATGATCCAGGAACTTGCTGACAAGAGTAAAGAAGTGGGATTAAAAATGAACTTTCAGAAGACAAAAGTGATGTTCAATGCTTTTACAAGAAATGAAGATTTATCGATTGATGGAGAAAGCTGGAGATAACAGACACTTACGTTTATCTTGGACAGCAGATATCAAGTGAGGGTCACATTGATGAAGAAATTAATCGGCGTACAAAACTTGCCTGAGAGCTTTTGGAAGAAACAGCATAATTTTCAAGAGCAATATGCCATTATGTCTTAAAAGAAAAGTGTTTGATCAATGCATCCTTCCAGTGCTTACGTATGGTGCAGAGACGTGGACCTTAATTAAAAGAGACATACAAAGGCTGCAGACAACTCAAAGGAGCATGGGGAGGTGCATACTTGGTGTAACCAGGAGAGATAAGAAGAGGAACTCGTGGATCCGAAAAATGACAAGAGTGGAAGACATCATGATCAGAGTTAAATCCCTGAAATGGCAATGGGCTGGACATACTGCCAGAAGGACAGATCATCGATGGACAGCCGAAATTTTATATTGGATTCCAAGGGAGAGGAAAAGACCCAGAAGAAGACCACATGGGAGATGGGTGGATGAAATTCGAAAGTATGCAGAGGTGTCATGGAGGAGACTGGCACAAGACAGACCGTTGTGGAGGAAACTTGGGGAGACATTCGTCCAGCAGTGGATTGATAATGGTTGACAATGATGATGATGATGATATATATATTTTGATCTTCAGGTTATTTTGCAACTTTCGTTTTAAATTCTAAAGTTTTTCCTTAGTTTTCAGCTTTGCTCTTCAGTATATACATATATATATATCATCATCATCATCATTGTCAACCATTATCAATCCACTGCTGGACGAAGGTCCCCCCAAGTTTCCTCCACAACGGTCTGTCTTGTACCAGTCTCCTCCATGTCACCCCTGCATACTTTCAAATTTCATCCACCCATCTCCCATGTGGTCTTCTTCTGGGTCTTTTCCTGTCCCTTGGAATCCAATCTAAAATTTCGGCTGCCCATCGATGATCTGTCCTTCTGGCAGTATGTCCAGCCCATTGCCATTTCAGGGATTTAACTCTGATCATGATGTCTTCCACTCTTGTCATTTTTCGGATCCACGAGTTCCTCTTCTTATCTCTCCTGGTTACACCAAGTATGCACCTTTCCATGCTTCTTTGAGTTGTCTGCAGCCTTTGTATGTCTCTTTTAGTAAAGGTCCACGTCTCTGCACCATACGTAAGCACTGGAAGGATGCATTGATCAAACACTTTTCTTTTAAGACATAATGGCATATTGCTCTTGAAAATTATGCTGTTTCTTCCAAAAGCTCTCCAGGCAAGTTTTGTACGCCGATTAATTTCTTCATCAATGTGACCCTCACTTGATATCTGCTGTCCAAGATAAACGTACGTGTCTGTTATCTCCAACTTTTTTCCATCAATCGATAAATCTTCATTTCTTGTAAAAGCATTGAACATCACTTTTGTCTTCTGGAAGTTCATTTTTAATCCCACTTCTTTACTCTTGTCAGCAAGTTCCTGGATCATACTCTGCAGCTCTGATGGGGTAGTTGCAAAAATGACTACGTCATCAGCAAAACGAAGGTGTGTTAGATAATCTCCATTAATCTTTATCCCCTTGTTTTCCCAGCTCAGCGACTGAAAAACACCCTCCAATGTGGCATTAAAGAGCTTCGGAGATATGGTGTCACCTTGTCTCACTCCCTTTACAATTTTTACGTGTGTTGTATTTTCAAACAGCCTAATCTTTGCACTTGCATTTTCATAGATGTTTTTAATAATATTAATGTATGCATCTTCAATACCGCAGGTTTTCAGAGCCATTGTAACTGCTGATGGTTTCACCGAATCAAAGGCTTTTTCATAATCGATAAAAGCCATGCACAATGGAAGTTCATATTCCCTCGCTCTTTCAATTAGTTCTCTCAGCACGTGGATATGATCTATTGTGCTGTAGCCTCTCCTGAATCCAGCTTGTTCTCTCGGTTGAGCCATGTCCAGTGTTACCTTCAAGCGGTGTGAAAGAACTTTAGTGAAGATTTTATAAACTACTGATAGGAGGCTGACAGGTCTGTAGTTTCCAAGATCCTCAATGTCACCTTTCTTATGTAGCAGGATCATTGTAGCGGTGTTCCAATCCTCAGGAATCTTTCCTTCATTAAGGCATCGAGTGAAAATTTGGGCGAGTACTGTTTCGATTTCTCCACTTGCTTCTTGTATGATGTCTACAGTAATTCCATCTTCTCCTGGAGCTTTTCCCCGCTTCATGTTCTTGATTGCATGTGCAACTTCTGCTGGAAGGACTGGAGGAACTCTGGTACTGGTATCTTTCATGATGTCTGGAGTGCATGTATCATCCCTTTCATATAATTTGGAGTAGAAATCTTTCACTCTCGTCAAAATTTCGCCTCTATTTCTTGTTACAGAACCATCTTCTTTTCTCAGTGCCATAATCGGTTTTCCTCCCTTACTGAGATGTCCCTTTGCTATCTTTAGGCTTTGGTTGTTTTCAATTGCTTTCCTCACTAGTTCACAGTTCAAATTTCTTACGTCTTCAGTGATACTTTTTCTTACTGTCTTGCATAGCGCTATGTATTCCACTTTGGAAGTCACATCTTCTTTAGTTGTCCTCATCTCTCTTACTTTTTGCATCAACATTTTCGTTTTTCCTGATAATTTATTTACATGCAACTTGTTCTTAGACCCAGCTAATTTTGTTGCTGTTTCCATAAGAGCTTTGGTTACTTTTCTGTTAACTTCAGAGATGTCCACCTCTTCCGATGTTAGGCCTTCTAAGGCAGAGAACCTGTTCTTCAGTTCCAACTTGAAGGTATTATGGTGTTTTTTAAGGTTGGTTATGTCAATAGATTTTGTTTGTCTTATGAGCTTGCCACGTTCAAGTTTAGTGTTGAGGTGCATCTTACATCTCACCAATCTATGGTCACTACCTGTGTTGAACTTGTTTAGCACACTGCAGTCTTCTATGACGAATTTTTTGTTACACATAATAAAATCAATTTCACTTGTCGTCCCATTTGGATGTCTCCATGTCCATTTCCTGTGTGGCTTTTTCTTGAAGAAGGAGTTCAAGATGAAAACCCTTCTGCCTCTGCAAACTCTACGAGAGTATTTCCACGCTGGTTTCTGTTGCCGTGACCGAATTTACCTACTGAAGTTTCATTCTGTTGCCGTTGCCCTATTTTTGCATTGAAATCTCCCATAATTATTTTCAAGTGCTGCTTACCTTTATTATTTAGATGACAAATTTCCTCATAAAATTCTTCAATTTCTTCTTCAGGATGACTTGTGGTGGGTGCATAAGTTTGAATAATCTGAGCCTGGTATCTTTTCGAGAGTTGGATAACAAGTCGTGCAGCTCTGTCAGAGGAACTTTCAACTTCTACAACTTTATCCTTCAGTTTCTTGTTTATTATAAATCCAACAGCACTAGTTCTGCCAGTATGTGTTCCACGATAGTAGAAGAGATGTCCACTTTTCAGTTCGATGAGATCTTCTCCTTTTCTCCTTACCTCACTTAGCCCCACGATGTCCCACTTGATCCTTTGTAGTTCCTCTTCCAATTCAAGAAGCCTTGAATCAGAAGATAGGGAGCGTCCATTGTACGTAGCCAAGGTCAGCATCAGATGGCAGCCTAGTCCGGTCCTCCGGGGATTCTTAGCACCCTCTGCCTTCATGTCGTACTGGCCGCTGCCTTGGCCAGGTACATTCCAGCTGCCGGAGACTGAGGGCCCAGATTTAAGTTGTGGAGTCATTTTGGAGGGGTTTGGCCATAACTCACCACGCTGGCCAAGCTGGTTGGTGAGTGTGGGATAGAATTTCCTGTAATCCGGATGGTATAGTTATACCGCTATTGGCGGTCGTCAGAGCCCCTTTAGTGGGAAGAGGATGCACCACGAGAAGGCGGGGTTGACATTCGTCAAGGAGAGGCTGTGATGTTACGCATCACCTGACCTTACATCACCTGACCTTACATTATATATATATATATATATGTATATATTTAAGTTGTGGAGTCATTTTGGAGACCGTTGTGGAGGAAACTTGGGGAGACCTTCGTCCAGCAGTGGATTGATAATGGTTGACAATGATGATTATGATATATATATATATATATATATATATATATAATATCATCATTACATTTAATATTATATCATCATTACGTTTAATATAATATCATTATATTAATGTAATGTCATCATTATATTTAATATAATTAATATCATCATCATATTAATATAATATCATCATTATCATCAAATAATGAATCATTATTTTTATTTACATATTTGAAGAAAGATTTAATGTTTAAAGGTTTAAAGAAAGAAAGGTTTAATAATAATATTTGCAAGGATGGTTACAACACTCTGAGGGAACGAAGGAAAGAACGGTTTAATGTCATTTGTTTGTAATCCGATTTTTTTCAGTGGCACTTAATGAGAGAGGATGTTACTTATTTGACAGAAACAATATCTTATGTGTTTTAATTTTTTTTCTAATTTGTTGTATTTGGATCTGTTGATCAAATTACTTAATGCAAAAAAACTGTCTTGTATCCTAATTTATATTTGCACATTTTTGTATGTTTACATGCAATCCAACGAATTTGTGTTATCAGTTTAAGTACTTGTAATTAAAACAAAAGCATTGTATTCTGTTGAATCCTATGGGATTTTTAGTTATTTTTATTGCTGCATTAAAGCCATTAAAACCGAAATCTTATGAGCTGAATATTACGAGATTTCTCAATTAATGTTATTTATTTGCATAAAAACTCGCATGTGGTTTATAGGTATAATTAATAAAGGCCAACATTTTATCGGTAGTTAAAATCTACAACATTTTGTATTACCTCTTTTTTTCTCCTTTTATGTGGGAAGCAAATCTTGAAAATGTGAATAATAGATTAAAACAGAATTTCCCCTGTAATTCCGTTCAAAAACAATTTCGAATTTTTTTCTTAATGATCTTTCGTGGGAAATATAGAAATCTCTTCACGCAAGCAAATTGTTATACGTAATTTTGTCGAACTCATTCCCGGTGTTTCAATATGAGTGCTATAAAACTTCCCTTAACAGCCACCCTTCAAATAACGACCCCTCTCAATTACAGGCATTGGGTACACTCCTTGCGAAGCAGCATGCAAACTTTCCGTCTGTCTTTTACGGACTCTTACCTAGACGGAAGCGGATATCAATCAGAACACTCCATGCATATTTAGAAACGCCCAAGTACAGAGCATTACGTTTGATTTTACGTATATGAAACGGCAGAATTCCATAACAGACAGCGCCTGCTGCGTCCTCTCCGAAATGACAAATCATATCCTCCTCCTGTAAGAGCTGTACTGTACCAAATTTTTAAATTTACTTACGATTATTTTTTCTTTGGAAGTGTGGCGACCACCATGAGCAACTCGACGGGCTATAAGTACACTGTAAAAATTTTGTGGTAGGTTGCACCAAAAAGTGGTGCTACACCACTTTCTGAGAAAAGAGACACCATCGTGTTTTGCAAACGGAACCCAATAACATGGTTCAACGTTTCGCAATGTTATTTTACAAGGTTGCTCGCAAGGTTGCACCACCATGTTGTTGGGTTTATTTTGCACCAGAGAATGGTGTATATTTTCTAAGTAAGTGGTGCAGCTGGTGTAGCACTACGTTTTGGTGCAACCTACCACAAAAGTTTTAACAGCATATTTCCCCGTCCCTGATTTGAGGCCACTGGCTCTTGGTAAGGCGGACATCCAGTGCGCTAAGACAAACACATTATCCATGACTCACTCGGTATTCTAACCCGCACCCATCTCAGATAAATGGTCAAAAGCCATCGCTTAGACCACTGTGCCACCTGGGCGGCATCCCAAACCTTTAAGCACGGCCCATGCTAAAATCTCAGCTGGGGTATTTTATTTTTAATTTTGGTGTTTAATGATTATGTGAACAACTCTCAGGGTTACACGCCGTCAGCGTCTGCAATTTAGGGACACTGGTTCCAGGAAACAGAGTGTAAAGACATGCACAGCACGTACGACTCATCCAGGACTCGAACCTGGATGATTTACCTAAAACAAGTGCGTCTGATCGCTTGGTCCAGTGGATGCTGGGGGATTGTCAGTGTCTCCCTGTTTGTCTCTTATAGTGGCATTCTTTTTTCTATAAGATTGCTTATGAGTCTGGAATTGTGTGCATTATTAGTTTTACACGTGGCTGGTAAACCGAACGCGATGACACTGAGATAAACGTACAAAATGTTTTCGGCATTATTTCTACTTACCGCAACCTCAAAATAACACAAAAAATCCCTTTTAAGGAAAGCTCGTTTCTACACATTGAAGCAAATATCCCGATAATGTATTGAAGTGAGAGGTTTTTTACATATATTCAGAAATTAGACTTTAGATTTTTGTATCAGCTGTAATATCAAATCTTAAAATGTTGTGGAAATACAACTGCGCGTAAGATCTCTATTTATGCTTGCGACATACCACGTAGCTAATTTCTATAGTGCCATTTCGTGAGACATTTTTTTCTGGGTTCGACGACGACTATAAACCATTCTAAGGCCTGAAAGCAGTGGACCCTCCCTAATTTTGTTCCACTGGCTCCAAGAAGGGGGACGGGTTACTAGCGTAAGACAGGCGCTTCAACCGTACCTCATCCGGAACTCGAATGCAGCCCCACGCGTGGAAAAGGCCAAAAGCTAACGTTTAGGCTACTGAGCAAAGGGTGTCCTATGGGTTCTTCCTCTGAGTCAGTGTTACTTTTCTCTGCGCAAACGTTTTATTACGTGCTATTAAATTTTTAACTATATTTAGAAGTAATAAAACACACTCATCGTCAAAAAATCAGTTGCAACCAGAAAGAAGGAACCGACAGGAATGAAACTAGGTGGGTAGGTTTGACATCGTGAGACATGCAATTTATTCAAGTATCACGCTCGGCCGCACATGTTACGCCAGCAAGGAGGGGTCGCAGCGCTGTTCCTGGACGGCTATATAAGGTCGTCCTGTTCCGCGTGCTTGCCATTCTGACTTGTGCTGTTTTATTGGTTGCATCTCTTGTAAATGATGTATGCTATAGAAAAATTCGGAAGCGATTTGAGAAGTTGGAGGAGATCAAAAGGGGCCGCATTGTCGGGCTCCGGGAAGCGGGATGGTCTTATCGCCATATTGCGCACCATACAGGTCGTGCGGATATCACCATAGCACGCTCGTGACGGCAGTGGATAGAACCAGGCACGCAGCAGCGAAAGGAAGGGTCTGGGAAAACTAGGTGAACCACGGAGAGAGAGAGAGAGAGAGAGAGAGAGAAAGAGAGAGTGAAAGAGAGAGAGAGAGTGAAAGAGAGAGAGAGAAAGAGAGAGAGAGAGAGAGTGTGTGTGAAAGAGAGCGAGAGCGAGAGCGAGAGATTGAAAGAGAGAGAGAGAGAGAGTGAAAGAGAGAGAGAGAGAGAGAGGGAGAGAGAGAGTGAAAGAGAGAGAGACAGAGAGCGAGAGAGAGAGTGAGAGAGAGAGAGACAGGGAGGGAGAGTGAAAGAGAGAGACAGAGAGAGAGAGTGAAAGAGAGAGATAGTGAAAGAGAGAGAGAGAGTGAAAGAGAGAGAGCGAGAGAGAGAGAGTGAAAGAGAGAGAGAGAGAGTGAAAGAGAGAGAGAGTGAAAGAGAGAGAGAGAGTGAAAGAGAGAGAGAGAGAGTGAAAGAGAGAGAGAGAGAGAGAGAGAGAGAGAGAGAGAGAGAGAGAGAGAGACCAACGGGTTGTCCGACATGAGCGAGGTGACCCGACAGACAGGATTGCGGATACTCAGCAAGCAGTGACGCCCTCCATGTACCGTCCGATTAGTGCAAGCAACAATAGCAAACGGCTGAACGACGTAGGACTACACGCACGCAGCCCGCTACCACGACTTTCCTTATTACCATTGCATCGTCTACAAAAACTACAATGCTGTCTTGCCGGACTATCATAGAGACACTCAAAATGGCAGCGGGTGATCTTCAGTGACGAGTTCCGCTTCTGTTTAGGAGGAGACGACCAACGAATCCGTGTGTGGAGGCACCTTGGTCAGCGCCAAGATGAACGGTTTATTGTCGAGCCTCACATGTCCAGAAGGCCTGGTGTCATGGTGTGGGGTGCAATTGCCTACGATGCCAGATCTCATTTGGTGTTCATTACAGGCACTTTGATAGCCCAACGTTACGTTAATTAGGACCTGCAACCAGTGGCCCTACCTTTCTTTAACTCTCACTCGATGTGATTTTCCACAAGGACAACGTTTGTCCGCATACTGCTGCTGTCTCGAGAGCTTGCCTTCAAGGCACTGACATTCTGCGATGGCCAGCCGCATCGCCTGCCAATTCGACGATTAAAATTATGTAGGATGCTATTGGACGCGCTATCCACACTCCATCCCTACCGCACAATCTGTAGGAACTGCGTAAGATGATTCAAGCCGAATGGGATGACTCATCGAAGGATACCATTAAGAACCTGTACAACTCTCTGCCGAGGCGTCTGGCATGCAGTGTGAGCAAACATGGCAGCTCGACTCCATACTGAGAGGCACTACTTATTGGCCTGTAGCTCAATAAATATTGCCCATATCAGTCTCAATGTTTAATCATTAATTGTTCTTGGTGACTTTTACCTTCCTCCCGAATAGCATTGCAATCCGACACGTCCAGCTCTTTTTTTTTTTTTTTTTTTTTTGACGATGAGTGTATTTCCAATCGCCTTTGTTTCTCTGCCTGCTAGCATACTGTCTCCCCACGAGCTGACGTATGACGTCACAACGGCCATAAATAAAGAGTGCAGCAAAGCTAAAACTTTTCAATCACTGATCAACAGGTTTTTTGGTACATAGAACAATGAAAGTGTTCCTACCATAAATTTTCAAGCTGAATTCAAATATGCAATCACTATTTTTCAATCATCCACAGTTAATCTGTGATGAAGCTTTTTATTAGTAAATATATTGAAAACTTTGACTTCTTCGGTCACAGTTTTGTAATTTTCCCCCAGATATGTTTTTATTATATACAGGCAGGTGGCAGATAGATTGACTTGCACGCATGCACCAGACAGATGAGTTATTCAACGTGTTACGACGTATGCACTTCACTAGTCTGAGCAGCCTGTGCCAGTAGTCAGCTGATATTCACCGTGTACAGCACTGAGATAGTTTGAGTTCTCTTTCGTGTAGTTATTAGATTACCGTGCTAATGTACTGTGGTCGATACTCTGTCATTATACCAAGAAAGTGTTTAAATCATCCAGATAACTTCGGGGTTTTTTTGGGTTGTTTTTTTATTGGAGGTTGAACGACCACCTTGAGCAACTCAATGGGCTATAAGCAGTCGTCCGTCCCTAATTTAGGGTCACTGGTTCAAGAGAAGTTAGAGAGCCAGTGTTGTAAGACAAACACAACATCCATGCCTCATCGGGATTCGAACCCTGACCCCTTACTGACTAATTGATCAGAAGCCATCGCTTAGACCACTGCGCCACCGGGTCGGCTAACCTTCTGTTACATGAGTGGGGGAGGGGGTTTGATATTAAAAGCTCAACAGCGAAATTTCACTTGACTCCTAAAAAAAATGCTATGAGCTATATTTTGCTGTAAAGTAGGTGACCAAGATAAGAATTTGGTCCCTATTATCTGCTGTTCAATCTATGTGAAGTGCCTGACAGAATGGGTTAAGAATTTCCGGCATATGTACTATGCAGTTCCCATGATTAGAAGGGAATCCAAAGATAATTCATTAGACTGTTATTTTTGTTTAGAAAATAAAATGAATAAAACGTAAATCCAGACACACAGTGATTTACCCAATTTTGCCATCTGCTATCAGGTCAGTTTCTTAGAGTGAGGATTTACCTATACCACAGCCTCCAATAAACGTAACATTAGGAGATGAAGTTTCCGAAAGCGATGCAGCTAGACAAATTCAACATGGAACGCAACGTGACTCTACTTCTGAAGTAGATGCCTCTTCTTTTTAAGCCACATCTCTTAACTCAAGGTGATTTAAACGACTTTGTTCGGGCTTTAAATTTGACCAAAAAACAAGCCGAACTTTTGGGGTCTAGGCTGAAACGCTGGAATCTACATACTTCAGAGAGACACGAAAATACACTATATTGACAAAAGTCACCGGACACTTAGAAGTGAAACACAACATAGCATATATTGACATACATTAATACGGTGAGCCATTGGCCTTCATGCATGCACTGACACTTCGAGACATGCTTTCGACATGGATTTGGAACAGAGCGATAGGTATGCGCTTCCTTTCAGTACATAATGCTGCCGCTAACTGTTACTTAGTAGTAAGCCTTGGTTCCAAACTTCTTAGGCAGCGCTCTAATTCATCCCATAGGTGATCTATGGGATTAAAATCAGGACTCTGTGTTGGCCAGTCCACAGTCCTCACACGATACGGAATTACCGTCAAACCACGCGGTAACAGACTTTGATTTATGGCTCGGTGCATAATCCTGCTGGCAACAACAAGGCTTGGTTCCATAGTATTGCCACAGAGCTGGTAGGGCATAATTGTCCAGAATATCGAGGTAGATGTGATGGTTAACAGGTTTGTCCACGATAACCAATGGGCCGGGACCATACCACGGAAAACACCCTACACGAGTGCACTGCCTGCTCCAAACTTGAACGTAGAAACAGTGCACTGTGGTAAACACCGTTCCCCAGGATGCAACCATACCTACACATGGCCATCAGAGTGATGAATCGTGTTTCTCGATTCATCAGTCCATAGCACCTGTTTCCATTGATCTATGGTCCACGATAAATGTTCTTTACACCATGCTAAACGACGAGTAGCATTCCCATTGTGGAGATGAAAGGCTTATGAGCAGCCGCACGACCATGGCAATACATGGAATGAAGTTATCTGCGATTGGTACGTGTACATACCGAGGTTCCAGCATTTGTACTCATCTGTACACTGAGGTCTTGTGCAGTACTCCGTTGACTAGCTGTAACGACTCTCTTGAGGCTTCGACGTCCTCTGTCATTAATTTTCTTTGATCTTCCGGTACGTTTTGTTGCTTCAGGCACGCCATGTGTCTTCCACTTATTCAGTACATCCAAAACAGTTGACATGGGTATGTTTAAACGCCTGTCGGTTTCTCTTATAGACAACCCACTAATATAACACCCAACAATCTTTCCTTTCTCATAGTCGGTTCTCTCCCCCGCGACATTTTCATTCAACCTCACAGTGCAATATAATGGCGGTCAACTGCAGGCTTGTTTTTATACCGTTTGCACATGTACCGCGCATCTTAGCAACGCAGCCGATCCGTTTATTTGCTTTTGAAGGGGTGTCCGGTGACTTTTGCCAATATAGTGTATATCATTTTTGTAACCGCCAGGATGAGCTTAAAATCTTTATTCTCAAGAAAATTATTTAATTTATTGCAACAAGATTTGCTCTGTGATGGATGCTGTTTGTTATGAACATAAAACAACAGAATGGCGACTCTTCATTGACTCCTCTAAAACCAGTTTGAAAGGTGTTCTTTTGTTCAATGGAAACAAATTTTGTTCTGTTCCGTTAGTTATGCCGCTAATATGAAAAATCTTTCAAAAATATGAAATTCCCTTTGGGAAAGACTCAGAATGGCAAGTACAATCGGGAACATCTGTAGCGATATAAAAAATCATTGCGCTGTTACTTGGTTTGCCGCTCGGCTGTACTAAATGTTGTTGTTTCTTGTGTAAGTGGGAAAGTACCGACAAGAAAAGCCATTACACTAAAAAGGAGTAGCCTAAGCATGAATCATTTAATAGTGGACAGAAAAATGTTGCGCTTCCCCCACTGGTCAACCGTGAAAATGTTTTTTTACCTCCATTTCGTATAAAATTAGAGCTTTTAAAAAACTTTGTTAAGACAGTGGATAAAACTAGTGCTGAGTTTACTTATTTGAAGAAAATCTTTCCTCGCATAAGTGATGAGCAAAATTAATGGCGACGTTTTTGTGGCCTCAAATATGAGATTTTATTCAAAATAAAAAAATTAGAAGATCTGTTAAGCCACGCTGAAACAAGAAAGATGACACCGAATTTTCGGGTGTAATAAGCACATCTTTTGAATCCGTTCTGACGCAAATTAAATTTATCAAAGCTATTCAAAGTCAATAGAACCGGTATGGAAAACAATAGTATCTGACTGAAAAAGAAGTTTTTCAATCGTATTTCTAATCCCTCATATATTGCTGTAAACGGAATCGTGAGCTTACGCCCTCTGAATGCAGACTTATGCGTTAAGGAAAACATGAATTCAATGAGAAACATTTCGCACCGGAAACACTCTCCAACACAGAAATAATTTTTCAAATCGGACTTTTAGAAACAGAGATATCTACAAAAATAAGATGTAACTTTACGTCCCCTGGAGGGAAAACCATGCATTATTTTAGGAAGAAAGTATTCTGAAAAGGTATTTTCCATATGAGCGGTATCGGTCCAAGAAAAAAATTAGTCGAGTTTTCAGGAGCCCAGATTTTGCTACAAATAATTCAGAAGCTGAATAAATACCTACGCCTCCTGGTGGCCAAACCATTCTTTACCAAACATTAGAAATTATGTGAAAAATATTTTCCATCAGGTCTTGTATGCGATACAGGAAGAATTTTTCAAATCAGAGTTTTAGAGCAGAAATAACGTAGAAAACGCAATTTACCTTTGTGCCCCTAGCGGAAAGTCTGTGATTTACTTGAAAATTTTGAATTTATAGGGAAAACATTTCGCACTGGAAACACTATCCAACAAAGAAGGAATTTTTCAAATCGGACTCCTAGAAGTAGAGATATTGACGATAAAAATATATACAACTACGCCCCCTTGCGTAGAAACCATGCATTATTTCAAAAAGAAAATGTTCCTGAAATGTTTGTCGAGATGAGTAGTATCGGTCAGCAAACGACGTTTTTTGCAATCGAGATTTTAGAACCTCATATTTTCCTGCAAATACATCAGAAGCGGAAATTAAGACTTACGCCACCTGGTGGCCAAACCATTTTTTACAAAAATTCGAAATTATGTGCAAAGAATTTCCCATCTAGAGCTGTATCCGGTGCAGAAATAATTTTTCAAATCGGAGATTTAGAAGCAGAGATATAGGGAGGAAAGCAATTTACCTTTACGTCACCTAGCTGAAAGTCTATGAATTACTTGAAAATTTTGAAATTATATGAAAAACATGCCACACGGAAAACACTATCCAACAAAGAAGGAATTTTTCAAATCGGACTCTTAGAAGTGGACATATTGACAAAAATAAGATATATATCCACGCCCCCTGGCGGAATAACTGTGGAATATTTTAAGAAGAAAATATTCCGAAAAGATTTATCGATGTGAGTGGCATCAATCCACGAAGGAAGTTTTTCAATCGATGTTTTAGAAGCTCAGATTTTATGGCGAATACATTAGAAGCAAAAATTAACGCTTACGCCCCCTTGTGGCATAAGTATTCTTTGCCAAAAATTTGAAATTATATGCAAAAGATTTTGCATCAGGAGGTATATCCGCTGAAGAAATATTTTTCAAATCGGAGTTTTAGAAGAAGAGTTATCGGGAAAAGAGTAATTTACTTTTACGCCCCCTAGTGGAAAATCTATGCCTAACTTGAAAAAGTAACTATATCTAAAATACTCTTCGACATAAATGGAATCGAAAGATAAAAGACTTTTTTCAATCGGATGTTTAGAAGCAAATATGTGAACTAAAACGTATTTTTGAATTCGACATGATCTGCATTTACGCTCTCTAGCGGCAAAATTGTACATCGTAAGAAAAAACGACATGAAGGATCATCATTTGCATATTTCAAACTTCTGAATGAAAAAAGAATATTTCAAATCGGACGAATAGTTCCAGTTATATCGTGGGTACAGACGGACATACGGACGTAGAAACTGGTAACATAAGCACGATCTTTTTTTACAAAAGACGTGCTAAAAAACAGCATGGATAATGTTCTAAAATGTTACGGAAAAGTTTAGGGAAAATTTTAAAGCACAAAACTACCGTGACATTGTGGGTGAACTCTTACAGTCATTCAAAGATATGAGGAGTAATATGCCGCTTAAAATTCCTTTCTTAGACTCTCACATTGATTTTTTCCCTGAGAATCTACGTGACGTCACAGACGAACGTGACGAACGATTTCACCAAAACATCTGGATCATATAAAGAGGTACCAGGAAAAGTGGAGTTCTAACATGCTTGCTGATTATTGTTTGACACCTAAAAGGCATGTTCTAGATTCTAAAAAATACGGAGAAATATCATCGACTGTCACGTTTAAGGTATTATGAATAAAGTTATAAATTTACGTAAATATACAATTTTTCCAGATATTTGAAGATTCTACTTTTTTTTGTTGGGTTGTGATTAGTGTAACGTAAAGTTCTTCAGAAGGGGAAGTAAGTTCAATCTTGAAGTGCCTCTGGGTAAACGACGTTAAGTGTTCTCTCGTTCTGAGCCAATATGTATAAAAGGTTTTTACTTTTGTCAACTCTAGAAAAAATAACATAGAGCTAGGCATGGAAAAAGCACGGGTTTTGTAGGTCAAACAACTTTAAACGATTGGACCTGTGCTTGCTGATACTCATGGCGAAACTGAGACGAACAGGAAACTGTAGGCGTTTAAACTGACATAGGAGGTCAAATGTGTCGAATGGAAAGTGTGGGATAAAAACATGGTCACCTGTAGTATGCCTTGCATAATGGTAGCTTCCATTTCATTTGATATGAGTTCCTAGACAGTCAGTTGCGTTTCGTTGGAGGTTTTTGTTAAATCCAGATTACATCACGATAAAATAAATAAATAATCGAGATGAGTTGGGAGAATATGCGAAAAAGGGAATAGCAATGTTAAGCTTTGGAGAAAGGAGATTCGAGAAAATTCTCATTTTTCTACAATTCCATTTCTTTTCTTCTCTTTGTAATTCATTGAAATATATTTCCTATTCAAAAACACGCATTACTATTTCCCTAAATAGTGGAACTATTTCCCTAAATAGTGGAACTATTTCCCTAAATAGTGGAACTATTTACAGCATGCGACAACAGGGGAAGAGCCGATATCTGAAAAGAAAAGAAAACTGACGGCAACTGTGGTGGAAGGTGGAAGGGCATGCACAACACTTCGGATACAGTAAACAGCAAAATCAAATTTCAAATTGTAAACCGCGCATTTTGTGTCACATTTGAAGCAATAATTAATGAAACCAAATGAAAATATTCCTCTAGAAATAGTTTAGATGATTTTACAGCGCTTGGTAACACACAGAGAGCAGCTGGCCAAAAAAATAAACACCGCTGTCTGCAACTGCGGCGGAAGGATACACGTAACACTTTGGAAGCTCAGCCGGAATATTTGGAAACAAGCTTTAAATAAATATTGTCGCTTTTATCATGTTTCGCGTGCGGCTCTTGCAGTTTACACAATATTATTGCGAAATATTGTTGCAAAGTGAAGAGCATAATTTTTCTGCAAGGATGTAATGGGAAAATGTTACGCATAAATGAAATAAACTATTGTTGCGTGAACTTATTCAGGATCGAATTTCAGCAATCGCTCAAAGTTTTAAACGTAAAATTTAATAACTAAAATTTTCAAATTTGATTTTCAAGAAAAGGGCTCGGAGGTGCACACCTTCGCCTGCCCCTTCGTATTTCATCCAAATTTTAAACCTGTACTTTCGATAGGGATTTTTTTGTAGGTGTCTGATTTTCTGACAGACAGATATAGTAATTTTATTATTATAGATGTAATTTTCTGCTTGTGTTTACTGTTGCATAGGGCAGGCATTGCTCGTCGTAACTTCCGTACTTTAAAGACCCGTCGGAATTCATAAGAGCTTTCTCTTCTTATTTTTTGGGGATGCAAGGTGGGGTGAAAGAACGGCATGAGGAAATCACAGGGTTATAAACAACTGTCTTTCCTTAATTTAGGGCTATTGATTCTAAGGAAGGGACACAGACGGCGCCAGCAGACAAACACATCACTTACAAAAAAGAAGCTACGATCGTGTAGAGAATCGAAAAGTTGTATCAGATGAATTTTGTTTCACTTTGCCTCTAGAAAGAAGCTTGCAAGAAAAAAGTAATTAATATGAAATTTTCAAAATCGTAACTTAAGGGTTTCAAAAAAGCAAATGTAATCAGAAAGTACCTCGAACTTACGAAGTAATCCCAAATTTGGAGGAAGCAAAACAATGATCTGAGGAATTCAAGTGATCAGGGAGTAATCCAAAAGTTTGTCAAGCTCATGAAGTAATCCGAAAAAATGAAGAAATGAAAGGGTGGCAAAAGTTTTCAAACAGATAGGAAGCCGTTTAAATTTTTACAAAAGAAAAGGGATTTACCCGGAGGTTTCGAAACTTAATTGTAATCTTACTATTACAAGATTTCATGAAATGAAGGAACACTATGAAAGTTTGAAGAAATTGGAGGGTACCTTTAGTGTTTCCAAAAATGAAAAAATAATCAGAATGTTTTTAAAGAGTAGAGTGCAATCTAAAAGTTACAGAGATCACGTAATAATGAGCTGAAAGTTTCAATCCTAGTAATCCTAAAGTTCTCAGTTTTTAGGGAACAATACGGAAGTTTCAAAAGATCATGGAATAATATGAAATTTTCAAGAAATGAAGAAGTAGCCGAAGAAGTTTCGAATGTTTCCGAGCTAAGAAAGAAAACTTTGGAGTTTGAGAAAAGGAAAGAGGGATATGAAAATATCAAGAAATCAAGGTGTAATCTAAAGTTTCAAGAAAGAAAGTTATGCTCAGAAATTTGAAGAGAAGAGAAAGTACTCTCAAACTTTTAGAAAATCCAAAATTTCTTGAAAATTTAAGGCGATGAATTTTCAAGAAATAATAATCTGAAACTTTCAGGACATGAAGTATTGGAAAGTTTGAAGAAATGTGTGAATAATGTGTGACGTAGTACAGGTGAAAACATGTGTCAAGACGACAATTCTGGAGCGCGACATTCTGTCCGCGTAGCTCAGTTGGGAGAGCGACTTACTCCGGAGTGAGAGGACACGGATTTCAAGACCGTCGTGGACAAACTTGTGTTTTCACATTGGCGCCCAATTGTGGAATATGGGTCTACTGGCTGTTGGGTGCTTCGACAAATGTGTGATGTTTATTCCACATATTGTTTGGAATTAATGAAAAATTTCCTACTTCGCTTCAAAGACAAAAAAAAATATTAAAAGTGAGATGATGGGGCGTACTACAGAGGTGAAAACATGTGTCAAGACAACAATTCTGGAACGCAGCATTCTGTCCGCCTAGCTCAGTTGGGAGAACGACTTACTCCTGAGTGAAGGGACACGGACAAACTTGTGTTTTCCCATTGCCGCCCAATTGTGGAATATGGTCTACTGGCTGTTGGGTGCTTCGACAAATGTGTGATATTTGTTCCACATATTGTTTGGAATTAATGAAAAATTTCCTACTTCGCTTCAAAGACAAAAAAAATATTAAAAAGGAGATGATGGGGCGTACTACAGAGGTAAAAACAAGTGTCAAGACGACAAATCTGCAGCGCGAAATTCTGTCCACCTAGCTCAGTTGGGAGAACGACTTACTCCGGAGTGAGGGGACACGGACAAACTTGTGTTTTCACTTTGGCGCCCAATTGTGGAATATGGGTCTACTGGCTGTTGAGTGCTTCGACAAATGTGTGATGTTTGTTCCACATATTGTTTGGAATTAATGAAAAATTTCCTACTTCGCTTCAAAGACAAAAAAAATATTAAAAGGGAGATGATGGGGCGTACTACAGAGGTAAAAACATGTGTCAAGACAACAATTCTGGAGCGCGACATTCAGTCCGCCTAGCTCAGTTGGGAGAACGACTTACTCCAGAGTGAGGGGACACGGACAAACTTGTGTTTTCACATTGGCGCCCAATTGTGGAATATGGGTCTACTGGCTGTTGGGTGCTTCGACAAATGTGTGATGTTTGTTCCACATATTGTTTGGAATTAATGAAAAATTTCCTACTTCGCTTCAAAGACAAAAAAATATTAAAAGTGAGATGATGGGGCGTACTACAGAGGTAAAAACATGTGTCAAAACAACAATTCTGGAGCGCGACATTCAGTCCGCCTAGCTCAGTTGGGAGAACGACTTACTCCAGAGTGAGGGGACACGGACAAACTTGTGTTTTCACATTGGCGCCCAATTGTGGAATATGGGTCTACTGGCTGTTGGGTGCTTCGACAAATGTGTGATGTTTGTTCCACATATTGTTTGGAATTAATGAAAAATTTCCTACTTCGCTTCAAAGACGAAAAAAAATATTAAAAGGGAGATGATGGGGCGTACTACAGAGGTAAAAACATGTGTCAAGACGACAAATCTGCAGCGAGAAATTCTGTCCGCCTAGCTCAGTTGGGAGAACGACTTACTCCGGAGTGAGGGGACACGGACAAACTTGTGTTTTCACATTGGCGCCCAATTGTGGAATATGGGTCTACTGGCTGTTGGGTGCTTCGACAAATGTGTGATGTTTGTTCCACATATTGTTTGGAATTAATGAAAAATTTCCTACTTCGCTTCAAAGACGAAAAAAAATATTAAAAGTGAGTTGATGTGGCGTACTACAGAGGTAAAAACAAGTGTCAAGACGACAAATCTGCAGCGCGAAATTCTGTCCGCCTAGCTCAGTTGGGAGAACGACTTACTCCGGAGTGAAGGGACACGGACAAACTTGTGTTTTCGCATTGGCGCCCAATTGTGGAATATGGGTCTACTGGCTGTTGGGTGCTTCGACAAATGTGTGATGTTTGTTTCACATATTGTTTGGAATTAATGAAAAATTTCCTACTTCGCTTCAAAGACGAAAAAAATATTAAAAGTGAGATGATGGGGCGTACTACAGAGGTAAAAACAAGTGTCAAGACGACAAATCTGCAGCGCGAAATTCTGTCCGCCTAGCTCAGTTGGGAGAACGACTTACTCCGGAGTGAAGGGACACGGACAAACTTGTGTTTTCACATTGGCGCCCAATTGTGGAATATGGTCTACTGGCTGTTGGGCGCTTCGACAAATGTGTGATGTTTGTTAAACATATTGTTTGGAATTAATGAAAAATTTCCTACTTCGCTTCAAAGACAAAAAAAAATATTAAAAGTGAGATGATGGGGCGTACTACAGAGGTAAAAACAAGTGTCAAGACGACAAATCTGCAGCGCGAAATTCTGTCCGCCTAGCTCAGTTGGGAGAACGACTTATTCCGGAGTGAAGGGACACGGATAAACTTGTGTTTTCGCATTGGCGCCCAATTGTGGAATATGGGTCTACTGGCTGTTGGGGCTTCGAAAAATATGTGATGTTTTTTCCACATATTGTTTGGAATTAATGAAAAATTTCCTACTTCGCTTCAAAGACAAAAAAAAATATTAAAAGGGAGATGATGGGGCGTACTACAGAGGTAAAACATGTGTCAAGACGACAAATCTGCAGCGAGAAATTCTGTCCGCCTAGCTCAGTTGGGAGAACGACTTACTCCGGAGTGAGGGGACACGGACAAACTTGTGTTTTCACATTGGCGCCCAATTGTGGAATATGGGTCTACTGGCTGTTGGGTGCTTCGACAAATGTGTGATGTTTGTTCCACATATTGTTCGGAATTAATGAAAAATTTCCTACTTCGCTTCAAAGACAAAAAAAATATTAAAAAGGAGATGATGGGGCGTACTACAGAGGTAAAAACAAGTGTCAAGACGACAAATCTGCAGCGCGAAATTCAGTCCGCCTAGCTCAGTTGGGAGAACGACTTACTCCAGAGTGAGGGGACACGGACAAACTTGTGTTTTCACATTGGCGCCCAATTGTGGAATATGGGTCTACTGGCTGTTGGGTGCTTCGACAAATGTGTGATGTTTGTTCCACATATTGTTTGGAATTAATGAAAAATTTCCTACTTCGCTTCAAAGACAAAAAAAATATTAAAAGTGAGATGATGGGGCGTACTACAGAGGTAAAAACATGTGTCAAGACAACAATTCTGGAGCGCGACATTCAGTCCGCCTAGCTCAGTTGGGAGAACGACTTACTCCAGAGTGAGGGGACACGGACAAACTTGTGTTTTCACATTGGCGCCCATTTGTGGAATATGGGTCTACTGGCTGTTGGGTGCTTCGACAAATGTGTGATGTTTGTTCCACATATTGTTTGGAATTAATGAAAAATTTCCTACTTCGCTTCAAAGACAAAAAAAAATATTAAAAGGGAGATGATGGGGCGTACTACAGAGTTGAAAACATGTGTCAAGACAACAACTCTGGAACGCGACATTCTGTCCGCCTAGCTCAGTTGGGAGAACGACTTACTCCGGAGTGAGGGGACACGGACAAACTTGTGTTTTCACATTGGCGCCCAATTGTGGAATATGGTCTACTGGCTGTTGAGCGCTTCGACAAATGTGTGATGTTTGTTCCACATATTGTTTGGAATTAATGAAAAATTTCCTACTTCGCTTCAAAGACAAAAAAAAATATTAAAAGGGGGATGATGGGGCGTACTACAGAGGTAAAACATGTGTCAAGACGACAAATCTGCAGCGAGAAATTCTGTCCGCCTAGCTCAGTTGGGAGAGCGACTTACTCCGGGGTGTTGGGACACGGACAAACTTGTGTTTTCACATTGGCGCCCAATTGTGGAATATGGGTCTACTGGCTGTTGGGTTCTTCGAAAAATATGTGATGTTTTTTCCACATATTGTTTGGAATTAATGAAAAATTTCCTACTTCGCTTCAAAGACAAAAAAAAATATTAAAAGGGAGATGATGGGGCGTACTACAGAGGTAAAACATGTGTCAAGATGACAAATCTGCAGCGAGAAATTCTGTCCGCCTAGCTCAGTTGGGAGAACGACTTACTCCGGAGTGAGGGGACACGGACAAACTTGTGTTTTCACATTGGCGCCCAATTGTGGAATATGGGTCTACTGGCTGTTGGGTGCTTCGACAAATGTGTGATGTTTGTTCCACATATTGTTTGGAATTAATGAAAAATTTGCTACTTCGCTTCAAAGACAAAAAAAATATTAAAAGGGAGATGATGGGGCGTACTACAGAGGTAAAAACAAGTGTCAAGACGACAAATCTGCAGCGAGAAATTCTGTCCGCCTAGCTCAGTTGGGAGAACGACTTACTCCGGAGTGAGGGGACACGGACAAACTTGTGTTTTCACATTTACGCCCAATTGTGGAATATGGGTCTACTGGCTGTTGGGTGCTTCGACAAATGTGTGATGTTTGTTCCACATATTGTTTGGAATTAATGAAAAATTTCCTGCTTCGCATCAAAGACAAAAAAAATATTAAAAGGGAGATGATGGGGCGTACTACAGAGGTAAAACATGTGTCAAGACGACAAATCTGCAGCGCGAAATTCTGTCCGCCTAGCTCAGTTGGGAGAACGACTTACTCCGGAGTGAGGGGACACGGACAAACTTGTGTTTTCACATTTGCGCCCAATTGTGGAATATGGGTCTACTGGCTGTTGGGTTCTTCGAAAGATATGTGATGTTTTTTCCACATATTGTTTGGAATTAATGAAAAATTTCCTACTTCGCTTCAAAGACAAAAAAAAATATTAAAAGGGAGATGATGGGGCGTACTACAGAGGTAAAAACAAGTGTCAAGACGACAAATCTGCAGCGCGAAATTCTGTCCGCCTAGCTCAGTTGGGAGAACGACTTACTCCGGAGTAAGGGGACACGGACAAACTTGTGTTTTCACATTTGCGCCCAATTGTGGAATATGGGTCTACTGGCTGTTGGGTTCTTCGAAAAATATGTGATGTTTGTTCCACATATTGTTTGGAATTAATGAAAAATTTCCTACTTCGCTTCAAAGACAAAAAGAAATATTAAAAGGGAGATGATGGGGCGTACTACAGAGGTAAAAACAAGTGTCAAGACGACAAATCTGCAGCGAGAAATTCTGTCCGCCTAGCTCAGTTGGGAGAACGACTTACTCCGGAGTAAGGAAACGCTTCTTCGATGTCCGTCACGGATCAACTTGTGTTTTCACAAATCTGAAATTTGAAAGAGTTATGGGAGTGATTGAAAGTTTTAAGGAATGACAGAATAATTTAAAGTTCCAAGAATCTGAAAATAACTGGAAAACTGCAATAAATTAAAGAGAGACTTGAAAAGCACAGGGGACGACATAGTGGTCTAAATCTTTGAAGAGATTAGATACAACCAAAAATTCAAAAAATGAGAAAGTAGTCTAAACGTTTCAAGAAATGAAACAATCAGATAAGATCTTCAAGTTGTCAACAATTAATAGGAAAATTTCAAGATACCATGGAGAAATCAGACAGTTTGAGGACAAAGGTAAATAAAATAATTTTTGACATCAAAGCTCATCGGTCTCTGTTGCAAAGAACTTTGGTACAGAAGAACTGACACTTTCAAAAAGAGATGATTGAATAAAGCAAGCTTTGACAGCAAAGCAGACAGCGAAGATATCAGAAATGAACTAGTATAAAGTTCTAAGAGATCATCTGATAGTTTCTTAAAATTTTTGAGTAAAGCCAGTATGAACACGAAAGCACACCTGCGTCTATAAAATATCATTTTGATAAAAAAAGGGTTTGCAATTTCAAAAGATGATTGAATAAAGTAAACTTTGATAACAATGCAGACAGGGAAGGTATTATTAGGAAATAATACGAAAGTTCTAGAAGATCAGTGAATGAAATACGGGATTACATCATTGTAGTACAATACAAATTTGGAAGATGTGAATCCGTTTATTGGTGAAAATATGGCACGGATGTTGAGACAGATAATATCCGAAAACTTGAAAATTTCGTCGTCCTGGAGCGGGAATCGTACCCGCGTCTCCCGGATAGCGCCCGAGTATGCTAACCACTACACCACCCAGAACGATCAAGCTTCAAGTTTCCGATTAATTTGAATATAAACATCACAGGATTTGCTAGTCAATGCAACCAGCATTTATATATAGCAAACCTGGAAGTTATCTTGGACGTTGCTTCGACTAGCGATTCTTGTGATGGTTATATTCAAATTAATCGGAAACTTCACACTTGGTCGTTTGGGTGATGTAGTGGTTACCATACTCGGTTGCTGTACGGGAGACGCGGATTCGATTCCCGTTTCAGGACTACAAAACAAATTTTTGGATATTATCTGACTTAACATCCATGATATATTTATACGAATAAACGGATTTACATCTTCCAAATTTGTATTCTAGATCATCTTACTGTCTCATGAAATTTTTAAATAAATCCAGTTTGGGCAGCGAAGTACACCGACATCTATTAAATTTAATTTTGAGAAAGAAGGGCTGACAATTTCAAGAGACGGTCGAATAAAATAAGCTTTGATAACAAAAGCAGACTGGGGAGAGATCAGAAAACAATACGATAGTTCAATTTGTGATAGTTTAATGAAATCAGGGAATATATCCAGTTTGGAGACTAAACTGGTCTCCAAACTTCATAGCCAGTTTCGATGAAGAAGATTTTATAATTTCACAATCAATAAAACAAGTCATAGCAAAACATACAAGTATCTGGTAAAAAAAATGTTCAAATAGGAAGTAACGATGGTTTCAAAAGACGGTTTTGAAGACAAAGCATCCCACTCTCTGGCTTAGAAGAATTTGAAGACAAAACATCCCACTCTCTGGCTTAGAAGAATTTGGTAAAATGTACTGACGATTTCAGAAGGCGAGTGAATAAAGCCGATTTTTAAAACGAAAGCACACAGGTCACTTCTAAATCCCATGTTTCCATGTATTTCCATTTGATACGTTGATAGTATTACTCAGACTACTGTCTTGAAGAGAAAGGAATAAAAGACAAAGACAGTTCCTGCTTTTTTTTATATATATATATATTTTATTTCCCCGTCCCGTCTGTGTCCGGCTGTGGGCAACAATTTCCCTTGCACAGATCGAGAGCGATGCGCCAACAAATGGCAAACAGACGGGACAAGAGTAAAAAAAGGAGAAAGCGATGTAGCCGACGTAGCAGACATTGACAAGATCGATGGGCGTGGAAAAAAGAAAGCGAATGAAGCAGGGAAAGAAGAACCCTGATTGCAGAGGAGAAGCCCCTGACAGCTGCTCGGTGCTGCTCTCCGTCTCCAAGGACGACCAGGAATGCATCTGTTCACCAAAGCCATTTGGTGGTTCCCTATTATCTCCCTTTCTCCGCATCTCCGTGACTTTTTTTTTCTTCTTACGTTGCGCCCAACTACACCAACCCTTCAGCACTTCTTTTTTTTTTTTTTTCTTTTTTTTTTATCTCTTGCATTCCCGAATTTTTTCTCATGCGATCCCCCAAGCATTATTCTTCCCTGACGCATTCAAAATGTGTACATAAATATTAAAATTAAATTTTCGATGGAGACGTAATTGAAGATGGAAAAGATTTTGAATCTATGCAGCTGATATTCATGTCGAGGTACGGTGAGTTGACGAAGTGTTGAGTATAACGCTGAGTCTAATAAAAGTGCGATTTGCAAAATGCTTCGAGATAAGAAAACATTTCTTTTTTTTCTCACGAGTCTATTTTAGAAGCGATTTCGGTAAAGTAAAGCATAAATGTGTTCACGGCGCTTTCAGAAACTTAGCAGATATTGGGAAATCAGAGAGAGAGCGAGAGAGAGAAGCGTTTCCAGAAGCGTGCTAGTTCTCAGATTTGGTAAGTAGCAAGACCATTTTTTGACGTTTTCTGCCGTTATATGCAAACCCAGAAAAGGAAATGGTTTGATGGAAATTTTTCATTTCAAGTATCCGCAACATGGAAATTGTAACATGATTTTGGAATATTAACGAAATGCAAATCGTGCTGAGCATTATGCTGGCTGCAAAAACTGTTAATGTTATTCGTCATTTGCATAAGTGAAAATATTATACATCTGCTTTTCGAAGAGCAGACCATCGGTAGTACCTCCTGGACTATGAGAGAAACATGGCATCTCTGAATAAAGATTAGTTTACGGTTAATCAAATTTCCGAACATCGAGTTCAGATATTTTTGATAGGTTATAAAAAAAGAAAATGTACAAATACAAATTAAAAACGGACTATTAACAATAATATATAATTCATAATACATTATAATAATTATTATTTTTATGAATGATATTATAATATATCATTCATATATAAGATTTCATTTATTTACGTTTCTACCGAAAGATCAGCTTGATCAATATTGAGAGCAGTACACTGGTCATTATCATTATACGTTCGAGCGTTCTTGTGAAATCGGAATCAGGAATATAGTTGTTCTTCCTGCTTTTCAAATGAATTAATTGCGTGCAAGAGCAAACATTCAGATCACATGACAGATGAATTAGGAGTAAATTTATCTTAAAAAATAAAGAATAACTGTCCCAGTATATTCCAGATTTCAGTCAGTTGGGGACTAGAGTTTAGTAACTTGATTTATCTCAGTTCTGCGTTAGGATGAGGTCGTAATGTTAGGATTATTTTGTACTTAAGCTCAGAAAATTGATCATGGCATCAGAAATTATCCACTGGGCATTGCAACACGCTTCTTCTGCTCCTCTCAAAGAGTTAAACTGCAGATGAATATCTAACAAGCAAACACCCTTTGATAAAGTACACCGACGAGTCCCGGTTCTTTTTTTAACTAAGACGTATATCAGTTTTCCGGAGCAGAATCTGTACTGTGAAGAAATCGTTATGTGTATTCATTAAAACATGCATGTTCGAAGGACAGTATACTTTGCATTGAAATGTCTGTCTATATGAGGCTTACTTATTACTGGAAAAAAAAGAAGTACCTCTTAAAGCATTAGGCGTACAGAAAACCTCCTTCAAAGAACCTTAGGTTCTTTTGCTATCCATACGAAACATCCTCGTTTACGATTACTACCATTTTGAAAATAGGTAGTATCGGTATCTCTAAAGTAGATGATTGCTTCTAATCTTTAGCTGAACCGCACCGGTGGCACAGTGGGCAAAGTGCTGGCTTCCGAAAGACATGGCTCCCGGTTTGAATCCCGATGAGGAATGAAAGTTTTATTTCTCCCTCCCTTTCCTGGAACTAGTTGCCCTAAATTTGAGATGACGAACTGCTTACAGCCCATCAGGTTGTTCACGGTGGTCATTAACGCACCCCCTTCCCCTCCCCCCGATAAAAAGATAAACATTTGTTGATCTATGCTTCACTTTTGAAGGCATACATTTGCCTTTTCGGGTTTTTTTTTTTTTTATTATTTCTTATTAGTAAGCGTCTAAACGTGTGTCTTCCACTCCTCTTTCTGCTACATCACGTGCACGTGTGATGAGTTTAGTAATATCTCAAATTTTAATAGAACTGAGTATTTTCACTAAGGGGCAGTGATTCATTCGAAAGATCCTTATCAGTCAAAGTTTATGATAACAGTAATATGTAAAATTATTCACGAGGTAAAAGCTAATGTTGGAAAATAAAAACTTCAAGAGATGTTATTCTGCAGAGCCATTGGTAAAAAAAATCGAAATCAGTTAGCAATGTAGCTCCATAATCAACTTAAAAACGTTCATGACATGTTTTGAAATTAAAGAGATTCCCTTTACGCCTCGACATGTTTTGAATTTTTTTTCTACGTCTTACAGATTTATGTCACGCAAATACACGTGTTCAGAATTAATGTAATTTTATTATGCGATTACATGTTAGAATGATGATGATATTTTTATAAACAAATATCATGTAGTTCTATTTGAAAGTCAGTGTAACCCATTGCGAGAATTAATTGTAAAATCTTCATCAACGGAATCGATATTTAATTAGATTCACCTTATTTCATCTTTAAAAACCTGTTCTCATTTATAGGAGGGTTATAATTAATTATTTTATTAATCTAAACACCGTAATTAATCCGTGGGAAAAGTGTTCGTTGATTTTACTTCTGCTGGGGTGTGTTAGAAATCGGTAAAATAAATTAACGACTTCGGCACGACGCAGAATCTTCAGCTTCGTCGAACCGAGGTTTAATCTTCAAATAGAACTTAAGCTGAAAAAGAAAGATCACATAAAATAACCTTATTTACATACGAAAATTATCATAAGCATTTATGATAGAACTATCCTATGGATGTATGCAGAAATATCTGTCAGAAACGCTTATAGTATCACAATTGTATGGGGTAAATCCTACGGAATTGTCAAAAGAAGTTATAATATAACTATTCCGATAGATAGATGCTGAAAAAATTACCATAACCATTTATGGAGCTATTATGTTATGGACACACATGCTAACAAAATTGTCAGAAGCATTCATATTATAATTTTTCCGATGGATATATGCTAAAAAATGTATCATGATTACTTATAATTTAAGTATCGTATGGATAGAAGCCGAGAAAATTGTAATAAGTGCATTACTAACATTTAAATACATGCTGAGAAAATTATTATTATCATTTATAATTATTCATGATAAGAAAAATATCATAAGCACTTATAAGTATCCTACACATATCAGCTGAGAACATTTTCATAAGCATTTATATTATAACTATTCTGCTGGATACATGCTGAAATAGAGATTTATGTATAGCGATCCACAAAAGATATACACTTAATTTTTTTCTTAATACTAACCGGGAGTCCCGAATTGCTCTGTCGCAGGCACAAACCGGTGTGACCACTTGAGCTGGATGAGAAGGGTAGCATTCCTGATCATGCTAAAAGCAAAGTCAGTCAAGTGACTTCTACCCGAAGACATTTGTTTTTGGACAGTAATAGTTAGTCTGTCATAATGGAGTACCTCAATTCGCATCTACATTACGATGGTATCATTACTTTGCCGCGGTGAGGAAGCTTGCGTGCTTAACCGATGTAGAGGTCTACGCCGGCTGCAGCTGAACCTCTTGGTATGGCCACTCAAGCTGGAACTCTTGGTATGGCCACTCAAGCTGGACAGGTTGATGGTGATGAGCCAGACGAACAGTAATATTATATTCCTCCAGATAGATGGTTATGTAGTACTATAAGCGCGGTCTTGCAAGAATTTACCAAAGGGAAAGACGTCCCTATTAAGCTTCGGAACATTGAATGTATTAAAACTAAACAGAACCGAAAGAAGATTGTGAGTTTGGGAAATGGAACACTAGACGAACCGAAAGAAGATTGTGAGTTTGGGAAACGGAACACTAGACGGAAACCATATGTTCCATTTTGGGAAATGGAACACTAAACGAAAACTAAACAGAACCGAAAGAAGATTGTGAGTTTGGGAAATGGAACACTAGACGAACCGAAAGAAGATTGTGAGTTTGGCAAATGGAATACTAGGCGAACCGAAAGAAGATTGTGAGTTTGGGAAATGGAACACTAGACGGAAACTAAACAGAACCGAAAGAAGATTGTGAGTTTGGGAAATGGAACACTAGACGAACCGAAAGAAGTTTGTGAGTTTCGGAAATGGAACACTAGGCGTAAACCATGTGATCCATTTTGGGAAATGGAACACTAGACGAAAACTAAACAGAACGGAAAAAAGATTGTGAGTTTGGGAAATGGAACACTAGACAGAAACCATATGTTCCATTTTGGGAAATGGAACACTAGACAAAAACTAAACAGAACCGAAAGAAGATTGTGAATTTGGGAAATGGAACACTAGTCGGAAACCATCACCAGCTTTGCTAGACACATTCAAACGTTACAGTTGAGCATTATGTCACTGCAGCAGTTATATTGGAAAGATACAGAATTGCTGGATGTGGAGAACATTATAATTACAGGGATCCCGCGAAAACAGTTCGAGTGCTGGTTTCATTTTAAGAAAATCAGCTCCAAGACAACTGACAAGATCGAAATTGACGAATCCTGGAATTTCAAAGCAGACAATCACTACAGCGAACGAACACGCATCATTATAAATTGCCATGAGCCAACGGAGGATGAGTTAGAAGAAGTAAAATATAAATTCTATTAAAAAGTAGAGGAAGTTTTTGACTGTGTGAACAAGCCTTTTGATATCAGAATGCTGATGGTAGATTTTAATGAGAAAGTGTGGAGGAAGAAGGTTTTCTGTAAAACAATAAGGCAAAAACTTACCTAAAGAAGCGATGATAATGTAAAAAGGTTGGTAACGTTCGCAGCGGCGGAAATATGGTAATAAGTAGTATTAAACAAATTCGCAAGGATATACACAAAGAAACTTAGTTCCCACCAGATGGAAACACTATTAATCAAATTGATCACATATTGATATACTACGTATGAGCACTGAAAATTCGTAAATTATGTAACCCACGAGAGGTGCAAAATGTTGATCTGACCATTTCTTCAGGAGTGGAATACTAAAAAGAGACCAGATATACACGTACAAGATAAAATAAATCAAAAGATTTTTACAACTTGATGTAGTGAGACTGCACGAAACGGAAGAGAGAACAGTTCCAGTTAGAGATTAAGAATTCGTTTAATTATTCAAAACTGGAAGAGAACAGGGAATAAAAAAGATATCGCAAATAGTTGGCAATTTATGAAACTGCGTATGTTAGAAGAAACAAAAATGATTCAATAAACTGTGTGGAGAAACAGTCCAGAAATGGAAAGAAGCGCAACGGCAATTATTGCGATACATCAGAGATTACGAATGGTGCGGACACTTCATGAGGATATGGAAGGAAACACAGAGGGCATTGAAAAGCCTGTAGAAGGTTGCAAGGGTCACATAAAAGAAGATCTTTACAGCAAAATCAACAACCAGCTAAGGAAAAGATACGATATCAATCCCAAATTTATAAAGAATAAAAGAAGAGCAGTTTTGACTCAAGATAAACAGCTAAGAACAAGATGGAAAGAGTATTTTGCCGCCGCGGTGACTCAGTTGTCTAACATCAAGCTTATGACCTTTCGTTCGAGAATGACCCGGGTTCAAATTCTAGTGAGGCGCCATCTTTCCTAGAAACAGTGGCCATTAATTAGGGACTGCCGACTGCTTGCTGAACACCCGTTTCCCCTAATTCGTTTCATATAATCCGTTTCATATAATCCGTTTCCCCTAATTTCCATTTGCCTAATCACGTTTACCCCAACTGCGTTTCCCGAAAATCGCTTTTCCCCGAATTCCCATTTTACCTAATTTCGTTTGAACTAATCACGTTTCCCCTAAATATCGTTTCCACTAAATATCGTTTCCCCTAATTCACGTTTCCCCTAAATATCGTTTCCCCTAAATATCGTTTTCCCTAAATATCGTTTTCCCTAAATATCGTTTCCCCTAAATATCGTTTCCCCTAATCTCGTTTCCCCTAAATATCGTTTCCCTAATTAACGTTTGCCCTAAACACGTTTACCCCAATTGCGTTTGAACTAATCAGGTTTCCCCTAAATATCGATTTCCCTAAATATCGTTTCCCCAAATTCACGTTTGCGGTAAACACGTTTACCCCAATTGCGTTTCGCCGAATTCCCATTTCCCTTAATTTCGTTTGCCCTAATATTGTTTCCCCTAATTCACCTTTGCCCTAATTCCCGGTTGCCCTAAACACGTTTACCCCAATCGCATTTCCCCGAAATCGCTTTTACCGCAATTTCCATTTCCCCTAATTTCGTTTGCCTTTATCTCGTTTCTCCTAAATCTCGTTCCCCTAATTCAAGTTTACCCTAAACACGTTTGTCCATATCAAAGTTTTCCCTAAAAACGTTTCCTGTATCAAATTTGCTCTAATTCTCCTTTGCCTTGATTCGCGTTTTCCTAAATTTACGTTTTCACTAATTCATGTTTGTCTTGTTTCTCGTTAAGCGAAATAAAACATTTCTTTTATCGTCAAAATTCAGGAAAAAAAAACATTTCGTAACATGGGTAATTTTTTTATCGTCAAGTTCAGGAAAATATATGTATATTTAATCATCATCATCAACCATTAACAATCCACTGCTGGATGAAGATCTCACCAAGTTTCTTCCACAACGGTGTGTCTTGATCCAGTCTCCTTCGTGTCACTCCTGCATGCTTTCAAATTTCATTCACCCATCTCCCATGTGGTCTTTTGGGTCTTTTTTTGTCCCTTGGAATCCAGTCTAGAATTTCGGTTGTCCATCGGTGGTCAGTTCCTCTGGCAGCATGTTCATCCGATTGCCTTTTTAGGGATTTCATTCTGATCATGATATCCTCCACTCTTGTCATTTTCTTTATCCGTGAGTTCCTCTTCTCACCTCTCCTGGTTACATCAAGCATGCATCTCTCCATGCTTCTTTCAGTTAGCTGCAGTCTTTGTATGTCTTTCTTAGTTAAGGTCCACGTCTCTGGTCCGTACGTAATCACTGGAAGGATGCATTGATTAAACAATTTTCTTTTTGGGAGATAATGGCATATTGCTCTTGAACATTTTATTGTTTTTTCCAAAAGCTCCCCATTCAAACAGGGGCACGGCAAGGACATTTGCCGCCCCTTGTACAATAATATTTTTCAATTTTTACTAATTTTTACATGAAATAAATACCTTCAACAACATCATTTTCTCTTTCTCGTAAATTAAAGTTTTTATAAAACACAATTCTCATATAAAACCAAAAGAAAAAAATCTGTAAAACACTAGTTCAATTGACGCTTTCGTAAAAACAAAAACAAAAATGTCTATAATATGTCTTAAGATTTTTAATTTGTAAGCACTAGTTCAGTTCACACTTTTGCGAAAAAACAAATATGTCCATAATATGCCTATAATCGTACATGATAAAAAAATTTTACTGATAAAGAAAAAAAAAGTTTGTCATGTACGATTATAGACATATTACAGCTTCTTTCTTGGAGGGGGCAATTGTTACATATATATAATAGCTGTGCCCACGGCTTCACTCCCGGTGAATATGCCACTGAAAAACAGAGGTATGATGACACGTGTAATCCGATCCATCCATAAGAACTGTAGTTGAATTTCACAGCAACTGATGGAGGAAATTGGCCGTAAGAATAAATGGTCGACAATTAGTTTTTCACGTGAAAGAAAATTATAATCAGCTTTTACATAAATTTAAGTACATAATTTTTATTTTATTTTTTGAAAATAATTCATAATTCGCATACATAACATTCTTTGTCCAGTTTCCAGTCATTATCAAAACAAATTGATTTGATTGTCTAAACTAACTGCCGGTTCTCGATAAGCCGACGTACAACTGTCCGTGCGAGAAGCGTCCTGCGAGCATATGCTAACGCAAGAAAACTGTCGGAGGGAGGGGGGTAATGCCGAAAATATAAGCTGTAAGGAATTTCTGCCTGATTCGGAGATTTTCAGCTTTTACGAACTACAACTCTACAAATTTCTGTGGGCCCCTGCTACCGCAGGAAGTCTGTCTGTTGGAGGGAGGGTGTGAGGGAGTAATGCCGAAAACATAAAACACAAAGAATTGCTGTTCCGATCGGGAGCTTTCCAGCGTTTACAAACTGCAGCTCAACAAATTATTTGATGGCATGTGCAAAGGCAGGAAACCTGTCGGGTGAGCTCATCCCCCCCCCCACACACACACACGCAGGTTCTTTGTGTTAGCACATGCCCGGAGAGAATTTGTTGAGCTGTACTGTGTAAAAGCCAAAAATCTTCCAATTGGGCTGCAAATTATTTGTATTTTATATTTTTGTTATTAATCCCCCCTATCCCTTGGTTTCCTGCGTCAGCATATGCCCGCAGAGAATTTGTTGACTTGTAGAGTGTAAAGGCCGAAAATCTCCCAATAGGGCTACAAACTCTTCACAGTTCATCTTTTCGGTATTAAGCCCCACCCCCTTCCCCGACAGGTTTCCTGTGTTTGCACGTGTCCTCGGATAATTTGTCGAGTTTTAGTTAGCAAACGATGAAAATCTCCAGATCGGACCAAAAATACTTTATATTTTATATTATTGCTATAAGCCACCACCCCCACCCCCACCCCCGCTTCAGACATACTTCCCGCGTTACACTGACAGAAACAAAATCCCAACACCACGAAAAAATAGTTGTAGAGGAATTAAATGGCGGAAATACATTTGTATAGGTAACATGTAATCGACTAAGGTTTCAAGATCACAGCTTAATGTAAGCGCAAGAAGAGCCATTTTAAATGTGAAGTGCTGGTACATTAATAACCGGTGTAACCGCCAGAATGTTGAATGCAAGCAAGCAAACGTTCATGCATTATTGCATTGTGTCGTACAGGTGCTGGATGTCAGTTTGTGGGATGGAGTTCCATGCCTGTTGCACTTGGTCGGTCAATACAGGGACGGTTAATGCTGGTTGGGGTGACGCTGGAGTTGTCCAATGATGTCCCATACGTGCTCGATTGGTGAAAGATCTGGTGATCTAGCAGGCCACGGCAACATGTCGACACTCTGTAGAGCATGTTGGGTTACAACAGCGGTATGCGGGCGAGCGTTATCCTGTTGGAAAACACCCCTGGAATGCTGTTCATGAATGGCAGCGCAACAGGTTGAATCCCCAGACCGACGTACAACTGTGCATTCAGGGTGCGTGGGATAACCACGAGGGTGCTCCTGCTGTCATAGGAAATTGCTCCCAAGACCATAACTCCAGGTGTAGGTCCAGTGTGTCTCGGCCGCAGACAGGTTGGTTGCAGGCGCTCACCTGGCCTCCTTCTAACCAACACACGGCCATCACTGGCACCCAGGCAGAACCGGCTTTCATCAGAAAACACAACAGATCTCCACTCCGTCCTCCAATGAGCTCTAGCTTGACACCACTGACGTCGCAAACGGCAGTGGTTTGGAGTATGTGGAATGCACGTTACAGGGCGTCTGTCTCGGAGCTGTCCTTCAAGTAACTGATTTGTAACAGTTCTTTGTGTCACTGTGGTGGCAACTGCAGCTCGAATTGCTGCCGCAGACGCGGTATGATGCGCCACGGCCATACGTCGTCAACGTAGGTCTTCCCTCTCAGTAGTGCCACGTGGCCGGCCGGAACCCGGTCTTATTGAGGCAGTACCTTCACTTGACCACCTCTGCCAACAATCATGCACAGTGGCTACATTCCTGCCAAGTCGTTCTGCAATATTGCGGAAAGAAAATCCACCTTCTCGTAGCCCTATTACACGACCTCGTTCAAACTGCGTGAGCTGTTGATAATGGCTTCTTCGTCTTCTTAAAGGCATTCTTGACTAACATCAACACCCTACGTCGAATCTCAACGATAACTAACGCTCACGAACGTTACAGCACGTATTTACAGCAAACCTGCTTTGCATGTTCCCAGGGGCGCTACTAGCGCCACACGTATGCGCCGAGCGCGAAATTTGCATAGGCGTGATCTTACAGATGTACTCTCACCGCCTACCAACTGTCGTTTATCTAACACAACCCCTTCTTGGTGTTGGGATATTTTTTTCCGTCAGTGTATATCCAATCAGTGATGGCGGTAAGTGGGAAAACATTCAAGCGGAAGAGACTGACGTCTACTATTAAGTTGAAACTGATTTAGCAAAAGGCATTTCCACGGCTCATGTTTAGTCTCGTACGGAGGTGGGGGGGGGGTCTGGTACGCTAAGAACTCTTAAAAAGTGGCCTTCTGCGTTCAATGGATTACAATACTATTTCTTGCTTGAATAAAAGTTTAGCGCGATGTAGTACTTTATCTGTGAGGGGGGAGAGGGGCTAGCCGAATAATGGTGATGAGCACGTGCACTTCTTTACGCTTTTTGCTGGCATGGTGGTCGACATCATCTACAGGAAGGGAAAGAATAATTCTCTTGAGATATCAAGACCCACCGTTCTATTGCGGTTAACAAGAACTAGGTAAACGCGAATTAGGGAAAACTTGATACGGGCAAATGTGTTTAAGGCAAACGTGATTAGGGGAAATGAGAATTAGGGGAAACGAAATTGGGGGAAATGAGAATTACGGGAAACGAAATTAGGGGAAATGAGAATTAGGGGAAACGAAATTGGGGGAAATGAGAATTTGGGTAAAAGTGATTTCGGGGAAACGCGATTGGAGCAAAAGTGTTTAAGGAAAATGGGAATTCGGGTAAAAGCGATTTCTGGAAAACGCGATTGGAGCAAACGTGTTTAGGACAAACGTGAATTAGGGGAAACGATATGTACAGTAAACGAGAAGGGAGCAAACGAAATTAGGGGAAACTGATCATGGGAATTAAGACTACGCGAACGAAATTAGGAGAAACTGATCATAGGAAGTAAGGCAACGCGAACGAAATTAGGGGAAATGGGAATTCGGGTAAAAGCGATTTCGGGGAACGCGAATTAGAAATTGAGGGAAACGAGATATAGAGTAAACGAGATTAGGGCAAAGGAAATTAGGGGAAACGGATTAGAGGAAGTGAGGCTACGCGAACGAAATTAGGGGAAATGAGAATTCTGGTAAAAGTGATTTCTGGGTAACGCGATTTGCAGAAAACGTCATTAGGACAAACGGAAATTAAGGGAAACGGATTACAGGAACTGAGGCTACGCGGACTGCTTGTAGTCCATGGAGTTGCTCATGGTGGTCGTTAAACCCCCAAATAAAAGAAAAGTAAGAAACAATATTTCAAAGAACTTCTGCATCTAGAGGATTGTGAGGATAAGCACCTGTTTGAACTGTTAGATACGGCTGGTTAAGAATACCGACTAACAAAATTAGAAGCTACGGTATATAGAAACAAAGAATGGATGAAAGCCAAAAACAGTGTTTCTTTCAGAACTTTTTGGCCGGGGAGGGAGCAAAAGGGAACCTTAAAGGGGGTCAAGTTTTCCATTTGCTATATACACTGAAGAGCAATTGAATTAGAGATACCTGTCTAGTAACGTGTAGCACAACCTTTCGCCCTGATGACGGCGGCGATTCGTCTCGGCATGGACTCGACAAGACACCGAAAGCGTTGGGAAGACATACGGATCCACGACCCCTGATCAAGCTCCCACAGTTCGCGAAGATTTGATGGAAGGGGGCCAGAGCATCTAACATCTCTCTAGATGACATCCCAGATGTGCTCGTTGGGATTGAGGTCAGGTGACCTAGCTGGCCAAGGAAGCGAAGTCACGTCGGTGAAGTGTTCATCCAACTATTTGGATACAATTCGGAAGCGATGGCACGGTGCATTGTCTTGTTGCAGGATGAGGTCCCCAGTGGGATGCTGAAGACGCACAAACGGGAGTAAATGGTCGTCCAGGATATCCCGGTAACGTTGGCCTGTCAGCGACGATGTCACACGTGCCAGGGGTCCCATTTCAGTCCACGTAAACAGTCCCCAGAAGAGAATGCCACCTCCACCAGCTTGAAGAGTCCCTGCTGGCAAGAAGGATCCATCGCTTCATGTGGTTTGCCCCGTACTCGTATCCTGCCATCCGCATGTACCAACGTGAATCTCGACTCATCAGTCCAGGTTACATTATCCAACATGTCTAGGGTCCAGTGGCGATGTTCCCGCGCCCATGCTAATCTTTGCCCTGTGTGACGTGCGGTCAGCAGCGGTATTCTCGTGGGACGATGGCTTCTGTACCCCATAGCGAGGAGATGGTTCTGGTTGGTGTGGCTGCTTACACGTTTTTGTGTACCAGCGTTAAATTGCCGAGTGATTTCTTGCACTGTGGCCCGTCTATCCGCTGTTACAATGCGAGCTAGCCGACGATGACCCCGCTCATCCATACGCTGTTGTCCACTGCAGTTGGCCCTTGCAAGGATGGTTTTGCCGGATTCGATGTACTCACGGTGCACCCGTGATACAGTGGCTCGTGAAAATCCCAGTGCCTGCACGACTTCCGAGATGGAGTGACCCGTTTGTCGGGCCCCGACAATTTGCCCACGATCAAATGCGCTTAGATCCTTCGTCTTACCCATGCTGCGTCCGACTCTTACTGATTTCCGTCTTATCACTCTTTATATTGTCGGATCACTGCATACGTCATGTCGTTTCCGTTTACAGGGCCGCCCATAGCGCCACATTTGCATAACGCCAGCTATCTCTAATTCAATTGCTATTCAATGTATATACATATAATTTTCACTACTATATTTATATATATAGAATTAATTACTATATATCTAGCACAGGGGCGCATTTAGAGGGGACCTTGCCCCCTCCGGGAAAATGTTTCAATTGTTTTTGTTTTTTGGTTAAAAATGCGACTTGCATTAGAAAAAAATGCTTTAATGTTTCTTCACATTTTCATTAACCCTAATTTTGTTCCAGACGGTGGATTTCAAAAACTTCCTTTTCTCGCCCCCCCTCCCTCCCCCAGAAGAAAATTCTATATACATCCCTGATATAGTGATTGCTTCTTCAAACATTTAAGGAATAACAAACCTTTTTCAGCTAAAGGAGGGGGGGGTCCGCAGGCTTCACATTTTTATCTATTAAAATGTATTCAACGCACTCTTGATCCTGAATCACGATTCCCAGACAATTAGGTATGATTATTCTACTTATAATATTTTGAAGAATACCATGCGTCGAATAACACTTCTTATTAAAATCAACTATAACCAGTACCATTTGAACAAATATTTAAAAAAATATATTTGGAGAAATTTCTGTAGCATAAAAAGAAACGAAATTTCCTTTTTCAATTTAGCCTGAATTTATTAAAATTTGGTTCGGTAACCTAAAATGTTTCCGGGGGGACGAATGGTCGTTTCCGGAGGGCTTCGCCCCCCTGGATGTATGCCTGAAAGAAACACTGGCCAAAAGTGCTGATGAGGATGCAATCTAGGCCGAACTATTACAAACAACATGACACAGTTTACATAAAGAAACATCTAAATTAATGAAAACGTGATGCGTGAAGAGTGGAACGGAGCTGTACATTAAAAGGAAGAGAGGCTTGTTTGTGTCAGTTACAAGGGGATAGCACTTCTGAAGATAGCGTACAAAAATTCAACTTACCTACATTCTTCATACAATTAAACCCATTAAAGAAGAGTGGATTGGAAGATACCAAAGAGACTTCAGGAATGGAAGATCTACACCTGAACCGAGTTTTGCTTTACGACAGTTTTCTGGAAGTTCCTGGAAATTTAACGAAAGTTTATGTCCCCGGTTTTTAGCACGTCCTTTGTAAAAAAAGATCGTGCTTATGTTACTGGTTTGTACGTCCGTCTGTACCCACGATATCTCTGCAACTATTAGTCCGCTTTGAAAAAAAAATTGCGTTCGGAAGCTTGAAATATGCGAATGATGAACCTTTATTTCGTGTTTTTTTTTACGATGTACAATTTCGCCGCTAGAGGGCGTAAATGCAGATGATGTCGAATTCAAAAATATGTTTCATTCCACATATTTGCTTCTAAACATCCGATTGAAAAATGCTTTTATCTTTCGATTCCATTTATGTCGAAGAGTATTTTAGATATAGTTACTTTTTCAAATTACGCGTAGATTTCCACGCTAGAGGGCGTAAAAGTAAATTACATTTTCCCCGATATTTCTTCTTCTAAAACTCCGATTTGAAAAAAACTTTTCTTCAGCGGATACACCTGCTGATGTAAAATCTTTTGCATATAATTTCAAATTTTTGGTAAAGAATACTTTGGCTACCAGGGGGACGTAAGTGTTAATTTTTGCTTCTGATGTATTTGCCATAAATTCTGAGCTTCTAAAATATCGATTGAAAAATACTTTCGTGGACTGATGCCACTCACATCGATAAACATTTTTGAAATATGTTCTTCTTAAAATATTCCACAGTTTCTCCTCCAGGGGGCGCAGATGTATATCTTATTTTTGTCGTTATCTCTGTTTCTAATGGTCCGATATGAAAATTTCTTTCTTTATTGGATAGAGTTTCCGGTGTGACATATTTTCCATATAAATTCAAGATTTTCAAGTAAATCATAGACTTTCCGCTAAGGGGAATTAAAGTAAATTGCGTTTTCACCGATATTTCTACTTCTAAAACTCCGATTTGAAAAATTCTTCTTGTACCGCATACAGCTATTGATGGTAAACGCTTTTCATATGATTTCTTATATTTGGTAAAGAATGGTTTAATCACCAGGGAGTATACGCGTTAATTCTACTTCTGGTGTATTTGCAGCAAAATCTGAACTCCTATAAACTAGACTAAATTTTTTTTTTTACTTGGACCGATACCGCTCACATCAAAAATCCTTTTGAGAATACTTTCTTCCTAAAATAATGCATGGTTTTTCCGCTAGGGAGCGTAGATGCATAACTTATATTTGCCCATATATCTGCTTCAAAGAGTCCCATATGAAAAATTATTTCTTTGTTAGAAAGCGTTTGCAGTGCGAAATGTTTCTCATGTAAATTCAAAAAACTTCTTAACTTATAAGTCTTCAACTAGAGGGCGTAAGTTCACGTTTACGTTTACAGCAATATCTGAGGGATAGAAAACTCGATTGAAAGACTTCTTTCTTCGGTCAGATAATGCTGTTTTCCATACCGGTTCCATTGACTTTGAATAGCTTTGATATATTTAATTTGCCTCAGAACGGGTTCCAAAGGCGTGCTCCATTACACCCGAAAATTCGGTGTCATCTTTCTTGTTAATTTTTTTAAATTAAGTAGATTCTTTTGTTCGATTTTTTCTGGTTTCATTTCTTAAACACTCGTTTTCTGATTAAGATAAGGAACGTCCGAACTGCTTTTTTGTTCTACTAAAGACATTTTTATTCGTCTATCGTAAAATGTCAATGTAATTATAATTTATTTACACAGTGTATTTAAAACTGAAACGAATGAGTGGAGAAGGCATAATGAAGAACTACGTAACTGAAGTAATGAAGACCATGTGACTGAAGTTGGCCGTGCATATGGCTGAAATTCTACGGGATCTTGAGTGTTCTTGAGTTCAAACCTAAGAGTGTGAAACCATTAGGAAGACCAAGGATTATATGGGATAATTTTGCGAGGTGAGGCGTGAAAGCAACAATGGGATGTAATGGGGGAGTATCGAGAAGTAGGGGGACAAATATCGGAAGTGTCCCTTGGTATCCAGGTCCAAACTGCCTTATAATAATGGCGAGTCAGAAGCTTCTGCGACTTCAGCGTATGCCACCCCGGGAAGTTTTTGACTGTGTGAACAAGCCTTTTGATATCAGAATGCTGATGGTAGATTTTAATGAGAAAGTGTGGAGGAAGAAGGTTTTCTGTAAAACAATAAGGCAAAAACTTACCTAAAGAAGCGATGATAATGTAAAAAGGTTGGTAACGTTCGCAGCGGCGGAAATATGGTAATAAGTAGTATTAAACAAATTCGCAAGGATATACACAAAGAAACTTAGTTCCCACCAGATGGAAACACTATTAATCAAATTGATCACATATTGATATACTACGTATGAGCACTGAAAATTCGTAAATTATGTAACCCACGAGAGGTGCAAAATGTTGATCTGACCATTTCTTCAGGAGTGGAATACTAAAAAGAGACCAGATATACACGTACAAGATAAAATAAATCAAAAGATTTTTACAACTTGATGTAGTGAGACTGCACGAAACGGAAGAGAGAACAGTTCCAGTTAGAGATTAAGAATTCGTTTAATTATTCAAAACTGGAAGAGAACAGGGAATAAAAAAGATATCGCAAATAGTTGGCAATTTATGAAACTGCGTATGTTAGAAGAAACAAAAATGATTCAATAAACTGTGTGGAGAAACAGTCCAGAAATGGAAAGAAGCGCAACGGCAATTATTGCGATACATCAGAGATTACGAATGGTGCGGACACTTCATGAGGATATGGAAGGAAACACAGAGGGCATTGAAAAGCCTGTAGAAGGTTGCAAGGGTCACATAAAAGAAGATCTTTACAGCAAAATCAACAACCAGCTAAGGAAAAGATACGATATCAATCCCAAATTTATAAAGAATAAAAGAAGAGCAGTTTTGACTCAAGATAAACAGCTAAGAACAAGATGGAAAGAGTATTTTGCCGCCGCGGTGACTCAGTTGTCTAACATCAAGCTTATGACCTTTCGTTCGAGAATGACCCGGGTTCAAATTCTAGTGAGGCGCCATCTTTCCTAGAAACAGTGGCCATTAATTAGGGACTGCCGACTGCTTGCTGAACACCCGTTTCCCCTAATTCGTTTCATATAATCCGTTTCATATAATCCGTTTCCCCTAATTTCCATTTGCCTAATCACGTTTACCCCAACTGCGTTTCCCGAAAATCGCTTTTCCCCGAATTCCCATTTTACCTAATTTCGTTTGAACTAATCACGTTTCCCCTAAATATCGTTTCCACTAAATATCGTTTCCCCTAATTCACGTTTCCCCTAAATATCGTTTCCCCTAAATATCGTTTTCCCTAAATATCGTTTTCCCTAAATATCGTTTCCCCTAAATATCGTTTCCCCTAATCTCGTTTCCCCTAAATATCGTTTCCCCTAATTAACGTTTGCCCTAAACACGTTTACCCCAATTGCGTTTGAACTAATCAGGTTTCCCCTAAATATCGATTTCCCTAAATATCGTTTCCCCAAATTCACGTTTGCGGTAAACACGTTTACCCCAATTGCGTTTCGCCGAATTCCCATTTCCCTTAATTTCGTTTGCCCTAATATTGTTTCCCCTAATTCACCTTTGCCCTAATTCCCGGTTGCCCTAAACACGTTTACCCCAATCGCATTTCTCCGAAATCGCTTTTACCGCAATTTCCATTTCCCCTAATTTCGTTTGCCTTTATCTCGTTTCTCCTAAATCTCGTTCCCCTAATTCAAGTTTACCCTAAACACGTTTGTCCATATCAAAGTTTTCCCTAAAAACGTTTCCTGTATCAAATTTGCTCTAATTCTCCTTTGCCTTGATTCGCGTTTTCCTAAATTTACGTTTTCACTAATTCATGTTTGTCTTGTTTCTCGTTAAGCGAAATAAAACATTTCTTTTATCGTCAAAATTCAGGAAAAAAAACCATTTCGTAACATGGGTAATTTTTTTATCGTCAAGTTCAGGAAAATATATGTATATTTAATCATCATCATCAACCATTAACAATCCACTGCTGGATGAAGATCTCACCAAGTTTCTTCCACAACGGTGTGTCTTGATCCAGTCTCCTTCGTGTCACTCCTGCATGCTTTCAAATTTCATTCACCCATCTCCCATGTGGTCTTTTGGGTCTTTTTTTGTCCCTTGGAATCCAGTCTAGAATTTCGGTTGTCCATCGGTGGTCAGTTCCTCTGGCAGCATGTTCATCCGATTGCCTTTTTAGGGATTTCATTCTGATCATGATATCCTCCACTCTTGTCATTTTCTTTATCCGTGAGTTCCTCTTCTCACCTCTCCTGGTTACATCAAGCATGCATCTCTCCATGCTTCTTTCAGTTAGCTGCAGTCTTTGTATGTCTTTCTTAGTTAAGGTCCACGTCTCTGGTCCGTACGTAATCACTGGAAGGATGCATTGATTAAACAATTTTCTTTTTGGGAGATAATGGCATATTGCTCTTGAACATTTTATTGTTTTTTCCAAAAGCTCCCCATTCAAACAGGGGCACGGCAAGGACATTTGCCGCCCCTTGTACAATAATATTTTTCAATTTTTACTAATTTTTACATGAAATAAATACCTTCAACAACATCATTTTCTCTTTCTCGTAAATTAAAGTTTTTATAAAACACAATTCTCATATAAAACCAAAAGAAAAAAAAATCTGTAAAACACTAGTTCAATTGACGCTTTCGTAAAAACAAAAACAAAAATGTCTATAATATGTCTTAAGATTTTTAATTTGTAAGCACTAGTTCAGTTCACACTTTTGCGAAAAAACAAATATGTCCATAATATGCCTATAATCGTACATGATAAAAAAATTTTACTGATAAAGAAAAAAAGTTTGTCATGTACGATTATAGACATATTACAGCTTCTTTCTTGGAGGGGGCAATTGTTACATATATATAATAGCTGTGCCCACGGCTTCACTCCCGGTGAATATGCCACTGAAAAACAGAGGTATGATGACACGTGTAATCCGATCCATCCATAAGAACTGTAGTTGAATTTCACAGCAACTGATGGAGGAAATTGGCCGTAAGAATAAATGGTCGACAATTAGTTTTTCACGTGAAAGAAAATTATAATCAGCTTTTACATAAATTTAAGTACATAATTTTTATTTTATTTTTTGAAAATAATTCATAATTCGCATACATAACATTCTTTGTCCAGTTTCCAGTCATTATCAAAACAAATTGATTTGATTGTCTAAACTAACTGCCGGTTCTCGATAAGCCGACGTACAACTGTCCGTGCGAGAAGCGTCCTGCGAGCATATGCTAACGCAAGAAAACTGTCGGAGGGAGGGGGTAATGCCGAAAATATAAGCTGTAAGGAATTTCTGCCTGATTCGGAGATTTTCAGCTTTTACGAACTACAACTCTACAAATTTCTGTGGGCCCCTGCTACCGCAGGAAGTCTGTCTGTTGGAGGGAGGGTGTGAGGGAGTAATGCCGAAAACATAAAACACAAAGAATTGCTGTTCCGATCGGGAGCTTTCCAGCGTTTACAAACTGCAGCTCAACAAATTATTTGATGGCATGTGCAAAGGCAGGAAACCTGTCGGGTGAGCTCATCCCCCCCCCCCCCCCCACACACACACACGCAGGTTCTTTGTGTTAGCACATGCCCGGAGAGAATTTGTTGAGCTGTACTGTGTAAAAGCCAAAAATCTTCCAATTGGGCTGCAAATTATTTGTATTTTATATTTTTGTTATTAATCCCCCCCCCTATCCCTTGGTTTCCTGCGTCAGCATATGCCCGCAGAGAATTTGTTGACTTGTAGAGTGTAAAGGCCGAAAATCTCCCAATAGGGCTACAAACTCTTCACAGTTCATCTTTTCGGTATTAAGCCCCACCCCCTTCCCCGACAGGTTTCCTGTGTTTGCACGTGTCCTCGGATAATTTGTCGAGTTTTAGTTAGCAAACGATGAAAATCTCCAGATCGGACCAAAAATACTTTATATTTTATATTATTGCTATAAGCCACCACCCCCACCCCCACCCCCGCTTCAGACATACTTCCCGCGTTACACTGACAGAAACAAAATCCCAACACCACGAAAAAATAGTTGTAGAGGAATTAAATGGCGGAAATACATTTGTATAGGTAACATGTAATCGACTAAGGTTTCAAGATCACAGCTTAATGTAAGCGCAAGAAGAGCCATTTTAAATGTGAAGTGCTGGTACATTAATAACCGGTGTAACCGCCAGAATGTTGAATGCAAGCAAGCAAACGTTCATGCATTATTGCATTGTGTCGTACAGGTGCTGGATGTCAGTTTGTGGGATGGAGTTCCATGCCTGTTGCACTTGGTCGGTCAATACAGGGACGGTTAATGCTGGTTGGGGTGACGCTGGAGTTGTCCAATGATGTCCCATACGTGCTCGATTGGTGAAAGATCTGGTGATCTAGCAGGCCACGGCAACATGTCGACACTCTGTAGAGCATGTTGGGTTACAACAGCGGTATGCGGGCGAGCGTTATCCTGTTGGAAAACACCCCTGGAATGCTGTTCATGAATGGCAGCGCAACAGGTTGAATCCCCAGACCGACGTACAACTGTGCATTCAGGGTGCGTGGGATAACCACGAGGGTGCTCCTGCTGTCATAGGAAATTGCTCCCAAGACCATAACTCCAGGTGTAGGTCCAGTGTGTCTCGGCCGCAGACAGGTTGGTTGCAGGCGCTCACCTGGCCTCCTTCTAACCAACACACGGCCATCACTGGCACCCAGGCAGAACCGGCTTTCATCAGAAAACACAACAGATCTCCACTCCGTCCTCCAATGAGCTCTAGCTTGACACCACTGACGTCGCAAACGGCAGTGGTTTGGAGTATGTGGAATGCACGTTACAGGGCGTCTGTCTCGGAGCTGTCCTTCAAGTAACTGATTTGTAACAGTTCTTTGTGTCACTGTGGTGGCAACTGCAGCTCGAATTGCTGCCGCAGACGCGGTATGATGCGCCACGGCCATACGTCGTCAACGTAGGTCTTCCCTCTCAGTAGTGCCACGTGGCCGGCCGGAACCCGGTCTTATTGAGGCAGTACCTTCACTTGACCACCTCTGCCAACAATCATGCACAGTGGCTACATTCCTGCCAAGTCGTTCTGCAATATTGCGGAAAGAAAATCCACCTTCTCGTAGCCCTATTACACGACCTCGTTCAAACTGCGTGAGCTGTTGATAATGGCTTCTTCGTCTTCTTAAAGGCATTCTTGACTAACATCAACACCCTACGTCGAATCTCAACGATAACTAACGCTCACGAACGTTACAGCACGTATTTACAGCAAACCTGCTTTGCATGTTCCCAGGGGCGCTACTAGCGCCACACGTATGCGCCGAGCGCGAAATTTGCATAGGCGTGATCTTACAGATGTACTCTCACCGCCTACCAACTGTCGTTTATCTAACACAACCCCTTCTTGGTGTTGGGATATTTTTTTCCGTCAGTGTATATCCAATCAGTGATGGCGGTAAGTGGGAAAACATTCAAGCGGGAAGAGACTGACGTCTACTATTAAGTTGAAACTGATTTAGCAAAAGGCATTTCCACGGCTCATGTTTAGTCTCGTACGGAGGTGGGGGGGGGGTCTGGTACGCTAAGAACTCTTAAAAAGTGGCCTTCTGCGTTCAATGGATTACAATACTATTTCTTGCTTGAATAAAAGTTTAGCGCGATGTAGTACTTTATCTGTGAGGGGGGAGAGGGGCTAGCCGAATAATGGTGATGAGCACGTGCACTTCTTTACGCTTTTTGCTGGCATGGTGGTCGACATCATCTACAGGAAGGGAAAGAATAATTCTCTTGAGATATCAAGACCCACCGTTCTATTGCGGTTAACAAGAACTAGGTAAACGCGAATTAGGGAAAACTTGATACGGGCAAATGTGTTTAAGGCAAACGTGATTAGGGGAAATGAGAATTAGGGGAAACGAAATTGGGGGAAATGAGAATTACGGGAAACGAAATTAGGGGAAATGAGAATTAGGGGAAACGAAATTGGGGGAAATGAGAATTTGGGTAAAAGTGATTTCGGGGAAACGCGATTGGAGCAAAAGTGTTTAAGGAAAATGGGAATTCGGGTAAAAGCGATTTCTGGAAAACGCGATTGGAGCAAACGTGTTTAGGACAAACGTGAATTAGGGGAAACGATATGTACAGTAAACGAGAAGGGAGCAAACGAAATTAGGGGAAACTGATCATGGGAATTAAGACTACGCGAACGAAATTAGGAGAAACTGATCATAGGAAGTAAGGCAACGCGAACGAAATTAGGGGAAATGGGAATTCGGGTAAAAGCGATTTCGGGGAACGCGATTGGAGTAAACGCGAATTAGAAATTGAGGGAAACGAGATATAGAGTAAACGAGATTAGGGCAAAGGAAATTAGGGGAAACGGATTAGAGGAAGTGAGGCTACGCGAACGAAATTAGGGGAAATGAGAATTCTGGTAAAAGTGATTTCTGGGTAACGCGATTTGCAGAAAACGTCATTAGGACAAACGGAAATTAAGGGAAACGGATTACAGGAACTGAGGCTACGCGGACTGCTTGTAGTCCATGGAGTTGCTCATGGTGGTCGTTAAACCCCCAAATAAAAGAAAAGTAAGAAACAATATTTCAAAGAACTTCTGCATCTAGAGGATTGTGAGGATAAGCACCTGTTTGAACTGTTAGATACGGCTGGTTAAGAATACCGACTAACAAAATTAGAAGCTACGGTATATAGAAACAAAGAATGGATGAAAGCCAAAAACAGTGTTTCTTTCAGAACTTTTTGGCCGGGGAGGGAGCAAAAGGGAACCTTAAAGGGGGTCAAGTTTTCCATTTGCTATATACACTGAAGAGCAATTGAATTAGAGATACCTGTCTAGTAACGTGTAGCACAACCTTTCGCCCTGATGACGGCGGCGATTCGTCTCGGCATGGACTCGACAAGACACCGAAAGCGTTGGGAAGACATACGGATCCACGACCCCTGATCAAGCTCCCACAGTTCGCGAAGATTTGATGGAAGGGGGCCAGAGCATCTAACATCTCTCTAGATGACATCCCAGATGTGCTCGTTGGGATTGAGGTCAGGTGACCTAGCTGGCCAAGGAAGCGAAGTCACGTCGGTGAAGTGTTCATCCAACTATTTGGATACAATTCGGAAGCGATGGCACGGTGCATTGTCTTGTTGCAGGATGAGGTCCCCAGTGGGATGCTGAAGACGCACAAACGGGAGTAAATGGTCGTCCAGGATATCCCGGTAACGTTGGCCTGTCAGCGACGATGTCACACGTGCCAGGGGTCCCATTTCAGTCCACGTAAACAGTCCCCAGAAGAGAATGCCACCTCCACCAGCTTGAAGAGTCCCTGCTGGCAAGAAGGATCCATCGCTTCATGTGGTTTGCCCCGTACTCGTATCCTGCCATCCGCATGTACCAACGTGAATCTCGACTCATCAGTCCAGGTTACATTATCCAACATGTCTAGGGTCCAGTGGCGATGTTCCCGCGCCCATGCTAATCTTTGCCCTCTGTGACGTGCGGTCAGCAGCGGTATTCTCGTGGGACGATGGCTTCTGTACCCCATAGCGAGGAGATGGTTCTGGTTGGTGTGGCTGCTTACACGTTTTTGTGTACCAGCGTTAAATTGCCGAGTGATTTCTTGCACTGTGGCCCGTCTATCCGCTGTTACAATGCGAGCTAGCCGACGATGACCCCGCTCATCCATACGCTGTTGTCCACTGCAGTTGGCCCTTGCAAGGATGGTTTTGCCGGATTCGATGTACTCACGGTGCACCCGTGATACAGTGGCTCGTGAAAATCCCAGTGCCTGCACGACTTCCGAGATGGAGTGACCCGTTTGTCGGGCCCCGACAATTTGCCCACGATCAAATGCGCTTAGATCCTTCGTCTTACCCATGCTGCGTCCGACTCTTACTGATTTCCGTCTTATCACTCTTTATATTGTCGGATCACTGCATACGTCATGTCGTTTCCGTTTACAGGGCCGCCCATAGCGCCACATTTGCATAACGCCAGCTATCTCTAATTCAATTGCTATTCAATGTATATACATATAATTTTCACTACTATATTTATATATATAGAATTAATTACTATATATCTAGCACAGGGGCGCATTTAGAGGGGACCTTGCCCCCTCCGGGAAAATGTTTCAATTGTTTTTGTTTTTTGGTTAAAAATGCGACTTGCATTAGAAAAAAATGCTTTAATGTTTCTTCACATTTTCATTAACCCTAATTTTGTTCCAGACGGTGGATTTCAAAAACTTCCTTTTCTCGCCCCCCTCCCTCCCCCAGAAGAAAATTCTATATACATCCCTGATATAGTGATTGCTTCTTCAAACATTTAAGGAATAACAAACCTTTTTCAGCTAAAGGAGGGGGGGGGGTCCGCAGGCTTCACATTTTTATCTATTAAAATGTATTCAACGCACTCTTGATCCTGAATCACGATTCCCAGACAATTAGGTATGATTATTCTACTTATAATATTTTGAAGAATACCATGCGTCGAATAACACTTCTTATTAAAATCAACTATAACCAGTACCATTTGAACAAATATTTAAAAAAATATATTTGGAGAAATTTCTGTAGCATAAAAAGAAACGAAATTTCCTTTTTCAATTTAGCCTGAATTTATTAAAATTTGGTTCGGTAACCTAAAATGTTTCCGGGGGGACGAATGGTCGTTTCCGGGAGGGCTTCGCCCCCTGGATGTATGCCTGAAAGAAACACTGGCCAAAAGTGCTGATGAGGATGCAATCTAGGCCGAACTATTACAAACAACATGACACAGTTTACATAAAGAAACATCTAAATTAATGAAAACGTGATGCGTGAAGAGTGGAACGGAGCTGTACATTAAAAGGAAGAGAGGCTTGTTTGTGTCAGTTACAAGGGGATAGCACTTCTGAAGATAGCGTACAAAAATTCAACTTACCTACATTCTTCATACAATTAAACCCATTAAAGAAGAGTGGATTGGAAGATACCAAAGAGACTTCAGGAATGGAAGATCTACAACTGAACCGAGTTTTGCTTTACGACAGTTTTCTGGAAGTTCCTGGAAATTTAACGAAAGTTTATGTCCCCGGTTTTTAGCACGTCCTTTGTAAAAAAAGATCGTGCTTATGTTACTGGTTTGTACGTCCGTCTGTACCCACGATATCTCTGCAACTATTAGTCCGCTTTGAAAAAAAATTGCGTTCGGAAGCTTGAAATATGCGAATGATGAACCTTTATTTCGTGTTTTTTTTTACGATGTACAATTTCGCCGCTAGAGGGCGTAAATGCAGATGATGTCGAATTCAAAAATATGTTTCATTCCACATATTTGCTTCTAAACATCCGATTGAAAAATGCTTTTATCTTTCGATTCCATTTATGTCGAAGAGTATTTTAGATATAGTTACTTTTTCAAATTACGCGTAGATTTCCACGCTAGAGGGCGTAAAAGTAAATTACATTTTCCCCGATATTTCTTCTTCTAAAACTCCGATTTGAAAAAAACTTTTCTTCAGCGGATACACCTGCTGATGTAAAATCTTTTGCATATAATTTCAAATTTTTGGTAAAGAATACTTTGGCTACCAGGGGGACGTAAGTGTTAATTTTTGCTTCTGATGTATTTGCCATAAATTCTGAGCTTCTAAAATATCGATTGAAAAAATACTTTCGTGGACTGATGCCACTCACATCGATAAACATTTTTGAAATATGTTCTTCTTAAAATATTCCACAGTTTCTCCTCCAGGGGGCGCAGATGTATATCTTATTTTTGTCGTTATCTCTGTTTCTAATGGTCCGATATGAAAATTTCTTTCTTTATTGGATAGAGTTTCCGGTGTGACATATTTTCCATATAAATTCAAGATTTTCAAGTAAATCATAGACTTTCCGCTAAGGGGAATTAAAGTAAATTGCGTTTTCACCGATATTTCTACTTCTAAAACTCCGATTTGAAAAATTCTTCTTGTACCGCATACAGCTATTGATGGTAAACGCTTTTCATATGATTTCTTATATTTGGTAAAGAATGGTTTAATCACCAGGGAGTATACGCGTTAATTCTACTTCTGGTGTATTTGCAGCAAAATCTGAACTCCTATAAACTAGACTAAATTTTTTTTACTTGGACCGATACCGCTCACATCAAAAATCCTTTTGAGAATACTTTCTTCCTAAAATAATGCATGGTTTTTCCGCTAGGGAGCGTAGATGCATAACTTATATTTGCCCATATATCTGCTTCAAAGAGTCCCATATGAAAAATTATTTCTTTGTTAGAAAGCGTTTGCAGTGCGAAATGTTTCTCATGTAAATTCAAAAAACTTCTTAACTTATAAGTCTTCAACTAGAGGGCGTAAGTTCACGTTTACGTTTACAGCAATATCTGAGGGATAGAAAACTCGATTGAAAGACTTCTTTCTTCGGTCAGATAATGCTGTTTTCCATACCGGTTCCATTGACTTTGAATAGCTTTGATATATTTAATTTGCCTCAGAACGGGTTCCAAAGGCGTGCTCCATTACACCCGAAAATTCGGTGTCATCTTTCTTGTTAATTTTTTTAAATTAAGTAGATTCTTTTGTTCGATTTTTTCTGGTTTCATTTCTTAAACACTCGTTTTCTGATTAAGATAAGGAACGTCCGAACTGCTTTTTTGTTCTACTAAAGACATTTTTATTCGTCTATCGTAAAATGTCAATGTAATTATAATTTATTTACACAGTGTATTTAAAACTGAAACGAATGAGTGGAGAAGGCATAATGAAGAACTACGTAACTGAAGTAATGAAGACCATGTGACTGAAGTTGGCCGTGCATATGGCTGAAATTCTACGGGATCTTGAGTGTTCTTGAGTTCAAACCTAAGAGTGTGAAACCATTAGGAAGACCAAGGATTATATGGGATAATTTTGCGAGGTGAGGCGTGAAAGCAACAATGGGATGTAATGGGGGAGTATCGAGAAGTAGGGGGACAAATATCGGAAGTGTCCCTTGGTATCCAGGTCCAAACTGCCTTATAATAATGGCGAGTCAGAAGCTTCTGCGACTTCAGCGTATGCCACCCCGGTGGCGCAGTGGTCAAAGTGCTGGCTTCTGACCATTCCTTTGAGATGGTTCCGGGTACAAATGCCGTTGAGGCATGTATGTTTTGTCTTTGTTATGACACTAGATCTCTCTCTTACCTGAAGCCAGTAATCTTAAAGAGACAGGCGTGTGCTTATAGCCCATCGAGTTGCTCACACAAATAAGGTTTCAGCATAACGAGGATTTTATTATTTTGTGCTTTCCGTTTTCAAAAACTCTCACGCATTTATAAATGATTCTACGGAAAGAGAAATAAAGTCATAAATGAAATAAATGGTGAAATGCGAATAAAATACACAACTGTCTAAAACTTAAAACGCAAAGATAAAATCTAACCAACACAGAACTTCACGGAGTTAAAAGAGCTTACAAACAGGTCACGGAAGTACGGTGTGACGAACGAGGACACTCAAAGATGTGCAGTCCGCATGCAGATTTTGTTTAGAAAACAGGACTGGTGCCGAAGGTGTATATAGGCAAGAGACTGTGTTGTGTTTCATGTGTGTTTTTCTGTTCTTCATGTGTTCCAGCGACGGAGCGGCTAACTACATGCCTAAGGACAGAAAAGGATGTCTCGCAGCCGTCATGTGGATGATTTTACTCGAGGCGGATTTATCTGCAAGCTCGAAGAAAATCCGGAGTCTAACTGACATCAAAAAGAGTTTACAGCTGTACACAGCGTCTTAGAATATACAAAGCAAACAGAATATAAATTCGGATTTTGCTTGTACCACATAGAGGTCATCTATGTAACATCTCTCAGAAAACGTGAAAATTTTAAAGATTGGTCTAAACGCTATGAGGAAGCAACGATGCTTCGACTAGCGAAGAATCTGAGAATGTGCAGATTCCTAAGCTAAGTCTGCTTAGTTTCAGTTTATTGGAACTCCGCTGTCCTGTGTGGTGTAACGGTTAGCATACTCGAACGGAAATAGGGAGATGCGGGTTCGATTTCCGCTCCAGGGCGATGAAGTTTTCTAAGAGTCGTTATATGGATGACCTGACCAGTAAGTGGTACAAACAAATTTACAATTTATATTCTATTGATTTCCCATGTATTAAGAGGAACATTTCTTCCTTCATTGATGGCTGTATGTCGTCCCTGCTGCACAAGCCAGCAGAATGACCGTTACATGGTTATAATGGCAAAATACAGGTGGAAAAGTATTGCGTTCTAGTTGGTTAATCATTTTTAAGCAAGCAAAGGTGTGCGAATTTCGAGCCAAGCAGTGTTAGAAGTTTAAATGCGTCAGGATGATATACCCAGAAAGATGTACGCTTCATACTATTATCCACAGCGCATCATACAGCACGCCATCAGCAGAATATGTCACAGGCTAATTGGTCTTTGGGTCGATCAGATCATATGTAAAGGATTTTAGAAAGGGAGTGTCTGACCCCAGATCTCAAACAACCCTTAGAAGTAGGAAGCTAGGAGATTTGGGCTACACTTTCCGATAGAAAAGCGACACGGAAGCGAGGTAGGAAGGGGGAGGAAGACTCTTTTATTTATTACCGGGAGGGGGAGGGCAGTACCCGGGGTCCGACGGCTTAACGTGCCCATCCGACGCACGGCGGATGTTTTGTGGTTCGAGCGTTCGTGCCTGCGTGGTATCGAACCCCAGGTTTTCTCCGTGGCAGTCACGAACGTTGACCACTAGACCACACGCGGCCCAGGGTCCTTGGACAACGTAATGCTCGAAGATGAAAGGTGCTTTAGTCTTTAGTCGAATTTTAAGCTTCAGTTGAGCTGTAGGTTGTCCCCGCTGCACAAGCCAGCAGAATGGGTGTTACAGGGTTATAATGGCAAAACGTAGGAGGAAAAGGACTACTTTCCAGTTGGTTGATCATCTTTAAGTAAGCAAAGGTGTGCTAATTTCGAGCCAAAAAGTGTTAGAAGTTTGAATGCAACAGGATGATTTGCCCGGAAAGATGTACATTTTGTACCATTAACCAGAGCGCATTATAGAGCCCGCCATCCACGGTATATGTCTCAGGTTAACTGGTCTTCACTTCCTTTGAAAACGTAATGATCACAGATGAAAGATGCTTCAGTCTTTCGTCGAATTTTAAGCGTCAGTTGATTTCGAGTAAATGTAGAATTGCCTAATGCCAGAAACATCGTTGAACGGGAGAGATATGGATATTACGGAATTATGATGTGGGCCGGTATCGCGCTCAATGGACGTACCAAACTACATGTGATGGATCAAGGGACAATCAACTGGCATGGATACTAAAATGATGTTATTCTCCTCTACTTTTGTTTGTTTCGCGCTGCTGTGCTCGTAGATTTAATTTTTTTAACATAACGCCCGTTCTCACCGCAGATCAGCTGTGGATAAGGTACTGCCAAGGGAGGATATCCATCGAATGGAATGGCCAGAGTTCTTCAATGATCTCAGTCCAATCGAACCTGCGTCGGGCAATCTGAGAAGACGTAATATTCAAAGAAATCTTCCACCATAAACCATTCCAGCACTTATTAGGGCTCTCAAGCAGGACTGGTACAATTTGCCCTTAGACCTCTTAAACCACTTGGTGCAATGCGCTGTGGTGCAAAGCGGCCACCTCTCCTACTGAAGACTTCGTCCTGTTGTCTATTTATACAGCGCTGACAGAAGAGTGACACTAGATGACAGCTGAGCCTGTACCTCTTTAGTAACATTTGTTTCTGTTTTGGTCTCTATTACACATTACTCATGATTCTTGATGGCGTCCGTTTCATTTTACTGTTGCTGTTATCACTGATACCTAGAGTTGTATAAAAATAAAATGTACCTGCCTATCCAACCATTGAAACAGAAAACTTGTTGTAAACCCGCGAATCACGAACCACGATAACAATACAATAAGATAACTTAAATAAAAGTTTATAAAACAATAGGTAACTATTAGGACATTACAGATTTCAATTAGGAAAAACTAAATACATCCTAAAATCCTCTACATATGATCATTTGATCATCATCCATTAATTCTTCCAACTTTAATTGGAAGACTCTTGCAACTAAATCTGGACGGATTTCGACAAATTGGCCGTTCAAGTTTTCGGTAATTTCTTCCCATTTCGTGTTGCAACTCATAGTAAGGAAAACATCAAGCTTGACATACTTTCTGACTATCGCCATTGCATCCTCATAATTTTGAATCATATTTCGTGGACTACCTTGAAATGAAGATGGCAAAATCAGAGCTTTTCTAGGAAGAAACTCATCATGTCCAGCATTCTGAATTCGGTCTATCAGACTTTTGTGCTCTTCGACACTTAACTGAGACTGATTTTGTCGTATGTAATTTAGTGTACTAGCTTCCATTTCTACATACGCATCAACATTGTATTTTCTGCGTAAGCTTTCCTTTGCTTAAGAATGAATTTAACTTGTCACGGATCGAAAGACGGTGTTGATAGTATTGCATTTGTTTAACCCTTGACCGTGGCTTTGTACATCGGTTAACAACACTTAGTAAAGACGTTGGTCTATGTTGTAATGGAATGTCAGTTGACCTTGTGACGTAACGCATCTCTTACGTCATGTGAGAATGAATTGGATTAGATGAGGTCACACCAGCCGCTATGTTCTTTGTTGCAATGATAACAAAACAACAAAACAAAGTGATATACGCTTGAACTGTGCGCGTGTAGGTCATGACCTCACCTTGCACGAAAACACGAAATGCTAATCGTTACGTCACAAACATTTGTTTCTAGGTTGTTGCTATGACGACTTAAAAAGTGATCCAGGTCGTCGGCAACTTAGCCTTTTATATATAAGGATGGGGCCCCAGCTCACTTTGCCACCGAGGTCCGATACTTCCTAAACGCGACATATACCGGGCAGTGAATTGGACGCGGTGGACCTGTGGCTTGGCCACCACGGTCCCCGGACATTAATCCACTGGACTTCTTTTTCTGGGGGCCCATTAAAACAGTGGTGTACGAGACACCTGTGGACTCCCTGGAAGATCTCGCCGCGCAAATTGCTGTTGCTGCGAACAAGACCAACACCACACGAAGAGTCTACGAGAGGGTGCGATAGTCCTTCATTCGCCGGTGATGTGGGCTGTGCAACGACGCCGTAGGATGCCAGTTTGAGCAGCTCCTTTAAGTCTTTCTCTGATGCAATTGGAATTGAGCAACTCATAAATTAGGCATGTATCTTTGTTTTCACTGCTGACGGCTCAACGTGGATATGTAACTTTACTCTTTTGTGACACTAGAAGTGGAATGCGACCCTAGGTTCCATTGCAAATATTGTTCGTCTTGATGTGTACTATCATCCCTCTTGTTTTGTAGAAGGAGTTTACAATCACCCTGTATATATAGCACAAACAACTGAAGTTATATTGTGAATCATTCAGTGTTCTTCTTGTATTTTTATATAATTTATTTATTTAGAGCAGACAAAGTAAATCTAAACCACTGAATCACTAAGTTCCATGATACATTACATGCAATTTTAAAACTTCTAGCTTGCCGAAAACAGTCAAATTTAATAATTTGCTAATAAAGGTATAAAAATAAGAGTACAAAAAAAATATTTATAAATAAGAGTGCACACTACAGTTTTGCTTAATAATAAATAAAATAAATGCCAAAACGAGCACTGTTCCAGTAGAGCTAATAATATAAATGTCCATGTATTTAAAAGCACATGAAGATATTTATTCAGTACTTAATCGAATCGAATCCTTCAGCAAAACAGGAATATGCAATTCCTGCCACGCAGAAATGATATATATTTCATAATAATTTGATAATGAAATTTAAGGGTTCAAAATCCTTATTTAAATTTTAATTAAAATATAAATAAAATTAATTAGATAAACGAATTAATGTGATGCACTCAGGAAACAAGATGGACATTTTACTACCAGAATATAATGCACATAATAATAAATATTTCTTTCCCTTTGTATTTGGGGTCGACATTAACGGGAAACACTAACATTATTATCTGATGATGAAAACGTGTATAGGAGTAAAACAGTATGCTTCATTTTTATTCTCATTCATATAGGGAAGATTTGCACAATTGTTCAGACCCAGGCAGGGGCAGGGCTGGACCTGATACTTAAACAAGGAGCCCGTGTTCATTTCTAAAATCAAACATCTTCTTTCTCCTTTCTTAGGTTCATCGCCATTGTTATAACATCTTTTAACAGAAATTCAGAAAGAATTAGGAACTATCATCCCTCTAAATGATTGCTTTGAATAACAAAGCTGAGGGGAAAGCAATGCTATGTTATGCGTACGTTCAACCGTTCCAACCGCGTTCGTTCCAGGGTTCAAGGTTGCAGGAAAGAATAACAAAGACGCTCCACGTTTTTCTAGCTCTGAATTTTTCTGTTAGCTCTCTTGGAAAATTTTGAAGATTCGCTCAGCGTGAACAGCAACCAAGACGTTTCAGTTCCTCCTACCATTAAATTGCCTTTCCGATAGGAGATGAAGTAAAACATTCAACAAGGGAAAACAAAACCCACGACTCTGCGTGCGCACGTGATTTTTCTGTTTCGTTGGAATTTTCTAGAAATTCCTGCATAACTCTGGAATACTAAATGCGTCTTCTTTTTGTGCTGCATCAAACAATGCACTCGTTAGAGGCGAGCTTTCGGGTGCATTATTCGTGTTTATTAATAGTTAGACTTGTTAGAAAGGAAAAAAAAATATTCTCATCATACGAAGTGCATTCCCGTCTGAAAACCCTTCTTTCAGCTGATTTGCATACCTGTTTTTATTACTATGCTTCCTGATCTTTACTCGTAAAAGCAGATTAAAATTACGCAAATCTTATGACAAGCATAAAGTCTGTATAAGCTCCTTTCTCGGATGAAAGAAAAAGATAATCCCCGAACGCATAATATACGAAACAGCAAATAGCCTCTACAGTAACTTATTATGCAGTAAAAAGGTTTTGTTCCCGTCTACAGTTAATTATGTGTATTTTCGTTACGCCTTCTTCAGACACAGTTCTCTTACAAATAAAGCGGGAAAGAGGAAAGTAAAAAAGAAAAATTACCTTTCTCAAAGCATTTTTTTGGAGTTTAATGTCTGCAGAAGAAATTGCTTTGCTGGAAATCTTCTGATCATCGATTCATTTCAAAGTGCTAACAATTTGTGTTTTTATCTCCGCAAATAAAATTCTTCTTTATCGCTCGTTACACATAAAACAGTAGGCGCTTATTCCTTTGAAGGAAACACTCTACTGTCTTATTGTACAAGCACCTACATTCCTTTTTTACTCTTTATTTTCCACTCTCTTCTTTTTATTTCAGTTTTATATGAAAAATTTAGTATTGCCTTTACTGTTACAATGAACAAGTTAATTTTCCCCTTTATGTTTTAAAATTAATACAATGTCGTTTTTTCGGTGAAGTGCTAATAAACGTTACTTTGAAATGTAATAATAAAGTATCTCAGGATATTACTACACAGAAAAATAATCGTTAAGTGCTTTTACTAACTTCAGGAGAATTTTGTAGGACGACAGTAAACGTCATGCTTTTTGAGTAAATATTAAAAGCGTAATACAGAAATAAAGTAGACTTATGTGTTGGTAAAGTATTATTTGATACTCGCTGAACTGGTTCTCATGCTGCTTTAAGATGCAATGCGTATATTCTGCTTTTTCTGCAGTAAACCATTGTAACGTAAGAAAAGTAAATTTCTCCGTCATTTTTTGGTTCACGCGGGGATCGAACCCGAGTCCCCTTATTCCGAAACAAGTCGCTCTACAAACTGAGCTACGCAGCTATGAGATATGCGTCCTGCGGGGTAGGCACGTCACATCTTCCTCCCCCTCCCGAAAGAGGGCCGAGGGCATTGCCCACGGGTCAGCCGTGACCATGAATCGTCGTAGGCAGTCATCCCCTGAAGAGCGTGCACTTGAGAACTCCCAATCAATCTGGTGTGTGGAATGCAATATCCCACACTTTTGTTTTTCGAAGCGCTGAAGAAGGGATTCTCTTATTTTTCTTATCTCGCGGTGTTGAAAGAACATCCCACCATTGCGAGATCTTGAACGGCTGGGTCATCCGGGAAGTTCGGGCGCCATTATAACGAAGTGAATTTCTTAGCCATTTTTGGTCCACGCCGGGGATCGAACCCGAGTCCACTTATTCCGGAACAAGTCGCTCTACCAACTGAGCTACGCAGACGTTCGTTCTCGCTGCCTTTATGTCGTGTGCGTCCTGCGGGGCAGGCACGTCACAACCTACTGAACCCCGTAAAAAGAAAAAGAAAACATTTGTGGTGATTTATGGCCAACCCCTACCCAAGATATAAATTCATACACTCATCGTCAAAAAAATAAATGCATCAAGAACGAAGCAACCGACAGGAATGAAACTTGGTGGGTAGGTTTTACATCGTGAGACATTCAAATGATTCAAGTATCACGCTCGGCCGCGCATGTGACGCAAGCAAGGAAGGGTCTTAGAATTGTGCCTGACCGGCTATATTAGGTCGTTCCTTTGCGCGTGTTTGCCATTCTGACTCGTGCTGTTGTGTTGGTATCCTCCTTTGCTAGTGAAGTATGTCTCGGAGAAACGTTCGGAAGCAATACGAGCAGCTGTAGGGTTCGAGAAGGGCCGCAATGTCAGGCTCCAGGAAGAAGGATGATTTTATCGCCATATTGCGCGCCATACCGGTCGTGCACCTTGTTCCATCCACTGCACATTGTTGGCAGCAGTGGATCGAACAAGGCACACAGCAGCGACAGGAAGGGTCTGGGAAAACTATACGAACCACGGAGAGAGATTACTGACGCGTTGTCCAACATGCGTGGAGTTACACAACAACCCCGATTGCAGATATTCAACGAGCAGTGGTGCCCTCCATGAATCGTCCGATTACTGCCAGCACCATTGACAGACAGTTGCACAATGTAGGACTACACGCAAGCAGACCATTACGACGACTGTCCTTAACTACCATTTCATCGTCGCCAAAGATTGCAATGGTGTCGGACCAGACTGTCATGGAGCCATTCAGAATGGTAGCGGGGGATCTTCAGTGACGAGTCCCGCTTTTGTTTTGTAGGACAAGACCAACAAATCTGTGTGTGGCGTCACCGTGGTCAGCACCAAGATGAACAGTTTGTTGCCGAACATCACAGGTCCAGAGGCCCTAGTGTCATGGGGTGAGGTGCAGTTGCCTACGATGCTAGATCGCCTTTGGTGTTCATTACGGGCACTTGGACAGCCCAACGTTACGTTAATGAGGTCTTGCAGCCAGTGGCACTACCTTTTCTGAACGCTTACTTACTCCGGTGCTATTTTCCAACAGGACAACGCTCGTCCGCATACTTCTGCTGTCTCGAGAGTTTGCTTTCAAGGCACTGACACTCTGCCATGGCCAGCCGCTTTGCCTGACCTACCGCCGATTGAAAATGTGTAGGATGCTATTGGACGCACTATCCACACTGTACTCTTACCTCACAATCTGCAGGAACTGCGTGAGAGGATTAAAGCTGCATAGAATGGCTTATCGCAGGACACCGTTAGAAACTTGTACAATTCCATGCTGAGACGTCTGGCATGCTGTGTAAGTAAACATCGCCGGCCGACGCCATACTGAGAGGAACTACTTATTGGCATATAGCTCAATAAATAATGCCCATGCCAGTGTAAATATTTAATCATTTTTTGTTCCTGGTCACCTTTAACTTCCTCCCGAATAGCATTGCAATCCGACGCATCCTTCTGGGTGCAACTATTTCATTGACAATGAGTGTATGTATATATATATTCTTTTCTGTCTGCTATATATATATATTCTGTCCGCACGCCATACAATGGAAGGAGCTGTAGTTGTAACTAGATTTAACATCTGCTAGCTATGCCCTTTGCAATACGTAAGTTTTTCACTCTGTCAGGCATTGTGCAAAAGAGATCAGCAATGGTACTCTGTGGAATTTGAGCCCACGATTCGCCTAACAAGGCCAGCAGGTGCGTGCGCTCCGTTGGTTTGTTTCTGTTACATCCGTCGCAATTTTCCATCCAATATGGCCCACAGGTTTTCAATTGGGTTCATATCAGGGCTTTGGATTGGCCACGGCCGTTTCTGGATGGCGTTTTGTTCGTGTCATGTTTGGGTACGTTTTGCCCAATGACATTGAGCGCCATTCTCCATGAACAAGAAAGTAGCAATTTACATCTAACTACTGGATAATATTGGTAGCAGGCCCCTCTCAAAGATGGTTGTGTGTGTTTGTGCATTGATGTTGACTTGTCATCCATATGGCTCTCCATATCAAGACTGAAAGACACCATGATGGCTGTTGATGCTTCAAACTGAATTCCTGGCTGGGCAATCGCCACACCCACGCCCGCCACTGTTTGAAAATTGTGTAAACAGCAACTTGTAAGAGAATAAGATAGCATGGCAGTGTACCAAAATGCAAACAAAGATCTTTGCTCTTTCCACGTTTATAAGTGAGTCACGGAAAAATTCTCATTGGCCGCCACCAGAAGTCGAACCCAGGGTCTTCCAGTTATGCGCCGGATATGCTTCCGCTACACCAAAGCGGCCTCGAATTCCTCCGGACTCACACACGCTAACTGCCAAGCCAATTTGGCGGTTATAAACGTGGAAAGAGCGAAGATCTCTGTTTGATGTTCCTGGTCCACGTTAAATGTTTGTATTAATTATTCAATCGCCTTCTAATTATTTCTTCAGTTGCTGCTTACCATCTTTGGTGAATCCCCAGCATTGTACGGGGCTCCAAGAAGCAACCTGCCAACTTGGCTTGGCAGTTAGCGTGTGTGAGTCCGGAGGAATTCGAGGCTACTGTGGTGTAGCGGAAGCATATCCGGTATGTAACTGGAAGACCCTGGGTTCGACTCCCGGTGGCGGCCAATGAGAATTTTTCCGTGACTCACTTATAAACGTGGAAAGAGCGAAGATCTTTGATGTTCCTGGTCCACGTTAAATGTCTGTATTAAGTGTCTCTCAATGATGTCTGTTGCCCATGGCAAACTAGGACGATTATTCGCTTCTCGCAAAACAGGTTTACGTCCAGTCGCTCTTTCATGATAGCGAAGTCAACGAAGATACCCCTGAGCAGTTGCGGAACTATGTGGATATGTTTTGCAGTATCAGTGGCCTTGCTACGAGGATTGTTTTCCACAGAACGCTTGACATCTCGAAGACACCTCCGTGATGACCCAAGATACTGATGCTTCCTTGCCCGCCATCTTGAATTCCACTAGCACTCGATTAACAGTGCCAACAGGAATTTGCAGGTTTGCAGCAATTTGACGCTGGCTGGCTCCGAGATCCGATTGCACCACGGTTATACTCCTCTGAAAGTCGCTTAGTTGAAAGGCTCCCTTGGGTCGAGGCATGTTCGTTTGGTGTCACCTACTCACTGACGATGTCCTGCAAAATATATTAAAGGGAATTCGAGCAGGCAAATGTAATATAGACTCCACTGCATAGCAAAAAGGACATTACGACAGGTGTGTATTTGCTTATGTCATGTCTGTGTATATATTCGTCATTTTCCAAATCTTCCCACCCGTGCATCGGAATATTTGTGCACGAGATAGGCAATTAGCCACATGCACATCAAACAGCAGTTCAGCTATCTCAGATGCAGTTTTACCGATTTTCAAAGAGCACTGGATAATTGCTTTCTGCTCTATGACAGAGATGTGACGTCATTCTTCCACCGAATGACGTCATGCACAGCGTAAATCATCTGTCTAATCTCACGCAAATGCTCTTGCCACCGCATAGCTGATGAATGACTTGGGAAAAAAACATGCATTCCCGTCCCGTGTGTCTAACAGGGATTTAAAAAAAAATCAGTCTCATTACTTTACTGCACATTGTCGTAATATATCCATTCGGTCATTACAAAAATCAACGGCACAATTCATCCCTTATGTTTGAAGGCAAATATTTTTCTTTCGCCGCTTTGCAGTGGACAGATCAGTTTTACTACAGTCTAGGAACAGTCTGCACCTATTTACACCTAGCTTATCATAAGAGAAAAAACACTGGTACCAAGATGGACAAAAGAGCCTTGGAGTGAAAATAATAACTGACCGATCGGTGCAAAATTTCGTTTTTGGTCACATGTTGACACATGTCCAGGTGATAGGAAAGAAAATCCATTGAGTTGTTACTCCTGATGCCCAGATATACAGGTGTTTCTCTAACTTCACCTGCGACTTTCTAGGAAAGTGATCTGGCTTGTAAAAATGTGGTGACCCCTATTTCGCCCTCAATTAAACCTACACTATTTTATCCCATATTTTGTAAAAAAAAGATCGTGCTTATCTTACTGGTTTGTCCGTCTGTCTGTCTTTGGACGCGATATTAGTCCGATTTCAAAAATTCTTTTTCGTATTAGGAAACTTGAAATGTGGTAATGATGATCATTCATTTCGTTTTTTTTTTTTTGTTTTTTTTTTACGATGCTCAATTTCGCCGGTAGAGGGCGTAAAAGCGGGTGATATCGAATTCAAAATATATTGCATTCCATATATTTGCTTCTAAACATCCGATTCAATAAATTCTTTTACCTTCCGATTCCACTATTTTTCGAATAGCCACTTTTTTAAGTTATTCATAGATTATCCGCTAGGTGGCGTAAAAGTAAATTGCATTTCCCCCAAAATCTCGGCATCTAAAACTGCTATTTGAAAAATTCTTTTTGCAGCGGGTACAGTTCCTGATGGAAAATCTTTTGCATTTAATTTATCATTTTTTGGTAAAAACTGGTTTGTCCACCAGGGGGCGTAAGTGTTAACTTCTGCTTTTGATGTATTTGCAGCAAAATCTGAGCTTTTAAAGTCTCGACTGAAAAAATTTTTTCATGGACCAATGCTACTCACGTCGATAAACCTTTTCGGAGTGTTTTCTTCTTAAAATAATGCATGGTTTCTCCGTTAGGGGACGTAGATTTATATCTTATTTCTGTTAATATGTCTGCTTCTAAGATCCCAATTTGAAAAATTCCTTCTTTGTTGGATAGCGTTTCCTGGGCGAAATGTTTCTCATATAACATTAAAATTTTCAATTAATTCACAGACTTTCGGTTATAGTCTGTAAGAGGAAATTGCGTTTTCCACTGATATCTCTGCTTCTAAAATACCGATTTGAAAAATTCTTTCTGTGTCGGATACAGCTCCTGATGGGAAATGTTTTACATATAATTTCTACCTTTTTGGTGAAGAATGGTTGGCCTCCAGGTGGCGAACATATATATCCTATTTTTGTTGATATCTCTGTTTCTAAGATTTCGAGTTGAAAAATTATTTCTTTGTTGGAGAGCGTTTCCGGTGCGAAATATTTTTCATATAATTTCAAATTTTTCTTAACGAACAAGTTTACCACCAGAGGGCGTAATATACAGAATATAGTCTACCACCAGAGGGCGTGCACTTTTTTAACGCGCAAGTTTGCCACTAGCTGACATTTGCGATTTAAAAAATTATTTTAACACTGGATGCCATTTACCTTCTAGAACACGTATGAGAAATTTTGTAGTTTACAGTTCTGTCGGTAGGTGGTGTTTGTGTACTTCAGTTTGCAGCTCTATCGCAGCTTCTAAAAACGTTATTGAAAATTTTCTTCTTTGTTGTATACCATTCGTCACAGTAGAGATGTGGCGAATTTATATGAGAAACACTTTTTTTGTGCGTGTACCAAGTCCTAAGTTCCCTAATTCTGTTCATCTATTAGGTGTACAAATAAGTTTTAAAGCGTTTTAAGACAACGCAACATGTAATTTGAGAGAAAACAGTAATACCTTTACGAATCAAAATATGCACCGTCATTATCTATCAACTTTCGCCATCGCTCGTACAGCTGACGGATTCCAGGCATGAAGAATACATCGTCGTGTGACGCGATGAAGTCGTCAACCTGTTATTGCACGTCGTCACATGACCGGAACCGTACAACAGGCAAACTATGTTGTATCGATCGGAACAAATGATTGTCTGAAAGGGCTATGTTGCGACTGTACGCAATGTGTTCCAAAGCTTCCCAGCCAAGCGTCAATTACGTTTACTTGACCGATTTCGCGACAGCGTTGTCATGCATTAATTTCACGGAACGCAATCCTTTGCCTGTGAATAGAAGTTTCCGACAGATTTCTTGGTTCAATCGCAGCAATTGTTGCTTGTAGCAATAAGCAGTAACAGTCTGACCCTGTCCCAATCGTTCGCAATAGAGCACAGCCTTCATATCCGACCAGATGCACAGCAGAACTTTCTTGGAGAGAATATTGCTTTTCAGTGTCAAAGTTGTTGCTTCACCGGGGTCTACCCAGTGTTTTTTTTTGCGTTTGGGATTGTCGTATCATATCCACTTTTCGTCACCCGTAACGATTTCCCACAGGAAAGACTTTCTGTGTTGTTAACAGATTCAAGCACTTCATGACGCGCTCATCCTTGTTTCTCTGGCTCAGGTCATGCGGCACCCATTTTCCTTCCTTCTGAATCTTTCCCATTGCGCGTAAACGATTGGAAACGGTTTGTTGCGTTACCTACAGTTATTCAGCTAGTTCGTGCTGTATTTGAGACTAATCTTCATCCAGCAATGCTTGCAGTTCCTCATGTGCAACCTTCTGCGGGGCGCCGCTACGTTCTCGATCGCTAACATCAAAATCACCTGATTTACACCGTCTAAACCAAAACTCACACGTGCTTTTCGATACAATATTTTCCCCCAGAACAGAACAGATCGATGCACATGCTTTTGCAGTACTTTTTCCTTGATGAAATTCGTAACGAAAGTAGTGTCGAATAAATGCAGTACCGCTTATCGTCTTTCACCTACCGATGTGAAAGTGCGTTTGACTGTTGGGCAAACTTCGGTGTCACATTTTATACTGGGGATCAGTTGCGGTCACATAACAACAATGCGGGGGGAATGTCAGATATGTAAATTAGCAATGTACGTCACACAAAAAACGCTTTAAAACTTATTTGTACACCTCATAAAAATAATGACGTCGATGTACATTGACTCAACTACACAGCTTATTTAACGATGATAGGACTACACAAAAATATTGAATATATTAAACTGATAAGAACATTTAATCACAGTGAAATCCCTGCAAAATAGGTGAAAAGGTCATGAAGTAATATCCTTTGTTTTTATGTGCTACTCTGAACATTTCTCATTTTCGCAGAAAATATGTTTTCAGTCGCAATTTTCTCCATCTATTTTTTTTTTTTTGTTCTCAGTAGCTGTCTTTGACAATGCTGATTTGCTTTCACAAAGCGTAAATTTAATATTTGTCTTCATTTGGAAGTGACGACAAATATGATCGTATCAATGTTTCTGGAAATCTTGAAACCTTTGCTTAATAATTTTTTTCGAACAATGTAACAATTCCGTCCGAACTGAACTCAGAAAACATCAAAGGAACCTCAGTTCACACAGTTCAGAATCAGATCTTGATTCCGTCAAAATAAGGTGGCATGTTCTTTTGGCAGACGTAATCCTTTGAAATTTTTCTTTTGCCTCATTACGTCAACAGATTTCATTTCAAAGAGATTTTTATTCAAAAGACAAAATTCTTCTTCGCCTTTATTAAGTAATAATGAGCGGAATTTCCAATCATTTCCAGTCGGTGCTTTTGCGTCGGTCTTTTCGGGCGTAAAACGCAACGTGTGGGCTTTAGATGTATGTCATGATAATTTGACGAACAGAAAAAGGTTGAGAATGTATCATGTTGAACGTAAGTAGAGTTAAAGCAAAGTTACCATAGTAAGTCGTACACGGACTGCGATATGCTATTTCGGAAAGATGTAAAGATTTCTCAGCTCTTTTTAATTACCCTAAATTTTGTTGAAGGAGATGGGCGTGTGCTACTTCCGTAGCTTAAGAAAACAAAAAGAGGAAAACAGTGATTTTATAATTTCTTCCTTATGCCACTTATTGAAACGAAAAGAATATTTTAAATTGTACGTCTGAAACAAAGAGCTCACATAATTACTTGGATTTACCATTTGTTTCCTATTAAATCTTAGACAAACACAAACGTTCGTCAGAAATTTTAAAGGCGAATAAATAACAGCAACAAACACACACACAAAGAAGCAAGCACACCAAAAACGCACCCGGGAATTCCATCAGTGAACTCTCCACTGAAGGTCAAAGCTCACTTTTATGTGCAGTGCTCCAACGGTGTTCTTCTTTTTTTATTTTCTGTTTTTTTTTTTTTTAGTTCTTGCTAGGTAAGACTTTTAACTGTCTTTCTCACTGTGAACGATGTGGTTCAGTCGACACAAATACGCGTCAACTGGGTCATAAACTGTGCCCTGCGCTGCGGCGGTAGCCGAGTGGTCTGAGGCGTAAGCTCCTGACTATTAGTACATACACAGTTGACGTGGATTAGGAACATCAAATAGAAGTCATCGCTCTTTCTACGTTTATCAGTGAGTCACGGAAAAATTCTCATCGGTCGCCACAGGAATCGAACCCAGGGTCTTCCAGTCACGCGCCGGACATGCTTCCACTGCACCACAGCGTCCCCGAAATTCTCCGGACTCACATACGACAAACTGCCAAACCACCTGGCAGGTTGGAGCTCGCACAATGCAGGGGATTCACCAAAGATGAACAGCAGCAACTGAACAAACAACTAGAAGGCAAATGAATAATAAATGCACAGTTGACGCGGATTAGGAACATCAAATGGAATTCATTGCTCTTTCCACGTTTCCTGACTATTAGTTTGAGATGAGTTCGTGCTGAAGTTTTTGATAAAGCATAGGTGATGTGCTTGTTCACTGCAACTCGCTGTGTCTCTCCCCTGGAAACAGTAGTCGTAAATCAACGACGGGTGACAACTTATAGTCCACAGAAGTCCTCATATTAGTCGCTAAACTTTGAAAAAAAAAATAATAATAAAAAAATGGACCCGAGCCCAGCTGCGACGACTTGTCAAGAATCTATGTCTCTGATCACTGTGGTATCTGGACGGTATGACGTATACACTAATCTAACTTTCCTTTGTAGTTGCCTATATGTAAATTTTGAGTTCTTCCTCTCTTAGCGTTTCAATCTTAAAGTTATATTTTTTCACCCACTGAATGTTATCTGGCAACAGTCTTGAGGTCAAGGGTGAATGACGTATGCATGGATAACAAGCAAGATCGCTGCATATATACACTGGCGTGCAAAAATTAAGGACGAGCCGGTTTTTCGAATGTAACGTCGTGCAGAAATGCTCCACATCGACTCAAACATACCATAAGATTCCCAAGATGTAAGAATATGTGACAAGTGAGCAAAACCGTCCAAACAAGGAATCCAAAGGATGCAAAGGCACTTTATTGAAAAGGTAGCTTCGAGCACAACTGGACAGAAGACAGAAACGTCCATGTGACAGGCGGCTGCCAAGAAAAATCCAGTCTTTAGTAGGGGATATGATCACCCCTGACTCCGTTGCAGGATTTACAACGTCTGTCCATGCTGAGGACGGGGTTGTCAAGAAGCTGTTGAGACATCGCGGCCCATTCCTCTTGTAGCGCCAATCGCAGCTGCGGAATCGTTGCTGGCGGCTGGTGACGTGTTGCCAAGCATCTCCCGAGAAGGTCCCACACGTGTTCAATTGGATTTAGGTCCAGGGACCTTGCGGGCCAATCAATGCGTTAAATATCTTCACTCTCCAACAGCTCTGCTACAGTCACTGTACGATGAGGTGTAGCGTTGTCGTTCGTGAAGAGGAACTCAGGACCCACAGCACCTCTAAACAAACGCACGTGAGGCAGGAGAACCTCGGTACAATAGTGGACACCATTGACTGAACCTCCTTGGATGATGTGGAGGTCAGTACGGCTACCAAGAATGTTACCGCCCCAAACGAGAACTCCGCCACCTCCAAACCGGTCCCTTTCGCTGATGTTGGAGGTGTGATTGCGTGTTCCCTGCTCTTTACAGATGTGTATACGCCCAGAATCGCTCGTCAGACTAAATCGGCTCTCATCCGTAAAGAGAACTCGACCCCATTGCTGATGTGTCCAATTCTTTTGTTCCTGGCACCACAGAAACCGCGCCGTCTCCAATGAGCAGGCGTTAATGGCACACACCGTACTGGTCGTCGTGCAAATAAATCACCTTTGTGCAGCCTCCTGGCCACGGTAAAATGCGATAACGGACGTCCAGTTGTCTGTTGCATGTGCCTTGCGATTTCTCCCGCTGTCTGCCGTCTGTCTCTTCTCGCCTGTAGGACAATATACCGGTCGTCTGCCGCCGTGGTTGCTCGTGGACGACCACTGCTAAACTCTCGGACAGCTGTTCCTGTCGTTTGAAATGCTCTCCAAGCAGGTGAAACGATGCTGTGAGCGATCCAGAACTCCTCAGCCACACTAGTCACACTTCGATCTTCTTCCAACTTCCCAATGACGCGACCTCGGGTAAAGTCATCCAGATGTTGTCTACTGGATTGCCTGTTGGCCATATCACACGGTGGCAGCAACTCGACGTCGTTCAAACTGATGTACACCATGGAATAGCTTTCACCAATTTGCTGAGCGTACACCCCCCGTGTGCTTTATACCCTTCCGACACTCCCCCTCCTACGTCATGCTGCATATATGCGCATGCCCTACTGTACCGGACCCTAGTCTATCTCCTGAGTGGTCTTTCGGTCCGTTCTATCTGCTCGTTCCACTGTTATGCTAATTTCTCCTCTTTGTCCTTAATTTTTGCACACCAGTGTATAAAGCTAGCAAGCTGTGTGTTGTACGTTAGTGCTAGTCGTCGAGGCTGTACGAATCTGTAAGCTTGTTCTTTCATACTGATAGCGTCTGCTGACCTGTGGTATATGCAGGGGTTCGCTTCTGTTGTTCTGTGGTATATGTAGGACAGTGGCGTATCTTGGGTCCGAGACCTGGGCTATCACAATCATCCCACAATACTGTTTTTCTAAAAATTGCGAAGTTTTTTTTAAATTGTTAAGTAATAGAAGAAACATTTTTTCTAAATTTTAGGTACATGCTACTGCTAACATGATACCAAATAATTGTGAGGATTAGTTAGGATTTGAAGACTTATTTGTACATGAACTCCATTCTTCTTCACTTTTGTGTGAACTTAAGTGTTACGTTTTCACAAAAATGTTTCTTTCGAGTACTTTTCCATATTTAAAAATAATATTTTTCTCTATTAGCAAACCAGCCAAGTTGTTCTAATGTGCATGTCCTTGTGTGGCTCAAAGATATATCTTGATTCTTTTTAATACGGAAAAATTTCTTTCGGCAGTTGCAATTGTTGATGAAAAGTTTCATATTAATTCTGCTAATTTTTACACCTGAATAAACACTAAGTCCAATTATACAACTTCATGTAACAAGTAATGTCTCTTACTTATTTGTGTTATATTCATCAAGGGAATAAAACACCTTTCAGTTCATTTTTTAATCGATCTGTATCAAAATTTGAAGCATAGAGTTCTTTGAGCTCTGATAGTAGATGTTCAGGGAAGCTTTCACAAACTTTATCTAAAAACAGTTTGAATCCAATAAACCCACGAATTTAAGATATGATATCACTGATTTTAATTCATTGTCACTTCACACAAACTGAAACAACTCTCGCGAAACACGTGCTGGGAGCATGGAGGGACTGAGGTAGTCCGAAGGTTTCGTTTTTTGAGCGAACCCTTTAAGCCAAGCAATGGTCCACTCACGTGCTCCGTAGCTCATTCATGTTGTCATGGAAACGCTAAGAAGCGATAGTATGCAAGCTCTTCGCATCAGAACAGCGAAGGCTCTCGCAGACGTATTGCGTTATGCTTTAGATCATCGCTCGCCAGACTGATTCTCATAATCAAAAGAGGCGAATCCGCTCGTGCTTTGTTCTCGCACCGAAAACATCGACGTATCTTAATACCGTTGATAATTGACTTTTATTTGTTATAACGAAGTAAATTTCTCCGTCATTTCTGTCCACGCCAGGATTCGAACCCGGATCCCCTCATTCCGGAATAAGTCACTCTACCAATTGAGCTACGCGGACGTTTTATTCTGATTCCTATCTGCCTTTATGTCGCGTGCGTCCTTCTGGCAGGTACGTCACATCTCCTGGTACGTTACATTGTGTATATTTAATTGTATTTTATTTGTGCATTTTCTGGGCTTTGCAGCTAGCCTAGAATATACGCCACTGACGCAGGGGTTGGCGTGTGTTGATCTGTGGTATATCTGTGGTATATGCAGGTGTTAGACAGAATAATGTGAACACCTAGGAAAAGAAAGTTTTACGTACCCAATATGGTGTGGGACTACCCACGGCATTCAAATCCTCCTGAATTCTCCTTTGAATGAACGCATACAAAGCCTGGATGGTGGTTAGTGGGATATTACAACATTCTTCATGCATAAAATGCTCCAGTTTCTTGACAGATGCAGGAGGAGGATAACTGGATCTTACTTTGTTTTCCAATACATACCACAGTGGCTCAATCATGTTTAATTCTAGTGATTGGAAAGGCCAAGGAATGTGTGAAAGTTCGCCCGAATGTTCCGCATACCATGATTGGACATTCCGAGCTCTGTGATTATCATCTTTATAGATGGCACCCCTTGCAGGAAACAATGCCACTGGATAAACTTGGTCTGCCTAAATGGTTTCATACCCCTTGCCACTCATCCGTCCTTTCAAGGTGATCAGGAAAATTGCTGAAAACCACGATATGACCGCCCGGAGCATGACAGAACTACCACCGTGCTCCACTGTTGGAGCAGACAATCTGGAGTGTACGCTTCTGACTGTATTCTCCACACGTAAACCCGTCCTGTGGTGGGAAATAGTTTGAATGTGGATTCATGCGACCATATTACACTCTTCCAAGCATCGGCAGTCCACGTTGTATGCTCCTAGCACTACTTCCGTTACCGTTGTGCATTCACCTGGGTCACCAGAGGTTTTGAAATAGCAGCTCTACCATGAATATCGTGTTTATGTAGTTCCCTGCGCAATGTTTCTGCTGATGCTCGGTTCTGGAGATTCAGATTGAGCTCCGCACAAATTTCCGGCCCCGTGGTCTTCTTATTACCGGTAACAGTCCTCTTCAATGCTCTCCTTTCTATGCCAGTCTGGTTAATTTCCGGCAGCTCTTGGTTTTCCCAGAAAAAGATTTTCAACGATCACTGTATGTTGTCATAACGCTAGACGCAAGATCTCTCGATACCCTCACTACCCAGGCGACTGTTGTCACGGAGGCACCAACTACCCGGACACCAACGATTAGCCCTCTTTCGAAGTTCGTCAGCAAGACACTTTAAATGCACTTAAATAAAGCTTGAGGTTCTAAACATAGCTATTACAACCAAATGTGGTGCATACCTTTGTGTATTGTGACGTTCCTGAAGTTTTGCTCACGTCATTCGGGCAGTATGAGGCCGAGCGTTGTGCTGCCATAGGAGAGCGCGCTTTCTGTTCACCAATGCCGAGTTCTTCTCCTCGAAAACGGCATACATCCGCTCCAGCTGTTCAAAGTAGAGGTTGGCGTTGATGGTCCGACCGTCTGGAACAAATTCATAATGGATTATCCCCTCGAAATCACCCAGACGCAGAGCATCACCTTGTGCTTGAAGCGCCGACGTTTGACAACAGTTTCAGGAAGCTGGCCCGAGATAAACCTCTACCGTTGTGTGTTAGGAGTACGGAAATATACCCAATTTTCATTGTATGTAACAATTTTCTTGATGAAGCGCACATCGTGCAGGTTTTCTAGGAGTCCCGTGCACACAGACACTAGGAGGGTTTGCTTCATCTGGCGTCAGTTTGTGAGGAACAATGCGGCATCTCCTGTAAACCTTGCCGAGGTCCTGAAGGTGACAAACCACGGTGGTCTGTGATATGCGCAGCTCTCCTGATAATCTCCGAGTGCTGGGTGTTAGATTTGCCTCTACGGCTTGGTGTACGGCCTCCGAATCCATTGTCCGCGGCCTACCTGACCATGGCTGATCGTCGAGGTTTCTGTCCACCTGAGCGAAATTTATTGAACCATCTGGTTGCTGTGTTGTGATCCATGGAACCTTTCCTTTTCGCATGACAAATGTTTCGTGTTGCTTGTGGAGAGTTATGGCCGAGTTCAAACTCTTGAAGCGAAAATTCTCTAATTAGTCGGTTGTGGCTGTTCATCTTTTAGGGGTCGCAACCACAGACAGAACGGCGACATCTAATGCTGTTCACACAAGCGACTACCACTTTACACCAAGTGCGCGAATTGAACTAGTTTAAGCACATGACATACCCATCGCAGCACACGTGTTTATGCAAATATTGCAGAACTTAAGACTCACCCTTTGTATTTAGTGAAATGCGGCTGAATAAAAGGCGAACTGTAAGCAAATCTTTCTCGACTTTTATTTGAGTGACTTTATTAGACTTAAGGTGCATGAATAAGACGAAGAAGCTTTACGTACAGTAGTGTTTCCAAATCTATATACACACGTTGTAAGGCATTAAAGAACATCACAGGGGTAAGGGCAGCCAACCAGAACCTGACGTCTGAAGACTTGAGTTGACATCACATGTGTGAAACAGTCAGAATATTGTTAAGAAAAAACTAAAAACAATCTAACGTTATTTTTTGTTTCTATAAGATTGTACCATAGCCGGTATGCGACTAATCACAGATATCCTAACACATTAGGAATATTCGCTGTGTCATAATGAAGTAACTAAATTGATCTTCTATACGATATCTAATATATACAGGGTTACAAGGAAATTCCTTGATCAGGCCAATATCTCACGAACTATGGCAGTTAGCGATTTACTTCTTGGGCAGTAGCATAGGAAACCCCTATGGCGCACAAAATAACACCACGAGGGATGCCCTCGTCCCCTTTAGCGAAGTTGAAGGGGCTATCTCCCACCCCCGTTTGCAGTTAGGGCAAAAAAGTCAATTACAAACTTGTTCAGCGAGGCAAAATTAGAACAAAAATGTTTTTGTCCCATTAGAAACGATGGAAGGGGACCGGAAATGTGGCCCCAAGAAAATCACAACATCCGGAAGCAACGACAGAGTATTTAGACAAGAACTTCTTACTTAGAACTTATCTAAACTGGCAATTTCTAACTAAATGAAAGCACAAAGTAAAAGTTTTCCTACAAGCCTTCCCAGCAAAAACACAAGTGTTGGGAAACTGCTGGCCACCAGCTGGCAGTAATGGTTGGCTGCTGGCTAAAATCTGCCGCTCACGACCCGGTAGCGGTCCGTTGGTGGCAGCGCCATCAGTTGGCGAGCCATTGATGGCCCTGCAACATCGCCGTGAATTGCGGGCCACCAAGCAAGTGCCACTAGTTGCCCGTAGCTGGGAACTGACGCAACCCCAACACCAGGTGAAAGCAACGGGACTGGGCATGCGCAGAAGCAACATGCGATGTGTATCTCGTGGTACCAGTTAGTTGAAGACGACGCTATCGTCATCGTGTTATTTTAGTGGATGTTAAGAAAAAGAAGCCATATGGAGAGAGGCTAATTAATTTCCTAATGAAATGCCAAGTCAACGAAGATATCAGATTAACATACATACATACATATCACTAAGCTGTTCTCCGAGATTCAGAGGTTAGCTCCAAAAAGAAATACAAACTTTCAGATATTTTTACCTATTGTTGTCGTATCTCGACACACAACTCGTGCTCCACTGATATCCATTACACGCCGCACACAAGATCTTTTATACTTCATACTCATAATCCTTTTCTCATGCAGACACTCCTGAATCTGATCCACCCATATCTTCCTTGGCATTCCTCTGCTTTTCCTTCCTGACACTTGGGCTGAAATGATTTTCTTAGTAAGCATTTCATCACTCATTCTTTCAACATGGCCAAACCACCGAAGCATATTGGTCTCCACCTTGCTAACAACATTTTGCTTCACATCACACAACTGCAATACATCTTCATTCCTCACAAAATCAGATCGTGTCTTGCCACAAACCCCACGTAAGTAACGCATTTCTCCAGCACACAAACGACTAGTATGTTTCTTCTGCAGTACCCAGGTTTCACTGCTATACATCAGAGTAGGAACAATTACTGTTTCATACACAGCCATGCGGGACTCTCTAGAGAACCCATCATTCCTGTGAAAACCTCCCAGAGCAGCTATGACTTTCAAAGAAGAATTCACTGGCCTACTGATTTCACCATCCAACTTGTTCTCTCTGTCAAACATACTTCCTAAATACACAAACTCACTCACCTGGTCAATCACAGTGCCATTTATACTTACATTACATTCAGTGCTGCCCGTTCCTCTTTCAAACACCATAACTTTGGTTTTTCCCTTATTTATACTCAGTTTGAATTTCATGCAAACTTCGTGCATCCGAGTCAACATACTCTGCAACTCACTTTCGCTCTCTGCCAACAGGACAGTGTCATCAGCATACAGCAATCTGCACACACGGATATCACCAAGACATAAGCCACTATTATCTATTTTGGCATCACGCATGCATGCGTCCATAAATATATTAAACAGCCATGGTGACATTACACAACCTTGTCTAACTCCTGCACCAATGGAAAACCATTTTGATAAAACACCATTCAGTCGTACACAAGCTCTACTACCAGCATACATGGCTTTTACACTATTAAGTAGATTCCAGTAACACCATATTCATTCAATACCTTCCACAAAAGTGTCAGATTAAGCCATGAGATATTAGATTACAACCGTGAAATACATCCACTCCATTCCCATGAATAACAAGAAATAATTTGAAACCGCTTGAAACAACTGTCCTGGAAGAACATTAAAAAAGCGTTTGTTGGAAAAGAAAAAAAGAATTATACGCGAACAAAATTATCAATTATTTGAAAGAAGAAAAAAAAGCAACGCTCTGTGATCATCCATGGGTTGAATACACAAGACTGGAGGAAATCGCTTCTAAAAATAACGAGAAGCAAAATAAAATATCTTTCCTCTTTAGAAAAATTGTAGCTTCGAACAACGGAAAGGAAAGATACAACGTTAAAAATGTAACAGAATGTGATATGAACGAGTAAATATATTAATTCAACAATCGTCTTTCAAGACGATAAGGACAGCACAAAACTTTGGAAAGCGCTTTTAAGTTGGTACACTCATTCAAAATGAGTGAAGTTCCCTTAAGGTAAAAAGAAAAACTACCGTTACGCTGCAAAAATGAATTTATGAATTATATGAAACTGACATTTATGAAAAATACCTCACAATATTGTAAAATTAAAGACAGAAACATTCGATTACACATTCCGCAGGCAAGAGATAGCTTCAAGCACACGCTCGTGTTTAAAAAATCAGTCCCGTCGGTAGAGAGCTTGGCAGCCCTATTTGGTTTCCACCAAGATCCAAAATCCAAAAAAGCGTTTTTCGGTCTGCTGAGAAAATTTCCCTAGAGCTGCTGTAATTCAGATGTTTCGTAAGAAGGAGGGGGGGAAGTGTTGTAGCTTTGGGATTTTTATTTAAAAAAAAGTTGTATCTTTGATTTTTTTTATGGCTACTACTGGGAAATTGGCGGACAAGATTCGGCAAACCATCAGTTACGTGACGTGATTGCCGGCTGCCACTGTCGGGAAACTAGCGGACCACATTAGGCTAGTCATCATTTATGGCACGTGCTTGCAGGGCCTCTGAAGGTCCACTTACGGGAGCTACTGCCTGTGATGGATAATTGATGGCCCTGTTGTGGCATATGACAACTGATAGGGGTGCCAACTGTTGGCCTGAACTGCTGGCCCTTCTGTTGGCCACCCGGACATTTTATTGACAGTTCGGCAGCGGCAACATAGTGCTGGGCCATTGGTAGCAGTGCTGGCAGCCAGCACTGCCAGCAACAACAGGGCCATCAGTTTTCCATCAGTTAGCCATTGATGACAGAGCTGAGGGCCACCAGGGCCACCAGGGCCATCAGTGCTGGCTGCCAGCAATGGCTCAGTGCTGCCCCAGCAAGACTGTATTTGCTGGTTTATCAACAGTTCTTGTTCTGAACTAAAACGTAGTTCCTTGACATATTCAATATCAGACTTTTATGTCCAATACAGTAAAAAATACACTGAGACAAGGAGAAATAGCATAAAGTGGCGAAACATTCATCCAATATGAAAACTCTACGCACATCTAATTGACTTGCGTACGTCGCAAAGTTTTTCACTTCCCGTCACCGGTCCACGAAATGTTGGCATACCGACCACGCATGTCATTTACGCTTTCCAACCGTAGGTTGAAGAAGCGTATATGCTCCAGCTTTTCCCGTCCGTCTGTCCGTCTGCCTGTCGGCACGATAACTCACGTAAAAATGGTTCCATTTCGATAAAATTTTAGTATGTGGTAAGGGACCACCAGGGGACGAACCCTATTGAAAATGGGTGAAGTGGGGTCAAAGGTCACGCCATAAGAGCGGGATCTATACAATTGCCCTTATGCGTCATAACTTGCGTAATTATGGTTCGATTTCAATGAAATTTTAGTATGTGGTAGGGAACCACCTGGGAACGAACCCTATTGAAAATAAATGAAATGGAGTCAAAGGTCAGGACATAAAAGCGGGATCCATTTCAATGCCTTTATGCGCCATAACATGCGTAAATATGGTTCGATTTCGATGAAATTTTAGTGTGGTACGGAACTACCTTGTCACGAACCCTATTGAAAATTGGCAAATTGGGGTCAAAGGTCAGGCAGGGCATGGAATTTATTCCATTGCCCTTATGCGTCATAACTTGCGTAAAAATGGTTCGATTTCGATGAACTTTTGGTATGTGGTAAGGAACCACCTGGGAACGAAACCTATTGAAAATGGGCGGAATGGGGTCTAAGGTCAGGACATAAAAGCGGGATCCATTTCATTACCTTTATGCGTCATAACATGCGTAAATATGGTTCGATTTCGATGAAGTTTTATTATGTGGTAGGGAACCACTGTGCACGAACCCTATTGAAAATAGGCGAATGGGGTCAAAGGTCAGGCAGGGCATAAGAGCGGGATTTATTCCACTGCATTTATGCGTCATAACTTGCGTAAATATGGTTCGATTTCGATGAACATTTAGTATTTGGTATGGAGCCACTGGGGACGAACCCGATTGAAAATGGGAGAACTAGGGTCAAAGGTCAGGACACTGGAGTGGTATCCATTCCATTGCCCTTGCGCATCATAGCATCATAACTTACCTAAAAATGTTTCGATTACGACAAAACATTATCATGTTGTTCCGGAGATATAGTGAACAGGTTTTGTTGAATATCAACGAAATGGGTTCAAAGGTCATGGCACAAAAGCAAGATGTATTCCACAGCCGTTATTCTCATAATTTACGTAAAACTGCTTCTATTGCGACAAAACTTTAGTACGTTATTCTTGAGGTATACTGAACCGGTTCTGTTGAATATCATCGAAATGGGGTCAAAGGTCAGGACACAGGAGCGAGATTTATTCCACAGCCATTATCCTCGTAACTTGAGTAATAATTTCTGGTATGTTGGAAAGCGTATCATAATCAATGCATTGCATGATATTACTAACTTGTTTTTGTATTCTTACGATGGAGCAGAAAGCACATTTGAAATCCATGCAAATATGCTTCTGACACAGCGATTCAGTTAGCTTTCCGCTTTTATCGCATTTGGAGAGTCTTCTTCCATATTTTGTTATGGGACAAAAACATTTTTTGTACTATTTTTGCCTCGCTGAAAAGTTTGTAATTGACGTTTTTGCCCGATCTGCAAAGGAGGAGGGGGGGCGAGATAACCCTCTCAGTCACCCCAACCTCCAAAAGGGTACGAAGGTCCCTTTCGGGGTGTTATTATGTGCGCCATAAGGGGTTTTCTACACAACTGCACACGAAGTAAATCGCTAACTGCCATAGTTCTTCAGATATTGGCCAGATCGCGGACTTTTCCTTGTAACACTGTATATAAGAGTGGTTACATATGTAGAGAGGAGAGACGGTAATATCAGTGAATTGGAATATATTTCTTTGAATACATTAATTATATATCCATTTGAATTCTGCTGCTCTTTAGTTGCAGAGAGTGAGCGCACTAGCAGTATGCCATGAAGATTTTACGAAATAGGAGCAACATACGGAATAAATACACTGAAGTGCCAGACAAAACTGGTACAGACGAGCTTATGCAAAATACATGGCAACGTCCCCTATGCGCGTACTCGGTTGCGTCCGCCAGCGCGTATATAAAACGATAGACATCCTTGCCAGCTTTCAGAGATGTTTTCGGTATGAGAATGACAAGTAATAACGATTTAAGCGATTTTCAACGCGGTGTAATAGTTGGCGCTCGTGAGAAGGGCCATAGTATTTCGGAGGTAGAAACAAAGTTCGGATTTTTACAGACGACCATTGCATGTATTCCAACCTACAATACCAGTGTCGCCGTAAATAGACATTGGGTGAACGTGACTGTCGTCGGCTGTCAAGAATCGTTTCACGCGATAGGCGTGCAACACTCTCGCAGGTGTCATCGGAATTCAGTGTTGGAGCCTCAGCATCAGCGTCCGGACTGTGCAACGTACCCTGCACGATATGGGCTTTGGGAGCCAAAGCTCAACTCGAGTCCCTTTGATGAGTGCACAACACGGAGCTATGCGCCTCGCATGGGCACGGCAACACCGCCACTGGATACTTGATGAATGGAAACAAGCAGCCTGGTCTGACAAGTCGCGTTTCCTACTGTATCGGGCAGATGAAATGATTTGTGTGTGGCGCAAACCCCATGAAGCCATGGATCCCGCCTGTCAACAGGGAACTGCACCGACTGGTGGGGGTCCGTAATGGTATGAGGTGTGTTTAGCTGGACTTCACTGGGACCCCTAGTAGGTCTACAAACGTATATGACCGACCAACGCTATGTGCGCATCCTTTGTGACGAGGTACACCCGTTCATGTCCTGCATTCATGCTGATGGGTTGAGCCTGTTCCAACAGGACAATGCACCTCCACACAAGTGTCGGGAAGCCACATTATGGTTAGAGGAGCATTCATCTGAGTTTGGGGTGTTGCCATTCCCACCCAAGTCCCCAGATCTGAACGTGATAGAACACATTTGGGATGCCATGCAACTTGCTATCGAACACAGGAATCCGAGACCTGGGAACACACCCGAATTGTGAAACGCTCTGCAGGAAGTATGGTGTGCATTACGTACAGCATATTTCCAGACTCTAGTGGAGTCCAAGGCCCGTCGTATTTCTGCAGTCCTTCGCTCCCGTGGGTGACCTACTAAGTATTAGACTGGTTTACCAGTTTTTCTGGCACGTCAGTGTATTTTGTATTAAGTCAAAGATTTCAACTGGACGAAATAGAAATGGAAAGAATTGAAAAAGGTATGAAGAGGAAAACTGGTCATCTGTCGCCAATAATAACTGAGACAGATGCAGAAAAACGAGGTATCAAATGCTTAATAATAGAAACTAATATCCACGACCGTTTGACATCATACAAATAAAGATCTGAATTTGAATGAAAACGTAATATCAAAGAAGATATTCAGAATGGCTGAATAGACAAAACATTGTTGAAACGTCATGGTAGCGTGGCTGTTTTGTTTTTCCTTTGGAATTAAAAGATCTACAGTACCCACTGTTGTTGAATGAACTTGTAAACACTTTCAATGCAGAAAAATTCCTTAGAGGGAATTAATTTTTAATTAAGATAAAAACATCAAACATTCCCATTTATGATGAGATTATTAACAGCTATCAGAATTGTATACTGAATTGCTTGTAGTTTATGAGTCACCATGAGACATCTCATCAGAAAACTCAAAAATTTAATCACTGTGAAGCGGGAATCGAACCAGAATCTCCCGCTTTCCGTTCAAGCATGTTGCACTACATTACACCACGCAGGACAATGAAAGTCCAAGTAACCGAAGCTTGGAGTTTGAAAAACCTCAAATTTTGCTGCTCGAGGAGATCCTATGCTTCCTCGTAGAAACAGCGACAATTTTCAAATCCAGGAACGGATATGCATCATAAATCGCTATTATTTTCTATTTCTAGTTATGAAGGGAACTTCCTTAAAGTTGTTTCCAGTTATGTGCGTACAAAGTGAAAAGGCACAAGTATTGGTCGTCTTCCAAGTCAAAAGACTGGCGTCCAAAATGAACGTGACAAGCACAAAGTCGTGAATAATGCAGAATCCACACTACAGAGCGAAATGACACTTGCTACGGACACACACTTACCAATAACACAGCAATACGCAATAGGAAAGGAATGCGATCACCGCATGGGGAGGAAGCATGCGCATGGTAGTCCAGAAGTAATGCAGCAAGTTGCGTGGATTTCGAGGACCTAATAGTTAGTGTGATTAGCTCAGGCAGCAATTCAGCTCGCACAACAAGCCGTCATGCTGTTTAAAATGCTGTGATAATAAGAATTTGGGACGGTAAGTGCTACTCTTCTACCAAGGCGCGCATAACCACAGGACGATTCTCAGAGGGAGCTGCCGGTTTGCAATTCCTCTTCCTATTTCATCACAGATATGCTCTATCAGGTTCAGGTCCGAGATCTCGCGCGCTACGCCATAATGTGAATATTCTCATTTTCAAATTATTTGTCCACAAACCTATCACTATGGGGACGGGAGTCATCGTCCAAAAAAGAACTGGAGCCCAATAGTTCTAAAAGCTGTACATAGGGCTCTAAGATGTCATCCCTTTAGTGTGGAGTAGTCAGGATGCCTCTTGGGAAAAGGTGTAGCAGCATGCGTCCGTCCACCATGATGCCAGCCCAAACCAGGAGTGGTCAATTTCTCTGATGTTGGAGGAAGAATTTCTGTTTCCCACCTCTCTAAATGTACACATTTCGAGAATCTGTGTTTAGGCTGTACCCCGACTCGACACTGAGGGCCCCGGAGCAGATGTTGTCGGGCTCAATTCAAACGGCCCCTTCTGTGTGACGCAACGAGTGGGATACCAACCATTAACCTTCTTCCATACAGACCTATCTTGTGGAGTGTTCCGTAACAGTTTGACTCGATATGGCGTTCCCGCAGCAGAGAAGAGCTCCTGCGGTAGTTGCCTGGTTTTGGACTACCTATGGCGGCAAGCTGTTAGGTGCATATTCCGGTCATCATGACTTGTTGTGGCTCTTGGGCTTCCTTGTCTGTACCTCCTGGTTATTTTCCCGTTTTTCTGGAACTGTTTCCAGAGATTGGAGACCCCTTGCCTTGTCACATTCGGCCATCTTGCTATCTCAGCTTGCGATTGACCTGCTTCCAAGCTCAATGACATACAGCCAGCTCGATGATGTACAGCCAGCTCGATGACGTACAGCCAGACGACGATGTACAGCCAGTTTGACGATGTACAGGCAGCTCGATTATGTACAGCCAGCTCGATTATGTACAGCCAGCTCGATTACGTACAGCCAGATCGTGATGTACAGCCTGCTCGATGACGTGAATCCAGCTCGATGATTTGCGGTCGTCATGTGCGTACTAGTAAAGCTAAAGAGAAAGCAATTCTTTCTGTTGTACAGGTCTACTCATTCAAGCCGCGTTCGACATACGTCTTAGATAGCGAATATATTCCTTCGAGTTGATTTCAGCCCAGTTGGCTAAACCAGAGTTAATTCGTTCGTGCCAGTTAAAGGGTTGAAAAATGCCTCTCAAACACACATGATCCTGGAACTTCACTACTGGTGGTGGACAAAATAACGGAGCCGCCTACCAGGAAAGATTCAGGTATGCTTCAATGATCACTCAGTTATCGCTATCTGTGCTTCCAGGAGAAGTATTTGAAATATTATTTTTTCCTTGCGTAGCTTTTGCTATGAAGAATAAGTTTCGCATATTTTCAATATATCTATTATGCAAAACTGAAAGCAGAGTTATATCATGTGTGTTCCTTTATCTTTCTTTTCATAATTGTTCGATTTGAAAGTCCCTTTGTCTCTGATATCTTTCTTCTGCTATGAGAAAGTTTTTGGGCCCAATTTGTTAATTTTTGTAATATGCTTTTCTGCCGCTAGGAAGAGTAAGCAGCTGTTTCCATTTCTGGATGTTTTATAGATTGTAGAAATTCGTTTGATTGAGCGATGCGAGGCCAAAGGCCGAGCGGAGCTCTCTTTACGAGACTTGAGACAATTAGTTGTTCTGGCATAGGTACGAGATGAGACATCCGATCACCGTGTTTTTTTGCATGCGATTGGACATCGTCTATGGTCAGTTTTTGACGCCTTCCGATTCCCGAAATTCCTTGTCATTGAGGAATAATCGTCCATATAATTGAATTTTTAGGGGGTTTCCGGATTTTGAGAAGGGGTCGTTTGTTATCTATCTCCTGCAAAGACCTTCAGCCGATCGGGATGACACTTGCCACAGAGAAAGCGAAGGACATGGTGAGAGACATGGGATTGGTATCATGGGGATCGGTCTTGTCGTATAAAAATGATGACCATTAAAAACTGGCCAGTTTTAATAATAATTGAAAACATCCGCTCTTTATTCAAGACTCGGGACAATTAATTAATCGGATATAGCTACGACATGACACATCCGATCACCGCAATTTTTGGCATGCGATTGGACATCGTCCATGGTCAGGTTTTGATACCTTCTTATTCCCGAAATTCCGTGTCATTGAGGAATTTCAATGAAAACTAGATGGCCTTTTACTTGAACCGTTTCAAGAAAGTTGGCTCACCAACATTAATTTTAAAATATCGTTTGAATTAAAAAACGAAGAAATAGAAAGACTCCGTCTGTTAGCTCGACACTTGCTTAATCAATAACAATAAAAGGAAGTTTGCGTTTTAGTATGTGTCTGTCTCTTGCGATACAAAATGAAAAACGTGGTTCCCGATCTGAGTGTGTCTTTCCGTTTTGTTTAAATGCAACCTGATCACAACCAACGCGAAGGCGTGAAGGAAAGTAGTTCACGATAAATTCTAGGCATTTCTTTTTTTAAATGTTTCGTACTTTTGTTCTGGAAGTTAGAAATTTTACCCGTTCGTTTTTAAGAATGTGTTATAATAGACGCTTAATGAGCTTAGATTTTGCAATAGCTTCGCTCAAAATTTGTCAACTGTACCCAAGTTATCGGTTACCGTTGGCGGCTGATTTCAGTATTGTTGGTTTTTATGTTTAACTATGAATAACTTTGACACATTTCATTCGCGTCGGAAAGGATTAAAAGCAGGTGTTCATAACAACCCAGAAGTCGGTGTCATCTTTCTTGTTAATCATTAATCAAGTTCTCTTTAATACGTTCCATAAAATACTTTAATACCTTTTTCGCTATGCCCGAGTGTGTCTACGAAAGGAAATCGATTATAGGCTTGTGTATGAACAGTTCAGACTTTCCATTTTTTTTTTTCAATTTTCGTTTTCTATAAATCGACTTCCATCGCATTCAGTGAAGTTCATTACATTAGGCTATCATCTCCTGTTGATTCGTCAATGAGGTCTAAACTATGAGATTTGGTGACGAATCTATTTTTTTAGTTGCTCCTATAAATGATATCAATCAGTGGATCGATACTTCTGTCCGAGAGGTGGATATTCCTTCTAGAAGGAAGGAAGGAAGGAGAGAAAATACACAGCATCTCCACTACAATGCACGCAAAGTGCCTGCTTAAAATTCAGAGCGCCTGCCTTCTCCTGGAAGCGACCTTCTCCAAATGCGCAACGCCATCTGCTCCACACGAAAACAACCAAATGGACTTGGCAAAATTTCGCCATTCACGGAAGCGCATATACAAATCTGTATTGGTTAGCAATTCACCGGCTCTCTTTCATTCCAAGTGAATGCTATAATCAACGAATCCAAGTGTTATTGAAGGAAAATAAAGACATTTTTCCCAGCTGCAGAGACAGCTCTCTAAGTTCTTTTCTCCAGGAAAAAGGCTGGAGACTTTCTTCCGATGAATTATTCAAAAACCGGACTGCGATTTCACAAAAAGGGGCCCAAATGTCGAGATGTTCGTATTTAAACCTGAAGAAAGGGAGAAGGGTAGGATAGTATTCTATCGCCTTTTCCCCCCTCCCTCTATTTAAAGTTAAAAAAGGAGGAAAAGGCCCCGCGCGGTCGATTTTTGTCACCCGTTGAATGCACAAAATGCGCAGTCAATTCACAAACACGACTGTGAGTATTCCTTTCTTCTTTTCAAATCTCTGAGGGGTGAAGAGTATACTTCGACGACAATTTCTTACTGATATGGGAATTGCTTTCGTTTCTGTGATCATTGTGTTCTCGCCATTTTTTTTCTTTAAAATGGAGCCACGGAGATATGACATCGGGTTTCCAGAACTCCTCTTTTTACATATATAGATATTTCCGCTTGCTTTGGAAAGTCACAACAGTATCTAAAGTAGAGGAAGCGATCTTCTTTGGAATATTCATATTCAGTTATGTATAGTGACCCTTAAATTTCCTCGGAGGCTAGCTTTCTAAGAAAACTATTTTTTGCACAGTCCTGAGAATGTTTTCCTTTTATACGACGACAGGGTTGCCTCAGAAGAATATACCAAGCACAGGAACGCTTAAAAGATGAACGACGTTCTTTTTACTGTACCATGTTTCAAAGAAAAATGAGTTTTTGGAGCTACTTTTTACAAAATCCCGTGTTCGAATGATTTGGTTCTCAAAGAAACACTTATTTGATTTAGTCGTATCCTGCCATACTGAAATCTTAAAGACTTTTTTACTACTGTAAAACGGGTGGTTACTGTGAAAGTACAAGGTTTAAATGTTACAACGATTTAACCCTTTATAGAGTCTGATATACCTGAACAAAATGATACAGAAAATCTCATGTTTTACTTCCCAAACAGAAATATTAACATAGCGGCCGGGTCTTACGAATGCTTCGTCAAAACTATTCCTGTCCTCTCTCCCATCGCAGTATTACGGACCATAAATCTGTGAACGTGATAAGCTCTTGCTTCAGGCCCTTTATCCTTTGCTCCATGACCCAGGAGAAGGACTAGTCGTCCTGACGCGGACGTCATGCCACTGGGTACAAGCATGTGATTCAAACATCCTCTATCACCTTTATTAGTTTTGCTGCCATTGTTATTGCCCTAATAGCAGGAAATCAGTCCAAAATTATTAGTGTAAGTCTTCCTCCTAAATGATCACTATGAATAACAAAGTTAACAAGGAACCAACGCTTTCTGATGCCCAGGTTTACTCGTTCCAGTCAGGTTGGTTCCACTTCTCAATGGGCGATATACACTCATCGCCAAAAAAATAGTTGCACCCAGAAAGACATGTGGAATTGCAATGCTGTTCGGGAGGAATTTAAAGGTTACCAGAAACAATATATGATTAAACATTGAGACTGATATGGGTAATATCTATTGAGCTACACACCAATAAGTAGTGTCTCTCAGTATGGCTTCTGGTCGCCATGTTTTTTCAAACAGCAGGTCTCGGCATGGAGTTGTACAGGTTCCTAATGGCTACCTGCGATAAGCCATCACATGCAGCTTGAATCTTCTCACGCCGTTCCTGCAGATTGTGCGGTAGGGGTGGAGTGTGGATAGCTCGTCCAATAGCATCCCACACATTTTCAATCGGCGATAGATCTGGTGATGCGGCTAGCCATGGCAGAGTGTCAGTGCCTTGAAAGCAAGTTCTCGAGACAACAACAGTATGCGGACGAACGTTGTCGTGTTGGAAAATCGCACTGTATTGAGCGTTCAGAAAAGATAGGGCCACTGGTTGAAGGGCCTCATTAACGTAACGTTGGGCTGTCAAAGTACCAGTAATAAACATCAAATGTGATCTGGCATCGTAAGCAATTGCACCCCACACCATGACACCAGGGCTTCTGCACATGTGTCTCTCGACAACAAACCGTTTATCTTGCTGCTGACCACGGTGACTCCCCACACGGATTCGTTGGTCGTATCCTCCAAGAGAGAAGCGGGACTCATTACTGAAGTTCACCCGTTTCAATTCTGGTTGGCTCCTTGACAGTCTGGCCCGCCACCATTGCAGTCTTTGGCGATGAAGCAATGGCGTTAAGGGCAGTCGTCAAAACTGTCTGTGTACGTGTAGTCCTACGTCGTTGAGCTTCTGCCAATGGTGCTGCCACTAATCGGATGATGCATGAATGGCACCACAGCTCGCTGAATATCCACAATCGGGACCGTCGTTCTTCTATCTCCGTTGTTCGTCTACGTGTACCAGACCATTCCTGTCGCTGCTGCGTGCCTTGTTCCATCCACTGCTGTCAACAGCGTGCTATGGTGATATCCGCGCGACCGGTATGGCACGCAATACGGTGATAAGACCATCCCGCTCCCCGGAGCCCGACGATGTGGCCCCTCTCGAACTCCTCCAACTTTTCGAATAGCTTCCGAATTTTTTTCCGAGGCATACATCACTTGCAATGGATGCAACCAACACAACAGCACGAGTCAGAATGGCAAGCACGCGCAACGGGAGGAATTTATACACTGAGTGGCCACTTTATTATGACCAACCCTCGGTACTTTGTTGGGCCACCTTTTGTCTTTAATACTGCGTCGATTCTTCATGGCATAGACTCCACGAGATGTTGATAAGTGGTTTGTGAAATCTGAGACCATGCTTGATTAATATCACTTTCCAGGAGTGTGAGATTGCAGGGTTGTGGATCCAGCTGTCTGATGGCTCGTTCAACTTCATCCTACAAATTCTCAATGGGGTTGAGATCTGGAGACTGTGGGGGCCACCTAAGCAAAGTAAACTCACCGGCATGTTCTTGAAACCAAACCTGTACAATACGAGCACTATGGCAGGATGCATTATCTTGTTGAAAGTAGCCACCGCCATTGGGACAAACCATCCACATGACATGATGCACTTGGTCAGCAACGATGTTTAGATATGATGTGCCAGCCAGACACGAAATAAAGGGCACAAAGCATGCCAGGAAAACATTCCCCAAACCATAACATTGCCTCCACCAGCTTGAAGGGTTGTAGCAAAGCATTTGGGGTCCATGCTTTCGTGCTGTTTCCGCCAAATTCTCACTCGGCCATTGGCATGGTGCAACTGAAAACATGATTCATCGGACCACATAAATTGTTTCCAATTATCAACTGCCCAATCCTTCTGCTCCTGTGCGAACTGGAGACGTTTTCGTTTGTTAACTGCAGACAGCAAAGGTGTTCGAACAGGCCTTGGGCTGCCAGATCCCATCCGATGCAGTGTACGGCGAACACTGCGTGCAGAGATCATTTGAGGGAATCCTTGATTAAGATGGTCTGTAATTTTCTGCACTGTTGCCCTTCTGTTGTTTGTTACCAGACTGGACACTCTCCGTTCCTTCCGAGCAGTCACTAGTCGATGACGACCACACGTTGCATGTAGAGACCCAGTTTTTTGGCTGACAGTCCAGTCTTCAAACACTTTAACAACAGCTGCTTTGAAACATTTCACGAATGCGGCGGTTTCGGTGATACTCGCTCCATGGCTCCGAGCTGCTACAATCATCCCACGTTGAAAGTCCGTCAAATCGCATTTTTTTACCCATCTCGTCACCCAAAAATCACTTATACTACTGTCGCAAGCACTAAGCTTTCCCTTTTTATACTAGCCTCGCCCTCTGGTGGCAACCGCGTGCAGCCATAGCTCATTTGCTTAAAACTGTCAGGTGGTCATAATAAAGTGGTCACTCAGTGTATAGCTGGTGAGTAACAGCACTACGACACCTTCTTGCTTGCTTGGCATGCGCGGCCGAGCTTGATACTTGAATCTTTTGCATGTCTCACGATGTCAAACCTACTCACCAAGTTTCATTCGTGTCGGTTTGCTTCCTTCTGGGTGCAACTATTTTTTTGCCGATGAATGTATACTTTTGGGATGACTGTAGCCCAGTTCATCCGTTCCAGCCGGTTAAAAGATTAATATATGTGTTGAACCCTTTAGTTTAACTCGTAGACGTTAAACTGAAACCTAAGTGTTCAGCATGTAGATTAATCCTTTAACAGGCCAGAATGCGTTAACTCAGGTTTAGCAAATCCGAGTTAATATATTGCATCTCACAAGTATTTATAAGCAGCAATATGTCAAGCTTAACTAAACGTTTTAATTGCATTAAGTAATTACGGTCCAGAGACAAGAATTAACAGAACTCACTATTTCAATGTTCAGCTTTTACTCCAGATCGGCACGCCAAGCAAAATCAACATTAAAAGTACTTCATTTCACAATAACAAAATGATGATATAAATCAATTATTTCGACTACTAACTCGCTAACCCGAGAAGACGTAATCATTAAGACGTTCGCTCGCAATCGCTTAACAAAACGCAGTCAACGTAGTGTATTTCTGTTTGCAACTTTTCACTATTGTTGACAATCAATCATCATGTAAATCAGGTATTGCAATATTATCGTTCGCTCTTATCTGTTTCTCAGCTCTCTGAAGTTGCATATGGTTATATTGACCTTTGATTCACTTCCAAAACTGCCAACTTTGAAAATTCGTCGGGACGAAAAGTGTTTTGTTAGCTCAGAAAGACTGTTAAGAAAAAGAAACCAAATTCACAAAAGCACACGGAAACTAAAAAGGAAGGTTAAATTAAAGTTGTATGCCACACTCCGTAATGATGCGCATTCGCTGCGGATATCACACATCGAAAAAACTTCTATACGAGTGTGCTGAAATATTACATACTGTGTTCTTGACACTGAGCCTTGGGTATACTTTATAGCACGTCTTTTGTAAAAAAGATCGTACTCATGTTACCGATTTGTCAGTCCGCCTGTGGACGTCATATCTCTGTACCTATTAGTCCGATTTGAAAAAATTCTCTTTACATTGGGAATCTGGAAATGTACCAATAATGATCCCTTCTTCTTCTTCTTCTTTTTTTTTTTTTTTTGCGATGCACAATTTCGCCGCTAGAGGGCGTAAATGCCGATGATATCGAATTCAAAATACATTTTTTTCTAAATATTTGCTTCTAAACATCCGATTGGAAAAATTATTTCTTTGTTGAAGAGCGTTTCCGCTGGGAAATGTTTTTCATGCAATTTGAAATTTTTCTTAACTCACAACTCTGCCACCAGAGGGCGTAAGTTCAGGTTTCCCTTTACAGATATACTGGACTAAAAACCCGACTGAAAAATTTCTTTCTTCCATTATATACTACGAACTGTTCAAAATCTGTCTGCGTATTTTCCGCCCAAAATAAGACACAATTTCGCCGCTAGAGGGCGCAAATGCTTAATCTGTTTTCTTTCAATATCTCCACTTCTACATATGCGATTTAAAAAATACCTTCAACGCAGGATGCCATTTACCTTGAGATACATTTTAGGCTAGTATACTTGGAATTTTGTAGTTCACAGTTTTGTTGGTAGGTGGTGTTTGCATATTTCAGTTTGGAGCTGTATCGCTGTTTCCAAAAACACTATTCAGAAATTTCTTCTTTACTGTATGCCGTTCGCTGCAATAGAGATGTGGAGAAAGTAGTATTATCCTTTCTAAATGAGAAAGAAATAAAAATATTTGTCCCTAGGTTTGTAAAGAATGAAACCTTTTTTTTTTTTTTTTTTTTCCGGGAGACGTGTTTGGAAAGTTCTTTTTCCTTAGCATAGCTTCTTTTTCGATGAAGAATATTTTTCACCTGTTTTCAACTTTTCCATTATGCAAAACTCTTCCGCTAGCTGATGTAGACTTATATCATGTTTCCGTCCGTATTTCGTCTTTTAACTGTTCCATTTGAGAATCTCTTTGTCTCTGATACCATTCTTGCGCTATGAGAAAAAATGTGTGCGTCGTTTGTTAACTTTCGTAACATGCTAATTTCAGCCGCTGGTTGAACTTAGAACATGTTTCTATTTTTGGATGTTTTATCGATTGTATTAGAAACCGGTTGATTGGTTTTCTAACCGGTTCCATTAACTCTGAATAGCTTTGATAGCTTTAATTCGCGTCAGAACGGATTCAAAAGAGGTGCTCATTACAACTCAAAATTCGGTGTCATCTTTCGTGTTTCATCAAGCTTTTCGACGTTCACTTATAATAACCAAATGGAGTGTGCGCGCGCATTTGTGTATATTTGTGTATATGTGTGTATATGTGGCAGTCATAATTAATCGGGAAATCGTGGTATGAACTCCTGAATTTGGAAGGTTATTTCTTTTATTGATTTCGGAGTTGCAGTGACTAGTTTCAAACCGAAATTCCAAAAGGTGGGCTTGTTAGAAGCCAAACTATTTACCATGCTTTTTCTTCGGCAGGCGGAGAGACAGTACAGAACGCGAGTGCGACCTTAAACAAACGTGCTTGCGCCGTCGTTTAGGCCAGCGTTAAAAATTTTAAATTTTCAAATTTAATCGGATATGACAATATATTGATTTCACCGAATACTCGTCTCTTACCCGATGAATGCAGCGCTAGGCTACTGATATGGATTTGCGTGACGTCTACCTCTAATTTAAACCTTCCTTTTCAGTTTCTGTTATTACATAAACTTTGTTACTTTGCTGTTTGATTTTGTTCTGAACGCCCAATTACTTCCCCAAATTTTCCTGTATGTTTGGACAACACTGACAATGGAACAAGGAATAAGTAAGTAAAAACGACGGTAAAAGCATAAAAAGAGTGATAGTGAGTGTGATAATAGTAGTACGACGCAAAATGATTAACAGACTGTATGTTTTAACGAACGCTATCTTGACAATATACACCGAGATGACAGAAATCATATGATGCCAGACTCCTGGGCAAAGCTGTGCTGTGATCCTTCTAACTAGTGGAAGACGCCACCATATGGTACATGCAGAAGTTCGACAGAATAATGGTAGATACAGGGGTTTGGCAGAATAATGGCAGACGCAGGGGTTTGACAGAATAATGGTAGATGCAGGGGTTTGACAGAATAATGGTAGATGCAGGGGTTTGACAGAATAATGGTAGATACAGGGTTTCGACAGAATAATGGTAGATACAGGGGTTTGACAGAATAATGGTAGATGCAGGAGTTCTACAGAATAATGGTAGATGCAGGGGTTCGACAGCATAATGGTAGATGCAGGGGTTCGACAGAATAATGGTAGATGCATGGGTTCTACAGAATAATGGTAGATGCAGAGGTTCGACAGCATAATGGTAGATATACGGGTTTGACAGAATAATGGTAGGTGCAGGGTTTCGACAGAATAATGGTAGATACAGGGGTTTGGCAGAATAATGGCAGATGCAGGGGTTCGACAGAATAATGGTAGATGCAGGGGTTCGACAGAATAATGGTAGATGCAGGGGTTTGACAGAATAATGGTAGATACCAGGTTTCGACAGAATAATGGTAGATACAGAGGTTTGACAGAATAATGGTAGATGCAGGGGTTCTACAGAATAATGGTAGATGCAGGGGTTTCGACAGCATAATGGTAGATATAGGGGTTTGACAGAATAATGGTAGGTGCAGGGGTTCGACAGAATAATGGTAGATACAGGGTTTTGACAGAATAATGGTAGATGCAGGGGTTCGATAGAATAATGTGAACACTTAGGAAAAAAAGGTTTTACTTACCTAGTAGGGTGGGCGACCACCATTGGCCTTCAAAATCGCCTGAATCCTCCTTGGAATGGACGCATCAAATCCTAGATGGTGGTTAGTGTGATGTTACACCATTCTCCATGGAAACTTCTCAAGGTCTTTGAGAGATGCAGGACGAAGATAGCGAGATATTACTCTGCTTTCCAACAGAGACACACAATGGCTAGATGATGTTTAAGTCTGGTGATTAGGGAAGCCAACGAAGGTGTGAAAGTTCGTCCTCATGTTCTTCAAACGACGATTGGACATTCCGAGCTTAATGAATTGGGGTGTTATCGTCTTGATAGATGGCATCCCCTGAAGGAAACAATGCCTGAGCCATTGGATGAACTTGGTCGGCAAAAATGGTTTCATACACCCTGCAAGTCATCTGCCCTTCAAGAGGATTAGACGACCTACTGAGAACCACAATGTAACCACACAAAGCATGACAGAACCATCACCATGCTGCACTGTTGGGAGCAGACAGTCTGGGGTGTACGCTTCTGAGAGGGTTCTGCACACGTAAACATATCCTGCAGTGGGAAATAGTGTGAATGTGGATTCTCCCGCCAACATTACACGCCTCCATGGATCGGCAGTCCACGGTGTATGCTCCTGGCACCACTGCCCTTGTGCATTCACCCGGGCCACCAGAGGTTTTGCAATAGCAGCTCTGCCATGATCGTGTTTATGGAGTTCCCAGCGCACTGTCTGCGTTGCTATTAGGGTATGGAGATGCCGATCGAGCTCCACAGTAAATTTCGGCGCCGTGGTCTTCTTACTACGTTTAACAGTCCTCTTTAATGCGCTCTTGTCTATGGCAGTCCGGGTAGATTTCCGCCCGCTCTTCTGTTTTGCAGACGAGGTTTTGCCACGAATACTTTATGCTGTCGTGACGCTAGATATAGTAGGTCTTGATATTCCCACTACCCTGGCGACTGTTGTCACGGAGGCACCAACCAACTGGTCAGCAACAATTAGCTCTCTTTCAAAGTCGGTTAGGTCGCTTACTTCGACGTCACCCTGAAAGAAATTTTGAAACAAGGCACTTGAAATGCACTTAAAGAGGACCTTCATGATCTGCTCGAAGCTATTACAACCAAAATGTGGTGGATACATTTGCGTATCGCGACGTATGCAGCTGCAACAAAAGTCATGTCTCTAAGCTTGGTGTTCACATTATTCTGTCGAACCCCTGTGTATGAGTAGGAAGATATATCAATGCATACACGTGGTTGGGAATTCGATGTCATTATCGATTGATGTCTTGAGTAAACAGAATTTTAAAGAGAAATGATAGTGACTGCCTGACGCACAGGTCCCTCTATCGAGGAGGTGGTACAGGAATAGCAGGATTCTCGTTCTAAAGTATCAAGAGTGTATCGGGATTACGTCATTTCCGGAATGACATCGCATCGTGGACTGCGCTATGGGAGGAGAAAGGTGGTGAATGAACGTGGCCGTCGACGACTGTCTCTCATATTTGCCATCAACCGGAGAGCAACAGTGGTAAAAATCCCCGCGGCCTTCAATAGGAGACGTGCCAAAAATGTCTTCATCAAGAACATCAGGTGATCGTTAGCCACAATAGGTTATAGGAGACGCCGACTCACCAGAGATTCCTTGCTAAACCCACATCACCGAATTGTACTTTTCAACTGGGCGAAAGATCATCGGTACTGGACCTTGGATAATTGGAGACGTACCTTGTGGTTCGACAAGTCCTTTTTCCAGTTGTTTCGTACAAACGGGAGGTAGATGATTTGGCGAAAACAACACGAGGCTGTGGATCCTGAATTTCAAGATAACCATGCTGGTGAAGACTCGCGGTTATTGTCTGGGGCGTGTTCAAATGACACACGTTAGCACCTTTGATTTTTTAAACCATGATAGGAGGCTGATGGGAATTTATAAATGCCGTTCCATAAAAAATTGAGAGTATTTTATTTTGAGTTGGTAACAGTGCGAAGGGTAAAAGTAACTACGCAGATGACTAACTGTATTAAGGACGTATCTATGGTAACTGTTATTACCCGTGGCAGACGATTCTGGTTTTGTTATGGCGCAGTTGTTTAAGGTACGTCTGCATTTCACTATATAGCTATGGAAGTGAGTGATTCACAGTTAAGAAATGAAATCCGTTGTGCGATACAATTTTCCTATATCTTGGGTAAAACGGCTTCAGAAACAGTTGATTTAATGAAGAAAGCTTACAGAGATAAATGTTTGGGTATGTCAACGATTTTTAGATGGCACCATGATTTCAAAAAAGGGTGTTTATCGGCAGAACTTGCTTCTATCATCGAGTTTATATAAGGTGGAGACACCACCGCTATCCACGCAGCACTGGCCGCCATAAGTCACCGTCCGTGTTGCAAGTGATGTCACATCCAGGCAAGATGCAGCCGCAGGAAAGAAACTACTTTGAAACCAATAGAACCAAAGCTTTTAGGCGTATAGACAGATAAAATAAAGAATTCAATAATCTTTATAAATTATACACAAGTTTACTGTTTTATCAACAGTATAATTTAGTTATTTTTGCCTGTATGTGACGTCACGCCAACGATTAGCTGTGACCTATGACGTCACGCCAACGATCAGCTGTGACCTATGGCGGCAGAGTGAGTAGTGTCTACATCTAATATAAGCTCCATGGCTCCTACGACTAGTCGACCGGAAAATATTGTTACGGAGCGTATTGTTAACACTCTTTGGGCAATCCTACAAGAAGATCGACTAATAACGTGTGAAGACATAACGGCGTCAACTGATATTTCAAAAACGTCTGCGTTCCACATTTTACCTGACAAATTACTGCTGCATCGTGTGTGTTCCAGATGGGTACCTCATCACCTGACGAGAGAACAATTGTTAGCCGGAGATCAGGTGCGTCATGAGTGGAAACAAATGTTTGCAAAGGATCCAAACTTTCTAAACACAATAATAAGTGCAGATGAAACTTGGGTCCCCTATTTCGACTCCCTCACAAAGCGCGCAACGAGTGTCTGGAAACACACAGACTCGTCTCCTCCAAAAAATATCCGCCAAACCAAATCTGCTGGAAAGTTGTTGATGATAATTTTCTTTTATCATAAAGGTGTAGTTTACCAGCATACCTTTCCTCCACAAATTACTTTAATGCTGAGTATTACATCTCAGTCTTGAAGCATCTGCGACGGCACATATCGATTAAGCGACCCTACACCATGATAACGCTCGTCCACATGTGGCTTCTTACGAAATGCAGTATTGAAATGATGCCACAGTCTGCCTACAGTCCTGACCTCGCTCTGTGTAATTTCTGGTTGTTTCCAACAATGAAGGAGAAGTTTCTTGGCGCAACATTCAACACAGATGTTGACGTTATTCAAGCTGTACTGGGGTCGCTAAAGCAGCTTCCACAAAATGCCTTCGCGAGAAGCTTTGAAAAGTGGAGTGAACGATGGGACGTTGCATAATATCAGAGGGAAGATACTTTGAGAAAGAATGACATATGTTTAGCTATACCTATATTTCTCCATTTTGTGTGAATTTACTCTCAGGTTTTATGGAACTGCTATTGTAGTCCCTGAGATCCTCAATATCACCTTTTTATGTAGCAGGATCACTTAGCATTGTTCCCACCCTCTGGAATCTTGCCTTCGTTGAGACATCTAGCAAAAAATTGGGCGAGTCAAGTTCCAATTTCCCCCTTTTGCATAATTTCCACGACAATCCCATCTTCTCCTGGAGTTCTTCCTCTCTTCACGTTCTTAATCGCATCCGTAATTGCTTCTGGGAAGACTGGAATGACTTTGGTACCAAAGGTAAGAGATTTAACTTATAAACTTTTGACAGTCTCCCGCATGTAGCTGGGCATACGGAAATGTACGAATAGGCTGTTGTGATATTAACGGAGAAACTGGAAACCTGAAATCAGAAATCAACAGAACTGGTTTTAAATGAAATCCAACAAAGAAGAGAAAAGCAGCTAGCACATACTACGCTGCCGGAAAGTGAAAAAAAGAACACCAAGAAGGAATTGGCGGACGAACATGAAATTTACAGATGTTAATAGGGTCGAGTTTACGTAGGTGTGATGTTAATTTCGGGACCAACCGGTGAGCGCTTACGCCACAGCACGGCATAATATGCAAATTATCGTCGGTGGTATTTAAGGAGTACAGCAAAGTGAATGTAATCAACCGTCGGTGTACGGACACGTGCGAAGACCCTGAAGAAGCTGCAATGCCTGGACATGGAAGACGTGTACGATTTCAGCAGTTATCGGACTTCGAGCGAGGTCGTCTAGTCGAACTCCGCGAGGCCGGGTGGTCGTATTGCGGAGCGAATTGGATGGGAAGTACCGCTGGTGGTACGATGGTGGCGTAGATGGTCCGAGGATCATTCCCACACGAGAAGACGTGGAACCGGGAGTCACAGACGGACTGATGAGCCGACAGATCGACTCATAAGAAGAGCGGCGTTGTCAAGCAGAACATCCACTGCGACGCAAATCCGAGCTGCCGTTGCACCTGAGGTGACTGTGCGAACAATCCGCAATCGTCTACTGGATGCAGGACTACGTGCACGTGTGCCTCTGGCATGTGTACCTCTGACTCCAGCCCACCATCAGAACGGCTGCAGTGGTGTCGCCAACGTCTGCACTGGAGAACGCAATGGCAATCTGTCGTGTTCAGCGATGAAAGCAGATTCTTCTTGGGAGCCTCCGATGGCCGCATGCGTGTTTGCAGACGCACAGGGGAGCGTCTGCACCCTTCTTGCATCCGTCAGCAACACACAGGGCCTACACCTGGTCACCTGGTGTGAGGAGCGATCAGCAATCACTCCCGTACACAACTAGTGTTTGTACCGGGTACTTTAAACATCACCTCCTACATCAACAACATCATTCAGCCCGTTGTCGTGCCATTTGTAAGGTCGGTCCATCGTGGTGTTTTCCAGCAAGATAACGCACGATCACACACGGCACGTGCAACGCAACATGCACTTCAGGGTGTGAGATAACTTCCATGGCCTGCACGTTCACCGGATTTGTCCCCCATTGAGCACGTGTGGGATTTTATGGGACAACGACTTATCCGGTCTCCACGGCCAGCCACGACCATCCCCGATTTATGCGTCCAAGTTGAGGATGCTTGGAACTCAATACCCCAAACTTACATCCAACATCTGTACGACAGACTCCATGCCAGAATTGCGCAGTTTGACGCGGTTCATGGCGGTTCAACCTCGTACTAACCATGTTACATGGAAATGTTATTTTTCAGTTTACCAGCAAATACAGCTGTATTTTGCCATAATGTTTTGTTCACGTTATCCTCTGTATTCCGTTATTATGCTGTATAAATTTCGTTGGTATCAGACGTCTCCTTCTTGGTGTTATTTTTTCCCTTTCCACCAGTGTATGTTACTGATTCATCTACGTTACCGTAAAGCAGATATGCCTTACCAACACATGCTTGAGTTCGGTTATTTCCTGCTACCAGTTATAGGTGCAAGGATGAGGTCTTAATGGTAAAGAAATTCGACTCATTCCTCTTACACAGCTTCCAGGTATAATTTAGAGATCAGCACGTGAACAGTTACTGTAATAATGCAAAAGACGAATTTCTTTTTTGTAATAACAGAAATGTGCGTAATTCAGAATTTCGGATAATTTAAAAGCAAGAAAGTATTTAACTGTATTTTACGTTGTTTAAAAAAGGAGGAATCACGTTACACTTAGATCAAAAGAAAAAGTAATGCGCATTTCTGCAGCATATCATTTCAGTTTCCTCGAGTTTTATTAAAGCCATATCCATCTTCACGGAACAATTTACGAGCCATAAATCAGGAGCGTACTAAAATTAGAGATACTTTCAAATAATCTCACTTAGAATATTCTAAAGAAAGGAATATTTACAGATATAAAAAGACAGACAAATGTTTTCCGCAATGTTATATTGTAGGCAACCATAGAGCAAGTCGCTTTGTGTGAGACATCTCATCTCCTCAACAACGGAGTAAAATAGCAATTGAATTACATGCATTAGTGCATTATAAGAATGGTCTAAATTTATGGGCCTTTTATTTTCCGTGACACAAACCATAACCAACAGTGAAAATTTCCGTAACATAATTACTTTTCCCTTTGATCTACAATTTTCTCCAGTACAGCTTTCTACGTTCTAAAGGACGCAAAGACTTTACAGTTTTTGCCTTTCAAAATAAGCCCTTCCTATCACTTTGAGTTATGAAACAGCGAGGGTTAAAAGGCACTGGCTCGACTTGTTGTCTCAGCACGTTTCTCACACTTGAAATATCTCAACAGATCAGGACAATACTCTCTCTTCCCTCCCCTCTGGTGTTCCTCAAACCGCACTTATTCTAATTAGCGCGGGGCCGCAGAACTGGACGTTATCAATAGCAGAACGAGCTGCAGTTTACGAAGACTTTTTTTTTTTTTTGGATTGGAGGTTTAACGACCACCGTGAGCAACTCAATGGGCTATAAGCAGTCGCCCGTCCCTAATTTAGGGTCACTGGTTCCAGGGAAGGAGAGAGCCAGTGCCGCAAGACAAACACAACATTCATGCCTCACCGGGATTCGAACCCGGACCCCTACGGACGAACGATCAGAGGCCAGCGCCTTAGACCACTGCGCCACCGGGGCGGCACACGAAGACTTTAATCGAACCATAAAAGCTATATCAGCTCTTTTCCTGGTACGGTTAGGTCTGCACGAAAATTGGCAGGATAAGGGAAACAACTATTACGAAATGAAGATACCTATTTACTACAGTGGTATGCAAAATCCAATGACCTCCAAAACTGAACTACAGTTCGTTCATGTTTCTACAAGATGTCACTTTAAAATTCTAAATATTCCGTACATGCTTTTCATTCTTTTTTTCTATTTTGATTAGAGGTTTAACGATCACCGTGAGCAACTTAATGGGCCATAAGCAGTCCCCCGTAACTAATTTAGGGCCACTGGTTCCAGGGAAGGGAGAGAGACAGCGCCGTAAAACAAAAACAACATCCATGACTCATCGGGATTCTTTCTTGTTTTTCTTTCTTGTTTGGAGGTTTAACGACCACCGAGAGCAACTCAATGGGCTACAAGCAGTCGTCCGTCCCTAATTTAGGGTCACTGGTTCCAGGAGAGGGGAGAAAGCCAGCGTCGTAAGACAAACCCAACGCCCATGCTTCACCGGGATTTGAACCCGTAACCCTTTCGGACGAATGATCAGAGGCCATCTCTTAGACCAATGCGCCACCGCGCCTCATTGATTCTTTTAAAGTACACTATATTGACAAAAGTCACCGGACACCTAGAATAGAAGCACAACATAGCATTAATTGACATACGTTAGTGCGGTGTCGGTCCACTTTTGGCTTTAATGCATGAACTGACCCTTCGAGACATGCTTTCGACAAGAATTTGGAACACAGCGATAGGTATGCGCTTCCATTCAGTACATAACGCTGGCGCTAACTGCTGGTTAGTTGTAGGCCTTGTTTCCAAACTTTTTATGCGGCGCTCTAATTCACCTCATAGGTGCTCTATGGGAGTAAGATAAGGGCTCTGTGCTGGCATATCCACACACGATACGGAATTATCGTCAAACCACGACGTACTAGTCTTTGCTTTATGGCTCGGTGCATTATCCTGCAGGTACCAACAAGTCTTGTTTCCATGGTATTGCCACAATGTTGGTAAGGTATAATTGTCCAGAATATCGAGGTAGATGTGCTCGTTAATAGGTTTGTCTACGATAATCAATGGGCCGGGACCATACCACGCAAAACACCCCCACACGAGTGTACTTCCAGCTCCAAACTTGAACGTACGAACAGTACACTGTGGTAAATAGCATTCCCTCGGCTGCCGCCATACCCACACACGGCGATCAGATTGATCGATCGTGTATCTGGATTTATCAGTCCATAGGACCCTTTGACGATTAGTATTTCGAGTGGAGACAAAAGGTTTATGAGCAGCCGCACGACCACGGTAAATCATGGAATGGAGTTTTCTGCGAATGGTACGTGTACATACCGAGTTTCCAGCATTTCTACTCACCTGTATACTGAGGTGTTGTGCAGTTCTCCGTCGATTAGCTGTTACGACTTTTCTGAGGCTTCGACATCCTGTATCACTGATTTTTGTTGGTCTGCCGGTACGTTTTGCTGCTTCAGGCACGCCATGTGTCTTCCACTTATTCAGTACATCTAAAACAGTTGATTTGGACATGTTTAAACGCCTTTTGGTTTCTCTTATGGACAACCTATTAATATAATACCCAACAATCTTTCCTTTCTCAAAGTCAGTTCGCGACATTTTCACTCAACCTCATAGTGCGAGATGATCATGGTCAGCTGCAGGCTTGTTTTTATACTGTTTGCATCTGTACCGTGCATTTGGATCCGTTCATTTGCTTTGGAAGGGGTGTCCTGTGACTCTTGTTAATACAGTGTATTTGTCAAACACTCATGGTTAGTTTTAGAAAGGATGAGCACCACAAAAATATAAAATTTATCTAAGATTTTAGTGATTCCTAATAGTAACCCATTTTTAGCACGTCTTTTCTAAAAAAAGATCGTTCTTATGTTATCGGTTTGTTCGTCCGTCTGTACCCAAGGTATCTCTGCAACTATTAGTCCGATTTGAAAAATTCTTTTTGCATTCGGAAGCTTCAAATATGCGAACGATGATCCAAACCTTTTAGAAACAGATCATGTCGACAAACCTTTTAGAAACAGTCGAATTCAAAATTACGTTTTATTTCACATATTTGCTTCTAAACACCCGATTGAAAATATTATTTTATCTTTCGATTCCATTTATGTCCAAGAGTATTTTAGGTATAGTTTCTTTTTCAAATTAAGCATAAATTTTCCGCTAGGGGGCGTAAAAGTAAATTACATTTTTCCCGATAACTCTTCTTCCAAAACTCCGATTTGAATTTTTTTTTCAGAGGATACATCTCCTGATGGAAAATATTTTGCTTATAATTTCGAATTTTGGTAAATAATACTTTGGCCACCAGAGAGCGTAAGCGTTAATTTTCGCTTCTGATGTATTTGCCATAAAATCTGAGCTTCTAAAATATCGATTGAAAATGCTACTCACATCGATAAACGTTTTCGGAATTATTTTTTCCCAAAATATTCCACACTTTCTCCGCCAGGGAGCGTAGATGTATATCTTATTTTTGTCAATATCTCTACTTCTAGGAGTCCGATTTGAAAAATTCCTTTTTTGTTAGATAGTGTTTTTAGTGTGACATGCGGTTCATATAATTTCAAAGTTTTCAAGTAAACCATAGACTTTCCGCTTGGGGGCGTAAAGGTAAGTTGCGTTTCTCCCTATATCTCTGCTTCTAAATCTCCGATTTGAAAATATCTTTCTGCACCGGATACAGCTCCTGATAGGAAACCGTTTGCACATAATTTCTAATTTTTGTAAAAAAAATGGCTTGGCCACCTGGGTGAGTAAATCTTAATTCCCGCTTCTGGTGTATTTGCAGCAAAATATGAGCTTCTAAATTCTCGATTGAAAATAACGTCCTATGTAGAACGATACTACTCATGTCGACAAACCTTTTAAAAACATTTTCTTCTTAAAATAGTGCATAGTTTCTACGCCAGGGGGCGTAGATGTACATCCTATTTTTGTCAATAACTTGACTTCTAGGAGTCAGATTTAAAAAAATTCTTCTTTGTTGGATAGTTTCTAGTGTGACATGTTTTTCCTATAAATTCAAAATTTTCAAGTGATTCATAGACTTTCCGCTAGGAGGCGTAAAAGTAATTTGCGTATCCCCCTATATATCTGCTTCGAAATCTCCGATTTCAAAAATTCTATCTGCACGGGATATAGCTGCTGATGGGAAATCGTTTGCACATAATTTCTATATTTTGTAAAAAAATGGTTGGGCCACCAGTTGGCATAAGTCTTAATTTCCGCTTCTGATGTATTTTCAGCAAAATATGAGCTTCTGAAATCTCGACTGAAAAAAAAGTCGTTTGTTGACCGGTACTACTCAAGTGGACAAACCTTTTAGGAACATTTACTTCTTGAAATAATGCGTGGTTTCTACGCGAGGGGGGTGTAGATGTATATCTTATTTTTGTCAATATCTCAACTTCTAAAAGTCCAATTTGAAAAATTCCTTCTTTGTTGGATAGTATTTCCGATGCGAAATGTTTTCCCATAAATTCAAAATTTTCAAGTAATCATTGACTTTCCGCTAGGGCGCACAAAGGTAAATTGCGTTTTCTGCTCCTAAAACTCCGATTTGAAAACTTCTTCCTGTATCGCATACAAGACATGATGGAAAATATTTTTCACATAATTTCTAATGTTTGGTAAAGAATGGTTTGGCCACCAGGGGTCATAAGTGTTAATTTCTGCTTTTGATGTATTTGTAGCAAAATCTGGGCTTCTGAAAACTTGACTAAATTTTTTTCTTGGACCGATACCGCTCATATGGATAAACCTTTTGAGAATACTTTCTTCCTAAAATAATGCATGGTTTCCCACCAGGGGACGTAAAGTCACATCTTATTTTTGTCGATAACTCTATTTCTAAGAGTTCGTAAGCTCACGATTCCGTTTACAGCAATATCTGAGGGATTAAAGACCCGACTGAAAATCTTCTTTCTTCCGTCAGATATTATTGTTTTCCATACCGGTTCTATTGACTTTGAATAGCTTTGATAAATTTAATTTGCATCAGAACGGATTAAAAAGACGTGCTTATTACACCCGAAAATTCGGTGTTATCTTTCTTGTTTCTGCAAAGGACAGACTGATTTTTCTTCAAAGGATAGACAGAAAAAACACTTCTCTTTCTAAAAGCAGTTCGTGTGAAATTCTACTTATCTGAAAATAAAACTTTTCCTGAGAGTTACAAATTTTTCGGACAATGTTATATTTTTGCTAACCTCAAAAAATCATATGTGTTTTATGTTACAAAAAAAACTGCTTTTAGGATTTTCCTTCTTTGAACTGTTGTAGATAATACACTGCTGTTTATCGATATTGTAACACCAGGACTAACGTGTACGATTGGATTGTAACTCGCAGGATAAGCAGGTCAGGTGAATAAGTGCAAATAATTATAACTGCAGCACACTTGCAAAACAATTTGCATGTGTGCTGAAGTTGGAATCAGCAACAAACGCCCTCTCAGCTGTCACGCAGGACGTAGAGGACATTTTGATATAGTCGATACATTGTGGGAGTAAGAAAGTGTCAGTAACTGAGTATGCCCCGCAGTAACAGGCAAAATCCGCTCGTATAGCTGACTTTGAGCGTGGCTGATACGTTGCACTATGGAAAGGTGGACTTTCCTACTGTTCCATCGCCACTAACGTTGGACGAACCGACAGCACATTGCTAATAATATGGCAATGGGAAAACGAAGGTCCGACGCACCAACGGACGAACGTACTGGAAGACCATCCTCTCCATTGTATGACGTTGGCGTTCCAAACAGTTGCATCCCAAGAGTTGGCAAAACAGTACAAGACTGTGTCACATCAAGGGTTGTCTTCAAGCTTTGTCTGACGCCGTTTGCTTCAGACAGGCCTCGTCGCTGGCCTTCCTTTGCTTCGACTTCCCTTGAGCTTAAATCACACACGTCAGCAGCTGCAATGGGGCCAAGAATTCAGACACTGGCGTGATGAATGGCAGCGAATAGTGTTTTCCGAAGAGTGGCTGGTCAACTTAATGACAATGATCAGCGTATTCTTATACGGAGACACCGTAATGAACGGCTGCTCGATCCTTTCATTATTCAGCGGTACATCGGGGAAGTTGTAGAGACTGGAGTGCTGCCTTATTTGCAGACGGCTAGAGATTGACAAACCGATTCTTTTTTTAAGAATCTAGTATTTCGATTCAACTCACTTAAAAATTCGATCGTTTGTTTCTTCCGGTTTAGAAAACGATTGGTGTCTCGGAATTGATTCTGAGTCGGATCTTTTGCTTCGTTTCGGTCCATAATTCTTTAGGTTTAGACAATGATTTGTATCTAGCGAAACGAGCGAAACGATTTTCAGTCGGATCCTTTCTTTCATTGTCAGTTTTCGGTTTAGTGGACGATTTTAAAGTTTAAATTTGGTTTTTAATACTTATCGACATTTTGTTCTCGTCGGGTTTCTTGTAAGTTCGCTTTGAAACGCTCACGTAATTTATTGCATTTGCACACTTCTGAATAAGGTAAGATTTTATGACTTAAACATGAACCTCACCGGGTCACAGTGGTGAAATTTGATGTCTAGTAAAAAGTGATTTCAAAGACACTGGAATTGAGTAGTTTTGACTCATTTATTCAGGTAATCGGTTCTTTTGCGGTATCGATTCTCTTCAGGAAAGATTCGTTCGCCAACGACTCAGTTTGCGGATTCGTTCTTTTTGAACGAATCGTTCACGAATGACCCATCTCCACAGACGGTCCACGATGCCATCTTTCAGAAGGACAATACAGACCGCATGAGAAGCGGAATGCCTTACAGCTCCTGGATACCAGAAATGCACCACGTCTATCTTGGCCAGCGCGCTCCCTTGATTTGTCGTCAGATGAACAAGTGTACCTTATGGTCGTTCGATAGCAGTTTCGTCCTACTCCGCCGCCAGTTACCCAAGATGAATTTACTTTGTATGCGAATCGAGAGAGGACGGATGACCTACCGCAGTGTGATATCCAGAAACCTTCCAGTCGATGCCACGCCGTATAAGAGTCGTTATCATCGCTTGTGGTGGCGAGTATTGTATGTTCCACATCCCTTACAGGTCTATATTTCTGATTATTAACGGCTTGGAGCACAGATAATATGGGTACTCTAAAAATCCCGCTTTAATATCTCAGGTCTTTCTTGATGAGGTGTTTTTAATAGGTAGAAGTGTATTTCCACTCGTGGGCCAGAACTATATAATAACACCTGTATCAATGAGCGGATGAATCTCTTAGCACGTAGTAGTGAAATCACCGACTGGTGCAGAATAAACTGAAGTGCCAGAAAAAATGGTACAGACGAGCTTATGCAAAATACATAGCAACGTCATCTATGCGCGTACTCGCTTGTGTCCGCCAGTGCGTATATAAGGCGACAGACATCCTTGCCAGCTGTCAGAGCTGTTTTCAGCATGAGAATGACAAGTAATAACGATTTAAGCTATTTTCAACGCGGTGTCATAGTTGACGCTCGTGAGATGGGACTGGAGGCAGAAACGAAGTAGGGAATTGTCTTAAAAGAAAAGTGTTTGATCAATGCATCCTTCCAGTGCTTACGTATGGTGCAGAGACGTGGACCTTAACTAAAAGAGACATACCTTAGAGACGTGGACCTTAACTAAAAGAGACATACCTTAGAGACGTGGACCTTAACTAAAAGAGAGAACTTGTAATACAGTAGGTAAAACATACATCTTGAAGTCATACGCTAGTCCTGGTGAACACGTCATACATGATCATAGAAATACAGTATTGTTCGACATAGGAGGGTACAACAATTACGCAAGGAAATAACATCATCAAAGGAGAAATTGAACATGTAAGACAAGTATCCCATAACTTCAAAGGACAGAGAGAGCCAGCGCCAAAAGACAAGCACAGACATGCATGTCTCATCGGGATTCGAACCCGGACCCAACTAGGACAAATTGTCACATGCCAGAGACTTAGACCATTGCCCCACAAGAGCGGCCAGTGATTTTCTATTACTGTGTATCCGTATGACGCCGAACACACTCAGCAAGACCGTGTCAGAAGGCCAAAGTTGTGCTAAAAACATTTGAGGATAATGTCCAAGCATTTCTTGAGTATCAATAGCCGCAAAATTCCTGGACTTGGATTCCTACAGAAAATTCCAGGGATGTTGTTGAGTGCAGTATTTCGCCGGTCCATGCCGCCTATCCGCTCCGTTGCTGAACTCTGGAACGTTATTCTGTCTACTTTGCGTGGGATACATCAGGACACGTTGTCAAGTGCATTATTTTGCGAACGCTTATCGCGATGAAAGACGACTGAACGCGCTATTCTGTAGGAGGTTATAAAGTCACGAGTGTAAATTGTTTTGCAGTTAAATTACGCTTATCTTTTTCCATTATAACCGCATGGTGCCGAAGACCAAATCGATATAGTCTCCGTTCGGGCTCCTGATGCGATACTGAGAGAGAAATAAACAGACTGCAGGGTTGCAAGCAAATTCCGCCCTCGCTACCTAGGAAAGCTGTCCAATCCATGAGTTACTGTAGAATGATTTGAAGATTAATAGATTATTACGTAGATCCCTTGCAAACATTAAAGTCAGTTTGTAAGATTTTTTGAACCCTATCACATGAGTTATTGCAAGCTTCGGAAAACAGGATAACATTTTACTTTTGAACCGATGTAACACTAAAATGTTTGAATGGTACGCAAACTTCAGATCCGGACTCAGTGCTGGTACCAATCCATTCTGGCCATATTTTTTCACAGAAATAACCGGAGTTTGCTATCTAAAAAGTGGTACGATTTCCATCGCTGACTCAACATGCAGATTGTTTCTGGACTTATATCACTAAAAGGTAAACCTCAAAGGTAAAGGTAACCGAAAGTTATAACCTGTGAACCTCAGGTTATAACTTTCTTCTGAAACAAGTTCGTGTTATACAATAGACAAATTTGTTTAACGTGAATGAAATTCAATGACTGAAATTAATCGAAAACTTGAAACTTAGTCGTTCTGGGTGGTGTATTGGTTAGCATACTCGGGTGCTATACGGGAGACGCGGGTTCGATTCCAGCACGACGAAATTTTCAAGTTTTCAGATATTATCTGACTCAACATCCATGTCATATTTGCACCAAATAAACGGATTTACGTCTTCCAAATTTGTATTATTTAACGTTATTAACATATTCGGATATTTTATTAAACGTGTTCAAATGATACAGAGATCTGCTTTGACGCTTTAGGATTTGGGTACATACTATTACATCTTTGATTATTTAAACTTTTTGTACAATCAGTGAAATTATGTATTCAAACTCTTGCTGGACCAGATTTTGCTGTATTTGGGTCCTTTAAATTTCCATTCGTTCATTAATCATTGATTCATTCTTCGCATACGTGGTTAACTGTTTTATGCACATGATAATTTGATCATTTTATTGTTTTATAATTGGAGGTTTAACGACAACCGTGAGCAACTCAATGGGTTATGAGCACTCGCCCGTCCCTAATTTAGGGTCACTGGTTCCAGGGAAGGGAAAGGGCCAGTGCCATAAGACAAGCGCAACATCCATGCCTCACCGGGATTCGAACCCGGACCCGTTTCGGATGAATGATCAGAGGCCATCGGTTAGACCTCTGTGCCACCGGGGGCGCCTTGATCTTTTCATACCGATGATTGAACGTTGGTCTTACTCATTTCGTGAATTAATCCGATGAGATTATTCCTGTAAATCATTTGTAAGTCAATGTACTTTATGCTGTAGTGGTGAGTGCATTATTTAAAAAGGACAATGTTGCTCATCTTTACTGTAGCGAATGTCATCACTAACACCACCTAACGCCAGAACGCTGAACTACAAAAAATCTGCGAGTTCACACAAAGTGTTCCTCATCGTGAATGACATCTGGTGTCGAAGGTAATTCTTAAATCGGATTTTTGGAAGCAGACGTACAGAGAAAAAAACATATTAAGCATTCGCGCCCATAGCGGAGAAATTGTGAATCATTTGGGGCAAGAAATACACATAAAATGTGTTTGTAGTTAATTTTATGTGACTGATTTTTTTAATCTCGTCTTTAGACGCCCAAATATTGCTATAAATATTTTGTAAACGGAAACGATAATTTATGCCCTGTAGTGACAAATTTGTGCGTTAATAAAAATTTTGAATTATGTGCAAAAAATATCCAAATTTCGCGACAGGAACGTTCTCTGAGAGAGAAAGAATTTTTCAAATAGGACTATTAAGAGCAGAGATATAAAAGAAAATAAGATATTCTACTACTACCCCTGGTTGCAAAACTGTGCATCGTTTTAAACAGTAGGTATTCTCAAAAATATTTCTATTGTGATTGACTGCAAAGGAATCTTTTCAGTCGAGTTTACAGAATCGCAGATATTGCTGGTAGTGCATCATAAAGGGAAAAATTCCCTTACGCTCCCTAGTGACAAAATGTTATTTACCAAAAATTAAAAAGCATATGCATAATATTTCCCACCAGCAGCTCTATCCGATGAAAAAAGGATTTTTTTAATCGGGATTTTAAAAGCAAAGGTTTCGGAGAAATCTCTATAAACATTTAAGCCTCCTAGTGGAAAAATTAAGAATTACTTGAAAAGTAAACTGTACCCAAAATAATCTGCGTTATAAATAGTGTTGAATGGGAGAAAAAAAATTCAGTCGATATTTAGAAGCAATTATATGGAATAAGGGATGTAAGGTCAGGTGATGCGTAACATCACAGCCTCTCCTTGACAAATGTCAACCCCGCCTTCTCGTGGTGCATCGTGTTCCCACTAAAGGGGCTCTGACGACCTCCAATAGCGGTATAACTATACCATCGGGATTAGAGAAAATGTTATCCCACACTCACTAACCCGCTTGGCCAGCGTGGTGAGTTATGGCCAAACCCCTCCAAAATGACTCCACAACTTAAATCTTGGCCCTCAGTCTCCGGCAGCTGGAATGTACCTGGCCAAGGCAGCGGCCAGGGCGACATGAAGGCAGAGGGTACTAAGAATCTCCGGAGGACCGGACTAGGCTGCCATCTGATGCTGACCTTGGCTACGTATAATGGACGCTCCCTATCTTCTGATTCAAAGCTTCTTGAATTGGAAGAGGAACTACAACGGATCAAGTCGGACATCATCGGGCTAAGTGAGGTAAGGAGAAGATCTGATTAAACAGAAAAGTGGACATCTCTTCTACTATCGTGGGACTGATTCTGGCAGAACTAGTGGTGTTGGATTTATAATAAACAAGAAACTGAAGGATAAAGTTGTAGAAGTTGAAAGTTTCTCTGACAGAGCTGCACGACTCGTTATCCAACTCTCGAGAAGATACCAGGCTCAGATTATTCGAACTTATGAACCAACCACAAGTCATCCTGAAGAAGAAATTGAAGAATTTTATGAGGAAATTTGTCATCTTAATAATAAAGGTAAGCAGCACTTGAAAATAATTATGGGAGATTTCAATGCAAAAATAGGGCAACGGCAACAGAATGAAATTTCAGTAGGTAAATTCAGTCACGGCAACAAAAACCAGCGTGGAAATACTCTCGTAGAGTTTGCAGAGGCAGAAGGGTTTTTCATCTTGAACTCCTTTTTCAAGAAAAAGCCACACAGGAAATGGACATGGAGACATCCAAATGGGAAAACAAGTGAAATTGATTTTATTATGTGTAACAAAAAATTCGTCATAGAAAACTGCAGTGTGCTAAACAAGTTCAACACAGCTAGTGACCATAGATTGGTGAGATGTATGATGCACCTCAACACTAAACTCGAACGCGGCAAGCTCATAAGACAAACAAAATGTATTGACATAACCAACCTTAAAAAACACCATAATACCTTCAAGTTGGAACTGAAGAACAGATTCTCTGCTTTAGAAGGCCTAACATCGGAAGAAGTGGATATTTCTGTAGTTAACAGAAAAGTAACCAAAGCTCTTATGGAAACAGCAACAAAATTTGCTGGGTCTAAGAACAAGTTGCATGTGAACAAATTATCAGGAAAAACCAAAATGTTGATGCAAAAAAGAAGAGAGATGAGGACAACTAAAGAAGATGTGACTTCCAAAGTGGAATATATAGAGGTATGCAAGACAGTACGAAAAAGTATCACTGAAGACGTAAGGAAATTCAACTGTGAACTAGTGAGGAAAGCAATTGAAAACAACCAAAGCCTAAAGATATCAAAGGGACATCTCACTAAGGGAAGAAGACAGATTATGGCACTGAGAAAAGAAGATAGTTCAGTAACAAGAAATAGAGGCGAAATTTTGACAAGAGTGAAAGGTTTCTACTCCACATTATATGAAACGGATGATACATATACTCCAGACATCACGAAAGGTACCAGTACCAGAGTCCTTCCAGTCTTCCCAGCAGACGTTGCCCATGCAATAAAGAACATGGAGCGGGCAAAAGCTCCAGGAGAAGATGGAATTACTGTAGACATCATACAAGAAGCAAGTGGAGAAATCGAAACAGTACTCGCCTAAATTTTCACTCGATGCCTTAATGAAGGGAAGATTCCTGAGGATTGGAGCAACGCTACAATGATCCTGCTACATAAAAAAGGCGACATTGAGGATCTCAGGAACTACAGGCCTATCAGCCTCCTATCAGTGGTTTATGAAATCTTCACTAAAGTTCTTTCACACCGCTTGAAGGTGACACTGGACATGGCTCAACCGAGAGAACAAGCTGGATTCAGGAGTGGCTACAGCACAATAGATCATATCCACGTACTAAGAGAACTAATTGAAAGAGCGAGGGAATATGAACTTCCATTGTGCATGGCTTTTATCGATTATCAAAAAGCCTTTGATTCGGTGAAACCATCAGCAGTTACAATGGCTCTGAAATCCTGCGGTACTGAAGATGCGTACATTAATATTACTAATAACATCTATGAAAATGCAAGTGCAAAGATTCGACTGCTTGAAAATACAACACACATAAGAACTGGAAAAGGAGTGACACAAGGTGACACCTTATCTCCGAAGCTCTTTAATGCCACATTGGAAAATGTCTTTCAATCACAGAAATGGGAAAACAAAGGGTTAAAGATTAATGGAGATTATCTAACCCACCTTCGTTTTGCTGATGACATAGTCATTTTTGCAACTACCCCATCAGAGCTAAAGAGTATGATCCAGGAACTTGCTGACAAGAGTAAAGAAGTGGGATTAAAAATGAACTTTCAGAAGACAAAAGTGATGCTCAATGCTTTTACAAGAAATGAAGATTTATCGATTGATGGAGAAAAGCTGGAGATAACAGACACGTACATTTATCTTGGACAGCAGATATTAAGTGAGGGTCACATTGATGAAGAAATTAATCGGCGTACAAAACTTGCCTGGAGAGCTTTTGGAAGAAACAGCATAATTTTCAAGAGCAATATGCCATTATGTCTTAAAAGAAAAGTGTTTGATCAATGCATCCTTCCAGTGCTTACGTATGGTGCAGAGACGTGGACCTTAACTAAAAGAAACATACAAAGTCTGCAGACAATTCAAATAAGCACGAAGAGGTGCATGCTTGGTGTAACCAGGAGAGATAAGAGAGGAACTCGTCGAGCAGAAAAATGACAAGAGTGGAAGACATCATGGTCAGAGTTAAATCCCTGAAATGGCAATAGGCTGGACATACTGCCAGAAGGACAGACCGTAGATGGACAGCCGAAATTTTAGATTGGATTCCAAGGGACAGGAAAAAACCCAGAAGGAGACCACATGGGAGATGGGTGGATGAAATTCGAAAGTATGCGGGAGTGACATGGAGGAGACTGGCACAAGACAGTACGTTGTGGAGGAAACTTGGGGAGACCTTCGTCCAGCAGTGGATTGATAATGGTTGACAATGATGATGATGATGCAATCTGATAAAATTGTAGAAAATTGGTTGATGATTTTAAACTTTAGAAAGTCGTTAATTTGCATAAATCGACGTCTTTTCCATCTACCCAGCATTCTTGTCACTCTGTACTCTTGCTTGCGTCTGCCGATGCTTTTCGCTTTTATGGGGCATCGACTACACCTGGTTTATAAGGCTGCCGGTTCGTGCTTGCAGCGCCACCACAGAGTCTACGGTCATGCTCAATAGCACCAAACGTTGATCATTTGCATAACAGCACCTACTATAGCTATTTGCAAAGTTTCGTGTTTGTAGCACGTTTTCGTCTAGGTGCGCAAATTTCATTGTCCGTGAGTGTATTTTATAGTTTTGTTGAATTGTCCTTTTATGTTAATTTCTTACTTCAAAATACTTAAAGCCTTGTACTTAACCTAGTCTGAAGCTTAGTTTAAAGCTTGTAAACTTATTTCCTCGCATTTCTGGGTGTGTCACAATCGATTTTAGCTGAAAGTCTTAATTAGTCACGTATAATACTTCAAGATCACTGTTAGCGTTCAATGATAAGAAAGTCTACTTACGAGTATCCAAACTGCAGTATCTTTTTTATTCGTTAATCAAATACTTTTTAAGTCTATAGTCAGCAGATGTGATTCACACGAGTCTTTCACAATAAGCTAAAGATGTTTCAATGATTGAAAATTCGCAGTATGCGCAAATCTACTCTCTCATTACAAAGCGCAGGTCTGCTATTCCCAACACTGCATAATATCAATCACTCATCTAAAGTTGCCCGTGAGTCGCTCATCTAACATTGCACATATAATCAATCTGCAGATTGCTCGTGTCTCAAGACTTGATTTCAATCCTTTGCCCTCTAACCCACTGTCATGATTGCCATCTTCAATTTCGTCGAGAGAAAGTTCGTGGCATGCAGAGCATGTATTAATAACGAGAGGAAACTAAACTAAATTTGCATAAGAACACAGGAACTCAAAAGGGAGGTTAAACTAGAGGTATACATCACAACTTTTGCAAATGACGGTATATTGCTGTACAGTGTCACTTCAACGAGGCAAACAGCCGTTCGAATTTGAAATTTTAGTAGAATTGCAAGAACTAACGCGTAGTATGCTGTGTGGACACCATCGTTTAAGGAGTCTGTATTCCAGTGTAAAAAAAATCGACCAAACCGATGAGAGTTTTTAAAAGATTTCTACTAAACTGATAAACTGTTTTAAGGTCTAATTTTGCCGCCCCGGTGGCGCAGTGGTCTAAGGCGCTGGCCTCTGATCATTCGTCCGTAAGGGGTCCGGGTTCGAATCCCGGTGAGGCATGGATGTTGTGTTTGTCTTACGGCACTGGCTCTCTCCCTTCCCTGGAACCAGAGACCCTAAATTAGGGACGGGCGACTGCTTATAGCCCATTGAGTTGCTCACGGTGGTCGTTAAACCTCCAATCAAAAAAAAAAAGGTCTAATTTTTGTCATTGGAAATTTAATGCAAGAGTTATATACTTTCAAAAAATCATTAAATTTCTAATAATACTAACTTGATTTTTTTCCGCAAATTTCTACTAAACTGATGAGATTTTCAAAACTTTCAATTGAACTGGGGGATTTTCAAAACGTTTCTAGTAAACTGATGAGTGTTCAAGTATTTTCTATTAAACTATGAAGCTGTTTTCGATGTAATTTTTTGTCTTTAGAAATTTAATCCTATAATCAGATACTTTCAAAAAAGTCATTAAATTGCTAATTTTACTAAACTGAAAAGTTTTCCAGAAAGTTCTCCTAAACAGATGATTTTTCAAAAATATTCTACTAAGCTGATGAGTTTTAAAAATATAGCAAACTGATGAGTTTTCAAAAGTTTTTACTGAACTGATAAGCCATTTAAGGTGTAATTTTTATCTTTAGAAATGTAATGCGATAGTCAGGAACTTTAAAAAAATTGTTAAACTTCTAATATTGCTAAAGTGATGAATTTTCCAAAACTTTTTGCTAAGCTGATGAGTTTTCCAAAACCTTCTACTTTTAGATGAGTTTTCAAAAATTATTTACTAAACTAATGAAGGGTGTCAAAAAAAATAAGTAAGCTGATGAGTTTAAAAAACAATTCTAAATTGATAAGCTGTTTTAGGTAAAAAATTTTATGGGAAATTTAATGCGCCGAACTGAAACTTTCAAGGAATCATTTACCATATGAATAATTCCACTAACCTTTTCATGAATGCATTAATCGGAAAGTAAAAGCAATGAAATGCAAAACCGACATAATGCGGTATGTTGGTGGTTGACTTTTGCACAGTGCAAACAAATCTTGAAAGTTATTGTACCAGTTTTAATAAATCTGTAAAGAAAGGCTCTGTGTGCTATCTTAAGTGGATACATGAATGAATCCTTGTGGCGCATTACATCAAAGAAAGTGTGGTCATCAATAAGATGTATTGCTCTCCACCTTAGAAGGACATGAAGGATCAGCAGTGATTGATTAGTGTGCTGTGATTACCAAAAGGTTACGCCTCCTACGAAAAACAAGAGAGACGACCGAAAGGAATGTGCGATAATATATAATTTAAAAACGGCGCAACCTTTATTGGAATATGAAAACAAAATACCACGAAGAGCTGCCATATGGTCCTATAAAAATAATTTAATAATTGTTTCTTCTTTAATATATTCCTATAAAACAGAAACTGGTAATTGTTTCTTCTTTGAAACGATGTATCTCACGGAGAAAGTAGCAAAATTACCAAAGAAGAATACTAGCAGATAGAGAAAGCATTGCTGTAAACAAATTTAATCGATTTTTGTATGCAATTGATATGCTGCATTAAAAAAAGAAAAATTTTAAAATTCACTTTTATAAAGTAACAGTCGTTACGGAGGCGAAGTCTAAAGCACGAAAGCGTGTTAATTTACATATTAAGGAGATGTGCGGAAGTCTTGTTTTGCAGAATACATGCGTGAGGATCTGCGGTTTCAGTTTGTAATTGAAAACTCGGAGTTGTTACTAAATGAGTTTCGTTCAAGAGGAAATAACGTGTTGTAGAAGTTGTGAGTTGTTATAGTATTATAAAAATTGTAGATGGCAGGCACAAAATAGTTACAATTTTGGTCGACGTGGATATTTACTAAAACTGAAAATGTGCTGTATTTGCAAAAAAAATGGTAAAATTAAATTGCAATATTCGTGAATTTCGTTGAAGGTCATCTGTCGTAGTTTGCCCTGAGTACGAAGTATACCATGGTGCCAAGCAAGACAAAAGTAAGCTTTTCTTTTCTCTTTTATGGAAATAAATGCGTTAATTAAGCGTGAAATACATTTTTTACAGCTAAGATTTATGTGTTAAACAATAACATAATTTTGCCCTTAACTACTCTTTTGTATGGATAATCATTTATTCGAAAAAATGCCCATAGTATAATAAAAAATTCCCATAGAATAATAAAAAATACCCATACAATAATAAAAAATACCCATAGAATTATAAAAAAATATACATAGAATAATAAAAAAATACCCATAGAATAGTAAAAAATATCCATAGAATAATTAAAAAAACCCATGGAATTATTAAAAAAAACATAGAATAATAAAAATACCTATTGAATAATAAAAATACCCATAGAATAATAAAAATACCCACAGAATAATAAAAAATACCGATAGAATAACTGCATAGTTCAATTACAATTAATGAAAATGTGCGTTTTTTTTATTGCATAAGTAAGTCAGCGTTTTGCGAACTTCGCAGTTGCGTCTCGTAAGGTAAAATTCTATCGAGCGTTGTGCGCATGTACTGCTAATTCACTGCCACAGCTCCGTACCGAAATCAAAACGTAGCCAAGGTAAATAAAACACTGTTTTTAGCAAGCTTTTGGTAAAAAAAAAATACGTGTTATAGTATCACTTTCTCCTTCTGTCCGTGCTACAGTATCACTTTCTCCTTCTGTTTATAGTATCACTTTCTCCTTCTGTCTATAGTATCACTTTCTCCTTCTGTAGCAACTGTTAGTTCGATTTGAAAAAATCTTTTTACATCGAAAAGCACAAAATGGAAGAAGGATATTCCTTGCTTTCCGGGTTTTTTCTATGCCTAACTGCTCCGTTAGAGAGCGCAAGTGCAGATGCACTCGAATTCAAAATACGTTTTACCCCATATCATTACTTCTTAATATCCGACTGAAAAAATTATTTCTTCGCTCCGATACAATATATGAGAAAACTATTTCGGATGCAGTTTCTTTTTAGCACGTCTTTTGTAAAAAAAAAAAAAGATCGTGCTTATGTTATCGGTTTGTCCGTCTGTAGACACCATATCTCTGCAACTATACGTCCGATTTGAAAAATCCATTTTGCATTGGGAAGCTTGAAATATGCAAATAATGATCCTTCATTTCGTTTTTTTTTTTTCTGTTGTAGTTACTTTTTCAAGTTACGCATAGATTTTCCGCTACGGGGCTTAAATTAAATTACGTTTCCCCCGATATCTCTTATTCTAAAACTACGATTTGAAATGTTTTTTTCTTCAGCGGAGACAGATCCTGATGGAAAACCTTTTGCATTTAATTCCTAATTTTTGGTAAAGAATAATTTTGGCACCAGGGGGCGTAAGCGTTAATTTTTGCTTCTGATGTATTTGCCATAAAATCTGAGCTTCTAAAATCTCGATTGAAGAAATTCTTTCTTGGACCGATGCCACTCAGGTTGATAAATCCTTGCGCAATATTTTCTTCTTAAAATATTGCATAGTTTCTCCACCATGGGGCGTAGATTTATATAATATTTTCTATTTCTAGGAGTCCGATTTGAAGAATTCCTTCTTTGTTGGATAGTGTTTCCGACGCGAAATATTTTTCACAAAAATTCAACGTTTTCAAGTAAATTATAGGCTTTCCGCTATGGGGCGCAAGGGTAAAATGCGTTTCCTGCGCTTTTTCTACTTCTAAAACTCCGATTTGAAAAATTCTTCCTGTATCGCACACAGCTCCTGGTGGAAAACGTTTTTCATATATTTCTGATATTTGGTACGCTGCTTATTGTCTAGTTGAAGGTAAAACATTTGTAGAGAGGAAACTGCAATACATAACAAATCGCAGAATTGGGTTGTAGGTCGATCGTTTGGATATGATTTTGCTAAGTGTGAACCCTTATACACAACAGACTGTTTTACTTTTTCAATATCTGCTGAAAACTTTTCCAATATTTTTCGAGTAAAAATTCTTGTTTAGACGGCGCACGGAATTTCGATATATTCTGAGTAATAGAGATTTGTGAGAAACAATTTCGAGACGGCATTAATTTTTGTGTGCATCATTTTTCTCAGTCAAGTCAGAGGAAAAGTCTCGTTTATCTTCTTCCGAAACAGTAATGACATTTATGAAAGCGACAAGAAAAAGTTTTCCAAAGGACGTTTTAATAAGAAGCTTTAGTAGCACTATATCACGCATTCTCTAATAATGTTGTATGTTAAGTAGAAGAGTGACTATCACCCGAGAGATTCTTTTGTACATAGTGCAAGATATTTCAGCGAAAATTATGCGATTTCACAGGAGGGTCGAATATATTCTTTTTTCTTTTGGATAAGTTTCCAACTTTTCATGTTAAGAGTGATATTCAAGTCCCCGGAAAAGAATTTCATGTCACTCCTATTTTTTCCTGGCTCTCTGTATCTTTTTCTTTTCACTTTTATTGCCCATACGTTTCTCGCGGAAATTTTTCTCAACTGAGAAACATTTATTCAACGCTCGGCATACGTCAGATCAGTGTCGCCGCCTCTACCAGTGTAAAGACAGACGCATATCTCCTTCCGTTTTCACCCTCGTTGGTTCGTGACATTGGTTTGGCAGGGCGATCTTGCCCTCCCCCCACTGGCATTTCTCTCCTCCACCTCGACTTTTTGATGCCTCGTTCTATATTCCCATCCCGTCTTTGCCCTTTCGTAATCGAAGGTGGTTATTTTCTTCCCGAGGAGGAAGGATACTTTTCCATATACCATCAAATCCAGATGGCCGCCATGTTGGCTTTCCCATTTAAACGTCGCCATCACTGAGGGACAACAAATATTTTTTCTGTCTGACACTGAGCCGTCACGTAGAGATCCCTTTCTTCCTTCTCCTTACTTTTTATTCTATTTTTGTCAGGCAAGTTCGTCCGTGGTAAAGATCTAGTGGGGTAACATTTGCAAGATTTCTTACATTGCGCAGTTCATGGCGCTTGTAAGATTGATAACATAACTGATAGTTTACTCTCAATAAAAAAGGGGGAGACGTGTAAAAATGAACATTGTGATTTCCAGTTTAGAGAAATTAACTTTAATTGCTGGCAAGAATTGCATCTATCGAAGTTGCGAGTTGCGGAATAAATGCTGCAGTCACAAAGCCGTTTCCTTTTTACAAATATTTTTCACCTTCGCGGAATATCTTAATATCCATTCTTTTTTACGTAAAATTCGTCCGCATAGATTTACAAGAGTGCTTCACACCAGAGATGGAAACGGGTCACGAGTCAGCGCATCGACAATTTCTTGCGGGTCAAACGGGTTGGGTCAAGGTGTTCCAGGTCCGATTTTTACGCTCTCCAACCGTAGGTTGAAGAAGCGTATATGCTCCAGCTTTGTACGTCCGTCCGCACTATAACTCACGTGAAAATGGTTCGATTTCGATGACATTCTGGTATGTGGTAGGGAACAACCTAGGAACGAACCCTATTGAAAATGGACGGAATGGGGTGAAAGGACAGGGCAAAAAAGCGGGATCCATTCCATTGCCTTTATGTGTCATAACATGCGTAAATATGGTTCGATTTTGATGAAATTTTAGTATGTGGTAGAAAATCACCTGGGCACGAACTCTATTGAAATTGGGCGAAATGGGGTCAAAGGTCAGGCAGGGCATAAGAGCGGGATTTATTCCATTGCCCTTATGCGTCATAACTTGCGTAAAAATGGTTCGATTTCGATGAAATTTTAGTATGTGGTAAGGAACCACTTAGGCACGAACCCTGTTGCAAATGGGCGAAATGGGGTTAAAGGTCAGGACACTGGAGTGGGATCCATTCCATTGCCCTTGTGCATTATAACTTACCTAAAAATGCTTCGATTGCGACAAAACGTTATCATGTTGTTCCGGAGGTACACTGAACCGGTTCTGTTGAATATCAATGAAATGGGGTCAAAGATCATTGTGCAAAAGCAAGATTTATTCCACAGCCATTATTCTCATAAGTTACGTAAAACTGCTTCTATTGCGACAAACCTTTAGTATGCTATTCCTGAGGTATACTGAACCGGTTCTGTTGAATATCATCGAAATGGGGTCAAAGGTCAGGACACAGAAGCGAGATTTATTCCACAGCCATTATCCACATAACTTGAGTAATAATTTCTAGTATGTTGGAAAGCGTAACATAATAAATGCATTGCATGATTTTACTAACTTGTTTTATTTACGTTTTATTTCTGGAAAGAAAACGAAAATGTAAAAAAGAAAGATCCGTAGTGTGGAATTTTGTGCACGATATTGAAGCCAGAAGAGGGGAAATGTTTTGCCATGCAAAACTATTGTTGGCTCTTTCGCAAAGCCACGGAAGATTTCCACCGACCGACGCTAGACACACCGACACCATATCGTAAAACGATGATTCCTTTACATTTGTGTTCAGTGTGAGTGCCCGCAGAAAGGTACAAGCTAACGCTTGTTGCCTGCTTCTCGGCTTATTCATTCTCTCACACCCCGCGTGTCACATTGAACGACTGTGAGTTACTTTTCACATCGCATCTTGCTCATTGAGCATTCAGAGGTATTCGTTTCACGTGCTGACACCCCGTTTCCATTGCATGTCGTGTGGGAATTAATGCTTTATTTGTTGATATAGATGAATTTAATATTACGGACACTGAAAAATGCTTCGAGGCCAACAAATACGTGCTCTCTGAAAACAAAAATGGGAAAAGTGAATGCTAGAAGCTGTTTATACTCATTAAGGAACCAGAACAAGTTTCACAGCCACATCAATTTTCACAAGCTTGTGATGAGTTGAAAATTTCCAAAATCTGTATGTTTATTTCATGAGTGTCCTTTCCTTCTGAGGGGCAATGATGAAATCAGCATCCACATTTTGGAAACTTTCAACTCATCAGAAGCTGAGGATAATTAGTGTTGCTGTGAAACATATTCTGAAGCTTGATATGTTATCAAGAAAACAGAAAAAACCGAAATTAAGCATGCAAGTTACTTAATTTAAAAATGTTTGACTGTTACGCCATCGGAATTAAGCCTTACCACTACTACGGAGGGACTTTCTGATTCTCGTAAATATGTTCGAAAACATGTTTAAAACAGTTAGGTTATGTCTTGCAAATGAAGGACGACAGTTTCAACACTTACTGTAAGTGAGTAAAATATACGTTCCTGTAATACATATGTTTATCTGTTTGATTTCTATATAACCTATGAAGTCCACTGCGGAGAGGCCCTGTACCATATATAGTAAATATATATAGACAGAATATAATTATGTATAATTATAAATTGAGTTACGAATTTATAGTTCAACGCAGATTTGTCCGGGTCAAGTTCGGGTCAGGTCCGTTTGTTGTGTAACGTCCGGTCCCAAACCTTTTGACCCGTTTCCAACTCTGCTTCATACTGATTGTTTCATAGATTTTCCTACGGAGCATTTCGTATTTTCATATGATGTGTTTCACTCAGCCATAATTTTATTTCAATTAAAAAATTCATGCTAAGTCATCACCGTCATGTATGAATGCGTTAACGTCTACAAAGTTAAGAAGTCTAAGACCAGGTCAAGCCGTTCAGGTCTTCAATTTCCAATGCGTCGTATTCACCGTCTGCTCAAAACAGGATACAGTGCCGCGCGTATGTGGGATTGTGCACCCTTTTATTTTGCTGCTGTCTTGGAGTACTTGGCTGCTGAAATTTTTGAGTTATCTGGTAATGGCGTCAGTGGTAACAAGGAAACCAGAATTATTTCCAGATATTTTTAATTTGCCATCAGAAAGGATGAAGAATCGAACAAGTTGATTTCTGTAGTTATTGTTGCTCACTAGTGCTGGGAAACTGCTGGCCACCAGCTGGCAGTGATGGGTCACTGCTGACTAAAATCTGCCGCTCACGGCCCGGTAGTGGTCCGTTGGTGGCAGCGCTATCAGTTGGCGAGCCATTGATGGGCCTGCAGCATCGCCGTGAATTGTGGGCCTCCAAGCAAGTGCCACTAGTGGCCGGTTGCTGGCAACCAATGCAACCCCAACAGTAGGTGGAAGCAACGGGACTGCGCATGCGCAGAAGCAACACTTGTTGTGTCTCTCATGGTACCAGTTAGTTGAAGACGACGCTATCGCCATCGTGTTATTTTAGGGGATGTTAAGAAAAAAATCCATATGTAGAGAGGCGAATTAATTTCCTAATGAAATTCCACGTCGACATAGATATCAGATTAAGCTATTAAATACCAGATTACAGCCATGAAATACACTCACTCCATTCCCATGAATAATATTCATGGAATGGAGTGGGTGAATAACAAGAAAAAAATTGAAACCGCTTGAAACGAATGTCTTGGAAAACCATTAAAAAAACGTTTGTTGGGAAAAAAAAGAATTATACGCGTACAAAATTTGTTAATTATTTGAAAGGAAAAAAACAACGCTATGTGGATATAATGTACTAATCCATGGGTTGAATAAACAAGACTGGGAGGAATTCGCTTCTAAAAATAACGAGAAGTAAAATAAAATATCTTTCCTCTTTAAAACAAATGTAGCTTCGGACAACGGAAAGGAAAGATACAACATTAAAAATGTAACAGAATGTGACATGAACCCGGGTAAATATATATTAATTCAACAATCTCCTTTTAAGACGACAAGGACAGTACAAAACTTTGGAAAGGGGCTCTATGTATGTGCACTCCTTGAAAATGAGTGAAGTTCCCTTAAGGTAAAAAAAACTAGCGTTACGTTGAAAAAATAAATTTATGAATTATATGAAACTGACTTTTGTATAAAATACTCCGCAATATTATAAAATGAAAGAGGGAAAGATTCGATTACATATTCCGCACAAAACAGACAGCTTCAAGCACACGCGAGTACGTAGATAATTAGTCCGGTCGGTAGAGAGCTCAGCTCCCACACGAACGGCCTTGGTTCGTATCCACTCAGATTCCAACGGGCGTTTTACCGGTCTATTGAGAAAATTTCCCCAGCGCAGTGCTTTTATTCACAAGTTTCGTAAGGGTAAAAAAAGTTGTGGCTTTGGGGAACTGCGATTATCCTTGATTTTTTTATGGCCACTACTTGAAATTGGCGGACAAGATTCGGCAAGCCACCAGTTACGTCACGTGGTTGCCGGCTACCACTACCGGCACACTAGCGGACCACATTAGGCTAGCCATCATTTCTGGCATGTGCTTGCAGGGCCACTGAAGGGCCACTTGTGGCAGCTATTGCCTGTGATGGACAACTGATGGCCCTGTTGTGGCATATGACAACTGATGGGGTGCCAACTGTTGGCCAGCTGTTGGCCTGAACTGCTGGCCCTTTTGTTGACCGCCCGGACATTTTATTGACGGTTCGGTAGCGGCAACATAGTGCTGGGCTATTGCTGGCCGTGCTGGCCCAGCAAGACTGTTTTTGCTGGGTAGTTCTAAACATTCTAAGAAGTTCGGCTCTCTAACAAGACTTAGAAGATAGCATAATAACAGATAACAAAGCAGAATGCAACAAAAGAAAAAATTTAACTTCCAAAACACATTTTACTCAAATAAGGTTTTTGTCCTATGGCATGAAAATATCATTTTCAACAATCATCTACGTAACTCTTCCTAAAACTTAAAGGCTGTTTCCAATTGAAACAGTTCGATTTCTGTTCGAATATTTTAACTTCGCAATACCCATCGCATTACGTTTTTCAGGAACTGCGGCTTCTGACACTGAAAGAATATTAATATGCACTATATATACACAGTCGAGTCACATTATTGTGACCACCTCCTACTTTCGATGTCAACAGCGAGTAGCCAATGAAAGAAGTCACGAGTCGTGAGCTGGCTTGGAGGATATATAAGATGTGATGTAGGCAATCTGAAAACATATCACTCGTTGCTGTCATGGATAAAAGGGGCGATTTATCAGATTTGCAAAAAGGAATAATTATCGGCATTTGGTCCAAGGGTGGCAGTATTTCTGCAAGAGCGCAGTTTATGAATTGTTCGCGTGCTGCTGTGCTTAAAATGTATTGTGATTGGAGAAATAGCACCATTGCGAATAAGGTGAAGTGGAAAATGCGGAGCACCACGTGCCATTAATGTGAGAGGTGAACGTCGGCTTCGAAGGTGCGTGACGGCATATCGACACGCTACAGTGAAGCAATTCACTGACCTAATGAACCAGGAGACTACCGGAAGTGTGCCTAAAACGACAGTTCAGCGACACCTGCTGCGTATAGGGCATCGATGCAGACGGATAGTCACTGCACCTATGCTAACGAAGGTGCAACGGCAGAAAAGGCTTACATTTGCACTGCAGTATCGGAATTGGACATCCGCTGATTGACAAAGCATTGCCTTCTCCGATGAGTCACGTTTCGTGCTTCATCGAACGAATGGAGGTTGGCATGTACGGCTAGAAACATGGGAGAACAAACACTCTTCAACCACTGCTGGAAGAGCACAAGCTGGTGGGGGCAGCGTTATATTCTGGGGAATGTTTTCGTGGCATTCTCTGGGTCAGCCCATACCTTGGAAGGCACTATGAACCGAATTCGTTATGAATCCATTCTTGCTGACCACGTACACCCATACATGCTGATTGTCTTCCCTGGGGTGGATAGGATCTTCCAGCACGAAAATGCGACGTGTCAGACAGCTAGAAATGTCCGATAGTGGTTGGAAGAGCACGATGAAGACTTCAAGGTACTTCTCTGGCTCCCTAATTCCCCAGACGTAAACCGAATTGAGCATCTGTGAGACCACCTCGATCGTGTTGTTCGCTCTATGTACCCTCCACCACGCACCCTCCAGCACATGTCAGATGTACTGCAGTCAACATGGCTCCGCCTACCTGTGAACACCTTCCAGCACTTTACTGAGTCACTCCCAGCAGGTCTAGCTGCTGTTATCGCTGCACACGACGGTTACACTGGATATTAGCTGGTGGTCACAATAATGTGACTCGACCCTGTATAACATTAATATACACTCTTTACCAAAAACAATGAAGCACCTAGAAGAAATCATCCAATCGAGATGAAAATTGGTGTGTGCAATGTACAGGAAAGGAAATGATTGCAGTTCCTGAGCAATAGGCCCATTTGTTCGGATAAAAGAGCTACACGACTGGAACAAGTCAGTACATTATTGCGCCAACTCTGGTTCTGGTACAAGTTGTTACTCAACGTGACGTCGACGAAAACTGTATATTAATATTGTCCTGAGATATAATATGACAGATGGTTTCAAAATTGTGGTTCAGTTCGCAGACATTCTGGGATAAGAACAGGTGGCATCCCATCCTGTCCCAAACATGTTCAATCGGTGAGAGGTCGGGCGATCGGGATGCCCATGGAAGGGAATCAACATTAAGAAGGAGGACCGAAGAGAACCGTGCCGTGTGTGTCCGGGCATTATCTTGTTTAAAAATTATTTGGTGATGCTGCTACAGGAATGGTAATACAACAGGTCGAAGAATGTCGACGACTTACCATTGAGCTGTGAGGGTGGCAGGAGGACTGCCAAGGGTGTCCCGCTAGCATAGTAAATAGCTCCGCAGACAGTCACGTCCGGGTTGCAAGCCGTGTGCCGTTCCACGGTAACAGCAGGATTCGTGTGCCTGGCCACCTCTTGGACACTATGTACTGGTCATCGGCAGACACTATGTACTGGTTATCGGCGCTAAGCAGCAGTGACTCATCACTGAAGACAACTCGATGCCACCGGGCCTTATCCCACGTTCATCGGGCCCGACACCACAGCAACCGGTGCCGGCGATACTCGCTGGTCAGTGGTAGGCGGCGGAGTTGACATCTCGAATGTAGTCTTCGTGCAGCAAATCATCTGGCAGCGGTCCAGATGTCCACTCCCGAACCTGTAGACGACGCAACATGGCCACAAATGGTTGAGACCGACCGAATCTGGTTCTGTCCGTGCAGCTCTCACAATCGCTCGAGCTTCACATGCTGTGGTTACTCTCGGCCGTCCACTGCTCTCGTGCTGCTAGGTTGCAATCTCCTTGAACCACTGGGGCCAACATCGTCCGATTGCCGTTTCCCTCCGATCCAAATGGCTGGGGGATACGGTGACTTGACCAACCCGTTTCTCTCAGTTGAATCATATGTCCTCTCTCAAACTCACTCAGCTGTTTCTTTTGAGCGTGGATCCGACGTCGAGGCATACTCACAGGCCATGGGAGGCTAATGCAACATCAATCTTCAGTCATGATTCTCCCTGCGTGCGAGCTTTGATCTTGATATACCCTCCTCGATAAACGGTGGCCCGCCACCGTTTATATATCATTGGTCGTTATTTTTAATCATTTACATATCCAGCCCTGCGGTACTTGCATTCGGTGTTTTATCAGCATCGAACGAATTTCTTGGGGTGCTTCGATGTTTTTTGGCAAAGAGTGTATAATAGACAATATATATATATTACGACCGTCAATAGCAGTATAACTATACCATCAGGATTTAAGGAAATGCTATCCCACACTCACCAACCCGCTTGGCCAGCGTGGTGAGTTATGGCCAAACCCCTCCAAAATGACTCCACAGCCTAAATCTTGGCCCTCAGTCTCCGGCAGCTGGAATGTACCTGGCCAAGGCAGCGGCCAGGGCGACATGAAGGCAGAGGGTGCTAAGAATCTCCGAAGGACCGGACTAGGCTGCCATCTGATGCTGACCTTAGCTACGTACAATGGACGCTCCCTATCTTCTGATTCAAGGCTTCTTGAATTGGAAGAGGAACTACAAAGGATCAAGTGGGACATTGTCGGGCTAAGTGAGGTAAGTAGAAAAGGAGAAGATCTCATTGAACTGAAAAGTGGACATCTCTTCTACTATCGTGGGACAGATACTGGCAGAACTAGTGGTATTGGATTTATAATAAACAAGAAACTCAAGGATTAAGTTGCAGAAGTTGAAAGGTTCCTCTGACAGAGCTGCACGACTCGTTATCCAACTCTCGAGAAGATACCAGGCTCAGATTATTCAAACTTATGAACCCACCACAAGTCATCCTGAAGAACAAATTGAAGAATTTTATGAGGAAATTCGTCATCTAAATAATAAAGGTAAGCAGCACTTGAAGATAATTATGGGAGATTTCAATGTAAAAATAGGGCGACGGCAACAGAATAAAACTTCAGTAGGTAAATTCGGTCACGGCAACAGAAACCATCGTAGAAATACTCTCGTTGAGTTTGCAGAGGCATAAGTGTTTTTCATCTTGAACTCCTTTTTCAAGAAAAAACCGCACAGGAAATAGGCATGGAGACATCCAAATGGGACGACAAGTAAAATTGATTTTATTATGTGTAACAAAAAATTCGTCGTAGAAGACTGCAGTGTGCTAAACAACTTCAACACAGATAGTGACCATAGATTGGTGAGATGTAAGATGCACCTCAACACTGAACTCGAACCTGTCAAGCTCATAAGACAAACAAAATGTATTGACATAACCAACCTTAAAAAACACCATAATACCTTTAAGTTGGAACTGAAGAACAGATTCTCTGCTTTAGAAGTTCTAACATCGGAAGAAGTGGATATTTCTGAAGTTAACAGAAAAGTAACCAAAGCTCTTATGGAAACTGCAACAAAATTAGCTGGGTCTAAGAACAAGTTGCATGTGAACAAATTATCAGGAAAAACCAAAATGTTGATGCAAAAAAGAAGAGAGATGAGAACAACTAAATGAGATGTGACTTCCAAAGTGGAATACATAGAGCTATGCAAGACAATACGAAAAATTATCACTGAAGACGTATAAAGATATTTAACTGTGAACTAGTGAGGAAAGCGATTGAAAACAACAAAAGCCTAAAGACAGCAAAGGGACATCTCAGTAAGAAAAGAAAACAGATTATGGCACTGAGAAAAGAAGATGGTTCTGTAACAAGAAATAGAGGCAAAATTTTGACAAGAGTGAAAGATTTCTACTCCAAATTATATGAAAGGGATGATGCATGTACTCCAGACATCATGGAAGGTACCAGTACAAGAGTTCTTCCAGTCCTCCCAGCAGAAGTTGCACATGCAATCAAGAACATGAAGCTGGGAAAAGCTCCAGGAGCAGATGGAATTACTGTAGACATCATACAAAAAGCAAGTGGAGAAATCGAAACAGCACTCGCCTAAATATTCACTCGATGCCTTAATGAAGGGAAGATTCCTGAAGATTGGGACAACGCTATAATGATCCTGCTACATAAAAAAGGCGACATTGAGGATCTCAGGAACTACAGACCTATCAGCCTCCTACCAGTGGTTTATAAAATCTTCACTAAAGTTCTTTCACACCATTTAAAGGTAACACTGGACATGGCTCAACCGAGAGAACAAGCTGGATTCAGGAGTGGCTACAGCACAATAGATCATATTCACGTACTGAGAGAAGTAATTGAAAGAGCGAGGGAATATGAACTTCCATTGTGCATGGCTTTTATCGATTATAAAAAAGCCTTGGGTTCGGTATAACCATCAGCAGTTACAATGGCTCGAGAGAACAACCGAGAGAACAAGCTGGATTCAGGAGTGGCTACAGCACAATAGATCATATTCACGTACTGAGAGAAGTAATTGAAAGAGCGAGGGAATATGAACTTCCATTGTGCATGGCTTTTATCGATTATAAAAAAGCCTTGGGTTCGGTATAACCATCAGCAGTTACAATGGCTCTGAAATCCTGTGGTATCGAAGATGCGTACATGAATATTATTAATAACATCTATGAAAATGCAAGTGCAAAGATTCGGCTCTTGGAAAATACAACACACATAAAAATTGGAAAGAGAGTGAGACAAGGTGACACCATATCTCCTAAGCTCTTTAACGCCATATTGGAAAATGTCTTTCAATCACTGATCTGGGAAAACAAAGTGATAAAGATTAATGGAGATTATCTAACCCACCTTCGTTTTGCTGATGACGTAGTCATTTTTGCAACTACCCCATCAGAGCTCCAGAGTATGATCCAGGAACTTGCTGACAAGAGGAAAGAAGTGGGATTAAAAATGAACTTTCAGAAGACAAAAGTGATTTTTAATGCTTATACACGAAATGAAGATTTATCGATTGATGGAGAAAAGCTTGAGATAACAGACACGTACGTTTATCTTGGACAGCAGATATCAATTGAGGGTCACATTGATGAAGAAATTAATCGGCGTTAAAACTTGCCTGGAGAGCTTTTGGAAGAAACAGCATAATTTTCAAGAGCAATATGCCATTATGTCTTAAAAGAAAAGTGTTTGATCAATACATCCTTCCAGTGCTTACGTATGGTGCAGAGACGTGGACCTTAACTAAAAGAGACATACAAAGGCTGCAGACAACTCAAAGAAGCATGGAGGAGTGCATGCTTGGTGTAACCAGGAGAGATAAGAAGAGGAACTCGTGGATCCGAAAAATGACAAGAGTGGAAGACATCATCATCAGAGTTAAATCCCTGAAATGGCAATGGGCTGGGCATATTGCCAGAAGGACAGACCATCGATGGACAGCCGAAATTTTAGATTGGATTCCAAGAGACAGGAAAAGACCTAGAAGAAAATCACATGGGAGATGGGTGGACGAAATTCGAAAGTATGCGGGAGTGACATGGAGGAGACTGGCACAAGACAGACCGTTGTGGAGGAAACTTGGGGAGACCTTCGTCCAGCATTGGATTGATAATGGTTGACAATGATGTTGATGATGATAATATTGTATTGTATCGAATTGAAGACCACTAGCTCTTCAAAAACACACATTAATGCTACTGCAGACAGCTGTAGGTAATGACTCTCAATAAACGTTCAGACTACAGTGCGGTTTGTGTCACCTGTCTCATGATAAAATGCCTACGCGATGACAAAATACCCACACAATTTAGCTATTACCAGTTCTACGGGGTGAAACACGTCTCCATCTCCAAAGAACGGACTCTGAGTGAAAATTCAAAACTTACTGCTTCATGCCTCTTTTTAAGAGCAAGCCTTCCACACTAATAAAACGCGTCTAGTATAAGCATACCGAGTTATTCATGAAAACGATGGGCTCATATTAAAAAAACTGAACCGTATCATTAGCTTACATTAGATTACCCATATATTTAATAATTTTTCGTTAACAATTCCTCCTATATTAAAATATTAAAGTCTATCGAATTTGCTAATGCTAATCTCGGATAATATTGCTACCTGTAACACTCTTACTATCCAGTTGTCTCTTCCTCCCTTCCCCGATCGTCGCAGGAGAGGCAATAAATTTCTTGTGTCACTTGTCTGCTCTTAAGGTGGACGTCAAGTAATTTTGCTTCCTATACTTCCAATGGAAAAACTTCTGTACACATTTTCATGCGTTTCCCAAGGATGAAATTTTGAACATCGATTGAAATAGCATCATTTTATAACTTGGAATACTTAATATTTCTAAAACATAACCATATTTATGCAATCCAACATTTGTTTGTCTACTGACCTCATCAAAGTGCAGGTTGCGCCATTTTTTTTCTGGTTTCAACACCACCGAAGGAACAGATATTGATATTTTTAATATAAATATGGTTTTGTTTTAGAAAATATTAAGCATTCCAATTTTTAAAATGAAGCTATTTTAATGGATGTTCAAATTTGCATCCTTGGGAACGCAATTATTGTGAAGAAAGTGTGTACAGAAGTTTTTCCATTGGAAGTATAGGAAGCAAAATTACTTGACGTCCACCTTAACAGTGAATCTTTCACCGCGATAAAATAAAAGTTCGTCAAGATCAATCATGAATACATTTCGAAACAACTGAACCGTTGTGATTCTGACTAAACGTTTACAATACACTGCTTGAGGTTTCTGTGTTCTCCTAGTAGTCAATCTTTCACTGTGATAAAATGCGCCTAGTATAGGTATCACCAGTTTTCCTGGGAAAATATGGATATATTTCCAAACAATTGAACCGGTAGTATTCAAAGTAAACATCCGGAACTCACTGTTTGAGTCGCCTACTCCTCGTAACAGCACACCTTACACTCTCATAACAGCCACACTAGTCGGAGACACCAAGGGCTTCAGGTAAACCATGACATAAATTGCAGTCATCATCATCATCATTGTCAACCATTATCAATCCACTGCTGGATGAAGGTCTCCCCAAGTTTCTTCCACAACGGTCTGACTTGTCCAGTCTCCTCCATGTCACTCCCGCATACTTTCGAATTTCGTCCACCCATCTCCCATGTGGTCTTCTTCTGGGTCTTTTTCTGTCCCTTGGAATCCAATCTAAAATTGCGGCTGTCCATCGATGGCCTGTCTTTCTGGCAGTATGCCCAGCCCATATTGCCATTTCAGGGATTTAACTCTGATCATGATGTCTTCCACTCTTGTCATTTTTTAGATCCACGAGTTTCTCTTCTTATCTCTCCTGGTTACACCAAGCATGCACATCTCCATTCTTCTTTGAGTTGTCTGCAGCCTTTCTATGTCTCTTTTAGTTAAGGTCCACGTCTCTGCACCATCCGTAAGCACTGGAAGGATGCATTAATCAAACACTTTTCTTTTAAGACATAATAGCATATTGCTCTTGAAAATTATGCTGTTTCTTCCAAAAGCTCTCCATGCAAGTTTTGTACGCCAGTAGATGAAGATTAATATCTAAAGTACAGTGACTGAAGTAAAGTGCATTATCTATTTCGTCGCATAGAAATTCCACCATCGATGTGGCGATCTCCTATTGAGATTTGAAAGTTTTATCATTCAGATGTGAGAATCGTACCCGCTTCTCTCTCTTTTCACTAGGCTGTATTACCGATACGCCGGCACTGAAAATATTTTTGTGGAATAGGAAGCTGATTACTGCATTTGGAGGGGAATAATTATTACTTTTCTGCCGTTTCAAAGCCCATTTATTCAACCGATAAAAACTAAAGAAACTTCAACTGAGGTTGAACAAACATGTAAAGATAATGGAATATTTTCTTTGAGTTTCGAAAGTAGGATAGTTATTACAACTGGAGAGGAGTTTATATTTCGTAAAAGTGAAAGCGATGGCGCGGAATTGTAGTAGCTGGAGAATATTCTTATTACGAATATGAGATCAATAGGAAGTTGTGGCTAAATTGAAGTAAAAAGCGAGCAACCAACTCTTCCTGAAAAAAATTCTCCTTCTAAGATGTTGACACTTGAGTCTTTATAAATCTTCCTTACCCTGTCCTGTACTTTTGCTTTGGTTGCATGTCATGCTATTCCTGCGCATTCCGGAGTCTTTTCAAACAAACATTATTTTTTGTCTGTTTCCTCTTTACGTCCATATTAGATCTCCTTTCAGGGCATCTTGATAAATATTTGGTGTCTGAATATGTTTCAAAAACCCTTTGTTTTGCTCACTTTGATGGAAAACATGGGATTCTTCTGTTTCTGCCTTATAAAACCACATCATTTATTATTTTACTCTTTTTTTCATGAATTGTTAAGCATTTTCCTTTAAAGCCAAAGTCTCCGTTTGATTTCATCAAATCGATCTTTATAAAGCGTCAAAGTTTAAAAATGGTAGAAAAAGGATAAAAACATTAAAAATAAAAGGGATAATACGTAACATTCTATGAGATATCTCGTGCTGTTTAGAATGTTATTTTTTCATATTCAAATATTTTTCTTCACACTGAATTAGATCTAATTATTCCTGTCACCCTTTTCATTTCGTATATATCAAGCTTGCCAGCCATCTCAGAGAAGACTGAAAATTTTGCGCAGATATGTGTGTGACAGAGAGAGAGAGAGAGAGAGAGAGAGAGAGAAAGAAGGTCGGAACTTGTATGGTACACTTGGTTCTTATTTGTAGAATGCAGCTGACCAGCGCCCTTATCAGTAACTTAACCAGGGCATGCCCACTGACTCCTTAATTTAAACAAGAATAATGACAACGAAATACACTCTTCGCAAAAAAAATAAAAAAAAAAAAATAAGCACTCCGCGATAGTCGTTTGATCCTAATGAAACTTCGCGTTTAAGTACTTCACAGTCGGATATGCAAATGATCAAAAAATAACGACCCATGACGAAATAGCGGCCAGCCACCACTTATCGAACAGGGTATATCAAGACCAAAGCTCGTACGCAGGGAGAATTATGACAGCTGATTGAGGTTGCATTTCCCTCCCACGGAATGCGAGGATGCCTCGACGTCAGATCCGCGCACAATAAGAACAGTTGAGTGAATTTGAGAGAGGACGTATGATTCGAAGGAGAGACGTGGGTTGGTCAAGTGACCGGGTTCGCAAGCCATTTGGATCGGACCGACGCCGCCCAGTAGGTCGAGGGGGAAATAACCCAACGGCACGCGGGGAGTGGACGGCCGAGGGCAACGACAGAACGGGAGGATCGAGCGATTGTGAGAGCCGCACGAACTGAACCGGATTCGTTGCTCTCATACATCCGTGGCCATGTTGCGTTATCTACAGGTAGGGAATCGGCCATACGAACCGTTCCCAGACGACTTGCGGCACGGGAACTATATTCAAGAAGGCCACTTCGCCACTTACCCCTGACCAGCGCGCACCTAACTGTTGCAGTGGTGTCCTGTCCGATCCATGTGGAATAGTGTCCAATTGCGTCATGTTGTCTTCAGTGAAGAGTCACGGGTTGCACTTGGCGCCCATTACCAGCGCACGGATCGTGCCTTTATCGTGGAACGGTACATAGCTTGCACACCGAGAGGGACTGCCTAGGGAGCAATTTCCAGTTCCCCAGCCATTTTCAGTTCCCCGTACCACTCTCACGGCTCAACGGTAAGTCGTCAACATTCTACGACGTGTTGTGCTGCCATTCCTGTCGCAGCATCACCCAGCAATTCTTCCACATTATAATACCAGGCCACATATTGCAAAGCTCTTCCAGGCCTGCCTGCGTAATGTCGACACCCTTCCAATGCCAGCCCGATCCCCCGACCTCTCAGCGATCGAACATGCTTGCGAAATGATGTGACACCACCCACGCCTGTCCCGGAATGTCTGCGAACTGTCCCACAGTTTGGTCACCCTCTGTTATTCTGTACCTCTGGACAGCATCCATGGACTGTATGCGTCAATGCTACGCAGAGTAACCGCTTGTATCCGAGTCAGAGGTGGCGCTACAACGTAGTGTGAATTGTTCTACTCGTATAGCTGTTTTATCCGAAATACGAGCCAACTGCTCCGGAATTGCAATCATTCCATTTCCTATATACACTCATGCTCAAATTTTAAGAGTAAAGTCAGTTTCAACTCTTCCACCCTTTGGACTGCAACCAAAAATGTTCTAGATATGGAGCATATTGAACAAAATGGAAATACAGAGCAAAACAAACTGTAGAAGATTCGCCATTCTGGCCAAAATAAAGAAACGCCTCTCCTTGGAGTTCATTTGCAATGCACATCTCGTGCTGAACACCAATGTTTTACGGTAAAGAAAGCGTTCAGTATTCTGTATGTTGGCCTGCCACTGCGGCACGTGCATTGTTGCGTATGGACATACTTAGCACCAAATTTTCAAATTGTACTTGAGGTACGGTGTCTCATTCTTTCACCAATGCTGACCGAAGTTCCAAAAGAGTTTAAGGAGGTGGATGATGTCCTGGAATACGTCCCTATGCATGATCAAGGGCGTTTAAATCGGAAGAGCAAGCTGGCTATTGTAAGCTCGTGGTATCCCCACTTTTGAGGTATTCTTCCACAACGGCGGCTCGATGGGGACGCGCATTCTCATCCATAAACACGAACTCAAGTCCCATTGCACCCCCAAATAGCCGGACAATATTGTTGCAGAATGACATCGGGGTACATCCGGCCTCTCACTTCTCGTTCGAACACATGGACGGCTGTACTTGAACCCAACAGTATCCTACCCCGCGCTAGGATACAACCGCCGCCAAAACCATGATGTTGAAGGATGTTGGAGGTTTTGTACAGAGTCAGGTGCGCTCCAGATAAAGATATTCGTCAGTAAATAAAACACACGCCCGTTGGTTAGCTGTCCAATCACGATGATTTCTTCACCAGGATACATGTGCTATTCGATTGGCTGCAGTTTACCGGAGGCACCTAGCAGGTCTGCGGGCATACAGTCCGTACTCACTCAATCGACTCTTCATGGAATGTCTTGAAACTGTGGTCCGCCGCCCCGGTGGCGCAGTGTTCTAAGCGCTGGGTTTTGACCATTCGTCCGAGATGGGTCCTGGTTCGAATCCCGGTGAGGTATGGATGGTGTGTTTGTCTTACGGCACTGGCTCTCTCTCTCTCTCTCTCTCTCTCTCTCTCTCTCTCTCTCTCTCTCTCTCTCTCTCTCTCTCTCTCTCTTTCCTAGAACCAGTGGCTCTAAATTAGGGGCAAGCGACAGCTTATATCCTCTTGAGTTGCTTACGGTGGCCGTTAAACCCCCAATAAAAACATAAGAAAGAAAGAACGAAACCGTGGTCCCTTTGGCAGCTGAAAGGTCTCTAGTAAGGTTCCCTACAGTACTCTGCCTGTGCCGTCTGGAAGTTAGGGACAAAAGACGATCGTGTTTCGGCGTTGTAATCCGCGGACGTCCTGCGCTGAAGCATTGAGACGCAATTTCAACCTCTTGAAACCGCAGCCAGAGTCTAGAAATAATTCTTAGTGGGACGTGCAGCACCTCAGACACTGCCATCTAGGCTTACAAGTCTCGAGTCGATCCATGATTCTGCCCTGCATAACATCATTAACCCTTTAACCGGCTGAAATGAATGAACTCGAGGTTGATAAAAAGGGCTGAAATCTACTTGAATGAATATATTATCTGTCTAAGAAGCAGGCCGAATGCGATTCGGACGAATTCGTTCAGGGTATGTTTAGTGGTTCCAAAGCTCTGCTCATACGAGTTACCTTAAAAACTAGAGCATAAAAAAAGTTGCTTTCGCCCTTAGTTTGTTCTTTAGACTGGTTATTCAGGCTTATGATTGACACGAATGTTCTCTGACTAATTAACTGATAAAAGGCAATGGCAATGGAGAGGAATTTAAAGAAAGAGAGAGAAGATATTTGAATCGCTTATTGGTGTCAGGGGGGGGCTAGAAATTCCATATCATATTTTTGGCCATGGAATAGGGAATATAAGACAAGAAGTGAGAGCTTATCACCTGAGACCAGAGATGGAAACAGGTCAAACGGGTCGCGTCAAGGTGTTCCTGGCCCGATTTAGAAACGGTTTTATTTTATTTTCACTTTTGAAAAAAAAACTGAAAATGATTGTCATGCAATATGAAGGAAGAGGGTCCTCAGATGGAAAAGTGTCGCGGACTGAAACTGATTTGTAATGCAATATGAAGGAAGAGGGTCCTCAGATGGAAAAGTATCCCTTCCTTCTGAAGGACAAACAACATCCACAATTTGGAAACTTTCAACTCAGCATAAACTTGGGAAAATGGTGTTGCCGTGAAACGTATTGCAAAGCTTGATATGCGATCAAGAAAACAGCAAAAACTGATGGTTTTCTTAACGCACGAGTCTGCAACCAGAGAGCGTAAGTTCACGATTCCGTTTACAGGAATATCTGAGGGATTAAAAACCCGATTGAGAAACTTCTTTCTTGCGTCAGACACTATTGTTTTCCATACCGGTTCCATTGACTTTGAATAGCTTTGATAAATTTAATTTGCGTCAGAACGGATTCAAAAGACGTGCTTACTACACCCGAAAATTCGGTGTCATCTTTCTTGTTTTTTATTATTATTATTCGTTTTTTTTTTCATCGGTGTTCGAACATGTGTGACGAACAGATGTCTCTTGAATTACCTACGGAAACATTCGGTTAAGGTAAGAAGTTAAACATTTAACGTCCGAGATCTGCGTGGCGATTACAACGAAGTATGGCGCTGCCACCTGCTACAACCAGAAAGAAAGTTTGTTTCTAGAACTTGCTGCCTAAAGACCGTCCGCCATATTGTTAGATATTTCAGGGATTCATTATTCCTTCAGTGTTTTGCCGCATTAGCCATTTATCTTGTATCCACTTTTGAATTATAAAATGTTTATGTTAAATGTGATATTTTATGTGCTCACTCTCTTCTTTATTATTCTCTAATCCAGAAGTCGAACTCGGACCATTCAGTTTCATTCTGTGAGTAGTGTCTTGCATTCGATTCGGGACAGAAGGCCACCAGCTGCGTAACAATATATATTTATTGTCCTCAAATGGGTGGCCATAGTAGCATACATTTTTATAAAAGTCGTGCTAAAACTGCGGTAAATTTTTATATGGTCATTTTTAGCATCTTTTTTAAAAAAAAAGGGCTTATGTTACCGGTTTGTCCGTCCGTCCGTCCGCCTGTACCCACGATATCTCTGCAACTATTAGTCCGATTTAAAAAATTATGTTTGCGTTAGGAAGCCTGACGTTTTATTCTACATATTTGCTTTTAAATATCCGATTGAAAAAATTATTTTATCTTGCGATTCCATTTATGTCGAAGAGTATTTTAGATATAGTTACTTTTTTCAAATTACGCATAGATTTTTCGCTAGGGGGCGTAAAAGTAAATTACATTTTTCCCGATAACTCTTCTTCTAAAACTCCGATTTGAAAACTTTTTTTTCAGCTGATACACCTCCCGATGGAAAATCATTTTCATATAAATTTTTGGTAAAGAATCCTGTAGCCAACAGGGGAAGGGGCGTAAGGGTTAATTTTTGCTTCTGATGAATTTGTCATAAAACCTGAGCTTCTAAAATATCTATTGAAAACCTTCTTTCGTAGACTGATCCCAGTCACATCGATAAAACTTTTTAGAATATTTTCTTCTTAAAATATTCCACAGTTTCTCTGCCAGGGGGCGTAGATGTATATCTTATTTTTGTCAATATCTCTACTTCTAGGAGTACGATTTGAAAAATTCCTTCTTTCTTGGATAGTGTTTTCAGTGTGACACGTTTTACATGTAATTTGAAAATTTTCAAGTCATAGACTCCGTTAGCGGGCGTATAAGTAAATCGCGTGTCCCTCTATGTCGCTGTTTCTAAATCTCCGATTTGAAAAATTCTTTCTGCACCGGATACAGCTCCTGATAGGAAAACGTTTACACATGATTTCTAATTTTTGTAAAATAAATGGTTTGTCCACCAGGGGGCGTAAATCTTAATTTCCGCTTTTGATGTATTTGCAGCAAAATATGAGCTTCTGTATTCTCGATTGAAAAAAACATCGTTTGAGACCGATAGTACTCATGTGCACATATTTTTTGGAAATTTTTTCTTTTTAAAAAATGCATATTTTCCACGCCAGGGGGCATAGATGTATATCTTATTTTTGTTAATATCTCTACTTCTAGCAGTCCGATTTTAAAAATTCCTTCTTTATTGGATAGTGTTTCCAGTGTGACATGTTTTTCATGTAATTTCAAAATTTAAAAGTAATTCATAGAGGTAAATTGCCCCCTCCCCCATATCTCTGTTTCTAAAACTCCGATTTGAAACATTCGTTTTTATCGCATACAAACCTCACACTGGCAATTACCGCCCCACGATGGAAAATATTTTTCACATAATTTCTAATGTTTGGTAAAGAATGGTTTGGCCACCTGGAGGCATAATTGTTATTTGCTGCTTCTGATGTATTTGTAGCAAAATCTGGGCTCCTGAAAGCTCGAATAATTTTTTTCTTGGACCGATACCGCTCATATGGAAAAATCTTTTGAGAATACTTTCTTCCTAAAATAATGCATGGTTTTTCCACCAGGAGACGTAAAGTTACATCTTATTTTTGTCAATATCTTTGTTTCTAAGAGTCCGTTTTGAACAATTCGTTCGGTGTTGGAGTGCGTTTCCGGTACGCAATGTTTCTCATATAAATTCATGTTTTTCTTAACGCACAAGTCTGACACCAGAGGGCGTAAGCTCCTGATTCCGTTTACAGCCATATCTGAGGGATTAAAAACCCGATTGAAAAACATCTTTCTTTCATCAGATACTATTGTTTTCCATACCGGTTCCATTGACTTTGAATTGCTTTGATAAATTTAATTCGTGTCAGAACGGATTCAAAAGACGTGCTTATTACAACCGAAAATTCGGTGTCATCTATCTTGTTTATTTTCTCCTTGCATAACTAAAGTTTGAAAAATAAAATATTAAAGGGAAATATAGTAGAAACTCGTTTATACGTTTCTCCGTTGTACGTTTTTCTCATTTATACGTTGAATGTCGCCGATCCAAAAATTCTGAATTGCTTTCAATGCTAAACTTTCCCTGTTTCGCTTATACGTTGTTATTTTTTCAATTACTAGGGACTGCGCCTCTTAGCTCGCTACGCTTGTTTCCAGAGTAGCGATCGGGCCCTGCAGCCCGATCTCCAAGTATATCACAACCAAATGAAAATGTTCTCCCAATTGTTCAATACTTATTGCGCTGTACCGTTTCCAAGATGGCGGCTTCTTTACAGTTTTTGTTTCGCTCGTGGTGAACTCCCAGTTGTGTTTTTCCGGAACACTTTCAATTTCCTTCTATTTTTATTGCAGTACTTTGCTCAGCCGCCATTCCAAAGTTTCCGAATTCTTTTTTTTTTTTTTTTTTTTTTTTTCCTTTTGTCGTTATTTTTTGAAAGGGCGGACTTTTGTCGTTTGAACTTATAGCACTTACCAAATTTACCACTAAGGAAAACAAAAGCTGTCCAAAAAGCTTTTCCGTAAACCGTAAACCGTTAAACAACTGAGATAGTTTCACCAACAAAACATATACATAACAAATTCTCTACGTCACCATGGCAGCAGGTCACTGGACCAGAACGTTCCTCTTTGTTTATCGTAAAGACAGACAAACCGTTAGTTTCTTTCCTTTACGTCTTTAAAAAATGTGGGCAAATCATGAAATGATTTTTTCTTATTTTTATTTTTTTTTTGTAAAAAGAGGATGATAGTTGTAAGTTTATGCTGTAAAAATTGCAATGCGTTATGATTTATAGTTTGCCATATATCCGTTTTTTTAATGGATCACATCGCGACATAGAGAATTTTGTGAAATTTAAAAAATTTAATTTCTCGCAATCGAAATCGAAATTCAAAAAAAGGGCGACGAGGTGCAAAAGTTCGGTCATGACACTACACGCCTACACAGTTTCGTGGTTCTGTTGCTATTTGTGTGTCCAGAACGCGACCTGATAGCAATTTTTTTTGCTTGCATTAACTATGAAATACAATAATTCTTGAAGTGTCGCCAGATTCACAAAACGACTTATTTCAGCGTGTTTTCCAAACAATTCTCTACAAATGATGTAAATTTCATATTTTTGTGTTCAATACGTTTTGCATGCGAGCTAGAAAAGCAAGAGTGCCGCGAAATTTCTAAAACAGCGGCGGCAGTAACTTTTTTTAGAATAAAGAGATACGTTGATTTTATTTGGTCCTTTGAAAAACGTGTAAAGGGAATTTAAATGCATGTACTCGTTTCTAGCTTGGACATATTTCAAACGAGGAAGGCTTTCTCATTTATTACTTTATTATTTTTTCTAGAAAACCGAGAGAAATATTATCAAAGCAAGCTAATCAGTAGGCACAAGACAAAATATCAGAGACCAGAATATTTGTAATACTCACGTATGACATAAAACACCAGTAACAAAAATTGTGCAGTCACCACGACAATTCCGGGGAGACCTGTGTGAGAAGTAAACAAAAGTCTGAATACTAAACTATTCTGACGAAGCTGCGTCCTATTTCCATATTCATTACATCTCTTAACGAGAAATTATTTTCGTGGCTTACCGGTTGATCAGCACCGGAAATATATTTCATGCATTTTTGCAAGCTTTTCGTAAAATAAAGTTCGTGTTACTGCGCTGATATGCATCATTAACAGAACAATGAGTGTTACTGTAGCGGGTTCATTACGTTGATTGCACAAACATTTCACCTTTAATATGGCGAACGTATTATATGTAACAGCGCTTGGTAGTTAGCTTAAAATCAAGGCACTTGAATAATAAATTTCAAGCACGTTGAAACCATTGAAGTTGCATGAAAATAAACACTGAGTTAGCTTTGCATTGGGAACAGCCCCACTTTTACATATTCGGAGCGATAACGAAGCACCACGTGATACCAACGTCACGTACGGCTACTACAAATTGTGCACACCATTCCTCCGTACGAAAGCAGAAAAACCTTGCCAGTAATGAAGACAGCTGCCCTGGTGGCGCAGTGGTCTAAGCGATGGCCTCTGATCATTCGTCCGAAATGGGTCCGGGCTCGAATCCCGGTGAGACATGGATGTTGTGTTTTTGTTATGACTCTGGCTCTCTCTCTTCCCCGGAACCAGTGGCCCTAAATTAGGGACGGGAGACTGCTTATAGCCCATTGAGCTGCTCACGGTGGTCGTTAAACTTCCAAACAAGGAAGAAAAACAAGAAAGAATATCGATGAGGCATGTAAGTTGTGTTTGTCTTACGGCACTGGCTCTCTCTCTTCCCTGGAACCAGTGACCCTAAGTTAGGGACAGAGACTGCTTATAGCCCATTGGGTTGCTCACGGTGGTCGTTAAACCTCCAATAAGCCGCCCCACTGGCGCAGTGGTCTAAGCGATGGGCTCTCATCATCCGTCCGAAAGGGATTCGGTTTCGAATCCCGGTGACTCATGGATGATGTGTTTGTCTTACGGCACTGGCTCTCTCTTTCTTCCCTGGAACCAGTTATCCTAAATTAGGGACGGTAAATGCTCAGAGTCCACTGAGTTGCTCACGGTGGTCTTTAAACCTCCGATAAGCCGGCGCAGTGGTCTAAGCGATGGGCTGTAATCATCAGTCCGAAAGGGGTTCGTTTTCGAATCCCGGTGAGGCATGTATGTTGTGTTTGTCTTACGGTACTGGCTCTCTCTCTCTCTCTTCCCAGGAACCAGTGACCCTATAACGAAGTAAATTTCTCCGTCATTTTTGGTCTACGCCGGGATTCGAACCCGAGGCCGCTTATTCCGGAACAAGTCGCTCTACCAACTGAGCTACGCAGACGTTTTATTCTGATTCCTATCTGCCTTTATGTCGTGTGCGTCCTGCTGGCAGGTACGTCACATCTCCCCCCCCCCGAAAGAGGGCCGGGTGCATGGCCCACGGGTCAGCCGTGACCATGAATCGTTGCAGGCAGCCATCCACTGTAGAACGTGCACTTGAGAACTCCCAGTCAATCTGCTGTGTGGAATGCAACATCACGCATTTTTATTTTTCGAAGCGCTGGAGAAGGGATTCTCTGATTTTTCCTGTCTCGCGGTGTGGAAATAACATCACATCAATGCGAGATTTTGAACGGCCGGGTCATCCGGATAGTTCGGGCGCCATTATAACGAAGTAAATTTCTCCGTCATTTTTGGTCTACGCCGGGATTCGAACCCGAGGCCGCTTATTCCGGAACAAGTCGCTCTACCAACTGAGCTACGCAGACGTTTTATTCTGATTCCTATCTGCCTTTATGTCGTGTGCGTCCTGCTGGCAGGTACGTCACAACCCTAAATTACGGACGGTGACTGCTTATAGCCCATTGAGTTTCTCAAGGTGGTCGTTAAACCTCCAGAAAGCCGCCCCGGTGGCGCAGTGGTCTAAGCGATGGGCTCTGATCATCCGTCCGAAAGAGGTTCGGTTTCGAATCCCGGTGAGAAATGGATGTTGTGTTTGTCTTACGGCACTGGCTCTTTCCCTTTCCTAGAACCAGTGACCCTAAATTAGGGACGGCGACTGCTTAGAGCCCATTGAGTTTCCTTTTTCCTTTCCGTTCGGGGCTACTCACTTCCTCTCTCCAGTTTTTCTATCTCGTCTCTTTACCGTTGTCTCATTGATCCACTATATGCTACACCATTGATGATTCCAGATGTTCCGAATGTCGCCCTTTCACAAGTGTGGTCCATGTCTAATTCGCCACTATCTATTCCAGCAGAAAGAAACATCCAATGGTTGTTTCTTCATCGGCGGTTACCAGTTCCTACCAAATTATTCAGGATGACGCTTGTTGATTCGCCTAACTGCATGTTTTGCTCTGCGATTGCGGATGTAGATCATGTGTATCAACATTGCACAGTGCTTCTTCCCTTGCTACATCTGACCTTCACTACTGCACAGTGCCTTAGTACTAATGATCTCTCCTTCTCAGCCTATAGTACGCTACTCAGTTCAAGTACTCCGCCTATTCCTATATCAGAGTCATGTGCTTATGTATTCATATTAGCAAAACATGTGATTTTTGCTACTATCAACAGCTACGTTCTACCCCTATACAGCCTACCATCTTTCAGGCGGGAGCTGCGATGTGCAGTCAGTTCCGGAACAGACTGACTTCACGCCTGAGGCTTGCTTTCACTGTTGCTAAGGCAGCGAATCGAATCCCACACTTTATGTCTGTGTGGTCACCTTTTCGTCAATGGTTTTCTGGTCCATCAGAAGACCTTAGACTTTTGTTCTGACTTCTGTGAAATTGTTTGGACTAATTGAAGTATAGTTTTGTGATTATCGTGTTCTTAGGTGCCCTTGTCATCATTGCTTCTTAATGTTACTGCACGTTTGCATGTTTCTCACCAACAAGGTCCTGTAGGTGAGTTTCTTGTTATACCACAGGCACTTAGAATAAGTTTAAAGTTTTTTGTTTTTTTTTCGGCACTTTCCTTATGTCTGCCGGGCTTTATAATATATGGTTTTTGCTCACGGTGCTAAGCAACTGTTTGATAGTGTTTAAATTGTATTATTGATTTTGTACAGTGTGGTTTTTGATCATGTTACATGTACATAAAGGGATATGATCAGTCGATTACACCATGTTCTGCAAGATTTAGCACTTTTGTAGTGCAGGGGGTAATTGTTCATCATTCGGTTATTTGTACTGTACCTGAAGTATAGTTGCTATGCCAAAAGCTCAGTTTTGTATATACTAATGTACTTTCCTAATTGCACTGTAAAATTTATGTTTGGCACATTTCGCGTGTTGGGTCACGATTGCATGTCTTAAGTTTTATGCTCATGGTGCGGAGCAAACGCTTTGATAGTATTTCAATTATATGTTAATATTACACAGTGTGGTTTTTCTCATGTCACATGCGCCTAACAGGAAATAATAAGTCTATTAGATAATATTCTGCGCTGTGTTGCATATTTGCTGTACAAAGAGTCAGTTTCATATTTTCATTATTTGTATTGTACCCGAAGTATAAATTTTCTGTAAAACGCAAGTTCTGTTTGTACTAATATACTTTACTCTTTGCACTGTGAAACTTACAGTTGTACCATGGAATTGTAACTTCTGATTAGTGTCTTCCCTATGCCGTTGCATGTTGTGTACATATGTTGTTGTTCATTACAAGTTAATCTATAGCACTGTGATTGAGGCACTTGTTTAAGCCTAAGTAATAGTTCTTTTTGTAATTTGACAGTGTTTCACAAGAGAGATATTGCATTCAATTTGTATAGAGTTCACACCATCATTGTGGATAGATCATTTATTCGCTCATCTTTCAGATACTGAAAAGTATAAACCTTCTGCTCTTTTCTCCTTTTTTTCTCAAGATTGCTCAAAATATACATGTTTGTTTTTGCACTGTAAAATTTATAGTTCTACCTTGTACTGGTGTTCATCTGTTAGAGATGGCACTATGCTGATGCACATTGAGAACATATGATGTACATAGAGTAAGTCAACCCTTCAGTCCAGTATTGTCAGTGTTATGAATTTGCTTACATTGTATATAGTGCATCCACATAATGTAAATATCTCATTGTCATTGTAAATAGGTCATCTAATTGTTTATCTTTTGGTAACTGTTAAGCACAGGCCATCTGTATCTTCCTGTCCATGTTTGCTCCAAATAAAAATTGTTGAAGCTCACGGTGGTCGTTAAACCTCCAATTAAACAAACAAAAAAAGCAGCCAGACTTGTTGGCTGCTTCCGTACTATTGTGTCAGAGGTGTTCCAGGACTGGATTAACAATGGCCAGACATCCAGGAGAAGGGATGTCTATGCATTATTCAACAAATCGCGGTGATCATAGAGGTGAGCGTCGCGTGTCACGACTGGTATCTCAAAAAAAAAAAAAACGTGCAACAGTCACTCAGTTCAACCACTGGTACAACAGCAGTGCAATTCGACCTACTTTCACATGCATCATTCGCCGTATCTTTCCTCTCCTGGAGTTCCATATTGGGAGATCAAGAAGGGTACCCAGTCATCGCTAACAACGACACGCATCGGCCAAAGAATGTTGGCAATGGACCCACGACAGACACAAGGTGGTCCTCTGGCGTGATGATTTTTGTTTCCTGTTGCACCATGCAGATGGTCGTGTTCTCGTATGGCGCAAGAGGCCCTATCTCCTGATTGCCCAATTGTGGTTTAGCAGTCATGTGGATGTGGTATTGTGGACCAGGGAGTTTTTACTGGCAAGCTTAAAGTCCGTTCGTTATCATCCCACAAGCACTGAATGGTTAACACTAAAGGAAACTGTCAGCCGACCATCTCCATCCATAGCTGCTGGAGGTTTACACTGACCACAGCGCCATCTTTCAACAGAAAAACGCACCATGTCATCGGGCTCGTATAACTACTAAGTGGTTGGAGGAACACGACAACGAATTCTGCGCATTGCATTAACCCCTAGACTCCCATGACTGTAACCCAATAGAACATTTGTGGGATATGCTGGACCAGAGTGGGAAAATGACTGATCCTTCTCCACGGAATGAGCGGAAACTGACAAAATTGCTGCCGAGAACATGGGTTCAGTTACGCAAAAAGGATGTTCGACACCCTGTAGAATCTGTTCCGTGGCGTCTGTGAGCCGTGATTGCACAGAAAGTTGAACCAATGCGTTATCAGGTAGTTGTTCCTAATGCAGGGCTAACTCAGTGTATATAAACATACTTGCACTGTAAAATGACTCTTAACACCTCGCATTAAATTGCATGTCTCGAAATAGTAATACTATACTAGTGATCCGATTTATTGGCGTAAGAAATACACATATAAGCGTTTCCAAACTTTAGCACATCAACCAGACGGCTTTTTCAAGGAAGTTAGACAGAAACTGCAAACTGAATAGTAGAACGCTTTAACAATTTGGACGAGGGAACTCGACTTGACAATAAATATATACGACGTTATATTCATTTAAAGATAAGAGCATCACTTTAGTTGCACGCGGGATCCTGGTAGAGAAAAGGCGTTACTTGAAGAATTGGTTACAAAGTCGTGGCAACTCGAATGAGACAATCATTGCGTGTAACACTGTTGGTAATGATCTCCAAGGTTTCCAGAACGGCAGTACATTTACTGGAAGAGCAGGTAGCTAATTTCTTTATAGCATCCCACATAGGAGTAGCGGACGTGAATTTGACTTCTCTGCATAGTGCCGTGGCTACTTTACCGTATTTTGTGTTCGTTTTGTGCTCGTTGACCCTGGTTCCAAACGAACGCTTGGTCATTCCAATGTAGTGTCGTTTAGAGCCGTATCGTTTAAAAGGGACACAAAATACGGTAAGGTAGCCACGGCACTATCCAGAGAAGTCAAATTCTAGTCCGCTACTACTATATGGGATGATATAAAGAAATTAGCTACCTACTCTACCACTAAATGTACTACCATTCGGTAAACCTTGGAGATCATTACCAACTTGCAATGATAGTGTCTCACTCGAGTTGTCACGAATTTGGAACCAGTTCTTCAAGTAACGCTTTCTGCCTACCAGGATACCTCGCGCACAAACAAAGTGATGCCTCGCATCTTTAAATGAATATAACGTCGTATATATTTATTGTCAAGTCAAGTTCCCGCGTTCAAATTGTTAAAGCGTTCTATTATTCAGTTTGAAGTTTCTGTCTAACTTCCTTGAAAAAGCCATCTGGTTGATGTGCGAAAGCTTGCAAACGCTTATATGTGTATTTCGTACGGCAATAAATTGGATCACTAGTACAGTATTACTATTTTGTACATAATTGGTGTACTGTTCCTCGTTATCAATTTGCATGTCTCGTTTTCTCACTTTGAAAACTGTGAATGCGTTCAATTGCAATGAAGACGAATACATTATTTGAGAGAAATTTCGCTGAGCATATCAACCTATGTAATCAACTTGCATTACATTTAGAAGAGGTACGTCGAGCATTCATTTTCTGTTTAATATTATTTCTTAATATATGTATATCAAACATTTTATAAATCGTATCTCATGCTTTGGTCACTTTCTTGCTTTCAAAAAGGAACCTCCTAGACATGCTATTATGACCATTAAGGAAAGATGTCTTCTCCCTTGATCATTTTACTATTTAGAAAAACATTCTTCTCTTTCCTCATAATACAATTTATTAAACGTTCGTTGTTCACGATCACTGTTCCATTTATGGAAAGCGCTCTGTATACGATTCATTCTCTCCTTTAGATAACGCACTTTGGTTATTATTACCTCATACATAAAACACACACAATTCTTCTTTCTGCTTATTTTCTACTTACATTCATAAAACTGTAATTTACTTTTGCTAATGACTGTCCCATTTAAAGACCCAACATGTCTGCTATTTGATTTTTCTGCTTACCCGACCCTCTATTGTTTGAATCTTAGTTTAGTAAAAAAAATACCTTCTCATGAGCTTTTGTCCTCATATTTGAAACTCCTTTTGTCATTTGCTTCGCATTCCATTTGGAAGAGCACCTTGCAATGCTCCATTTAGGAAATGTTCCTTTTTCTTGCCCATAATTTAATTTAAAATGATTCACATTTTCTTCTATCAGCGAAATAGTACAAATAGACCAATCATTATGACCAATTCTGCTTAAACGAGTGGATGCGTGCCACAACACGTAACAGCGACGTTACTTATCGGCGAGGAATATATACAGACGACACGGACTTGGCATGTCAGTACGCCAATACAAAACCTGTTCAATGGCAGAAATGGAAATAAGTGCTGGAGTTCAAATGAAAAATGTTTATCAGCGCGAAGAAGGCTAGGACCAGCATCTCAACAACTTCACATATTCTTGGTTGTTCAAGAACCTTTGCAGTAAAGGAGTTATGAGAATTGCCCAAAGTGGAACACTCTCCCAACCAACATGTCGGAAGTGGGAGCCACCACTGGCTGACTGTTGATATCACGGCCGTCGGACACTTGGTGCTCGGAAGAACATACGGCTCTCAATCCCTCAATTAACGGTCTAATATAATCGGGCTGTACAAAGAAACGTTTTCCAGTGTACAGAAAAACGGACGCCTTTTGCGGACGAGCATGAGGAGTCGGCGGCCCGTTTACATAATTATATGGTAACCGTTCTTCACCAACAGCACAGCTACTCCCTGCAGTGGGGACGGGAGAACGTGACGGTACTCTGCGTAAACTGAAAAACAGCCGTCTGGTCGGATGAGTCCCGGTTTCAGTTCCTCGATACCAATGAATGTGTGTATATTCTTCCGTGTGAGTCGCGCAGTACAGAGCTACAGCGAGACTGTCTTGTTGAAGAAAACTAGACGGTGGAAAACGGTACCACAGTATGTGAATTTTTCTCACGGAAATAACTGGACCCATCACGTCTGTTGAAAATAATTTCAACACCAGATCATACCTGAACAGTGCTATTGATCAAGTGTTACCCTACATCGTGACCGAGTACCTGTGTTATGCAGTACTCTTTCAGAAAAATAACGCATTGTGTCAGACGGCATTCCTTGAGTAGGGTTAGTTCAAGGATCGTATCTAAGCATATTGTGACCTTCCCTTAGATCCAGAATCCACCACCTTGAATCACATAAAACATGTACGGGATGCTATGGAACGCAAAATTCTCCGGTCCAAGCTAGTGACTCGTGAATTTGCCGAACTCCGAGAGGCAGGGTTGGACAGGATACGACTAACCGGCCCGCCGCGGGATCTGATCAAGCCCCCTCCCCCCCCCCCCCCCCACACACACACACACATACATAATAAAAAAATCAAACTAAAACATAGACCTTTTTATCTAAGTCGATTACCAGATATTTCCTAGTTTTTGTTTGTTTGTTTGTTTGTTTTCTGCTGTTACTCCCACTGTCTTGAGTTCGGATGTCATAAATATTTAGACAGTCACTTTTGACAGGCGTGTGCCACGTGCGTCGAGCGATTTATAAGCAACAAAAAAAAAGTCATCTGCATAGTAGTGCAAATCGTGTTGTGTTGAAGTTACACTAGAAAATTGTGAGGCAGGGTCATTTTTCTTTTCCTAAATACTTGACTACTAATTAGTAAATGAAACAGTTACCGAATTAAATGAAAAGAAGTTACAGTAAGAATATTTTACAGTATTAACGTTTCTTCTAGATCAAAACAAATCACAGTCGTATGGCAGGCCATGGTAACAAAATAAAGTTTAACAAAACAGATTATTGCAAAGCCAAAAGATCTGTAAGATGTTCCTATCTATATTAATAATTATTTAGTTTTATTTTGTTATGTCCCAGATCAGGTCTGCAATATCATATGAAACTTTGTTTCACAGAAACAAAAGCTTTGACAATATTTTACTTGATGTAGCAAGCAGTTAATGAGCCTATCTGAATTCAATATTTATCAGCCCGACGAACTTGTTCACATATTTTCTCTTTTATTGCATTACTGATATGAACAATGATCTTCTTTATCGTTGTCTTTGATAGAACAGATACAAAACCACCGAGACCAGCCTTTGTTGTACTTTTTCGCACAACTTCATTTACATGCATTTTTAGTACGGTATCGTAATTGCTACTCAAAAGTAAAATTTCTAAACTGTCACCATGATCTATTGCAATTGAGGATTTCTCAAAGATATTCCGCTTTCATAGGCTTAAACCTCACTTATCAATTAATTTTATAATTTCAGTTATCCTATCCTAAATATACCGCTTTTGTTGTACTTGTTCAGCTCTAATAAATATTTTTGCTGCGAAAAAAACAAAGAATCTGTCTTTTGACCTTGCGATCTCACCATATGAGCTTCAACGCAGTATAAATGTACTATTGATAGCTCATGCTCCTTAATACGCGTGTATAAACTTTTTGTACTGCAGTCACCCATTCCCTAACGAATGCATTTACGTCTTTAGCTTCCGAATATGATGAGCACACTGTGAAAAGACCTATTTTGCATATCATAAAGCAGCCGCTGTCTCTTTGTACCATCTTTTTTATGAAATGTTAACCTTGGTCCCGAATAAAACGATCCCTTAAGGGGTTGAATCAAGTGCGCATTAAAAAAGCTGATTAACTCATTCGAGCACGGCCTCGAGAATAGGATATCCTTGTCGAGGGTTTTTCCGCTAGTATTTTGCGTACAAATAATTTGAGATCCGGTTAAAGACCTTAGATCTCTCGAAAACTAAGTACTTTTCAAAGATGGAATTTAATTCAGCATGCTTCAAATAATTTTGGTTGTCAGTGACTTCGATTTGCTCTACCGAATCCGTCTGCTCTAAAATCAAGGGAGTAAGATTTATCACCTGTTCGGCTTCCCTTTTAGTTTATGCGCAGGAAGATTCAGCCTGCTCTAACGCTTCGGGTTGTGCTTCTGTTTGCCCAACTGAAACATTTAAGCTTTCCGTACCCGACTCACTTTGTAGAGATGAAATGAATTCCTTTAGTTTTGTGTTAGTTAACAGAAGGTCACTTTTTTGTCAACCTTTCTTGAAAAAGCCATCTGGTTAAAGTGCAAAAGCTTGCAAAACTAGCTTTTGTTCTACGCCAATAAATTCGTATTACCAGTAGTATAGTTATACTATTTTCTAGCATGAGTGTTTTTTCCCTCTGTTTCTCTGCGCCACCTTTTTTCGTTTGAGGTTTTCCATTTTTTAGAGTTAACACAATGAGATATTTTAACTAATGAGTTGAATTTTGATTGCACATTCATTGTGAAAAATAATGAATTTTTAAATTTAAAACAAATAAATCCAAAGCTATCTTTAATTTAGGGATCGTAGAAATTTCCCGCCATGCAAAATAAGCAGCTGAATGCAATGAAGTGACTGTGTAAGTTCTATATGCAATTGCCACCAGCCCACGCCTGACGCCTCTGAATCTGCGGATTGAAAACTGAATCGTCTGCACGTGGCACTTTGAGCTTTAAACTACGTATGTATCACGAAATCGCGCACCAGGTCTTTACATATATATTTTTGCCTGTCAGGCGCCGGTAATTGACTCCGCACTATTAGATGGGTGCTTCTGGTTTATGGAAAAGGAGGAATGTGAGGTAAACGGTTAGTCATAACAGCATTCCACTACAGACGTTACGGAATGTATGAGAATGAGTCAGAGGTGAAACTCCATATTGAGCATCAGCAACCCAGTGATGGAATGTGGGGGTGAAAGAATATCGCACATTCATATAAATCCTTAGTTGGCATAATATAATTTCAAGAGATGTCAGCCTTAAACACTTTCACCAACGATCTGAAACTACACACACTCACAAATTTATGAGAAAACGTATTGCTTACCAAATTCGAAAAACCGAACAAACAAAGTTCCAACAGCGGCCCACCCTGCGCAATCGCCCGCGGTGGGCCGTTGCTGCGGAATTACCGCCATTTACTGGGAAATCATTCTGTAGATCTGGTATCGGGTACCTGAAGACACCATTCGCGGTCTAATTGAGTTGTGCCATGCCGCTTGCCGGAATTTGTTCCGCGTGAAGGCCGGACCAGCTAGGGTCTGGACCGGCCGGTAAAGCTCAAGCCCGACTTTTACTTTAAAGTCCAGCATTTTGCCCTTAACTAAAGAAAACGTTTCTATTCACAAAATGAAAACTAGCTTGTGAAATAATCAGATGACGAAGATCAGGAAAGATACGAAAGTACATCTGCAGCCGGATGCGTTGATTGATAACAGCTAAAATCAACAAGCGAGATGAGAGTCCAAAATGGGCCAGTGTATGTTAAAATCAAATTCCGCTTTCACTTCGTCGGCTTTAGCGTCCAAAACATGTAACTTTTCCCCTTTTTTCCAAAACATGTTTACATAAACGTTCTACTTTCAGCTTCACGAGACCAGATGACCGATATTCGTGCGAGATTCGTTGCTACAACTGGAATCAGGAAGTTCGAAGTAAAACGCGGATGAGTAAGTTCAAAGAGTAGTAGAGCCCGCTTATAACGGGGATGAGGAAGTACGAAGTACAAAGTCTGGAAAATCTGAGCCTGGCCGGTTACAGGCCGGGCTTTTCGAAATAAGGCTCATGCATATATCTAGGACCAACGCTCTGCTACGTAAGTGGTCATACTATTATCGTTTATCAAAGTGCCGTACCTAACCTTCATTATGCCATTTAGAAAACATTCCCATTCAATTGCTGGGTACAGCTCAGAGAGAAAAAGGAACTTTGCTTTTTCATATTTTTCTGTTTACGAGAAATAGATCGAAAACGTACCTTGTTTACTCATTCTTCGTTTAGGAGAAAGATTTTATCAGCTGCAGATTGCTCTATTTAGAAAACGAGATTTGCTAGGAGAAATCCAGTTCTGAAAATGAGTCTTATAATTTACTCATGAAGCCGTTTCATGTTTTTTTCCTTTTTCCTATTTTGAAAGGCATCATGTTTAATAGTCCTTATGAAAATATTCTCTACTTGCTGCTCATTATCCCATTTAACAAAAATAGCTTAGTTCTTGCTTACTATTTTTGTTAGAAAGCATTCTTCAGTTGTCTCATTTTCTCTATTCAGAAAGCATTTCTAATTTTTACTCATCCTCCTATTTAGGAAATATTGTACACTTCTTGTCTGTTATCTAAGTTATGAAACATTTCGTAGCTGTTGATCGTTACTCTACTTAGAATAGTCCTCAAAGTTTGCTCATTATTTTATTCGAAAACGAACTTTGATTATTGCTTGTTATCTTATCTAGAAAAAAGTCCATATTTGTTGATCATTATCTCTTTCTGACAACATTTCCTATGTTTCCCGTTATCCATTTCCGAAAGCATTCCTTTCTGAAAGCATTCCATATTTGTTGTCTGTTATCCTTTTCTAAAAACATTCCATATTTGCAGCCCATTATCCCTTTCCGAAAACACTCCATATTTGTTGTCCATTATCCCTTTCCGAAAGCATTCCATATTTGTTGTCTGTTATCCCTTTCCGAAAACATTACATATTTGTTGTCTGTCATCCCTTTCTGAAAGCATTCCATATTTGTAGCCCATTATCCTTTTCCGAAAGGATTCCATATTTGTGGTCCGTTATCCCTTTCTGAAAGCATTCCATATTTGCTGTCTGTTATCCCTTTCTAAAAGCATTCCATATTTGTAGCCCATTATCCCTTTCCGAAAGCATTACATATGTGTTGTCCATTATCCCTTTCCGAAAGCATATCATATTTGTTATCCGTTATCCCGTTCTGAAATCATTCCATATTTATTGTCTGTTATCCTTTTCTGAAAGTATTCCATATTTGTAGCCCATTATCCCTTTCCAAAAGCATTCCATATTTATTGCCCGTTATGCCTTTCGGCAAACATTTTGTATTCCTTGCTCTTTATGCTATCCGAATAAATCTCGTGCTGGTTGTCTCATTACTCTATTTAAAAGGTAATGAATAACTGCGAAAATTACATTTTTAATGTCACGTGTTATAATTCAAGAAATGCGGTTTTCCTTATAAGTAGAATTAAATCTGCAAATATTTCTTTTGAGAATGGCAATAGCGATCCTGAAAAATACATTGCAGTGCAATTTGTTTACACGTCTTTTACTTTTTCACGAAAAATAAGTATGGAAAGCAAAATTTACCGTGCACCATGAAGAGGATAAAACCACACAACTAAGGGATAGAAAACCGTTATATTAGACATGAAGGGTGAAATATATGTTAATATTATTCCGAAGTGAGTTTCTTTGAGGTTTTACGCAACTAAAAGCACAAGGTTCCCACACGAAAGACTTTGAACTATAAATCTTTTGAGTTTCATTTCGCGGATGAGTGTAAAAAAACGAAAAAAGGAGACCTGAAAGATTTATATCGGAAGCACTGCTATTGAAGCGAAAATACGAACTCGTATCTGAGGCTTTATGAATACGATAGTACAGGCTTCATTCTACTTTATATGAAGTAATCGCATTGATACATACGCTCGCAGAAAAAAGGATATGCATACACATATATTTGACTCCGACCTTCTTTTTCTCTTATGTCATATTTTTCCGTATAGGTGAATGAGTTTTTGTGCCTCGACTCTTTGTTCCCGTATACATGGAAGTCTATTTCATCAGTCGCTTTATGCGAAAAGCTCTCACACAGCCTTGACATAAGATTCAGCAATGGGTAAATTTGTGGGACATAAAGCCCTCGAGAGAGAGGGAGAGAGATTTATTTCTCCTTGTTCCGTTTCCATTCAAACTGTCCTCTTATTTTTCTTGACATGTTTCAGATCAATGGTTCTTAAAATTTTATAGCAGGATGCCGTAGCATGAATCTTCTGTCAGCACCTCTTACAGCAAAAATGAAGAAGAAAGAAAAATGTAGCAAAATAAAGGCGTTAGGAAAAGGCAGTTTATTCCTTCATTCAAGTTAGAATAACTCCTGATGTTGTTAAAATCAGACAACACAGTGAGAGATGTCAGTTTATGGCATTTGTTTTGTTTCTTCTCACAGAAAAACACGCATATAGAGAGAGTCGTCAAATTTATGACATTTGCTTTTTCGTAGAATCTTGAATTGGTTAAAAGTACTGACTGGGAGAATTTCGCGGTTTTCTGAAGAAGACAATATGAACTCAACTGCTAAGCAAATGAACAAGCTATAGATAGGTACCAAGCAATTTCTCATGGGGTTTACAATCACAGAACAAGTTTGGAAGCAACTCTTTATGTCCCATAAGACTTTTGCTGCTTATCAGAAACGAAGTTACATTAGACTGAAGCTAATATCTCAGATACAACAGAGAGAAGACAAGTCAAAGACCACAGGTAATGTTTAGACGCAACAACCTATGTCCCATGCCACTTTTGTGCTGCTTATCAGAAAAGACGTTACATGAGATTGAACCTAGTGGCTAAGATGCAACGGAGGGAAGACAGGTCAGATACCACAGGGAAGGTATAGACGCAACATTCTCTGTCCCATGGAACTTTTGTCCTGCGTATCATAAACGAAGTTACATTATACTGAATGCGGAGGCTCATATTACAGGTCTGCACTGGCCTAACTCGGCCCGAGGGACAGGCTGGGCTTTTGTTTCATCAGTTGCATGAAATTTACTGGGCTCGATCCGCGGCAGCCTGGTCTTGAACTGGAAGGCTCCTGCATTAAAAGGAAATTTGCGTCTGAAGAAACGAAGACTGAATTGTTAAATTACAAAATGACGTAGCTCACGGGACAACATAGCAGAAATAATCAAATTCCGGTTTCACTTCGTTAGCCTTAGTGACTAAATCACGTGGCTGATTTCTTCTCCAAGAAACGTTTACGTGAGAAGAGGTTTCAGCTACACGAAGCCAAAACCAATTTCTGCGCCATTCGTTGTATCAACGGAGATGAGGAAGTTCGAAGTATTTGTTTACATATTTGGGGAACGAGGACTGCCTTGTTTAAACTTAAGTGCAGAAGAAGAAAAACGTTTTAAAATATGTAACAGAAATACATTCCTGTTCGTAAAAATCAGATCACCTAAAAAAGTCGAGTATGTTCATTAGACAATACAGAACAAAGAATTAGCATCTATAACAGGTGTGTTGATGTAGCTGATAATATAGTCGAATTTGTTTTTGTTTGGCACTTGATGATAACGGAATCGCCTATTTTTAGGGGTGCAAGCATTTTCGGTGCGACATGTTGAAGGAGGTGACTTCCGATGCTCAGAGACAACAGGCGAACACTTCCCCAGTCACTTGTTCTCTGCGGGGCTAAGATATTAAGACCCATTACCACGACAGTTCACCCTTTAGTTCATACCCCACCAATTCCATTGTAGTCTCACCCATTGTCTCACGTTGCTTGCTGAGGACATAATCGTTGGGCAGAGAGATCTCAGCGATTATGATCTCAAGAAGGGTAAGTTAAAAGACAAAGAAGCGCCCATTCGCATCAAGCAATATTTACTGCCACGCTTTCCACAAGAATTCCGCCCTAGGATGAGATTACTGCGGAAACCGTCGTCTGCTCCCTACTTGCTACAAATCACATCTGTTTAGACCCGGGAAGTGCTTGCTGCACCCCTAAATCAGGCGATTCCATTATCGTCAATTGCCAAGTAAAAAAATCTGACTGTTGTTTTTAATTTATGACTGCAAACTTGTGGTGTTGAGATAAAATAACAAGAAAAATGTCACCGAATTTTCGGGTGTAATGAGCACGTCTTTTGAATCCGTTCTGATGCAAATTAAATATATTAAAGCTATTCAAAGTCAATGGAACCGGTGTGGAAAACAATAGATCTGACGAAAAAAAGAAGATTTTCAGTCGGGTTTTTAATCCCTCAGATATTGCTGTAAACAGAATCGTGAGCTTACGAACTCTTAGAAACAGAGATATCAACAAAAATAAGATGTGACTTTACGTCCCCTGGTGGGAAAACCATGCATTATTTTAGGAAGAAAGTATTCTCAAAGGTTTATCCATATCAGCGGTATAGGTCCAAGAAAAAAAAATTAGTCGAGTTTTCAGGAGCCCAGATTTTCCTACAAATACCTCAGAAGCAGAAATTAACACTTATGACCCCTGGTGGCTAAACCATTCTTTACCAAACATTAGAAATTATGGGGAAAATATTTCCCATCAAGTCTTGTATGCGATATAGGAAGAATTTTTCAAATCGGAGCTTTAGAGCAGAAATAACGCAGAAAAGGCAATTTACCTTTGTGCCCCCTAGCGGAAAGTCTATGATTTACTTGTAAATTTTGAATTTTTAGGAAAAACATTTCGCATCGGAAACACTATCCGACAAAGAAGGAATTTTTCAAATTGGACTCTTAGAAGTAGAGATATTGACAAAAATAAGAAATACATCTACGCTCCCTGGCGTAGAAACCATGCATTATTTCAAGAAGAATATTTTCTGAAAAGGTTTGTCGACGTGAGTAGTATCGGTCAACAAACGACTTTTTTTCAATCGAGAGTTTAGAAGCTCATATTTTGCTGCAAATACATCAGAAGCGGAAATTAAGACTTACACCACCTGGTGGTCAAACCATTTTTTACAAAAATTAGAAATTACGTGCAAACGATTTCTCATCAGGAGCTGTATGCGGTGCAGAAAGAATTTTTCAAATCGGAGATTTAGAAGCAGAGATATAGGGGGAAACGCTCTATACATTTACACCCCTAGCGGAAAGTCTATGAATTACTTGAAAATTTTGAAATTATATGAAACACATGTCACACTGGAAGCACTATCCAACAAAGTAGGAATTTTTCAAATAGGACTCCTAGAAGTAGAGATATTGACAGAAATAAGATGTACATGAGAAATAAGATGTACAGAAATAAGATGACAGAAATAAGATGCCCCCTGGCTGATAAACCGTGCAATATTTTAGGGAAAAAATATTCCAAAAGGTTTATCGATGTGAGTGGCATCAGTCCACGAAAGAATATTTTCAATCGATATTTTAGAATCTCAGATTTTATGGCAAATACATCGGAAACAAAAAATTAACTCTTACGCCCTCTGGTGGCTAAAGTATTCTTTACCAAAAAATTGAAATTATACGCAAAAGATTTTCCATGAGGAGATGTATTCGCTGAAGAAGAAAAAATTATCAAATCGGTGTTTTAGAAGAAGAGTTATCGGGAAAAAGGTAATTTACTTTTACGCTCCCTCGCCGAAAATCTATGCGTAATTTGAAAAAGTAACTATATCTAAAATACTCTTCGACAAATGGAATCGAAAGATAAAAGAATTTTTTCAATCGGATGTTTAGAAGCGAATATGTGGAATAAAACGTATTTTTGAATTCGACATCATCTGCATTTACGCCCTCTGGCGGCGAAATTGTACATTGTAAAAAAAACGAAATAAAGGATCATCATTCGCATATTTCAAGCTTCCCAATGCAAAATTTTTTTTTTTCAAATCGGACAAATAGTTGCAGAGATATCGTGGGTACAGACGGATGGACGGACGGACAAACCAATAACATAAGCACGATCTTTCTTTACAAAGGACGTGCTAAAAATATCAATGTTTACCGCAATCAAAGGTTTATTATACATCGACTATAGTTTTGCAGAGCTTCTGGCTCGGCTTTGTCTTGATGAAGCCGAGCCAGTACCTCTGCGAAACTATAGTCGATGCATAATAAACCTTTGATTGTGGTAAATGTTGATATATTTATTTTATTGAGTGTGTTTATGCCAATAAAGGACATTTTACACTTATGTGAATCGCATGCTATTATAAGTTGAAAGCTGTATCTCTCTCTCTCTCCCTCTCTCTCGCTTTCTCTAGCTCTCACACTTTCTCTCTAGCTCTCTGTTTCTCTCTCTCTCTCTCTCTCTCTCTCTCTCTCTCTCTCTCTTTCTCTCTCTCTCTTTCTCTCTCTCTCTCTCTCTGTGTATCTCTCTTGCTCTTTCTATGTGTCGCTCATTCTCCCTCTCCCTCTCGGCAAACTGTTTATAGATCGCCAATAATTATTGCAAAGCCTTTTGCCTCGCTTTATTAATGTTCTGAGCGTTACATGATAGTTTACGAAAGTGTGAATGAGGTCAATTTAAAATCTCTCTGCACACCATCAAAACCACCAATCTAAACAAGCTAATTTGGCTCCAAACAAAATGTAGATCGCACTTTACAAGAACATTACTGGAATATTTATGCTGTTTTCTCAAAAGAAAATATTATAAAGAAGAACATTTTATTCCCAAGAACGCGAACATTCTTAACTAGCATCACGGAAATAGAATTTCTACCGTAGCAGCTCCTCTGCATGCGCTATGAACTCTCGTATCTCCAAAATCTCAAAACGATCTACTCTTCTTTCTCTCTTATGACGTCTTGGATGAACACAAAGCACCTAAGTAGATCTCACAAAAGAAAGGAGAAATGCACCTCTCTCATGAAATGAAAGCGGACAAGCGAATTATTAAATTCAAAACAAAATCAACTCCAGCTCGGAAAACAGTTTGAAGTGAGAAGAAAATGTAATCATCATCTGCTATTACAAAATCCATCGCAAAGAAATGTTTGCAGTTTATAAGATATTTTTGCATCTGTTTACCTGTGGTTTGGTGGGGCCGTTGTTGTATGATGAATGTTAGCAAGCATTTGAAAAGAAAATCTGAGATATTCCGAATTTCTTCTTCTTCTCTGAATCACCGGTTACGAAGTACCTCATTATCTTTCTGGTGCTGAATACGTTAAACAACGGTGCGTATATAAATTCATCAAAACAAAACCTATAACATTTTCTAATGTCTTCCTGCTTGGTGAGAGACTTGAAAACATAGAAAGGTTAAAAAACGATATATTTATATAACTTTTACAGCGGTAACACTCATGTAGATATATACATCTCTATGCGACGTCCTTATTTTAACACTTATCTTCTGAATATTAAAATACAAGAGATAGGTTAAAGCATCCTTATTTCCTTTGTCGAGGAAGTGAAAACGAAGGTTGGAATAAACTCTTATGGGATTGAAACGCTTACTGTAATGAAGGTGATAGAAAATAAAACAGTCGTATTAAACACCATTTGTTTTTCGGTAACAATGGTTGTATTGAGCCAATGTAATGATAGGAAGCACTTTCACTGATAAATCTGATTTCCATTTACAGCCATCGTGAATATTCTAATAGAGATCAAAGATACACTAAAACATTCCTGTGCAAAGATCTTCTGGGTTGAAGCAGATGAATCTGCACTTTCAGCCGATGGACATGTTCCAACTTTCCAGCTGAAAATGTCTTCCAGCAATGTCACATGCATGCCCCACAATGTCGGTATACATAGTGTTAGTTAGCTTTGCAATGGGAAGGCCTACATAGTAACGCGTTCGTCCAATTTTCTGTACAATCACGTCGCGCAGACGCCTTGGAACAGATTCGAGGTGCCGAACATCCTCCATGAGTAACTTGACTCATGTCGCCTACAACACGTCCGTCAGTGCACATTCCTTCCATGTAGAAGGATCAGCAATTCTAACACCCCGTTGTAGCATGTCCCACAAATGTTCAATTGGGTTACTGTCATTGGAGTTTGGGGGCCAAGGCAATGTGGCTAATCTGTCGTCGTATTCCTCCAACTGCTCAGTAGTTATACGTATCCGTTGACGCAGTGCGGTGTCCTGTTGAAAGACGGCAATCTGGTCCAGGTAAACCTCCTGCAGATATAGATATAGAAGGTAGGGTAACAAGTCCCTGAAGCATCCATAATACAGTGCTTCTGGGATGATAACCCTCTGACTCATAGTTTTCCAGGAAAAGCTCCGCAGACCAAAGCACCTCCTCCAGCGGCCTGTTGAACCTCAACTGTACAACCAAGAGATAGGTCCTCATGCTGTTTATCTGGCCATGAGCATGTCGCAGCAGGGAGCGGGTCTCATCAGTGCAGACGTCTTTCCATTTTTTGAGGTTCCATTGCCGACGTTCCTTGGCCCATGGAAGCCGTTGTCTGCGATGGCCGGGTGTCATCATGGGTACCCTCATTGGTCTCCGGCTCTGGAACCGCAGGGGAAGCAAGTTATGACGCATGGTGTATGTGCAAATAGGACGTACTGCACCGCTTTTGTAATAGTGGGTGAGAAGGGTGACTGTTGCACGTCGTTGTTGAAATACCAGTCGTGACACCCGTCGCTCACCTCTAGCATCAACTGTGAGTGGCTGATCAACGTGAGCCTTTCTTGTGGATGTCTTCCATGATTGATCCAGTCCTGGTGCACCCTTGATCCTGGTACACCGTTGATACGGTAGTACGCGAGCAGCCAACAAGTGTGGCTATTTCCGAAATATCGGCACCTGCTCTCCGGGCCCAACTGTTTGGCCGTGGTCAAATTGGCTAAGTCGCCAAGTTTCTCCATTTCTGTCGAACGTGTGCTGATTATGTACAAAGGATAGGTGTTCACGATTCATAGTTGCTGCACGTGACTTTCATATCACGTGGTACTTCGTTATCACTCCGAATATGGAAGACGGGGTTTGTTTTTAATGCAAATCTAACTCAGTGTATATCTGCTGTACGCGTTGCGTGTCTCCTTTAATTACAAGATTCAACAGCGCGTGCACAGACTCCGGTCAAAATAGACCAAGGAGACAGTCCCGTTGGTCGCAAGATTTCTGTATGAGTTCAAACGTTCTCATTGCGCGGGAATGGCTGCAGGAAACATTAGTGCGGCGTTTGGGCAGGGTACTAAGCAAGAACGTGCCATGCGGCGATGGTTCGCAAAATTCCAGGCAGGAGACACGTCCCTTGCAAATGCGCTTGGTGGTCTACCACCACTGCCTGCAACACATGAGAAGCTAAAGAATATCGTGAAAGTTGACCCAGTGTTTATGAGAACAAACAAAAAGTACGTGTGCATTTTTCAACGGTTATCAGACAACTGCAGGCCCTGGAGAAAATGAAAAAGTTGGATATCTTGGTGCTACACTAATTAGCAGCAGGCGATAAGACACCTCACCTGGAGGCACGTATTTCCTCTCTAGCCACGTACAGACGGGGCGAGAGGATTCCTCCATCGGTTCAAAACCTACGATGAAACGTTGGTTCCTTGTAGCAACCGTAAGCGATCCGTGCAGTCACTGGATACAAAGCAGCCACCCAAATACAACAAAGCAACTCTAGCACCCACGAAAAGTACTGATTCTCGTATGGTGGTCTGCTGCCAGCTTGATTCATTATTCATTTCTTCGACCAGGCGAGACCATTACTTCGAACCGCTATTTGCTCAAATGCAGCAGATGCACAAAAGAGCTTCATATCAACCAGCCAGATTTGGTCAACAGCCATAAGGCCATTCTGTTGCACTACAACCCTCGTCTACACGTGTCAAAAAGGACCGACCAACACACTCACTAGTTGGAATAAGAAAAGTTTGCAGCATCATGCATGTTCCTCAGACTTTGCCCCCATGGATCATCACCTTAAGTCATTTGAACAACACCCTGGTCACGAAGACCATCCGAGTTGGGTGTCCAGCCGTTGACACCTTTATTCCCTCACAGACGTTGGTGGATCCCCAGCCTTGCAACCCGTTGGTAGAAGTGTGACAACGTAGAGTGGAACAAGTTAGACAAGACGGATAGGTGTTTTGAATTTTTATGAGGGTTTGTAGATGACAGCCTTATTTCGTACATTTCATCTACACTAACCCAATACTACTTCACAGTATCCATACACATCCGAAAATACAGGTAGTAAATAGTAGGAATCATTACCGAGACACTAGACACTAGTGGTACATTTCAATAAAGTATTCTTGGCACATAGTGTGAGAAATTGGGTCATTTCAAAAAGATTAAATATCCTTCTGAAAAATCCCCTGAGACTTTTTATTTCAAAGGTTGCAAGTTCTTTATTTTTTTATTTAATTTTTTTGATTGGGGGTTTAACGACCACCGTGAGCAACTCAATGGGCTATAAGCAGTCGCCCGTCCCTAATTTAGGGTCACTGGTTCCAGGAAAGGGAGAAAGCCAGTGCCGTATGACAAACACAACATCCATGCCTGACCGGGATTCAAACCCGGACCCCTTACGGACGAATGATCAGAGGCCAGCGCCTTAGACCACTGCGCCACCAGGGCGGCGAGGTTGCAAGTTCTCTCCTCATACATTCGCTAAGAAAGGGTATTACATCATCTTCAGATATGGTCCAAGTTGTTGTTTCCCTCACCTCAGCTGATGCAATGAAACCTTCATTACTAGACACCTCCCCACAACGGTAACCCCCAAACAGCTGTAGATGCAGAAAATTTGCGATAGGATTAATATGAATGAAACCTCTAAATGCGGTTTCATTAATGTTAAACACATCATTAAAGTTTTATTAAGGTGCAGAACACCATCGGTAAATTAACATTAATGACACATCTGAACAACCGGACAGTTTGACAACGGTCAACGGGCACCACGAATGGTTCTGAAGTAGTTTCAACCGTTGCCTCGTGCTCAAACTTACGATTTTATGTAGTTCGCCAAATTAGGGAAGGACATTTCCTGCTGTGGGCGCGGAGTTGTATCAGTGGGAGGTGGAAGCAAGAGGCAAAATAATTTGCTAAAGAATCGATGTGTTCGTGCTCGTTAGGTAAAAGCGGACTTTAATGGCATGTTCAGGTCAAAAGAAACACGTTACTGTTTAGGTAGAGATCATCCAAATGTTGTGAGCTTTAGGGTACGATAATGAAAGAGATTCATGCTTTTATATTGCTGAGACTTTACCTGCTATTGATTTTATTCTCTCAAAAATCCAGCAGAGTTCATACCTATTTACCTTTCTACATCTCATAATTTCTGTTCTGGAACTAAGTTTAGATTTTTGCATTGAGATCTCCTCACCAAAATCGCGCACTTCCCGGGGTTGCCTCCGATTCGTCAAGACTTCTAGAATTTCACCGGTTCCCCTTATTTCTGCCAGATGAACTGCTTTGTGTACTGCAGAATCTCTATTTTCCCCTGGGATTTGTCCATTTTCAAGCTAATTTCATCACAAACTTGACTCACACCTACGTAAGTGAAACAAAAAACCTCAAGCATACCCCAGGACAACTTTTCAACAAACGCAAAAAACTCACTTCTTTTGTGGTTTAATATCATGACTCTTTTCTCCTTAAAAATTAGTGGAAGAATGGGAGAAAACTTACAAAAGTAAACGTAAATTATTAGAGTATCATGTCCGTTTTTATTGTGTAAAATTAAAATGTGATACAAATGCCAAGCTTTCACCTCCACTCGGAGGCTTTCTCAAAGCTGAAAATGCTACAACGTAGTGGCCTTCAGCATTCATAGCCTTGAGCAAACACTGCAGTGGAAGTGAAAGCTTGACATTTGTATTTATATTAATTTCACACCATTACGAAACGGATATAAGACTGCAATAGTCTAAGTTTACCTCCTTATTGGTTCATGATGTACACTTTTCCATGTTTGGGAGAACCCAATTTTTAGAAAATAAAAATTCGATATTTTTAATGCTGATGAAACTGGTGTGTAATTTTTTTTCTGTTTCCAAAACATTGTCGGAAAATGGATCTATGATTTCATACTGTGCACATTAACTAGCTACAATGTAATGTGTACTATTTGGAAAACACAAGTTTGTCCGTGACGGGGATTCATCACTACGGAGTAAGTTGCTCTCCCAACTAAGCGACACGGAAGGAATGCATCGCAGCAGATTTTTCGTCTTGACACGTGATTTACCTCTGTAGTGCGCCACATATTATAATATTTTGTAATAGAATTATTTCAAACATTTCACACATAACTTTGATTAAAATATATTAAGTAGTATTCTATGTTCATAAGTTTGATACACACATCTTTCTCTTACATAAGCGAAATTGAGAGATCTTATGAATTTAAGCCCTACCTCCGTGGAAAGCGGGAACCTCTAAGCAATCGTCACATTTCGGCTGTCCAAGCAAAAAGCATTACTCGAATATTTCACTATATCATTCAAAATGATATCTGAGAAGACTGGATTTAAAGCTGTTCAATGCCCTCTAGCCTTCATCTCGTAAATTGCTTTATCTCCCCAAGTGTACTTTTCACACATGCATGAGTATCTATGTATATTTTATCTTCCAATTTCACATATTTCTCAAGTAAATCCTTTTTTACCATTTTCTGAGAAAGAAAAAATTGAATCGTCACTAAGAAAATTTGAACCGTCACTAATTAGTTTAATTTATTTTTATCTTTCTCTTTCAGCCTGTATATGCGCGACATTCTGCAAATAGTACTTGATAATCATCAAAGAAAAATAGATGCGTTCAATGACTCTTTTGTAAAGATGCGGAATAAAACGATTTGCTGACTCTAATTCTGTTCTCTGCATTCAAACAGGTGAATTTCTAAATTCAAAATATGAGGGTGAAAAAAGTAAAGATATGTGCGAACTAAACCAGTACCTCGAGCAACAGTAACCGCCCAACTCTAACACATCACAATGGGAGTTATTCAGGGTGGCACCTGCATTGATCAATTCTAGGAATCATCCTGACTCCGGCGGTGAGGGCGTAACATGAAAGGTCCCCTTTCCGATTGAATGTATGTTGAGCACGTGTCAAAATAAGTTTCTTAGGGTGAATGGGTCAAACCGGCTGAAGGTCTCAGAATAATGACAGTACGGTGTAGTAATAACTGTATGGGCGAGAGTAAAGTTTGCTAATGGGTAAAAAGATTAAAATATAAGAAAGGAAGTGTGGATGAAGTAGCTCGAATCAGGGCGCCTGTCGGCGTCGAGAACTCAAAGTCTTGTCGGTCATGTGAACTCCCCCATTCAAGAAAACCGACGGATTACACGTATCAGCTGATATGTTAGACATAAGCTGTAGGTCTGTCTATGCAATGGTGAATGGTGACTAAGCATAACAGAAAGTGTGTGCCAGGTGGTTCCCAAGACAGCTAACCGAGCAGTACGAAACACACTTAAGGATATTTCTATCAAGTGTTTTCAACGTCATGACTGACACTGTGAACGAGACCTCGCTGCACCATTTTGAAATCAAAAGACAAAGTATGAAGTAGAAAAACCCTCCCTTCCCAGCAAAAAAGAAATACAAATATATCCCGTCTGTCAAAAAGCATTTGCTAACCCTGTTCCGGGGTGTAAATGGATCTTTTTGGGACTTTATCAGGAACAGGGACAAAGTAAAGCAGAGAGAAATTTTAAGCAAAGCTTAAATGCAAGCCGGAGCCTGAGATTCACAGCAAAAGAGGAATTGCAAGAAACTGTTCATTTACGCAACAATCCTCGCCTTAATACAGCGTCTACAATTTGAGAAATATTGAAAGCAAAGTATGAGACGAGTCTAAGAACTGTTGAAGGAATTGTGACAGCTATTGAGAGTTTGACTCAGAGCAAGGTGTAAGCTCCTGAGAGCAACATTTGACATAAATGTGAGAATTCTTGAATGGAATGCCTCAAAAGAAAATGTGAGAGTTCTTGGGAGAAGTGCCTCAAGGAGACGTAATAGGATCTGAGAGCAATATTTGATATAAATATGAGAATTCTTGAATGGAATGCTTCAAAAGTAATGTGAGAGTTCTTGGGAGAAGTGCCTCAAATAGACGTAACAGGATCTGAGAGCAACATTTGACATAAATGTGAGAATTCTTGAATGGAATGCCTCAAAAGGAATGTGAGAGTTCTTGGGAGAAGTGCCTCAAGGAGACGTAATAGGATCTGAAAGCAACATTTGACAAAAATATGTGAATTCCTGAGGGGGTTCCTCAAAAAAATGTTAGAGCTCTTGTAAGCAATGACCCTAGGTAGTGTATCACCATCTAAGAGCAATGCCTCAGAGCAATATGAGAACCATTAAGAGTATACCTTAAGGCAATGTGTTATTGAGAGCATTGCCTCCAAACAGTGAAAGACCTAATGAAATTGTACCTTAGAGTAATGTAAAAACTGTTGAAACCAATGCCTCAGAGAAATCCGAGAGCATGTGTGAGTAATCCGCCATATCAGAGTGGTAGTTCTTAAGAACAATGACTAAGAGTAAAGTGGAAGTTAATTAATAACAAGGAACAATACACCAACTGTACTTAAACAGTACTGTATAACTATACTAGTGATCGGAAATTTCTTGGTGTAGAATATATATATAAAAGTCTCCAAGCTTTCGTACATCAACCAGATGGCTTTCTCATTGACAGTAGACAGCTAACTGCAAACTGAATAATAGAACGGTTCAACAATTCGAATGTGGTGACTTGACTTGACAATAACGAATAGATGCGAACGTAATCAGGATTCAAAGACACGGGGCGTAATGCTCGTTTAGCACGCTGAATCATGGAAGGAAAACCACTATTTGAAGAACTGGTTCCAAACCCGTGGCAACTCCAGTGAGACACTATCGTTACACTACTCGCTGTTGGTTATGATCTCCAACGTTTCGCGAATTGCAGTAGATTTTGGGGTGGAGTAGGAAGCTAGTTTATTTTTATCATCCCACATAGGAGCAGCGGACTTGAACGTGACTTCTCTGGATAGAGCCGTGGTTACTTTTCCGTTCTTTAAGTTCCTTTAATGTTCGTTAGCTCTAATTCTAAACGAACGTTTAGTCATTCTAAGGTAGTATCACGCGGATCCGTTCGGATATAGTAGAGGAATGGCATAAGCACCTGCTTCATTGGAAGTTGGGGACTTCTCAGTGTTTCCTTTATGCATGGTACATAAAGATGTCGGAGATCTGATGCCAACACCGAGGTTCATCTTCTTGAGCGCGTTCTCGAACTGATAGGAAACATTTGGTATACAGAGAATTGATCCCAGGTAGCGTAGCTGCGGCTTCGAAAGATTAGTACGACTGGTTCGGATTTTCTCGCGATGTATCAGGTTCGGAGCGTATCCTACCTCAGTGGGCAGCTCGATAACGTTTTGCAATTCGCATTGCCTAGAAGGAATATTTGAGGAGACTGCAAAAGCTCTTCGGACTCGAGAACGGAATAAAGCTGTCTTGTAGTCAACGGGACAGAATAAGATAAGGCAATGCTACACTGTGTTCGAGCTCCATAATGAAATTGATAGTAGGGTGAATATCATTGATTTTAGCCAGCAAAACCGGGACGGTATCCTTTCCGTGAGGCCATATGAAGAATATATCGTCCGCATATCTTAGCCAGGTGTTAGGTCTCGGGATGATGTTTTTGAATATATGTTATTGCTCAATTGAACGAATATTGCCTCCGTGAGGACGGCTGAAAGGGATGATCTCATCGGAGCGCCATTTATCTGTTTGTAAATTTGTCCTTGGAAACTGAAGTAGCTGGAATTTGAGACCAAATCCATTTACTTGAAGTTGCTTTGGCAGGACTCCTGGGAATAAAGTGACGAATTAGTTATGGCTTCTTTTAACGTTGGGAGAGCGTAAATGTGAAAACTCTAGAAAAATTCTTAAAAGTAGGGCACAGACACACACACACACACACACACAGTTGATAACTATGCTTCAGATCGCTGTGAAAGTTCTGAGTGCCTTCCATGAGCAATGTGTCACCTCTCGTTTATTGGTGTAAATATAACATGGATGTTGAGTCTGGTAATATCCGAAAACTTGAAAATTTCGTCGTCCTGGAGCGGAATCAAACCCGCGTCTGCCTGATAGCGCCCGGTTATGTTAACCACTATAAAGTAATCAAATTAATCGGAAACTTGAAACTTGGTCGTTCTGTGTGGTGTAGTGATTAACATACTCGTGCGCTATCCGGGAGACACGGGTTCGATTCCCACTCCAGGACGAATAAATTTTCAAGTTTTCAGATATTATTTGACTTTACATCCATGTCATATTTATAACAATGAACGGATTCACATCTTCCAAATTTTTGTTGCACAATGGTATAATCCCGTATTTCATTCATTGATAACGTCAATATTGTTAAATTCATGGCCCTCAATAACACTGGTAACATGTTCCCAGTGTAGATGTTCCCAGTGTAGCAAGGGATAAAAAAAACAATAATTACTGTCCGGTAATCTTTAAAACAGCAATGTTTTTAAAGAGTAACCTGAAGTTTCAGGTAATATTATGGCGCCCTGTTCGAAACGTGGAAACACTACTTCAGAAATTTTTTAGTATATTTCTTCTCTTTTTTTTTTTATGTGTCTCAAAGGAAATGCAATAATGGAAACACGTTCTTTGCGTCTGCTACTCTACCTACACCAAAACGATTCAGTGGGCGGTACTCGCACAAGAAATTTGCTTATGTGCTGCTGCTGTAACCATTTGCATCCCCTACCGTCGCGTATATCTCCATAAAAGTTTCAGTCCGATCCAAGTCGTTCTTGTTAATCTAATTTCAATAGACAGCCGCTTATTAAAGGCACGTATTATTTAAATATCAAAACCTGCATGTTATTTTTTAAATAACAATGAATCATCATATAATGATGATTTAAATAAATAATATGTTTTGCAAGGAAATTTACACCATGAATTTCAGAAATTTTCAGTTGGGATATTTTGGGGCTAACTTAAATTTTCACTCGCTTCTTGAAGTATCGTGCAAATCAACTGATTTAATCGTATTATTCGTTTTAGTAATGTAAAGTTAATCTTCTCTGTAATTATAATACAGTAGGACGCCATTTATACGTTTCTCACGCATACGTTTTTCTCATTTATATGTAAACTGTCGCTGGTCCAAAAATTCTGAATTGCCCTTTCATGTTAGATTTGGGAATTATAAATTCAAACCACTCGAATTCAGTTTACCACACTGTTGTCACACCCTTCTTCTTCGGGACTACTTCCATTTTCCAGTTTCGCATCTTTCCCTTCCCCCTTCGTTTTTCTCTCTCCTCATTTGCTATCATCCACCTGCTAATATGACTCACTCTTCGGAATGCGCGCGCTCCTCCAGAGTTACCTTTAGTCATCTCAATTGGTATTTGAAGTAGACCCTTGCTCTTGCTTGACGTTATCATATCGGACTGTTTCCTTGAGACCTTCGTTGGTTTTCTTTTTCTAAACGAATCTACATTCCAAGAAGATATCATTTCGCGATCTGAATGGAATGCTACAGGTATAATTGAAAATGAAGATGAATTCAGCCTCATAGGTTACGTCAGTTGCGACGCGGGTTTGGTAATGTCGTACCTTATGGCTCCAGACGAAATGATTGGGAACAAGAATTTCAACGAGAACATCTCCGTTAAAGACGATAATTCCGAGGTAAGTGCATCATCACCCAAATTCAGCGATGCATTGAACTCTTTCGGCGTCGTTAGGGACTTCCGTTGCAGCCATAGTACTGACGAGAAAGCAATCAGTTCAGGCTCTCAGCAGCCTTGAAAATGCGATGTTCCAACTTAAGAGTAAAAAATAAAAAAAATATTTTTAGAACCATGTTAATGTACACATGTTGTTATAGTATACTACATCATATCTCCTCGTGTAAAAATAATCAATCATAAATGAATTGGTAGTAATGCTTTGTATACTATGTGCATCAATATGTATGTACTACATACTGTACTTACAAGTTCTATAACTCAGAGCTGTATGACTGAAATAAAAAAAGCTGTGAAAAAAATGATAACTGGATATACTAGTATACTGGAAAATAGAAAAATACTTCGTACTATGTAGTATATAATATTGAAAAACTAACGGTTACGCCATACGTTACAACAGAATAATACGCTCGTCTAGAGACGAAAACGTGTCATGTTTGTTTTTTTAATTATAAGTTAACTTTACGTGGTCCTTTGAAAAAAATATTAACGATGTTCCCCTGCATTTGTTTCTCAAAAACTTGTACATCTTCTAAATCAAACTAAATTTCTAAATTGCTATCTTGTATTAATTTGCATTTCTGTAGGCAGTATGTGCATGATTTCATGTTATCATTGGTTATTGTGGAAATCGTTATTTGTTCAAACATTTTCAAAATTTGTGTCAATAATATCGAGATATTGGGTAATTACATTCAAAAGTAATTTCTAAGGTCTTGTTGGGATTTATAAGCTGATTATGTTGAAACGTTTAACTGTCAGGTTGATTGGTGAGACCTTGCGCATGTCAGAAAAATCAAAGGATATCATTCCGACAGATGGTCTGGCTATGCTGACCATTGTGTCCCTAAACTCCTGACACTCGAGCAAAAGCTGATCAGACTGAACATATCACGAGACAATCTTGCACTGTTTGAAGCAATTACAGAAGAATGTCTTCCCAAGATTTGTAATACTGGATGAAACGTGCACACGCCACGATATTTCATGGTCAAAACAAGGGAAGCTGTTGGATGTATAAAGAAAATATAAGTTCTGACTCATGTTGACGATGTATCAGAAACAATGATAAAAAGTTCGTTTGAAAAGAGTAAGACAAAACACAACGATACCTTTAGATTTCTTCTTGATTGTAGAAAACGCAATGTACACTATATTAATAAAAGTCGCTGGACACCTAGAAGAGGAACACAACATATAATTTATTGACATACATCAGTACGGTGTCGTGCCCCTTTAGACTTAACGCATGCACTGATCCTTCGAGGCATGCTTTCAACAAGAATTTGGAACACAGCGATAGGCATGCGCTTCCATTCAGAACATAACGCTGCCACTAACTGTTGCTTAGTACTAGGCGTTGGTTCCAAACTTCATATGAGGCTCTCTAATTCATGGTATAGGTGCTGTATGGGATTACGATCAGGGCTCTGGGCTAGCAGATCAACACACTGTACTGAATTATCGTCAAACCACGCCGAAACAGTCCTTGCTTTAAGGCTCGGTGCATTAACCTGCTGGTACCAACGAGGCTCGGTTCCATAGTACTGCCACAGAGTTGGTAGTAAATAATTGTCCACAATATCGAGGTAGACGTGCTGGTTAACAGGTTTGTACATGGTGACCAATGGGTAGAGACCATACCACGAAAACCACCCCCACACGAGTATACGGCCAGCTCCAAACTTGACCGTAGGGACAGTACACTGTGGTAAATAGCGTTCCCCGGCTGCCGCCATACCCACACACGGCCATCAGACTGATGGATAGTGTATCTGGATTCATCAGTCCATTGGACCCGTTTCCATTGATCTACGGTCCACGATAATTGTTCTTGACGCCATTTCAAACGACGAGTACCATTCCGAGTGGAGATGAAAGGCTTATGAGCAGCCGCACGATCATTGTAACCCATGAAATGAAGTCATCTGCGAATGGTACGTGTACATACAGAATTTCCAACATTTTTACTCACCTGTACACTGAGGTCTCGTGCAGTACTCCGTCGATTAGGTGCAACGACTCTCCTAAGGCTTTGGTGTACCGGCACGTTTTGTTGCTTCAGGAACGTCATGTGTCTTCCACTTATTCAGTACATCCAAAACGGTTGACTTAGGTATGTTTAAACACCTTTCGATTTCTCTTATGGAGAACACACTAATATAACAACCAACAGTCTTTCCTGTATCAGAATCAGTTCCCGACGTTTTCACTCAACCCCACAGTGCGATGAGATCGCGTTCAGCTTTAGGCTTGTTTTTATACCGTTCGCACCTGTACTGCGCATCTTAACAACGCAGCGGAACCGTTCATTTGCTTTCCAAAAGGTGTCCGTTGTATTTATCAATATAGTGCATATTCCTGTAATTAGACGTACACAGAAGTACCAAAGCATTATTACTACCGTGTATTTACGAAAATAGAAGCAACTCCAGAAAAACGACAGCGCGTGTGAAAACATTGCACGGAATAAATAACACCTGGTGCTCAGTTGTGTTAATCAGAGTTATCTTTCTGAAGGTAAAGGCAGCAGACATGAGCGATTTCGCCAAAAGCCAAATTGTTATGGCCGAACGACTGGCTCAAAACATTTCGGAGACGGCGTGGTTGTGGGGTTCTCATGATAAGCCGTGGTTAGTAACTTGAAAAAGTGGTCCGAGGAGGAAACAAGAAAGATGACACCGAATTTTCGGGTGTAACAAGCACGTCTTTGAATCCGTTCCGACGCAAATTAAATTTATCAAATCTATTCAAAGTCAATGGAACCGGTATGGAAAACAATAGTATCTGACGGAAGAAAGAAGTTTTTCAATCGGGTTTTTAGTCCCTCAGATATTGCTGTAAACGGAATCGTGAGCTTACGAACTCCTAGAAACAGAGACATCGACAAAAAATAAGATGTGAATTTACGTCCCCTGGTGGGAAAGCCATGCATTATTTTAGGAAGAAAGTATTCTCAAAAAGTTTTTCCATATCCAAGAAAAAAATAGTTGAGTTTCCAGGAGCCCAGATTTTGCTACAAATACATCAGAAGTATAAATTAACACTCATGCCCACTGGTGGCCAAACCAGTATTTACCAAACATTAGAAATTTGTGAAAACTATTTTCCACCAGTTCTTGTATGCGATACAGGAAGAATTTTTCAAATCGGAGTTTTAGAAGCAGAAAAAACGCAATTTACCTTTTGCCCCCTAGCGGAGAGTCTATGATTTACTTGAAAATTTTGAATTTATAAGAAAAACATTTCGCATCGGAAACACTATCCAATAAAGAAGGAATTTTTCAAATCGGACTCCTAGAAGTAGAGATATTGACAAAAATAAGATATACATCTACGCCCCCTGGCGTAGAAACCATGCTTTATTTTGAAAAGAAAATGTTTCTAAAAGGTTTGTTGACATGAGTACTATCTGTCTACAAACGACGAATTTTTTCAATCAAGAATTTAGAAGCTCGTATTTTGCTGCAAATGCTTCAGAAGCGGAAATTAAGATTTACGCCCCCTAGTGGGCAAATCATTTTTTACAAATATTAGAAATTCTGTGCAAACGGTTTCCCATCAGGAGCTGTATCCGGTGCAGAAAGAATTTTTCAAATCGGAGATTTAGAAGCAGAAATATAGGGGGAAACGCAATTTACCTCTACGCCCCCTAGCGGAAAGTCTATAAATTACTTAAAATTTTTGAAATTATATGAAAAGCATGTCACACCAGAAACACTATCCAACAAAGAAGGAATTTTTCAAATCGGACTCCTAAAAGTAGAGATATTGACAAAAATAAGATATACATCAACGCCCCCTGGTGGAGAAACTGTGGAATATTTTAAGAAGAACATATTCCGAAGAGTTTTGTGCCGATGTGAGTGGCATCAGTCCAGGAAATAATTTTTTCAATCGATAATTTAGAAGCTCAGATTTTATGGCAAATACATCAGATGCAAAAATTAACATTTACGCCCCCTGGTGGCTGAAGTATTCTTTACCAAAAATTTGAAATCATATGAAAAAGGTTTTCCATCACGAGGTGCATCAGCTGAAGCAAAGATTTTTTAAATCGGAGTTTTAGAAGAAGAGTTATCGGGAAAAATGTAATTTATTTTACGCCCTCTAGCGGAAAGTCTATGCGTAATTTGAAAAAGTAACTATATCTAAAATACTCTTCGTCATAAATGGAATCGAAAGATAAAAGAATTTTTTCAATCGGATGTTTCAGAAACAAATATGTGGAATAAAACCTATTTTTGAATTCGACATCATCTGCATTTACGCCCCTTAACGGCGAAATTGTACATCGTAAAGAAAACGAAATAAACGATCATCATTCGCATATTTCAAGCTTCCCAATGCAAAAATAATTTTTCAATTCGGACTAATAGTTGCAGTGATATCGTGAGTACATACGGACGGACGGACGGACAAACCGGTAACATAAGCACGATCTTTGTTTACAAAAGACGTGCTAAAAACCACGAACCGCTGGCAGGGTTTGAGAATATAGGGGAGCAAAAGCTATAAGGAGCCAACGGAAGCGACACTGTGGCGCAACTCGTTAGTAACTTGAATGCTGGTGACGAGAGCAATGTATCACAACACACCGTACATCGAACTTCGATGAAAACGGGGCTGCATAGCAGCAAGACACTCCGAGTGTCCATGATAATCTCGGTTCGCTGTCGAAAGCGCCTACAATGGGCATGCGAGTATCAAAACTGGACCTTTGGGAAAAGCTCGTTTGGTTCGTCGTTTCCTGTTGCACCATGTAAACGGCCGGTTACGTGTGCGTCGTTTACCTGGGGAAGTTTTGGCACAAGGACGCGCCGTGGGACGAAAATAAGATGGTGGTCCTAGGAAGTGTAATACTTTGAGCAACGTTCTACCGGAAAACTCTGAGTCTAATTATTCATGCACAGGAAACTATGGTGTCTACTACCTACGTAAACATCTTTGCAGAACAAGTGCATTATTTCATGTCAGTGGCATTCCCGTATAGTTCTGCGTTTCTTTTTTTGTTGTTGCTCGAGAATTGTTTGCGGAACATGAGGAAGATTTTAGGTACTGCCCTGGCCTCCAAATTCGCCAGATATCAATCCAATCGAGCATCTGTAGATTGTGTTGGAACAGCAAATATGATCTGCGGCGGCTCAACCACGTGGATTAAAAGAGTTAAAGGACCTTCCGGTAAAGGGTCGGTAGCACATCCGATATGAAATCTATAGATATTTTATAGGGTCCATGCCTTTTTGGGTAAGAGCTGTTTTGTTGGCACGTGGAGGACCAACATCACCTTAGGGAGATGGCCGTAATGTTTTGGGTCTTAGGCGTATCAGTGCTCTTGAGTTGTAGAAATTAATTTATGTTCATATCCATTGAAAAACCTACACTTACACACGCAAACATACATTCAGTTAAAAATAATCCATTGGCAGCAACTCTCGCACATGTGTATCTCAGTTAAATTTGAAACCAAAATTGTGTTTTTCGTCTTCTCACTAGCGAATGCGTCCTTCTTTCCGTACAAAGTGCTATAACGTAAAGTCTTTCTGTACTGAGCTTTTATCGCTCTTCTTATGTTATTTTAAAACATAACCATACGATGAAAGAGCTCCTAAATTAAACCTTAACGGCCAGACGAAACATTTACACAGGTCAAACTTACGGAAATTGGCTTTATTCTAGATGATTTCATCAATACAACATAGCACTTCACATTTTACTTAACCAATCAGTATCAAATACATTCAACACCTCAAAGTCCAACACTCCACACTAGCGACTATTGTATCGTAGTTTATATCTCTGGTTCTTTTCTCATAACAGGCATAAGTCACGTTCATTCTACCTCAATTGTGTTGCCAACAGTATTCGTTTGAGAGAGAAGATATCACGTTAAGTGTGAAGTATAACTGAGAACAAACTCAAAATTTACATAGGGAAAGGAACTAAAAAGGAAAGTTAATTTAGAATATACGTCACACTGCTCATGACTAATTTAATTTCTTGAATGGCGTGGAGAGGAAAGTTCGCTTTCCCCGTAATCACCCTACACTGTTAAAGATTTTGTGGTAGGTTGCACCAAAAAGTGGTGCTACTCCAGCTGCACCCCTTTCCGAGAAAAGACGCACCATTGTGTCGTGCAAATAAAACCCAGCAACATAGTGCAACTTTGCACCATAATGTGGTGCAGCCTTGTACTATAACATAGGGCAAAGTTCAACCATGTTGTTGGGCTTTGTTTGCACCACACAATGGTGTATCTTTTCTTGGAAAGTGGTGCAGCTGGAGTAGCACCACTTTTTGGTGCAACCTACCACAAACCTTTTAACAGTGTATTGTGATGGAATGAGCAAAAGTTCAGCTGTGTTGTAGTCATTCAATACTAGCATGGTGGCTCACCCACTCCAAAGAAGTCGAAGTCTGTCCTTTCTGCTGGATAGGTGATGACAGTTTTTGGGGATTCGGAAGGGGTGGTGATGGCGCATTACTTTCCAAAGGGTCAAACCATCACTGGAACATACTATTCTAGCGTACTAAGGAAACTTCAACAGCATTTAAAGGATAAACAGCTTACCACTGGAGTGTGTTTTCATCAGAATGGACTCCAAGTCACATATCAAAAGTTGCCACGGCTGCCATCCATATATGGGTTTAAACTGCTGCCACATCTACACTGCTCACATGATCTGGCCCCATCGAACTGCCATTTGTTCTAGAATCTCAAGTAGAACTTATCTAGTGTGTATTTTGGAAATGAGAAATGCGAGAGTTTAGGCTGTTAAAGTCTATTTTGACCACCTTTGCACATCATCTTATTTGATGGGCGAAATAGTTTAGGAGTACCGCTGGGAAAAGTGTGAGTACCTTCAAGGCGAGTAGGTAGCAAAATAGGATTATTATATTTTTACACTACCGACTCTTTATCGTCGGATCTAGAACTTTTGGGACGACCTAACAGAATGTGATGAGTATTTCATGATGAGTATGAAATGTTCATGAGTGTGATGAGTATTTCATGTGATGAGTATTTCATGTGATGAGTATTTCGTGTGATGAGTATTTCATCACATTCTTTTAGGTCTAAATCCGCTGTGAACGTTACAAATGTTAAATCACATTCAGAACAAGTTCGAAAGCAGAGATAAAAATCAAAAGGTGAAACACAATCCTAATTATTAATAGACAAGCAAATAGTCTGTACCTTCTTTTAATGATACTAAGAATCAACAGAATTGCGTATATTTAGCCGTTTTGTAGGCAATCAAATAAGGGTAAAATCTCGCGATTCTAGCTTCACAGTAGTTCCACCTTTACGAAAGTAACCCATTTTGAAGAAGAAAAACATTTATGTGGAATATCAACGCTTTTTTTTTTTTTTGTTTTTTTTTTTGAAAGCACATAATTTTTCAGTTTTTGCGGAAAGCCTAACGAAAACAGTTTTAATCTAAGGAAAAGCATTCTAATTATGCCCATGAGGCCTTTTGCTTAAAACCCTGCTTTTATTGCAGGAGTGAATAAAAATTGCCAAGACTTATGAGATAAAAATTCAGCGGCATTATCGGAGAGTTGCGAGGCTAATTGCCGCCCGTTGTTCCCCTCGTCCTGTGACGTGGGAATTCTCACTAAGTATTTTTCGGCCGCGGCATATTGCTTATAAACTTGCCGTTCGTACTTACGAAAATATAGAGGTCGTAAATTTAGGGTCTCCAGCAAGCAACACACACCCACACACAGAGCTTAGCTTCCTAGAAAGTGCGCCCGTGTTCTTTGTCTCATTTTATCGCCAAAAATGGCGGAGTTAAAGTTCCATTTGTCTTCTGCGCTACCCCAGTAAATATTGAAATAAATGTCAGGAAAGGAATGAACCGAGCGAAAAATAAATCCTTGGGAAGGGAAACAATGCGTTGCGAAGAACCCAGTCTGCGAGTAGATTAATAGATTTACTAAGTTTGTTGTTTCCGAGACCCGGGTTGTTCTGCGCTTCAGCAATCTGGCAACTATCAACTTTGACAAAGTGGTTTTAGTTTCTGGCGTTAACAGCAATGGGGAAGGTGCATTGACAAAGACAGAATCTTGCGTCCAAGAACAAGGTACGCCGCACAAAAATAATAAGAACTAGATAGCCGTTGTGGTAAAACGGTGAAGGAAAACTCCGCAAGATGGAATATTGAAAGTTTCTGGGATTTCACACAGATAAACATGTCATCCTTGAGGGGAGAAATGGCCATCCTGTTCCCCAGAGGAAATTTCGGTTCTCCTTTTATTTATTTCTAAACGGCCCTCTGAAAAATAGGAGGATCCACCTGTCGTTAATTCAGTAATACTTGCTGTAAGGAAGACAAAAAACGGGCAAAAAGGATTTCACGTGTCATCTCGGATTTGAATCGAAGACGACTGATACTAAAAGCTACATGTCGACTGACAAGCCACTCCTAAAGGCTTTGAAATCCCTCATTTATACAAATGGAAATACAGAAAGTATCTACAGGAGAATACAGAGAAATGAGTTCGCCATTTATAAACTACAGTACTTTCTTTAATGGCGTAAAACTAATACACAAATATAAGCCATGCTTTTGCTCTACATCGGATGGCTTCATCTGGACTAGGTTATCCAAGCTTTCTTACATATGGTAACACACCACAGAGCAGGAGACTCAGAGGTAAATCTTCCATGGAGACTCATGGCAACAATTTAGCCTCGAAGATCTCAATAGAACAGCGCGCCAGTGGACGGACATAGAACTAAAGCATCGAACCGTAACCGTCTCTCTCTTTTTTTCTCTCAAGAGTTTACAACTCTCTCCGCTGTGCTACTTATATAGACACTGGTACCGTATCACCTGACAGACGCTGTCGTAGTTTCATGTCCGAATACTGGGGTTTCGTCATAAACACGCGAGTTGGACTCCCGTCCCTTCTCCTCTGTGGTAGCATACAATGTTGATATAATTCGAAAAATGTGATATTATGGAATCAACAGTTGTCCCGTTTAACGTGTAAGTCCGTGTTTAATACACGTAATATGGAGTCGGTGTTTAATACACGTAATATGGTGTCCTCCGTGTTTCATTTATGCTTACGCGGCATAGAAAGATATTACCTGTTGTTTCTTTGATGTTTGTTTAGAAGATTTCCGTAGGCCTCTGATAGCTCAAAAGACAAGCTTTCGTTGCACTGGTGTGGGTGCGTCATGATCTCAATACTTCCACGCGTGGTTGTGCCAACGTAGCTTGCATAGGGTGCTATTCTTTTCATTACGCTTCAAAGCGGGGTTGCTCCTTTTTAGATGGCTTCCCTGTATAGAGCGGTGGCCGTTTTCCCATCTTTTGCGTCTCTTTTACGTTCCTTTCTCCTTACCAGGAGTGATGATCTTGTCAACCCCACGTATGATTGTATATGCCTACAAGAAAGACACCAGTAAACAGATCAATCTCAGCGTGAGTTTATGACTTACCCTTGATCTATCCAGACGGTAGCACAAAGTCATACCTGGGGTTGACAAAACGATTACACCTGGTAATTAGCAAGGAACGTAAGAGACGTAAACGATGGGGAAACGACATCTCTATTCAGCGAAGTCACCCAAAAAGGAGCAACCCAGCTTTGGAACATGATGAAAGGAATAGCACCCCGTACAAGCTACGTTGGCACAGTCAAGCGTGGAAGTCTTGAGATCATGACCCACCCACACCCATGCAGAGAAAACCTGTCTTTTGAGCCTGAAGGAATCTCCTAAACAAACATCAAAGAAACAACGAGATCATGACCCACCCACACCCATGCAGAGAAAGCCTGTCTTTTGAGCCTGAAGGAATCTCCTAAACAAACATCAAAGAAACAACAAGTATTCTCTCTCCATGCCGCGTGAGCATGTCTAAAACAATGACTTCCACGTGAAACGGAACAACTGTTGGTTCCATAATATTAAACATTTTGAATTATAATAATATTGTGCGTTACCATATATAAGAATTTGATAACTAGCCTAAACGAAGCTACCTTATGGGGTGCGAAAACTTGGCTTAAACTGCGTATTAGTTTTACGCCATTAAAGGAAGTGTTGTAGTTTGGGAAATAAGTACTTAGACCACGTGCTAAGCGGCCCAGATACAACGTGCGTTTTGGAAACTCTAGAGCTTTAACAATTTTGATAGCTGTAGTTTAAGTGATTACACGACTGAATAACTAGATAGCTTTATTGAACACATATTCATACATACGAAATAACACAGGCAATCAAACTTTGAGTCATTGAATATTGTCTCCACGGTTTTGGTTAATTCTAAAGGTATCCGACGTGCTGATTTCGAAAATGACTACGATTTTTTCTCTAAGACGTAAGGAATTTTTAACAACATGGATGTGAAGATTTGGGAAAATGGCCTGTTCATATGTATTCTGATGAAACATTTATTTTATTTCAAAAAGTAAAAGCATATCTTCATGAGCTAAATATGTTACAAAGAACCATTTTTAAAATAGCATTTATATTTTCAAATTGTTATATTGCCTTTCTCTTTTGCCTTCAAAGCTTCATTTAGAGATATTTCTTTTATAACAGCTTGGCTTGTGCGTCTCTATGCGCAGCATAATGCACAGAGAAGATGCACAAGCTGAATGTACATCGGCTACCGCGCCTAGGTGGAAGTACCTCAGAAACAGCAGACTTCGTGGGCTTTTCGTGAGGTGCTGTGTAGTAAAGATGTACCAAGAATGGACCGCTGCCACACTGAGTACCTCCCGACGTCCTAGCTGTGGAGTCCCAAAGGTCATCAACCCCAGAGGAGAACGTCGCCTACGTCGACTGGTAAAGGGTAATCGACGCGCAACTGTGCAGCAATTTGCCACGCAAATGAAAGTTGGGGCACATAGATACGTGTCCCCCAATAACCGTAGCATGAACCCCGTTATGTATGGATTTCCGGAGTCGATGCTGCGTCAAGGCGCCAATGTTAACCTAGGTCTTTACTCCACAGAGGTGACGGGCGGTGGCGGATATGGTCAGACATCAAGAGAACCAACACAGACACGCTTGTCTGTGACATACAGGCCGGCGGTGGCAGTGTGCATATCTCGGGGATGTTCGTTTTTTTAACGACCACCGTGAGCAGCTCAATGGGCTATAAGCAGTCGCCCGTCCCTAATTTAGGACCACTGGTTCCACGGAAGGAAGAGAGCCAGTGCCATAAGACAAACACAAATGATCAGAGGCCATCGCTTCAGACCATTGCGCCACCGAGGATGTTTTCCTGGTATGACCTGGTGTACCGTTGGATGGATCCCTGAACGCCAATGGCTACCTGTTCATCCTTGTTGACCACATGCAGCCCTTTATATTAGACGTTTACCCTGGTGGTGATGGTGTCTACCAACAGGACAATGCCCCGTGCCACGTCGAAAAGCGGGTGAGTGACTGGTTCCAAGAACACGACAGAGATGTCTCCGTTCTCACTTGGCCAGCGGCATCGCCCGATCTGAACCTTGTAGAGCACTCGTGGAGCTATTTGGATCGATAGGTTCGACGTGCCGACCCACAGCCACACCATCTGCGAGACTTCCGTGTTCTGTTGCAGTCTTAATGGGCACACGTGTCTCGAGCAACCTTCCAGGGACTCATTGCGCCCATGTCACTCCGTCTCGCCGCTGTTATCCGGTCCAAGGGTGGTTATTTCCATTATTAGGTAAGTGGTCATATTATTCTCATACGACTGTGTATCTCTAAGAGAACTTTGATAACCTAGGCCAAACGAAGCTTCCCTGATGAAGCGCGAAAGCCCCGCTTTAAACTGCGTATTAATTTTACGCCACTAAAGGAAATGTTGCAATTTAAGAAATGAGTATTATGGCAACTGGATCACGTGCCAAGCGATCCAGTTACAGCGTGCGTTATGGGAACTGCAGAGCGTCAACAATTTGATAGCTGTAGTTTAAGTGATTACACGACTGAGTAACTAGATATCTTCGTTGATACAAATTTATACTCAGGAAATAACACAGGTCGTCAAACTTTGAGCCATTGAATATTGTCTGCACGTTTTTGCCTAATTCTACAGGTATTCGGTGTGCTGATCTCAGAAATGATTACGATTTTTTTCTAAGATGTAAGGATTTTCATAAAATGCATGTGAACCTATGACAAAATGGCCTCTTCACATGTATTCTGATGAAGAGCTCATTTTATTACAAAAAGCTATTTCTTCTATACATCGCTTGCGCGTCTTCTTTGTGCAGTATCCAACAGTAGTCAGCGATCATGTTGACGTTCCATTTTCCCTGATATTATAGTTATATCTCATTTATGTCTTAGTGAAAACTTTCTCCTTGTTCCTCACTAAAAGCTCCAAGCTTTTCAGGAAAGTGCACCTTCGAGCTCATCGAACAACCTGATGGTTTTAATTTTTGTAGCACCTTTTATACTATTTGCTGATGTTGGTATATTTTTGATTTCCCAGAACGACTTAACAACCTTTAAAAGCATTCAAAGCTTCTCTTTCAACATTTTTCATTTCTTTTCTAACCCGTTGTTTTTTAGAAGTTTTCCAGTGTTCGGTCCGATGCCTTCTTTCAATTTGTCATCTGACAGCTCCGAAACTTTTTATACAGACACTTGAAACACTCGCCTTCATGGCAAAGTTGTTACAAACTGCTTCATACGTCCAAATTTGGTATTAAGAGGAGGTAGGAGTGTTCAAAGGCTTTTTTGTGGCTTAACTAATCTTTGACAGATAACGTTGTGTTTTCTGATGGTAAAGCAGCACTGCTTGGCTATTGTTTTTAGATCCAGGATTGGCCCTTCGCTTGGCTCCCCGGTTCACACAAAAAGGATGGGTATTTTGTGTATTTTCCTTGCTGTCCAAAGATCACCACATATCATTCATCTGTGATCATTATGGTTGAGCTTCCTGAGAACTAAAGCTGCACTTTCATAACTTTCTTTGCTCAACTCTAGTTTAATTTGTGCAGCGTGAATAAGGCTTTAGCAACCCTAATGTCTTCTTTTTTCTTCAAACAAAATCCTTTTAAAGCAGATTAATCAAATGTTATTAAATTCAGTAAACAAAGGATCTAAAATTAAAGTAATTGTTTTATGCCGAACACAGATGAATTAAGAGTTAGCCAAATTAAATTTTCATGTTGTGGAAAAGTGATCTGTGATAGAGCTTTTACTATTTTTCGTGAAATCAACACCCAAACATCTATGAAAAAGTGTGCACATTTTTTCGGACAATTTTTCCATCGCAGACCTGTGTTAATCATTAACGTCAAGGTTGAAAGAATCAGCACTTGCTTGTAGTTTAAACCTTTTTATTCTCCACTCGCTGGAAGGTTAAGGCGTCATGTTCTAAATTACCCACTGACACAACGATCTTGAATCATATAACTAAAATACATATTCATCGATTTACACACACATTAAAAAAACTTCAATATTTATCTCTATATCATCTCTCTTACACAATAAAAGTAAATTTTCTTTTAGCGGTGGCTGTACTCGAATCCACATCATCGTACTCCGGAGCGGCTGTTCTCCTAAGTGAACTACACAGGTTGGCTTATTCCTGCTTCATTGTCAATTTGTCTCACACCTCACTTCAGCGGTATATTATCTACGTCATATCACGTGGTACGTCACATCATCCTCCTTTGAGAAATCGCAGGTTTCGGGTCAGCCGACAGCCATGCTAGAAGGACTACCTTATTGAAGAATTATTTTTTTATCAATTACGTTCATTGTGTGGAATCATCACACAAATATTTGCGGCTTAGAGGTCAGAGTTCGAATCCCTGTTCTGGCGCCAATGTAGAATAATAATAGTTTTAAGGAATATGTTTGTTGTTTGTAGCAACTATTTATATTATTCTAACGTTATGTTGGTTTCTGTGTAATGCACTAACTATGAGCTCCATCGGCTTATGTTTTATTTTAGCTTCACTGTAATACTAGTTGAAACAAGATGGCTTGAAACCTTATGCGTATATGTAATTCTTAACTAAATATGAAAGAGCTAACTATACACTTCTATATAACCATCAGTTTGAATAAAAAGTCGAACTTGAAAGGTCCGCTTCATTTATTTATTTTCGTCAAGGATATGTCACTTTGATAACACTTTGCTTAGTCAAATAGCTTGGTCACAGAATATATCCAAGTACAACATAATCCTCTCTATATTCTTCAGTATTCGATACTGCGGTCGATTTAATACCATCGTAGATAGCAAATCATAACAATTCACAATGTCGTGCTCAAAACATCATAACTGTAAAACGTAGTGTCGAAACAGAGAGTAAACGTGAGCAGTGAGTAAGCGAAATGTGATACATCCGAAACAGCGGCTCATATCTTCAGCTGAAGTACATGTCATTACTCTTTGACCTAGGATCACAAAACACAAATTCCTCGGGACAGAAAACTGTAGCGTTCAGGTTGAAAAACGTTAAATGAGAATAAACCAAGTTTACAAAAGAAGATATGAACTAAATAAGAAAGTTAAATTACAATTTACGTTACACTCTACAACTATTCTGAACTTCCAGTCACTCCAATTTATTCGCAGTCTCCACATGCTCTACTACCAGAATACATAGCACTCACACGTTTAGCAGATTCTCAGTTATACTACAACTGCAAATAGTATTAATAATATATATTAAAATGGAAGTGCAAGTTTCGACTGGTCGAAGAAAAAGCATGTCTAAAAGTTTAAAAGTAAGTGGGACTACGTGAAGCTATATCTCACAAGCTCTTCAATGCCATATTGCAGAATGTCTTTCAATCACTGAACTGGGAAGACAAGGGGATGAAGATTATTTAATCAAATTCCGTTTAGTTGATGACACAGCCATTTAGTTCATCGTCAGGAGCTGCGGAACATGATCAAATAACTTCAATAAAAAAAGAGTAAAGAAATGGGATTGGAAAAAGACCTTGCAAAAATAATTGCTGTACCTTTAATAACAGATATCAACAAGAAAGATGACACCGAATTTTCGGGTGTAATAAGCACGTCTTTTGAATCCGTTCTGACACAAATTAAATTTATCAAAGCTATTAAAAGTCAATGGAACCGGTATGGAAAACAATAGATCTGACGAAAGAAAGAAGATTTTCAATCGGGTTTTTAATCCCTCAGATATTGCTGTGAACGGAATCGTGAGCTTACGAACTCTTAGAAACAGAGATATCAACAAAATAAGATGTGACTTTACGTCCCCTGGTGGAAAAACCATGCATTATTTTAAGAAGAAAGTATTCACAAAACGTTTATCCATATGAGCGGTATCGGTCCAAGAAAAAATTTTCGTCGAGTTTTCAGGAGCCCAGATTTTGCTACAAAAACTTCAGAAGCAGAAATTAACACTTATGACCCCTGGTGGCCAAACCATTCTTTACCAAACATTAGAAATCACGTGAAACATATTTTCCGTCAGGTCTTGTAGGCGATACAGGAAGAATTTTTCATATCGGAGTTTTAGGAGCAAAAAACGCAATTTACCATTCTGCGCCCAGCGGAAAGTCTATGATATACTTGAAATTTTTTGAATTTATAGGAAAACCATTTTGCATCGGAAACACTATCCAACAAAAAAGGAATTTTTCAAATCGGATTTTAGAAGTAGAAATATTGACAAAAATAAGATATACATCTACGCCCCTGGCGTAGAAACCATGCATTATTTCAAGAAGAAAATGTTCCTAAAAATGTTTGTCGACATGAGTAGTATCGGTCCACAAAAAACTTTTTTTCAATCGAGATTTTAGGAGCTCATATTTTGCTGCAAATATATCAGAAGCGGAAATTAAGACTTACGCCACCTGGTGGCCAAACAATTTTTTAGAAAAATATGAAATTACGTGCAAACGATTTTCATCAGGAGCTGTATCCGGTGCAGAAAGAATTTTACAGTTCGAAGATTTAGAAGCAGAGATATAGGGGAAAACGCAATTTATCTTTACGCCCACTAGCGGAAAGTCTATGAGTTACTTGAAAACTTTGAATTTATAGGAAAAACGTGTCACACTAGAAACATTATCCAACAAAAAAGGAATTTTTTATATCAGACTCTTAGAAGTCGAGATATTGACAAAATAATATATACATCTACGGCCCCTGGCGTAGAAACCGTGCACTATTTTAAGAAGAAAATGTTTCTAAAAGGTTTGTCGAGATGAGTAGTATCGGTCTGCAAACGATGTTATTTTCAATCGAGAATTTAGAAGCTCATATTTTGGTGCAAATACATCAGAAGCGGAAATTAAGGTTTACGCCCCCTGGTGGCCAAACCATTTTTTTACAAAAATTAGAATTTACGTGCAAACGATTTCCCATCAGGAGCTGTATCCGGTGCAGAAAGAATTTTTCAGATTGGAGATTTAGAAGCAGAGATATAGGGGGAAACGCAATTTACCTTTACGCCCCCTAGCGGAAAGTCTATTAATAACTTGAAAATTTTGAAATTATATGAAAAACATGTCACACGGAAAACACTATTCAACAAAGAAGGAATTTTTCAAATCGGACACTTAGAAGTCGAGATATTGACAAAAATAAGATATACATCTGCGCCTCCTGGCAGAGAAACTGTGGAATATCTTAGAAAGAAAATATTCCGAAAAGGTTTGTCGATGTGAGTGGCATCAGTCCACGAAAGAATTTTGCAATCGATATTTTAGAAGCTCAGATTTTATGGCAAATACATCAGACGCAAAAATTAACACTTACGCTTCCTGGTGGTCAAAGTATTCTTTACCAAAAATTCGAAGTTATATGCAAAAGATTGTGCATCAGGAGATGTATCCGCTGAAAAAAAAATTTTTAATCGGAGTTTTAGAAGAACAGTTATCGGAAAAAAATGCAATTTACTTTTACGCCCCTAGCGGAATATCTATGCGTAATTTGAAAAAGTAACTATATCCAAAATACTCTTCGACATAAATGGAATCGAAAGATAAAAGATTTTTTCAATCGGATGTTTAGAAGCAAATATGTGGAATAAAACGTATTTTTGAATTCGACATCATCTGCATTTACGCCCTCTAGCGGCGAAATTGTACATCGTAAGAAAAAACGAAATAAAGGATCATCATTCGCATATTTCAAGCTTTCGAATGCAAAAAGAACTTTTCAAATCGGACTAATAGTTGCAGAGATACCGTGGGTACAGACGGACGGACAAACCGATAACATAAGCACGATCTTTTTTTCACAAAAAAGACGTGCTAAAAAAAAGGTACACAATGAAAAAGTAACTAATAAACATATCAACCTTAGTTTTAGAGCACTTTGAAGAAACAATAAAATTTTGAAGAATAATTTACCATCATATCTTGAAAGTGTTAAATCAATGAATCCGTCCAGTATTTGCTCATGTATCAAAGACATTGACCTTAACTAAAAAGAGACATCTGGAAGAAACGAAGTACTGAAAGAAGCATGAAGAAGTACATGTGCTTGATATCACCAAGAAGGATAGGAAGAGAAGCTCATGGATTAGGAAAATGAAGAAGTCCATGACATCAGGATAAAAGTAAAATGCTTGAAGTTGAATGGGCTGGACCTATTGCTAGAAGAACTGACCACCGTTAGACAACTGATATACTGGACTGGATTTCAAGGGACAGAAAAAGACCCAGAACAAAAAAATGGGAGCTGATGGATGGGATTCCAAAGCATGTCGGAGTGACATGGAGGAAACTGGCTTAAGACAGAAAATTGTCAAGGATGCTAGGAAGGCTTTCAGAATGGATGATGGCGGCCGGTAATATATATATCATCATCATCATCATCATCATTGTCAACCATTATCAATCCACTGCTGGACGAAGGTCTCCCCAAGTTTCCTCCACAACGGTCTGTCTTGTGCCAGTCTCCTCCATGTCACTCCCGCATATTTTCGAATTTCATCCACCCATCTCCCATGTGGTCTTTTTTCTGGGTCTTTTCCTGTCCCTTGCAATCCAATCTAAAATTTCGGCTGTCCAACTACGGTCTGTCCTTCTGGCAGTATGTCCAGCCCATTGCCATTTCACGGATTTAACTCTGATCATGATGTCTTCTACTCTTGTCATTTTTCGGATCCACGAGTTCCTCTTCTTATCTCTCCTCTCTCCATGCTTTTTTGAGTTGTCTGCAGCCTTTGTATGTCTCTTTTAGTTAAGGTCCACGTCTCTGCACCATACGTAAGCACTTGAAGGATGCATTGATCAAACACTTTTCTTTTAAGACATAATGGCATATTGCTCTTGAAAATTATGCTGTTTCTTCCAAAAGCTCTCCAGGCAAGTTTTGTACGCCGATTAATTTCTTTATCAATGTGACCATCACTTGATATCTGCTGTCCAAGATAAACATACGTATCTGTTATCTCCAGTTTTTCTCCATCAATCGATAAATCTTCATTTCTTGTAAAAGCATTGAACATCACTTTTGTCTTCTGAAAGTTCATTTTTAATCCCACTTCTTTACTCTTGTCAGCAAGTTCCTGGATCATACTCTGCAGCTCTGATGGGGTAGTTGCAAAAATGACTACGTCATCAGCAAAACGAAGGTGGGTTAGATAATCTCCATTAATCTTTATCCCTTTGTTTTCCCAGTTCAGTGATTGAAAGACATTTTCCAAAGTGGCATTAAAGAGCTTCGGAGATATGGTGTCACCTTGTCTCACTCCCTTTCCAATTTTTATGTGTGTTGTATTTTCAAACAGCCGAATATTTGCACTTGCATTTTCATAGATGTTATTAATAATATTAATGTATGCATCTTCAATACCGCAGGATTTCAGAGCCGTGGTAACTGCTGATGGTTTCACGGAATCAAAGGCTTTTTCATAATCGATAAAAGCCATGCACAATGGAAGTTCATATTTCCTCGCTCTTTCAATTAGTTCTCTCAGTACGTGGATATGATCTACTGTGCTGCAGCCACTCCTGAATCCAGCTTGTTCTCTCGGTTGAGCCATGTCCAGTGTTACCTTCAAGCGGTGTGTAAGAACTTTAGTGAAGATTTTATAAACCACTGATAGGAGGCTGATAGGTCTGTAGTTCCTGAGATCCTCAATGTCACCTTTTTTATGTAGCAGGATCATTGTAGCATTGTTCCAATCCTCAGGAATCTTCCCTTCATTAAGGCATCGAGTGAAAATTTGGGCGAGTACTGTTTCGATTTCTCCACTTGCTTCTTGTATGATGTCTACAGCAGTAATTCCATCTTCTCCTGGAGCTTTCCCCCGCTTCATGTTCTTGATTGCATGAGCAACTTTTGCTGGGAGGACTGGAAGAACTCTGGTACCTTTCATGATGTCTGGAGTACATGTACCATCCCTTTCATATAATTTGAAGTAGAAATCTTTCACTCTTGTCAAAATTTCGCCTCTATTTCTTGTTGTAGAACCATCTTCTTTTCTCAGTGCCATAATCTGTTTTCTTCCCTTACTGAGATGTCCCTTTGCTATCTTAAGGCTTTGGTTGTTTTCAATTGCTTTCTCACTAGCTCACAGTTGAATTTCCTTACGTCTTCAGTGATACTTTTTCGTGCTGTCTTGCATAGCTCTATATATTCCACTTTGGAAGTCACATCTTCTTTAGTTGTCCTCATCTCTCTTCTTTTTGCATCAACATTTTGGTTTTTCCTGATAATTTGTTCACATGCAACTTGTTCTTAGACCCAGCTAATTTTGTTTCTGTTTCCATAAGAGCTTTGGTTACTTTTCTATTAACTTCCGAAATATCCACTTCTTCCGATGTTAGGCCTTCTAAAGCAGAGAATCTGTTCTTCAGTTCCAACTTGAAAGTATTATGGTGTTTTTTAAGGTTGGTTATGTCAATACATTTTGTTTGTCTTATGAGCTTGCCGCGTTCCAGTTTAGTGTTGAGGTGCATCTTACATCTCACCAATCTATGGTCACTACTTGTGTTGAACTTGTTCAGCACACTGCAGTCTTCGATGACGAATTTTTTGTTACACATAATAAAATCAATTTCACTTGTCGTCCCCATTGGATGTCTCCATGTTCATTTCCTGTGTGGCTTTTTCTTGAAAAAGGAGTTCAAGATGAAAATCCTTCTGCCTCTGCAAACTCAACGAGAGTATTTCCACGCTGGTTTCTGTTGCCGTGACCGAATTTACCTACTGAAGTTTCATTCTGTTGCCGGTGCCCTATTTTTGCATTGAAATCTCCCATAATTATCTTCAAGTGCTGCTTACCTTTATTATTTAGATGACGAATTTCCTCATAAAATTCTTCAATTTCTTCTTCAGGATGACTTGTGGTGGGTGCATAAGTTTGAATAATCTTAGACTGGTATCTTCTCGAGAGTTGGATAACGAGTCGTGCAGCTCTGTCAGAGGAACTTTCAACTTCTACCACTTTATCCTTCAGTTTCTTGTTTATTATAAATCCAACACCACTAGTTCTGCCGGTATCTGTCCCACGATAATAGAAGAGATGTTCACTTTTCAGTTCAATGAGATCTTCTCCTTTTCTCCTTACCTCACTTAGCCCCGAAGATGTCCCACTTGATCCTTTGTAGTTCCTCTTCCAATTCAAGAAGCCTTGAATCAGAAGGTAGGAGCGTCCATTATACGTAGCCAAGGTCAGCATCAAATGGCAGCCTAGTCCGGTCCTCCGGGGATTCTTAGCACCCTCTACCTTCATGTCGCACTGGCCGCTGCCTTGGCCAGGTACATTCCAGGTGCCGGAGACTGAGGGCCAAGATTTAAGTTTTAGAGTCATTTTGGAGGTGTTTGGCCATAACTCACCTCGCCGGCCAAGCGGGTTGGTGAGTGTGAGATAGCATTTCCTCTGATCCCGATGGTATAGTTATACCGCTATTGGCGGTCGTCAGAGCCCCTTTAATGGGACCAGGATGCACCACGAGAAGGCGGGGTTGACATTGGTCAAGGAGAGGCTGTGATGTTACGCATCACCTGACCTTACATATATATATATATATACTGAAGAGCAATTGAATTAGAGACAGCTGGCGTTATGCAAATGTGGCTCTGTGTGGGCGGCCCTGTAAACGGAAACGACATGACGTATGCAGCGATCCGAAAATATAAAGAGTGATGCGACGGGAATCAGTAAGAGTCGGACGCAGTATGGGTAAGACGAAGGACCTAAGCGCATTTTGTCGTGGGCAAATTGTCGGGGGTCCAACGAATGGGTCACTCCATCTCGGAAGTCGTGCAGGCACTCGGATTTTCACGAGCCACTGTGTCACAGGTGCACCGTGAGTACATCGAATCCGGTAAAACCATCCCTGCAAGGGCCAAGTACCGTGGTCAACAGCGTGTGGATGAGCGGGGTCATTGTCGACTAGCTCACATTGTAACAGCGGATTGACGGCCCACATTGCGAGAATTCACTCGGCAATTTATCGCTGGTGCACAAAAACGTGTAAGCAGCCACACCATCCAGAACCATCTCCTCGCTATGGGGTGTAGAAGCCATCGTCCCACGAGGGTACCGCTGCTGACCGCACGTCACAGAGCACAAAGATTAGCATGAGCGCGGGAACATCGCCATTGGACCCTAGACATGTTGTATAATGTTACCTGGACTGATGAGTCGAGATTCACGTTCGTACATGCGGATGGTAGGATACGAGTACGGCGCAAACCACATGAAGCGATGGATCCTTCTTGCCAGAAGGGTACTCTTCAAGCTGGTGGGGGTGGCATTCTCATCAGGGGACTGTTTACGTGGACTGAAATGGGATCCCTGGTACATGTGGCATCGTCCCTCACAGGTCAACGTTACCGGAATATCCTGGACGACCATTTACTCCCGTTTGTTCACTCATTGTCCACCAACCCATTTTCCATTTGGTCTTTTCCTTAGTCTTTTTATGTCCCTTGGATTCCAGTCTAGAATTTCGGATGTGCATCGGTTATCCAATGCACAACTTGGTTGTGCATGTGTTTTCCTGGGAACATGACCAGCCCATTGCCATTTTAGGGATTTTATTCTAATCATGTAGTCTCCCACTTTTGTTATTTTCCTTATCCACGAGTTCCTCTTCTTATGTCTCGTGGTTACAACAAGCTCCATGCTTCTTTCAGTTGTCTGCAGTCTTTCTATGTCTTTTTTTAGTTAAAGTCCATGTCTTTGCTCCGTACGTAAGCACTGAAAGGATGTATTGATTAAACACTTTTCTTTTAAGACATAATGAAATATTGCTCTTAGAAATTGTACTGTTTCTTCCGAAAGCTCTCCAACCAAGTTTTATACGTCGATTAATTTTTTCAACAATGTTATCTTTCCTTGATATCTGTTGTCCAAGGTAAATGTTAGTATCTGTTATCTCCAGCTTTCCGCCATCAATCGATAAATTTTTATTTCTTGTAAAAGCATTGTACATCAGTTTTGTCTTCTGAAAGTTCATTTTGAATACCACTTCTTTACTCTTATTAGTAAGTTCTTGGGTCCTACTGGGCAGTTCTGAAGGGGCAGTTGCAAAAATATCTACGTCATCAGCAAAACGACGGTGAGTTACATAACCTCCATTAATCTTTATAACTTTCTTTTCCCAATTCAATGATTGAACGACAAGTGGCATTCAAGAGTTTGAGAAATGTTGTGTCACCTTATCTCACTTCCTTTTCAATTTTTATTGGTGCTGTATCCTCAAATCACCGATCCTCTGCACTTGCATTTTCATATAACAGTAATGTACGCAGCTTCAATGCCACAGGATTTCAAAGCTATTGTAAATGCAGATGGTTTCACGGAATTAAAGGCCTTTTCATAATGGATAAAAGCCATACATAGTAGGAGTTCATATTCCCTCGTTCTTTCATTTAGTTCTCTTAACACATAGATATGATCGATAGTGCTGTAGCCACTCCTGAAACCAGCTTGCTTGTTCTCTCGGTTGAGCCATATCCAGTGTTATATTCAAGCAATGTGAAAAAACCTTAATGAAGATTTTATAAACCACTGATAGGAGGCTGATGGGCCTGTATTTCCTGAGATCCTCAATGTCACTAATTTTATGTAGCAGGATCATTGTAGCATCATTGTTCCAATCCTCAGAAATCTACTCTTCATTGAATCATCTAGTGAAAACTTGAGCGAGTCTAGTTTTAATTTCTCTACTTGCTTCTCGTATGATGCCCACGGTAATTCTATCTTATCCTGGGGCTTTTTCAAGTTCTTTATTTTCATGTTCTTAATAATTTTCCTGGGGCTTTTTCATGTCCCCTTTTCATGTTCTTAATTGCATATGTAACTTCTGCTTGGAGTACTCAAGGAACGTTGGTACTGTGACCGTTCATAATGTATAGTGTAGATGTGTCATCTCTTTCATACAGTTTTGAGTAGAATTCTTTCACTTGTCAAAATTTCGCCTCTACCTTTTCTCAGTGCCCTAATCTGCTTTCTTCCTTTATTGAGATGCCCCTTTGCTTTCTTCAAGCTTTGGTTTTTTCAATTGCACTTTTCACTGCTTTCACAGTTGAATTTCCTTACATCTTCAATGATACTTGTTCGTACTGTCTTGCATAGCTCTATATATTCCACTTTGGAAGTGACATCTTATTTGTCCTCATTTTTCTTCTCTTTTGCATCAGCATTTTTGTTTTTCCTGATATTTGCTTCATATGCAACTTGTTTTTAGTACCACTTATTTTGTTGTTATTTCCATAAGAGCCTAGGTTAGTTTTCTGTTGATTTCAGAGATATCTACTTCTTCTGATGTCAGAGAGCGAAGAATCTGTTCCTCAGTTCCAATTTGAAGGCATTATGACTTTTTAAGGTTGCTGAGGTCAAAACATTTTGTTTTCCTTATGAGCTTGCCACGTTCGAGTTTAGTGTTTAGCTGCATCTTACCATTCTATGGTCACCCCCTGTGTTGAATCTGTGCAGCACACTGCAATCTTCGATGAAAAAATTCTTGTTAAACATAATAAAATCAATTTCACTTATCATTCCATTGGGATGCTTCAACGTCCATTTCCAGTGTGGTTTTTTCTTGAAAAAGTAGTTCATGATGAAAAACCCTCCTTCCTCTGCCAACTCTCTACGAGAATATTTCCACGCTGGTTTCTGTTCCCATGCCCGAATTTACCTATCAAAGTTTCGTTCAATTGCTGTTGCTTTATTTTTCCATTGAAATCACCCATAATGATCTTCAAGTGCTGCCTTCCTTTATTATTTATACAGTATATCGAATTTCTTCGTAAAATTATTCCACTTCTTCTGCAGGATTACTTGTGGTGGGTACTTAACCTTACATAATAATCTGAGCCAGGTAACTTTTTGAGAGTTGGTTAACGAGTCGCGCAGCTCTGTCTGATGAATTTTCAACTTCTAGAATATTGTCCTTCAGCTTGTTGTTTATAAGAACTGGTAGGATACATTGGTTAAACACTTATATTTTAAGACTTAATGGCATATTGCTCTTTAAAACTGTACTGTTCCTTCCAAAAGCTTTCGAACCAAGTTTTATGCGCCGATTATATTGTTCATCAATGTAATCTTTGGTTGATATCTGCTGTCAAAGGTGAATGTAGGTATTGGATACCTCGCGATTTTCTCCATCAATCGCAAAACTTTCCTTTCTTGTAAAAGCATTGTATATTAGTTTTGTCTTCTGAAAGTTTATTTCTAATCCCACTTCTTTGCTCTTATCAGCAAGTTCCTGGATCATACTCTGCACCTTTGATGAAGTAGTTTCAAAAATTATTACATCATCAGCAAAATGAAAGTAAGTTAAATAATCTCCATTAATCTTTATACCCTTTATTTCCCAGTTCCATGGTTGAAAGACACTTTGCAGTGTGGCAATGAAGAGTTTGGGAGACTTGGTGTCACCTTGTCTCACTCCTTTTCCAATTTTTATTGGTGCTGTATCTTCAAATAGCATAGCCAAACCATACATAACGGTAGTTCATATTCCACCGTTCTTTCAATTACTACACTGAATATATACTGTACATGAGCTATGGTGCTGTAGCCGCTTCTGAATCCAGCTTATTCCCTGGTTGAGCCTATGTATTTTTATCTATTTATTTCCTTTTTATTATTATTGTTGTTGTTATTTTTTTATTTGTTATAATTATTATTATTTCCTGTATTTGTTGTTGGTAAACAAGCATATTAAATCGTGAGTATCTACTCTCCGTGCATTAAATCCAACCTCAACGTTTTATGCTCAGAAAATCTATTCTTCATTACCTCTTCTTTTGTAAAAGTCAACCTCTACATTTTTTCGTCCAGCCAATGGGTTTCTTATATGACGTGATGCCCTTACAAGAGTAAGTTAACAGGTTTCTTGGATTTTCCTTCCACTTCGCTGAATTTGAGTGAATTCATAACTTTCTTTTTTCCTGATAACAAACAAACTGATCGACTAATAACAGAGGAGGCTTGCCTAATGGGAAAAAAAGAAACAGAAATACAAAACTGAAGGGCAGAGTAAATCATTCTGCATTGTTCGAGGAGCAAGGCACTCCAAAGTCAGATGGAATTAGATATATAATCCATCAAAATTTGACACTCCATTAACAGAAAGGTCGAAGGCTGCAATACCCCAGTTAGGAATTGCTTGAAGGAAAATCTGCCCTCTGTCTACGGTAAAGGTAGCTGAAGAAAGAAAAGATGCTGAAATATTTCATTCCCCGTCAAGCTGGGTACATATTAAAACTTTCTCTACATATTAAGTTTGTGTTTTCCTTCAACGAAATTTGTTTTGAAAGGACTTAGCTAGAAACAAAATCGGAAAAAAGTTGTGAACTCGCAGCTCGGAATCTAAGCTACGAACCGTAAATGTGTTTGTAGAAACTCTTTGAAATATTATGAGAAAGTGAAGGAGCGTTTATTTTTACTTCAGTCGAACAAAAACAGAAAATCAGACGGCAAAAGGAAAAAAAACTTTTATGGCGCGGTTTAAATTCGTTAAAATTTAATCGCGTAACCGAAACCTTTGGGAATCAAATGCTGCAAGTAGAAAGGATTCTGTCGTGAATAAAAATATTTTGAAATCGAAGGCAGTTTTGAAAAAGAAGTTCTTGCAAAATTTGACTGCGCCTTCCAAAAACAGCAGCTGCATAAATGCTTAAAATGACATTTTTAAAGTATTCGATATATTCTACCGGCGATTCACATAATCAAACCTTTTCACTGTTTCTTTTTTCATTTTAGTCTTCCTGATGTAGTATTCGTTTTTTTCTCACTGGGATTTTATCGCATCTGAAAAATATTTGATTTAATGCATATGCTTTTTTTTTCACTTTAACTTCTAGCTACCCAAAAGAAGTGCCGTAAAGGAATTTTAAACTTGCTTTCTTCCAGTGAAATTCTGCCCAAGCACACACGAAACCAAATATAGTTTCTTTAATTATCTTATTATTTTTCATTTTCTTTAAGCATGTCTTCCATGATTTACAGCAATTAAACGACCAAAGCGAAACCAAGTAAATATAAAAATCTGACAATATTACGTGATCTTGCGTTAGGAAATTACAAACGCAGGTCTAGCGCGTTGGTGTTTTCTTTGGGTTCATACCTTTTTCTATAAATTAAATTTACCAATGAAATAAATCCAGTAATAGTTTTTTTCCTTTCGGAAAATGACAAAGCTCGTGTGCACCAAAAATTATAAGGAATACTCACTTCCCAGTTTAGGACCACTGGTTTCAGGCAAGGAAGTGCACAGTACCGTACTCTTACAGGTACTCTACCCATGCTAATCTGAGGCGCGAAACCGAGTCTAACTTAAACGATTAACCGGACGGCATAATCGAATAAACGATAATGCATAGATCGATAATCTCTTCATAAAACCTATATAATAGGCTACGTCTGTCCCTAATTCTCTGATGTCATTCAGTACTTGCGGCGCCATCGGCTTTTCTGCAGTGGCAGAAATCGGAACTAAAGTTCACCGCTATCGCACGATACGTAAAATCAAGTAGCAAAACCGGAAAATAAGATAAAGTTAGTAAGGCAAACGACTTCATCTGTGGCAACACGCACGTTCTCGAACAACTGTCTGCTACGTTTGTTCTTTTACGTAGGTGTTATGTCGTGTTTTATTTCATTTTCTTCGCATTGAGGAATAAAATTGTAGAGTAATTGATAATAACGGAATCAGCATTATTATACACATAAATGCCCAGATCTATTTGAAAAGCTCTAACCTACTATAAAAACTGAAATTTTGGGATGTCAAAGTGAGCAACATCGCATCTAAAAACATTTTCAGCTCTTAAGAGAATGACTTTTACTATTTTTTTTACAGAAATCCGGCGTCTATTTGAAATGCTTTTAATCTGCTTCAATTAAAATTTTCACCCCGTCCTAGGGCTGGCAACATCCCCTATATATGAATATTTATTTAGGGCTTAAAAGCAGTCGTCCTAGGATGGCCTGTATGCTAGTATCCTCATGTTTTGCATTTCACGAAGGTACACTCTTTCCAGTGAGCAGAAAGTACAGTATATTAGAATTACTGTGGAAAAAACAATGCTCACTTACTATCATCTAACCCAATGTGTGACGTCACCGTAAAACCAAGGTGTACTCAACTCAAGTCTAAGTTATATCACGATGTTGGGATCTCGAGACAAGCAGCTCGAACCAGTGTGTGACATGGGTTTCAGTTGTTATGGATTCAAGAGAGAGTTAGGTTATGTAAACGTCGTTATTTATTTTTTATTTTTTTATTTGTGTATAATCCATTTTCAGAAATCCGGCGTCTATTTGAATTAAACAGCTCTACATAGAAAATGCCACATAGCGAAGAAATACAAGAAATGAGACGATACGTTACCACACGTGTAGACAAATAGGTTGGAAAGAAGTGATTTAATTTCTGGTGGATAATATGAATGCGATGCGAGAGGAGACAGTATAACGTGATCTGAGTCAGTAGGTTGTATGGCCGCCATGCTGGACTATACGTTCGGCGAAACGGCGTAACATCGAGTGAAAAAGTCTCGGATGGTGTCGTGATATCCCATTGACCTATGATCAGAATTCATCTCCATTAAAAAGGAATCTTGCAGAGATGTCAAGTCGTATGCCAATGACGCACCGCACTTTCTACATTGGGGGACAAATCAGGGGATTTCGCTGGCTAAGGAAGCACCTGGACACCTTGTTGGCGCTATCTACTGATGTTGGCATTGTGCGAGCTGGCGTTATCTTATTGAAACTGGGTACCAATGGCACCACGGAGGTTCGGCAACAAAACGGCACCGCATCGACGTTTCGTCGTGCTATCGTTGTACCCACTACGCTTACGAGCGACGAAGGTCTGTTGGAACTCATAGCGCCACAAACCATGACACCAGGCTGAGGAGACGTATGAAGCTCACGGATGACAGCATGACCACCCCGGTGACCACGTCGTCTCCAGATCGACGATTGTCGGCACTGAGACAGAAGCGAAACTCGTCGCTGAATATGACATGGTTTACTTCGTCCCGGCATGCATGACTGGTATGGCAACTTTGCAACTTTGCTCGACGATGTGGTGGATGGCAGCTGCCACAATGGCGGGCTACAGCTCAAAGCTGCTTCAACCAAGCTAAGGCTCATAGTCCTTGTCGATACAGGTATGTCCACGACTTCCTATACACCTTGTCGAATATTGTGGAATTCTATGAGATGGTGTAAACTAAATTAGGAAGTGAAATTCCTTCTAATTTCTAAACTTTTCAACCAACGCTGAGAGACTGTCACTCAGTGCTTATGCTGAAATGCATCACGTATGATTATAGCCACACGTGATTTTATAGAAAGCATACTTGTATATAACACGGGCATGGCGCAGTTTATTAAGTTGCTATGCACTGTATGGAGAGGCGAACGTTTCCGACAGGTGTTCGAACCCCGGTATTGCAGGACATCTAGTATGCGGTTTTTTCCTCAGTCTCTCCGTGTTTGGGAACGCGAACACCTAAATGGTTAATACCGAATGCGCTTTGTCCCTGGATCCCCCTTTCCCAGGCTGCCTGGGTTTACCAGATGAGTGTCAATGCGCTGGTAGTAAAACAATGTAAGACGAATAAAATCTGATGCCACATGACATTAGGTACCTACGGGAATATTACCCATGGTTGTTTATGATGATGGTATTTGTTTATAAAAGAAAAAATATTATTTCAAGTAAATTTTCTAAGCATTCCTCACATTGGATTCACTTCCTTCGTGTTCTCAATTTTGAAAGACTTGTAATGTCTCTCTTTTTCTTTTTATGCTGGCAGTATGTGTCAAAACATTCGCGCAGCAGGTCTAGAAATTTCGAATAGCCTTTATGTTTTTGTTATACATCTTATCCAATTTCGTATTGTAGGATTCTAAATAACTTTCCTATGGAGGCACTTTTTTCTTGGGTTTTTATCAAATATTCAACACAGACGAAACGGTAACAGGTTCTAGTTTCGACTGCAAACTGTACTCAGTATCAAGAGAGAGACATTGTGTCGCTTGTACAGATTGTAATGGCTTTTCTTGGATAAAATGAACGACAAGCCACTTTAATCGGAAATTAGAACTACCAAGTTTATTCGAATTGATCGAACTTGTGGTGTTGGGGAACTACATTTTTTTATTATCGAAATCACGGATTATTTAAAATTCACATTGTCTCTTCACTTTCTTTCGCAGCTTGAACAGCAAGGGCACCTTCAAGAAATTGATTATCTCATATGCTCAACAATGTGTGCAAAGAAATTTTATTACAAAGTTTGAAATTTTCTACCAAGTCGATTTGGAATACTACAGGTACTTTAATGGAACTCGTACCAACAGTATCATAACTTTCCATGCTATTCTTTACGCACGAAAAGCTGGGGAATGATTTGGAGAACATATCGGGGAAAAAAGATAATCTAATCAAATCTCTGGCTCTACTCCTATTGTTTTGACAACACCAAAGGCAGGTAGTAAATGATGGGTGTTTTCCGTGCAGTGCTCCTCCGAGATAATGAGAGGATGACGCTGTAGAAGAATTTGGTCTGACATTCGCATCCAATGGTTACTTTTTCTTTTGCTGGAGGAGAGCAACCATATTTCCTCCACCACCGGGGAGAGGGGGTCAAGTGTATGAGGCAGGCGCCACTCGATCCCAAGCTCCGTTGTCGTGACAACGACGGGGCTTACCTCTCACTGGATCTCTGTCAATTTCCAAGTGGTGTAATAATATCCCTAGCAAATTAGGAGCGGAATGTTGGGGGGAATTTATCTTCGTCCCTTCGTCGTGGGTGTCTTTGACGTTTCCCCTCTCTGGAAAGTAAGAAACCGAGAAGGGGATACCGAAAGACAATCTCCAGATACCAAAATCTTGTGATGATTAATTTTTAATCGATATACGGTTAGGTATCATTTATCTTTGCTGGTGGTTAAATTTTAATCTTTTGGAACTAGAGAGAGAGAGAGAGAGAGAGAGAGAGAGAAAGAGAGAGAGAGAGGAATAAGAGAGAATAGAGAGAAGGAGAGAGACGGAGAAGGAGAAAAACAGAGAAGGAGAGAGAGAGACTATAGTTGTCGATGATAAATTTTTAAACGGCATGTTCTTAGAGAACGAATTTAATTCTAACTGATTAACTTAATTGTTAGGCATCAACCACCGTCGCTGTGGATGTTTGTTTAATTTTTAGTTATCATTAAATTCCATTTTGATATCAGTCATCATAGGTCACCAATAGTTTGGTTGGCATACTATTTGGTCTAGTGGTTAGCATACTCGAGCGCTATCCGGGAGACGCGGGTTCGATTTCCGCTCCAGGACGACGAACTTTCCAAGTTGTCGGATATTATCAGAATTAACATCCATGTCATATTTACATCAATAAATGGATTCACATTTTCCAAATTTGTATTGTACAATGGCGCAATCCCGTATTTCATTCACTGATATTCTGCGCCTCCGGGAAAACACGGGAATGAATTCTAAGCCACCAGATTCGCTACATATCAATCCCAGTTGCTTCTAATAGTGATTCCTGTGATGGTTATATTCAAATTAATCGGGAACTTGGTACTTGGTCGTTCTGGGTGGTGTAGTGGTTAGCGTACTCTGGCACTATCCTGGAGACGCGGGTTCGATTCCCGCTCCAGGACGACGAAATTTCCAAGTTTTCAGATGTTATCTGACTTAATATTCATGTCATATTTACACCAATAAACGGATTCACATCTTCCAAATTTGTCTTGCACAATGGTGTAATCCCGTATTTCATTCATTAATAGTTTCATTGTTTGAGAATTCTTACCTGTTTCTAATAAATTTCGATGTGTTGATTTAAAAAAATGATGATAAAAAGTTTTTATAAGGTGCAGATTTTCTACAAAATTGAAAGGTTTAATCCATCGAGTTCAGCAAAACTGAAGGTTTTCCAATTTACTGAGTGTAGGCGTAGTGCGTCCAAAACGATTTGGGGGCGGGACACGAATAAGCGTAAAGTGACGTTCGCTTCTGGGGACGAATAACTGTAAAGTGATGTTTTCCTTTGTAGGACGAATGAATGTAAACTGGTGTTTTCCTTTAGGGAGACAAATAGATATAAACTGATGTTTTCCTTTGGGGAACGAATAAGTATCTACTGATAGTTTCCTTGGCGGGTGAATAAGAATTGGGTTGGTGCGAATGAAATGTCCGTCAAAGGACCAGCACTCGTGGATGGCGAGAACAGAAAAGTAGGACAACTTACCTAGGCAAAATAACCCCCTCGGCAAAGACACATAGTTGCCATCTATCCAGAAAGGCCATGATCCCGGAATGAAAAAGTCTTGTGGCTGGGACCCGAAGAAGTCATCAACAGCACTTTGAACCTCGTTGTCTGTCGTGAACTGTTTCCCGGACAGGAAGTGATCCAGGCGACGAAAGAGATGATAGTCTGTCAGAGACAAGTCCGAGCAATAGACAGGATGAGGCGGTGCTTCACAGCCTAAGGCGTTGTGCGACATGAGGGCGAGCGTTGTCCTGGAGCAGAAGGACACCCTGCCTGTTGACCAAATCCGGTTGTTTCTGCAGTAATTTCTGGTGCATCTGGTGTAATTCAGCACAATAACGTTCTGCAGTGATGGTTTGGCCTCTTGCCAAGAAACCCCGATGAATTATCCCAGCTGTGGACCACCTCACAAGGAGCATCATCTTTTTGGTGTGTAGGGGTGGCTTAGGATGTTGTCCAGCAGGCTGTGCGTTGCTTAACCATTGTGCAGATCGTTTCCAATTAACATAAAGGACCCACGTCTCGTTGCAGGTGACGATTCGATGCAGTAGAGGCTCCTGTTCATTCCTGGCAAGCAGCGACGTGCAGACTTCCAGACGCTTAGTCTTATTGGCAGTTGTCAACTTATGCGGCAGCCACATGTCCAAATTTTTGACCGTACCTAGAGTCGCCAGACGCCGAACAACTGTCGTGTGGTGGACACCTACCTCTGCCGTTCTCTCACGACACGTTTTTTGGGGATTTGCTTCAACCACACGTAACAGAACGGTGTCAGAAACATAACAGATCGGTGACCACGTGCTTCATTTTGCAGGTCCGTATCTCCTCTTCGAAACTTCACAAACCATCGCCGAATGGTTCGTTTGTTGTCTGCATTCTCATCAAACGCTATGTTAACGTTTCGAGCGTCAATTCCTGCAGAATGGTCCAGTTTAAATTCATACAGGAAAATGAATCTCAAATCCGGAGTCTGCATGTTTCCTTTGCAAGCCACGTTACGTCCAAACAAACCACACCTGAACCTTGTTCTTTACACAAGTGCTAGTTATTTATAGTAACTCTGTGTCGTAAAACCCGCAACACTTGTGAGTGCTTCCATTTCTGTGTGGTGGGGGCCTTCTCCACTGCTCGTTCGCGCCGGACATTTCATTCGCAACAACCCAATATAAGCTGATATTTTCCTTTGGGGGAAGACTAAATATAAAGTGATGTTTCCCTTCACGTGGACCTATAGGTGTAAACTGATGTTTTCTTTTGGGGGAGGAATAAGTGTAAACTAATGGTTTCCTTTAGAGGACGGAAAAGATGGTTTCCTTGGCGGGTACATAAGTATTAGCTGATATTTTCCTTTGGGGGAAGAATAAATGTAAAGTGATGTTTCCCTTCACGTAGACCCATAGGTGTAAACTGATATTTTCCTTTGGGGGGAAGAATAGATGTAAACTGATGTTTTCTTTTGGGGGAGGAATAAGTGTAAACTAATGGTTTCTTTTAGAAGATGGTTTCCTTGATGGGTACATAAGTATTAGCTGATATATTCCTTTGCTGGGCGAATAAGAATAAACTGTTTTCTTTTGAAGGAGATGAATAACTACAAGCTGATGCTTTCCTTCTGTGAAAGGCCATTCTTGAAGATAGTTGCTCCATAAATGCCACGAACGTTGAGTCATTTAACTGCATAAAATAAAAATCCGTGTTATTATGCATTACTCTTCTCTATCCGCTGTTAACTAACGATAACAAGCGGTTCAGAATAGTTTTGACAAGATCTTACGTTTTCTGAGAAAAAGACCATTCTGTTCTCGCAAATTCTTTAAAAAATTACAAAATTGTTTGCTGACACGTGAATAATGATATACAGTGAGCTGTCTACATTGGCAGCTTGTTGCTGCCGTTTTACTTCCTCACAACAGTACATCACAGTTAAAACAAAAAGTGAGAATTGTTTGTATATGAAGCTTTTTCTTTAAACTTCGCAACAGCTACATTATACACAGTCAAGTCACATTATTGTGACCATCTCCTACTTTTGACGACCACAGTGCTTAGCCAATGAAAGAAGGCACGTGTCGTGAGCTTCACTACGGCACAGCTATTCCACTAGAAAAGGAGGCACGTGTCGTGAGCTTCACTACGGCACAGCTATTCCACTAGAAAAGGAGGCACGTGTCGTGAGCTTCACTACGGCACAGCTATTCCACTAGAAAAGGAGGCACGTATCGTGAGCTTCACTACGGCACAGCTCTTCCACTAGAAGAAGAGGCACGTGTCGTGAGCTTCACTCTGGCACAGCTCTTCCACTAGAAAAGGAGGCACGTGTCGTGAGCTTCACTCTGGCACATCTCATCCCCTAAAAAGGAGGCACGTGTCGTGAGTTTCACTCTGGCACAATTCTTCCACTAGAAAAGGAGGCACATGTCGTGAGCTTCACTATGGCACAGCTGCTCCACTAGAAAAAGGGGCACGTCTCGTGAGCTTCACTCTGGCACAGCTCTTCCACTAGAAAAGGAGGCACGTGTCGTGAGTTTCACTCTGGCACAATTCTTCCACTAGAAAAGGAGGCACATGTCGTGAGCTTCACTATGGCACAGCTGCTCCACTAGAAAAAGGGGCACGTCTTGTGAGCTTCACTCTGGCACAGCTCTTCCACTAGAAAAGGAGACACGTGTCGTGAGCTTCACTCTGGCATATCTCTTCCACTAGAAAAGAAGGCACGTGTCGTGAGCTTCACTATGGCACAGCTGTTCCACTAGAAAAAGGGGCACGTCTTGTGAGCTTCACTCTGGCACAGCTCTTCCACTAGAAAAGGAGGCACGTGTCGTGAACTTCACTACATCACAGCTCTTCCACTAGAAAAGGAGGCACGTGTCGTGAGCTTCACTCTGGCACAGCTCTTCCATTAGAAAAGGAGGTGTAACGTATACTCTAGATTCACTTTCCTTATGATTTTACTATCTCTGGTTATTTTATTTTACTATGTAAATTATCTTCTTACTGAACGAGATGTTATTTCTCCCGCTGAATGAGATCTGGCAATGAGTGTACGTCATGACGTGGTGGTAGCCAGTATAAATAGGTGCGTTCAATGATACCTAATGTGAGCTGTTGTTTATGTGTCAGAGAGCTGTTTCTGTATAGAGAGATCGGTTGTTTATTTGCGTGAGAGCTTTGTTTCGTGGGTAAAGAGATCTTCGTTTATGTGAGAGCCGGATATCGAGTAGTTGTGTGACCGATGAAGTGAGTGTGGATAAATAATAGAAGTTGCCTAATAAAAGATTGTCTTAGTAAGTGCGTTTTTCTCAGTTCATAGTACTGTCAGACCTCTGTCTGGCTGTTAGGTTTATTTCATTAGTTGATTATTATTAACAACCAGCATAAGACTTTATTCATCTTAATTAATACTACAACATTACTAGCAGTTAAAAGCTTGTTCATTATTATTACTACACTACTAGCAGGAAAGTTTATTCATGATATAATTAACAAACAACAACCATTAGAAGAAGCTTAGTAGAAGAAGAACTTGAATTCATTATAATTAGCTTAGTAGAAGCTATATCCATTATAATTGGTGCCCGAACTTTTCTCGAACACGAGATCTTGACAATTATTACCCATGTCTTCCTTAATTGAGACAACTCCAATTTTTCACCCTAAATCAAACTTCGAAGGTGATGGTGTTTTTTTTGACAATTTACAAGAAGCCTGTATGTCTCACTTTGATATGAATGATTTACAAGTCCCCAGGCATTCTTCACAATTTCGTAATTCACCAGCTTCCTATTACTCTGAGTCGCGGGTCGTACCTGATGGAGTTCAATCCTCTCGGCGAAGCAGAATGCTTGCCCATTTCGTGCTGCATGCAGGAACAATTCATTTCAATGGGTTAGAGGGATCCTTAAAATTCCTCGAAGATTTGGAAGATCATTTTGATCTCTATAATATTCCTCAAGACTGCAAAGTACAAATCGCAGGCACTTGCTTGAAAGATACCGCTAAGACCTGGTATCGGCAGTGGAGAGTGTCGAACCCGGATTCTCATTATGAGAATTTCCGATCAGAATTTTTGGAGGTCTTTCCTTTCGGACTCAGTCGAACTAGCCTTGCACAACAACTTTTTTTGGTCAGCAAGGACCCAACGATAGCCCTGTTGCATTTGCGTTGGAAGCAACACGCTTGTATAACTTATGGGATCCACATGCCAGTCATGTCGACATGTTGGACACCCTATTGCCACAGCTCGACCCATTTCTACAAGATTTTCTTGAGGTTCGACACCCTGCTACAATTCATGAATGCCTTCGCCTCATACGAACGTATGAAGAGCGACACGGCAAACATGGTTCAACTCACCATGCTCGGGCACCCCGCGAGGCTTATTACGAAAACCCTCAGCGGCATAATAGGCCTAATAACTTTCAACGCGAGCATACATAAGTGCGCGCCTAAGCTTCATACTTCCCACCACATAGAAGAGTGGCAAACCAACCGCGAGTTTCTGAACAATCTTCGGGATACCGTACAAATGCACAGTATGCTCGACCCCGTTCCAATCCGCAGCATTCGGAAAGTTTTCATCCTCAGGGCAATAATCACTTTTCTGCCCGTGCTGAGGGCAGAAGTAAGAGAAATGAAAATGTCAACAGACATGCGGAGTTCCCACAGCAGTTTTCACGTAGTTTTCCTCATCGTGAAAATTTTCCCGATACCCGGCAGGGTCGAGGTTTCAGACCGCATGATAATCCAACCAGGAATCCTTTAAACTTCCAAAGGAAGTAGACCAAGGGTCGGTCCTGCTTCCTGATACCAACCATTCTGACCCTAAAACAGTATTAGTGACTGTTCAAACTCCTCAGTTGCCTGATGTATTCTTGACAATTGAAGATATTATTGTCGAGACAAAGTTCGACACTGGTTCTGAAATATCAGCCCTAAATACGAAGTTTTGTACTAACAATTTTCCTGCAATACACGTTCAGCCTGCGACGCAGTATTTGCGAGGTGCAAATAACGAAATCTTCAGTATCACAGGAACTGTCACATTATCTCTAGGGCTGGGAAATGCTCGTTTTACGCATTCTTTCCTGCTTATAGACGAACTATCTGTTAAATGTCTAATGGGAATGGACTTTATTAATACGTTTCAAGTTACTCTGAATTTCGTACAACATGTGATTTCCTTTCCGGAACCTATCGAAGTGATTCCTACGGTTCCTATGGATATAACGAGTTTGTTATTGAGTAACCAATTGAATGAGAGGCAACGAAACCAGCTTTCTCTACTTTTGCAGGAAAGCCCTGGTTTATTTTCTGATCAACCTGGTTTCACACAGGTGGTTTATCATGTCATTGACACTGATGGTTCGAAACCAATAGCGACGAAACCTTACCCTTGTGCTCCAATAAGAGACAGGAAATGCAACGTCAAATTTCTGAGATGATTAAACAGGGCATAATAAGGGAATCAACAAGCGCCTGGGCTGCTCCTGCCTTTTTGGTTACAAAGAAACAACCCAATGAATTTCGTTTCGTGACCGATTTCCGCAAGCTCAACCAAGTCACGAGAACGATCAACTATACACTACGTGTCATGTCGCATATTTTGCATGACCTGTCATCAACTAAATGGATGTAAACTTTGGATTTGGCGAGTGGATATTGGCAGGTGGCGGTACATCCGGACTCTGTCGATAAAACAGTCTTTGTAACTCCTTTTGGGGCTTATGAATACCTACGTATGCCATTTGGACTAGCTTCTGCACCTGGTACTTTCCAAAAGCTTATGGATACGGTTCTCAGACCTGTTCTGGGTCCCCATGTGCATGTATATTTGGATGACATTATTATTACATCCGAGACATTTGACGAGCACCTTTCTCTGCTCAAACAGGTGTTCCAACTCATATACAATGCTGGCTTGACTTTAAAACCTAGTAAATGCCAGATAGCGAGGGACGAGATTGTATATCTGCGGTTGAAAATCACTCCCCACTGCTTATTTACTGAAAATGAAAAAATTAGGCCTATTGTTGACTTTCCTCGGCCTAAAACAGCAAAAGAACTATCACGCTTTCTGGGAACGGCCGGATATTATCAGCAGTTCGTCCCCGCTTATGCTACAAACTGTGAGCCATTGTATGCTTTGAAACGTAAATACAAGAAGTTTGTTTGGACACCTGAGGCTAACGCTGCATTTGAAACACTGAAGTCTGCGTTGACTCAGCCTCCTGTGTTGGCTTTCCCGGATCATACTAAGGAATTTGATATTTATACTGACGCATCCGGAGTTGGTCTTGGTTGCGTTTTGTTACAAGCTGGGCAACCAATAGCTTTTGCGTCTCGTACTTTAGCCAAAGCTGAACGCAATTATTCAGCTACGGAACGTGAATGTCTTGCTGTTGTGTATGCTCTTGACAAATTCCAATGTTATCTTAACGAATTGACAGTTAACATAATTACGGATCATTCTGCCCTTCAGTATTTGAATTCTGCTAAGCACCTATCTCAAAGACTTATGAAGTGGGCTCTGAAGTTACAAGAGAGCAATATCAAAATTTCGTATCAGCCAGGTCATAAGAATGAATTACCGGACGCATTGTCTTGCGTTCCGATTAGTGGGGTCCCCACAGAAAATACTCCTGGATGTCAGCCTTTACTTCTAATAGCTGATATAACATCCAGAGAGCAGATAATGGCAGAATTAATAAATGATCCAGATTTCGGGGATATCTGTATTTTTTTGCTTGCGGGTTCGCCCTACACAGTGACCCTTCTCTGGCTGGGAGGTCACAGCATTTTGAAGTCATAGAGGGTCTTCTTTACTATACAAAATCTAGGACTACTAGGGCAGAGTTTCGCCCATGTATTCCGCGAACCCTTAGAATGGCCCTTTTAAACGAATTTCATGACAAACCTCTTGCAGGCCATTTAGGTATTCGCAAGACCCGTTGTAAATTGCGGGATGTTGCCTATTGGCCTGGCATGTACCAAAGTGTGCTCGCATACGTTCAATCATGTCACTTGTGTCAGATTAATAATTACCGTAATGTAAGACCGGTCGGTCACTTGAAATCTAGTTCAAGTTCTCATGTTTTTGACATTATTTCAATAGATTTATTGGGACCTTATCCTTTATCTGTTAAAAACAAAGCTCGTTACGTTTTAGTATTAACTGATAATTTTTCTAAATGGGTTGAAGTTTTTCCCATTAAAGCCGCTACGGCAGAAGTTATTTGTAATGTATTAATTAATTAAGTGTTCTCTAGATATGGTGCACCTAATAAAGTAGTTTCGGATAATGGTCCTCAATTTATTTCTGACATTTTTGAAAGAATGTGTGCGAGACTGCACATTAAGCATAAATTCATTTCCCCATATCATCCCCAGAGTAATCCTGCGGAACGCGTAAACCGCACGCTAGTGAAAATGATTGCTACATTTGTCATGGATCATCACGAGCGATGGGATGACCATCTTGAGCTTTTTCATTCGCCCTCCGCTCGTCTGTTCACGAATCTACTAAAATTACTCCTGCAGAACTTTTTCTGGGTCGCAAAATTAAGACCCCTTTTGAAAATTTAACGAGGATTATCGACGAACTAAACCAGCGACCATCTCCGCAATCCGTACGAATCATGGCTGAAAAAGCTCGTGTTGCAATGCTAGGAGCACAAGCGGCTCAAGCAAGATATTAGAATACTAGGCGTAGGGAACCAGATCTTGTCGTTGGAGATCTCACTCTCGTGGAAACGCACTTCCAGTCTGCTGTTTCTCATACTTTAATGAAGAAATTTGCACCCAGCTACGAAGGTCCATATCGGGTGGCAAATGTGTTTGAAAATAACATTGTTCTTGAAAAACCTGACAATCAATTTCAATACGTACACGTTGCTCAGTGTCGCAAGTATCATAAACGAAATATCGATTTTATAATCAACCCTACTCAACCTTCTGTTCCATAGACTCAAGAGTCTATATCTCACGATCAACCTCCAGAAATTTTGGACGAACCAACAAACATTTTTGAAGAATCTCCAGTGATTTTTTTCTTCACCCTCCCCTCCTCAAGACGGGTTTCCAAACACGCAACCAGATTCTCCCATGAGACGAAGGCTCGAATCAAGTTCTTCAAATACTAGTATCGTTTCTTTCCCTCCAAACATTGCCAAGACTATTGCTGCACCGTTTCCCGATAACTCTGCACCAACACAAGCTCCTACTTCCTTGAATACCTCGTCAGAAAGTATTCCTATAGGCAGAAATAAACATCGCCCTGCACGACCACTAAATTACAGCAGCGACTCAGAGTCTTCGGATATTTCTGATTTATCAGTTATGAACAATAATTTGACTATTCCTAAACGTAAAACACCAATTACAAAGCGTCCAGTTACACCAAAAGCTGGTCGAAAACGTAACTTGTCTCCCCAATCTGCTTCGCCGCAACAGCGACGAAGGCAGAGATCCTTGCATCCGCCCGGGTTTCGCCCCTGGAACCTACGCTCAGGGCAAACAGGGCCGATGCCTGCTTCTACTCTCATGCCACGAGGGAGAAAGCGAAAACAAACGATGTGGCCGGAGCCACGTCTGTCCAAAAGAATGCTGGAAGGACACCACGAGCCCCAGCACAAAGGGACTACATATCAAAAGCCTGGGGGAGCCCGTTCCTGTCTGCCGCAGGGATTTCCTGACCGACAGACTTCTGCCGTTCCTGATCGACGGACTTCAGCCGTTCCTGACCGTTCCTGTCAGCCGCAGGGATTTCCGGACCGACGGACTTCAGCCGTTCCTGACCGTTCCTGTCAGCTGCAGGGATTTCCGGACCGACAGACTTCAGCCGTTCCTGACCGTTCCTGTGAGCCGCAGGGATTTCCGGACCGACAGACTTCAGCCGTTCCTGACCGACGGTCGTCAGCCGTTCCTGACCGTTCCTGTCAGCCGCCGGGATTTCTTGACCGACAGACTACAGATGATCCAGTCACGTCCTTAAAGAGATCTACGCCACCTGAATTTACCTGTCCGATTAGGCCTGGAAAAGTTTATCGTACTAGAGTTTTTTATGCGTCCTCGAGATAAGTAAGTTCTCGTGGACAGGTTCTTTTCTCCGTTTGTTGTTTTTCCTGCACGACCAGTTGGCGTGTCAGAATTTTTTTTTTCGTGTGGGCCTATGCATTCTTTTTGTGTATATATGTGTGTTTTTTTTATTTCTTCTATGTCCATCTACTAATCCAAATTTTTTTATATATCTATGTGCTTAGGGGTAAAAATAATAAAAATTGTTACTGTTAGGCAGCTCCAGGCAAACTTCTCTGCTGATACAGTTGGTGTGTATTCAACGAATAATGAGAACGTAATTTGAAATTAAAAGTGATTCCTGCTAGGCAGAATAAAAGGAAGGTATGCCGATGCAGGTTTGTTTTGTTCAAGTATATAAAGTGTTTCACAGACGAATACATATTTCTTGATTTTGTCATGCCAAGTTTGATATTGTACATACTGCTGCCACCAAAACAACAACAAAAAAGAGGTCGATAAACGTCAATCAACGAAGTGTAAGACTTACACTCCAAAATTGATAGGTTTTTCGAAAAAAAAAACAATTAAGGGGGAGATGATGTAACGTATACTCCAGATTCACTTTCCTTTTGATTTTACTATCTCTGGTTATTTTATTTTACTATGTAAATTATCTTCTTACTGAACGAGATGTTATTTCTCCCGCTGAATGAGATCTGGCAATGAGTGTTAGTCATGACGTGGTGGTAGCCAGTATAAATAGGCGCGTTCAACGATACCTAATGTGAGCTGTTGTTTATGTGTCAGAGAGCTGTTTCTGTATAGAGAGATCGGTTGTTTATTTGCGTGAGAGCTTTGTTTCGTGTGTAAAGAGATCTTCGTTTATGTGAGAGCCGGATATCGAGTAGTTGTGTGACCGATGAAGTGAGTGTGGATAAATAATAGAAGTTGCCTAATAAAAGATTGTCTTAGTAAGTGCGTCTTTCTCAGTTCATAGTACTGTCAGACCTCTGTCTGGCTGTTAGGTTTATTTCATTAGTTGATTATTATTAACAACCAGCATAAGACTTTATTCATCTTAATTAATACTACAACATTACTAGCAGTTAAAAGCTTGTTCCTTATTATTACTACACTACTAGCAGGAAAGTTTATTCATGATATAATTAACAAACAACAGCCATTAGAAGAAGTTGAATTCATTATAATTAGCTTAGTAGAAGCTATATTCATTATAGAGGCACGTGTCGTGAGCTTCACTCTGGCACAGCTCTTCCACTAGAAAAGAAGACACGTGTCGTGAGCTTCACTATGGCACAGCTCTTCCACTAGGCACAGCACTGCTGTGCCCAGTGAAAAATCAAATTGCAGCAATGTATTGATGCGGATGGAGAATACATTGAGCATAGTAAGAGTCAAAAATGTTTCCTCTTTAGCTAAAGTTACAAGGTCAGTCACCTCACTTTATAATCATACCTCGTATGCACTTCCACTTCTACTGGCAAATGAAAAATTAGAAATTTTATACAAGATATTCTTCCCTCTAAACTCTGTCCGACGAAGAATATACTTTGCAAATTCCTACTTTTAAAAACAGAGCTAACTGGCAAAGTGCCAAATGCATTCGAAGCTTCTGATCATTCGTCCGAGATGAGACTGCTCTCTAATCCCGGTCGAGCATGGATTTTGTGTTTACCTTACCACACTGACTCTCTCCCTTCCCTGGAAGCAGTAGCTCTAAATTAGAGACAGGCGCTGCTTATAGTCCATTGCGTTGCTTGCGGTTCATGTTAAACTCTGAAACCAAAATAAAATTGCATTAATTACCGGGAAACTTCTGCATTTTCTTAAGTAAGAAATGTACACAAAATGGTATCCATCTTAAAAGGTACGGATGCGTCGAACAAAAGTAAAAGATTTCAATTACATTTTTTGCCGCAACGATATAGAATACTATTGCTGGATTTATGTCTCCGCACACATCCACAATCACCAACTCATGGCTAGAGGAATATTCCACGGATTATTGGCATATTTTCACTGTATTCCATGTACACTATCTACCAACAAGTAATTAGACACCTGTGATAGCAAAGGAAAACGAAGTTTATTCACCTTCTATTGTTAGTGGAACCTCCACGAGCGGCGATTACAGCTGCGACCCTCCGGTGCATACTTTCAACCAGGCGTTGTACGACGACTAGCGGTATTTTCTTCCACTCGGCTTGGAGAAGTCAGGTCAGTTCCTTCACCGATTTCGGATGGTGGTGGCGCCCCTTAAGTCGACTCTCCAGCTCTTCCCAGAGGTGCTCGATAGGGTTAAGGTCCAGGCTCTGCGCTGGCCAGTTCATTTGATTAGCCCCATTATCACCATACCAAGCCATGGAGGACCTCGCAACATGACAGATGGCAATGTCATCCTGAAAGTAACATGGGTCCACCCCGTAAAACTGCCACAACGTAGGAAGCCCATGGTCATACAAAATGGTGCAGTAGGTCTCAGCGTTGAATCTACCAGGAATTGAGACCAAGAGTCCCATGCCATACCAGGAGAAACACCCACATAGCATTATTCCACCGCCACCGAACTTCACAGTTGGCACAATACATTCCAGCAGGAGGCGTTCTCCAGGCAGACGCCAAACCCAGACACTGCTATCCGAACGGTAGAGGGTGAACCTTGATTCGTCGCTCCAGAGAACCTGATTCAACTGTTCAACGGTCTACTGTCGACGTTCTTCGCACCACGTTAACCAAGCAGCGCTATTAGACTTGGAGATCAAAGGCTTGTTGGCGGCAACACTTCCATGACAACCGAGCAGATGGGCTTCCTTACGGATGGTATTCATCAAAAGAACACTCCCGGATGCCGGTTGAAACTCCTCGCGGATGTGGCTTATCGATTTGGTGCGGTTCTTCAGAATTTCTCTAGCCAGCACCTGTCGGTCTCTAACTCCCAGTTTTGTAAGTCTGCCGGGTCGGGGCACATTTCGACAGTCACCTCTCATCTTCCAGTTGCCAATCACGTAGGCCACTGTCGATTTTTGGTACTTCAACTTGCTGGATATGTCACGTATGAATCGGCCATTTCTGTGATACCCGACGATTACACCTTTCTCGAAATCAGAGAGTTCCGAACTGCGAAAAAAACATTTCGCTGTGTGGAGTGGGAATTTTTTTGTCCCGGGTAGTGTAATGACTAGCATGCTCGACCAGAAATCGGGAGGCGTGGGTTCGATTCCCACTCCAGGAGAGAGAAATTTTTCATGTTTTCTGCGTGAAGTAAACACATGGAATATAGTAAAAATATGCTATTAATCTGCGGAATATTCTTCTAGCCATGATTTGGTGATTGTGAACGTGTGCGGAGGCATAAGCCCAGCATTAATGCCTACCACGTATAATGAACTATTTCTTCGGAGAAATCCATCTCTCTGATGTAAGAATAAAATAGATTTTGAATTCAATTATAACTTCAATTACGCCCATTAGAAATGAAGGTATGCGTAGAAAAAATCCAATATAAGAAAGAATAATTGTTCCACATTCCTTACTTTTATCAAAGCCAAACAAATTTTCAAATGCAGGTGCAGATTCACTTTCCTAGTAGCAGTAGCATAGAGGTATGGACATGCGTATAGTGTAAGCATGATTTTTTTTGTTTCGTTTTTGTTTTTGTTTTGAGCTTTTAAGTGGACGTCAAGTAATTTTTCTTCCTATACTTCCATTGGAAAAACTTCTATACACATTTTCTTCACAATTAATGCTTTCCCAAGGATGAAAATTTGAACATCGATTAAGATTGCTTCATATTATAACTTGGAGTACTTACTATTTTCTAAAACATAACCATATTTATATTAAAAAACAGTAACTTTTCCTTTGGTAGTGCTTAAACCAGAAAGAAGATGGCGCGACCTGTACTTTGATGACGTCAGTAGACAAACCAATGTTGGATTGCATAATTACGGTTATGCTTTAGAAAATATTAAGTATTCCAACTTACAAAATGAAACTATTTTAATCGATGTTCAAATTTTCATCCATGGGAACGCATCAATTGTGAAGAAAATGTGTACAGAAGTTTTTCCATTGGAAGTATAGGAAGCACAATTACTTGACGTCCACTTTAACGACCACTGTGAGCAACTCAATGGGCTCTAAGAAGTTCCCTGTCCCTAATTTTGCGCAACTGCTTCCAGGAAAGGGAGACAGACAGTGGCGTAAGAGAAATATAACATCTTTACCGCACTGAGATTCGAAACCGGGCCCCCTTTAACGATCGGTCAATAGCCAATAATTGCTAGAACATTGCGCCAGAAGGACGGAATTTTTGTCTTCAAAATATGTTCTAAAATTTTTTTCTCTATCCATCATGCATATTAACTGTGTTTCTACGCAAAACTCCACTCGGAGTAGAAAAGTTATTTTTATATCCGATAGCAGAAAGCACGGATAACAACTATTCTCTGTGTTTATTTCAATGCATGTTCGTGAGAACCATGTCTTAAATAAAGAAAGACTCTGGTATGAAAAAAGATTATGTGGTTGCGGGATTTGTATGTGCTCATATTTTTCAAATACCCCGTGTTTCAGCTCGTAGGAAACAGATTAGAGAGGTTCCTTTATCATTGGATGACTAATGTTACATTTTTCTTTTCTGTTGCAAAAGTTGACACTAGTAGAAATAACATGTGGTATACTAAAAATAACGGGATGTTTTCTGTCAGGCACAATCACTTTGAAATATTACCCTTTAAATGGCAGGAATGAATTACTCTGGGTTAGCAAAATAAGATGAAATTAGCACGAACGAATATATTTGCTGTCTAAGAAGTGGACCGAATGCGGCTGGAACGAATTCATTCGGAGTATGTTTAGTGGTTCCAAACTCGCTCGAATGACTGACATGCAAGACCAGATAATTAGATAGCGTTCGTTTCTCCGCTTTGTTTTTTTTTTTATTTAATGCAGTCCTTTAAGAGAGTGATTAAGACACTTATTCTGACAGGCTACCTTTTTAGGAGATACAACAATTGTGATCAGAGGCATGACTAGGCATTTCTGCTCCCAGGGGAAACCACAAATACTATGCCTCCCCCCCCCCCCCACCGAAGTCGTAAAGACGAAAAAACCCTTTAGCACTTGAAATATTATAACCATGCTTGTTGCATGTTTTAGACCGTAACACTGGTCCTGTGTGTTGACTACGCACACATTTTTATTATTTAGTATCCACACGCATATGCAATTATAATTTTTCAAAATAACTAACACTGGCCACAGAGATTTGCTTTCGGCGTTTCGTTTCATACTGAAATTTATTCTACCATTTTTTTTATCACATTCTCTTGTAGTTAAGGTGGACGTCTAGCGATTTTGCTTCCTATACTTCCAATGGGCAAACTTCGTTACACATTTTCTTCACAATTAATGCGTTCCCAAGGATGAAAATTTCAACATAGATTAAAATAGCTTCATATTATAACTTGGAACACTTAATATTTTCTAAAACCTAACCATAAGTAAGCGATCCAACATTTGTTTGTCTACTGACGTCATCAATGTACAGGTCGCGCCATTTTTTTTCTGGTCTCAACACCATCAAAGGAAAAGTTATGGATTTTTAATATAATTATGGTTATGTTTTAGAAAAAATTAAGTATTCCAAGTTATAATATGAAGTTATTTTAATCGATGTTCATATTGTCATCCTTGGGAACGCATTAATTGTGAAGAAAATATGTACAACAGTTTGCCCATTGGAATTATAGGAAGCAAAATCACTAGACGTCCATCTTAATCGATAATTAATAATTCACTAATATGCAAGGTTCTGTTGTTTTGAAATGAATAGGTGTATTTGAATGGATTTCTTGCGCAAATTCCGAAAATGACCTTCAAAATTCCGTATCACGTCAAGTTTTTTCACAAATGACAGAAATGTGAAAATTAAAAAAAACGTCATTTTTTAATGACATTGTTATGTGGCAACGTTTGTAACGTGTGAAAATGTTCTCTGGAGGGACGAAATGATTGTTTAAGGAATAGATAAATATAAATATATAGCCGATAATGGAAATGCAACGGTTTAATCTGTATGACGTCACGATTTGCGCCACTCACAAAGGCGGAACACGAGAGAATGTTATCTTGGCACGGCAGTATGACTCATACCTCACGCCACTGCTCCCTTCTTTCTTATGGTCACATGTGGCGCCATTTGGGGCAGATCGTGTTACACTAATCTGTGCAAAGAAGGGACTGGTCCCGTTCGGTTGTTTCTTTGTGGCGTGTGTTTTTCACGAAAGGCTTCACGTGGTTGTGTAAATCATCCAGACATATTTTGCTAAATACGTGGCTGTCATACGACAGGAAAAAAACAGAGGCAAAATATTACGCCTTTCGTGAAAAATGCTTATTTTCAATACGTCGGCATTAAACTAGCAGATCAGGACAAAGTTTGGTCTCCTCACAATGTGTGCCGTGCATGTGTGGAGGAGTTGAGGAACTGGAAAAGTGGGAAAAGGGCATCAATGCCGTTCGGTGTACCCATGGTGTGGCGTGCGCCAAAAAATCACAGTGGCGACTGCTACTTCTGCACAGTGAATATCGTGGGCCATACCAGTACCAGTAAGCGTAACATTGTGTATCCCAATATCCCATCTGCCATAAGACCAGTGCCGCATAGTGAATCCATCCCTGTGCCATCCCCGTCCAATATCAAGCCCCCAACAAACACCGAGTCAGACGGTGATACAAGTGATGAGATGTACCAACCGGACAGCATTGGGGATGAAACCCCAGTGCCATTTACCCAGCATGAACTGAATGATTTGGTTCGTGATCGGAATTTACCTAAAGACGCAGCAGAGCTTTTAGGATCACGACTTCAGTAAAAGAATTTACTATGTCCTAATACGAGATTCTCCTGGTACAGACACCGAGAAGCAGAATTGGTTCCGTTTTTTGCTGAGGAAGGCGGTTTGGTATATTGTCGAGACATTCCGGCAGCCATGAAATACTTCAACATTAATTACGATTCAGGACAGTGGAGGTTGTTCATAGATGCCAGCAAAACCAGTTTAAAAGGTGTTTTGTTACACAATACTAACATCCGTCCATCCATTCCAGTAGCACATTCTGTGACTTTGAAAGAGACATACGAGAACCTTAAATTACTACCGGAAAGTGTGCAGTACAAGTTTCATGAATGGTCTTTGTGCGGGGATTTTAAGATGATTGGAATATTGTTCGGCCAACAAGCAGGCTACCCCAAATTTCCTTGCTTTTTGTGTGAATGGTACTCCAGAGGAAGGACGGAACATTGGGTTCGGCAGCAGTGGCCAGTAAGAAGTACATGAACACCTGGTGAAAAAAACATTGTTTCACTTGCACTGGTTGCTCCCTCGAAAATACTGTTGCCATCTTTACACATCAAACTTGGCTTAATGAAGCAATTCGTGACAGCTTTAAGCTGGGACAGTAAATGCTTTCAGTATCTTGGTGGTAAGTTTCCATCAATCACGTTCGAAAAAATTAAGCTGGCATTTTCATAGGCCCTCAAATACGAAAATTAATGGCAGACAACATATTCGAGGAAACCATGAGTGAGTGCGAATTGCGAGCATGTACTGCATTCAGAAATGTGGTACACAACTTTTGGGGGAACACGAAGGCTTCAAATTACACCACTTTAATCGAGGACATGCTGAAATCCTATGAACTCCTTGGTTGCAACATGAGCGTCAAAGTTCACATTCTTCATGCTCATCTAAATTACTTTCCTAACAATCTTGGTGATTTTTCGGAAGAACATGGCGAGCGCTTCCATCAGGATATTAAAGTGATGGAAAAGAGATACCAAGGAAAGTGGACTGTACATATGATGGCCGACTATTGTTGGATGTTGAACAGAGACTGTACGGACGCACACCGAAGACAATCCAAAAAGAGGAAGTTTGAAGGGGAGCCCAGTGGTGAATGTTAGGTATGTTTGCTTTTGAATATGTATTTATGTTTATCTATTCCTTAAACAATCATTCCGCCCCTCCAGAGAACATTTTCACACGTTACAAACGTTGCCATATAGCAATGTCATTAAAAAATAACGTTTTTTTTTTAATTTCACATTTTCGTCATTTGTGAAAAAACCTGACGTGATACGGAAATTTGATGGTCATTTTCGGAATCTGCGCAAAAACTCCATTCAGATACACCTATTCATTTGAAAACAACAGGAAAAAGTTGAAAAATTGCAGATCAGTGTAATCATTAACCGTTGTGCAATAGATTTTAAGAACTGGCTCGTTTTTCGGCGGATCAAAGGAAGAACTTTGCGAAGTTAGAGTAGCCCTTTTTGCCATTTTAGTTGTAGTTAACCAACCTAACGTTTAAATATTTTTATTGGGATATAATACTGTAAATAGGGTGTTACGGAGTTAAGTGTTATTTGTTATCCAAAACGAGTACGGCATTTTTACCACTTGAATTGCGTCGAAAGAAGGTAGCAAATGGGGGGGGGGAGAGCAGCACTCAGCAAAAGGGTTTCGTACATTTATCGTAATCTTATTTACATCACCTTTTGGGGGCCTCGTATGGACTAGTGGTCAACGTTCTTGACTGCTACGGAGAAACCTCAGGTTCGTTCCCAGACAGCTTTGAACGCTCGAACCACTAAACATCCGCCGTGCGTCTGATGGGAACGTTAAGCCGTCGGACCCTGGGTACTGGTCTCAAGCGAATAAGTAAGGGCGTCTTCCTTCCCCTTTGTACCTCGCTTCCGTGTCACTTTCCAATCGGACACTCTAGCGCAAATCTCCTAGCTTCCTATTTCTAAGGGTTTTTAAAGACCTGGGTCAGACACTCCCTTACTAAAATCCTTTATATATGATCTGACATCACCTTTGTATTTCACAACGCAGCTAAGGTTGTAAAAGCGTTGAGATTCTTGATGAGATTATCAACTGCTACGGAGTCAGGACCTTTGGTGCTACATTAAATGGGCAGAATGCAGCTTGCCGCAGAACAGTAATGATCGAATTACCCCCAGAGAAGTTTCAACAATATGAACGACATTCTTATCTTGCAACGTTCGAACAATTGCGCTTCATTTCTGAATATGAGAAAATTACATACCCCTGCATATTTTGAAGACGAAATACGAATTGTAGATTGCCAAACTACCGAAACTCGAAAATGTTATTATAGAAAAATTCCGTAAATTGACAAACGACAATGTGTGACGATAAAAGGTGTACCAGAAACTGGTGCAAAAGTTTCAACTCCAATTTTAATAAGATTGTGCGCAATGATTTTCCCACAGTTTCTTGAGCTGCGCCCGGGGCAGCCTCCCCGCCTTAGTTACGCCTCTATTTGTAATCATCCTGAGAAAGGAGAGAGAACATATTTGATTGCCATGGTCCTTTCCCTTTCATGCCTTGGGTCATGGAGAAAAGAATAAATGACTTTAATTAAGAACTCGTCACTCGTGACAGGTATATGGTAGATACCTGTTGTTGTTTTTATTAAAAGTTTAACGACCACCGTGAGCAACTCAATGGGCTATAAGCATTCGCCCGCCCCTAATGTAGAGCAGAGCTGATTTCGGGCTCAATTTTAAGAGCCCGAGCCCTTCCGAGCCCGATGTATGTCATCCCGAGCCCGAATTTTATATTGCAAAATACAGGCCGGGCCCAAAAACTAAGATTAACCTGTTTAGGCCTTAAAAAATAAAGTCTTCCCTTCCAGACTTCCAATCTTTGCTACCCGTGCAATTACCCGATGTCTATCTCAACTGCGGAGTGAGAAAGGGATGTCTATCTATTTCTATAGTTCCTTTAACCATTCATTTCTTCTTGAAATATTTTGGGAGTGGGTACCAGGAAAAATCGGGAGGTATAATAATCTACGTCGTACGTTGCTCAATTGAATTAGCAGGGAGCTGCCCCTTTGAGGTAGGGAGCAAAATTTCGTCAGCTTGCTATCTACTGTCTACAGTTCTCTTAGAAATAATGTAATTCATGGCCTATGAAGTTTTGTTACCCAAGCCCGAAATGGATAGCCAAGCCGAATTCCTACTCCCCATCTAGACCCTGTTGCCGAAGAATTCTCTTTAACAACTGGAAAGTGTAAAAAAGGTCTCGTGTACTAAATCATGTAAAATCACATTAAAAGAAAAAGGAAGAAAATTATCTCCCTCACTCAGAGCCCGAACTCCAGTAAGCATTACGCAGCCAGAGCCCGGGCTCGGCCTGTCTCAGCTCTGATGTAGAGCCACTGGCTCCAGAGAAACAGAGCACCAGTGCAGTAAGGCAAACACAACACCCATGTCTCACAAGGATTCGAACTCGGACACTTCCTGGACGAATGGTCATAAGCCAGCGCTTAGACCACTGCGCCACCGGAACGGAACGGTAGATACTGCCGAGATGAGGAGAGGGGAGATTAAGCGGTAAAAACAAGCAGTTTTCATAAACCCCGTCCGCTATGTGAACATTTCTATTTGGGGGCGTAGAAAACTTGTAGCCAATGCGTCCGTAAGGTGCGGCTGATTTTGATCGCGGTTTATTTAACGCAGCAGTTTAAGGTATTAAAATATTTTTCTTTTCTATGTGACTATAACATACTGAAGGTGAGTCGAAAGTTTTGCAATATTTGGATCACTTTATATCTTCATACGTACATTTACGACGAATGCTGGCTAGCATTCAAAGTATAGACCATCGTATTGCACCATTCCTAGCCATCTGTCGGCCATTTCTTCGATTACGCGGCGGAGCAGTTCTTGTCCTTCGAGGCGAAGAACTCCTTTTACCTAGCTACCACCTCCTCCTGGTTGTTGAAGTGCTGCGATTATTACTTGTGACCGCAACAAGTAATAATCCGACGGGCCAAGGTACGGACAATATGCTGGGTGTGCCTCAGTTCCTGGAGTTTTGACCGAGCGTTAACCTGCTGCAGGAGATTGCACTTTCTGTTTACTAGTGCCGGATACTTCTCCTCCAAAACGGCATACATCCGCTCCAGCTGTTCAAAGTAGAGGTTGGCGTTGATGGTCCGACCGTCTCGAACAAATTCGTAATGGATTATCCCTCGAAACTCCACAGACGCAAAGCATCACATTGTGCTCGAAGCGCCCACGTTTGGCCACAAGTTTGTGAAGCTAGCCGGGGCTCAACCACTGCCCTTGCTTGTTAGGATTACGGAAATAGACCCACTTTTCATCGCACGTAACAATTCTCTTGATGTAACGAATATCGCTCGGGTTTCTAGGATTTTCGTTCACACTTCCACTCAGCGGTTGGCTTCTGCTGGCGTCAGTTCGCGAGAGACAATGCGGCAGTTTCTGTAGAACTTGTAGAGGTCCTGAAGGTGACGGACCACGGTGGTCTGGGATATGCCCAGCTCGCCTGAAAATTTGAGAGTGCTGGCTGTTGGATTTGTTCTTAGGTCTGGCGCACGGCCTCCGAATCCACGGTTCTAGGCCTACCTGTCCTTGGCTGATGGTCGAGGTTTCTGTCACCTGAGCGAAATTTCTTGAACCATCTGGTTGCGGTGCTATTGTCCACGGAACCTTCCCCTTTCGCATGATAAATGTTTTGTGTTGCTTGAGCAGCTTTATGGACGAGTTTAAACTGGTAAAGCAAAGGTTCCCTAATTAGCAGGTTGTGGCTGTTAATCTTTTAGGCGTCCCAACCACAGACAGAACGACGACATGCAATGCTGTTCACAGCAACGACTACCACTTTATATCCCTTTCGACTTGAACTAGTTCAAACACGTGACACTCCCACCGCAGCGCATGCGTTTATGCAAATATTGCAAGACTTTCGACTCACCCTCTGTATTAGCTCATGCGTCTTGGAAGAGAGTAAATGGTTTCACATAATTACACTATCTACCAACAAGTAATTCGACACCTGTGATAGCAAAGGAAAACTAAGATTATTCACCTTCAGTAGTTGGTGGAGTCTCCACGAGCGGCGATTACAGATGCGACCCTCCAGGGCATACTCTCAACCAAGCGTTGTACGACGGCTAGCGGTATTTTCTTCCGCTCGGCTTGGAGAAGACAGGTCAGTTCCTTCACCGATTTCGGACGTTGGGGAAATCCCTTACGTCGACGTTCCAACTCGTCCCAGAGGTGCTCAATAAAGTTACGGTCTGGGCTGCGCGCAGGCCAGTCCATTCGATTAACCCCATTGTCAACAAACCAAGCCATGGTGGACCTCGCAACATGACAGGTGACATTTTCATCCTGAAAGTAATATGGGTCCACCCCGTAAACCGGCCGCTACGTAAGAAGCGCATGGTCATCCAAAATGGTACAGAAGGTCTCGGCGTTGAGTCTACCAGGAAGTGTGACCAAGGATCCCGTGCCATACCAGGAGAAACACCCCCATAGCATAATTCCACCGCCGCCGAACTTCACAGTTGGCACAATACATTCCGGCAGGAGGCGTTCTGCAGGTAAACGCCAAACCCAGACCCTGACATCCGAACGGTAGAGGCTGAACCTTGATTCGTCGCTCCAGGAACCTGTTTCCACTGTTTAACGGTCCACAGTCGACGTTCTTTACACCACGTTAGCCAAGCAGCGCTATTGGACTTGGTGATCAAAGTCTTGTGGGCGGTAGCACGTCCTTGATAACCGAGCAGATGGGCTTCCTTACGGATGGTATTCATCAAAAGAACACTCCCGGATACCGGTTGAAACTCCTCGTGGATGTGACTCATCGATTTAGTGCGGTTCTTCCGAATTTCTCTGGCCAGCACCCGTCAGTCTCAAACTCCCGGTTTTGTGGGTCTGCTGGGTCGGGGCACATTCCGACAGTTACCTCTCATCTTCCACTTGCCAATTACGTAGGCCACTGTCGATTTTGGGTACTTCAACTCGCTGAATATGTCACGTATGGATCGGCCATTTCTGTGATACCCGTCGATTACACCTTTCTCGAAACCAGAGAGCTCCGAACTGCGTGGCACCTTGCATGCGACTGGTTGCGTTGTTGTTTCTCACACGATATTTAACGGCGGCGGCCGTAATGTGTATCAGGACCGCATATATCGTCGATTGCAAGGGTGTCCAATTACTTGTAGTGTATAAAATATTATCTCCGATAGTGTATAAAATATTATCTCCGTTCCTTGGAATATCCAAATTATCAAAAATGTTATTTGAGTCACCTTCGAATGTACTGGATATTTCCTCATGATAATAATATCCGCGGCCTAAGATTATGCTAAAACTTACAGCATGTAAACTTTCAGTTCAGAATACTTGAAAATTTTAATAGTCCTGGAGCGGGATTCGAATCCGCACCTCCTATTTTTCGGTCGAGCATGCTAAACGTTGACTCCCCAGGACAAGGAAATTCCAAGCAACTAAGCACAAATTTCTGAGAATCTTCAGATTTTTCAAGTTTTCTGAACTGAATGTTTACATGGTGTACAGTAAAAAATATTAAAGGATTTACAACCTAACCATGTATATATACACTGCCGGACAATTGCTAAGGACAGATGACAATAGCAACGATAGCAGGCATAAAATGGAAGGCAGGAAAATGTGGAAATTAGCATAAGTGCGGGATACAGTAAGACGTGTTGTGCGTATGCAAATTTTGGATTGCCGAACTTGTTCGTGACGTCATAGCGCTGATAAGAGATATAAATGATTTGACGCGTATTGACCGTTGTTGTTCAAACGCAAAGTTGAAAGGGAAATAATCAATTGACGAACTTGCAATTTTCAGTATGTCTTCCCGACATCACCTAGATGATTTTACGCGTGGCCGTATTATTGGCAAGATTGAAGAAGGGCGAAAAATAACAGATGTTGCCAGGGAGTTCGACGTCAGCCACAGTGTTGTTTCAAGGCTTTGGAAATCATTTCAAACAAATGGAGAGTGTAGCAAACGTCACGGGGAAGGTCGTGTTCGCAGTACGATACCTGCAGAAGATCGGTACATAGTGCTATCAACAAAAAGACACCGGCGCAGCACAGCTAGTGAGGTGGCAAATCAGTTTATGGCTGCTACTGGCAACCGGATCTCCCGAAAAACTGTCGCCAGACGTTTGCATGAAGGAGGACTATACGCCCGCCGTCCTGTTGTGTGCATCCCATTGTCCAGACGTCACCGTACCGCCCGTTTGCAATGGTGCCATCAACATCGCAATTGGATTGATAACGACTGGTCTGCTGTCCTCTTCTCAGATGAGAGTAGATACAGTCTATCATCTGATTGTCGACGACAACTGATCTGGCGTGATAGTGGTACTGCATATTGTCCAGCAAACATACAGGAAAGGGACCGATATCCGACATGTAGTGTCATGGTATGGGCTGACATCATGATCAATGACCGTATGTCCCTCTGTGTGCTTCCAACTGGGACTATGACTGGCCAACGATACATTAATGATGTTCTGCTAACTCATGTTCGCATGTTCCGTGGTGCTGTCGGTGATAGATTCATTTCATGGACGACAACGCAACATGTCATCGAACAGTCGCTGTCCAGGAGTGTCTTGAGAGTGAGGATATTCAACGCCTCGTATGGCCAGCACGTTCTCCTGATCTGAATCCCATTGAAAATGTGTGGGATGCTTTGGGGAGGAGTCTTGCTGGTCGCCAATGCCCTCCAATAAACAAGGACACCCTCATCCGTGCACTGACAGAGGAATGGGATAAATTACCCCAACAGCTGCTTGATAATGTTGTGCAAAGCATGACACGACGTGAGGAATCTTGCATCGCCCTCCATGGTGGCCATATCCCGTATTGACATCTTACGCCGGAACGCCTGCGGACGGTAACTGCATTTTTTTCACGTTTGCGTATTCTGCACAAAATGGCCTGTGTGTCCCTTGAACACGTTCCAAAGCCTTCTGGATTTCAGAGCACCATAAGTTGTCTTTCTTGTAATGTCCTGGCATTCTGACATTATTTTATTTCACTTGGCGTCCAACCACACTTACTTTTCTATGCGCTATATAGCCGTTTATGATCCGTCCTTAGCAATTGTCCAGCAGTGTATTTCTTCAAGGGAAATTTATTTCCCATCTATCCAACAGAAGAAATAATTAGTACTTACAGCATGGTTATAACACATCGCACATTTCTTTAATGAAACGTTTTTAACTTTTGCCACATGATTATATCTGTGGAACTATAGTACGAAACATTATAAATTTGAACCTCTTAATTTTCTTTCTTTTTTTTTTTTTTTTTTTTTTTGGTCTTTTGAATGCCCTCAACACATCAAACTTCGGTGGCAACTTTAGTAAATGAACTTCTCTTTGATCCCGAAACAGCATATTAAAAGATCATTAGCTTTCTACAATATCCTTTATGAAGAGATTACCTCGTAGGAAAAGCGATGAAATTGAATGAACAAAGATCGAATCTTTTTTTTTCTATGTTTAAGATATACGATGATCTTTCTATGGAAATTTCTGAAAAAAAGAAAGCACTGTGAAACAAACTTAACTCAAGTTATTTGAGCTCCCTCAAAAGCAAGTTCTAATTCTGCCTTATTTTTCCGCACTGTTGTTTCAACCCACCTTACATAAGTGAATCTCCTTGAAGACGGTATTTCAAAATTTTGTAATTACCTGGAATAAGAAGATGAGAGTTTTAAGTTAATGTTGCGCATTTCTTGAAAGTATTTACGGTTTAATTTTTCCATAAAATATTGGTTAAAAAGCTAATGCTTCATCAGTTCGCCTTTCATATTAAAGCGGAGCAGCTGTTACTGAATTTGATTGGAAATTGTAAACACCAACGTTATTCAATCTCTTTTTTATCTTCCCATGGGAAGCTTAGAAGATTTCATTAATTAACTCACATTCAGGTTTCTTCAGTTTGTTGTTGGAAATAAAATGCTTATGAATATATGACCAAAATCAAGAAACAAAGGAAAGGGTGGTAGGAAGGACTTCATATTCGTTGAAAATGTGTTTACGAATTTTTCGTTTCTGAAATTCCAATATGTACTAGTTCGTAGTTTAACTTTGCAATTTAAATTACTATAAACTTCTTAATTTACTGCACAATTTATGCTTTAATTATTTTCTAACTTTTAAGCTGTAATCAACAGTTGTAGCAAATTTTTAATTAATCGTAAACACCTTAAATCTCTGATTTGCAAAACGCTGATGCTTTAATTCGTTACAATGATTTGTTGCAGATATTATGCTTCAATTTATTGTAGACTTCTATTTTAATTTAGTACAAAAAACACATTTATTTACTATAAACTTTGAGCTTTAATTAATTACAAACCTCTGTCTGAATTTGCTATTTTTATTTGTTACAGAGTTTATGCTTTAATTTATTACAAAACCTTATTTTAGTCCATATAATGTTTTAATTGGTTGATGAAAATGTCCCTGTGCTATTACTTTAAAGTTAATTTCAGCTACACTTAAGGCCTCATTATAGACTTAAATTGTTATGCTAATTACCTATTGTTGTTTAGGATGAGTTTCAGTATCGGTAGCTGAGAACTTCACTGTGCACATTCAAAACACTTCTGTAATAAACGATTAGGGCTTCGTAAAATAACTGTTAATAACGGATAAGTTTCGTAAATGAATCAACGTGACTCACTGGTCAATGTTTTGTATCCAGTAGTCCTTCAGCATGTCAGAAAACCCAATAGCCACCATGAAATTATATGTTGATGAAATAACAATCTTTCGCTTCACATAAATATCTCTTGTTCTTTCCACTAGCCAACATAGCTCAGTGGAAAACAAGGTAATAGTCTTAGCTTCTCTACGGTATAACACAGTAGAAATAAGAAAGATTACAGTCGTAAACAAGAATGCCCCTGTCGTATAGAAGAATGCACACATAGCATTGAACTCCACAGCTCTTATCTCCCAAAATCCATAACTTAATTGCACGTTGACCTGCTGTCAGGTGTTGCCAACGTGATATTCATGGATAAATGTTTAGTGTACTAATCTACAGTATAACGCAATCGAAATAAAAAAGCTCACAGTCGTAAAAAAGAATGCACACCTGACATTGAACCACGCAACTCTTACTTTCAAAACTCATTGCGCAATTGCACGCTGACCTGCTGTCAGGTGTTGCCAACGTCAGATTCATCGAGAAAAAAAAATATTGAACTCCACAGCTCTTATCTCCCAAAATCCATAACGTAATTGCACGTTGACTTGCTGTCAGGTGTTGCCAACGTGATATTCATAAAGAAATGTTTGATGGGCTCATCTACATTATAGCGCAATCGAAATAAGAAAGCTCACAGTCCTAAAAAAAATGCACACCTGACATTGAACCACGCAACTCTTATCTTTCAAAACTCATTACGTAACTACACGCTGACCTGCTGTCAGGTGTTGGCAACGTCAGATTCATCGAGAAAGAAAATATTGCATTTAGGTAAAAAACCTTTAAAGAGAATAAATCAAATTCACATAAGAATATAGGAGATCCAAAGGAAGGTTAAATTCGTGTATACGTCATATCGATTACTGATTTTATGTTTCAATTTTTAAAAGATTTGCGTTTTAAACACCCATACTTTTATTTATTGCGACGTTTCGTGGGATTAATTTTTAGAAACCAAATGACCTAGTTTCCTACATGCAATGTTTTTGTTCGTTCAAGCTTTTGCGTCTATTTATTGCTATATCATGCTTAAATTTTCTGTAAACCCATTAATGCCTTTATTTATTACTGTGTTCATGCTTAACTGCTATACTCATGTTTTAATTACATTCTCCAACAAAAAAAAGTTTTTTTATATACAATAGTTGCAGATTCTAAAGGAAATGAATGTGCTGATTCCAAAAATCCAACAAATTTGTATCTGTCACGTCTACATCAAAAGATATACTCAAGTTTTAATAACTCAGTGAGCGATCAATTTCCAGCACCAGTCAATTAAATCAATAATGGAACTCTTCGGCATGCAGTTCTTCATGTTAAAACACAAAATTGTTGCTAATTTGTATTATACAAGGCACTGCCAAACTGTATGTCCTTAGAAAGGCTTGCTGCGGATCACGTTTTTCTCTAACATCCATTATGATCTCTCTCTTGAGAAGTCAACAGTAATCTTCCATCATAGCAGTATTCCAACAACCATGGTAACGCTATTCTATTTTGGATATATCTTGAAGAAAGCCTTTCCATTTCTTATTCTTCACAGTTCTCAAATTTTCTGGAAAAACAAGCTCGGACGTGAATGCACAATGTAAATATTAAAAAAAAAATTCGAAATCCTATATCTTTATAACATGGTTGAAAAGTTTGACACCAGTGATTCGTAATTGTTTTTTTTTCGTGTTTCCAAGAAAGCCTTGAACAATTGCTTTGAAAGAACGCCAAGTTGTCAGTACCGTACCCTGTAGCATCTTCATAAACATATTACCTTTCAGAAGTTCCCTTTTTTGGAGTACAATGAGAATTCCTTCTTTTTTGTTTTGCATCTGTTATACCTGGTAAAACGTCTGCGAAATACATGAATCCACTCCCATTTTTTTCTATCTAGGGCCTTAACAAAATTGTTAATTAAATCAAGCTTTATGTAAAAAAGGTGGAAGAACCTTTTTTTGGTTCAACCAGTGGAACATATTGAACAATGCGTTTTCCGGATAAATATTCACTTCTCTTTTCTCAGAGCTGCGCAATGTAATGCTTTTCTGTTGCCCAAATTTCCAGCAAGCACATACACTCAACGGACAAAGCATTAGAGGTACCTGGCTAATAGCGTGCTGGTCCTCCTCTACTGCGAATGCAAGGCTGTACACGCCGAGGTATTGACTTCACTAGATGCCAGAGAATTTCCGTAGGTAACGCAAGGCATGCCTGTTGCAGCATTGTCCACAATTCCGCCAGAGACGTCGGTCCAAAATTCATAGATCTGTTGTTACGCTCCTCGGCACCAAGAGAGCTTCTTCAGGGTTTAAATTTCGGGAGCTTAGGGGCAGCTGAATAGCTCCAAACTCAGATGAGTGTTCCCAGAGCCATGCCTGGGAGGTTACGGCCCGGTGGTGTGGGTCATTGTCCTTCTGAAACAGACCATCCGTCGCACTGGGCGTGAAAGCCATTTAAGCTTGTGGGGGATCATCCGACACATCTGGTAGCGCGCAGCGGTTAAGGACCTCTAGGGACACACTAAGGAACCTAATGTGTCAAAAGAGAATGCTCCGTCATGCGGACCTGGCATGACGGGGCCATGGTCTCATGTGGTCGACGCCCCACCCGCATGCTCGTGCCAGTTCCGTGCAGCTGAAAACGGGATTCGTCTGACCACAAGACGCGGCCTAAGAGGTCCAGTTTTGATGTTATTTCCGATGACGAGCAGTCAGAATTGGAACACGAACAGGGCGTTTATTCCCGTAGCACAGGGTAGGCAGTTTGCGACGTACCATTTGCTCGATGACACGTTGTTTGGGCCGCCAACACTTAACCTGGATGTCATTTACGCCGCTGTTGACAAGCGGACGGTCTGCACGAGCCTGGATAATCTACGTCGATCCCGGTCATCAATGGTGTGTAGTCGGCCAAGGCTTGTTCTCTGGGCGCTGGTACATCTGTTGATGGTATTCTCGCGGTACACCCTTGATACGGTTGCCTTCGAGAACCCTAGGGTTCATACCACTTGCGCAACATCTGTCTTGCGCCAACAATGTGCCCACCATCAAAGTCGCTCAAATCGCCACGTTTACCCATGTTCGTCATTTGCAATGTACTGTTGGGAAGCGGCGTGCTCTGGGCCTATTTATCGCCTGTGTTTGGTTTTATCTGCTCCACTCTGCGTTGGAATTGCCCACGTCAACTGACCATCACCCATCTCTCATATGCTTTGTCTACTGAATGTAAAACCACAGTATTTTGTGGAACATCCCTACAGACCTTTAGGTAATTTAATTAGCTTAAGAGCACCGCGGACATGCCAAGCCTAATCATGGCTCTTTACTTCCTCATATGAAAGCATGTCGAGATCTTCGACATGATTTCATATGTTTTTATTTCAAGCCAGCTGCATAAAGTAGAAAAATTGATGGATATGTATTTATTTTATGCGGAACTACTACTTCCAAATTTAATTTTTGATGCATCAATATATGCACTGGTCTGCATTTTAAATCAGTTTTCTGATATTTTCAAAGTAACAGATGATTCTTAAGGTGGACGTCAAGTGATTTTGCTTCCTATACTTATAATGGAAAAACGTCTGTACACTTTTTCTTTAGAATTAATGCGTTCCCAAGGATGAAAATTTGAACATCGATTAAAATAGCTTCATTTTATAGCTTGGAATACTTAATATTTTCTAGCACATAACCAAAATTATGTAATCCAACATTTGTTTGTCTACTGACGTCATCAAAGTACAGTTCGCGCCATCTTTTTTCTGGTTTCAACACTACCAGAGGAAAAGTGTTTGATTTTTAATATAATTAGGGTTATGTTTTAGAAAATATTAAGTATTCCAAGTTATAATATGAAGTTATTTTAATCTATGTTCAAATTTTCATCCTTGGGAACACACTAATTGTGAAGGAAATGTGTACAGAAGTTTTTCCAATGGAAGTATAGGAAGCAAAATTATTTGACGTCCATCTTAATCTTCTTTTCACACTGGTTTCAAAAACGTGAATCATTATTTTGGCACACGTCAGAAATTTTCACAAACTAGGATAGAAGATATTTGCATCTTAACTCACTTTCGAGTGCTTTTAACCACTATTGCAAACAAATAAGCTTAGAATGAAATTGAAAATATGATATAGTGTGCATACCATACAAAAACTTAGTCATATAAAATGCCTTTTGGTAAATATTTATTAAATAATATAAATTTCCACATATGATCGATGAAATTTCTATTTCTTTCATTACCTTGCACAGCTAGTTTCGTCAGAGGAGACCTTTCTCTTCACCATCCGACAGTAATCAGCTTTCATCATTACATGACATTATTTGTGATATCACTTTTCCAATTCCTTAATGTTTTGATTGAATCTTTCTTCTTGCTCTTCTGTTATATCATCTAAATTTTCTGGGAAGCAGTCAATGTGCATATTCAAAACATGAATGATAAAATTCATGTTGCAACTCAGTTTTTCAGTCTTTCGATATGTTTTCAAAAATAGTTTTATAATTTTACGTTTTCCAACCGTAGGTTGAAGAAGCGTATATGCTCCTCCAACTTTGTCCGTCTGTCCGCCCGTCCGCACGATAACTCGCGTAAAAATGGTTCTATTTCGATGAAATTTTAGTATGTAGTAGGGGACAACCTGGGGACAAAACCTATTGGAAATGGAACAAATGGGGTCAAAGGTCGCGACATAGCAGCGGGATCCATTCCATTTCCCTTATGCGACATAACTTGCGTAAATATGTTTGGATTTTCAGGACATTTTAGTATGTGGTAGGTAAACTACCTGGGGATGATCCCTAGGGAAAATGGGCAAAACGGGGTCAAAGTTCATGACATAAGATCGGGATCCATTCTATTGCCCTTATGCGTTATAACTTACGTAAAAATGCTTCGATTGAGACAAAACATTATCATGTTGTTCCGGAAGTATACTTTACTTGTTCTGTTGAATATCTTCGGAATGGGGTCAAAGGTCACGTCATAGGAGCGAGATTTGTTCTACAGCCATTATCCTCATAACTTGAGTAATAACTTGAGTAATGACTTCTGGTATCTTGGAAAGCGTATCATAATCAATGCATTGCATGATTTTAACAACTTGTTTACACTTTCCAACCGTAAGTTGAAGAAGAGTATATGTTCCAGCGTTGTCCGTCTGTCTGTCCGTCCGCACGATAACTCGTGTAAAAATGGTTCGATTTCTATGACATTTTAGTATGTTTTAGGGGACTACTGGAGACGAACCCTATTGAAAACGGAAGAAATCGGGTCAAAGGTCAGGGCATAGGAGCGGGATCCATTTCATCGCCCTTATGCATTATAACTTACGTAAAAATGCTTCGATTGAGACAAAAACTATTATGCTGTTCCGGAAGTATACTTAACCGGTTCTGTTGAATATCATCGAAATGGGTTCAAAAGTCAGGGCACAGGAGCGATATTTATTTCACAGCCATTATTCTCATAACTTGACTAAAAATGCTTTTATAGCGAAAAAACATTAGTATATTGTTCCGGGGGTATACTGAACCGGTTCTGTTGAATGTCATTGAAATGGGGTCAAAGGTCAGGGCACAGGAGCAAGATTTATTTCACAGCCATTATCCTCATAACTTGAGTAATGATTTCTGGTATGTTGGGAAGCGTATCAAAACCAATGCATTGCATTATTTTACTAACTTGTTTGGATCTGTTTTGTTTCCCAAATAGTTTTCAATTACATTTTTTGAGCTTACCAACGTTTATTTATCACGTGCATTCAATGTTTTTCATTTTGTCTACTCACCATCAGTTTTTGAATTTGAGGTCCAAACAATAGTGCTCTCTTTAAGCTTTTCATATATAGTAAATGGGAATTCCTTGCAAAAGAATCTAAAATAGTCACTCTCTCCATTCAACGTCTTAACAAATTGCTTCATTAAACGTATTTTCAGGCGTAGAGAAGGCAGTAACCCTTGTGTGATCAACCGATGGTTCATGTAATACGTTTTTGGAACCAGGCAGTAAACGCCCATTGTAGTGTCAGAAAAACATTGAACTCACTTTCTTTCACGATGCCTGTATCATTAAAAATGTGTTCCTGGTGATAAAATATTTTTAATTTGAGTTAAGAACCAAGGAGCTCAGCACTTTCTTTCTGTAAGTTAAAATCTTGCACGAGACCATTATGTTTCGCTATGTAAGCAATTGTGAAGTAATACACTGACGGAAAATAAATTCCAACACCACGAAAAAATAGTTGTAGGGGAATGAAATGGCGGCAATACATGTGTATAGGTAACATATTTAATCGATTAAGGTTTCAAGATCACAGCTTATTGTAAGCGCGAGAAGAGCCATTTTAAATGTGAAATGCTGGTACATTAATAACCGGTGTAACCGCCAGGAAGTTGAATGCAAGCACGCAAACGTTCATGCATTGTGTCGTACAGGTGCTGGATGTCAGTTTGTGGAATGAAGTTCCATGCCTGTTGCACTTGGTCGGTCAATACAGGGGCGGTTAATGCTGGTTGGTGGTGACGCTGGAGTTGTCGTCCAATGATGTCCCATGCGTACTTGATTAGTAAAAGATCTGGTGATCTAGCAGGCCACGGCAACATGTCGACACTCTGTAGAGCATGTTGGGTTACAACAGCGGTATGCGGGCGAGCGTTATCCTGTTGGAAAACACCCCTGGAATGCTGTTCATGAATGGCAGCACAACAGGTTGAATCACCACACCGACGTACAACTGTGCCGCCAGGGTGCGTGGGATAACCACGAGAGTGCTCCTGCTGTCATAGGAATTTGCTCCCCAGACCATAACTCCAGGTGTAGGTCCAGTGTGTCTCGGCCGCAGACAGGTTGGTTGCAGGCGCTCACCTGGCCTCCTTCTAACCAACACACAGCCATCACTGTCACCCAGGCAGAACCGGCTTTCATCAGAAAACACAACAGATCTCCACTCAGTCGTCCAATGAGCTCTAGCTTGACACCACTGACGTCGCAAACGGCAGTGGTTTGGATTAAGTGGAATGCACGCTACAGGGCGTCTGGCTCGGCGCTGTCCTTCAAGTAACCGATTTGTAACAGTTCGTTGTGTCACTGTGCTGGCAACTGGAGCTTGAATTGCTGCCGCAGACGCGGTGCGATGCGCCACGGTCATACGCCGTACACGGCGGTCTTCCCTCTCAGTAGTGCCACGTGGCCGGCCGGAACCCGGTCTTCTTGAGGCAGTACCTTCAATTGACCACCGCTGCCAACAATCATGCACAGTGGCTACATTCCTGCCAAATCTTTCTGCAATATTGCGGAAAGAAAATCCACCTTCTCGTAGCCCTATTACACGACCTCGTTCAAACTCCGTGAGCTGTTGATAATGGCTTTTTTCGTCTTCTTAAAGGCATTCTTGACTAACATCAACACCCTACGTCGAATCTCAACGATAACTAACGCTCACGAACGTAACAGCGCGTATTTACAGCAAACCTGCTTTGCATGTTCCGAGGGGCGCTACTAGTGCCACACGTATGCGCCGAGCACGAAATTTGCGTAGACGTCATCTTACAGATGTACTCTCACCGCCTACCAACTGTCGTTTATCAAACACAACGCCTTCTTGGTGTTGGGATTTTTTTTCCGTCAGTGTATTACTAACCTTAGGCAGCAGACTTCCAATTCTCCTTTATACTGTTCTCTGCTGTTACATTCTCACATCCAGTTAGTGGGCAAGATCGGCTCCATAAGGCACTGCTCTAATTACCGAGATCAGCACAGTATTCTTTTTTTACGCTTTCCAACCGTATGTTGAAGAAGCGTATATGCTCCAGCTTTGTTCGTCTGTCTGTCCGTCAATCCGCACGATAACTCGCGTAAAAATAGTTCGACTTCGACAAAAATTCAGTATGTAGTAAGGGAGCACCTACAGACGAACCCTATTGAAAATGCGCGAAATAGGGTCAACGGTCAGGACATAAGAGTGGGATCCATTCCATTGCCCTTATGCGTCATAACTTACGTAAAAATTATTCGATTGCGACAAAACATTACCATGTTGTTCCGGAGGTATACTGAACCCGCTCCGTTGAATATCATCTAATTGGAGTCAAAGGTCGGTACACAGGAGCGAGATTTATTCCACAGCCATTATCCTCATAACTTGAATAATAACTTGAGTAATGACATCTGGTATGTCGGAAACCGTATCATAATCAATGCATTGCATGATTTTCTTAACTTGTTTTACTTTTTGCGCTGTATTTGGCAGTTTTTATCAAGAAAAATAACGTCCATCTACATATATACTTTTTAAGCTTTCTCCATACCATAAGAATCGTAAATATCACAGCTGTTAGCTTACGATGTTTTCAAAGTCTTAAATGTTCAACACTTGGACGATATATTTTGTGAGAACGCCATTGTGTGTCTTAATCTCCTAATATAACTTTAAAATAGATGCTATTTTCAGAAAATCTGTAATAATTTTGTAAGTACAACATAGCTTCCAAATATATAACAAAATATGCCAAGCTTATTTAAACACCTATTAGAAGCCATTTCTGCTGACGGCCGCGGGTGGCTTTATGATCAACGTTTGTGACTATCACGGAGAAGACCTCGGTTTCGATCCCAGCAGGTACGAACGCTCAAAGCACTAAATATCCGCCGTGCATCGAATGGCCACGCTAAGCCGTCAGGCCTCGGGTACTTGCTCCCCCCCCCCGGTAATAAACAATCTTTCTACTTCACTTCCTTGTCACTTTCCTATCGGGCGCTCTAGCCCCAAAATCCTAGCTTCCTATTTCTAAGGATTGTTTAAGACCTGGGGTCAGACACTCCCATCCTAAAATCATCTACATATGATCAGATGATCATCATTTCTGCGAACAATCAGTCACTAAATCCTCAGCATTTCATACAATAGCAAGTAATGGTTTACATAATGGTTTTAACAAAGTATAGAGTAAGAGTAAGAAAAATCAAGTTTAACTGGTCATGTGATTAAACATAGTGCCATCTATTGCATACATTTAGAAATTATTGCCAAAACATTGTCTTTCTCATAAATACATATCTACTAACTTTGTTGAAACATGTACCACTAATATAAAATCCTGACTTGATAGAAAAAAAAAGGAATGTATTTCTGAAACCATCATGAAAGATGAGCCTAGAATCATTATTTCAAACATGAACATCAAAATTCATGCAGACTAGTGATATCTCCAATTCATTAGAATTAACTTCAATAGCTATTCCAATCAGAAGATCACTCATAACTTTTCAGAAAGATACACAGTCCTCTGTATCAATATAAGCTTCACTGCCTCATCTATACACTGTTATTTCAGTTCCAGCTACAAGATATTTCTACTGCTGTAACCTAGAACTAAGAAGCTCAACTTCCTCTTTGGTTAATTTTAAGTCACGAACTAAGTCATTAAAACATTTTTGCCTAATTAATGTGGCATGTTGCCAGTTTCTGGTTGGTAATTCAAATCCTTAGCAATGAAAGTTTTAGAACTTTGCCACACAATCTTCTTCACTGTCGTCATCATAGGTTAGTTACTTCATCCTATGATTTAGGGTAACCGTCTATGTGGAATAGGCCTCAACACAGATAGAATATTCAGATACTTGAGGCTGTGCATTTGTTGCTGTGTATTTGTTTTTTACAGAAGATATTAATTTCATAAAAAAAAATACAAGTCCGAGTCACACTGTGACCACAAGTTAATATCCAGAGCAACCGCCGTGTACGGCGTGGACAGCAGCTAGACGGGCTATGAGTGACTCAATAAGGTGCTGTAAGGTGTTCACAGGTATGTGGAGCCGTGCTGACTGCAGTGCATCTGACAGCTGCTGGAGGGTGCGTGGTGGAGGATCCGTAGAGCGAACAACTCGATCGAGGTGGTCCTACAGATGCTCAATTGGGTCTACGTCGAGGGAATCGGGGGGCCAGGGAACTACTTTGAAGTTTTCATCGTGCTCTTTCAACCACTCTCGGACATTTCTAGCTGTGTAACACGTCGCATTATCGTGCCTGGAAGATCCCATCCGCTTTAGGGAAGACAATCAGCATGTATGGGTGTACGTGGTTTGCAATGAGGGATTCATAACGAATTTGGTCCATAGTACCTTCCACAGTTATCAGTGGACCCAGGGAATGCCATACAAACATTCCCCAGACTATAACGCTACCCCCACCAGCTTGTGTTTTTCCAGAAATGGTTGAAAACTGTTTTCTCCCCGATGTTTCTCGCTTTATACGCCAACGTCCGTCCGTTCATTGAAGCAGAAAACGTGACTCATCGGAGGAGGCAATGCTTTTTCAATCAGCGAAGGTACAATTCCGATACTGCTGTGTAAATATAATCCTTTTCTGCTGATGCACCTTCGTCAGCATAGATGCATTGACCATTCGTCTACATTGGAGCATCATACGCAGCACGGTTCGCTGAACTCTCGTTTTAGGCACACTTCCGGTAGCCCCCTGCTTCATTCGATTCCTCCATTGTAGCGTGTGTATTGTCTCTCATGTACTTTCGAAGCCGAGGTTCACCTGTCACATCAATGGCGCATGGTTTCCACGTAATCACAATACACTTTAACTACAGCAGCACGCGAACAGTTCTGCGCTGTTTCAGAAATACTGCCACACTTGGCCCGAAAGCCGACAAGCATCCCATTTTGCAAATCTCGTAAACCGCTCTTTTTGCCTATGACTGCAATGAGTGATATGTTCTTAGATTGCCTGCACCCTCGAAGGCAGCTCACGACACTTGCCTTCTTTCATTGGCTACGCGCTGTTGACGGCAAAAGTAGAAGGTGGTCACAATAATGTGGCTCGGCTGTGTAGCAGGCATCAGTATGGTTATCCAGTTCGCGCCGCATCACGTACAATAAAAGGCATATATGAGAACCCAGTTTCAGTTCTGCTCGACAATCTTCTACCAAAATAAAAAGATTATGCACGTTTAATAATACTGTATATATTTTTTCTGAGTTCTTGTAAATCAACGAAACGCATAGAAATTAGCAGAGTGATTCCGGCACAACCTTTGCTTTATTTGAACCTGCTGCAAAATGCAGCAGGTTCAAATATTATCCCAATGAACACAGATCAACCACACGTTCTACACTACAGCTCTCTCTTTCTCTCCATAACTGAGATACAGTATCTACCAAAGAGTAATTCGACACCTGTGATAGCAAAGGAAAACGAAGTTCATTCACCTTCAATAGTTGGTGGAGCCTCCACGAGCGGCGATTACAGCTGCGACCCTCCGGGGCATACTCTCAACCAGGCATTGTACGACGGCTAGTGGTATTTTCTTCTACTCGGCTTGGAGAAGACATGTTAGTTCCTTCACCGATATCGGACGGTGGGGGCACCCCTTAATTCAACTCTCCAACTCGTCCCAGAGATGCTCGATAGGGTTAAGATCCGGGCTCTGCGCAGGCCAGTCCATTCGATTAACCCCATTGTCACCATATCAAGCCATGGTGGACCTCGCAACATGACAGGTGGCATTGTCATCCTGAAAGTAACATGGGTCAACCTCGTAAAACTGCCACAACTTAGGAAGCGCATGGTCATCCAAAATGGTGCAATAGGTCTCGGCGTTGAGTCTACCGTCTACCAGGAATTGCGACCAAGGGTCCCGTGCCATACCAGGAGAAATACCCCCATAGCGTAATTCCATCGCCGCCGAACTTCATAGTACGCACAATACATTCCGGCAGGAGGCGTTCTCCAGGCAGCCTTAAAACCCAGACCCTACCATCCGAACGGTAGAGGGTGAACCTTGATTCGTCGCTCCAGAGAACCTGTTTCCACTATTCAACGGTCCACTGTCGACGTTCTTTGCACCACAAAAACATTCCCCAAATCATAACGCTTCCCCCACCGGCTTGTGTTCTTCCAGCAATGCTTGAAGAGTGTTTGTTCTCCGATGTTTCTCGCCTTATACGCCAACGTCCATCCGTTCGATGAGGCAGAAAACATGACTCATCGGAGAAGGCAATTCTTTGCCAATTAGTGGAGGTCCAATTCAGATACTCCCGTGCAAATGGAAGCCTTTTCTGCCGATGCACCTTCGTTAGCATAAGTGCAGTGACCATCCCTTTGCATCAGAGCCACATACGCAGCAGGGTTAGCTGAACTGTTGTTTTAGACACCCTGGATCATACGGCCAGTGAGTTACTCCACTGTAGCGTGTCGATCGGCCCTCATGCACCTTCGAAGCCGACGTTCACCTCTGACATCAATAGCACTTGGTGCTCAGCAGTTTCCACTTCGCTTATTCACAATGGTGCCCTTTCTCCAATCACGATACACTTTAACCACAGCAGCACGCGAACAGTTCGCAAACTGCGCTAATTCAGAAATACTGCCAGCTTTGAGCCGAAAGCCGATAATCATCCCTCTTTGCAAATCTGATAAATCACTCCTTTTATCCATGACAGCAACGAGCGATAAGTTTTCGTAATGCCTACAGCACACCTTATATACCTTCCTAGCCCGCTCACGACACGTGCCATCTTTCATTGACTACGCGCTGTTGACTTCAAAAGTAGGAGGTGATCACAATAATGCGACTCAACTGTGCATAAACTGATGGTTTAATTTTTATAAACTAACGTTTGAATTTATTTTTGAGCTTGTCATCTAATATTTTAAATAATCTTGCTTTAACTGATTATGAGTCAGATTAACATCCAGTAAATCACGTGTTCGCAGCTCATACCTAATGAAATTACAATTTTTACACTCTTGTAGTTTCACATTTTGAACTGTTGCATTCATAGACTTCAAATTGTTTGAATCTCAAATTTATTACGAAGCTCATGTTTTGGCATGTTCCAAGTTCATGCTGTAGCTTTTCGGACATCTATGTTTTGATTTACCATACGCTCATGCTCTATTTAATATAAAGTCAAACTTTATTCATTCCAAGTACAAAGATCATGCTCAAATTCATCGCAAGCACAATGTTGACGCTTAATGTAGAACAAGTACATAATTCGTGCTACATTTGCTACAAGCTCATACTTCAACTAGTTCTTTGTAGAACTATCGATTCGCAAAAGTTTCTGAATATACAGTTTCGTGATATAATGACATTCAATGCAAAACAATATACACGTAGAGGAATTTAATAAACTAATCAAGAGAGATAGGAGGATTACGCGACAATTAAGAAAATCTAGTAATATGTTTGCTGGAGATTCTGAATATTACACTAATATGCAAGATTTTGTTGTTTTGAAATGAATAGGTGTATCTGGATGGATTTCTTGCGCAGATTCCGAAAATGGCCTTCAAAATTCCGTGTCACGTCAAGTTTTTCACAAATGACGGAAATGTGAAAATTAAAAAAAACGTTATTTTTAATGACATTGTTATATGGCAACGTTTGGGACGTGTGAAAATGTTCTCTGGAGGGACGAAATGATTGTTTAAGGAATAGATAAACATAAATATATAGCCGATAATGGAAATGCAACGGGTTTATCTGTATGACGTCACGATTTGCGCCACTCACAAAGGCGGAACACGAGAGAATGTTATCTTGGCACGGCAGTATGACTCATACCTCACGCCACTTCTCCCTTCTTTCTATTGGTCACATGTGGCGCCATTCGGGGCAGATCGTGTTACACTAGTCAGTGCAAAGAAGGGACCGGTCCCGTTCGGTTGTTTCTTTGTGGCGTGTGCAATGGCTTCATGTGGTTGTGTAAATCATCCAGACATATTTTGCTACATATGAGGCTCTTATAGGACAGGAAAAAAACAGAGGCAAAATATTACGCCTTTCGGGAAAAATGCTTATTTTCAATACCTCGGCATTAAACTAGCAGACCAGGACAAAGTTTGGTCTCCTCACAATGTGTGCCGTGCATGTGTGGAGGGGTTGAGGAACTGGAAAAGTGGAAAAAGGGCATCAATACTTTTCGGTGTACCCATGGTGTGGCGTGAGCCAAAAACTCACAGTGACGACTGCTACTTCTGCACAGTGAATATCGTGGGCCATACCAGAACCAGTAAGCGTAACATTGTGTATCCCAATATCCCATCTGCCATAAGACCAGTGCCCCATAGTGAATCCATCCCTGTGCCATCCCCGTCCAATATCAAGCCCCCAACAAACACCGAGTCAGACGGTGATACAAGTGATGAGATGTACCAACCGGACAGCATTGGGGATGAAACCCCAGTGCCATTTACCCAGCATGAACTGAATGATTTGTTTTGTGATCTGAATTTACCTAAAGACGCAGCAGAGCTTTTAGGATCACGACTTCAGTAAAAGAATTTACTATGTCCTAATACGAGATTCTCCTGGTACAGACACCGAGAAGCAGAATTGGTTCCGTTTTTTGCTGAGGAAGGCGGTTTGGTATATTGTCAGACATTCCGGCAGCCATGAAATACTTCAACATTAATTACAATTCAGGACAGTGGAGGTTGTTCATAGATGCCAGCAAAACCAGTTTAAAAGGTGTTTTGCTACACAATACTAACATCCATCCATCCATTCCAGTAGCACATTCCGTGACTTTGAAAGAGACATACGAGAACCTTAAATTACTGCTAGAAAGTGTGCAGTACAAGTTTCATGAATGGTCTTTGTGCGGGGATTTTAAGGTGATTGGAATATTGCTTGGCCAACAAGCAGGCTACCCCAAATTTCCTTGCTTTTTGTGTAAATGGAACTCCAGAGCAAAGACGGAACATTGGGTTCGGCAGCAGTGGCCAGTCAGAAGTACATTCACACCTGGCGAAAAAAACATTGTTTCACTTGCACTGGTTGATCCCTCGAAAATACTATTGCCACCTTTACACATCAAACTTGGCTTAATGAAGCAATTCGTGACAGCTTTAAGCTGGGACAGTAAATGCTTTCAGTATCTTGGTGGTAAGTTTCCATCAATCACGTCTGAAAAATTAAAGCTGGCATTTTCATAGGCCCTCAAATACGAAAATTAATGGCAGACAACATATTCGAGGAAACCATGACTGAGTGTGAATTGCGAGCATGTACTGCATTCAGAAATGTGGTACACAAATTTTGGGGGAACACGAAGGCTTCAAATTACACCACTTTAATCGAGGACATGCTGAAATTCTATGAACTCCTTGGTCGCAACGTGAGCGTCAAAATTCACTTTCTTCATGCTCATCTAAATTACTTTCCTAACAATCCCGGTGATTTTTCGGAAGAACATGGCGAGCGCTTCCATCAGGATATTAAAATGCTATAAAAGAGATGGAAAGTGGATTGTACATATGATGGCCGACTATTGTTGGATGTTGAACAGAGACTGTACGGACGCACACCGAAGACAATCCAAAAAGAGGAAGTTTGAAGGGGAGCCCAGTGGCGAATGTTTGGTTTTGAATATGTATTTATGTTTATCTATTCCTTAAACAATCATTCCGCCCCTCCAGAGAACATTTTCACACGTTACAAACGTTGCCATATAGCAATGTCATTAAAAAATAACGGGGTTTTTTTTATTTCAATTTTCCGTCATTTGTGAAAAAACCTGACGTGATACGGAAGTTTGAAGGTCATTTTCGGAATCTTCGCAAAAAAATTCCATTCAGATACACCTATTCATCTGAAAACAACAGAAAAAAAGTTGACAAATTGCAGATCAGTGTTATCGTTAAAATATGATAAAATTGGAAAACTTAGAAGAAGTTGCAACATTTGAATTCAAAGATCGGTAAATGCAGCAGCCGTTGAACTCGCGTGAGAGTAACAAATTCTGTTGCCAAAATGTTTTCTTTCTATTTTCCAAAATTGTAGAAGAGTCGGACGCCTCAGTTGAAGACACACTGAACGTACCGGGTTCACATATTTTAATGGTGGCGACTTAACCGATGGAAAGAGCTTACAAGACGATACTTAGTGCATTTGAGGTAAAGTGATAGAGACTGACGAGCAGATGAAATTTGCCATCTTAATTCTTTTCGTTTCGGTTCTTAACAAAACAATGCAGTATCGACGGACATTAACACAATAAAACAGCATGCACTGTTCACGGTCGTATCAGAATAATATGCCCATACGCCTAATAATGAGAAAAACCACCCTTGGCCCGGATGACAGTGGCCAGACCGTGTGGCATAGACGCAATGAGGCCCTGGAAGGTTGCCCGAGACCACATGTGCCAATTCGGACTGCAGCAGAGCGCGGAGGTCCCGGTGATGACGTGATTGTGGGTCAGCACGTCGAACCTGTCGAATCCAAATAATCCCACAAATACTCTATGTGGTTGAGGTCGGTCGATTTCGCCGGCAAAGGCAGAACGGAGACATCTCTGTCGTGATCCTATAACCAGCCGCGCACTCCCTTAGGGACATGGTAGGGCGCATTGTCCTGTTGTTGTACACCATCACCACCATAAAGGGATGCGTGTGATCAGCGAGGATAGACAGATAGCAATTAGCCTTCAAGGACCCATCCACTGGTACCAGCGGTCCTAGGTCATACCAGGAAAACATCCCCCAGACATGCACAATGCTCCGGGTGTTGGTTCTCGTGTGTCTGACGGCGTATCCGCCACCGTCCGTCACTTCTGTGGAGTTGAAACTTCGATTCGTCGGAGAACACAGCCTTTTCCCACTGTTTCACTGTCCAATGATGGTAGTTCCATGCGAACTGCAGTCGACGTTGCCGATGGACCTGGGTTAACATGGGCGCCTTGACGCAGGTTCAACTCCGGAGACCCATGCGTAACAAGGTTCTCTCTACTGTTATCTGGGACACGTACATATGTACACCAGCGTTCACTTGCATGGTCAATTGCTGTACTGTTGCGCGTTGATTGTCCTTTACCAGTCGACGAAGGTGATATTTCTCCTCTGGTGTCGATGGCCTTTGGGGCCCCACAGTTATGACGTCCGAAGGAACTCGGTGTGCTAGCAGTCCATTCTTGGCACACCTTTACTACATCATCTATAGAACAGCCGACGAAGTCTGCTGTTTCCGGGATGCTTCCACACTTGACGATGATCATTCTTTTTTGAATGTCCGTCAAGTCACTACTTCTGCCACGTGACGCATTATGGCTCATCTGTCCTGGTCGGCCGCTTATATCTCCGTGTGGTCGACCTTGTCACGTGCACTCTGTGAATCGCCTGAGCGGGTACACTGCGATTCTAGGGATGGTCATATTATTTTGATTCGACCGTTAAAACTTAATCATTTGAGATTTTACCAAAAATACACCATCTGACCAAAATTATCTGGTCATCTGCATATCCACAAACTATTGGGGAAGGACATAATATCCAGTTTGCCCACCTTTTGTTTCTACCGCAGCCTCCACTCTGCTGAGAAAGCTTTGCCCAAGATTTCGGTACGTTGCTGCGGAGAATGCCTTCCATTCTGCCACAAGAGTATTAATTAATTAGGACACCGATGTCAACGGGTTCTGCCTGGCTCGCAGTCGGCATTCCAATTCATCCCAAAAGTGTCCCATGGGGTTGAGATCGGAACTCTGTTCTGGTCAGTCAAGTTCTTTCACGTCCATCTCACCAAATCATTCCTGTATTGGCTCGGCTTTGTAGACGGGGGTATTGTGCTGTTGGTCAATGTTGGTATTATTAGAATTTTGCTGTTCGGAACTGTTGCTGTAATGATGGGTGCGCAGAATTGTTTAGAATTCTATTGCAGTTAAACAGCAGCGCCAAGATTCCCGGGCATTGGAACTAGGGGGCTCATCCCAAACCATTAAAAACAGCCCAGCAGCATGGTGCCTCCTTCACTAAACTTCACAGCATAGTCAGGCGAGAAGTGTTCACCTAGTATCCTCCTCACTCAGACTCGTCCGTTGGACTGCCACATTGTGAAGCTTGGTTCATCGCATCGGGGAACGCTTTTCCACTACTCCAGAGAACGTTTTTCCGCTGCTCCAGAGAACGCGTCTCAACTGCTCCAGAGAACGCTTTTCCACTGCTCCAGAGAACGCGCAACTGCTCCAGAGAACGTTTTTCCACTGCTCCAGAGAATACTTTTTCACTGCTCCAGAGAATACTTTTTCACTGCTCCAGCGAACATTTTTCCACTGCTCGAGAGAACTCTTTTCCACTGCTCCAGAGAACGTTTTTGCACTGCTCCAGGGAACGCTTTTTCACTGCTCCAGAGAATGCATTTTCACTGCTCCAGGGAACACTTTTCCATTAGTCCACAGGACGTTTTTCCACTGCTCCAGAGAATGCGTTTCCACTGCTCTAGCGATAACTTTTCCACTGCTCCAGAGAACGCATCTCAACTGCTCCAGAGAACGCATCTCAACTGCTCCAGAGAACGCATCTCAACTGCTCCAGAAAGCGCTTTTCTACTGCGCCATAGAACGTTTTTCCACTGCTCCAGAGAATGCGTTTCCACTTCTCCAGCGAACACTTTTCCACTGCTTCAGCGAACGCTTTTCCACTGCTCCAGAGAACGTTTTTGCACTGCTCCAGAGAACGCATCTCAACTGCTCCAGAGAACGCATCTCAACTGCTCCAGAAAGCGCTTTTCTACTGCGCCATAGAACGTTTTTCCACTGCTCCAGAGAATGCGTTTCCACTTCTCCAGAGAACGCTTTTCCGCTGCTCCAGAGAACTCATCTCAACTGCTCCAGGGAACGCATCTCAACTGCTCCAGAGAACGCTTTTCCACTGCTCCAGAGAACGTTTTTCCACTGATCCAAAGAATGCGTTTCCACTGCTCCAGGGAACACATATCCACTGCTCCAGGGAACACATATCCACTGCTCCAGGGAACACATCTCCACTGCTCCAGGGATCACATCTCCACTGGTCCAGAGAACGCGTTTCCACTGCTCTAGAGTCAACTTGAGTCAATCTTTACACCACCCAAACTGTTGCTTGGCTCTCATCTTGATAATGTTAGTTTATATGCGGCTGCTCAGCCATGGTAACCTATTACTTTTAGGTCTCGACGAACCGTTATGGTGCTGGAGTTGCTTTCAGGCGCATTTTGTAACTCGGTGATGGGTTTCGCAGCCTAGGACAGGCGATTTTGTTGCATTATCAGCTTCAGCGACCGGCGATCCCGTTCTGTCAATTTACGTAATGCTGAGCACCATAATCCTGTACCTCCTAAACGCAGGCTCAACAGTGTTTCATGGAACTCACTAGACCCATTTAGTAAGATAAACGTTGCCCTAATATTCCCGAACGAGGAGCCACTGGTTCGAACCTGTGGACGGGTGGTGCGAACGGATGCAGCGAGCAAGTTCCGACTTGGAGACTTGTTCGCACGAAACTTTTAACCTTCGTTCCTTGAGCTCAAAGCCTTTAATTCATTAACACAGACAATTAGTACAAAAACAAACATTTCAGTAGCAAATTTACACACATCTATGAAATTGCATTTCTACAGATATACAGAAACGCAGATATATTTTTGCTTTTAAACAAGACAAACGGGAACGCAATCCCGTGATATCCCAAATCAGACTTTCGGATGGCATCTCACATTTATTTAGAGGCACTTACACTGAAGAGCAACTGAATTAGAGATACCTGTCTAAAAACGTGTAGCACCACCTTTCGCCCTAATGACGGCGGCGATTCGTCTCGGCATGGACTCGACAACACACCGGAAGCGTTGGGAAGCAATACGGATCCACGACTCCTGAACAAGCTCTCACAGTTCACGAAGACTTGATGGAGATGTCATAGCCTTGAACATCTCTTTCGATGGCAACCCAGATGTGCTTGATGAGATTGAAGTCAGGTTACCTAGCTGGCCAAGGAAACGAGGTCACATCGGTAGAGTGTTCATCCAACCATTCCTATACAATTCGGGAGCGATGGCACGGTGCATTGTCTTGTTGCAGGATGAGGTGCCCAGTGGGATGTTAAAGACGCGCAAACGGGAGCAAATGGTTCTCCAGGGTATCCCGGTAGCGTTGACCTGTGAGGGATGATGTCACACGTACCAGGGGTCCCATTTCAGTCCACGTAAACAGTCCCCAGACGAGAATGCTACCCCCACCAGATTGAAGAGTACCCTGTTGGCAAGAAGGGTCCATCGCTTCATGTGGTTTGCGCCGTACTCGTATCCTGCCATCCGCATTTATCTCGACTTATCAGTGCAGGCAATATTGTTCCACATGTCTAGGGTCCAATGGCGATGTTCCCGCGCCAATGCTAATCTTTGCACCCTGTCATGTGCAGTCAGCAGCGGTACCCTCGTGAGACGATGACTTCTGTACCCCATAGCGAGGAGATGGCTCCGGATGGTGTGGCTGATTACACGTTTTTGTGCGCCAGCGTTAAATTGCCGAGTGATTTCTTGCACTGTGGCCTGTCTATCCGCTGTTACAATGCGAGCTAGCCGACGATGACCCCGCTTATCCACATGCTGTTGTCCACGGCAGTTGGCCTTTGCAGGGATGGTTTTACCGGTTTCGATGTACTCACGAATCACCCGTGACACAGTGACTCGTGCAAATCCCAGTGCCTGCACGACTTCAGAGATGGAGTGACCCATTCGTCGGGCCCCGACAATTTGCCCATGATCAAATGCGCTTAGATCCTTCGTCTTACCCATACTGCGTCCGACTCTTATTTATTCCTGTCGCATCACTCCTTATATTGTCGGATCGCTGCATACATCATGGCGTTTCCGTATACATGGCCGCCCACAGCGCCACCTTTGCATAACGCCAGCTGTCTCTAATTCAATTGCTCTTCAGTGTATATGAATTCACTTTCCATTCTTACGGCTCACAATAGAGCCCGAACCATCCTCAATTAAAAGGGGCTGTTCATACCTACAGTGATTCCTCATCCATAATTAACCCTGTTTTCATGCATCTCTTGTTCCGTTTTAAGGCAGGAGCAATGCCCTAATAGACTGGAAACCTTGGTTTTAATTTTGAATTTAAATTTTGCATTTGCTTTGTTACAGTTCTGGCAATTGTCTTCTGTTTGGCATTTCCGGTGTTTGTGCCCTGCTTGGCCGCAGCGGGCGCGACTTTCAAATGTCTCTGAGCATTTGGACATGTATTAGGTGTGCAATTTAATTCTCGGCCACAGGCACGACACGTTGACAGCAATTTATAGCAAATCGAATACGTACCTAATCAGGGAAATACTCCCCGTCGTGTTGGATACATTTGAGCCATCGGTCAGGGAGCTGCCGAATGCCACTGCGGAAAAAAGAGGGATGTTTCGAGTTGATAAAGTCATCAATACTTGTGTGGACCTGATCAACAGAAGTGTAGTGCGTATCACTCAGGTGATATTTCTGGGAGTGAAAGAGGTGGCAATCCGACGGGGCGAAGTCTGGAGACATCGCCAGGTGTGACAAAATCTCCCATCCTAGGTCGGTGATCGTGTTTAAAGTCGTTTTCGCGGTGTGAGGACGCGCGTTATCCTGTAGCAACAGAACCGACCTTCTGCCCTTGGCGCTGTATGGCCTTTTCGCCTCCACTGCGGCACTCAGACGAATGAGTTGCTGAAAATAATGCTCAGCATTCAACGCTTCACCAGGTTTGAGCAACCGCACTGATCCCATCATATGCACAGCAACAACTTCCTGGCATGGATATTCGGTTTGGTGGTACTGGTGGTAGGCTGATCTGGATAAACCCACGATTTGCGCCGCTTAGGATTATCGTAGAGGATACACTTCTCATCACAGGTCAAAATCTTGTGAATGGTGTGTATCCTCCAATTGTGGTTTATTTCCCTTCTTTTCTGAAGCGATTTTAAGACCTTTGATGCAAGCTCAATCACCCAGTGGACTACCAGGTCACGAATGTTCTGTTGTTGCTCCTAGGTAGGCTATTCCATTTCAAAATATCATCCCGTACAATTGATCTGGGCAAATGCAACTGCTTAGAAATTTCTCGAACGAACTTGTTGCTAAGATAGCATTTCATAAAAGTACCACTTTAGAAGTTACTAAGCTCTGTCGTACGGCACATTCTACCGTTCATGCTTGTCTATGATGTTGTTTGCCAGGCCACGTGTCACGTGGGTATTTTTGTACCCGTATGGGCCATGGTTGTAACGTATATGGGCAAATCTATTACTCAAAAAGGAATGCCCTGATACTTTTTATAATATAATGTAAATTGAACACTATGTATGATAAGTCGCACATTCTTGTTTCCGGAATCTTTCGGGGAAGAGTTCTATGGACATGAAAATCTTGTGTTACTACGGAAAAGTCATGAGTATCTGATTGATCTGATAGATCATAAAAGCATAACGTGAAGCCCTATCTGGTAAAATGTTTGAATGCATTTTTGTATTGTTTAATGCTGTGGACTTTAATGTAAATAATTATCCCTCTTTGGCGTACAGATTTTTTCACCAAAAGTGTTTCGCTTTTTTGGTTCGCACACTAGAAGCAGTGTTTAGTCAGGTGCAAGCCTACATCTTATTATTACAGAATTTCAGAACGGAAATTGGATTCGCATAAATCTTCATACAGCAAGAGGATGGCTGGTTCTTGGCGAACTTGAAACAGTTTGCATGGAGTCCCTCCAATTCTAATAAAAAGAAAAAACTTAAGTTTTTGACATGAAGTGGGTGTTTTCTGTCAAACATGACACGGTACTGCTCTTTAAGAAATGGCAATGCATCAAACCTAGGAAAGTCAGGAAAATGATTAGGTTTAAGCTTGATTTGGAAACGTTGATGTTTCTGTGTAATGAAAAATAGCATCTTCAAAAGAAAGTATTTTGTCACGGTTACATCAACCAGCAGATTTCGAAAGCCGATAATACTTTACCGGAAGTTGTCATTTATTTTTATATCTTTCCTCTGGGTTTTTTTTTCTTTCTCTACCCTTTTTCTTCGGAATTGTCTAAAAACGATTCACCTCACAGTATCCCGTGATAAAGCTTTGGAAACTATTGATCTGTCTCTTGTCGTGAAAACAAAATGCTTTTGAACAGAAGCAAGAAAAAGACACCTTCGCTGTAAATCACTCATTCTCTGCAGAACCTTATGTGCCGCAAATTCATCCAGTGTTAAGTTTTGAGCAGAGATTCCGGCGTCCTCTTGAAGACAGATGGTAAAATAGATTCCCATAAATCCAGGAACAAAGATTGAAGACATATAACGCATTCACCTTTGCTGAAAAATATGATATAAGAGCAAAAGGACGCCTCAGGCAAATATATATAATATTCTTCTTTTCTTTACTGCCAGACGACTACTTTGTATATAGCAGAGGAAAAGTTCGCACTATGCTATTCATAAAGTTGCAACAACGAGTTCGCGTTTTCTCTTCAATGGACATGCATGTGTTATAAATCTTTCACCGATATGTTCCCGAAATGAAAGTCAAAAGATTTATGATCCGAAGTTTTCTATTCTACTAGGGAAGCACCTTTCCTTGAAAAAATCCTTAAAGAAACTGACTTCTAGGGAATAATATTAACATATATTTTACCCGACGGTCTCTTACGACGAAATGCCCTCACTCTTTCGTAGCGGTTTTGTGTTTTTTCTAGCCTATCGTACGTTTTTTCATTGCTTCTATATATTTATTATCTAAATAAAATTCGAAACACAAGAAACCGTTTTTTTTTCATATAAACAAAGTATTAATATTTTAGAAAGACAGTATTATGTGTCGTTTTTCAGAAGAAGGATGTACAACCGCTTCGTAAGAACTTATGGGACAAAATTGTCCAATAAAACACATTTTTCACAGCAAAATGTGCATGAGAATAACAGGTTGAACATTTTCCTTGTGAACGTTTTCAGGACAACTGTTTCAACTGATCAGTTGCATTGCCCAAAGAAACTTGAATTTCTGATTCTTTATGCAGGATATGCACGTCTACATCTATCCTGTTTCTGAAAATTCTACAAAGGCAAGTCTAGTAACTCTTTAATCACAAGTACACTGTGTCGCCCGAAATACAATAGAGCCCAAAACAGTCTGTTGCTAAAATCGAAAGTCGTCCAAGATACCATAGATCCCAAAACAGTCTGTTGCTAAAATCGAAAGTCGTCCAAGATACCATAGATCCCAAAACAGTCTGTTGCTAAATTCGGGTGTCTCCCGAAACACCATAGAGCCCAAAACAGTCTGTTCCTGAATTCGGAAGTCGTCCGAGATAACGATAGATCACAAAACAGTCTGTTGCTAAAATCGAGTGGCGCCCAAAATACCATACAGCCCAAAACAGTCTGTTGCTGAAATCGGGCGTCGCCCAAAATACCATGGAGCCCAAAACAGTTTGTTGCTAAAATCAGGGGTTCCCCGAAATACCAAAGAGGCCAAATCAGTTTGTTGCTAAAATCGGGTGTCGCCCAAAATACCGAAGAGCCCAAAACAGTCTGTTGCTAAAATCGTGTGTCGCCTGAAGTACCATAGAGCTCAAAACCGTTAGTTGCAAAATATGAAGTCGCCTGAGATAGCATACATCCCAAAACAGTCTGTTGCTAAATTCGAGTGCCGCCCGAAACAGTCTGTTACTAAAATGGAGTACCGCCCAAAACACCATAGAGCCCAAAACAGTCTGCTGCTAAAATCGGGTTTCGCCCGAAATTCCATAGCCAAAAACAGTCTGTTTCTGAAATCGGGTGTCGCCTGAAATACCGAAGAGCCCAAAACAGTCTGTTGCTAAACTCGGAGGTCGCCTGCAATACCATAGAGCCCAAAACAGTTTGTTGCTAAATTCAGGGGTCCCCCGAAACACAAAGAAGCCAAAACAGTCTGTTGCTAAAATCGGGTGTCGCCCGAAATACCATAGAGCCCAAAACACTTTCTTGCTAAAATCGGGTGTCTCCCAAAACAGTCAGTTGCTGCTTTTGGAATTTCTATTCCTCCTTTTACAGGTTAGCAAAAGAAGGATGAGTTCTGTCCTGATCCACTTCTTTGTTTAGTTACAACAATGATGCGGTGATTTCTGCTAATTCCGCAGAGGCTGTGCAAATTCAAAGAACATGCGAAGGTATGAACTTCTACTCAATTTAGACAGCCGTTTCGGGTGGTTGTCTGCAAGTACGGGCGTTTCGGGCGGTACGGGCGTTGATGGGTTTAACGCATCCATGTTAAAAATATTTAGAAAAAGCTAAGTCCGTTAGCATCTGGCATGTCACAGTCGTTAAAATGAACCACCCTACGAAAGGAAAAAAAAAACAAGAGACATAAAAAAAAGCAAGAAACATAAAAAACAAAACAAGAAAAATGAGGACAAATTTTCGGGTGAAGTGTCTGTTAAGTCCATTTCAACCGAAAAACATTTTTTGTGCTGGAAATCCGAATAACTTTGTTTTCATGGAAAGTCGTGCCTAACAGAAACCTTATTTTTTCCCACTTGGTTTTTAATCTCTCAGATATTGCCGCATATATCTTGTAAAGTCAATATGAAGCTATGCTCTCTAGTGACAAAATTGAATGTCACGAAAAATTAGAAACTTCTTGTTCTACATTCTTCAGTGGAAGCATTGTGTTTCAAAGAAAGAATTTTTGAAAACTGAGCTGTTAGAAGCAGAGGTATGAAGAAAACCACGATATACATCTGCACACATTCTGGCGAAAAATCTCTGAATTATTACATTTATGAGCAGAGAATACACTATATTGAAAAAAGTAACCGGACACCCCTTCAAAAGCAAATGAACGGATCCCCTGTGTTCCTGTGTTCTTAGATGCCCGGTACAGCTGCAAACGGTATAAAAACAAGCCTGCAGCTGACCGCGATCATATCGCACTGTGAGGTTGAGTGAAAATGTCGTGGCGGGAGAGAATTGACTTTGAAAAAGGAAAGATTGTTGGGTGTTATATTAGTGAGTTGTCCATAAGAGCAACCGAGAGGAGTTTGAAACATACCAAAGTCAACTGTTTTGGATGTACTGAATAATTGGAAGACACATGACGTGCATAAAGTAGCAAAACGTACAGGCACACCAAAGAAAACCAGTCATACATTAGGTCCAAGCCTCAGGAGAGTCGTTACAGCTAATCGACGGAGTACTGCACAAGACCTCAGTGTACAGATTAGTAAAAATGCTGGAACCTCGGTATGTACACGTACCATTCACGGAGAACTTCATTCCATGGGTTACCGTGGTCGCGCGGGTGCTCATAAGCGTTTCATCTCCACTCAGAATGCTACTCATCGTTTAGCATGGTGTCAAGAACATTTATCGTGGACTGTAGATCAATGGAAACGAGTTCTATGGACTGATGAATCCAGATACACGATCCATCTGTCTAATGGCCGTGTGTGGGTATGGAAGCAGCCTGGGGAATGCTATTTACCACAGTGTACTGTTCCTACGGTCAAGTTTGGATCTGGCAGTGTGCTCGTGTGGGGTTGTTTTTCGTGGTATGGTCCCGACCCATTGGTTATATGTCTACCTCGATATTCTGGACAATTATGCCCTACCACAATACTATGAAACACAGCCTTGTTGGTGCCAGCTGGATACTGCACCGAGCCGTAAAGCAAGGACTGTTACGGCGTGGTTTCAGGATAATTCCGTATCGTGTGTGGACTGGACAACACAGAACCCTGATCTTAATCCCACAGGGCACCTATGAGACGAATTAGAGCGCCGCAGTAGAAGCTTGGAACCAAGGCCTATTGTAACGTATACTCTAGATTCACTTTCCTTTTGATTTTTACTATCTCTGGTTATTTTATTTTCCTATGTAAATTATCTTCTTACTGAACGAGATGTTATTTCTCTCGCTGAATGAGATCTGGCAATGAGTGTACGTCATGACGTGGTGGTAGCCAGTATAAATAGGCGCGTTCAACGATACCAGAGAGAGCTTTTTGTTGATGTGCGTAGAGAGAGCGGTTGTTTATGTGCGAGAGAGCTTTTTGTTGATGTGCGTAGGAAGAGCTGTTGTTGTATGGTGAGAGCTTTGTTTCGTGTGTAAAGAGATCTTCGTTTATGTGAGAGCCAGATATCGAGTAGTTGTGTGACCGATGAAGTGAGTGTGGATAAATAACAGAAGTTTACCAAATAAAAGATTGTCTTAGTAAGTACGTCTTTCTCAGTTCATAGTTTTGTCAGACCTCTGTCTGGCTGTTAGGTTTATTTCATTAGTTGATTATTATTAACAACCAGCATAAGACGTTATTCATCTTAATTACTACTACGACATTACTAGCAGTTAAAAGCTTGTTCATTATTATTACTACACTACTAGCAGGAAAGTTTATTCATTATATAATTAACAAACAACAAGCATTAGAAGAAATATTAGTAGAAGAAGCTGAATTCATTATAATTGGCGCCCGAACTTTTCTCGAACACGAGATCTTGACAATTATTACCCATGTCTTCCTTACCTGAGACAACTTCAATTTTTCACCCTAAGGCAAGTTTCGATGGTGATGGTGTTTTTTTTTTTTTTTTTTTTTGACAATTTGCAAGAAGCCTGTGGGTCTCACTTTGATATGAATGATTTACAAGTCCCCAGGCATTCTTCACAATTTCGTAATTCACCAGCTTCCTATCACTCTGAGTCGCGGGTCGTACCTGAGGGAGTTCAATCCTCTCAGCGAAGCAGAATGCTTGCCCATTTCGTGCCGCATGCAGGAACAATTAATTTCAATGGTTTGGAGGGATCCTTAAAGTTTCTCGAAGATTTGGAAGATCATTTTTATCTCTACAATATTCCTCAAGACTGCAAAGTACAAATAGCAGGCACTTGCTTGAAGGATACCGCTAAGACCTGGTATCGGCAGTGGAGAGTGTCGAACCCGGATTCTCATTATGAGAATTTCCGATCAGAATTTTTGGAGGTCTTTCCTTTCGGCCTCAGTCGAGCTAGCCTTGCACAACAACTTTTTTCTCGTCAGCAAGGACCCAACGATAGCCTTGTTGCATTTGCGTTGGAAACGACACGCTTGTATAACTTATGGGATCCACATGCCAGTCATGTCGACATGTTGGACACCCTATTGCAGCAGCTCGATCCATTTCTACAGGATTTTCTTGAGGTTCGACACCCTGCTACAATTCATGAATGCCTTCGCCTCATACGAACGTATGAAGAGCGACACGGCAAACATGGTTCAACTCACCATGCTCGGGCACCCCGCGAGGCTTATTACGAAAATCCTCAGCGGGATAATAGGCCTAATAACTTTCAACGCGAGCGTACACGAGTGCACGCCCAAGCTTCACACGTCCCACCACATAGAAGAGTGGCAAACCAACCGCGAGTTTCTGAACAATCTTCTGGATACCGTGCAAATGCACAGTATGCTCGACCCCGTTCCAATCCGCAGGATTCGGAACGTTTTCATGCTCAGGGCAATGATGATTTTTCTGCTCGTGCTGAGGGAAGTAATAGAAATGAAAATTTCAACAGATATGCGGAGTTCCCGCAGCAGTTTTCACGCAGTTTTCCTCATCGTGAAAATTTTTCCGATACCCAGGAGGGTCGAGGTTTCAGACCGCATGATAATCCAACCAGGAATCCTTTAAACTTCCAAAGGAAGTAGACCAAGGGTCGGTCCTGCTTCCTGATACCAAGCATTCTGACCCTAAAACAGTATTAGTGACTGTCCAAACTCCTCAGTTGCCTGATGTGTTCTTGACAATTGAAGATATTATTGTCGAGACAAAGTTCGACACTGGTTCTGAAATATCAGCCCTAAATACGAAGTTTTGCACTGACAATTTTCCTGCAATACACGTTCAGCCTGCGACGCCGTATTTGCGAGGTGCAAATAACGAAATCTTCAGTATCACAGGAACTGTCACATTATCTCTAGGGCTGGGAAAGGCTCGTTTTACGCATTCTTTCCTGCTTATAGACTAACTACCTGTTAAATGTCTAATGGGAATAGACTTTATTAATACGTTTCAAGTTACTCTGAATTTCGTACAACATGTGATTTCCTTTCCGGAACCTATCGAAGTGATTCCTACGGTTCCTATAGATATAACGAGTTTGTTATTGAGTAACCAATTGAATGAGAGGCAACGAAACCAGCTTTCTCTACTTTTGCAGGAAAGCCCTGGTTTATTTTCTGATCAACCTGGTTTCACACAGGTGGTTTATCATGTCATTGACAATGAGGGTTCGAAACCGATAGCGACGAAGCCTTACCCTTGTGCTCCCCATAAGAAACAGGAAATGCAACGTCAAATTTCTGAGATAATTAAATAGGGCATAATAAGGGAATCAACAAGCGCCTGGGCTGCTCCTGCCTTTTTGGTTCCAAAGAAACAACCCAATGAATTTCGTTTCGTGACAGATTTCCGCAAGCTCAACCAAGTCACGAAAACGATCAATTATCCACTACCTGTCATGTCGCATATTTTGCATGACCTGTCATCAACTAAATGGATGTCAACCTTGGATTTGGCGAGTGGATATTGGCAGGTGGCAGTACATCCGGACTCCGTCGATAAAACAGGCTTTGTGACTCCTTTTGGGGCTTATGAATACCTGCGTATGCCATTTGGACTAGCTTCTGCACCTGCTACTTTCCAAAAGCTTATGGATACGGTTCTCAGACCTGTTCTGGGTCCCCATGTGCATGTATATTTGGATGACATTATTATTACATCCGAGACTTTTGACGAGCACCTTTCTCTGCTCAAACAGGTGTTCCAACTCATATACAATGCTGGCTTGACGTTAAAACCTAGTAAATGCCAGATAGCGAGGACCGAGATTGTATATCTGGGGTTGAAAATCACTCCCCACGGCTTATTTACGGATAATGAAAAAATTAGGCCTATTGTTGACTTTCTTTGGCCTAAAACAGCAAAAGAAATATCACGCTTTCTGGGAATGACCGGATGGTATCAGCAGTTCGTCTCCGCTTATGCTACAATCTGTGAGCCATTATATGCTTTGAAACGTAAATACAAGAAGTTTGTTTGGACACCTGAGGCTAACGCTGCGTTTAAAACACTGAAGTCTGCGTTGACTCAGCCTCCTGTGTTGGCTTTCCCGGATCATACTAAGGAATTTAATATTTATACTGACGCATCCGGAGTTGGCCTTTTGCGTCTCGTACTTTAGCCAAAGCTGAACGCAATTATTCAGCTACGGAACGTGAATGTCTTGCTGTTGTGTATGCTCTTGACAAATTTCAATGTTATCTTAACAAATTGACAGTTAACATAATTACGGATCATTCTACCCTTCAGTATTTGAATTCTGCTAAGCACCTATCTCAAAGACTTATGAAGTGGGCTCTGAAGTTACAAGAGAGCAATATCAAAATTTCGTATCAGCCAGGTCATAAGAATCAATTACCGGACGCATTGTCTCGCGTTGCGATTAGTGGGGTAACCACAGAAACTACTCCTGGATGTCAGCCTTTACTTCTAATAGCTGATATAACATCCAGAGAGCAGATATTGGCAGAATTAATAAATGATCCAGATTTTGGAGATATCTATAATTTTTTGCTTGCGGGTTCGCCCTTACAAAGTGATCCTTATTTGGCTAGGAGGTCACAGCATATTGAAGTCATAGAGGGTCTTCTTTACTATACGAAATCTAGGACTACTAGGGCAGAGTTTCGCCCATGTATTCTGCGAACCCTTAGAATGGCCCTTTTAAACGAATTTCATGACAAACCTCTTGCAGGCCATTTAGGTATTCGCAAGACCCGTTGTAAAATGCGGGATGTTGCCTATTGGCCTGGCATGTACCAAAGTGTGCTCGCATACGTTCAATCATGTCACTTGTGTCAGATTAATAATTACCGTAATGTAAGACCGGCCGGTCACTTGAAATCTAGTTCAAGCTCTCATGTTTTTGATATTATTTCAATAGATTTATTGGGACCTTATTCTTTATCTGTTAAAAACAAAGCTCGTTACGTTCTAGTATTAACTGATAATTTTTCAAAATGGGTTGAAGTTTTTCCCATTAAAGCCGCTACGGCAGAAGTTATTTGTAATGTATTATTTAATGAAGTATTCTCTAGATATGGTGCACCTAATAAAGTAGTTTCATATAATGGTCCCCAATTTATTTCTGACATTTTTGAAAGAATGTGTGCGAGACTACACATTAAGCATAAATTCATTTCCCCATATCATCCCCAGAGTAATCCTGCGGAACGAGTAAACCGCACGCTAGTGAAAATGATTGCTACATTTGTCATGGATCATCACGAGCGATGGGATGAACATCTTGAACTTTTTTCGTTCGCCCTCCGCTCGTCTGTTCACGAATCTACTAAAATTACTCCTGCAGAACTTTTTCTGGGTCGCAAAATTAAAACCCCTTTTGAAAATTTAACAGGGATTATCGACGAACTAAACCAGCGACCAACTCCGCAATCAGTACGAATCATGGCTGAAAAAGCTCGTGTTGCAATGCTAGGAGCACAAGCGGCTCAAGCCAGATATTATAGCACTAGGCGTAGGGAACCAGATCTTGTCGTTGGAGATCTCACTCTCGTGGAAACGCACTTCCAGTCTTCTGTTTCTCATACTTTAGTGAAGAAATTTGCACCCAGCTACGAAGGTCCATATCGGGTGGCAAATGTGTTTGAAAATAACATTGTTCTTGAAAAACCTGACAATCAATTTCAATACGTACACGTTGCTCAGTGTCGCAAGTATCATAAACGAAATATCGATTTTATAATCAACCCTACTCAACCTTCTGTTCCACAGACTCAAGAGTCTATATCTCACTATCAACCTCCAGAAATTTTGGACGAACCAACAAACATTTTTGAAGAATCTCCAGTGATTTTTTCTTCACCCTCCCCTCCTCAAGACGGGTTTCCAAACACGCAACCTGATTCTCCCATGAAACGAAGGCTCGAATCAATTTCTTCAAATACTAGAATCGTTCCTTTCCCTCCAACCATTGTCAAGACTATTGCTGCACCGTTTCCTGAAAACTCTGCACCAACACAAGCTCCTACGTCCTTGAATACCTCGTCAGAGAGTATTCCTATAGGCAGAAATAAACATCGCCCTGCACGACCACTAAATTACAGCAGCGACTCAGAGTCTTCAGATATTTCTGATTTATCAGTTATGGGCAATAGTTTGACGATTTCTAAACGTCAAACACACATTATAAACCGTCCAGCAACACCAAAAGCTGGTCGAAAACGTAACTTGTCTCCCCAATCTGCTTCGCCTCAACAGCGACGAAGGCAGAAATCCTTGCATCCGCCAGGGTTTCGCCCCTGGAACCTACGCTCAGGGCAAACAGGGCCGATGCCTGCTTCTACTCTCATGCCACGAGGGAGAAAGCGAAAACAAACGATGTGGCCGGAGCCACGTCCGTCCAAAAGAATGCTGGAAGGACACCACGGGCCCCAGCACAAAGGGACTACATATCAAAAGCCTGGGGGAGCCCGTTCCTGTCAGCCGCAGGGATTTCCTGACCGACAGACTTCGGCCGTTCCTGATCGACGGACTTCAGTCGTTCCTGACCGTTCCTGTCAGCCGCAGGGATTTCCGGACCGACAGTCTTCAGCCGTTCCTGACCGTTCCTGTTAGCCGCAGGGATTTCCGGACCGACAGACTTCAGCCGTTCCTGACCGTTCCTGTCAGCCGCAGGGATTTCCGGACCGACAGACTTCAGCCGTTCCTGACCGTTCCTGTCAGCCGCAGGGATTTCCAGACCGACAGACTTCAGCCGTTCCTGACCGTTCCTGTCAGCCGCCGGGATTTCTTGACCGACAGACTACAGATGATCCAGTCACGTCCTTAAAGAGATCTACGCCACCTGAATTTACCAGTCCGATTAGGCCTGGAAAACGTTATCGTACTAGAGTTTTTTATGCGTCCTCGAGATAAGTAAGTTCTCGTGGACAGGTTCTTTTCTCCGTTTGTTTTTTTTTCCTGCGCGACCAGTTGGCGTGTCAGAATTTCTTTTTTTCGTGTGGGCCTATGCATTCTTTTTTGTGTATATATATATGTGTTGTTTTTTTTATATTTCTTCTGTGTCCATCTACTAATCCAAATTTTTTTATATATCTATGTGCTTAGGGATAAAATAATAAAAATTGTTGCTGTTAGGCAGCTCCAGGCAATCTTCGCTGCCGATACAGTTGGTGTGTATTCAACGATAATATGAGAACGTAATTTGAAATTAAAAAAGTGATTCCTGCTAGGCAGAATAAGAGGAAGGTATGCCGATGCAGGTTTGTTTTGTTCAAGTATACAAAGTGTTTCACAGACGAATACAGATTTCTTGATTTTGTCATGCCAAGTTTGAGATTGTATATACTGCTGCCACCAAAACAACAAAATACAAAAGAGGTCGATAATCGTCAATCAACGAAGCGTAAGACTTACACTCCAAAATTGATAGGTTTTTCGGGAAAAAAAAATTAAGGGGGAGATGATGTAACGTATACTCTAGATTCACTTTCCTTTTGATTTTTACTATCTCTGGTTATTTTATTTTCCTATGTAAATTATCTTCTTACTGAACGAGATGTTATTTCTCCCGCTGAATGAGATCTGGCAATGAGTGTAAGTCATGACGTGGTGGTAGCCAGTATAAATAGGCGCGTTCAACGATACCGGAGAGAGCTTTTGTTGAAGTGCGTAGAGAGAGCGGTTGTTTATGTGCGAGAGAGCTTTTTGTTGATGTGCGTAGGAAGAGCTGTTGTTGTATGGTGAGAGCTTTGTTTCGTGTGTAAAGAGATCTTCGTTTATGTGAGAGCCAGATATCGAGTAGTTGTGTGACCGATGAAGTGAGTGTGGATAAATAACAGAAGTTTACCAAATAAAAGATTGTCTTAGTAAGTACGTCTTTCTCAGTTCATAGTTTTGTCAGACCTTAAGGCCAAAGGTGGACCGCCACCATACTAATGTATGTCAATAAATACTTTTGTGTTTGTCTTCTAGGTGTCCGGTGACTTTTGTCGATATAGTGTATGCGCAAAACGCTTTCTTTCGTGCGTGATATCTGATAGAAAACTAATGTTTTGAATATCGTTTTCAGGAGCGTAGAGATTGCTGCAAAGACATTAGAAACTGAAATGCACTCCCTGTGTTACTACTAATGTGACACATTAGTCAAAATGGGAAATAGCAGAGTTATGCTTTTGCCGGCGTAGTTCTGTTGGAAGAATATCCTGCTGTTTGGAAGACTTTGCCTCGAATCGCAACACTAGCAAATAGGTTTTATGTTATATTATCGCCCGAACTTCAAATGAATCTCCTAGACGTGAGGTTCGACACATGAACCGAAATTAATAAAAAAATTACTTTCCCTACAGTGAGCTGCTCCAAGCAAGGTTTGTCAATGGACCCGAAACCTGCGATTTCGGGTCACGGACTCACTTAAGGAAAGGGAGAGATACGTGACGTACTACTAAGATAACGCATCAGTCAAAACGGCAAGTTGCAGCGGTAAGCCTTGACGCCGTAGTGCACTCAGGACAATATCCTGCTCCGAAGTACGAAGACGTGGTTTCCAAGAACCAACACTCGCACAAATGGCATTTCTTCACATCCCTACTGACAAAATTGTTCATTAGAAAACAATTCTATTCACAAGAAAACTTTTATCACTAAATTCTATGCTACACAAGAAAAACTTTTCAAACCGGAAATTACAAGCAGAGATATCGGGGGAAAATGCGTTTATATTTGCTCCCATTAGTGAGAAAACTGTGCAATATTTGAAAAAGAAGCTGTCCCCGAAATGGTCTTTGTTGTAAATGGTATTGAAGAACGTAACGATTGTTGTAGTCAGATCACTAGCATCTCCGTTTACGCCCTGTAGCGCAAAAGCAAGAATTGTAGTTCTTATGTTTTAGACTTCTCATTGCAAAAATATTTTTTTAAATAGGACTAACAGGTACAGTTTTACGGTATCCACACGGAAACGGACAGACGAACATATATAAATAACAAAAGCACGTCCTTCCTTACTTACTTCCCTTTTTTTTTTTTTTTCAAAACACGTTCTGAAAGGAAAGATAGATGCTAAAGGAATCGCGATGTTGCTGACATTACGCTAAGGTACATGTCTTAAAAATCATGGCGACTTCGGTTACACATAGAAAATCCATTTTTCTGCTCATTACCGTCTGGACCGTTTTTAATTTTTACAAGAGCACCTCATTATTCCTTAAAAAAACAGTATTTTGTTTATTTAATGTCTATATCCATCTTCATTTTCTTTTTAGGCATTTTTAGCACGTCTTTTGTAAAAAAGATCGTGCTTATGTTACAGGTTTGTCCGTCCTTTCGTCAGTCCGTTTCTCCGCCTGTGGACACCATATCTCTAACTGTCAGTCCGATTTGAAAAATTATTCCTGCAGCGATGGAAAATTGTTTGCATATAATTTCTAATATTTGGTAAAGAATGGTTTGGCCACCAGGGTGCGTAAGTATTAATTTCTGCTTTTGATGTATTTGCAGCCATATCCGAGTTTCTAAAGTCCCGATTGAAGAAATTATTTCATGAACACTACCACTTACGTTAACAAACCTTTTCGGAATATTTTTCTTTTTAAAACGATGCATGGTTTCTCCGCCTGGGAGTGTAGATGTATATCTTATTTTTGTCGATATCTGCGCTTCTAAGAGTCCGATTTGAAAAATTCTTTCTTTGGTGAAGAGCGTTTCCGCAGCGAAATGCTTCTCATATATTTTTAAATATTTCTTTCAGCACAAGTCTGCCACCAGAAGGCGTAAGTTTACATATCCGTTTACAGCAATATCTGCAGAACTAAAAACCCGATTGGAAAACTTCTTCCTTCAGTAAGATACTGCTAACTATGTAAACTCTGTGTGTGTGTTTTCTTCCCAAAATAATGCACAATTTCGCCGCTACGGAGCGCAAATTTTTAATTTGTTTTTCGCAATATATCTGCTTCTACACGTGCGATTTAAAAAGTTATTTCAATAAGGGGTGACATTTACCTTGTAGATCACTTTAGGCTAGTATATGAGGAATTTTGCAGTTCACGGTTCTACCAGTAGGTGGTGTTTGTATACTTCAGTTTGCAGCTGTGTCGTAGCTTGTAAAAGCCTTATTGAGAGATTTTGTTTTTACTGTATGCCATTCACTACAATAGATCTGTGGACCATTATCCTCTTTAAATGATGCAAAAATTTCCCGCTAGGGGCGTAAATGTCGAAACCTTTTTCTCGCTCTCTCTGCTTCCGGGGGACGTATTTGAAGAGTTCTTTTTCCTTAGCATAACTTTTTCCATGAAGAATATGTTTCTCCTATTGTCAACTTTTCCATTATGCAAAATCATTCCCCTAGCAGGTGTAGACTTACATCATGTTTCCTTCTACATTTCTTCCTTTAACTGTTTGATTTGAAAATCTGTTTATCTCCGATACCTTCCTTGTGTTATGAGAAACTTTTTGTGTGCGCCATTTGTTAATTTTCGTAAGATACTTTTCAGCAGCTGGTCTGTTTCTATTTCTGGATGTTTTATCGCTTGTAGAAACCAGTTTATTTTTTCCTAACCAGTTCCACTGTCTTTGAATAACTTTAATGGATTTAATTCACGTCAGAACCGATTCAAAAGACGTGCTCATTACAACCAAACATTCTGTGTCATTTTTCTTGTTCTTTTTGTCATTGGAGGTATATTATAATTTTAAAGAACACAATTTAAGTTCCAGTCCGCAAAACTCAGTATATTCTGCTGTATTATGCACAAAATTAAACAGATGCTTTCCAATTTCCTCAACAGTAATGGAGATTATGTATGCTTCTTTGTGTCCTCGAGGCTCATATTGTTTTCCGATAGGTTACGGCTGAGTTATTAAAATTCGAGTCTTGTGTCAAGCTGTTGCATTAAGGGAAATAATGCGCACGAACCGTGGAAAAAAATAAAAATTCATGAAAAACTGCGGTTTGCGATGTGGCGAAGTTTATGGCTTTAAAGACGTTCAATCCAACCATGATCTTTTTCGCAATTTTATCCTCGCTTTTTAAAGTATATGGCAATGTTTAGAGAAAGATTTGTTAGAAATGCAGGTTAATGTTCGACAGAAACTACGTTTTCTTACGGCAATTAAAAATTAGGGGAGCAGCAAGGTCCTTCCTTGTGCTTATTTTCTATACATACAAAGCTTGAGAGAAAATTTTCCAGCAAAAGAAAAGACTCGACTCTGCCCAATAAATTAATCACAGAATGTTTCCTAAAATTAATTTTTTTTTAGCATTTATTAAATAAATCTCCACAATGTTTCAATATATTTATTGGCTAAATGTTTTTCTTTTTTTCTCGAAGATGGGGAAGGAACCGAGGTTGATGACCACTGTGAAGACTTCAATCCTTAAGGGATTTCCTTCGCCTAATTTGGTGATTGGCTCCAAGAAAGGAGAGGAACATCGCCTATCTTTCATTTGGAATTTGTATCCGGATACAACTCGTACTATTAACCAGATTCGCATTCCACTGACCACTTGGACATCTGGGTGGTAGCAAAATATTAAACTGAACGAAACACGGGACTTCTGCATATCTACAGCAGTTTCAGTCACACATCTACTTTGCTAAATTTGCAGTAGTTCGGATAATGGCATTGACGAACATGGCGCTCGAAATTTCTGCAGATGTTTCAGTTAACTATTCAGGCATTGTAGCGTTTGTGTGTAGCTGACTTACTAAAACACTACATAAATCAAAATTTCGCCTACAGTGAAATGCGACTCACTCAAATAAAGTTCAAGAGTTTCTTACTAACAGCTAATCCTTTATTGCTGTCAACAGACACTTGATCATGTTCACTTCAACACGGTGAGAACAACTAAACGTGGGTTAATATCGCCAATGACAATTAATTATGAAACGCGGCATTGGACCTTGAGTTAATATCCACAATAAAATTTTACTACGTAACACAACACTTTCATTTAAGTAGAATACGTAGCCTTCAACAATACTCTAACGGCAATTAAGCAGTCTCCTCTCCAAAAGGAGTATTAACATTCACATTCAAAATCCGCCTTCCCACAGCTACTTCGTATCTTGCCTTGTTCTTATCACATACATACGTCACTTACGTACGAACGTCATGATGTTGCCAACCTCCATTCATGTGCGAGAGAAGATACCACGTTAAGTTTGGAAAGTGCAAAAGAAAACAAACTGAAATTTACAGAGGAAAAGGGACTAAAAATGAAAGTTCAAACAAAATATACGTCACAGCATTTAGAATATTTTAACTGCGTTTGTAAAGCTGTAATAACCCGAAGGAATGAACGAATGCTTAAACTGAGATATGGAGACAAAGCAAATGAAACGGGTGAATATCAAGCAATACAGCACCGATTGTTAGCCATCAAGAAATTTGCGAAGAGGTTAACAAATACGATTTGTTCACCTCTACGCAAAATTCTTGATGGCTGACAATCGATGGCAAGATTAGCAAGTGGATGTGCAGTTCATCAAACATGATAACTGAACAGCAATTCAAGCAGAACATATAATTATATTAAATGCTGACATGATCAGACATCTTTACACATGTACGGTGTTCAATATTTCCTGAAATTCTGAAATCATTTTCAATGATTTCCTTAGTGAATTAACGAGTTATAATCCTGATTAACCAATTCCGTTAAATGATGGGAAAAGCATGAATTTCACGGATTTTTCAATAGTAAAATGACCAAATATTCCTGTTAATCTTTCTCCGGTAACGGAAAGATTGCCGCTTTTAAGAAATGTTATCTCAAAATTCTGGATTTTCAGGAAACCTTTAGTCTTTTCGTTCGTATATTAATGGGAAAACTCTGCTCTTACGTTTTTAATATCCATACCATCTAAAGTTATCAGTAATAAGAACGGTTCGCCGAAATATTTGACGTTTGAAAAACTACGCAGCAGAGATGGAAACGGGTCATGGGTCATCAGGTCAACGAGTCGACAATGTCTAGCGGCTCATGCAAATCGGGTCAAGGTGTTCCTAACCCGATTTCGACCCGGTTTTATTTCCGTTTTATTTTTGAAAAGCAAAAAAAAAAAAAAATTCTTCTAAGAAAAATGGCAACTGGAATTTTGTGCTCGATACTGCTGCTCGCTGAGTAAAAAATGATTCTGCAATACGAAGGAAGAGTGTCCTCAAAAGGAAAGGTGTCCCTTCCTTCTGAAAGGCAATGATGAAAATACACCGTCGAGTCACATTATTGTGACCACCAGCTAATTTCCAGAGTAACCGTCGCGTGCAGGGCGGACAGCTGCTAGACGGGCCGGGAGTGACTCAGTAAGGTGCGGGGAGATGTTCACAGTTATGTGGAGCCATGCTGACTGCGGTGTATCTGTCAGCTAATGGAGGGTGAGTGGTGGAGGATCCATAGAGCGAACAATATGATCAAGGTGGTCCCACAGATGCTCAATCGAGTTTAAGTCTGAGGAGTTAGGGGGCCAGAGAGGTACTTTGAAGTCTCCATCGTGCTCTTACAACCACCCTCGGACATTTCTAGCTGTGTGACACGTCGTATTGTCGTGCTGGAAGATCTCACCCACTCCAGGGAAGGCAATTAGCATATATGGGTGTACGTGGTCTGCAAGGATGCATTCGTAACGAATTCGGTCCATAGTGCCTTCCACAGGTATGAGTGGACCCAGGAAATGCGACGAAAACATTCAGGCCACAACGCTGACTGACTCCACCAGCTTGTGTTCTTCCAGCAATGGTTGAAGAGTGTTTGTTCTTCGATGTTTCTCGCCTTAAACGCCAAAGTTCATCCGTTCGATGAAGCTGAAAACCTAACTCATCTGAGAAGGCAATTCTTTTGCCAATCAGCGGAGGTCTAATTCCGATATTGCCCTGCCGATGCACCTTCTTTATTATAGGTGCAGCGACCATCCGTCTGCATCGGAGCCCCATACTCAGCAGGGTTTGCTGAACAGTCGTTTTAGACACACTTCTGGTAGCCCACTGGTTCATTCGGTTAGGGATTTGTTCCACTGTAGGGTGTAAATCGGCCCTCATGCACCTTCGAAGCCGAACTTCACTTCTCACATCAATGGCACTTGATGATCCGCAGTTTCCACGGCACTTGATGATCCCCAGTTTCCACGGCACTTGATGATCCACAGTTTCCACGTCGCTTATTCGCAATGGTAGCATTTCTCCAATCACGATATACTTTAACCACAGCAGTACGCGAACAGTTCACAAACTGCGCTGTTTCAAAAATACTGCCACCCTTGGGCAGAAAACCGATAATCATCCTTTTGCAAATCTTATAAATCGCTTCTTTTCTCCTTAACAGAAAAAAGTGATATGTTTTCAGTATGAATACAGCGCACCTTATATAGCCTCCAAGCCAACTCCCAACACGTGTGTTGTTGCGGAAATCTCAGCCACGTTATATAAGGTGATTATAATAGATAGCCAAAAGTTAACCTGAAGGAAAATTTTGAATTTAAACTAAAATTTGACTTTGGGAGATGGGTAGATGCATTTTGAAACAACCAAAAATTAAAATTTATAAGAAGAACTTCGAGATGTCATATTTGTTATAGCACACATGAGTTTTCACCTGTGATATTGTTTTTGTGAATTCTGAATATTTTTTGTTTTTCACACCCGAGGAATAACTATAGCACTGTGTTTTTGGTACATGTGTGATATATGTGTCAACTCAAAGAGACTGTATTTATGAACTCGTGTTTGTAAGCATGAAAAAAAATTATCAGACCGTAATTATTAGGACATTATCATTATTTAAACAGCACCCAAGGGACTTCCTAGCCAACGTCAGAGCGTTGGGTGATGAGTGCCATTGCTCAGAAATTTAAGAGACATCAAGAAAACTGAATTGCCAATTCGTACCAAAATTAGGTTTTTGAAAGGCTAATGCCTATATTTATTTTTTTTAAACAATAACAATATGGTATCAAAAAAAATAATAATAATAGAAGAACAAAACTGTACTGATAGTGTTTCGAGATCACAACCTTTTTCTTATGTCATAGCAATTCCTCTTGATACATTTTCACATGCCTCTCCCATTTTCAGGATTTTTGAGGCCGTTACAAAACATGATGAGTGATTTTAATGATTTTTAGTTTCTTATTCTGAAGAAAAAAATTTTTTCTTTTAAACTATAACACTAGTTAAATGTTAGAATCTTACGGTCAGCAACAGCCTCTCCCCTTCCATAGTGCCTCGCTCTTAAATTTTTTCAGCAAATTTATACCCCCAATCCAAAAAACCTTTTAACCATATTATGAGAAAAAAAAACAATAAAAGACAACTTACATAATTAAGCTCGAGGACCTTTTGTTGGTGGGGTTCACCTGTTTTTTTTTTTTTTCTTACTGTCCCGCCGCGCGTAGTTGAATTACTGGACTCCTCTTGATAAGAACATTTTCGGCAGGCCTGTCTGAACCATTTTGTGGGTTATTCGAGCTGATTCCACTCGAAGAGCGTAGTTGAAGTGGCTCCTTCCAAAATCTTCAGCATTCTCGGAATGGTGCCTTAGGCTGTCGACAATTTCTTCTTACTCCTCCATCTTGTTTTTTTTTCTGATGGCGCAGGGTAAGAAGGGGGAGACTGTTATGAGGCTGTTGGATTACTCCTCGTAGAGAAGTGGATAACCTGGTCTCCATTCACTTTGCACCGCTGCCATATAGCTGGGTCGGCTGCCACTAGTCGACCAGGGCTCTCCTCACAGCTAGAGATAACTGTTTTCAAAAACCGGACTTAGCGCTGTTGTTCTCGGAGAGGCATCATAATGAGTGGGGTTTTTTTTCTATCTGGGGCTGCAGGTCCAAGTCGGTAGCCTATGTTGAAACTTTGAGCTTCCCTGGAGGCGGATAACCACCTAACCTCACTCTGGGCTTCTCGAAGATAATATCCTTCATTTTCTTTTCACCCAACAGCCAGCAACCACTTTTGTGTGTGTGTGTGTCCTACTTCTAGTAGTCAATTTTTTAGAGAGCCTCTCCAAAATCAAAATGGACGCTCAGAAACCTCTTTCACTTTGGAGGGTCAAAACGACCAATCGGAACGGCCGAGAAGGACGCCAACGATCCCATTAGCTGCTTCCAGCCAAAAGCACGTGGGGACCGTGTGCTAGACGCGGGACACCTGCATGCTTCTCTGAGTCCACATTTCGTAAACAACCCAATAAATTATGGCGCGAGGAACTTCTGCTTCCCACATTCAACCGGCCAATACTTCCCATTTCCGAGTGCTTAACAAGGGTATCTCTTTCAGTTCGCTAAGCCCCTTCAGCTGGGGAAATTCGCCATACCTCGGGGGGAAAAAGAATGTCGGTTACTCCTGGTGGTCTTTTTCGAGGAAGGAAATTCTCTGAAAGGGATTGAAAGAACTTACTGCCTTCCAGCCCTTTTCTGGGAAACTTGGATCAACGACCGCTATCTGTTAAAGGAGGGAAACTGTAGCTGGCTGACAAAATGTTTTAACATGTTACTTCATACACTGAACAAAGCAGGAAATACAAATTTTTTTTTCATAATTATTTTAAATGGGCATACCCCAGGTTTATTCTCTTGAATGTTGCGACATCGAACTTTTGGTACTGCGTCGTATAAATGCTACATTTTGTTCATACACATAGAGAGAAAAAAAATTATTTACACTGCTCTTACCTTAATTCTGCTGAGTATGTTTTTCCTTTCCTCCTGCTGGGCTGAGCAATACCGAAACAAAAGGAACAGCATTGTGACTGCCAGTTCACACTATATACATTTTTTCTTTCGTGAATAAAGCGAACACCTTTCTCGCAGGCCCCACAGAACAAAGAAGGGAAAAAACAACAAATGAGAAATAAAATTTCTGTAACTTTTTCTTGACTTTCTCTCTGGATCCAAAGATCGAACCCAGGGGAGGTGAAATCTAAGTTTACGAAAAGTTTAACAGCAAATAACTACAGGGAAGAATCGTCACCCTTTCCTGAACTAAACACTATTACCCCTTCGATTTATTTTTCTTTGAAGAAAAACGTGGATAATGTTGATGAAAATCTGAAAACATTGATCAGGTGTCCACAGGTTTTCAGCAACATATCACTGCATTCCTCCCATGGGAGACAAAAAAAACAACAAACAAGAAAAACTTCGAGAAACATACCAAAGCCACATGGAAATGTACCCTTTCCTGAGCACGGAACAGATAAACCAACATTTTAAAAACGATAGAGAACTGGCATGAACTATCACACCCAACACCTCAACTACTTAACATAAATACTATACAATTTCTTGGAATTCCAGGAGCTGCAATGTGCTCCCTGGACAAAACCAAACTCTACTTATCACTGGTAAGCATGAACCCTCAATCAATGGAAGAAAACAAAAGTGAATTGTTGGCTTGGCAGTGGAATTTGGAATTGACAGGAAAATTCTCACCAAACGACCACAACACTATACGAGACCACAAATTTAAAATATGCTTCACTTGATTTATCAATACTACAGAAAACGTCATTGTTTCATACACTACACCTAAGGTACCAATCAATAATATCACACGACTATTTACACGCAACGTTGCAATTGAATTTGAGTGCACTATTTACTTCCGAGCTATGAATCCACGACCATCTCTAGGACGCAAACTATACCTAGGTGTCAACACAGTACTTGTGGGTATGCGACTGGCTCTCGGCCTTGAAGGACCACATTGCTCCACTACCAGAGTTCTTGCTGGAGTTTGTATACTCGCCTGCTCATTAACTACTTCAGGAGTGCCGGCTGGAGTTTTAATACTCGTCTGTTCACTCATCACTGCAGGAGTGCTGGCTGGAGTTTGAATACCCGCCTGCTCACTAACCACTGCAGGAGTGCTTGCTGGCCTAGGCAATCTCCCATAACTTATCCTCCTCCCAGGAAACGGAAACCACGGAATGAAACCTATACCACTACTGTCAATTTCCTTCACTTGTGTTTGTGTATAATTGTCCTCTTGAACTTCCTCCGTCTCCTCGGAGTTTGTACTATCCTTGCTCCTATTCATGACACTTGGAAATAGAGGCCTGTCCCTTACCTTGGTCAGCCTATTCACATGTACCAACTCCTTTTTCCTGGGATCAGGGATGAAGGAAATCTCGTAATTCACCGGCGGTATCACCTTGGTGACACGATAGGGTCCCGAACATAGCTTGCTCAGTTTCTTATTTCGTCCTGGCTTCACTGCAGGAGAATATAAATACACCTTGTCATTAAGGGTGATATGCTTATGAACGGCAGTCTTTGCACGTTGTTTCTCCTGTGTGTCTGCAGCCTTTTCCAGGTTTGCCTTGACAGCCTCGAATGCTATGTTTAGATTATCCGTGAGCTCGTCACAATATTCCAACTGAGAAGCATATGTACGTACTCGGGGACTGCCGATCAAATGATATGGCAACACCAGATCTCTTCCATATGTGAGATAGGCTGGGGTTTCCCCAGATCTTGTGTGCACCGCTGTCCTGAATGTAAGGGGTGCCATTGGAAGGCAATGGTCCCAGTCATCCTGTCTATCTGAGACCAGGTGACTAACTGACTTAATCAAGCTGTCATTTAATTTTTCACACTGTCCATTAGCAGATGGATGATATGGGCTACAATTCAACTTTTTGATACCCAGCCTCTCATAGAGTTTCATCATGGCTGCCGACAGAAAGTTTGTGCCCCTGTCTGTCAACAATTTGGCTGGCACACCATGTGAAGCAATTACTTTTTATATGAGGACCTGTCCTATCGTTTCACTCTTTGTGTCTAATAACGCATAGGCTTCCGGCTAACGAGTGAAGTAGTCAATGATGACTAAAATGTACCTATTTCCTGACATGGTGGTGACCAGAGGTCCCACAACATCCATAGCAATTTTCTCGAAGGGGCGGCTAGGAAGCTCTGCCCTTACCAAAGGTGCCTTCCTACCAGGTTTGTAAGCTCTTTTACTTAAGCAGCTGTGACAGCTGTCTACGTATGCCTTAACCACTGAGTACATGTTGTGGAAGTAGAATCGGGAGCGTACCCGCTCCAATGTTCTGTTGAACCCTGGGTGAGCCACAGTTTCTGAGTCGTGACGCTGCTCCAAAATCTTTTCCACCATAGTTTCTGGTATGACCAGCTGTTCTCGGGGTTTATTCCTGGTATCTCCTGACCTGGGCAATACGTAGTGCCATAAGAGTCCATCCTGTAGGTACAACTCATCTGAGACTTTGAGTTTACCCAGCTCTTCCTTTCCTTCCAGCAACTCAATCCGTTTATTCCACCTGCTATCCTGCCTCTGCAATTCCTTCACTCTTGTCCGTTTCTCTGCCTGTCTTGCTGCCGACTGCTCCACCACTTCGGTGGTCAGCACATTCCTAGACAGATAGTCAGCTACCACATTAGATTTCCCTGGTCTGTGTTGAATTGTATAGTCGAACTGTTGTAACGACATGCACCAGCGAGCTATTCTAGAAGCGGGATCCCTTAATTTGAAGGCATATGACAAACTGGCCTGATCGGTAATGATGAGGAAGTGTCGAGCATAAAGGTATTGTTTGTAGTAGTTTACTGCAAACACTACACTGAGCATTTCCTTCTCCACCACAGAATAATCAAGCTCCGCTCCTTTTAACTTTCGGCTAGCATATGCTACTGGATGCAATTTTCCTCCTTCCTCTTGTTGTAATGCGGCCCTAATAGCAAATTTTGAAGCATCACAAGCAACAACAAATTCCTTTGACAAATCAGGTAATTTCAGGCAGGTCTCACTTAAGAGTGCCTGTTGTAGTTCTTCAAAAGCGGTCTGGGATTCAGGTGTCCATTTGAATGCTTTATCCTTCCTGATCAGATTAGTCAGGGGCAAAGCCAATTTGGCATAATCAGGGATACACCTCCTATAAAAACCTGTGAGACCTAGGAAAGCTCTGACTTGCTTAATAGAATTTGGAATTTTGAAGTTTCTTACAGCTTCCAAATTTCTGGGATCAGGCGTGATCCATTTTGACTGACAACAAATCCCAGGTACCTAATTGAAGACTTCAAAAAGTGGCACTTGTCAGGTTTAAGCTTAAGGTTGTGTTGTCTCAACCTTTGGAAAAAATCTCCAGCTTATCAAGGTGTTCCTCGAAAGTTTTGCTGGCAATGACAATGTCGTCAATATATATGCCAACCTGGAGAGGCTTGAGACATGATAGAACTATTTCCATCAGCCTCTGAAAGCTGTTTGTGCTGTTTCGCATCCCAAATGGTACCATTAGCCACTCGTACAAACCCTGATCGGTGACAAAAGCTGTTTTGTAAACATCCGAAAGGCGTACTTTCTTCTGGTAAAACCCTGAGGTCAAATCCAGAGAGCTAAAGTAGGTGGCTCCTGCTAAGGAATCCACCATCTCCACCAAATTTGGAATCGGAAAGGAATCCGGTACTGTCTTGGCATTTAACCTCCTAAAGTCAGTACAGAGACGATAACTGCCATTCGATTTTTTCACCAGGAGGACAGGTGCCGAATAAGGACTGTCACTAGGTTGTATAATACCTGCCTCCAAAAGTTCGTTGATCTGCCTATTGAGTTTGTCTCGAAGAGTATAAGGAACTCTAAAGGCTCTCTGTCTCACAGAGATTTCATCTGTTAGATGAACCTGATGTAGCAAGGTGTCACACTCACCTAACTCTGCTACGTTCTTTGCAAACGTCCTCCTATGCGAGTGCAAAAATGAGGACAATTTTGACTGCTGATCAGGAGGTAAATGCGTCACGTTGAACTCGTTCGCCCATGTGGAACAATCGTCAATTTGACTGTCCACTGTAGACACTGAAGTGACCTGAATTGGTTCCGCTGTAACCACCCTAGAACGCTTGTTGAGGTAAACCACTGAGTCCGATAAATTAATCACTTTCACCAAGGTAATTTCATTTTCGGTGCTATTCACCGAGCGACCTATCCAAAGTGACTCGCACTTGTATTCCTCTGCCTGCTGTAAAAGCATAACTTCCCCCAACTCTGCAGAGTCTGCAACCATTACCGAAATTATCCTTTCAGATTTGGGGGTATTTTCTCTGCTAGAACAGTTTTTCCAAAATAATGCCTTTTTCGTAAATTTTGACTTCCTGAAGGAGAGAATCCTCCTGATGCATTACTAACTCAGCCGGTGGGTTGGTTTGTTTACCTTTGGAAATGGGAGTCTCCTCAGTAGAGAAGGCTCCCTCTCCAGCAGTAACAACACTGATAGGGTCAACACTAGTATGTTCTGACACTTTAGGGGTACTCTGGGGTGTCACCCTCTTTCTTGCACACCTCTTCCTTCTTTTTCTCTTACCACTTTCCTCTTTCTCTTTGGTATTTGGAAAATCTGTTTCACCAAAGCAATCACTTGTTCCCTCTCTCGTGGATAAACATTTGGCATGCGTGCTCCTACTCTACTTAAAGTGCCTGCTGCAGCATTGAAAACAAATTGTTGTGCCTTTAAAAGGTCAAAACCAACAATGACATCATAATCTGATGATAACCGAGTCTGGGTGACAAACACTTTATGCTTAAAATTCACCCCAGACAAACAAAATTTCAATTCTGCATATGCTTTAATATCCAGGTGTTTCCCTGAAACACCCTTGACCACTATGTTGGGATGTTCCACGTATCTCTTGTATCCTGGTAAGGAGTTGAGACAACCATCGGTTATTAAGCTAACTGACGCCCCCGTGTCAATCAGTAGCCTCAAGGATTTCCCACTAACTACTCCTTCCAGAATAGGCATGCCAAACGAGTGACTGTTGGTGAAACATGAGCCAATTGGAGCCTTTACAACAAGGGTTTCTTTCTTAGAAGATGACTCCCAATATCTTCTTCCCACTACCAGTTTAAAGCATCCGACCTGTTGAGTTGATTGTTTCGTTGTTGACTATTTCTGCCCGGTGGTGCATGGCAATTCCTTCCACCCCTGGAATGGGAAAGATATTGACCGCTTCCGCGACCCTGATTTCTATACTCTTGAGAGGGCCTGTCTATCTGGCGACATTCATTGGCATAATGCCCCACCTGGTCACACCGATAGCAGATCACTGTGAGCCTGCTGCTCTGGCGGAAATCTTCCTGTCTTGGACGACTAGGGGAACTGTATCTATCTGACCTGCCTTCTCGTGGATAGTCCTGTCACCTATCTCTCCGGTACCTTGTGGGTGAGGAGTGACTGTTCCTGGCTGGAGAAAAACCTGATTCCCTCCTAGCAGGAGAACTGCTGTGCCTCTGCTCTTCGATGAAAATTTTCAAGTTTTCAAATATCTGACTTACCATCCTTGTCACATTTACGCCAAAAATCGGATTGTCATCTTCAAAATTTGTATTATATGGCGTAATCCCGTATTTCTTTCATGATTTATAAGAAGAACTTTGAGATGTCATATTTGTTATAACACACATGAGTTTTCACCTGTGATATTGTTTCTGTGAATGCTGAATATTTTTTGTTTTTCACACCCGAGGAATAACTATAGCACTGTGATTTTGGTACATGTCTGATATACACTGACGGAAAAAAAATCTCAACACCACGAAAAAATAGTTGTAGAGGAATGAAATGGCGGCAATACATTTGTATAGGTAACATATTTAATCGATTAAGGTTTCAAGATCACAGCTTAATGTAAGCGCGAGAAGAGCCATTTTAAATGTGACTTGCTGGTACATTAATAACCGGTGTAACCGCCAGAATGTTGAATGCAAGCAGGCAAACGTTCATGCATTGCGGCGTACAGGCGCTGGATGTCAGTTTGTGGGATGGAGTTCCATGCCTGTTGCACTTGGTCGGTCAATACAGGGACGGTTAATGCTGGTTGGGGGTTATGATGAATACTTTCTTCTAATGAATTATAGTGAATTCAATGCTTCTTCTAATGGTTTCTTCTAATAATTGTGGTTGTTGTCTGTTAATTATATCATGAATAAATTTTCCTGCTAGTAGTGTAGTAATTAAGATGAATAAAGTCTTATGCTGGTTGTTAATAATAACAACTAATGAAATAAACCTAACAGCCAGACAGAGATCTGACAAAACAATGAACTGAGAAAAACGTACTTACAACAAAATCTTTATTCAGTGAAAATTCTGGTATCCTCCAACATACAACGAAGCTCTACTCACATAAACGAAGATCTCTTTACACATAAAAGCTCTCTCACGTAACACAAACAAAAGCTCTCTGGCACATAAACAACATCTCTCCCTACGCACATCAACAAAAAGCTCTCCTAGTTATCGTTGAACGCGCCTATTTATACTGACTACCACCACGTCATGACTTACACTCATTGCCAGATCTCATTCAGCGGGAGAAATAACATCTCGTTCAGTAAGAAGATAATTTACGTAGGACAATAAAATAACCAGAGATAGTAAAATCAAAAGGAAAGTGAATCTAGAGTATACGTTACAGGGTGACGCTGGAGTTGTCGTCCAATGATGTCCCATACGTGCTCGATTGGTGAAAGATCTGGTGATCTAGCAGGCCACGGCAACATGTCGACACTCTGTAGAGCATGTTGGGTTACAACAGCGGTATGCGGGCGAGCGTTATCCTGTTGGAAAACACCCCCTGGAATGCTGTTCATGAATGGCAGCACAACAGGTTGAATCACCAAACCGACGTACAACTGTGCCGCCAGGGTGCGTCGGATAACCACGAGAGTGCTCCTACTGTCATAGGAATTTGCTCCCCAGACCATAACTCCAGGTGTAAGTCCAGTGTGTCTCGGCCGCAGACAGGTTGGTTGCAGGCGCTCACCTGGCCTCCTTCTAACCAACACGCGGCCATCACTGGCACCCAGGCAGAACCGGCTTTCATCAGAAAACACAACAGATCTCCACTCAGTCGTCCAATGAGCTCTAGCTTGACACCACTGACGTCGCAAACGGCAGTGGTTTGGATTAAGTGTAATGCACGCTACAGGGCGTCTGGCTCGGCGCTGTCCTTCAAGTAACCGATTTGTAACAGTTCGTTGTGTCACTGTGCTGGCAACTGGAGCTTGAATTGCTGCCGCAGACGCGGTACGATGCGCCACGGCCTTACGCCGTACACGGCGGTCTTCTCTCTCAGTAGTGCCACGTGGCTGGCCAGAACCCGGTCTTCTTGAGGCAGTACATTCCCTTGACCACCGCTGCCAACAATCATGCACAGTGGCTACATTCGTGTAAAGTCGTTCTGCAATATTGCGGAACGAAAATCCACCTTCTCGTACCTCTATTACACGACCTCGTTCAAACTCCGTGAGCTGTTGATAATGGCTTTTTTCGTCTTCTTAAAGGCATTCTTCACTAACATCAACACACTACGTAGAATCTCAACGATAACTAACGATCACGAACGTTACAGCGCGTATTTACAGCAAACCTGCTTTGCATGTTCTGAGGGGCGCTACTAGCGCCACACGTATGAGCCGAGCGCGACATTTGCATAGACGTCATCTTACAGATGTACTCTCACCGCCTACCAACTGTCGTTTATCTAACACAGCCCCTTCTTGGTGTTGGGATTTTTTTCCGTCAGTGTATGTGTCAACTCAAAGAGACCGTATTTATGAACTCGTGTTTGTAAGCATGAAAAAAAATTATCAGACTGTAATTATTAGGACATTATCATTGTTGAAACAACACCCAAGGGACTTCCTAGCCAACGTCAGAGCGTTGGGTGATGAGTGCCATTGCTCAGAAATTTAGGAGACATCAATAAAACTGAATTGCCAATTCGTACCAAAATTAGGTTTTTGAAAGGCTAATGCCTATATTTATTGTTTTTAAACAATAACAATATGGTATCAAAAAAAAAATAATAGAAGAACAAAACTGTACTGATAGTGTTTCGAGATCACAATCTTTTTCTTATGTCATAGCAATTCCTCTTGATACATTTTTGCCTGTTTTTGTAGATTTGGTTTCACATGCCTCTCCCATTTTCAGGATTTTTGAGGCCGTTACAAAACATGATGAGTGATTTTAATGATTTTTAGTTTCTTATTCTGAAGAAAAAAATTTTTCTTTTAAACTATAACACTAGTTAAATGTTAGAATCTTACGGTCAGCTACAGCCTCTCCCCTTCCATAGTGCCTTGCTCTTAAATTTTTTCAGTAAAATTTATAACCCCTATCCAAAAAAACTTTTAACCATATTATGAGAAAAAAAAACAATAAAAGACAACTTACATAATTAAGCTCGAGGACCTTTTGTTGGTGGGGTTCACCGTTTTCACCTGTTTTTTTTTTCTTTTTTTTCCTGCCCCGCCTCGCGTAGCTGAATTACTGGACTCCTCTTGATAAGAACATCTTCGGCAGGCCTGTCTGGACCATTTTCTGAGTTATTCGAGCTGATTCCACTCGAAGAACGTAGTTGAAGTGGCTCCTTCCAAAATCTTCAGCATTCTCGGAATGGTACCTTAGGTTGTCGACAATTTCTTTTTACTTCTCCATCTTGTTCTTTTTTTTTCTGATGGCGCAGGGTAAGAAGGGGGAGACTGTTACGAGGCTGTTGGATTACTCCTCGTAGAGAAGTGGTTAACCTGGTCTCCATTCATTTTGCACCTCTGCCATATAGGTGGGTCGGCTGCCACCAGTCGCCCAGGGCTCTCCTCAGAGCGAGAGATAGCTGTTTTCAAAAACCCGACTTAGCGCTGTTGTTCTCGGAGAGGCATCATAATGAGTGTTTTTTTTTTCTATCTGGGGCTGCAGGTCCAAGTCGGTAGCCTATGTTGAAACTTTGAGCTTCCCCGGAGGCGGATAACCACCTAACCTCACTCTGGGCTTCTCGAAGACAATCTCCTTCATTTTCTTTTCACCCAACAGCCAGCAACAACTTTTTTTGTGTCCTTCTTCTAGTAGTCAATTTTTCAGAGAGCCTCTCCAAAATCAAAATGGACGCTCAGAAACCTCTTTCACTTTGGAGGGTCAAAACGACCAATCGGAACGACCGAGAAGGACGCCAACGATCCCATTAGCTGCTTCCAGCCAAAAGCACGTGGGGACCGTGTGCTAGACGCGGGACACCTGCATGCTTCTCTGAGTCCACATTTCGTAAACAACCCAATAAATTATGGCGCGAGGAACTTCTGCTTCCCACATTCAACCGGCCAATACTTCCCATTTCCGAGTGCTTAACAAGGGTATCTCTTTCAGTTCGCTAAGCCCCTTCAGCTGGGGAAATTTGCCAGACCTCGGGGGGGGGAATAATGTCGGTTACTCCTGGTGGTCTTTTTCGAGGAAGGAAATTCTCTGAAAGATATTGAAAGAACTTACTGCCTTCCAGCCCTTTTCTGGGAAACTTGGATTATTGACCGCTATCTTTTAAAGGAGGGAAACTGTAGCTGGCTGACAAAATGTTTTAACATGTTATTTCATACACTGAACAAAGCAAGAAATACAAAATATTTTTTTTTCATTATTATTTTTAATTTATTCTTTTGAATGTTGCGACATTATTTCGCTGCTCTTACTTAATTCTGTTGAGCATGTTTTCCTTTCCTCCTGCTGGGCTGAGTAATACCAAAACAAAAGGAACAGCATTGTGACTGCCAGTTCACACTATATATATTTTTTCTTTCGTGAATAAAGCGAACACCATTCTCGCTGTCCCCACAGAACAAAGAAGGGGGGAAAATGAGAAATAGAATTTCTGTAACAATTTCTTGACTTTCTCTCTGGATCCAAACATCGAACCCAGGGGAGGTGAAATCTAAGTTTACGAAAAGTTTAACAGCAAATCACTCCAGGGAAGAATCGTCACCCTTTCCTGAACTGATCATTATTACCCCTTCGATTTATTTTTCTTTAAAAAAACGTGGATAATGTTGATGAAAATCTGAAAACATTGATCTAGTGTCCACAGATTTTCAGCAACATATCACGTGCCTTCTTCCATTGGCTACGCGCTGTTGACGTCAAAAGTGATCACAATAATGTGACTCGACTGTGTAACTTCCACATTTTGGAAACTTTCAACTCATCATAAACTTGTGAAAATTGATGTTGCTGTGAAACATATTCTGAAGCTTTATATGTTATCAAGAAAACAGCAAAAACTGAAATTAAACATAAAACAAGTTGGTAAATTCAAATACTTTAACTGTAGCGCCATCAAACTTTGACTTTCTGACTACTGCAGATGTGTTTGGGAACATATGTGAAATAGTTAGGTTAAGTCCTGCTAATTAAAGACGACAGTTTCAATACTTTCAGTAAGCAAGTGAGTAAATTATACAGTGCATCGGCAGAAAATTCTTACATTTGCACGACAGTATCGGAATCAGACCACCGCTGATTGGCAAAGGATTGCCTTCTCCGATGAGTCATGTTTTCTGCTTCATCGAGCGGATCGACGTTGGCGTATAAGGCGAGAAACATCGGAGAACAAACATTCCTCAACCATTACTGGAAGAACACAAGCTGGTGGATGCCGCATTATGCTCTGGGGAATGTTTTCGTTGCATTCTCTGGTTCCACTCATACATGTGGGAGGGACTATGGACCGAATTCGTTATGAATCCATCCTTGCAGACCACATACACCCATACATGCTGATTGTCTTCCCTGGAGCGGATGGGTTCTTCCAGCACGACAATGCAAAGTGTCACACAGCTAGAAATGTCCGAAAGTGGTTGGAAGAGCACAATAAAGACTTCAAAGTGCTTCCCTGGCCACCTGATTCCCCAGACTTAAACCCAAATGAGCATGTGTTGGACCACCTTGATCGTTTTGTTCACTCTGTGGATCCTGCACCACGCACCCTCCAGCATCTGTCAGATGCACTGCAGTCAGAATGGCTGCACATACCTGTGAACACCTACCAGCACCTTATTGAGTCACTCCTAGCACGTCTAGTTGCTCTAGGCATAGATGCATATTTTTTGTCAGTATCTGTACTTGCACAGTCTGAGTTTTCATTTTTTCGTTCGAAATCGCTGCTGGAGAAGAATGTTTCTCACATGATTTTTTCTTTTTTTAACACACTATTTTCTCACTAAAGAGAGTAAGTGCATATTTCTGTTAGCAAAATATTCGTAGCCGCATCTGCACGTCCGGACTGATAAAATTGTTTTTCAGTCACATACAGTTCACTGCAATAAGGTTTTACGCTCTCTTATAGCCCATATTTATGCGCAATTTACCTGCTAGTGAGCACAAATATATAATGTACTTTTCTCAAAACATCTGTTTCAAAAATTCTGACTTGAAAATTCTTTTCGTACTAGATACTATTCACTTTGTGGAAGATTTTGATATAATCTTTGGATTTTATCGTGCACACAGTTCTCTGATGCCAAGTTACGTTAGTGCGTATTTCTATTTGCAAGTGTTCCTCCGCTTGTAAGCATCTTATTAAAAAATACTTTTGTGGTTAATAAAGTTTCCAAAGATAAATTTTGAGAATACACAGTCCTCTATAGTCTTCTGGAAACCGTATTTGAAAACTTCCTTCTTCGTCGCATAGCTTTTGCTCTAAAGAATATTTTGTGCGTATTTTCTACCCTAGGCATATTTCACAATTCTGCTGTCAAAGAACTTCAACCTATATCTTAGATTTAGTATTTTAAGTAATGCGAAATGCTTTTAATAGACATTGTAAACACCTTTTCTTTTCGCCGATTTTTTTTTATATCTATATACACTGGCCAGCAAAAATTTGGGACGAGACGGTTTTTCGAATGTAACGTCGTGTAGAAGTGCTCCACATAGACTCAGATCATACCATAAGATCCCCAAGATGTAAGAATATGAGATAAGTGAGCAATTATCCAAAGAAGGAATCCAAAGGATACAAAGGCACTTTATTGAAAAGGTAGCTTCGAGCACAACTGGACAGAAGACAGACACATCCATGTGACAGGCGGCTGCCAAGAAAGATCCAGTCTTTAGTAGGGGATATGAGCACCCCTGACGGCGTTGCAGGATTTACAACGTCTGTCCATGCTGAAGACGAGGCTGTCAAGAAGTTGTTGGGGCATCGCGGCCTATTCCTCTTGTAGCGCCAATCGCAGCTACGGAATCGTTCTTGGCGGCTGGTGACGTGCTGCCAAGCGTCTCCCGAGAAGGTCCCACACGAGTTCGATTGGATTTAGGGCCAATCCATGCTTTGAATATCTTCACTCTCCAACAGCTCAGCGACTGCCACTGTATGATGAGGTGTAGCGTTGTCATCCATGAAGAGGAACTCAGGACCCACAGCACCTCTAAACAAACGCACGTGAGGCAGGAGAACCTCGGTACAATAACGGACACCAGTGGCTGAACCTCTTTGGAAGATGTGGAGGTCAGTACGGCTGCCAAGCATGATACCGCCCCAAACGAGAACTCCGCCAACTTCAAACCGGCCCCTTTCAATGATGTTGAAGGTGTGATTGCGTGTTCCCTGCTCTCTCCAGATGTGTATACGTCCAGAATCGCTCGTCAGGCTAAATCGGCTCTCATCCGTAAAGAGAACTCGATCCCATTGCTGATGTGTTCAGTTCTTGTGTTACTGGCACCACAGAAACCGCAGTCTCCGATGAGCAGGCGTTAATGGCACACACCGTACTGGTCGTCGTGCAAATAGACCACCTTTGTGCAGCCTCCTGGCCACGGTAAAACGTGATAACGGACGCCCATTTGTCTGTTACATGTGCCTTGCGATTTCTCCCGCTGTCTTCCGTCTGTATCTTCTCGCCTATAGGACAATATACCGGTTGTCCGCCGCCGTGGTTGCTCGTGGACGACCACTGCTAAACTCTCGGACAGCTGTTCCTGTCGTTTGAAATGCTGTCCAAGCTCGTGAAACGATGATGTGAGTGATCCCGAACTCCTCGGCCACACTAGTCATACTTCGACCTTCTTCCAACTTCCCAATGACGCGACCTCGGGCAAAGTCATCCAGATGTAGTCTACTGGATTGCCTGTTGGCCATATCACACGGTGGCAGCAACTCGACGTCGTTCAAACCAATGTACACCGTGCAATAGCTTTCACCGAATTGCTGAGCGCATACCGCCCATGTGCTTTTTACCCTTCCGACACTCAACCCCCGCCCCCCCCCTACGTCATGCTGCACATATGCGCATGACCTACCGTACCAGACCCTAGTCTATCTCCTGAGTGGTCTTTCGGTCCGTTCTCCTCTTCGTCCTTAATTTTTGCACACCAGTGTATAAAATGGGAAATGGAAAAATGCGTGTGTTCCCTTTCTGTGAATTGTTCGACCCCATCTGTATGATCTAGATATCTGAAAATTGGGATGGTGATAGGTCTTAACGTCCGTATGCCTAAAAAATCCTAAAACAAAAAAACTAAAAACAAGAAAGATGACACTGAATTTTCGGGTGTAATGAGCACATCTTTTTAATCCGTTCTGATATGCGAATTAAATTTACCAAAGCTATTCAAAATCAATGGAACCGGATGGAAAGCAGTAGCATCTGACCGAAGAAAAAAATTTCAATCGGGCTTTTAATCCCGCAAATATTGCTGTAAACGGAAAGGTCAACTTATGCCCTCTGTTGGCAGACTTGTGCGTTAAAAAAATTTGAATTTACATGAGAAACATTTCGCAACGGAAACGATCTCCAACAAAGAAATACTTTTTTTTTCAAATTCAATTTGAAAAATTAAATTTTTCAAATCGGACTATTAGTTGCAGAGTTTATTGTCGGTCCATGAAATAATTTTTTCAATCGAGTTTTCAGGAGCTTAGATTTTACTGCAAATACATCAGATGCAGAAGTTAACACTTACGCCCCCTGGTGGCCACACCAATCTTTATTAAATATTAGAAATTATATGCTAAGAATTTTGTATCAGGAGCTGCATCCGGTGCAGAAAGAATTTTTCAAATCGGAGTTTTGGAAGCACATGTATTGAGGAAAACCCAATTTAAATTTACGCCCACTACCGGAAAGTCCCCTTACTTGAAAATTTTGAACTTATATGAGAAACATTTTACACTGGATACGCTATCTAAGAAAGAAAGAATTTTTCAAATCCGACTTTTAAAGGCAGAGATATTGGCAGAAATATGATAGACATCTACGCCATCTGGTGGAGAAACCATGCATTATTTTAAAATGAAAATATTCTCAAATGTTTATTAACAGGTGCGGTATCGGTCCACGAAAGAAGATTTTTCAATCGGGCTTTTAGAAGCTGAGATTTTGCTGCAAGTACCTACGAAGCAGAAATTCAACGCTTACGTCCCCTGGTGGCCAAACCATATTTTATGAAAAATAGAAATTACAATAAAAAAAATTCCCACCAGGAGCTGTATCCGGCGCTGGAAAATTTTTTTAAATCGGAGTTTTAGAAGCAGAGATATTGGGGAAAGCGCAATTTACCTTTACTCTCCCTAGAGGAAAGTCAATGAATTATTTGAAAATTTTGAAATTATATTAGAAGCATGTCGCACCGAAAACTCTGCCCAACAAAGAAGAATTTTTTTCAAATCGGATCATTAGAATCAGAGATATTGACAAAAAAAGAGATATACATCTACGCCTACTGGCGTTGAAATCATGCAATTTTAAGAAGAAAATATTCCGGAAACTTTTGTCTACGTAAGTAGTATAGGTTTACGAAAGAATTTTTCAATCAAGGTTTTAAAAGCTCAGATTTTGCTGCAAATACTGTACATTAGAAGCAGAAATTTACACTTACGCCCCCTGATGGTCAAACCATTTTATACCATAAATTAGAAATTATATACAAAATATTTCCTATCATGAGCTGTATCCGCCGAAGAAGACATTTTTCAAATCGGAATTTTAGAAGCTGAGGTATCTGAGGAAAAGTAATTTAATTTTACGCCCCCTAGCGGAGAATATATGCGTAACTTGGAAAAGTGACTATGCCTAAAATAATATTCGATATGAATGGAATCGAAAAGTAAAAGATTTTTTTCAATTTGATGTTTAGGAGCAAATATATGGATTAGAATGTGTTTTGAATTCGATATCATCTGCATTCACGCCCTTTTTCTAATCGGACTATTAGTTGCAAAGATATCGTGTCTACAGACGGACGGACGGTCAAACCGATAACATAAGCACGATCTTTTTTTTACAAAAGACGTGCTAAAAATCGTGGCTTTAGAACACTTCCTGCTTGAAATGTTTCGAGAATTGTTCGACCACTTCTAAATAACCTAGAGATTTGAAAATTGCCATGCTTCTAGGTCGTAAGTTTCAGATACCTAGAAAAGTCCGAACACCAAACAAATCAAAATGGCGGCTTTGAAACGTTGTCTGCTTGAATTTTTCTATCACTTATACTCCTAGAAAAGTCTGAATACCAAAAAGTTCAAAAGGATGGCTTAACTTTACACTCCAAAATGTTTATAGGTTTAAGGATAATTACTTTGAAAATTGCATGAAATTGTGATTCAAAATTAAGGGGCGCCAAATCCTACTAATGTCTTACGTCAAACGGTATGCACTGACGTCACGACCCTGTTCTAAATCGTAAAATAATTACGGATCTTAAATTACTTTTGTTTCGCTTAATTACTTTTCCCTTTCTTTAATTTTATGTTCAAAAACGTATTTCACCGATTCACCGTTCGGTGAACGGACATGATCGCTAGTTTTCTATAAATCTACTTGGAAAAATGTTTATCGTGTTGGAAATAATTTAAAAGACGTGCTGATTGCACTTGTTGTCCTGTTTTCTTTTTTAGGTGGGGAGGCGGGTATTTAACAGCCATCACAAACAACACAATGGGACATAAGCTATCGTTTGTTCCCAATTTGAGCCGCGGATGGCCAAGTGGTCAACGTCGGTTACTGCCACGGAAGGGTCTCAGGTTCGATTCCAGGTAGGTACGAACGCTTGAACCACTAAATGTCGTCCGTGCGTCGGATTGACACGTTAAGCCGTCGCACCCGTGTACTGCTCTCTCCCCCGGTAATAAATAAGGGCGTCTTCGTCCCCCTTTTTACCTCGCTTTCTTGTGACTTGATGCGGGGCACTCTAGCTCAAATCTCCTTGCTTCCTACTTCTAAGAGGGTTTTAGTAAGGGAGTCAGACACTCCCTTACTAAAACCCTCTACATAAATTTCTCTCTAATTTGAGGTCACTGGTTCCAGGGAAGGAAGAGAACCAGTACCGTGACACAAATATGCCTAAACCGGGATTCGAACCCGGACACATCTAAGAAGAATGATCAGGACCGAAAGCTTTGTTCCACTAGGGTAGTGCATCCGATGTTACACCAGCATTTTATCTTCTTTTTTTTTTTTATTTGAACATCACATTCTTCTTTTTTTTATTTGCACATCACCGGTTTATTTCAAATGATTTTTCTGTGCTCATGGTAGAACGGATTCATTGTTCGTTTGTTCCAAGATACCTTTTTTTCACACGGCAGTTAATCGTTCATTTTTCTTTTTTCCTCTCGTGTTACGGTTATGTTGAATACCAAGTTTTTTTTTTTCAAGTATTTCACTTCTTGATCAAAGGGATTTTATTTCTTCATTGTATACATTTTTCTTCTTTCTTCATTGTGTACATTTAAGTCCGAGCTAATATTCATATGGCGCTGGTAAGAATTCGCGATTCTTTCTTTACAAATAATATCTTTACTTCAAGGGATTATGTCAATGTAGATTTAGCGTTTATAATATATTCGCGTTTGTTATATTGTCGAAGAAAGACAATGGAATTATCAATACTGTTACTATTTCTATATCGTGTTACTAATAACACACTAATCAAAATCTTCACTAGATCATGTATCATTGTAGCATCCAACAAAATGTATATAAACAAAGTGTCGAGGTGGTTTATTCTTTAGCAATACTTTACAATATTTTTTCTTTCTTCCTTATTGTTGCTGCTACTTTCTTTTTGTCCTCGGCTGGCGTTTGTCAGTTGCTTGAAGAAGAAATCTCTTCACCATTTCCTTGTCAAGAAGGACGGAGCTCTCGTTCTCTCTCCTTCTTTTCTCGCGTAAAGCCACTAGACGCAATAAAAAGGAGACCGCAGCTTCGGCCCTTCCAACGCCATTCGAAGAGAACTCTTAAAAGAAAGTGTAAAGAAGAGGTTCTTGGTCTGACCAAATCGATAGTCTTTTGTTGGCACAAGCCTACACTTGCAACACATACGCACTGTTCTTTTTTCTTCTCATTTCCTCCTACTACATTCTTTTTTTTTCACTTTCATTTCGGGATCTTTCTCTTTGTTGCCAACAGCGAACAAATTCTCATTGACTTTGGCTAAAGTCTCAAAATGCTTCTTTCTTCGTTTGTATTGGAGGAGTTCCCGGTACTTCAGCTTTTTTGTCTCTGACTGAGAGCGTTGAAATGAAGAATTTCTGTTCTAACTCTAAAATTTTCTTCCGTCGTGGCAGTTTTAACCTAATTTGAAAAATGGAACGAAAATAAAAGTTCTTTCAGAATCATAAGCAAAGGAAACTCGCTTTTGTTTCTGAAGCGGGCATTTAAGATTTTAAAGAACAAATATTTTACTGTAAACTCCCATTTTCCTAATGATCACTAAAAGTTTCACATGTATGAATAATATTAATATTTCATGTGTAACATTGGCTCTGTTCCCATACTGTTATTGTGAACAAGACTAATAATAACGAAGTTTGTAATAGGAGCGTCTTTTTGGGAAAAGGAAGACTCAGATTCAAACTATATACACTGGCGGAAAGTAAAAAAAGAACACCAAAAAGGAATTGGCGGACGATCATGAAATTTACATATGTTAATGGGTCCGAGTTTACGTAGATGTGATGTTAATTTCGGGACCAACCGATGAGCGCTTACGCCACAGCACGGTTTAATATGCAAATTATCGTCGGTGGTATTTAAGGAGTACGGCGAAGTGAATGTAATCAGTCGTCGGCGTACGGACACGTGCGAAGACCCTGAAGAAGCTGCAATGCCTGGACATGGAAGGCGTGTACGATTTCAGCAATTATCGGACTTTGAGCGAGGTCGCCTAGTCGGACTCCGCGAGGCCGGGTGGTCGTAGCGTCGTATTGCGGAGCGAATTGGACGGGAAGTATCGGTGTTGGTACGATGGTGGCGTAGATGGTCCGAGGAACATTCCCACACGAGAAGCCGTGGAACCGAGAGTCACAGACGGACTGATGAGCGGACCGATAGACGCATAAGAAGAGCGGCGTTGTCAAGCAGAACATCCACTGCGACGCAAATCCGAGCTGCCGTTGCACCTGAGGTGACTGTGCGAACAATCCGCAACCATCAACTGGATGCAGGACTACGTGCACGTGTGCCTCTGGCATGTGTACCTCTGACTCCTGCCCACCGTCAGGAACGGCTGCAGTGGTGTCGCCAATGTCTGCACTGGAGAACCCAATGGCGATCTGTCGTGTTCAGCGATGAAAGCAGATTCTGCTTGGGAGCCTCCGATGGCCGTATGCGTGTTCGCAGACGCACAGGGAAGCGTCTCCACCTTTTTTGCATCCGCCAGCGACACACAAGGCCTACACCTGATCTTCTGGTGTGGGGAGCGATCAGCTATCACTCCCGTACACAACTAGTGTTTGTACCGGGTACGTTAAACAGCACCTCCTACATCAACAACATCATTCAGCCCGTTGTTGTGCCATTTGTAAGGTCGGTCCATCGTGGTGTTTTCCAGCAAGATAACGCACGCCTACACACGGCACGTGCAACGCAACATGCACTTCAGGGTGTGAGACAACTTCCATGTCCTGCACGTTCACCGGATTTGTCCCCCATTGAGCACGTGTGGGATTTTATGGGACAACGACTTATCCGGTCGCCACGACCATCCCCGATTTACGCGTCCAGGTTGAGGATGCTTGGAACTCAATACCCCAAACTTACATCCAACATCTGTACGACAGACTCCATACCAGAATAGCACAGTGTGATGCAGTTCATGGCGGTTCAACCTCGTACTAACCATTTTACATGGAAATGTTGTTTTTTAGTTTACCAGCAAATACAGCTGTATTTTGCCAAAATGTTTTGATCACGTTATCCTCTGTATTCCGTTATTGTGCTGTATAGATTTCATTGGTATCAGACGTCTCCTTCTTGGTGTTCATTTTTCACTTTCCGCCATGTGTATTATTGGGTTGGTGGGAATGAAATATCAGACGCGAACGAGCATTGGAGACAGGCCCACACCATAGTGGAATGGAAATACCCACAGGTGTTACGTCACAGCATTACTATAAATAGATAGCACGTGTGTGAAGAACAAGGTTCAGGCGTGGTTTGTTTGGACGTAACGTGGCTTGAAAAGGAAACGTGGAGACGCCAGATTTGAGAGTCATCTTCCTGTATGAGTTTAAACTGGGCCATTCTGCTGGAATTGCCTCTCGAAAAGTTAACAAAGCGTCTGGGGAGAATACAGCCAACGAACGAACCATTCGGCGATGGTTCGTGAAGTTTCGAACCTGAGATACGGACCTGCAAAACGAACCACGTGGTCAGCGACCTGTTGCTCTTTCTGACGATGTTCTGTTACGTGTGGTTGAAGCGAACCCCCGTAAAACGTGTCGTGAAATAGCGGCTGAGGGAGGTGTCCACCACACGACAGCTGTTCGGCGTCTGGCTGTGCTGGGTAAGGTCAAAAAGCTGAACATGTGGCTGTCGAAGGAGTTATCAACTGCCAAAGAGACTAGGCGTTTGGACGTCTGCACGTCGCTGCTTGCCAGGAAACAACAGGAACCTCTACTGCATGGAGTCGTCACCTGCGACGAGAAGTGGGTCCTTTGTGATAATCGAAAACGATCTGCACAATGGTTAAGCAAGGCACAGCCTGCTGGACGTCATCTTAAGTCACCTTTACACACCAATAAGATGATGCTCCTTGTTGCAATTCATCGGCGTTTCTTGGCAAGAGGCCAAGCCATCACTGCAGAACGTTATTGTGCTGAATTACAGCAGATGCACTGGAAATTTCTGCAGAAGAAACTGGCTTTGGTCAACAGACATGGTTTTCTTCTGCTCCTGGACAATGCCCATCGTCATGTCGCACAACGAACGGTGCTGACACTAAGTGCCTTGGGCTATGAAGCACTGCGTTATCCTGCCTGTTTTCCGGACTTGTCCCAGACAGACTATCATCTGTTTCGTCCGCTGGATCAGTTCCTGTCCGGGAAACAGTTCACGACAGACAACGATATTCATCGTGAAGTTGATGACTTCTTCGGTCCCAGCCGCAAGACATTTTTTCGTTCCGAGATCATGTCCTTGCCGGACAGATGGCAACTATGTCTCGATGCCGAGAGGGATTATTTTGCCTAGGTAAGTTATCCTACTTTTCCGTTGTCGCCGTCCACGTGTCCTGGTTGTTTGCTGGACATTTCATTCGCACCAAGCCAATATTTCACTTGCAATTTCAGACATGACAATGGAGATATTCTTTCCAAGGCGCCGTTCTGTGTGAATAATTTTTGTCACGCCTTACAGTGCACGAAGTTTGTAAAAATATGTGCTGTAAATACATATATGTCTCGCAGTCCGTGTGCTGGTAGTATATTTCTGCACCTGCTCGAATTTAAAAATTCTTCCCCTACGGTAACTATAAAATTAACAGAAAAAATTATGCATTTAGAAAAAAACCTTTCGTTCCTTTTTCCATACACAAATTTACAGATAGAAGTGTACATCGATGAGCAATTCCATTATGACCACCCCAAGCCAAGAGAAATGGGCGCGCCTGAAGACCGAACGGTGGAGCAGATAAAGTTCACAGAGCAGTATGTATATATATATACAAAGTGCGTCAAATAATTTTTAAGACTGGCGCTAGATTTCAGCCTACGTTGTCGCCACCAGTGTAATCGCGAATGCGTTATAAACCGTGGCCATCTGCTTGCTTTATGCCAAAAGTACTGCGCAGTTGTTAAAGTAACTCAAACGAAACAGCCGATCATTAGAGAAGTAAAATTTGTTCATGTTGAATTATTAAGATGGAACAAAGAGCTGTTATTAAATTTAATGCAAAACTTAGTAAAAGTGCTTCGGAACGTATAAAATGATGAAACAAGTTTACGGTGAGTTTTGTTTAAGTAGATCAAATGTTTTCCTGTGGCACAAACGTTTTTTTGGACGGAAGAGATACGCTAGAAGATGATAAGCATACCGGAAGACCAAGTTCATCTAGGACACCTGAGATTATTGAAAAAGTGCGTGATTTCGTGGCAAACAATCGATGTGCATCACTAAGAATAATGGAAGAGTCTTTAAACATCAACAAAGAAACAATTCGAACCATCCTGCATGAAGATTTGGGCAAAACAAAAGTCTGTGCTAAATTTGTTCCACACGCGTTAACCAATGAACAAAAATCAAGGAGAAGTGCACATTGCAGAGACATCATTCCAGCCACTGAAAATGATCCAAACTTCTTAAAATCGATTGCTACACGTGTTTAAATATGGTGTTTTCAATATGATCCTAAAACAAAGCAACAAAGTGCGGAATGGAAGTCAAAAACCTCACCACAAGCCAAAAAAAGAAGAAAAGTTCCATCAAAAATCAAAACAATGCTAATTACATTCTTCGATAGTAAGGGTATTATCCACAAAGAATTTGTTCCAAGTGGACAAGCAATTACTGGTGAGTTTTATTTAAATGTTTTGAGGCGTTTGATGGGCAGAATTTGTCGCATTCGTCCAGAATATCGGGATGAAAACAGTTGGTGTTTGTTGCACGATAATGCACCCAGTCACACCTCAGTTCTTGTTCGTAGATTTTTGGCGAAAAACAATGTCTGTGTGTTGAATCATCCACCGTATTCGCCTGATTTAGCACCCAGCGACTTTTCTTTATTCCCAAAACTTAAAATGACGTTAAAAGGGTGTTATTTTGATGATATTTCGACCATACAAACAGCCTCGACGCGTACTTTGGAGGCAATTCCGCAAAGTGAACTGGAACAGGCATTCGAATCATTATTAAATCGCTGTAACAAGTATATTGAAGCCGGAGGGACTTATTTTGAATAACAAACCAAAACAAATTATAATTTCTTGTTTCTATTTCATGTTACAGACCCAGTCTTAAAAATTCTTTGCCACACTGTGTACATCCTGAGCACCGGCTTTCGGTTAGTAGAGTGTTCGGAGTCAGAATGGGAAAAGCTGCCGATTTATCGGAGTTTGACAAAGGACAAATCGTGATGTCACGCCACGCCCCCCCCCCCCCACGAACCTACGATCTCAGAAACAACGCGGCTTGGGGATTGTTCACGTGCCACTGTAGTGAGTACGTATCATAAGTGGTGGTGCACAGATGGCCAAACGACGAACCGTCGTCCAGTCGTGTGTCGTCTGCACCTAACTGATGCCAAAAAAAGCGCAGACTGTCGCACATTTATCACAGCGACCGCAGGGCCACAGTGCGACAAATCCCCCCGTAGCTACAATAGTGGTGACCAGTGCAATGTGTCACAACACACAGTTCGTCGCAGCCTTCTGCGCATGGACCTGCGTTGCCGAAGACACAGCCAAGTCCCCATGCTTACTGCACGTCATCGCCAACAACGCATGAAATGGATCAAGGATCATCGAGATTGAAGCGTTGTTGATTGGAAGAAAGTGGCCTGGTCTGACGAATCGAGATTCCTGGTGCATCACTTAGACCGCCGAGCGGGGATACGCCGATTACGAAGGGAGGATACGGCACTTCAATGTGCTGTGGCAGCCCCGGTGGCGCAGTGGTCTAAGCGATGGCCTCTGATCATTCGTCCGTAAGGGGTCCGGGTTCGAATCCCGGTGAGGCATGGATGTTGTGTTTGTCTTACCGCACTGGATCTCTCTCTTCCCTGGAACCAGTGACCTTAAATTAGGGACGGGTGACTGCTTATAGCCCATTGAGTTGCTCACGGTGGTCATTAAACCTCCACACAAAAAAAAAAAAAATAAGGAAAAGAAAAAAAAAAAAAGAAGAATACGCTGTAGGGCTGAAACAGGCCGGCAGCAGGGATGTTACGCTGCGGATGGTATTTTCTTGGGACACTTTAAGCCCCATCATCCAAATAGCATAATCTTTGACAGCTCTCAGGTATCTGAACATCGTTGCGGACCAAGTTCCCCCATTCATAGCAACTGTGTTCCCTGCTGGTGATGGTCATTACCAACATAATAATGCGCCATGCCACAATGCCAGAATCGTCAAGCAGTAGTTCCAGGAACATGCTAGTAACTTTCTGCCAATGCCTTGGCCTCCAGAGTTACCTGACATGAACCCAATCGAACATTTGTGGTTAGACTTGGAAAAGCGGTTTCGCGCTAAATTACCACCACGCCGAAATGTGCGGGAATTAAAGGACTTGCTGCTGACATCATAGTACCAGATACCTTAGGATACCCATCGCCCCCTCATCGAATCGATGCGTTGCCGAGTGGCCGCTGTTTTTCCGGCTAAACGAGGTCCTACAACTTATTAAGTAGGTGAATATAACGCAATGGCTCATCGGTATATGTGAATATGGCTTTTATCTCGATATCTATTTCTTCTGATATCACTTTTTTCAAAAATCGGATTCAAAAATGAATTATTCATCGGATATTATTCATTATCAGGAAAGCTTTGACTGGTGCACGGTTTTTGCGCTAGGAGGCGTAGATGTTTATTTTATTTCGAGTGCTATATACAATTCTAAAACACAGATGTCAAAATTAGTTTTTGTGTAGTTCATCTTCCACTCATAGAACATTTTTCGTATAGTTCAGTTTTTATAAAACACAGTTCTGCCGTTAATGGGCGTGAACACATATTTCTATTTTTTCCTCGCCATTCTTCAGCCACTCTTCTTGTCATCCACAGCCCACTCCCTCCCATATTCTGTCACTGACCCTCGTGGCTGGTCAGAGAGGTGGTGACAGTGTCCCAACTTTTACACTCTGAACTAACAACGAAGCCACCCCGAGAAATCTCACTATTGCTTTCGTATATCATAGACAACGGAGCAAAACGTCTTCTTCTCCAATCATTGTTACGTTGTCTTTACTCAGATCTGGTTACACAATCTGGACTCATTGCTCGAGTTTCACCCTTTTTACCGTTTGTCATATACCTTCAGCACATGATCACTACCAAACTGCTCTACCGACATCTTATTACCTATTTCACCACCACTCCGACGCAAATTCCTTCTGCTCCACTTTCTAATCTACAGTGAACTTGGCTAGCTGCACATAGAGTGGTGGCAAAAATTGTGGACACTTTTGGAAATTTTCATGTTTTGCAACTTTGCAGGCTTATATAGGGAACGTTATTTTGCACTAAATGCAAAGGTTTATATGTCAGTTTAACGAAAATTTAATGCTGAATTCAATACAAACAAGAAGGGTGACACCGAATTTTCGGGTGTAATAAGTACGTCTTTTGAATCCGTTCTGACGCAAATTAAATTTATCAAAGCTATTCAAAGTCAATAGAACCGGTATGGAAAACAACAGTATCTGACGGAAGAAAGAAATTTTTCAATCGGGGTTTTTAATTCCTCAGATATTGCTCTGAACGGAATCGTGAGCTTACGCCCTCTGGTTGCAGACTTGTGCGTTAAGAAAAACATGAATTTATATGAGAAACATTTCACACCAGAAACGCTCTCCAACATAGAAATAATTTTTCAAATCGGACTTTTAGAAACAGAGATATCGACAAAAATAAGATGTGACTTTACGTCTCCTGGTGGAAAAACCATGCGTTATTTTAGGAAGAAAGTATTCCAAAAGGTTTTTCCATATGAGCGGTATCGGTCCAAGAAAAAAATTTAGTCAAGTTTTCAGGAGCCCAGAATTTGCTACAAATACATCAGAAGCAGAAATTAACACTTATGCCCCCTGGTGGCCAAATCATTCTTTACCAAACATTACAAATTATGCGAAAATTATTTTCCATCAGGTCTTGTATGCGATACAGGAAGGATTTTTCAAATCGGAGTTTCAGAAGCAAAAATAACGCAGAAAACGCAATTTGCTTTTGTGCACCCTAGCGGACAGTCTATGATTTTCTTCAAAATTTTCAATTTTTAGGAAAAAGCATTTCGCATCGGAAACACTATCCAACAAAAAAGGAATTTTTCAAATCGGACTCCTAGAAGTCGGTGGAATATTGGAATATTTTAAGAAGAAAATATTCCAAAAAGTTTATCGATGTGAGTGGCATCAGTCAGCGAAAGAATTTTTTCAATCGATATTTTAGAAGCTCAGATTTTATGGTAAATACATCAGAAGCAAAAATTAACACGTACGCTCCCTGGTGGCTAAAGTATTCTTTACAAAAAATTTGAAATTATATGCAAAAGATTTTCCAACACGAGGTGCATCCGCTAAAACAAATATTGTTCAAATCGGAGTTTTAGAAGAAGAGTTATCAAGAAAAATGTAATTTACTTTTACACCCCTAGCGGAAAATCTATGTGTAATTTGAAAAAGTAACTTTGTCTAAAATACTCTTCGACATAAATGGAATCGAAAGATAAAATATTTTTTTCAATTGGATGTTTAGAAGAAAATATGTATATGTGGAATAAAACGTATTTTTGAATTCAACATCATCTACATTTACGCCCTCTAGCGGCGAAATTGTACATCGTTAAAAAAACGAAATGAAGGATCATCATTCGCATATTTCAAGCTTCCAATGCAAGAAGAATTTTTTAAATCGGACTAATAGTTGCATAGATAGCGTGGGTACAGACCGACGGACGGACGGACAAACCGGTAACATAAGCACGATCTTTTTTTACAAAAAACGTGCTAAAAACAGAATGCAAATATATGCAGTACAAAAAAAGTTATGCTTACTTTAGTCTACAAAAAAATACAAGTCTAATTCGGTTAAGAAGCGGATTATAAGTGCATATCCTATTGGCCAATCATTGTCCTTGTTCTGGGGACCAATCAAATGACAGTAGCTTCAACACATCTTGTGAGAAATTGAGGAAAGTTAGTTTTCCTGTTTGTTCTGTAGAAGGATGGTTAGCGGTATAAGTGAAGCGTAATTTTAGATTCGGTGAATATTTATACTATTTCTGTAAATTTAACATGTAGAAAATATGTAGCAATGGCACCAAAGAAAAGAGTTCATTGGTCACTCACGAAAAGGACCAGGATTGTTTTATTACGTGAATCGGGTCTTTCTTATGCTGAAATTGTAAGGCAAGTATGTGGGTCTGTGACAACATCTGATGTACGAAAGTGCCGTTTACGTTATCAAGAAACAAAGTCACTGAAAAACAAACCAGGAAAAGGCCGAAAAAAGTGCACAAAAGCTGTTGATGAAAGAGGAATAAAAAGACTGTGACTGAAAGACAGAAAATTTTCATCTGAACTATTAAAGCTGAACTGTGTTCAACTGGTGTTTCTGTCAGTTCAAGAACGATAAGGAGCAGACTATCAGATATGGGACTAAAAGCCAGGATTCCGAGAAAAAAGCCATATCTTAATCTACAGCAGCGCAAGAAATGACTACAGTGGACACAAGAACACATGGGTTGGACAGACGAGCAGTGGAAACAAGTTATTTGGAATGATGAAAGTAAGATATCTTTATTTGGTAGCGATGGCCGAAAATACGTGAGACGTGGAGTAGAAGAAAGGCTACATCCTGACTGCTTGGAGGCCAATGTAAAGCACCCAACAAACGTTATGATTCGGTCATGTATGGCACCAAATGGTGTTGACCGCCTTCATGTAATGAAAGTCACGCTGAAAGCAAGAAAATACATTGACACCATCTTGAAACCAAAACTGCTACCTTCCATCAGGGATCTCTTTCCCAACAATGAACCATTTCTTTTTCAGCAGATTTCAGCTTCCTGCCACACAGCAAAAATATGCAATCAGTGGTTCACAACAAAGTCAATTCCATTGTGGACCTGGCCAGGAAACAGCCCTGACCTGTACCTGTTACAAAATTTACGGCACCGTTTGAAAACCTTGTACGAATGAGGCGTCCATCAAATAAAAGGCAATCAATGGAGGCTATAACTGCTTCCTGGCACCACATAATAACGAAGGCAGAGCCTCAAACACTTGTTGGCTCAATGAGACGTCGCTGTGATGCGGTTTTAAAGAAGAAAGCCAACCCAACTAAAAACTGATAGTACATTCAAATCGTAAGTGCATTACACTATGTTCAGCATAATTGCAGTATTCCCAGCATAACTTTTTTTGTGCTGTATATATTTACATTCTGATATTTGGATTGCATTCAGCATTAAATTTTCTTCAAATTGAAATATAAACATTTGCACCTGGTGCAAAATAACATTTCCTATTAGCCTGAAAATTGGCAAAAATATAAATTTCAAAAATTGTCCACAATTTTTGCCACCACTGTAGTTCCTCCACTAAAGGCTTCACTTAGCTGTATCTCTACAAACGCCCCATTGCCCCACGCACACTGCATCGTTTTGGCTGCCTCCGATCACCTGACTGTGTCGTTTGTGCAACTCTCGGGGATGTGCGTCACTCCTACACTTCTTGCTTAACGCTTTAACCAGACAGAACGAATTAACTCGGGGTTAACATAAAATAGGATAAAATCAGCTCGACAGAATATAATCGCTGTTTAAGAAGTGGGATGAACACGGCTGAAACGAGTGAACCTGCACATCAGAAAGCGTCACTTTTACGTCATGTTTGTCATTCTAAGTGGCCATTTGGTGGTATTACTGTCATTAATCCTTCCTGTCTTATTATCTTTACCGCCACAAGTGGCGCAGTGGTCTAAGCGCTGGCCTGTGATCATTCATCCGAGATGGGTCCCAGTTCAAATCCTGTGAGGCATAGATGTTGTGTCTGTCTTACGGCACTGGTTCTCTCCCCTGGAACCAGCGGCCCTCAATTAGAGACGGGAGACTGCTTACAGCCATTTCAGGTGTTCACGGTGGTCGTTAAACCTTCAATAAAATATCATCATCATCATCATCATCATCATTGTCAACCATTATCAATCCACTGCTGGACGAAGGTCTCCCCAAGTTTCCTCCACAACGGTCTGTCTTGTGCCAGTCTCCTCCATGTCACTCCTGCATACTTTCGAATTTCATCCACCTATCTCCCATGTGGTCTTCTTCTGGGTCTTTTCCTGTCCCTTGTAATCCAATCTAAAATTTCGGCTGTCCATCGATGATCTGTCCTTCTGGCAGTATCTCCAGCCCATTGCCATTTCAGGGATTTAACTGCGATCATGATGTCTTCCACTCTTGTCATTTTTCGGATCCACCAGTTCCTCTTCTTATCTCTCCTGGTTACACCAAGCATGCACCTCTCCATGCTACTTTGAGTTGTCTGCAGCCTTTGTATGTCTCTTTTAGTCAAGGTCCACGTCTCTGCATTATACGTAAGCACTGGAAGGATGCATTGATCAAACACTTTTCTTTTAAAACATAATGGCATATTGCTCTTGAAAATTATGCTGTTTCTTCCAAAAGCTCTTTAGGCAAGTTTTGTACGCCGACTAATTTCTTCATCAATGTGACCCTCAATTGATATCTGCTGTCCAAGATAAACGTATGTGTCTGTAATCTCCAGCTTTTCTCCATCAATCGATAAATCTTCATTTCTTGTAAAAGCATTGAACATCGCTTTTGTTTTCTAAAAATTCGTTTTTAATCCCACTTCTTTACTCTTGTCAGCAAGTTCCTGGATCATATTTTGCAGCTCTGATGGGGTAGTTGCAAAAATGACTACGTCATCAACAAAACGCAGGTGGGTTAGATAATCTCCATTAATCTTTATCCCTTTGTATTCCCAGTTCAGTGATTGAAAGACATTTTCCAATGTGGCATTAAAGAGTTTGAGAGATATGGTGTCACCTTGTCTAACTCTATTTATAATTTTTATGTGTGTTGTATTTTCAAACAGCTGAACCTTTGCACTTGCATTTTCATAGATGTTATTAATAATATTAATGAATGCATCTTCAATACCGCAGGATTTCAGAGCCATTGTAACTGCTGATGATTTCACCGAATCAAAGGCTTTTTCATAATCGATAAAAGCCATGCACAATGGAAGTTCATATTCCCTCGCTCTTTCAATTTGTTCTCTCAGTACGTGGATATGATCTATTGTGCTGTAGCCACTCCTGAATACAGCTTGTTCTCTCGGTTGAGCCATGTCCAGTGTTGCCTTCAAGCGGTGTGAAAGAACTTTAGTGAAGATTTTATAAACCACTGATAGGAGGCTGATAGGTCTGTAGTTCCTGAGATCCTCAATGTCACCTTTTTTATGAAGCAGGATCATTGTAGCGTTGTTCCAATCCTCAGGAATCTTCCCTTCATTAAGGCATCGAGTGAAAATTTGGGTGAGTACTGTTTCGATTTCTCCACTTGCTTCTTGTATGATGTCTACAGTAATTCCATCTTCACCTGTAGCTTTTCCCCACTTCATGTTTTTGATTGCATGTGCAACTTCTGCTGGTAGGACTGGAAGAACTCTGGTACTGGTACCTTTCATAATGTCTGGAGTACATTTATCATCCCTTTCATATAATTTGGAGTAGAAATCTTTCACTCTTGTCAAAATTTCGCCTCTATTTCTTGTTACAGAACCATCTTCTTTTCTCAGTGCCATAATTTGTTTTCTTCCCTTACTGAGGTGTCCCTTTGCTATCTTTATGCTTTGGTTGTTTTCAATTGCTTTCCTCACTAGTTCACAGTTGAATTTCCTTACGTCTTCAGTGATACTTTTTCGTACTGTCTTGCATAGCTCTATATATTCCACTTTGGAAGTCACATCTTCTTTAGTTGTCCTCATCTCTCTTCTTTTTTGCATCAACATTTTGGTTTTTCCTGATAATTTGTTCACATGCAGCTTGTTCTTAGACCCAGCATATTTTGTTGCTGTTTCCATTAGAGCTTTGGTTACTTTTCTGTTAACTTCAGAAATCTCCACTTCTTCCAATGTTAGGCCTTCTAAAGCAGAGAATCTGTTCTTCAGTTCCAACTTGAAGGTATTATGGTGTTTTTTAAGGTTGGTTATGTTGTGACGTACCTGCCAGCAGGACGCACATGACATAAAGGCAGATAGGAATCAGAATACATGTCTGCGTAGCTCAGTTGGTAGAGCGACTTGTTCCGGAATAAGCGTACTCGGGTTCGAATCCCGGCGTATACCAAAAATGACGGAGAAATTTACTTCGTTATTATGGTTCCCGAACTACCCGGATGACCCGACCGTTCAAAATCTCGCATTGGTGTGATGTTATTTCCACACCGCGAGATAGGAAAAATCAAAGAATCCCTTCTCCAGTGCTTCGAAAAATAAATGTGTGTGACGTTGCATTCCACACACCAGATTGACTGGGAGTTCTCAAGTGCACGTTCTACAGTGGTTGTCTGCCTGCAACGATTCATGGTCACGGCTGATCCGTGGGCCATGCCCCCGGCCCTCTTTCGGGGGGGAGATGTGACGTACCTGCCAGCAGGACGCACATGACATAAGGGCAGATAGGAATCAGAATACATGTCTGCGTAGCTCAGTTGGTAGAGCGACTTGTTCCGGAATAAGCGTACTCGGTTTCGAATCCCGGCGTAGACCAAAAATGACGGAGAAATTTACTTCGTTATAATGTCAATACATTTTGTTTGTCTTATGAGCTTGCTACGTTCGAGTTCAGTGTTGAGATGCATCGTACCTCTCACCAATCTAAGGTCACCACCTGTGTTGAACTTGTTTAGCACACTGCAGTCTTCTATGATGAATTTTTGTTACACATAATAAAATCAATTTCACTTGTCGTCCCATTTGGATGTCTCCATGTCCATTTCCTGTGTGGTTTTTTCTTGAAAAAGGAGTTCAAGATGAAAAACCCTTCTGCCTCTGCAAACTCAACGAGAGTATTTCCACGCTGGTTTCTGTTGCCGTGACCGAATTTACCTACTGAAGTTTCATTCTGTTGCCGTTGCCCTATTTTTGCATTGAAATCTCCCATAATTATCTTCAAGTGCTGCTTACCTTTATTATTTAGATGACGAATTTCCTCATAAAATTCTTCAATTTCTTCTTCAGGATGGCTTGTGGTGGGTGCATAAGTTTGAATAATCTGAGCCTGGTATCTTTTCGAGAGTTGGATAACAAGCCGTGCAGCTCTGTCAGAGGAACTTTCAACTTCTACAACTTTATCCTTCAGTTTCTTGTTTATTATAAATCCAACACCACTAGTTCTGCCAGTGTTCATTTCATCATCATCATTGTCAACCATTATCAATCCACTGCTGGACGAAGGTCTCTCCAAGTTTCCTCCACAACGGTCTGTCTTGTGCCAGTCTCCTCCATGTCACCCCTGCATACTTTCGAATTTCATCCACCCATCTCCCATGTGGTTTTCTTCTGGGTCTTTTCCTGTCCCTTGGAATCCAATCTAAAATTTCGGCTGTCCATCGATGATCTGTCCTTCTGGCAGTATGTCCAGCCCATTGCCATTTCAGGGATTTAACTCTGATCATGATGTCTTCCACTCTTGTCATTTTTCGGATCCACGAGTTCCTCTTCTTATCTCTCCTGGTTACACCAAGTATGCACCTCTCCATGCTACTTTGAGTTGTCTGCAGCCTTTGTATGGCTCTTTTAGTTAAGGTCCACGTCTCTGCACCATACGTAAGCACTGGAAAGATGCATTGATCAAACACTTTTCTTTTAAGACATAATGGCATATTGCTCTTGAAAATTATGCTGTTTCTTCCAAAAGCTCTCCAGGCAAGTTTTGTAAGCCGATTAATTTCTTCATCAATGTGACCCTCACTTGATATCTGCTGTCCAAGATAAACGTACGTATCTGTTATCTCCAGCTTTTCTCCATCAATCGATAAATCTTCATTTCTTGTAAAAGCATTGAACATCACTTTTGTCTTCTGAAAGTTCATTTTTAATCCCACTTCTTTACTCTTGTCAGCAAGTTCCTGGATCATACTCTGCAGCTCTGATGGGCTAGTTGCAAAAATGACTACGTCATCAGCAAAACGAAGGTGGGTTAGATAATCTCCATTAATCTTTATCCCCTTGTTTTCCCAGCTCAGTGACTGAAAAACACCCTCCAATGTCGCATTAAAGAGCTTCGGAGATATGGTGTCACCTTGTCTCACTCCCTTTCCAATTTTTATGTGTGTTGTATTTTCAAACAGCCTAATCTTTGCACTTGGATTTTCATAGATGTTATTAATAATATTAATGTATGCATCTTCAATACCGCAGGTTTTCAGAGCCATTGTAACTGCTGATGGTTTCACCGAATCAAAGGCTTTTTTCATAATCGATAAAAGCCTTGCACAATGGAAGTTCATATTCCCTCGCTCTTTCAATTAGTTCTCTCAGCACATGGATATGATCTCTTGCTGCCACTCCTGAATCCAGCTTGTTCTCTCGGTTGAGCCATGTCCAGTGTTACCTTCAAGCGGTGTGAAAGAACTTTAGTGAAGATTTTATAAACTACTGATAGGAGGCTGATAGGTCTGTAGTTTCCGAGATCCTCAATGTCACCTTTCTTATGTAGCAGGATCATTGTAGCGGTGTTTCAATCCTCAGGAATCTTTCCTTCATTAAGGCATCGAGTGAAAATTTGGGCGAGTACTGTTTCGATTTCTCCACTTGCTTCTTGTATGATGTCTACAGTAATTCCATCTTCTCCTGGAGCTTTTCCCCGCTTCATGTTCTTGATTGCATGTGCAACTTCTGCTGGAAGGACTGGAGGAACTCTGGTACTGGTATCTTTCATGATGTCTGGAGTGCATGTATCATCCCTTTCATATAATTTGGAGTAGAAATCTTTCACTCTTGTCAAAATTTCGCCTCTATTTCTTGTTACAGAACCATCTTCTTTTCTCAGTGCCATAATCTGTTTTCTTCCCTTACTGAGATGTCCCTTTGCTATCTTTAGGTTTTGGTTGTTTTCAATTGCTTTCCTCACTAGTTCACAGTTGAATTTTCTTACGTCTTTAGTGATACTTTTTCGTACTGTCTTGCATAGCTCTATATATTCCACTTTGGAAGTCACATCTCCTTTAGTTGTCCTCATCTCACTTCTTTTTTGCATCAACATTTTCGTTTTTCCTGATAATTTATTTACATGCAACTTGTTCTTAGACCCAGCTAATTTTGTTGCTGTTTCCATAAGAGCTTTGGTTACTTTTCTGTTAACTTCAGAGATGTCCACTTCTTCCGATGTTAGGCCTTCTAAAGCAGAGAACCTGTTCTTCAGTTCCAACTTGAAGGTATTATGGTGTTTTTTAAGGTTGGTTATGTCAATAGATTTTGTTTGTCTTATGAGCTTGCCACGTTCAAGTTTAGTGTTGAGGTGCATCTTACATCTCACCAATCTATGGTCACTACCTGTGTTGAACTTGTTTAGCACACTGCAGTCTTCTATGACGAATTTTTTGTTACACATAATAAAATCAATTTCACTTGTCGTCCCATTTGGATGTCTCCATGTCCATTTCCTGTGTGGCTTTTTCTTGAAGAAGGAGTTCAAGATGAAAAACCCTTCTGCCTCTGCAAACTCAACGAGAGTATTTCCACGCTGGCTTCTGTTGCCGTGACCGAATTTACCTACTGAAGTTTCATTCTGTTGCCGTTGCCCTATTTTTGCATTGAAATCTCCCATAATTATTTTCAAGTGCTGCTTACCTTTATTATTTAGATGACAAATTTCCTCATAAAATTCTTCAATTTCTTCTTCAGGATGACTTGTGGTGGGTGCATAAGTTTGAATAATCTGAGCCTGGCATCTTTTCGAGAGTTGGATAACAAGCCGTGCAGCTCTGTCAGAGGAACTTTCAACTTCTACAACTTTATCCTTCAGTTTCTTGTTTATTATAAATCCAACACCACTAGTTCTGCCAGTATCTGTCCCACGATAGTAGAAGAGATGTTCACTTTTCAGTTCGATGAGATCTTCTCCTTTTCTCCTTACCTCACTTAGCCCCACGATGTCCCCCTTGATCCTTTGTAGTTCCTCTTCCAATTCAAGAAGCCTTGAATCAGAAGATAGGGAGCGTCCATTGTACGTTGCCAAGGTCAGCATCAGATGGCAGCCTAGTCCGGTCCTCCGGGGATTCTTAGCACCCTCTGCCTTGGCCAGCTACATTCCAGCTGCCGGAGACTGAGTGCCAAGATTTAAGTTGTGGAGTCATTTTGGAGGGGTTTGGCCATAACTCACCACGCTGGCCAAGCGGGTTGGTGAGTGTGGGATAGAATTTCCTCTGATCCCGATGGTATAGTTACACCGCTATTGGCGGTCGTCAGAGCCCGTTTAGTGGGAACAGGATGCACCACGAGAAGGCGGGGTTGTCATTTTGTCAAGGAGAGGCTGTGATGTTACGCATCACCTGACCTTACATCCCCTGCCAGTGTTATATATATATATATATATATATATATATATATATATATATATACCTGGTGCATACGAAAGTTTCCTTAGCCTGGAATAACTTGCGAACGGAGAGAGGTACATTTATGCTAGTGAGATAACGGTATCGTAAAGTGACTACGCTCGATCGAATGTAACCAATAGCAGCGCCCCTAGTGGCGAAATGTGGAAGTTAATCATTGCAAATCGAAAACGAAAAGAGATAGAGCAAAATTTCTAATTACAAAGTTAAATAAAAAATAAATAGGTGGCATTGAGAATCTCAGGAACTACAGACCTATCAGCCTCCTATCAGTGGTTTTTAAAATATTCACTAAAGTTCTTTCACACCGCTTAAAGCACTGGACATGGCTCAACTGAGAGAACAAGCTAGATTCAGGAGTGGCTACAGCACAATAGATCATATCCACGTACTGAGAGAACTAATTGAAAGAGCAAGGGAATATGAACTTCCATTGTGCATGGCTTTTTTATGAAAATGCTTTTGATTCAGTGAAACCATCAGCAGTTACAATGGCTTTGAAATCCTGCGATATTGAAGATGCATACATTAATACACTGGCGGAAAGTAAAAAGAACACCAAGAAGGAATTGGCGGACGATCATGAAATTTAAATATGTTAATTGGGTCGAGTCTACGTAGGTGTGATGTTAATTTCGGGACCAACCGTTGACAGCTTACGCCACAGCACGGCATAATATGCTAATTATCGTCGGTGGTATTTAAGGAGTACGGCGAAGTGAATGTAATCAGTCGTCGGCGTACGGACACGTGCGAAGACCCTAAAGAAGCTGCAATGCCTGGACATGGAAGACGTGTAAGATTTCAGCAGTTATCGGACTTTGAGCGAGGTCGTCTAGTCTGACTCCGCGAGGCCGGGTGGTCGTATTGCGGAGCGAATTCGATGGGAAGTATCGCTGGTGGTACGATGGTGGCGTAGATGGTCCGAGAAACATTCCCACACGAGAAGACGTGGAACCAGGAGTCACAGACGGACTGATGAGCGGACCGATCGACGCATAAGAAGAGCGGCGTTGTCAAGCGGAACATCCACTGCGACGCGAATCCGAGCTGCAGTTGCACCTGAGGTGACTGTGCGAACAATCCGCAACCATCTACTGGATGCAGGACTACGTGGCACGTGTGCCTCTGGCATGTGTACCTCTGACTCCAGCCCACCGTCAGAAACGTCTGCCCTGGAGAACGCAATGGCAATCTGTCGTGTTCAGCGATGAAAGCAGATTCTGCTTGGGAGCCTCTGATGGCCGTATGCGTGTTCGCAGACGCACAGGGGAGCGTCTCCACCCTTCTTGCATCCGCGAGCGACACACAGGGCCTACACCTGGTCTTCTGGTGTGGGGAACGATCAGCTATCACTCCCGTACACAACTAGTGTTTGTATCGGGTACGTTATACAGCACCTCCTACATCAACAACATCATTCAGCCCGTTGTTGTGCCATTGGTAAGGTCGGTCCATCGTGGTGTTTTTCAGCAAGATAACGCACGCCCACACACGGCACGTGCAACGCAACATGCACTTCAGGGTGTGAGATAACTTCCATGGCCTGCACATTCACCGGATTTGTCCCCCATTGAGCACGTGTTGGATTTTATGGGACAACGACTTATCCGGTTTCCACCGCCAGCCACGACCATACCCGATTTACGCGTCCAGTTTGAGGATGCTTGGAACTCAATACCCCAAACCAACATCCGTACGACAGACTCCATGCCAGAATTGCACAGTGTGACGCAGTTCATGACGGTTCAACCTCGTACTAACCATGTTACATGGAAATGTTATTTTTCAGTTTACCAGCAAATACAGCTTTATTTTGCCACAATGTTTTAATCACGTTATCCTCTGTATTCCGTTATTATGCTGTATAAATTTCGTTGGTATCAGACATCTCCTTCTTGGTGTACTTTTTTAACTTTTCGCTAGTGTATTATTAATAACATCTATGAAAATGCAATTGCAAAGATTCGGCTGTTTGAAAATGCAGCACACATAAAAATTGGAAAGGGTGTGAGACGAGGTGACACCATATCTCCCAAGCTCTTTAATGTCACATTGGAAAACGTCTTTCAATCACTGAAATGGGAAAACAAAAGGATAAAGATTAATGGAGATTACCTAACTAACCTTCGTTTTGCGGATGACATAGTCATTTTTGGAACTACCCCATCAGAGATGCAGAGCATGACCCAGGAACTTGCTGACAAGACTAAAGAAGTGGGATTAAAAATGAACTTTCAGAAGACAAAAGTGATGTTCAATGCTTTTACAAGAAATGAAGATTTATCGATTGATGGAGAAAAGCTGGAGATAACAGATACGTACGTTTATCTTGGACAACAGATATCAAGTGAGGGTCACATTGATGAAGAAATTAGTCGGCGTATAAAACTTGTCTGGAGAGCTTTTGAAAGAAACAGCATAATTTTCAAGAGCAATATGCCATTATGTCTTAAAAGAAAAGTGCTTGATCAATGCATCCTTCCAGTGCTTACGTATGGTTCAGAGACGTGGACCTTAACTAAATGAGACATACAAAGGTTGCAGACAACTCAAAGAAGCATGGAAAGGTGCATGCTTGGTGTTACCAGGAAAAATAAGAAGAGGAACTCGTGGACCCGAAAAATGACAAGAGTGGAAGACATCATAATCAGAGTTAAATCCCTGAAATGGCAATGGGCTGGACATACTGCCAGAAAGACAGACAATCGATGGAAAGCCGAAATTTTAGATTGGATTACAAGGGACAGGAAAATGCCCAGAAGAAGACCACAGGGGAGATGGGTGGATGAAATTCGAAAGTATGCGGGAGTGACATGGAGGAGACTGGCACAAGATAGATCGTTGTGGAAATGGATTGATAATGGTCCAGCTTCGTCCAGCAGTGGATTGATAATGGTCCAGCTTCGTCCAGCAGTGGATTGATAATGGTCCAGCTTCGTCCATCAGTGGATTGATAATGGTTGACAATGATGATGACGATATATATATTTTCCATTAAGAATGCTATGAAAACGGCGACAAACCTAACAAAGAAAAGAAAAGATGTTTGAGTAAAGTGTTTCTACTCTGTGGCATGATGTTCATGTCCGGAGGATTACTCTTTCGGAATATTTATTCGGGTGAGTGAACAGAGAATAAAGTACTATAAGGGAATCAGACTACATACTATAAGACTAAGGACTGTAAAAGAGCACTTACAACTAGCGACAAATTTATAGTCGGTACTCCTGAGATAAAAGAAAGAAAGAAATTGTTCTGCCGTAGCGTTCATATAACCCAGTCACTATGAGAACAGTTCTGTTTGAGGAGCGCAGGAAAATTTGGGTAACCTTTGATTCAGGTACATGAGCCGCTTAAAGGGTTATTGCTTCAGCCATTGTTTCCACTAATGTTCCACCTCATCGGCAAAGTTTGCTCACCTCAACATTCCATGTATTATCTCTGTCATTTTCTCCATGGTCAGTCTTCTACACTGCTGGCCACCCAAAATGCAACATCAAGAAGGAAGCATCCGATTGGCCTAAAATTCACAGCATGTGTCGCCCGCGAGGGGACATGCAAACGATTAGCATTGCAGGGCATATGCAAATCATGTGCGCCCGGCACGCCACCGAGAAGCACTATAAGAAGGGTGCACAGAAGGCGGAGTGTAAGTAGTGGAAGTATGTTGTGCTGCCGGACATGTGCGTGGCAAGCTTCCTCATGCCTCGTCGCAGAATACGGTAGTCATTGCAGCACGTTTCGGAGTTCTACAGAGGACGAATAGTAGCTTTTTGCGACGGCGGTTTATCGTACCGAGATACCGGCGCCCGTGTGGGACAACATCCAGCCACAGAGAACGAGTATGGATTCGGTGGGTGCAGGAAGGACGGACGGGCAGACGTGAGCGATTGCCGCAGCCGCGGCACACCATCGGACGAGAGTACAGGCATGTTGCGCGGCGGGCATTGTTGGCTCGCACCGCCACATCACGAACGTTAGCGCAGGAATTAGGGTGTGTTGCGCAACAACCTGTGTCAGCAAGTACCGTTCGACGTCGTGTGCGGGAGCGGGGACTTGTCGCATGGCGCCCATTGCTCCGATTACCATTGACGTTACACCACCGGCGAGTGTGGCGGCAGTGGGCCGTTGAACGCCGCACATGGACTACGGAATGACACGACATTTTCTTCTCCGACGAATCCCGCTTCTGCCTGCAACACCACGATGGTCGGGTCCGCGTGTGGCGGCACCGCTGCGAGAGACTGTATAGCGCCTGTATTATGCATCGCCATACCGGTCTGTTGCCTGGCGTCATGGTGTGGAACTCAATTGGATATGACACCCGCACCCATCTGGTACGCATCGTTGGTACACTCAACAGCCACCGCTACATCTCCGACGTTTTGGAGCCTGTAGTCCTCTCTTATCTGCAGGACCTGCCAGCGGCTACGTTTCAACAGGATAATGCCGCCCGCGCGTGGAAAGCAGCGTGCAACAATTCTTCACGGCTCACCAGGTGTCACTGCTGCCGTGGCCCGCCTGTTCTCCCGATATGTCGTCCCTCGAACACGTCTGGTCGCTGATCGGCAACCGAGTGGCTCGGCAAGCACCACCCGCGGCTACGCCTGATGAACTGTGGCAACGTGTGGAAGCAGCCTGGACCGAATACCCCAAGCCCACATCCAAAGCTACTTTCGTTTGATGCCGCGGCGTGTAGCGGCCGTTATTGCCACCCATAAGGGGCTACACGAACTATTGATGTCTGTGTGTTCCGCAAGTTGCACGGGCCTGTAAGCTCAATCGTTTCATCTTTGTATCTGTTGTTATGGGTCCAGTAAATCTGGCTTTGCTATCTCGTGTCCTTCTTGGTGTTGCATTTTGGGTGGCCAGCAGTGTATATCTGCTGTCCATAACCTTGTTTATAAATTTCTAATTCTGCATGCAAAGTACGTCATCTAAGTATATTATGAAAAAATCCCAGGAGAGTTGACTCGTTGCTCATATTTTCTGCACGAAAATTTCTCTGCAAAGGTTTTCATACTAATATGTGTGTTGTTGTTCTACAGATTGAATATGAACATACTGCACCTAAAAACAAAGCCTCGAACTTTCTTCATAAATTAACACCATGTGCTCTTTGGTTTGATATCCTTCAAGACAGTATTGTTTTATTATAAGGCTTTATTTTGAACACTATTGTGAATAGCAGAGTTATTGAAATGAATTTTATCTTGTTGGACTATAACTTCAAATCTTGCAAAAACTACAGAACTCTGTCATCTGAATTATAACGTTTTTTTTTTTTAGTCGTAAAGACTCACTACACAATGTCAGCTTGAACTCACTAAACGACTGCTATGTCCCATTCAGTTGCTCACGGTGGTTGTTTAACCTCCAATAAAAAAAAAGATCTCCCTAACTGTATGTAATTTTTAAATTGCACCGTATTTGTTTTGTAAATTAAGAACTTTCTGAACTGCGTGTTTAGAAAGCCAACTGTCCGTCCCCGTTGCTGCGTGGTCAGAGGCGTAGTTTTCTGACTAGTGGTCCGAGCTAGCATTGGATGACGCATGGGTAGCGTGTTTATCTTGCGCAGCTGTCTCCTTCCTCCCGAATACCCCTGCTATTGCGTACTGTATATCATTCAGAGTTAATCGTGGTGTATCGTGAGGGATTGCATATATCATTCAAAGTTGATCATGGCGGTCCCTAGATCCCCTCAACTGAAAGAAAAACAGTGGATTATAAAATACTTTTTGCACCTAATACCACTCACCATTACGAAATGTGTTCCACATTTTCTGCTTTAAAGAATGTAGTGTTTTTACACTAGAAAAAGAAAAACTGGCAAGATATCAAAGTCATCTAGGCTTCTGAAAGTCCTGCTTAAAAATTTCATTTTTCGCCGATAACTTCCTGTACTGAAAATATAATTCTTTTTCAATTCCTGCTTTTCTACCATGTAAGATTCTTTAGCTAACCGGAAATAGCTCTGTGTGAAGCCGTATCTCCTTTTATAGAGAAGGGAATTAAAAGTTCTACCTGTCATTTAGCAAGCAAGCAAACCAATGAATTGTTAATATTGCTGGCATTTTAGTCCGTAGTTTCTGACGGGAATCCGAGTACTCCCCTTAATGGCCAAGTTCGCTGTTTACAGATGTCATGTTTACGAATTCTTTAAAAAAAAACATCAGGGAATATAAAGTCTGCACAACTTTATCCAGAAAAACTTTAAAGATACTGAAGACTAATAACCAAAACAAACAATCAATGTATTCTAGGACACTTGGAGCATCTGCAAGAAAAAAAAGGCTGACATCAAAATATATTAATTTAAATAAAAGAAAAACGGATAAAACGACTATAAAAACACCAATAACATAATGCAAATGTCAGGAAATGATGACTGGTGTGTAAAGTAACTTAGGGTTAAAAAACAATATTTAAAGCAACATGATAGCAAATTATATACTTACGATTAAAGTTCCCGTTGTAAGACGGTTATTACGATTACGACAGAAAAACCCGTCCTGCAACGAATGCTTCACATCATTTGTAACAGTAGGTGTTACAATAGTAGTTGTCGACCCGTAGGAAGTAAGACGATGCACTGATTTGCAGAAAAGATCAAATTAACAAATTTAACAGTTTATTAGTAGCAAACAGTTAACTTGAACTAACAATAGAATAGCTAGGTGATAGTTTGACTCGATGGTATTCCTTTGCAGCAATTCTTTCAACCACATCCTTTAACAGCTTCTAATGTATACCTTTAATTTAGTCTTTCTTTTGAGTTACCATGTTCTTATGTAAATGTGTGTTCTTCTCGATAAATATTTTTCTGAGCCTAAAGTCACACTTTACTTCTCGATGAATTTGATTTTGGCAACAAACTGGCATCAGGTCAAAGTGCGGTTACACAGTGCATAAACTCGAATTATAAGAGCTTGTGTGTAAAATGTTCAGCAGGCAATGTTTTGAGAGCACTGTTTCGAACAGTGTTAATGTAACGATTGGAGAGCATTGTTTGATACAATGTGAGATAAGACGAAGGTTTCACCAGTGTAAAGCACGGTGCATAACGATATTCAGAGGGAAAGCTTTGTATATGTTGTAATCTAATTTTCTGTTGCTAAAAAACGAGCAAAAATCTGTATGCACCTGATTGTGAAGAGCAGAGAGGATTATTCCATTTGGATGTTTGACCGAACAAGCCTTAGATTGGTTTGATTTAAAGCCTACCAGGTTCTAGCTAAAAATGTGCAATTTGGATGACGTATTGATGAATAATAAACGATGGGATTCGTAAGCAACCATGTTTGAGTCTAAACCTTTGGTCGTATTGTTGCATTACTATAAATTGGTATCGACAATTAATTTGACAAATATAGATTGAAGAAAAGGTCCAAAATGAGATGACCGATTGTAAAGATTTTTCAGAGACATGTGACAGGGAAAACGCTAAGTCGACGTGCCCAAACAACATTGTGCTATGTCCTATACAAATATGCAAATGACGACCGTATATCATCGAGCTGCCAGGCCCACAACGTTGATAAATGTTGTTCTCAGTGGTGGGGTGCTACGATTGAAGCTTTAGCTGGACTGTTAGTGGAAGAATGGCTCCACACCATCGCTTAGAAGACTCTTTACGGTAGAGAGCGGTCGGTAGATTGGAAACGAGGCGACTGCAAGCTGAAATAGAAAGATGACTGGATGTGTCGAGGCAAGTTGTTTCCGATCTCTGGAGACAATTCCAGGAAACCGAAACGATGGCCAGTAGGCCAGGACAAGGACAACCCGAGCCACAACAAGCCAAGATGATTTGTAATTGTGTCTAATAACATCTCTCCGTCACAGTGATTCGACTGCCATGTAACTATCGCAGTAGCTCTCCGCTACTACACAAGCCGCGATATCGGGGCAAACAGTTTACAGAAAACTCTTCGAGAGAGGTCTGTACGCAAGAAGGCCTATATAGTCTGTATCCCACTCACGTCATCGCACACGACGGTCATTCTGAATTTGGTCTGACAGCATAACCCTGAACTCCTGCTTCTTCTCACTGTACATGTCAGTGTAGTGAAAGGCGTCTATCGGCAATATTTTCGTTAGTTTCATGAAGGTCGAACTCAATTATTTCTAACATTTCTCCCGTCACAAACTTTAGATCATCCAGAGTGAGGCTAAAACCAAGCAGAACGAAACTTCATGAACTAATCTTGGAATGTTTAAACTAATCTTGGAATGGAATCACCCGAACGAAACTTCGTGAACTCATCTCGGAATGTTTGAAGTAATCTTGAAATGGAATCACCAGAACGAAGCTTTATGAACTAATCTTGGAATGGAAACACCAGAACGAAACTTCATGAACTAATCTTGGAATGTTCAAACTAATCTTGGAATAGAATCATCAGAATGAAACTTCATAAACTAATCTTGGAATGTTGGAAGTAGTCTTGGAATGGAACTACCAGAACGAAACTTCATGAATTATTCTTGGAATGTTCGAAGTAATCTTGAAATGGAATCACCAGAACGAAACTTCATGAGCTAATCTTGGAATGTTGGAAGTAATCTTGGAATGGAACTACCAGAACGAAACTTCATGAACTAATCTTGGAATGTTCGAAGTAATCTTGGAATGGAACCACCAGAATGAAACTTCATGAACTAATCTTGGAATGTTCAAACTAATCTTGGAATGTTCAAACTAATCTTGGAATAGAATCACCAAAATTTAACTTCATGAACCAATCTTGGAATTTTCGAAGTAATCTTGAAATGGAATCACCAGAACGAAACTTTATGAACTAATTTTGGAATGGAACCACCAGAACGAAACTTCATGAACTAATCTTGGAATGTACGAAGTAATCTTGGAATGAAACCACCAGAACGAAACTTCATGAGCTAATCTTGGAATGTTGGAAGTAATCTTGGAATGGAACCACCAGAACGAAACGTCATGAACTATTCTTGGAATGTTCAAACTAATCTTAAAATGGAATCACCAGAACAAAACTTCATGAGCTAAACTTGGAATGTTGGAAGTAATCTTGGCATGGAACTACCAGAACGAAACTTCATGAACTAATCTTGGAATGTTCAAACTAATCTTGGAATGGAATCACCAGAATGAAACTTGGTGAACTAATCTTGGAATAGAATCACCAGAATTTAACTTCATGAACTAATCTTGGAATGTTCGAAGTAATCTTGGAATGGAATCATCAGAACGAAACTTCATGAACTAATCTCGGAACGTTCGAAGTAATCTTGGAATGGAACCACCAGAACATAACTTCATGCACTAATCTTGGAATGTTCGTTCATTTACAGCATCAGTCCCGTATACACAGATTACGTCTTCACATGCCTCCGCATCCGTACTTTACTTACCAAGTGCAAAAATCAAACCTTGTGTGATGTACCTATCTCAGAGGTGGCACACATGTCAAAACGCAAGTTGCAGCGATAAACCTTCGTCGGTGTAGTTCATGGGGTAGAATATGCGACTCAGAAGATGGAAGATATGGGTTCGAATCCCATCAGCTTCAGAAATGGGCTCGTTCGCCATATTATCGCCAAGCGTATAAAATGAAATGCCCTGGCTGCAAGTTTTGAGAAAAAATGTGCGATGCTTCTTCCACACATCGTCTGGAATTAAAGACAACTAGACGAAACCCGTCGGAATAGACGGTTAGTTTTTATTTCTTTTTTTAAAGAATAAACTCATATGAAACAACAAATGCAAACTTTATTTGATTGACATATTCATTCAACCACTTCAGTAAAGACAATAGTCCAGGTTCGTGATTTTTTTTTGACTGAAGGTTTAACGACCACCGTGAGCAACTCAATGGGCTATAAGCAGTCGCCCGTAATATTTTCACTAAAAATGGTCAACGGAATGTTTATTTACATCTTTACATAATGGGAAACGTCTTACCTACTTGAATAAACTAAATCGAATGAATATTAAATTGTATATATACATCACACAGTCCAACGGAATAGCACAATCAAATCTTCGAGAGTGGTCGCTGTTCCGATGAGAAGAACTTTGGTACAAATGCCTGCTATCATTGCTTTGCGCAACGGTTCGCTCAGGAAAGGGAAGACTTCGGACTATCTCAGTCACTCCATGCTTCCGCCCTCAGCAGCGCGTCAGTCAACCGAAGGCGATCGAATGTCAACCGCACGCTTCTCCCATAGATTTTACATGGTACCTTTGCCGCCCCACAACGCCTTAACCGTTGTCCCAATCTCATGTTTCTGTTTGTCTGGCACATCTACATGGCAAGACCTTTATTTTGATACCTCAACCATATCTTTACGTTCAGCCGTTCTCTCAAAATAGGACTCACAGTAAAAAACCTTATAGAATTAACATATAGATTCTTTCTTCGGGGCTTCTAAAAATATGTGATCGTTCTTTCACACGTCGTCTGGACTTAATAAGAATTCGTTCTTCTACAGCGAGCAACATCAAGCATGGTTTGCCGTCTGACATGCAGCCATCTGACCTACGATTTCGTCTCAGCCCTTTCTCTAGGGGTGAGAGAGGGCTATATGTGACGTACCTTCCTCGAAGGTAAGGCACATGTCAAAAAAGGGCAAGATGCAGCGATAAGCCTTCGTCGGTGTATTTCAAGCGGTAGAATATCCGACTCCGGAGAAGGAAGATATGAATTTAGATCTCATCACCCACAGAAATGGCCTCGTTCGCTATAAATGGTGAATGTGCAGTTTATTAAACCTCATGTTAACACATCAAATGGTTCACACTAAATGAGTTGCCATTACCAAAATCGCGTCTTTTTACCGCAACGAAGTGATTGAATGGTGCTGACACCTGTTATGTTATTTGCAAGCCAAGTACAAAGCTTTTTGGTAGGGCCGTTGTAGTAGTGTTCTAAGAAATGGCTTATAACCATTCGTCCGATATGGTTCCAGGTTCGAATCCCGGCGAGGCATGGATGTTGTGTTTGTCTTACGGCACTGGCTCTCTCCCTTCTCTGTAACCAGCGATCCTAAATTAGGGACGGGTGACTGCCTATAGCCCATCGAGTTGCTCACGGTGATCGTTAAACCAAATCAAAAATAAAACATTTTGTCAGACACCACTAAACATCGGGAACTTATGCACTTACTCAATAAAATATCTCAATGTAAATTTTAAAAACTTATTTTTGCGTGGCTTGTTTCCTTTTCACCATGTACATAACACTCTCCGTTTTTCGGATGTTAATCCCTTTCATTAATTAGTTGTGTTTTGTATCATCAGTTTCGTGTACTTCGTGGATTAACGTATAAAGCAGTTATGTAGTGATTTATTAAGCAATTAGTGTGTATTAAAGCAATTAATACACACTATCGACGTTGATTAGGAACAGCGAACAGAAGTCATCGTCTTTCCTCGTTTATAAATGAGTCACGGAAAAATTATCATCGGCCGCCACCGGTAATCGAACCCAGGTTTTCCAGTTACGCGCCGGACATGCTACCACTGCACCACAGCGGCCTCGAATTCTCCAGACTCAAAAACGTTTAACTGTCACGGAAAAATTATCATCGGCCGCGATTCATTTATAAACGTGGATTTCAGTGACACATTTATAAACGTGGAAAGAGCGATGACTTCTGTTTGATGTTCCTAATCAACGTTGATAGTGTGAATTAATTATTCATTCGCCTCCTAGTTATTTGTTCAGTTGTTGTTTTCTATGTTTGGTGAATTCCCACCATTGTGCGGTGCTCCAAGAAGTAACCTGCCATGTGGTTTGGCAGTTAATCATTGTGAGTCTGGTGAATTCGATGCCACTGTGATGCAGTGGTAGCATGTCCGAAACGTAACTGGAAGACCCTGGGTTCGATTCCCGGTGGCGGCAGATGACAATTTTCCGTGACTCATTTATAAACGGGGAAAGAGCGATTACTTCTGTTTGACCTTGCATTAGTGCCATAATATTAATTATGCATCTAGTTTCGCTGACGAAATGAGTGTTGTTTTGCTAATACAGAGGCTGCTCACACATTTTGGAACGTTTTTAATGAAAAATCACAGAAAACAAAAGATCAAAGAACTGAACTGGAAACAGCGTGTTAAATGAACGGGAAAGAAACTTCTGCCGCAGTTAAAATACCGGCTACTAAGAAAATGGCGTAGGTAAACAAGCTGTAGATAGAAGGTTAATTTTTGCTCTTCACGAAAAAGAAAAGTTCGTATTCTGTAATTACAAAACTCTGTGAAAAATCATGGAATTAGCATTTCTAAATGTAAAATAAGCAAAGGTATTAACAATAGAATGGAAAATTGTCAAGCATTGCTTTTAACAGGAAAAAGAACACCAATCGAATGTCCAAATAATTTACGTACTTTTACGACTATTCAAAAGTAAGGTCTCTGCTCTTAAAATAAAATCCACAGAGCCAAAGAGCAATCGCTAAATCGTTAAAAATTTCTGTATCAACTGAAAACAAGGTAATAAACAAAGATTTGCATTTGAAAAGAAAAACACATAATATTCACCGCCTTTTGCCTAGACACGCAGCTGAGCACAGAACACGGTGTAGATTTCTTTCTGAAAATCACTTACGAAAGACATATGGAAATGTATTGTAATTACTGATGGAACATGGATCTACCTAAACGACTGGAACCAAAACAAGAAAGATGACACCGAATATTCGGGTGAATTACGCACGTCTTTTGAATCCGTTCTGACGCAAATTAAATTTATCAAAGCTACTCAAAGTCAATGGAACCGGTATGAAAAACACTAATATCTGACGAAAGAAAGAAGTTTTTAAATCGTTATTTTACTCCCTCAGATATTGCTGTAAACGGAATCGTGAGCTTACTCCCTCTGGTTGCAGACTTGTGCGTTAAGAAAAACATGAATTTATATGAGAAACATTTCGCACCGGAAACACTCTCCAACACCGAAAGAATTTTTCAAATCGAACTCTTAGAAACAGAGATATCGACAAAAATAGGATGTGACTTTACGTCCCCTGGTGGGAAAACCATGCATTACTTTAGGACGAAAGTATTCTCAAATGGTTTTATCATTAGAGCGGTATCGGTCCAAGAAAAAGGAAATTTTGTCGAGTTTTCAGGAGCCCAGATTTTGTTATAAATACCTCAGAAGCAGAAATTAACACTTATGCCCACTGGTGGCCAAACCATTCTTTACCAAACATTAGAAATTATGTGAAAAATATTTTCCATCAGGTCTTGTGTGCGATACAGGAAGAATTTTTCAAATCGGAGTTTTAGAAGCAGAAATAACGCAGAAAAACCCATTTTCCTTTGTGCCGCCAAGCGAAAAGTCTATGATTTACTTGATAATTTTGAATTTGTAGGAAAAACATTTCGCATCGGAAACACTATCCAACAAAGAAGGATTTTTTCAAATCGGACTACTAGAAGCAGAGATATTGACCAAAATAAGATATACATCTATCGCCCCCTGTCGTAGACACCATGCATTATTTCAAGAAGAAAATGTTCCTAAAAGGTTTGTCGACATGAGTAGTATCGGTCAACAAATGACTTTTTTTGGTAATCGAGATTTTAGAAGCTCATATTTTGCTGCAAATACATCAGAAGCAGAAATTAAGATTTACGCACCCTGGGGGCCAAACCATTTTTTACAAAAAGTAGAAATTACGTGCAAACGATTTCCCATCAGGAGCTGCACCCGGTGCAGGAAGAATGTTTCAAATCGAAGATTTAAAAGCAGTGATATAGGGGGAAACGCAATTTACCTCTACGCCCCCTAGCTAAAAGTTTCTGAATTACTTGAAAATATTGAAATTATATAAAAAACATGTCAGACTGAAAGCACTATTCAAAAAAGAAGTATTTTTTTAAATCGGACTCATAGAAATAGAGATATTGACAAAAATAAGATACATATTTACGCCCCCTGGCGAAGAAACTGTGGAATATTTTAAGAAAATATTGGAGAAAGGTTTATCGATGCGAGTGGCATCAGTCCATGAAAGAAGTTTTTCAATCGATATTTTATAAGCTCATATTTTAGGGCAAATACATCAGAAGCAAAAATTAACACTTGTGCCCCCTGGTGGCTAAAGTATTATTTACCAAAAATTTGAAATTATATGCAAAAGACTTTCCATCAGGAGTTCTATCCGCTGAAGACAACGTTTTTCAAATCGGAGTTTTAGAAGAAGAGTTATCAGGCAAAATGTAATTTACTTTTACGCCCCTAGCGGAAAATCTATGCGGAATTTTAAAACGTAACTATACCTGAAATACTCTTCAACATAAATGGAATCGAAAGATAAAAGATTTTTTTCAATCGGATGTTTAGAAGCAACTATGTGGAATAAAACGTATTTTTGAATTCGACATCTTCTGTATTTACGCCCTTTAGAGGCTAAATTGTACATCGTAAAAAAAAAGAAAAAAGGAATGAAGGATCATCATTCCCATATTTCAAGCTTCCCAATGCAAAAATAATTTTTCATATCAGACTAATAGTTGCAGACATATCGTGGGTACAGACGGACGGACGGACAAACCGGTAACATAAGCACGATATTTTTTACAAAAGACGTGCTGAAAAGGTCGATTTACTATCACGAAAGAGCAGAAAAAGATTTATATTTGATTCCAAGAATCCAAAGAAAGTTTCATTGAAGGATCCATGATTATTGCTGCTTTCTCCTACAATGGGAAATCAAAGTTAAGAAAAGTTGAAAAGAACGTTAAATATAATTCTACATACACTGGCGTGCAAAAATCAAGGACGAGACGGTTTTTTGAATGTAACGCCGTGCAGAAATGCTCCACATCGACTCAAATCATACCATAAGATCCCCAAGATGTAAGAATATGGGACAAATCAGCAAACCGTCCAAATAAGGAATCCAAAAGATACAAAGGCACTTTATTGAAAAGGTAGCTTCGAGCACAACTGGACAGAAGACAGAAACGTCCATGTGACAGGCGGCTGCCAAGAAAAATCCAGTCTTTAGTAGGGGATATGATCGCCCCTGACTGCGTTGCAGGATTTACAACGTCTGTCCATGCTCAAGTCGAGGTTGTCAAGGAGCTGTTGAGGCATCGCGGCCCATTTCTCTTGTAGCGCCAATCGCAACTGCGGAATCGTTGCTGGTGGGTGGTGACATGCTGCCAAGCGTCTCCCGAGAAGGTCCCACACGTGTTCGATTGGATTTGGTCCGGGGACCTTGCGGTCCAATCCATGCGTTAATTATCTTCACTCGCCAACAGCTCTGCGACAGCCACTGTACGATGAGGTGTAGCGTTGTTGTCCATGAAGAGGAACTCAGGGCCCACAGCACCTCTAAACTGACGCACGTGAGGCAGGAGAACCTCGGTACAATAGCGGACACCAGTGACTGAACCTCCTTGGAAGATGTGGAGGTCAGTACGGCTACCAAGCATGATACCGCCCCAAACGAGAACTCCGCCCCCTCCAAACCGGCCCCTTTCAATGATGTTGAAGGTGTGATTGCGTGTTCCCTGCTCTCTCCAGATGTGTATACGTCCAAAATAGCTCGTCAGACTAAATCGGCTCTCATCCGTAATGAGAACTCTACCCCATTGCTTGTGTGTCCAGTTCTTGTATTCCTGGCACCACAGAAACCGCCGTCTCCGATGAGCAAGCGTTAATGGCACACACCGTAGTGGTCGTCGTGCAAATAAATCACCTTTGTGCAGCCTCCTGGCCACGGTGAAATGCGATAACGGACGTCCAGTTGTCTGTTGCATGTGCCTTGTGATTTCTCCTGCTGTCTTCCGTCTTTATCTTCTCGCCTGTAGGACAATATACCGGTCGTCCGCCGCCGTGGTTGCTCGTGGACGACCACTGCTAAACTCTCGGACCGCTGTTCCTGTCGTTTGAAATGCTCTCCAAGCTCGTGAAACGATGCTGTGAGCGATCCCAAACTCCTCAGTCATACTAGTCACACTTCGACCTTCTCCCAACTTCCCAATGACGCGACCTCGTGAAAAGTCATCCAGATGTCATCTACTGGATTGCCTGTCGACCATATCACACGGTGGCAGCAACTCGACGTCGTTCGAACCGATGTACACCGTGCAATAGCTTTCACCGAATTGCTCAGCCTACACCGCCCGTGTGCTTTATACCCTTCCGACCCCCCCCTAAGTCATGCTGCATATATGCGCATGCCCTACCGTACCGGACACTAGTCTATCTCCTGAGTGGTCTTACGGTCCGTTCTGCCTGCTCGTTCTGCTGTTATGCTAATTTCTCCTCTTCGTCCTTAATTTTTGCTAACCAGTGTATTACCAAAATAATGGTTAACTCCTATATTTAAAGAGAAAATATTGTTCCTCTACCTATGGAGCCTTCAAAGAGTAGAACTCCGTCATGATAAAACTACCAGTCATACATGCAAATCTAGCGCTCTATTTCTTGAAAAAATGAAAACAGGAATGTGTATCTAGTTTATACCTTTTGGTTTACATTCTCTCAAAGCCCCATGATGTGTCAGCAATTAACTATTGTGCCTTCGGACTGTTAAAAAGAGCGTTTTCTTAACGTAGACCTAAAACTGATTGGACTATGGAAAGCAGTGAAAGAGGGGTGGAATAAAATTCCACCATAAATTATGGCTTCAGATCTTGGAAGTCTAGTAGATGTAGGTTCATAGTCCAGAGAGAGAGGGGCTATCAGATAGAATATTTAAGAAAGAAATAATTTTATTTTAAGCATTACTTATATCGCTGGAAAATCGTTCAAAAGATATATGAGCATCTTACATTTATAAATTTTGAAGATGACAATCCGTTTTTTGGTGTAAATATGACAAGGATGTTAAGTCAGATAATATCCGAAAACTTTAAAATTCACTCGTTCTGGAGCAGGAATCGAACCCACGTCTCCCAGATAGCGCCCGGGTATGCTATCCACTACACCACCCAGAATGACCTAGTTTCAAGTTTTCGATTAATTTGAATATAACCATCACAGGATTCGCTAGTTGAAGCAGCCGGCATTCATGTTCAGCGAATCTGCAGGTTAAGAATCCTATCCCGTGATTGCCCGGAGGAGCAGATGAATCATGAATGGATTACGGGATTACACCATACAATACAAATTTGGAAAATGACAATCCGTCTTTTGGTGTAAATAGGACAAGGATGTTAAATTCTCTAAACATGAATGACAAGGATGTTAGATTCGCGAAAAATGAATGTCGGTTGCTTCGACCAGCTAATCCTGTGATGGTTATATTCAAAAATATCGAAAATTTGAAACTTCGTCGTGCTGGGTGGTGTAGCGGTCAGCATACCCGGGCGCTATCTGGGAGATGCGGGTTCTATTTCCGCTCCAGAACAACGAAATATTAAAGTTTTCGAAAATTATCTGACTTAACATCCTTGTCATATTTACACCAAAAACGGATTGTCATCTTCTAAATTTGTTTTGTATGGTGTAATCCCGTATTCCATTCATGATCCTACATTTATTGAATTATGCGCGTTTTTCAGTTTCAACTGTGAGTTCTGTTTAATGTAATATTCATTTATTTATTTTGCTTTGAAAATTGGTTGCAATTTTAGTTAAATCTAAATCAACTGCATTTTGTTTCATTTATCAGATGTGTGATTGTTTCGTCTTCATCTGGTACGTATTGTGCTCTGGTTGATCCCTGGTAAGTATTTAAACAGTGCTTTGTTTCAATGCGTTAACAAGCCGCGGATGGCTTAGTGGTTAGTGTTTCAGACTATCGATGCTGGGTCCCCAGGTTCTAGCCTGGGTTGATCTTTCAGAGATGGTGTGATTTACTAACAATCGCTGAATATCCGCCGTGCATCGGACGAGCACGTAAAGTGACGGCCCCCTGGCTGGACCCACTGGTTAAATGGGTATCCTTTCCTATGCCCCCCCCCCTGAAATTCTCTCACCCATCTATGTGCAATATCGTACTTGTACGGTGGCGCCATCTACTGTACTCTAATCTCACTACAAACTGTTCTGTCAAAAGTCGCTAGACTTGCTCTCCTTCCTTCCGTTTCTGTGTCCTGAAAAGGTAATCTCGCTGTAGGTGGCTGGGACCTAAACTCTACTCCCTGTGGACGGAAGTCCTACATGAAAATAACGAATTCTGTGATATCTGCGGCGTTATTATAACAATGCGTTAACATCAGTTCTGTCGCGTTTCTTGTTTTTCTAATTATGAGTTGCCATATATTTATTTTTAATCAGTTTTGAGCTTAGTTTCCTAATTTTCAGTCGTGTCTCTGATAGCCGAGTAGTCAGAAGCGTAGATTTCTAGCTTATCTTCGAGCTATACTCGTGTACAGAACCTGGATGAGACATGGGCGGTGTGTTTGTTAGATGGCGCTGATTATTTGGAACCACTGATCCGATATTAGGGATGGCCCTTAAAACTGCTTATAGCGATAGCTAAACCCCAAAAAAGGGAAATAAAAATTTGCCACCCCGGTGGCGCAGTGGTCTGAGCGCTGACTTATGATAATTCGTCCACGGATGAGGTCCGGTTTTGAATCCCGATGAAACATGGATGGTGTGTTTGTTTTACGGCAGTGGCTCTCTCCCTTTCCTTAGTCAGTGGCCCTAAAGTAGGGACGGGCGACTGCTTATAGTCAATCGAGTTGCTCACGGTGGTCGTTAAACCCCCTGACGAACGAAAAAGAGAACGAAAAAAATATTTATTAGTATACCGGTCGTCCGCCGCCGTGGTTGTTTGTGGACGACCACTGCTAAACTCTCGGACCGCTGTTCCTGACCACTGCTAAACTCTCATACCGCTGTTTTGTCTTTGCCAGATGAGTGTGTATCTTGTTTTATGTTTTTATCAGCATATGCTACGTGTGCATTAAAATGATTAATGTTAACATAAATTAAAACTTATGGAAGTGACTTTTTATAAATTTTAATTGACATCTCGATAAATTCAATTTAAATCTTACAATATCTATTATAATTAACATATTAATTTATTTTTACTATACGTATTGGGATAACCGTGGACTTTACCTGTGCATAAACCACCGAGACAAAGTCAGCAAAAATTAATGTCTCCAAGTCATTTGTTGTAATCACGACGTTTCCGAAAGTTTCAAGAACTTTCCAAGCTTTACATGTTAAGTAGGAAAGCATTCTGTGTTATATTGGATCCTTTCTGCTTTAAACAAATGTAAATATTTGCCTTAAACTACATGGAACACGAGAAAATGATGGGTACATTCGTGACTGGATTTCAAGTTTCTCGTTAGGAACAGATTAAAAGCAACGCGCCGATGGAATTCAGCTAATATTGCCAGAGTTACTGCGCACTCATTAAAAGAGGTATTTTATTCCTAAGAGTACGGCAAGGAACAAGTTTGCAAGAATTCTGTTACGTTCCGTATAACTACTTAAATGGTTTAACCCCTTTGAACATTTTCACAAAGAATCACTCTTCTCTGCGCTCCAATTCACACATACAAACAGGTTTGAGGTGCTAATACTTGAGTGAACAGTACATTCTAATAGCGAAAAAACTTTCAGTCGAACAATTAACTAAAATTCCATAAGAAATATAAAATAATCTCTTGGTAAGATCAAAATTAAGAAAATTCTGAAGGGAATCAGCTCGTTGTTTGACTCAGAGGAATGTGTGGTAATATGAACCGAGTTTTTGTTGGCGTATCAAATCTTATAAATATAGGTTCGTGATCACTAAAACACTGCTCTTCCTAGAAAATGTAATCCAATACAAAAGGAAATTTCTAGATTGTCATTTCATTAGCAAAGATATGCAGCCGTTACCGTTTGTAACGTTATAGTTTACAGCGAATTTACGGTTACAGGCTGCTATTCATCTTGATTACGGTACAAAATTACACGATGAACCATTTATTTATCAGTAAAAATTCCCAATTAGGAAAATTATAAAGTGTTGAAAATCCATTAAAGTGTTGCCCAAAATCGTAAAGAAGGGAAAAGAAAATAAGCAAAGTATAAGATATATCTTAGACTGCTTAGTTCCTCTTCTCTGGAAAGGAAAAGCAGACTTCTAACATTTGTTTTATAGAAGGGGTTTTTATTGGGTTGTTGTGGGAATGAAGCGCCTAAGGAATGTCTAGGACAGCGGTAGGTATACATAGCGCTTGGTATGCAGACATGGCTGTTGAGCAAGCAGCTCCAGAACTCGTTCAAATCTGACACAAAATTGTTCAGAACGAATTAAGTGACGGAGCAACGTGCCTTGACTTTTGCACCGACAGTGACTTTGTTGTAAGTTCACTTCCAAAAGATGTTGAAATCACGTATGAAATCCATAGAAAGAGGAAGAACAATCCAGAATCTGACGCTAAGTAGCAGGATGCAACTACAGGATCGATACTGTGGGCTGCATCTGCAATATCTTCATTGAACGCTGTAACAACATTTTTCATGTCACAACTTCTAGTGCAGCAGAGAAATGTTGTCATAGAAAATTTAATAGTGTCACGAATTTCAAAGAAGAATAACAGTTCTTTAGATCCATGGACATTTTTCCCTTCACATATTAACAAGAAAGAATAAACCGAATTTTCGGGTGTAATAAGCACGTCTTTTGAATCCGTTCTGAGGCAAATTAAATTTATCAAAGCTATTCAAAGTCAATGGAACCGGTATGGAAAACAATAATATCAGACGGAAGGAAGAAGTTTTTCAATAGGGTTTTTAATCCCTCAGATATTGCTGTAAACGGAATCGTGAGCTTACGCCCTCTGGTTGCAGACTTGTGCGTTAAGAAAAGCATGAATTTATATGAAAAACGTTTCGCATCGCAAACGCTCTCCAACACAGAAAGAAATTTATAAATCGGACTCTTAAAAAAAGAGATATCGACAAAAATAAGATGCGACTTTACGTTTACTGGTGGGAAAACCATGCATTATTTTAGGAAAAAAGTATTCTCAAAAGGTTTTTCCATATGAGCGGTATCGGTGCAAGAAAAAAAATTTAGCGCGAGTTTTCAGGAGCCCAGATTTTGCTGCAAATACATCACAAGCAGAAATTAACACTTATGCACCCTGGTGGCCAAACTATTCCTTACCAAACATTAGAAATTATGTGAAAAATATTTTCCATCAGGTCTTTTATGCGATACAGGAAGAATTTTTCAAATCGGAGTTTTAGAAGCAGAAATAACGCAGAAAACGCAATTTACCTTTGTGCCCCCTAGCGGAAAGTCTATGACTTACTTGATAATTTTGAATTTGTAGGAAAAACATTTCGCATTGGAAACACTGTACAACATAGAAGGAATTTTTCAAATCGGACTCCTTGAAGTAGAGATATTGACAAAAATAAGATATATTTACGCCCCCTGGCGTAGAATCCATGCATTATTTCAAGAAGAAAATGTTCCTAAAAGGTGCGTCGACATGAGTAGTATCGGTCAACAAACGACTTTTTTTCAATCGAGATTTTAGAAGCTCATATTTTGCTGCAAATACATCAGAAGCGGAAATTAAGACTTACGCCACCTGATGGCCAAACCATTTCTTACAAACATTTGAAATTATGTGCAAAGGATTTACTATCAGGAGCTGTATCCGGTGCAGAAAGAATTTTTCAAATCGGAGATTTAGAAGCAGAGGTATAGGGGGCAACGCAATTTACATCTACGCCCCTTAGCGGAAAGTCTATGAATTACTTGAAAATTTTGAAATGATATGAAAAACATGTCACGCTGAAAACACTATCCAACAAAAAATATTTTTTTTTCAAATCGGACTCCTAGAAGTAGATACATTGATGAAAACAAGATATACATCTACGCCCCCTGGCGGAGAAACTGTAGAATATTTTGAAAAACAAATATTCCAAAAAGGTTTATCAATGTGAGTGGCATCAGTCCAAGAAATAATTTTTTCAATCGATATTTTAGAAGCTCAGATTTTATGGCAAATACGTCAGAAGCAAAAATTAACATTTACGCCCTCTGGTGGCCAAAGTATTATTTACCAAAAATTTGAAATTATATGCAGAAGATTATCCATCAGGAGGTGTATCCGCTGAAGAAAATATTTTTAAAATCGGAGTTTTAGAAGAAGAATTATATCGGAGAAAATGTAATATACTTTTACGCCCCCTAGCGGAAAATCTATGCGTAATTTGAAACAGTAACTATATCTAAAATACTCTTCGACATAAATGGAATCGAAAGATAAAAGAATTTTTTTCAATTGGATGTTTAGAAGCAAATATTTAGAATAAAACGCATTTTTGAATTCGACATCATCTGCATTTACGTTCTCTAGCTTCGAAATTGTACATCGTATAAAAAACGAAATAAAGGATCATCATTCGCATATTTCAAGCCTCCCAATGCAAAAAGAATTTTTCAAATTTGACTAATACTTGCAGAGATATCGTGGGTACAGGCGGACGGATGGACGGACAAACTGGTAACAAAAGCACGATCTTTTTTTACAAAAGACGTGATAAAAAGTGAAATTCCAAAGTGAGTTTTCCTGTCTAAATGAACTACGTGCGTATGTATTCTGCTGTTGTTATATGCAGTGGTTGGACAACATAATGTGAACAGCATTCTTATAGAGGTTAATATTATTCATATAGGCTGCAGTGAAAAACAAAACGTGATTATCTTTTGTGTATCTTTTCTTTGCATATGTTCTATAGGTTGTATGCTAGTGTAGTAAAAGTTGTGTTCAGCAGTATATAACGTAATGTCTTTTTCGTGAGCAAGATTGGTGTTACGCTATGTCTAAAACCATAACTAAGGAATGTTGAACTAAATAAGAATACGATGCAATAGTTCCCAATTAAACTTTTACGGCCAGACGAAACATAAACAGAAGTCAGACTTACGATAACCTTTTATTGGTCCAGCACGAATTTCAGTAGAACTCCACAATATAAGACAGCAGATATCAGATTACATTTTTCTAATTGACCGTCTACACAACACACATCCACACTGGCAACTGTTGTATCGTGCTTTTTATCCATCGTTCTTTTCACAGTCATACGTCACTTTCACTCTGACCTCAAATGTGTTGCCAACCTTATTCTCGTTTGAAGAAAAAGGCATAGCGTCAAGTTTGGAAGTATAAAGGAGAACAAACTCAAATTTACCTAGGAAAAGGAACTAAAAAGGAAAGTTAACTGAGAATATACGTCACAAGTACTTCGTACAAGCGGCCGATGAAATGGGTGACTTGTCAGACTTTCAAAGAGGACAAATCATGGGAGCTCATTTAGTAGGAGCATGTGTAATCATAACAGCCAAATTGTTTGGTGTTTTAAGAGCAACAGTCTCTACGGTTACGACTTAGTACAAAAAGCATGGCAAGACTTAATCGGCGAAGAAGAATAGTGGACAAAACAAAGATTGAATGAGTGAGGCCGTCGAATACTAACAAGGATTTTGTCCAAACAACAGAAAAGTACTGCAGCAAAAGTGACAGAAAAACTCAATATCCACCTGGAAGACCATGTTCCTAGAAAAACAATTCACAGAGAACTTCAAAAACCAACATCCAAGAAAAAGCTGAAAGTTCTAAACCTTTCATTGCAGAAACCAACGCTACAATGTAAAAAAGGTTTTGTCATGAACATATAACCTCGACAGCTGAAGACAGGAAAAGAGTGACATCCGATGAATCCTTATTTACATTATTTCCAACAGGAGGTCGGATTTGTATATGAAGAACGCCCCAAGGAAGCGTGCAATTCAGAATGTCTGGTTCCAAGTGTCAAACATGGTGGTGAATCTGTGATGATTTTGTTGTTATTTTATTTATTTATTTTATAAAATTTCTGCTGTACGATATTATTGGAAAAGTAATACAATATTCAATAACAATACAATATGTGCCACAATCATAAACTAATTGTACAAATAAAGTAAACAAATTGACCAATGAAACTCACAAAATACGATAAATCACCAAAACTTTCACAATAAATACAAATTCTGCGCAACAAGGGAACTCATTACATTGAAAATTAATATCAATTGTTAATATGAAACAAATATTTAATGTGAGTAATAATTAAATGTGCAGCAAGGGGCCAGGGAAAAAAGCTGAAATTCTGCCCGACAAGCCTTTGATCCCCTTTAAATAAAAACAAAAAATTCCAGTCCAGTGAAGACAACTAAAGCAATTTTACAATAAGTTTCTTTTACAAATCATAAAGCAATAAATTTCAATATTTAATTTCCCGTCAAAAAACTCGTGAGCACTCGCTTAAATACCGGATAACGTGCCTCTGATCTAATATAATCAACGGTAATCCATTCCACTCACGCAATCCCAACGCATTGATATTATTAAACATTAAACCTGTACGAGCCCACGGAACAGAAAAACCCGACCCATCACGAGTATCATAGGAGTGAGTTGTACGCCGTAATGCAATCAGTTTGGAGTATCTTCCTGTAAAAATACGTTCCTGGACCATCAGTAGCAATCTGTATTTACGTAGTTGTTCAATAGTTGTTAAATGAAAATGACGAAAAAGAACCTCCGATCCAACCGAATAATTTAACAATCGGACAAACTTCCTCTGCAACACAGACAAACGAACTATGTTACGCCTTGTAGTCGCACCCCATATTAAAATACAGTACGACAATACAGGAAAAATAAAAGACGGCGACCATATCATGGTATTCGGCTGGCCCAATTATTACCCTACATTGCAGAGTTACTGCCAGCGAGTACAGGACATTCTGGGAGACCAGGAGCACCTTATGGTCTAAATGTTGTTTCCTAACGATGATGCCATTTTTCAAGATGATAATCCCCCATACATATAAGCAAATACAATTCTGTTTTAGTTTGAGGAGCACCAATATGGACTTCAATATCTACTCTGGCCAGCTCAATCACCTGATTTGATTACCATTGAACCACTCCGGGCAGTTTTGAAGAGCAGAGTGAGAAGCAGATTCCCTCCTCCAACATCTCTGAAGCATCTGGCTGATGGATTTTCAGATCAACGAATGGTACATTCCACTGGAGACTATTCGAAAGCTGCATGAATGTATTTCAAAATGGATGGAAGGTGTATTGAAGGCAAATGGTGGTGCAGCACCTTCTTAATAAAGACATATCGCCTATTTTCCAGGTGTTTACATTATTCTGTCCAACCCCTGCACATAGTATATAGTATTACTGCATTTAACCAATTGTTTGTTTTATAAAGAAGTTTTCATTAGGTCCCTTGGAATTCATTCCAAACGGACTCGACTGTACTGTGACGTGCCTGCCCCGCAGGACGCATATGCGATAAAGGCAGATAGCAGTGAGAGCACATGCCAGTGTTGTATAGTGGACTAGATGAAAGCCCATCAATAATGACGGGGAAAAATTAAATTTATGATACAGAAATTATTGACATTTATTTATTGAGTTTTTGAGTTCCACATCAATAGATAGCGACGTTGGCTCACAGCTTCTTGAAATTTCCCTAGCAGTCGGTTATGGAATTGAATACGACGGGCTGTCTGTTTATTATGTGTTTTGTAAAACCTTTAGTACCTATTTCGTCAGCACTTCCTTGTACACAACATTTTTCGTATACACTGACAGTGAATCCTGTATGAATTTCCCCTGTCCTTTTCCGTGAACTATTTTTATATCTTGACGTCGTCAGATCGTCGTACTCTTGACTTTGCCACATACAGATGGCTAAACACCAGTTCAGATAGTGAACCAAAATTCCTGATGTAAAGTTTTTCGTAGCTGCAGCGGTGGCGCATTGGTCTAAGCGATGGCCTCTGATCATTCGTTCGAAAAAGGTCCGGGTTCAAATTCCGGTGAAGCATGGAAGTTGTGTTTGTCTTACGGCACTGTCTTTTTCCCTTCCCTGGAAGAAGTGACCCTAAATTAGGGACGGGCGACTGCTTATAGCCCACTGAGTAGCTCACGGTGATCGTTAAACCTCCAACCAAAAAAAAAAAAAATTCGTATCTCTAGAGTTGACCGTGTGACGTAAAGCATCTTTGACCAGTGTAAGAATTAATTTGGATTTGATGACGTCACACCAGCAGCTGTGTTCTTTGTTGCTATGACAACAAAACAAAGTGGTATAAGCAAGTAGGTGATGACGTCACCTACACGAAAACACGAAAAGTTAAGCGTGACGTCACAAACATTTGTTTCTCGGTTGTTGCTATGACGACTTAAAAAGTGACATGGAGGAGAAGGGCTCTAGCAGATTATTATTAGAGATAGCACTCGGAGCTTCGGAGTCGAGAGTTGTGGGTTCGAGTCCCTCCCCTGGCATACAAATGATGGAGAAATTTACTTCGTCATATTGGTGCCCGAACTCCAAAGATGACCTGGCTGATAGGTTTTTCGCAATGATGTTATGTTATTTCCACACCGCGAGATAGGAGAAATCGGAATCCCGTCTTCATTGCTTCGAAAAAATAAATCAGTGTGATGTTACGTTCCACACACCAAATTGTCTGGGATTTCTCAAATGCAAGTTCTTCATCGGATGACTGCCTGCAGCGACACATGGTCCCGGCTGACCCGTTGGCCATGCTCCCGACCCTCTTTTTTTCGGAGGGGGAGGAATGTGACGTGCCTGCCCCGCAGGACGCACATGCGACAAAGGGCAGGTAGAAGTGAGAGCGCATGCCACTGTAGTACAGTGGATAGCACTCGAAGTTCTGGAGCCGAGAGTTGTTGGTTCGAATCCCTCCTCTGGCATAAAAATGATAAAGTTACTTCGTCATAGTACTTACAAAAATAAAAATTAATTTACTCCTCTGGCAAAGAACTGCAATAGGGAAACAGAACATTTCGAGTTATCAGTACGAAATCGATCCAAAGCCAAAAGTTTTTTTCGGGTTGGACTTTTAGAAAAGGATTTAATGACGAAAATTGTAATTTACATTTTCATTCCTAAGTGGAAAAATTTGTACGTCATTAGGAGCAGAAAATATATATAAATGTTTGTGTTGTGATATGCAGAACATATAATTTCAACTTATATTTTTTGAAGTGAAGTTATGGCTTCAAATTAAAACATGCAGGTCCTCCCTTTAGCTGCAAAACTGTGCAAGACGGAAAACTGAAAATGTACAAAAAAGTTTTGCATGATAAATACTTTTTCACGAAAATAAAAAATAGAATTCTTCAAATCAGACATTTAGTAAGGGCATTGTCAGGGAAACGGAATATACATTTATGCCATCTACAAGGAAAACGGAATATATACTGTATTTATGCCTTCTACAAATGTGGTGGTGAAATTTAAGAAGTTTGGAGTTATGGGTATTTAGAAACTTTATGCGAATATTAAAATATGAGTAAATATTGAAATTTGGTAAAAATTCAAATTTGGGAGATTGGTGGATGCATTTGGAAACAAAAAGTAAATTCAGTCTAAGGCCATTATAAATAAAAAAATGCAACACTGAGTTTTGATATCCAAAAGTTATTATAACAGGTTTGTGTTGTTTGCGTTTATTACTGAGTTGACAAAACCTGCAAGTACAAAGAGATATTTATTGTTACATGTTTACCAATGTGTGAAACTAAATACTCAGTGGTAAACAATGTACACGCGTAAATAACGTTTGGAGGCAGTGAAGGTCAACTATAGTGGTTAGGACTAAATGTATGGTTGAATCAGTAAAAAAAATAATTCCAGGTTACTTAACTGCCCTTTGTCAAGCTGAGGGTCTATGCAATGGACCTAGAGTTGAAATTCAACAGGGACACATAATTTTTCACTGTCACTGCACAAAGATTGGGTTTTTGAAAGGCCACTTGGCCTGCATTTATTTGGAAAACTTAACCAACAACAACAAAAAAAAAAGCGTTTCAAGAAGAAGAAGAAGAATACCCAAGTCAACATGTTGTTTTTCTAAATAATAACGAGGAACTGCACACTAATCACACTTAAAATAGTATAACTATATTAGTAATCCAAATTTCTTGTAGTAGATTTCAAATCAGCTCGAGAACGCGCTTAAGAAAATGAACCTTGGAATTGTGACGAAATGGTTATTGAGTAACGTCAGTATTTTGTGTTTGTCATTAATTTTGATATTGTTTGAGTCAGTTAAGCACTCTATTAAGGTATTATTAGGTTTCTGCCCAAGTAAAAGGTTGAGATGTTTCCAAGTGAGCTTTGAAGAGTTTTGTGAAAAAATATTTGTATAATAGTTGCGTTTAGCCATTCTGATTTTAGAATTTAAATGATTTCTATATATTTTGATGTTAGTAAAATCTGATTTCTCCCTCGTTTTTAAGAATTTTGAATATAGTCTGTTATTTTCATTGATATTATTTATTAAGGTGTTTTTTATCCAGGGCTTTCGATATTTTAATGTGATTTATTACTGTTCGTAATTATAGCAAAAGTATTGTCATAAATTTCTTTGAAAATTTTATAAAATGCCTTGTACATTGTAGTAGGTGAGTCATTATTTATAATATCATGTCAGTTAATGTAACCAAGTTTAGTTTTAAATGCGTCCAACTTCCTTGCATTTATTAATCGTATTTTATAACGTTCATGTGTTCTAATGCAATGAGGGGAAGAATTGTGTATGGAAAATATTGGCAAATGATCACTAATATGATGTTGAAGGATGCCAGATATAGTTGGATCTACCTGTATATTAGTAATACACAAGTCAATCGTAATTTACGTTGTGTGCGTTATTCTTGTTAGGGATAGTATTGTATTTATGAACCCAGACGACTGGAGTGTAAGATTAAACTTAAGTACGTTAGGGCTATCCCGGGAGACATCAATATTTAAATCTCCCATCAGAACAGTTTTTTTATTTATTAGATTAGAATATTCAAATAATTCATTCAAAGTAATTAGGAATTCATCAAAGTTAGAACTTGGCGGTCAATAGTAAACTGAAAGTATATAGTGATTATTTTGTATATTTAAAATCTCCACATCTGAATTGATAAAAGTAAATTCAGGAACCACAGAAAAGTATTGATGTTTATTATGAACAAAGATTGCAACCCCTCCCCTCTTGAAGAACCCCTGTTTAAGTTAAAAATATCATAATTGTTCAATTGAACTGAGTATTCACCTGGGGGAACCAAGTTTCAGTAATACAAATAATATCTATTTCTGAAGTAATTAACTGTAATAAGAAGTCCAACAGTGTTATCTTATTAGTTAAAGAACAGGCATTTAAATGGATAAGTTTAAATGTTGGGGTTGAATTAGTTGTTAAAATTTGGTTTATTCTGTCAAGAGTGAAATAATCGTCTGTCATTAATGTGGATATCACTTCCACCCCTATCCTAGTTCAAAATCCCCTTCTAGAACCCCCCCCCCTTGTTCTCTTAATCCCCATTCCCATTCTCTCATCTCAAGCCTGTAACTTCAAGTCAAGGCCATATTGTACCAAATCATTCACAGTATAAATTATTTTTTCAGTGCATTCTCTGTTGCCTTTACATACAAACCACCATTCCAGATCCAAGCATATTTAAGTCTGCCCTGATGAACAAGAGTTCTTGCTTGCCAGAAAAACCGTCTATAAGAAGGAATCAAATTTTCATTTAAGAAGATTCTAGTAGCTGGTAAACTAGGATCTATATCTGAATTCAGAACAAGTGTTTTTCTCTTTGACATCCATAAATTTCTTACTGACATGGACCTGAATTGAACGATAACAACAGAATCTTGTGTTTTAATGGGGGCTATGTCAACATTATATTATTGATGAACTTCTATTTGAAGTTGGGTTTTTTGCCAAAATGTCTATATGTGAAATTAGGTGTAGATCACTGGCAATATTTGTGAGATCAAGTCCATGGATTTCGATATTTCTATTACGATGATACTGATTAAGCTCATTTAATTCAACTCTCAGTGAATCTACCTCCTGTTTTGTAAATTGATTAGCTCTGGTAGCAATTTCTAGATTTTTTTGTAAATCACTATTAAATTGTTCCAATAAGTTACATTAATAATAAGACCATCATATTTTTCACTTAATAAATCAACAGTACATTTTGTGTCTCTAAGTTCTACCTTAAGTTCAGGAATAGTGTCTAATTTTGAATTAATTTCTGTTAAGGCCAACCTCACAAAGTTCTCAAAATCAGTGCCTTTACTACCAGGAATGGATTCGGTTTTTTTTATTTATAGCACTTGCATTAGCTTGATTCCTCCTTCCCGTCATAGTGCAAAGTAACTATTATACCAAAAAGATATGTGTTCTGTCTTTCTTTGAAAATAAAATATCTTCCACACAAAATAGACCTGGGAAAGACCAAACGACTAGTGAAAACTCTCAATGATATTATTTGCTATCAGTATCTCTCAGTCTTTCACCCCAGGTGTTTTGATCACATAGTTTAAATTCCATATATCAGGAAACGATATAAATGTTGAGGAATAATTTATATATAAAATTATAACTCCACTGTAAAATTCACCTTTGCAGTGCAAGAACGAGATCACAGATGGCAGCACAAGGCAGGTTCCAGAAGTTAACGTTAAGAATATCCGACAGAAAAAAATGTAATTGTTCAACAGTAAATCTGAAAAGCATAGTCTTCCTCAGGATTTGTTCAGATTACAAATATTCAAAAAGTACTCACGTTCTGAAATATATGCCTTTTCCAATGCTGTTGACAGATACAATTACACAGACTCTCGACGAGGGCACAGGACATTCAAGGACGCAGAATCATGACGAAAATCCGAACTGTTTTCTTATATTCTGGTTTAAACCAATTCGAGTGCACAAATAAACACTAGAAGCCAATATTCAAAGCTTTTTGTATATAAGATAATCCTTTTCCCTGTATCCAACAAGTGCACTAAGAGCTTTTAAAAGAACACGACCCAGCTGTAGACGTTACTTGACTTGACTTGTTTTAAGACATGATGTTAAATTGCTCCTGAACATTGCACTATTTATTCTAAAAGCCATGTGAGTATTATGTGTTTGGCAGAACTAAAAAACATAGAAAGAGGAACTGGTGGATCAGGAAAATTATGATAGTTGGTGGCATGTAGAATCCCTGAAATCGTAATAAGCTTGACATGTTGCTTGAAAAATTCGCCACCGTTGGCTAACTGAAATACTAGATTGAATACCGAAGGACATTAAAAGGCCCAGCAGAAGGAGATGAGTGGATGAAATTCGAGAACATGCTGGAGTGGTTTGGAAGAGACTGACTCAAGACAAAAATTCGTGGATCAGACGTGCTGAAATATTCCTCCAGCAGTGAATTTATTATCGTTGTCTTTGTTGCTCAAGATGATTAATATTAATGATGATGTGCCATGTGACACGTGGGAGCGAGAGTTTCTGAACTTGAAGTTCTAAGCCCACAGCAGAGTATGTCTACTTAGAGACAAAGGCTGGTTCTGCTGCATTATTGCCGCTCCCGTTTACTTAAAGGTTCAGTGAACCACAACTACGTCTTATTCACCAGTAGTGGAATTAAGTAAAACATCCAAAATATCTGCATAAACAAACCTACCCGTGATTTTGTCTAATAGCGTCAACGATGAAGTTAGGTTCCCTATTTCAGGGTCTCCAAACTCAGGTTCGACATAAGTGTAATGCATTGTGTTTTCTGTGGAACAGCTATGGGTTCGCCACGCCCTTCCATATGCCACTTTAGAAATTAATTTTTAAAAATAGGAGAAGTATACAAACATTGACCACCGTTAGGAACAACCTTTGCCGCCCCGGTGGCGCAGTGGTCTAAGGCGCTGGCCTCTGATCATTCGCCCGTAAAAGGGTCCGGGTTCGAATCCCGGTCAGGCATGGATGTTGTGTTTGTCTTACGGCACTGGCTCTCTCCCTTCGCTGGAACCAGTGACCCTAAATTAGGGACGGGCGACTGCTTATAGCCCATTGAGTTGCTCACGGTGGTCGTTAAACCTCCAATCAAAAAAAAAAAAAAAAGAAACAACCTTGAAAGTTATTTTTCAATTATTTGAGAAGTGACTGAGGGACAGAGGTAAATTTTTAAATATGAAAATTTATTTACAGAAATGCTTCTTAAGATTAGGTACGTGAGTACCGGTGGAGTTTTAATTTTACGATAAATATCTTAAGCAACATATAAAACATCTCGAAATCGATATATCAGAAATGTAATGAGCAACCTATCCTCCTTGCTAAAACTAGTGACAAATTTAAGTAATTGGTTAAGCTGTGATGCTACTCAGGTGCGCTGGAGAAACCTTTGAATGCTGAGATAATTGGGAGTTTGACCCTCCATACCTATGAGGTGTGATACAGAAAACACCTTACCTTCTCTCTTCCGTCGTCTGTCTTCCGCATCAGCCGGTCGATGATTTTCTGCTCTTCACCTAAACTCTGCCCTGACTATGTTTCTGTGTTCCGTACATCCTAATTCTAGGCTCTCGGACCAATAAACCGGTCTAAGTTAGGAGTTAGAAATATAGGCTCTCAGACAACTAAACCTGTCTAAGTTAGCAGTTAGAACTCTAGGCTCTCGGACCACTAAACCGGTCTAAGTTAGGAGTTAGAAGGCTAGGCTCTCGGACCATGTCTCGGTCTTAAGTTAGGAGCTCTCTCTCTGACGGATAACTCCTAACTTATGACCCGAGATATGAGACTAAGTCTGAGGACTACAAAAAAAAACCTACGAGAATTGTCTCCCGAGCTCGAAAAGGAACTGTCTAGACGTTTACCAATACCAAAACTGACTCCTTTCTAGTCCCCGTTATCGCCTATGTCCTTTCAGGTCTATAGCTTCTTTCACCTCGGAAGGGGAGGGAGAGCTGGAACTGCCCAACGTAGAGATGCCACTTCATAGAAATCGTGGACTCGACGCTAAAAGTATGTATGGGGTTTAACATGTCAGCCTATCCCTGTTTCTAAATTCTTCTCCTTTTGTTACTGAAGCCCTTTAACTTTACGGAAACTTCCCGGTTGTCACGTTTGAAAATTCCTTCATGTGCTTAATGCAGATTTCGCTCTTTGACCGGTGGTTAACATGGATACCTTCCAAAATGTGAGCTTTTTTTGGGTAGGTTTACCCCACAGGAGAAGTTGTATGGCTTTCCATGCTTTTGAAAATGCCGAGGAGCCACGTGAAACAATTGCAGCCTACGACTTGTTGCTGCCTTTCCTGGCCTTATGGCATTATTTCTAGGCACTGTGAGTTTGGGAATTTTGGAAATGAAAGGATTTTAGCAACACCTGAATATCCTGGGAACGCTCGTTTTGCATGGATTTGCGGCTGAAGGGCTGAGGGAAAAAAGAAAGAAAGAGTTTATGACCCTGATCTTCCTTCAGCCTTGCTCTAAATTGCGGGGGCGAAGGAAAAAGTGCCTATAGAACCGTAAATTGGTCTTTGATTAAGAAGAATTCTTTAAGGCCGGATTTTGCATAACTTAATCCCGCTAATTTAAATTACAGAACTGATTGGTACACCACGTATAAACTGTAAGACTGAAGTGCTGGACAAAGGTCTCCCCAAGTTTCTTCCACAACGGTCTGTCTTGTGCCAGTCTCCTCCATGTCACTCCCGCATACTTTCGAATTTCATTCACCCATCTCCCATGTGGTCTTCTTCTGGGTCTTTTCCTGTCCCTTGGAATCCAATCTAAAATTTCGACTGGCCATCTATGGTCTGTCCTTCTGGCAACATGTCCAGCCCATTGCCATTTCAGGGATTTTACTCTGATCATGATGTCTTCCGCTTTTCTCATTTTTCGGATCCACGAGTTCCTCTTCTTATCTCTCCTGGTTACACCAAACATGCACCTCTCCATGCTACTTTGAGTTGCCTGCAGCCTTTGTATGTCTCTTTTAGTTAAGGTCTACGTCTCTGCCCCATACGTAAGCACTGGAAGGATGCATTGATCAAACACTTTTCTTTTTTGACATAATGGCATATTGCCCTTGAAAATTATGATGTTGCTTCCAAAAGCTCTCCAGGCAAGTTTTGTACGCTGATTAATTTCTCCATCAATGTGACCCTCACTTGGTATCTGCTGTCCAAGATACGCGTACGCATCTGTTATCTCCAGCTTTTCTCCATCAATCGATAAATCTTCATTTCTTGCAAAAGCATTGAACATCACTTTTGTCTTCTGAAAGTTCATTTTTAATCACACTTCTTTACTCTTATCAGCAAGTTCCTGGATCATACTCTGCAGCTCTGATGTGGGGTAGTTGCGAAAATGACAACGCCATCAGCAAAACGAAAGTGAGTTAGATAATCTTCATTAATCTTTATACCTTTGTTTTCCCAGTTCAGTGATTGAAAGACATTTTCCAATGTGGCATTAGGAGATATGAAGTAATGATCCATTTAACGGCGCAAGGAATCAAAACACATTTTGCCAAGCTTGCACTCACCAATGGATGGCTTTTTCAAGGCTAATAGAGTAAAACAAATTGAAATACTAGAACGTTACAATTTAAATTGAGCTTTACAATTTAAATGTAAAAAAAGATTTACAATCAAATGAAATACTAGAACTGCAATTATTTGAAATACTAGAACGTTACAATTTAATATAACGTTACAATTTAAATTGTAACGTTCTAGTATTTCAGTTTGTTTTACACTATTAGCCTTGAAAAAGCCATCCGTTGATGAGCACCAGCTTGGCAAAATGTAGTTTGATTCTTTACGCCGGTAAACGGATAATTACTTCATTCTTACCCAAGTTTAATTGAATTCCCAGTGCTGGTCGAAATACGTAGAATTTCGGGGTAACAGCATCAAGAGAATTCCTAAAGCATGTTGACATTCCGTTTGGTGCGAACAGAAAAAACAGCATGCACATGCTGTGTTTGCTATGAACCTGTAGCTTACGGAACACGTGGGAGGGCAATGCCCACACACCTTTTAATCTGTAGAAGCATGTACCTCTACGGGTTTGGCGTCAGTTATGTCACACCTTCCTGAATACATTTGAAAATTTGCGTGTATGTCTATTTTTACCGAGATCAATCTTCGTCACGCACGTGAACCGGACTCTCAGCACTTTTTCAGTATTTCAAAAGGATCCTTTTTCTTTGAAAAGCGAATGCATCTCTATATAAACAGTGGCATATATAAATAGGAAAAAGAAATAAAACTGCTAATTGTGTATATAATACAAAATTTAAAATGGATTCTTTTCCTTTAATGAAGGGATCGCCATTATCAAAATCCATTTTTACTTCATAGTGTCTTTTCATCGGGTTTTTCTTTAAAACTTAAAATTCTCCCATCACTAAGAGGCACTTAGTTTTCTGTTAAGCGCTATGAATGTTTATTATTCTGCTGTCGTCGTGCAATATTTTGTATTCCAGAGATAGGGAAGGAAGTTCAAGCGCCCCCTCCAAACACGAGCGACTGCCAAACAATATCTAAACGATCTAAATTCATCTCCAAGAGCCTCAGATAAGCAGAAGCACATAATGACCCGAGCCCTAAACAGTGTCAGGCAAATAACGCCCGACCATTCAGGGAGACAAATGTTGACATAAATTTGCGACGCTGTTTCAACATTGGCTCTCAGACTGGAATGAAACGAGAGCCTTGACTAATGCTGGCAATTTTTTCTGATTGTCCCGCTTTCCGCTGAAGCAACCCGCCACTAGCTCTGCCGGTGTGTTCTGAACACAAATTGGGAGACACCGTCCTTAGCCAGAAACGCGAGAGATCGCCGATGTGAGATGATTTATGACTCTAACTGACCCGTACAGGACATCTCTGAATGGTAGACGGCGTTGCTGTTGCTGCGCGCTGTCTGTGTTTGTCTTACGAACCGTATTAGTTTGTTGGCACTAGAACCCATTCTCCACCACAAACGGATTAACTGTGTTTAACCGTCTCACACGTCCGAACTAAGTCTGGAAGTAGCTGCCGAGCAATTTTGTTTTTCATTCTTACCTATGATGCATATTAATACATAGCAAGACATGTGTACCCAAAAATTTTTACTACGTGATGTCACCGGCATTGTCGTGATTGAAATCTCCGAGGTGCTCGTTCTATGACTTCAGCGTGTTTCTATGATCGTGGATCTGATGTTTTTGCAGACATTACAACTTCTGTGACATATATCAAAAATAAAGTAACCGAAAAGTAGCCACAAGAAAACAGTCACTGCCCGATTGGTCATGGGCTTCAAATAAAATAATTACATCGTTAATGTCATCATCATTATCATCATCATTGTCAGCCATTATCAATCCACTCTTAGGAATGTGTACGTTAATGCAAACACAGTAATATCGTATTTGAAAGACAATACAAATAAAAGCGCGAAGAATTAAACAAGCAGAAAAAGATATTAAATCTAAATGATACGTGCTTATTCAGAACAGAGAGGAAGAAGTGAATGGCTGAATTGTTCCGTTGCGTAAAGAAACCAGAGAGTAATTCTGTATTGTTTGATCTCTCTGGTTGTTAAAAATTTGAAAAGTGCATAGTTCCTAACGAGGATATTCTTTGCCTAAAGATAGATTAGGCAAGGAAAAGGTACCATCTAGTAATGAAGTACGTTTAAAATCCATGAAAACCAATTGTATGTGTGTGTCGTTTTTTTTTTCGTCGTTGTTATTGCTCTAACTGATAGTGGCAAAAAAAACATCTCACGGAAATGAAATATCCATGTGTTGGAATAAAATGCTAACGTGTTTCTAAATTTTCCAGAAAGTACCGTCCAAAATATTCATAGGATTTTAATTCTCTTTTTGACCATTTTTTGAATTGCTATGATTGTAATTTGAGAAGTGAAAATGTTTATTATTGTGAATCACTGCATTAGCTAAGTAAAAACGACGGGGTGGAAGTTCTTTTTTTTTTTTTTTTTTTTTATTGGATTTTTAACGACCACCGTGAGCAACTCAACGGGCTATAAGCAGTCGCCCGTCCCTAATTTAGGGTCACTGGTTCCAGGGAAGGGAGAGAGCCAGTGCCGTAAGACAAACACAACATCCATGCCTGACCGGGATTCGAACCCGGACCCCTTACGGACGAATGATCAGAGGCCAACGCCTTAGACCACTGCGCCACCGGGGCGGCGGGTGGAAGTTCGTACTGTAAAGGTAGTCGGAACAGGTTTTAAAAATCAATTTTCTTGTAGCCAGTGCAATTTTTTGTGTTTGTGTTCTGTGACCTGGTCATTAGTTGTATTAAATCACTTTTTGGATAGGTTTCTAGAATAGTGAGACATAGTACCTTATCTATGTTAATCATATTCACTGGCTAGTTACTGTAAAAAAAAAGTAAAAAAAGTTACTTTTTTTACTTTAACTCATTTATGGTTTAATTCTCTCGGTTAGAGCATCTTCTTTCCGCAGTGTTTCTTTTTGGGGAGGAGTGCCATATTATTGTTGATTTTGTTTTTATTGACATTAACTTAAATTTAATTTTTTTTGTAAACAACAGCAATATCAGTATTAAATTGTAGCTACTTTACTTTAAGTTTTTCTTATCCTCATTTTTATTACGAACCCATTTTTTCATGATATCGGTGTAATACCGAAGTAACATGTTTCTGAATAATGTCGAAAGTTTATGGCAAGTAAGGATATTGTAACCGACGACAACCGCCGCAAGTTACATGTCGACAACTGATTGCAGTATGTTAGAAATGTGCAACATCGAGGGAAAATGTTGATGAATGGTGTTGAGTGTTTACAGCAAATAAGAACTGTAACCGATGAAAACCACAGGCATATATCCATAGACAACTTATTGGTGGAATATGTTAGAAATGTGCAATAACAGGGCAACATGTTGTCGAATGGTGATCAAAATGTACGGATACTGTAAACGATGACAACCACTGGCAGATATCCGTCAACAACTTACTGAATAATCTTAGAAACGTGCACTAGCGGGGGAAAATGTTGCTGAATGATGTCAAAAGTTTATGACATGTACAGACACTGTTAATACTGACAGCCGTTGACTGATATCCATAGACAACTGATTGAAATATGTCAGATATGTGAAATATCGAGGACACGTGTTACTGAATGGCGTTGAAAATGTATGGCAAGTGCGGATACCGTAACCGATGACAACCACCGGCAGATATCCATCGACAATTTATTGGATCATCTTAGAAACGTGCAATATCGGGAAAACAGGTTGCTGAATGATGTCAAAAGTTTATGACATGTAGGGATAGTTTTAATGATGACAACCGCCGACTGATATCCATCGACAACTGATTGAATTATCTTAGGAATGTGCACTATCAGGGAAACATGTTGCTGAATGATGTCAAAAGTTTATGGTATCTAGGGATAGTGTTAATCAGGACAACCGCTGACTGTTAAGTTACTGTTAAAAAAGTAAAAAAGTAAATCGTCGACAACTGATTAAAGTATGTGAGAGATGTGAAATACCGAGCCAGCCTGTTGTTGAATGGTGTAAAAAGTTTATTGAATGAAAGAGGTGCTCTAACCAAGTGCTGTCCAACTGGCGGCCCCTGGCCACATGCGTCCCGCGTAATGAAATTTAGCGGGCCGTAAATGAACTTCCATTGTGCATGGCTTTTATCGATTATGAAAAAGCCTTTGATTCGGTGAAACCATCAGCAGTTACAATGGCTCTGAAAACCTGCGGTATTGAAGATGCATACATTAATATTATTAATAACATCTATGAAAATGCAAGTGCAAAGATTAGGCTGTTTGAAAATACAACACACATAAAAATTGGAAAGGGAGTGAGACAAAGGTGACACCATATCTCCGAAGCTCTTTAATGCCACATTGGAGGGTGTTTTTCAGTCACTGAGCTGGGAAAACAAGGGTATAAAGATTAATGGAGATTATCTAACCCACCTTCGTTTTGCTGATGACGTAGTCATTTTTACAACTAGCCCATCAGAGCTGCAGAGTATGATCCAGGAACTTGCTGACAAGAGTAAAGAAGTGGGATTAAAAATGAACTTTAAGAAGACAAAAGTGATGTTCAATGCTTTTACAAGAAATGAAGATTTATCGATTGATGGAGAAAAGCTGGAGATAACAGACACATACGTTTATCTTGGACAGCAGATATCAAGTGAGGGTCACATTGATGAAGAAATTAATCGGCGTACAAAACTTGCCTGGAGAGCTTTTGGAAGAAACAGCATAATTTTCAAGAGCAATATGCCATTATGTCTTAAAAGAAAAGTGTTTGATCAATGCATCCTTCCAGTGCTTACGTATGGTGCAGAGACGTGGACCTTAACTAAAAGAGACATACAAAGGCTGCAGACAACTCAAAGAAGCATGGAGAGGTGCATACTTGGTGTAACCAGGAGAGATAAGAAGAGGAACTCGTGGATCCGAAAAATGACAAGAGTGGAAGACATCATGATCAGAGTTAAATCCCTGAAATGGCAATGGGCTGGACATACTGCCAGAAGGACAGATCATCGATGGACAGCCGAAATTTTAGATTGGATTCCAAGGGACAGGAAAAGACCCAGAAGAAGACCACATGGGAGATGGGTGGATGAAATTCGAAAGTATGCAGGGGTGACATGGAGGAGACTGGCACAAGACAGACCGTTGTGGAGGAAACTTGGGGAGACCTTCGTCCAGCAGTGGATTGATAATGGTTGACAATGATGATGATGATGATGAAATGAAGAATAAAACAAAATTTAATTTCTGACTGAGAGGAGATGGAATCAAATCTGAAGTGTTATGTTACTATGCACACCAACAAAGAGTATGAGGTTTTTCGCTAAGACTATCAGGTACAGTAGAGAAGGTAGTGAAAACAATGAAAATTATTGACTGAAACCGTGATCTTTAGCTCAGATATTTCATAACATTTTAGATGAACTTGATGCCGAATATGATGACTTTCTTCTGCCTAATCGGAGCCGTTGGCTGAGTGCTTCAAAATGTTTACCAAGATTTCTATAACTTCGGAAAAAACTTTATCCCTTTTAATTTGGTGAAATAAAATCTGGTACTGATCTAACTAAAAAGTCTCATTGCTGTCCCTTTTCTAAGAATTCTAGCTTTCCTAACTGATGCCACGCAGCATCTGAATTCCCTAAATATTTCTCTGTAAAGGAAAGATCAAATAATTCGTTAGCGATCATGCAGCTGGTTGTCTTAACGAGCTGCCGTTGTTAGTTGTTAAAATCAATTCTAGGAAGAAACACTTTGACACATTTCAAATCTTGAAAAGAGCTTCTTGACGAAACCACAATTCTTGGGTGAAATATGAATTTTAAAGTGTTTGTCCCTCAGACAGACATTCTTATTGTGAATTTTAATGACAGATATAAACAGTTTGATAAATTCAAATCAAACGTACGTCTGTTCAGCTATCTATTAATTAAATGTTGACATTGAAAGCATAAACCTCTTTATCAACTGGAATTACGTCAACTTTAAGTAAATGAATTTATTAGAGCTCGATCAGAAATTAATGCAGAATTATTTAAACTTTATGTCATGAGAATACAGAATTATTTAAACTTTATGCCATGACAATACAGAATTATTTAAACTTTATGTAATGACAATACAGAATTATTTAAACTTTATGTCATGAGAATACAGAATTATTTAAACTTTATGTCATGAGAATACAGAATTATTTAAACTTTATGTCATGAGAATACAGAATAATTTAAACTTTATGTAATGAGAATACAGAGTTATTTAAACGTTATGTCATGAGAATACAGAATTATTTAAACTTTATGTCATGAGAATATAGAATTGTTTAAACTTTATATCGGGAAGTCATTACGTGTGCAAAAGAATATTTTCTGACACGAAGTACATAAAGTCAAAACCCAGGAAAAGTATGACTGCTTCTACTCTTGTAAACTTACTTCAACTTTCAGCGACAAGCGTTGAAGTAGTAGACATGCAACAACTTCCAATAACGTTTAATCGTCCACAGTATTTTCATAAAATGAAAGTGTCCGTTTAAAATTTTAAATTTTTTTGATCCAATATCAATTTGTTCTAACAACGAAGACCACAGTAGGAAAATATTAGAACACGTGAAACTGATGATACAAAAAAAGGAGGAATATGAAGATAAATAAAGAAAACATAACTTCAAAATTGGAATATGAAAACTACTTAAAACAGTGTGGCAAGGACATCAGAAATTCGATGGTTAACTATTGCAAAAAAGCAATTGAAAATACCAAAGCCTGCAGAAGAGAAGGGATCCTCTCAGTAACGGAACAAAATAGATTATGTCACTCAGAGCAGAGAAGAAAGTACTCTATCGAAAAACAGAGGAGAAAATTTGAGGAGAGTTAAAAACTTCTACACAAAATTACATGAAAGAAATGACATCTATCACATTCATAAGGAAATGTCATCATCATCATCATCATCATTGTCGACCATTATTAATCCACTGCTGGACGAAGGTCTCCCCAAGTTTCCTCCACAACGGTCTGTCTTGTGCCAGTCTCCTCCATGTCACTCCCGCATACTTGGAAATGTGCAGACACTAAAGAATCTCCAAGGAAATGTACAGACACTAAAGTATCTCCAAGGAAATGTACAGACACTAAAGTATCTGCAGTATTTGGAGCAGAAGTTGCTCATGCAATTAAGAACATAAAACGTGCAAGAGCTCCAGAAGAAGATGGAATTACTGTGGATATTGTATTAGAAGCCGGTGAAGAAATAGAAATTATACTCGCCCGTGTGTTCTCTATATGCTTCAACGAAGAGAAGAGAAGATTCTTAATGGTTGGAAAAAATGAGGTCCTGCTGCATAAAAGAGAATCTCAAAACATACAGAGACATCATCCTTCTATCAGTTGTTAAAATACTTTCATAGCACGTGTAGGGAATGCTGAGTACGGCTCAACAAGGGAACAAGTTGGATGGATTCAGCAATGGCGATAACGAAATATTTTAGCACATCTTTTGTAAAAAAAAGTTACGTGCTTATGTTGTTACTTTGTCAGTCTATCTGTGGACACCATATCTCTGCAACTGTTAGTCCGATTTTAAAAATTCTTCTTCCATTAAGAAGTTTGAAATGTAAGAGCAATGATCCTTGCATCCCGGTTGTGTTCTGATGCATAACTTCACCGCTAGAAGACGTAAATGCTGATGCTATCGAATTCAAAATACGGGTTTTCCTATATAATGGTTTGCCGCCCCGGTGGCGTAGTGGTCTAAGCGCTGGCTTATAACCATTCGTCTGAGTAAGGGTCCAGATTCGAATCTCGGTGAGGCATGGATGTTGTGTTTGTCTCATAGTAGTCGCCTATCCCTAATTCAGAGTCCATGTCACTGAATTAGGGACGGGCGACTGCTTATATCTCATTAAGTTGCTCACGGTGGTCGTTAAACCTTCAATCAAATAAAAAAAGTTGTTTCTAGATATCCGACTGACAAAAATTATTTCTTTTCTTCGATGCCATTTATAACAAGGATTATTTTGGTTACAGTTTCTTTCTCAAGTAATGTCTCGTTTTCCCGCTTGGGGGCCAAACGTTAAATTGCGATCTTCTCGATGTCTCTGCTTCTAATAGTCCGATTTAAAAAATAATTTCTATCTTAAATAAAGCCCCTACCGGGAAAAGTTCTACATGTAATTTCTCATTTTTGAGTACGGTTTTACTATTAGCGGGCGTAAGTACAGGGTGATTCAAATTAAAGCAGCCCTATTTGGAACGGTGTGGAAAGAGAATCCCTAGACGTAACGGCCCCAAATCTGAAGGCTATACATGTCAGACCATGGGAAAATTGTTGGGGGAAAAATATTGTAGTGCCAAAAATGGCCGATAGGTGAACATGTGGCCCTGCGAGCTGTACTGGAGAACAACATTTGCATTAGACGCGCGTGCGAGGGCCTCGTATACCGTATGTGACTGTATTGATAGGTTTTACCGCGAACTTTTTGGTTGGTCCATTTTTCTTCGAGGAACTCAGTCCGCAGGATCCAAAGACCTGTTCCGTGACAGCAGCGCGTTATCGGGATATGTTGCAGGGCGTCGTCATTCCTGAACTCTAGCAACGCGGATGCCTAGATACAACAACGTTCCAACAAGATGGGGATGCCCCCACACGTGGGCCGAGCCGTTCAACAGTTGCTGCGAAATCAGTTTTTCGAGAATCGAGTTATCAGTCGTGCATTTCCTACAAGATGGCCTCCGCGGTCACCGGATCTTAGCCCTTGCGACTTCTGGATTTGGGGCTACCTGAAACACACAAAGTTTATCAAAGAAACCCTGGAAACCTGGCAGATTTGAAGACCCATATCACCTTGCACGCACGCAACATTTGTAGTGATCAGTTACGTGCTGCTGTGGAGCATGTTGTGACACGGTATTACTTGTTGGCCCTGCAGCACGGTGGACACATCACACATTGAACACCGCCTGTGACACCATTGTACGGCAGCTCCGACGACTTGGTTTGCTGTTATGTTCTGAAGTGAAGCCTGTGTTTGATGCATGTGTTTCGTTGGTGCTGTGAGACACAGCTCTGTGTGATCGACAGTTTGTGTGGGTGTGTGTATGGAGTGCATTAATAAAGGCACATGATATCACTTCGTCTGCTATTGGTAGTGTCGTGTTTTATATTCTTTATCTGCAAACTCTCGCAGTGCCATATGTTCACCTATCGGCCATTTTTGGAACTTCATTTCTTTTTTCCTCAATCGTTTTCCCATGGTCTGACATGTATACCCTTCAGATTTGTTACGTCCAGGGGTTCTCTCTCCACACCGTTCCAAACAGGGATACTTTAATTTGAATCACCCTGTATGTATTAATATTTGTGATATATTTCCAGCAATATATAAGCGCGTCCGAAAGTTCGACTGAAAAAAATATTTATATCACTCTGCACGGAAAACCTTTTGACAATGCCTTCTACTTAAAGTGATGCACAGTTCTTCCACCATAGGCGTAGTGGTATCTCTTACTTTTTCTCGATATCACTGCGTCTAATAGCCAGATATGAAAAACTCTTTCTTTGTCAGTGATAGTTTTTAGTGCGAAATATTTTCCATATAATTTAAAATTTTTCTTTATACTCAAGTTCGCCGCTAGAGGGCATTATTTTCCGTTTATAGAATATTCACAGCAATATCTGCTCGTCTAAAAACCGGATTGGAAAGATCCTTTTTCGGTCAGGTACTACTATCTACGAAAACGCTTTTGTGTGCATTTTTTCTCAAAAACAAATGTAAAATTCCCCCGCTAGGGGAGCAAATATGTAATCTGTTTTTCTCGATATCTCAGCTTCTAAAAATTCGATTTGAAAAATTCTTTTCACGTAGAATACCTCTCACCATGTGAAATATTCTGCATGGATTCGTGGGTTTTCTATTTAGAGTTCTACCGCTAAGTGGTGTTAGGGTATATTTATGTTTGCAACCGTAACTCCGCTTCTAAAAATCCTATTGAACATTTTCGTTTTCTATTGTATCCCATCCGCTGCAGTAAAGATGGGGAACGTTATCACCTTTAAATAACGCACATTGTTCCCGCTAGGTGGCGTAAATGTCAAAACTTTTTCTCGCTATCTCTGCTTCCAAGACACGTATTTGAAAAATTATTTTTCCTTAGCACAACATTTCCTATTTAGCATTTCGTTTACTTTTCCATTATTCGAAATTCTGCTGCGATAGGTGTCGGTGTATGTTTTCATTTGAAAGAGTTAATTCGACTCTACTAATCCCTTAGAACAATGCTATTTTGGTATGATACCTGTTATTATGTAAAGTATTTCGAACCCATTTTCTTTAAGAAATTCATGGGATTTCCGCTGGAGTGAATAAAGTTATATCATGTTTTTCCCCTGTATATTTTCTTCAAACTATTCGATATGAAAAATCCTTTGTTACTGATGTCTTCTATCAGCTATGAGAAAACTTTTGTTCGCAATTTTTTTAATTTTTCGAACATACACTATATTACTAAAAGTCACCGGAAAGCCCTTCAGAAGAAAATGAACCAATCCGCTGCTTTGTTAAGATGCGCGGTACAGCTACAAACGGTATAAAAACAAGCCTGCAGCTGACCGTGATTATATCGCACTGTGAAGTTGAGTGAAAAGGACGCGGCGGGAGAGGACTGACTTTGAGGAAGGAAAGATTGTTGGGTGTTATAATAGTGGGCTGTCCATAAGAGATACCGAGAGGCATTTGAACATATCCAAGTCAACTGTTTTGGATGTACTGAATAAGTGGAAGACACATGGCGTGCCCGTAGCAGCAAAACGTACTGGCAGGCCAAAGAAAATCTGTGATTGAGGACGTCGAAGCCTTAGGAGAGTCGTTACAGATAATCGACGGAGTACTGCACAAGACTTCAGTGTACAGGTGAGTAAAAGTGCTAGAACCTCGGTATGTACACGTACTATTCGCAGAGAACTTCATTCCATCGGTTACCGTGGTCGTGCGGCTGCTCATAAGCCTTTCATCTCCATTCGGAAAGCTACTCGTCGTTTAGCATGGTGTAAAGAACATTTATCGTAGACCATAGATCAATGGAAACGAGTCCTATGGACTGATGAATGAAGATACACGATCCATTAGTCTGATGGCCGTGTGTGGGGATGGCGGCAGCCGGTAGAACGCTATTTACCACAGTGTACTGTTCCTACGGTCAAGTTTGGAGCTGGCAGTGTATTCGTGTGGGGGTGTTCTCAGTGGTACGGTTCCGGCCCATTGGTTATCGTGGACAAACCTGTTAACCAGCACGTCTACCTCGATATTCAGGACATTTATGCCCTACCAACTCTGTGGCAATACTATGGAACCGAGCCTTGTTGGCACCAGCAGGATAATGTACCGAGCCATAAAGCAAGGTTTTAAAATCGCTTTATTATTATTGATCATAAGAAAACATAAGAGGGAGACGTACAGCGTTGGGCGTCTCACTGGGAAATAAAACAAACTTTTAAAACATGATGGTATATACACTGCAATGACAATGGGGATGAATAACAGATGCTGCAAGCAATAAAAATTGCAGAAGTGACAGAGAGAAACACATCGTGTCACATGACATTGGCTGGGCATGATTTACAGGATAACACAGGCGAAACAATAGTACACAATTAGAAAAAGAACAGCACAAACACCGCCGTGAAGGTAAAACATTACATACATGAGATAAAAACACAGCGTGCACAATTGTGCAAGTTATTTAACGTGGGCAACAAAGCAACATAATGCAAGCGGGGTGAAGGTAATTAATGTACACGAGTAAGCATAAAAATACACTGAGATGACATTAGTATTCACAATTCAACGGTAGCATGAATTGTACGAAAAAAAATGCAGAAGGAACTGTAAGATCACAGAGCAAAACTAGGAATGCACACTGGGATGACAAGAGGAATTAACGCAAAATGAAAGCAGTGTACGACGCAATAGATGTAACTGGTACATTAATAAGACATGATGAACCATATTATACACAGGGATGACCAAATAAAGTACACAATCTGAAGACACGATACAACGCAAGAAATGTTACAAGTACAGTAAAAAGCACACGATAAACCATGAGTGCCCTCTGGGATGTTATGAGTATATGCATAAAGTGAAAGCACAGGACAAGCCATGGGTTCTGACAGATGACAGAATTTATCATAAATTTGTACGTGCACGATCAAAGCATTAACACAATGTGAAAGCACGAAAATAGTATGTACACAATGTGGAAGTATAGAACTGTACAAAAATCAAACAGATGCAAGGAAATGGCTAAACACTAAGAAGGTGTGTGAGTGCGGCAAATATAACAAATAAGAGATAGAGACGTACACCACATGACATCTCAAAGTAAAACACACTACAGGAACACGGTGTAATACACAAGGTGCATAGACAGAAAGCACTTAAGGTGACCAGGGTACAGCCCCAAGTACATAAAAATGACGGGAGGTCACGGAATCAGAGGGCACATTGATAACAATGTAAATATGGTAAAGCATAGTATGACACGTAAAACAACAATTCAAATGACAAGATCACAATGATATGCACACTGAGAACGAGAAAACAAAAACTTGGGTATTACAGCACAGGCTGTAGCTCGATCACATGATATACCTGGAGACTAGTCGTAGAGTGGAGGAGGGGCACCAGGGTGCCACGGAACTCAGCAAAGGAGGTGTAGAATGTCCTAGGGTACTGATAGGTGTAGCAGTCCAGAATCAACCGCAAACCATGGAGCGATCGGCACCCAGGTAGCATAGAAGGTGGCTTCTCGACGACTGGAAGAAGCCGACTGGGCCAGGCGGAGTCGAGAAAGCAATCGATCTTGAAAATGGCACAAAAGTGCTGCGCTGGCTTGGTGTAAAGAGACCGGCGAGGAAACGCTGCGGAGTTGTTGAAGGTATACGTAAATAACGTGTTTAACCAGCACGAAGAGATAGGCACATACTGACGGAAGAGGCGTAGGTGGATTAGCCCGCAGAAGAAGATGTTTGTAGGCAGTGAACGGAAGATCTTGAGAACAAGAGCGACTGGCAATCCGGAAAGCCTGGTGGAGGAGAGGCATCAGGATGGGACAGTAAAGGTAGACGTGAGAAACGTCTGCCTCATGTGCGCAGAAGGAGCAGAGAGGGGAGGAGAGAAGGGACATGCGAAAGAGAAAATACGGAACAGGGAGGCGATTATGCAAAAAGAGCCAGTGGGTATTAATTTCAAGAGGGGCGGATAAGGGTGAGCGGGCAGCGGCAAAGACAAGAGGAAGAGAAGCAGGGGGAACCTCGAGAATAGAAAGCGGTGAAGGGGTGGCAAGGTGCACTAGAAAACGATAAAGAGATTTAGAGGAAAGAGAGGAGAGAGGAAGAACCGAGTCTGAGAGTCGGAGGAAAAACGGCAGCGGAAGAGGGGCAGAAAAGACAGAGACGAGACTGGTGGGGGAGACAAGATCAGGGAAAAGCGAAAGAAGTGCAGTTAGCAGAGAGTCATAGACCAAATGGGCAGATGGGGACGAGAGAATAGCAGGGGGAGGCCAGAGAAAGAGCGCCAGGACAGATCCGAGTTAGTGAGGTCTTGTACGGTTACTACACCTGCTCGGAGCCAAGAGGGGAATGAAAAGCAGGGGAGATGGGGGCGATGAACAAGGGAGTTGAAGAAGAGGGGTTCAGAAAGAAGCTCTAGAGTTGAAGAGGGAGGGGAGCGAATGAGGGGGAGAGAGCGAAGGTGAGTGAGGGCTTCAGAATATGCAGGTGGGAGTTCGGAGGGGGAATGGACAGCAATCCATGAGAACTAAAGAAAGAAAGGGAAAATGTGGGTTACGCAAGGAGGCAAGAACGTCACGTACCTGAACTGCGGAAGCCACTGGAGCCGTGAAAAGGTGAATGAAGTTGATCACTCGGCTTGCTTTGTAGCACAGCGAGACATCAGGTAGGGCAGCCCCACCATAGGAGGGAGGAGTACAGAGCTTTTGGAAAGTAATCCAGTTATGACCCGCCCACATTACTCGAGTAAGGCAGCGTGTAACCTCCTGGAGACAGAAAAGCGAGGTCGTAGATGCAATCCAAGAATGCTTGCAGATGGACAGAAGGTATGTCCTGGTGAGATTTGCACGCTGGTAGTAGGACGTACAGAACTGCGCACGACACCAGAACGCAGCTGTGCGGAGGAAGCGAGGATGGAGTTCCGTGCGAGTTGCACTGGATGTAACTTGTGCTGCGCCTAAGTGCACACCCAGGAAGCGTTGGGTAGTGGATGACCATGTGGCCCCCATGGAGCATCCATGCGATTGGACCACGATCCGCACCACAATCCAGTGCTCTTAGACGTATTCAGTTCAGCTGCAGAACATGAAGCATATGCGGAGAACAAACGACGAAGCAGTTGGAACTGTGAGTCGCTACGAATGCAGACGGTAATGTCATCTGCATAGGCAGAGTAAATGACTGAGTGATGACGTGAGCTGGCAACTGGCGGTGGAAGTTGTGCTAGGAGAGATGTTTGCAGAGAGCGTAGAAATGGCTCGACGGCAATCGCAAACAGTTGACCAGAAAGCGGGCAGCCCTGACGAACTCCCCGCTTGAAGGAAACATGTGCTGTGTGAAAAGATGCCGTCTTGACATGGAAAACGGCGTCCTGGTAGAGGGAGAGAAGAACAGAGACAAATTGTGGAGGAAAGCCAAAGTGTAGCAGGGTTTGTGTTAAATAGGCGTGTGAGATATTATCAAAAGCGGAACGGAGGTCTAAGGAAAGGAGAGCAAGAGGTTCTGAATGAGTCTTGGCAAGATGAATGAGATCGCGAAGAAGTTGAACATTGGAGGAAAGAGAACGGCCAGGAACAGTAGAAATTTGAGAGTCAGCAAGGATGTGAGGAAGGACAGAGTTTAGTCGACGGGAAAGAAGCTTAGTATAGAGTTTATAATCTTGATTGAGAAGAGAAATGGGGCGCCAATTTCCCAAGTCAAGAGGGTCACCCTTCTTGGGAAATAGGAGCACATGTGCGTCCGTGAAACTCCTCGGGAGGAGGAGCAGTTAAATGCAGCAGAAAAAGCGGAGAGGAGAAAAGGCAACAGAAGAGGCAAGAACGCACAATAAAAAGGAAAAGAGAGGCCTTCCGGACCCGGAGCGGCATTGGGGTTAAGGGAAGGGAAGGTGTCGGACACCTCCGTGGATGTGGGCGAGAGAGACAGGGTGTTAGCAAGATGAGACAGAACTTGAGGCAGGTTATTGAGAAGATGGGGGAGAGCAGAGGGAGAAGGGGGAGGAGTTTCACTGAACTTGGTGGTATAGAACTGACGAACGTGAGAGCAAATCGCTGCCGAATCGGATGTGATTTCTCCAGAGGGGAGGCGAAGATGACGAAGCGAGGTAGAAGACTTACGTGCAGATTCCATTGATGTTAGAAAATCATACGTGCATTCCTCCGGATTGAGATGTTTAATACACAGACGTAAAAGTGCTTGCTGCGCAAGAGGTTTCAGCAAAGCCTGGAGCTCCGCCTGATATGCTGGAAACAGCGGATCTGACAACCCAATCAGTGCGAGCATCTGCCTGGCGTGATCGAGGCGCATCTGACTAGAAGTAGTCATGGTGAAAGAAAGTTGCTTGATATGTAAGAGGAGCTGATTCTTAACATGAAGCCAATACGTCAAGGTACAGGGTGCGGAATGCAACCCTGCGCGACGAAAAGCGAGGAAAGAACGGGCAGAGGCACAAACGTCAGGATCAGTGAGGTGATTGGAGTCAAACGTCCACGGACGAACAGTCCGAGGGAGTGACGCCGCAACAAACACTGTGAGGGTGACTGTGCAGTGGTCTGAGGAAGCAGTAGGTTGATGTCGCAACTCGGTAATAGACGCAAGAAGCTATGTGGAAACGTAAACCCGATCCAAGCGTGCAGTCGATGGAAGCTGACTCCCAGACGAGCGCCACGTGTGTGAGGTCTCTTGTGGATGTAGGCGCCTATAAGCATCGGTGAAGGAGAAATCAGCAACAAGGTCATGGAGTAGTGCGACGAGATCCGTCCGACGCTCTCGAGACGAAGGAGAGCGATCCAGTGCCGGGTCAAGGGTGCAGTTGAAGTCTCCACCCAAGAGCACACGATCCGAAGGCGAGACTTTCGAGAGAGCTTGACGGAATTTTGTGAACAAGATGGATAAATGAATAAAGGTGCACGGAATATACACATTACAGATGTGAAATCGAGCTCCGCGAGCTGTGAAGGAGACTTGCTGAAGTAAATCCCGGCATAAGTTCCGCACTGAGAGTGCAGTGAAAGTGGATCGGAACTGCTGATGTATTCCGATAGCAAGCCCACCATGAGATGAATAGCCAAATGCATGATGGAATACATAATCGCTAGCACGCCAGCGAGTAAACAGAGTGCAGGAATGGCAGTTCGTTTCTTGCAGTAGTAACAGATCGGCCCCGAGAGGCGAGAGGTCTTCCATTACAAGAGCATTCGCTAGGGGGCTAGCGAACCCTCTGCAATTAAGGGTCGTGACCTTAAATGGACTGGTCAGTCGTTGATTGGAGGAGTCGCGGAGCAACTTTCAGGAGTTCTTGTAATCGGTTTGCGCAACCAAGGGTCCATGAGTGGTGCAGGGGGTCATGTACAAACCCACGAAGGTATTTAGCAATGCATCCGGCTTGCAGGAGCAGCGCGGGAAGAATGTCTTCGCGCTCTCGGAGGTAGTCATACGTCGACTCCAGGTTCGTGGTGTGGGTGCAAAACTGATAGTAATCTCCAAGATTGAGAGGTTCTGAAGGAGCACCACATTTGGAGAGTACACTTGAAAAGACCTCAAACGAAGGCGGAGACCCATCATCATCAGTGTCCCTTTCAATTTCTGTTGGCGCAGGAGAGGGAGAAAAATCTCCTGAAGATTTGGTAGCACGGAACGGTTGCCCATCCGCAGAGGAAGATTTCTTCTTCTTCTTCTTACGTCGGGTACCTGTACTAGTACCAGAAATGCGTTTTCCAGGGAGCGACGATGCTCGGGAAGCAGACGCAGAGTCAGAGGAGTTATCGGCGCCGCAGTCACACTCGGAGACACCAACAGTGAAGACTGGTGGAAAACAAGCGGCGAGGTCTCTTGATGTTGCCACGTGATCAGGAGTAATAGGTGAGGCGAGCACTGGAAAGTAAAGGTGGGAAGTGAGGTCAGCATCAAAAGACGCTCGTTGACAAGAGGCTTTAGATATACTTTTTGTGTAACTCGGCCCAGGGGCAGGTGGCACACTAGAAGACGGTGCAGGTCGAGAGCGAGATGTAGCAGGAGGCTGCTTAGAGGCGGTAGGCACTGTAGAAGCCGTGGGAGCTGGATACTCGTTGTTGGGGCATCGAGAACGCTGATGCCCAAGTTCTTTGCAATTAGCACAGTGTTCAGATGTTAGCATGTCAATTCTGTAGGAGAGCTGCCCACATCGGACCTTTAGGATCCGTGGGAACTTACGGAGATGCTCCTCTGATGGAAAGATGAGTCGAACACTCCGGCGAAAACTAAGAACATTCTTATTTGCAGGATCCTTGGGCGCAGCTGAATGTGTGATAACAGGACCAACAATCTTACCACACTTACTAAGTGCAGTACATATAATCGCATCCGAGATTTCGGGGGTACCGGATGCAAGGAGACCTGAACAGGGCGCCTGGCGATCGGCTTAGCTTCCAGGTGGTGATCTCCCAGGTCAAGACCAAAGTTTAGAAGCGTGTCTGCATGCTCTTTGGATGTGAAATAAACAATCACCGTCTGCGGCAGGCGGGTGAGGTTAGTAATGGCTCCGGCTGGAAGAAAAGCAAGCAGCGTATCACAATAGACCTTCAACGGTAAATTCGGAAGAGCATCTAGGCACACTCCCAACTCGCGGGTGGAGTGAAGTTCCTGCGCAGCGGGTGAGAAGTGTGGAACGTCCAATTGAAGTGAATCACCATGTATCTGGACATGGGCATCTGCAAGGGGAAAGCGAGTCGCTTGCGTCGGTAGGGACGCACCTGAGGTAACGCTAGAATAAGAGCGGGAAGGCTAACCTCCACTGGAAGGCAGAGGTGCAGCGCTGGATGAAGGAGCTGACACAACGCTAGGCAAGGTTACTGAGGGCAGAGAAGCAACGCTCTCAGATATATCCATTACGTCATCGGCAGCATCAGAAACGAACAACGTAGCTTCACCACCAGGAGGGGTGGAGTCAGATAGTCGAAGAGTAGAAGAAGAAGAGCAATAGGCAACAGGAGGAGGAGGACGATATTCCTTGTCATTAAGGACGGACGCTGATTGGTTTGCACCGTCAGAGATAAGGATCGACGTAGTAGGAGAAGCTGTGACGAGAGCGGGAACGTTGCTCTTATCAGCAGTCGCCATCGCCGATGGCGAGGCCTAAATTAGTAAACACGACCAACTGGTCGAAAAAATAAAATGTTGATAGCTAACTGAAAATAGTACTCACCGACTCGGGAGATGTCTTAAATGAAAGATACAACCTTCGTCTTGAAGGCACGCACAAAAGTTTAACGACGGAGCACACAAAACACACTCAGTAGACGGCGAAACACGGAGCTCAAAACAGACACGACTTACGTCCCATAAAGCAAGGACTGTTACGGCGTGGTTTGTTGATAATTCCGTATCGTGTGTGGACTGGAAAGCACAGAGCCCTGGTCTTAATCTCATTGAGCACCTATGGAATGAATTAGAGCGCCGCATAAGAAATTTGGAACCAAGGCCTACTACCAAGCATCATTTAGCGGCAGCATTATGTACTGAATGGAAGCGCATACCTATCGCTGTGCTCCAAAACCTCGTCGAAAGCCTGTCTGGAAAGGACAGTGCATGCATTAAGGTCAAAGGTGGACCGACACCTTACTAATGTATGTCAATAAATGCTACATTGTGTTTCTCTTCTAGGTGTCTGGTGACGTTGACAATATAGTGTACTTTTCAGTCGCTAGTGTACGTAAGTATTTATTTCTGTTTCAAGGTATTTTATCGATTGCACAAACCTGGTTGGTATTTTTTAACCAATACCATTTGCTATGAATTACTTTGCTTTCGTTACGCATTTTAAATTTTCAGCAGATTTTCCCAGTGTAAATGTATTTCTTTTGTGCGGAAATTTTAGATTTTCTAAAAATCTACTTTGAAATATATTTTTTGTGTGGGAAAGGATTCAAAAGACATTATCATTACAACCGAAATTCGGTGTCAGCTCTCTTGTTTTTAACTCTGGTTGCCTATTTAAAATATCCTGTACCTTGATTATCATTAGCCTTTACACGCATGAGCCATTACATTATGCACACCTACAGTACGTAATAACCTGTAGGACCCCCTCTAGTTCGCAAAACAGCGATCACTCGGCGAGGCATTAATACGATAAGGTGGCGATAGGTATCCTGGGGATCTGGTACCATATTGTCACCAGTAGGTCATCCAGTTCCCGTACATTTCGGGGTGGTGGTGATTTATCTCGGGCCCGCTTTTCCAAGTCGAACCACAAACGTTCAATTGGGATTCATGTCAGCTGGATTTGGAGACCAGGGCTTTAACAGAAAGTCACCAGCATGTCCCTCGAACCACTCCTTGTCGATTCTGGCAATATGGCATAGCGCATTATCCTGTTGGTAATGGCCATCACCAGCAGGGACCACACAGTTGCCATTAGTGGGTGAACTTGTTCCACAACGATGTTCAGATACCTGACAGCTCTCAGGGATTGTGCTATTGGGCTAACGGGACCTAAGACACCCAGGAAAATATCGCCCACAGCATAAAACCCGCCACCGCAGGCCTATTTCCGCCCAACATTGCACCCAGGTGCCATAGTCTGCGTTGGTAAACGGCTTATCCACGCTCGGCCGTCTACGTGATGCACCAGGAATCTCGATTCGTCAGACCAGGCCACTTTCTTTCAATAATCCACGGTCCAATCCCGATGAACTTGGGTCCATTTCATGTGCTGTTGGAGATGATGTGCAGTGAGCATGGGGAGCCGGCTGATGGGTCTTCAGCCGGCTCCCCATGCTCACTGCTCACTTCAGGATGGATCTTCAGCCTGCTCCTCATGCTCACTGCTCACTTCAGATATATATCTTATTTTTGTCAATATTTCTACTTATAGGAGTCCGATTTGAAAAATTCCTTCTTTGTTGGATAGCGTTTTCTGTGTGACATGTTATTCATATAATTTCAAAATTTTCAAGTAATCCATAGACTTTCCGCTAGGGGGCGTAGAGCTAAATTGTATTTTCCCCCATGTCTCTACTTCTAAATCTCCGATTTGAAAAATTCTTTCTGCCCCGGATACAGCTCCTGATGGTTAATCGTTTGTACATAATTTCTAATTTTTGTAAAAAAATGGTTTGGCCACAAGGGGGCGTAAATCATAATTTCCGCTTCTGATGTATTTGTAGCAAAAGGAGCTTCTAAATTCTCAATGAAAAAAAACGTCGTTTGAAGGCCGATAATACTCATGTCGACAAATCTTTTAGAAACATTTTCTTCTTAAAATAATGCATGGTTTCTGCGTCAGGGGGCGTAGATGTGTATCTTATTTTTGTCAATATCTCTAATTCAAGGCGTCAGATTTGAAAAATTCCTTCTTTGTTGGATAGTGTTTCTAGTGTAACATGTGGTTCATATAATTTCAAAATTTTCAAGTAATCCATAGACTTTCTGCTAGGGTCGTAATAGTAAATTGCGTTTCCCCCTATATATCTGCTTCTAAATCTCCGATTTGAAAAATTCTTTCTGCAACGGATACAGCTCCTGATGGGAAAACCTTTGCACATAATTTTTATTTTTTTTGTAAAAAATGGTTTGGCCACCAGGTGGCGTAAATCTGATGTATTTGCAGCAAAATATGAGCTCCTAAAATCTCGATTGAAAAAAAAGTCGTTTGTTGACCCATACTACTCATGTCGACAAACCTTTTAGGAACATTTTCTTCTTGAAATAATGCATGGTTTCTACAACAGGGAGCGTAGACACATATCTTATTTTTTTTAATATCTCTACTTCTAAGAGTCCGATTTGAAAAATTCCTTTTTTTTTGGATAGTGTTTCTGATGCGAAATGTTTTTCCTAAAAATTCAAAATGTTCACGTAAATCATAGATTTTCCACTAGGGAGCGCAGAGGTAAGTTGCATTTTCTGCGTTATTTCTGCTCCTAAAACTCCGATTTGAAAAATTCTACCTGTATCGCATACAAGACCTGATGGAAAATATTTTTCACATAATTTCTAATGTTTGGTAAAGAATGGTTTGGTCACCATGGGGTTATAAGTGTTAATTTCTGCTTCTGATAATCTGGGCTACTGAAAACTAGACTAATTTTCTTTTTCTTGAACCGATACCGCTCATATGGAAAAACCTTTTGAGAATACTTTCTTTCTAAAGTAATGCGTGGTTTTCCCACCAGGCGACGTTAAGTCACATCTTATTTTGTCGACATCTCTGTTTCTAAGAGTTCGTAAGCTCACGATTCCGTTTAAATATCTGAGGGATTAAAAACCTGATTGAAAAACTTCTTTCTTCCATTAGATACTATTGTTTTCCGTACCTGTTCTATTGACTTTGAATAGCTTTGATAAATTTAATTTGCGTCAGAACGGATTCAAAAGACGTGCTTATTACACCCGAAAATTTGGTGTCATCTTTCTTGTTTTTTTTCACAGCGAAAGCATCGACATATTTTAATACCTTTGATAATTGACTTTTATTTGTGTATATTTAATTCAGTTTTATTTGGGCATTCTCTGGGCTTCGCAGCTAGCCTAGCTGGCCTCGAATATACGGGATTCCATAGACATTTAAAAGAAACTTTCGCCAAAACTCATTTCTAATTCCTAACGATGAATATTGTATAAAACTCCAATATTCGTAAAACTCTTTTCCTTCGGATTCATGGATAATGATGCTTTTGAGAAGTAGCACTGCTGTTTTTATTTTTTTATTTTTTCGTTTTTTTTTATAGCTCATTTGCAATATGAATTCGTTCCAGCTATGCAAAATTTCGATTTTCATGAAAAATACAGTTTCAAGTTCTCTACTAACGAAAAACTGCCTCTTTGATATGGAATTTGCTTATGAAGTATTTTGCTTTAATATTAAAGGTACCCAACGCGCAATCTATTTGCACTTAGAGTCTTTATCTGAAGGCATGCTTTCTCGAAACGTTTTTGGAGCATGAAATCAGAATGAGCTTTTTTTTTTATGTTTTCTTAATAACATGCATTTTAATGAGTTTTCTTCCTCATTTTTGTTATAATGCAACATTGAAGATAAAGCTATAGCTCCTAAATATGTGATGTAAGGCAAAAGTATTTTAATACAGAAGTCCAATATTATTTTGAGCTCTTGATTCGGCTACTTTGCAGATTGTTCTCAGCAAAGTTCTTTTTTTAAGAGCAGGCAGAAATTCGAATGTGTACCTCCGTTCCTTGCAAGCAAAAATATTCTAGGTCTTTTCCAGAAAGAGAGATATTCTACATGAAAGGAACATTTCATTAAAGGGTTCTTCACTGGAGATCAGAAAATGACGTCGCGCTCGAAAGAAATGGAGAAACCAGATTCGATTTCGATGTGTAGCACAAACCAAAAGCGGCCCCGAACCCAGTCCCTCATAATTCGTAGTACCCTAAAGAGTGCATGTTGTATATTCCAGGCTTTACAGATTGGTTGAAGAGCTGTAAAAACACCGATCTCTTTATTACGTATATCAAATTGCAAGGAGAAATAAAGCGAGAAAGAAAAAGAGGGCATGTAGCCTATACCGATATACCCTAAGAACACAAAAGCGTCATGTGTACGAGTCACAAAGCGATCCTTAGCTACCAGAAGCAAAGAACGCGTGAGAACTGTCAACGAGGACGTGCAAAACACGATGGTTGCCAGGGACCTCATGCACTTCTCCGCCATTCCTAAACGAAATAGCATTATAAGGGTTGATGATTATGACGGTGAGTGCAGAATACAATTCAATGATAAGGTAAAAACGCTGTGTTATGCAATTTTAAAACGAAGTCTGAAGATGACAGATGTACTTCGTAAAATTACAATTAATGAACTATACATGGAAAGTCCGGAAAGTAATGAGACCACATTTCCTGGGCCAATCAGAAGGGCCGGAGGGCAGAGTCTCCGGGCGTTACGGATGGCGGGGAATATTAGGTTAACGATCGATATCTCGTCAGTTGGAGGGCCGCGGGTAGCCTAGTGGTCAGCGTTCGTGATTGCCATAGGGATGATCTCAGGTTCGATCCTGGGCAGGTACGAACGTTCGAACCACTAAATACCCGCCGTGCGTCGGAAGAGCACGTTAAGCTGTCGGACCCCGGGTACTGGTCCCCCGGTAATAAATAAGGGCGTCTTCCTCCCCCTTTCTACTTCGCTTCCGTGTCACTTTCCTATCGGTCACTCTAGCCCAAATCTCCTAGCTTCCTATTTCTAAGGGTTGTTCAAGACCTTGGGTCAGACACTCCCTTCCTAAAATCCTCTACATATGATCTGATCTCGTCAGTTTGTCCTGAGCCTTTACAGAGTGAGGATCGCTTGCGAAGTGGACAGCTGTGTGCGCATCGCGTAACAGTCAAAACGAAGAACAGCGATACGTGACAAAATTTTGCGGTAAACGTGAAAACTCTGCTACCGAGACGCTTGCTATGATACAGAAAGCCTAAGGGAAGGATGCTTTATCTAAAGCACAAGTGGTTCGGTGGCACAAAATGTTCACTGAGGGAACAGAGAGCGTCGAGGGTGAGCCACTCCCAGGGCGCCCTTCAACGTCTCGCACTTCGGACAATGTGGAAAAGGTAAAAGCGGTTTTGGACTCTGACCGAAGTCTGAGTGTTAGATTGGTAGCAGAGCACGTGGGACTCGCGAAATCCATTGTGCATGAAATCATCACGCAAGAATTGCAGATGCGGAAAGTTTACGCCAAACTGGTTCCTGAGGTTTTGACCGATGAACAGAGGAACAACCGTGTATCGATTTCTCGTGAGCTTCAATTGATGTTCAAGGATGTTATTTCGAGGAATTTTAATGTTATGTAAGAATAACTTTAATTAAACGTCTGTTATTGAATAAGTCTCATTACGTTCCGGACAGACCTTGTATACAAGGTTAAAAAGACACTCATAAGATCTTTCAGACTCCCCTGAAGTCCTTCATCAGATGAAAATGATGAAGGACGATTCTGGATTCTTTATCATCAGATCATGTGATGAAAGACTCTAAGGGAGTTTGAAAGATCTTATGAGTGTCATTTTAAACTTCTATATATGTAGTTCATTAAATGTAATTTTACGAAGTACATCTGTCATCTTCAGACTTCGTTTTAATCGTGCATAACACAGCGTTTTTACCTTATCATTGAATTATAAGGGTTGCTTCTTACGCAAATTTTGAAGAGACTGTCATCAGAGAAACAGGTGAAATCCTCAGCAACAAGATAGCATTCACTGATGATGTCACTATGGAACTACCATGGAACTAAAAATAGTTTCGCATGCGTTACTAAAGAATAGAAACAGATCAATGTCATAAAAACACATAATAGCGCTCGTGATGCCTTCCACACTATTTACAAACAAGAAAGATAACACCGAATTTTCGGGTGTAATAAGCACGTCTTTTGAATCCGTTCTGACGCAAATTAAATTTATCATAGCTATTCAAAGTCAATGGAACCAGTATGGAAAAACAATAGTATCTGACGGAAGAAAGAAGTTTTTCAATCGGGTTTTTAATCCCTCAGATATTGCTGTAAATGGATTCGTGAGCTTACGCCCTCTGGTTGCAGACTTGGGCGTTAAGAAAAACATGAATTTATATGAGAAACATTTCGCACTGGAAACGCTCTCCAACACAGAAATAATTTTTCAAATCGGACTCTTAGGAACAGAGATATCGACAAAAATAAGATGTGACTTTACGTCCCCTGGTGGGAAAACCATGCATTATTTTAGGAAAAAAGTAATCTCAAAAGATTTTTTCCATATGAGCACTATCGGTCCAAGAGAAAAAACATTTTGTCTAGTTTTCAGGAGCCCAGATTTTACTACAAATACATCAGAAACAGAAATTAACACTTATGCCCCTGGTGGCTAAACCGTTCTTTACCAAACATTAGAAATTATGTGAAAACTATTTTCCATCAGGTCTTGTATGCGATACAGGAAGAATTTTTCAAATCAGAGTTTTAGAAGCAGAAATAACGCAGAAAACGCAATTTACCTTTGTGCCCCCTAGCGGAAAGTCTATGATTTACTTGAAAATTTTGAATTTATAGGAAAAACGTTTCGCATCGGAAACACTATCCAATAAAGAGGGAATTTTTCAAATCGGACTCTTAGGAGTAGAGATATTGATAAAAATAAGATATACATCTACGCCCCCTGGCGTATAAATCATGCATTATTTCAAGAAGAAAATGTTTCTAATAGGTTTGTCGACATGAGTACTATTGGTCTACAAACGACGATTTTTTTCAGTCGAGAATTTAGAAGCTCATATTTTGCTGCAAATACATTAGAAGGGGAAATTAAGATTTACGCCCCTGGTGGCCAAACCATTTTTTTTTTACAAAAATTAGAAATTATGTGCAAACGATTTCCCATCAGGAGCTGTATCCGGTGCAGAAAGAATTTTTCAAATCGGAGTTTTAGAAGCAGAGATACAGGAGGAAACGTGTAGAATGCGGGATGCCGAAGTTTTTGAAATATTAGCTGACGTCACTATGTCTTCACACGTCATTCATCAATCTTCTTGCACAATTGCCCAAAATGTGTTAACAATACGCTCTGTAGCAACACTTTCAGGTCGATCAGGCAAATGAGCGAGTTCTGCCGACAAACGCGTTTTTTTTTTTGTTTTTTTTTATTGGAGGTTTAACGACCACCGTGAGCAACTCAATGGGCTATAAGCAGTCGCCCGTCCCTAATTTAGGGTCACTGGTTCCAGGGAAGGGAGAGAACCAGTGCCGTAAGACAAACACAACATCCATGCCTCACCGGGATTCGAACCCGGACCCCTTACGGACGAATGATCAGAGGCCAGCGCCTTAGACCACTGCGCCACCGGGGCGGCCAAACGCGTTTTTTGGAAATCATTGTGGCATCTAAAAATCATTGATTCACTCAAACATTTATCTTCGTAAGCTTTTTTTTCATTAAATGAACTGTTTCTGGAGCCGTTTTACCCAAATGGGAGCAAAAGTTTATCGCACAACGCATTTCACTTCTTAACTCGGAATCACTCTCCTCATAGTTCCATGGCGAAATGTAGACAGACGTACCTTAGAGAACTGCGCAATACCAAAACCAGAATCGTCTGCCACGGCTAATAACTGTTACCATAGATACTTCCTTAATTCAGTTAGTCGTCTGCGTGGTTATTTTCCCAATTCGCACTGTTGCCAGCTCAAAATAAAAACTGCTCTCAATTTTTATAGAACGGCCTTTGTATAATAACACGCATTACCTATGTTTGAATGAAAGTTGTCATGATCTATTTGAAGTCATCGAAAGTGTGCGAAAGTTATTTTTGTTGAAGGACGGCACATTTAGATACATTTTTTTGGTTGTCCTCGAAGGCTTTTTCACCAGCCCACTTACGATGGATGCAAGTGATTATAAGGATGTATGAAGCAACTCGTTATTTGCAGAGATGGATGGAACAAGTAGTAATTATTAGGGATAAAAATAATACGTAATTTTTTCAGGGAGTGGAAAATGAAGAAGTAGAGATTTTAAGCTACTGATAAGATGCTTGTTTTCACCTTGAATGAAACAAGTAATGATTTGGAGTCAACAGCATGAATCGTTCTTTTTCTTCTTCTTTTTTTAAGAATGAATCAACCAGCGATTTTCAATAAAGGATGAAACAAGTAACAATTTTAAGGATTAAAAAAAGCAAATGACTGAATTTATACTACGTATTACACCAATGCTTTCTCTACAGTAACATTCCGCTTTATTTGGATCATTATTTTTGCTTTTCCCCGTCACATTGTACTTCATATTGTTACGTCCCACCATTGCCATTAATTTAGTAATTAATGGACGTGGTGGAGGTGAGAAATTAATTAAGTACACTGCTAAGGACGGGTGACAATAGCAACGATAGCAACCATAAAATGGAAGGCAGGAAAATGTGGAAATTAGCATAAGTGCGGGATACAGTAAGACGTGTTGTGCGTATGCAAATTTTATATTGCCGAACTTGTTCGTGACGTCATAGCGCTGATAAGAGATATAAAGGATTTGACGCGTATTGACCGTTGTTGTTCAAACGCAAAGTTGAAAGGGAAAGAATCAATTGACGATCTTGCAATTTTCAGTATGTCTTCCCGACATCACCTAGATGATTTTACGTGTAGCCGTATTATTGGCAAGATTGAAGAAGGGCGAAAAATAACAGATGTTGCAAGGGAGTTCGACGTCAGCCACAGTGTTGTTTCAAGGCTTTGGAAATCATTTCAAACAAATGGAGAGTGTAGCAAACGTCACGGGGGAGGTCGTGTTCGCAGTATGACACCTGCAGAAGATCGGTGCATAGTGCTATCAACAAAAAGACACCGGCGCAGCACAGCTAGTGAGGTAGCAAATCAGTTTAAGGCTGCTACTGGCAAGCGGATCTCCCGAAAAACTGTCGCCAGACGTTTGCATGAAGGAGGACTATACGCCCGCCGTCCTGTTGTATGCATCCCATTGTCCAGACGTCACCGTACAGCCCGTTTGCAATGGTGCCATCAACATCGCAATTGGACTGATAACGACTGGTCTGCTGTCCTCTTCTCAGATGAGAGTAGATACAATCTATCGTCTGATTGTCGATGACAACTGATCTGGCGTGATAGTGGTACTGCATATTGTCCAGCAAACATACAGGAAAGGAACCGATATCCGACATGTAGTGTCATGGTATGGGCTGGCATCATGATCAATGGCCGTACGTCCCTCTATGTGCTTCCCACTGGGACTATGGCTGGCCAACGATACATTAATGATGTTCTGCTACCTCATGTTCGCATGTTCCGTGGTGCTGTCGGTGATAGATTCATTTTCATGGACGACAACGCAACATGTCATCGAACAGTCGCTTCCAGGAGTGTCTTGAGAGCGAGGATATTCAACGCCTCGTATGGCCAGCACGTTCTCCAGATCTGAATCCCATTGAAAATGTGTGGGATGCTTTGGGGAGGAGTCTTGCTGGTCGCCAATGCCCTCCAATAAACAAGGACACCCTTATTTGTGCACTGACAGAGGAATGGGATAAATTACCCCAACAGCTGCTTGATAATGTTGTGCAAAGCATGACACGACGTGTGGAATCTTGCATCGTCCTCCATGGTGGCCATATCCCGTATTGACATCTTACGCAGGAACGCCTGCGGACGGTAATTGCATTTTTTTCACGTTTACGTATTCTGCACAAAATGGCCTGTTTGTCCCTTGAACACGTTCCGAAGCCTTCTGGATTTCAGAGCACAATAAATTGTCTTTCTTGTAATGTCCTGGCATTCTGACATTATTTTATTTCACTTGGCATCCAACCACACTTACTTTTTTATGCGCTATATAGCCGTTTATGATCCGTCCTTAGCAATTGTCCAGCAGTGTATTAATTATGTTCGAGGCTTGATTGGAGTTTAAAAGTGTAAACAGCAGAGAAAGTTTTATCTGGGGATAGGACAGAAAGGAGGCGAAGCATTCCCTCTGGCTGGGTGGTCTTGAGTTCCTAGCGCGCTGTTAGGTCATAAATATCAGGGCGCAGCTGACGGCCAGTCTAAACACGGAAGGAGTTTCATTTCGAAGAGAGGCCACTTGAGTAAATCAATGAAGATCGGGGACAAAGGGTTTAGCGAATAATCGTAAATTCGTCGATTGTTTGGGGCATTTTCGAGAACAATTGCTCTCTGTGTGGTCCGTGCAGAAAAATAAGATTTCGCACTTAGCGTGAAAATAAGGAAGAAAGTTTAGTTGTCTGTACGCTCTCCAATGTGAAAGCCTGGATTGGATGCCTTGGATCTGCTATATGAATTGGGCAATGAAGCAGCGAATCTCCCTGCATTTGGTTAAAAAATGGAGATGACAACTCGAGGCAGCTGTATATGCTAGTTTACCATAAAGACAGCGGAATGCCTAAATCCGCGTGAGAAAGCAACAATTTCTAGGCTGGGAGCCTAATGGAAATTAGCGACTGATTGGCCCAATGAAAGCAAAGTTACAGAGGAATTAAGAAGTCTGCGAGTGGACAGGGGTCATTCCAATGAGAAGCGAAGCTCGGGTTCGAGTCCAACTACGGCAGTGTGCAATCACCATCCTCTCCCTGAAGCGGCGAAGGAAGCGCTCTGGTCCTGCGGGGCGAAGCGAGACCTCATGTGTGTGTGTGTGTGTTGTGTGTGTGTGTGGCTACGTAAGCAGCGTAGCCTCTACGGGTAAGTGCGACGGGATAAAGCCGGCGCAAGAAAAACATGAGCGTAAGAGCGGTGGCTTGGATACCTAAGAAATATACAAGTGAAAAATTAAATCACAATTTGGATTTATTCTGGACAGCATCCATGTAAGTAGAAACGTTTTGTTCTTATTGTTACATCTGCTACGCAATTAGTTGAGGAACTGGATTAATATATTGCAAGAACTGAACTGAGAAACAGTAAGACTGAACTGTGGAATTTAAGTTCATTAAAACTATCAGCAGAACTGATTTAGGTCAAAGTTGACCCAATACTTATGTTCAGAAGACAGTTAAATTTTATTCATAGGTGTGCCATTGTTATGTTTTCATAGCCAATTAAATATTTGTTTAGGCAATCAGCGCAGTCATAGAACACATTATTTATGTGTACGCCTGTGATTGGTTCAAATTGTTTAAGTGTATGCCCTATAATACAGTTTTCGCGCCAAGAACTACGTCGAAGAACCTCAGAGAAGAAATATATTAATCGCTCGGCTACGGTTGTTAAATTGATTGACCGCGGTGGGATAATGACCCACTGTCTTAACATTTTGGTGGCGAGCGGTGAATGCATAACTTAGCTCGACCTGGTACCGTAACATATTGGTGGTCAACGGTGGGACCCACGAGATCGTAACAATATTTTTAAACAAACTTAACACATCGCCTCCACCGACGTCTTATTGAAGATTTCTAAGCATACTGGACAAAAAAAGTAGCCACGCCTGTCATAACTTACCTAATGACGGTGCCTCTTTCCTTCATAATAACATGCATCCGTTGTGGTAGAGACTCCGCGAGGTTGTGGATAAATTGAAAATGTATTTGCAGCTACTCGTGCATCAATTGGTCCCAAAGTTCCGTCAGTGTACTTGGGTGCTTATTCCGGCGTTTCACCTTCTGTTCCCAATGATCCCACAGATTTTCAATAGGATTTAAATCTGGGGATTTAGCGGTCCAGTCGAGGTCAGACAATGTTGCTGATTGTTCGTCGTGCCATTCAGACACAGTTTTAGCCCTGCGCACACGGCAATTGTCGTCTTGGAAGACAGGAGTGGCAATGTGATGCTGCTCCTGGTGATGTAGAGCAAAAGGCAACACTTCGTCTTTCAGAATGCGGAAGTACGCATGCTGGTTCAAATTCATCGTCACTGCAACGAGAGGGCACAATTACGTGGCACGGAAAACATTCCCAAAATATCACAGAACCCTCTCCAGCTTGAACAACACCTTCGACACAATCGGGATTAAAGGCTTCATTGGGCCTGCGCTGCACTTGTCGCCTTTGATCATTGGAGTACAAGCAAAAACGAGACCCGTCAGACCAAATTACTCGTTTCCAATCCTCCACTGTAAATTTCGGTGCCTCTGAGCCCATTGATAACGTGCGACTTTCTGACTTGCTGTTAAAAGAGGCTTCTTCCGTGGTACTCTGCTCCAGATGGCCATCGCATGCAGTTCTCGTCGCAATGACCTTTCGGAAATTGGTTGGAGTGGACTTTCATTGACTGTTTGGAGCAACTGTTGCCTGGTTTTGTCGGTGAGAATCGTTTTCTGGCAACAGTTACGTCGCCGATTTTCAGTTGACTGCGAACTACACAACTGTTTGTAGACCCGCTAGACCGTACCCTTCGATACACCAACAAATTGGGCGACTTCATTTACTATGAGTCCGCTGGCAGGGCCAAACACGATGGCTCCTTTTTGCCACAGAATAACGTCTGTCTTACGACCCGCATTGAAGACTAAACTCAACACCCACGTTGCTCTTCACCACTGCACGAGACAGAAATATTCCTGTAGACCTCGTCAGTGCTATTTATATCGCAACAATCCTACCGCGGCGCCCTCTGTGTAATCGGTAACTTCCTACTGTCATTTCTGTTAGGGGTGACTAATTTTTTGTCCGGTTCCTTACTTGGTAGTGATTAGAAGCAATTTGTTGTTGAGCTCGAAAACCATCTTGTCCTAATCTCATCATTTCCTGGCATATTAACTTCGGTCGATCGTTTTTCAAAGCTCGGCAAATCAGTCCAGATTTTTGAAGTTTTCTCCCTTAAGAGTTTAAGCTCCTTTTTAGTACGTCTTTTGTAAAAAAAGATCGTGCTTCTGTTATCGGTTTGTCCGTCCGTCCGTCTGTACCCACGATCTCTCAGTAACTATTAGTCCGATTTGAAAAATTATTTTTGCGTTGGAAACCTTGAAATATGCAAATGATGATCCTTTATTTCGTTTTTCTTTTTTTACGATGTACAATTTCGCCGGTAGAGGGCGTAAATGCAGATGATGTCGAATTCAAAAATATGTTTTATTCCACATATTTGCTTCTAAACATCCCATTGAAAAAAAAATTATATCTTTCGATTCCATTTATGTCGAAGAGTATTTTAGATATAGTTACTTTTTCAAATTACGAATAGATTTTCCGCTAGGGGGCGTAACAGTAAATTACATTTTCCCCGATAACTCTTTTTCTAAAACTCCGATTTCCAAAAATCTTTTCTTCAGCGTATACATCTTCTCATGTAAAATCTTTTGCATATAATTTCAAATTTTTGGTGAAGAATACTTTGGCCACCAGGCGGCGTAAGTGTTAATTTTTGCTTCTGATGTATTTGCCATAAAATCGTAGCTTCTATAATATCGATTAAAAAATTCTTTCCTGGACTGATGCCACCCACATCGATAAACCCCTTCGGAATATTTTCTTCTTAAAATATTCCACAGTTTCTCCGCCAGGGGTCGTAAATGTACATCTTATTTTTGTCAATATCTCTACTTCTAGGAGTCCGATTTAAAAAATTCCTTCTTTGTTGGATACTGTTTTCTGTGTGACATGTTTTTCCTGTAATTTCAAAATTTTCAAGTAATTCATAGACTTCCCGCTAGGGGGCGTAAAAGTAAATTGCTTTTCCCCCGATATCTCTGCTTCTAAATCTCCGATTTGAAAACTTCTTCCTGCACCGGATACAGCTCCTGATGGGAAATCATTTGCACATAATTTCTAATTTTTGTAAAAAAATAGTTTGGCTACCAGGGGGCGTAAATATTAATTTCCGCTTCTGCTGTATTTGCAGCAAAATATGAGCTTCTAAATTCTCGATTGAAAAAAACGTCATTTGTTGACCGATACTACTCATGTCGACAAACTTTTTAGGAACATTTTCTTCTTGAAAAAATGCATGGTTTCTACGCCAGGGGCGTAGATGTATATCTTATTTTTGTCAATATCTCTACTTCTAAGAATACGATTTGAAAAATTCCTTCTTTGTTGGATAGTGTTTCCGATGCGAAATGTTTTTCCTATAAATTCAAAATTTTCAAATAAATCATACACTTTCCGCTAGGGGGCACATAGGTAAATTGCGTTTTCTGCGTTATTTCTGCTCCTAAAGCTCTGATTTGAAAAAATTTTCATGTATCGCATACAAGACCTGATGGAAAATATTTTTCACATAATTTCTAATGTTTGGTAAAAAATGGTTTAGCCACCAGGGGTCATATGTGTAAATTTCTGCTTCTGAAGTATTTGTTGCAAAATCTGGGCTCCTGAAAACTCGACTAATTTTTTTTTTCTTGGACCGATACCATATGGAATACTTTCTTCCTTTTGAGAATACTTTCTTCCTAAAATAATGCATGGTTTTCCCACCAGGGAACGTAAAGTCACATCTTATTTTTGTCGATATCTCTGTTTCTAAGAGTTCGTAAGCTCACGATTCCGTTTACAGCAATATCTGAGGGATTAAAAACCCGATTGAAAATCTTCTTTCTTTGGTCAGATCTATTGTTTTCCATACCGGTTCGGTTAACTTTGAACAGCTTTGATAAATTTAATTTGCGTCAGAACGGATTCAAAAGACGTGCTTATTACACCCGAAAATTCGGTGTCAACTTTCTTGTTTTTTTTTTTGCTGTTTTTGTACAATTCATTCAGTTGTAAATTTTTGTGCCATTTTGAAGGTTTATCGGGGCGACATCTAACGGCGGTATTCGAAATATCACGCCTTATGAATTACGGGTCTTAGTGTTGATCGCTTACATATCGCACAATCTGTCGTTTTCTTTTCTCGGTAACTTGCCTCTAACGTTCAATTAAGTACCTAAATATTCAAAAAAATTCATGCAGACGATTTCATACAGGGATTTCTTAGAAACGCAGCCATTTTAATGAATCTGTCTGCTTTTATTAACGTCAATGATAAGAGATTCCAAACCTTATTTTTTTTTTTTTATCGTCTGACTCCTCCTTTTACGAAAACACAAGTTCGTTTCTTGAAAAATGCGCAAACAACTATCCAGCGAGAACGAATGAGAAAAATTATCTTTTCTGTAGCGCCTTTTGTGATCGTTTTAGAAGTTAGAAAAGTTCAAAGCAGAGGATAAAAGCTCGACTGTAAGAAGAAAATTAGTTTTTGTTATTTAATAGGTAATGTCGTCTGCCACGCAGTGAGTGAGTAGTCACTTTTTTTTTATCTTCCTTTTTTAGCTTCATCTGATGATATGCCGGTTCACTGCATCTTTACAAGGAACAAAGTAAAGAAAAAATGCCACTCATCTTTTCTGCTAACATGACTGACAGATCTGCTAAGTCTGCGTTTGCTTGATGAACACATTCGCAATTTTTCTCTCTACGAAATGAGAACATGGCTGAGATTTTATTATACTGCAAGTTATTAAATTTAACGACCCTTCCCTGACAGTAACTTGTAAGGAGTTTTGGTTTTACTGCGCAGAAATAAATATTCATTTTGCTTATCTAGTGTTTCGTCGACGCTGAAATGACATCTTGTTTATTTTTTGATTCCGACAAGTTTTTCGAAAAAGGAGCGATTTGTTAAGGCTCGGAACCGAGTTCGAAAAGTGTTAAAACATTTGGACCCTGACCCAGCCGTCACGAAATTGGACCCGACACGGGCCTGACCCGGACAGATCTGCTATAAACTCGAATATATCATCATCATCATTATTATTTAACTGCTGGATTAAGGTCTCCCCAAGTTACTTCCACAACGGACCGTCTAGGATCAGTCTTCTCTATCCTCGCGTCGCCCACGTGATCTTCTTCTAGGTCTTTTCCTGTCCCTTGGAATCTAGTATAGAATTTCGGCTGCCCATCTGTGGTCATCTCTTCGGGCAACATGCCCATTCCATTGACATTTCAGGGATTTTACTCTGATCATGATGTCTTCCACTCTTCTCATTTTCCTTATCTACGAGGTCCTCTTTTTACCTTTCTTGGTTACACCAGGCATGCATCTCTCCATGCTTCCTTCAGTTGTCTGCAGTCTTTGTATGTATTTTATAGTTAAGGCCCACGTCTCTGTTGCGTGCGTCAGCACTGGAAGGATGCATTGATTAAACGCTTTTCTTTTAAGGCCTAATGGCATAGTGCTTTTAAAAATTGTACTGTTTCTTACAAAAAATCTCTAACCAAGGTTTTTACGCTGATTTATTTCTTCATCAACGTGACCCTCACTTAATACCTGCTGCCCAAAGTAAAGGTGGGAATTGGTTATCTCCAGCTTTTCCACATTAGCTGATAAATCTTCGTTCCTTATAAAAGCATTGTACATCAGTTTTGTCTTCGGTAAGTTCATTTTTAATCCTATTTCTTTACCCTTCTCAGAAAGTTTTTGGATCATGCTCTGCAGCTCTGAAGTATTATTTCGAAGACCGCTGAAGGGTTCTTTGAAATATATTTTTTTTCTATTCAAAATTAAAACGGAAATAAAACCAGATCGAAATCGGATAAAGAACACCTTGACCCGACTCTCTTGACCCGATATAGTCGACCCGGTGACTTGGTGACCCGTGATCGGTTTCCATCTCTGGCAGGGAAATCAGATTTTTAAGAAACCATATCTGAAACTACGCAGTTTCGAAATTCCTAGCCCGAAAACAATAGACCCTGCTCATAACGAACGTGACGTACATACCTCAGAGGTGACGCAAACGTCAAGACGGAAAGTTGCAGCGGCAAATTTCGTCCGTGTGGCTTAATTGGGAAAGTATTCGGCTCCGGAGCAGAACGATGTGGGTTCGATTTCCGCAGCCATATAGCAGAACGATACACGGGAAATCATGGACTACTTGAAAGCGATCTGATTCGGTAGTACAGCCAAAAGTAATAAAAATAAATAAAATAGCCTATGTCCACCGGAAAGAAATAAGCTTCCCGACGGTGAAAGAATTATCCAGATCGGTTCAGTAGTTTTTGAGATTACCTCAAACACACAAACAAACTGTCTCACTTTATATATTATTAGTATTTTTTTTTAATATAGATAAAAGAAATAGCCATGTGCACCGGAAAGAAGTAAGCTTCTCAAAGGTGAAAGGATTATCCGAATCTGTGCAGTAGTTTTCGAGATTAGTAAAGAAAATTCGGTGTATTATCGTGAACTACATTCTTTCACGTTGGGTGTGGTGTGGCTATATGTAAATAAAACGGAACGATACACGGGAAATCGAGAACTACTTGAAAGCAATCTAATTTGGTAGTACAGCCAAAAAAAATAAAAAAAAATAAAAAATAATGTAAAATAAATAAAACAGCTTATGTCCACCGGAGAGAAATAAGCTTCCCAACTGTGAAAGGATTATCCAAATCGGTTCAGTAGTTTTCGAGATTACCTCAAAAACACAAACAACGTTTTTCTCTTTTATATATTAGTACGGATTATATAACGATATAAAAAAATTGTTAAAACTAAACTGGCAAAATAAAACACATTTTTAAAATCATTGTGTAGTTATGTAGACATCATATCATTTCAGGTCACTGAAAGAATGCCTCAATATTCCAATGCAAGCCCGCCAACGATGGGTAAGGACATGTTTATGCAATAATGTGGAACGTCATCGTTAAATTCGTATACGAGTAGTTGGAAAAATTAAACATTAATGGGTATATTACGAAAATTTTGTTGTTGGTGACCCATCTTATAAACTGACCATTAATAACTCAACCGTTGATTATATAGTTATGCATTTCATTACGATTCGTATTATATGACAAGAAAAATTTCAGCCACAGCTTTTCCAACCGAGCATAGTACGGGTTACGGACTTGTTATACCTTACTTTTAACTAGTCCCACGGAAAACGAATAAACGGTGTTCCATTGTGTTTTATTGAAATTTCGTATAAAAATACATCAAGATCTTTTGAACGTAAGTGCACTCCTCAAAATAGTCTCCGGCTGAAATCAAATATTTACGATATCGTTCAACCCAACATGTATAATTAGTTTGGAAAACTTCACCGGACTAAATAATCATTAGCTACCACGCTAAGGGTGGAAGTTCACAGTCTGTTTAACTTTACGTGTATCGACAAAATGTTGATCACTGATACTTTGCTTTTTGGGACCAAGCAGGTGAAGACCGAAGATGCGTAATAAGCTATGAATGGAGATGTGTGTTAACCGTCCAGACAATTTTGGCAATGTTCCGCAATGTTCCAAATGTAGTGAGAAGTCGGGCGTTGTCGTGGTGTCGGAGGACAAAACGAAGAGGCCCGTCTGGTCCTTTCTTTCGCATAGCTCCCATGAAACTCTTTTAACTCTTCTGTGTCTCAATGTAGCGACAAATGTTTATAATGCCACCTTGTTCAAGGAAATCAAAATCAATAGCTCTGACATTCCAAAAACAAAGATTCATGTCGATGACTGCAGTTGAATGCCTTTATGTCTGTTGTTTGTCTGTCACCAAAGTTTGTCTTGCTTCAAACCTCTTCGTTCATCTAACATTACTGATATCCATTGTCACGTTTTTATAAACTTTTTTAGCCTAATAGTTGTTGTGGTGGGAGTGGTTGTAGTTATACTAATACATGGGGTGTTTTGAAGTTTGTCATTGAGGGTAGAAAACGCGGAGAATTCCACGTCAGCTTATGAATGCGGGTTTGACCAGGTGGTGGTGTCCCGCATGGAATTTTCTTATCGTTTCTTTTTGATTTCTATTTTAATTTTTGTATTTGATGTGGAAATTACTCTTTTAATTCCTCTCCCGTTTGTAAAAATAGCATCGATAAGAATAAGAGGATTGGAGTTGTTTATATAGTTGTATTGTACTTGGGCCTGGTGTATGAGTATTATAATGGTGTTTTAGATTGTGCTGAGTAGAATTATCTAAATCTTAAGTTTAGTGCATTAATTCGCCACAAGAATAGAAAGCTAATAGCGGTTTCAGTGTTAAGGAAAAGAGGTGATAATACGGATAGTCGTCGCTTTGCAACCTTCTGTTTCCAAGGACTCAATAACACCTCTATGCTTTAGGGTTTTTACAGCCTGGTTTTTAGACTCGGTAAAACATTTGCAAGCAGAAATGTTAACTTACACCCACTAGCGGCAGAAATATACGATATCAGAAATTCAGCACAAAATGTTCCACCTACTACAAGATGTCCCAAAACAAAAAAAAATCTCTTCCAACCAAATAATTTGAAGTTCAGATCTAGAGGAAACCCTAATATGATCCCTGGCGGGAAAACTATGAATTGTTTGGAAAAGATACACAATCGTATCAGAATAATATGACCACCCCCGGAATCACAGTGTACCCGCCCAGGCGTGTCACAGAGTGCAAGTGACAAGGTCGACCACACGAAGATATAAACGGTCGGCCAGGACAGAGGAACCATAGCGCGTAACGTGAGAACAGATAAGCCATAATGCATCACGAGGCAGAAGTAGTGATTTGACGGACATTCAAAAAGGAATGATCATCGGCTACCACGCCAAGGGTGGAAGTATCTCTGAAACCGTACATTTTGTGGACGGTTCGCTAGGTGCTGTAGTAAGGGTGCATTAAGAATGGACCGATGGCATACCGAGTACCTCCCGACGTCATAACTGTGGAGCCCCAAAGACCATCGATCCCAGAGGAGAACGTCGGCTGGAAAAGGGCAATCGACGAGCAACAGTGCAGCAATTGACCACGAAAATGAACGCTGTGGCACCCAGATACGTGTCCCCGATAACAGTAGAGCGAACCCTGTTACGCATGTGTCTCCGGAGTCGATGCTACATCAAGGCTCCCATGTTAACCCAGGTCCATCGGCAACGACGCCTGCAGTTCCCATGGGACTACTGTCATTAGACAGTGGAAGAGTGAGAAAATGGTTGCCTTCTCCGACGAATCGAGGTTTCTACTCCACAGAAGTGACGGGCGATGACGGATATAGCGGCAGACACACGAGAACCAAAACCTGGACACACTTGTTGGTCAAGTACTGGCTGGCGGTGGTAGTGTGCATATCTGGGGGATGTTTTCCTGGTATGACCTAGGACCGCTGGTACCACTGGATGGATCCCTGAACACCAATGGCTACCTGGTGATCCTCACAGATGACATGCATCCCTTCATGTTGGACGTTTAGCCTGGTGGTGATGGAGTCTACCAACAGGGCAATGTGCCGTGCCACGTTGCTAAGGAGAAACGTAACTGGTTTCGGGAACACGACAGCGATGTTTCCGTTCTCCCTTGGCCGACGAAATCACCCGACCTCAGTCCCATAGAGCACTTGTGGGACTATTTGGATCGACAGGTTCGATGTGCCGACCAACAACCACGTCATCTCCGTGACCTTCATTCTTTGCCGCAGTCCGAATGGACACGTGTGCCTTGGACAGCCTTCCAGGGCCTCATTGCGTCCATGCCACGCCGCCTCTCTGCCTTGCCGCTGTCATCCGGGCCAAGGGTGGTTATTCTCATTATTAGGCAGATGGTCATGTTATTCTGATACGGCCGTGTCAGTGCAAAAACATTCTTCATAGCCGAAGGTATCTGAATAAGAAAAGCGTTTTGCAATCTGATTTTTATAATCGGAGACACTTTTGCGAACAAGAAAATAGTATTCTTACGCTGCCTAGCAACAGAACTGTGCAATATAAAATTGTAGAGAATTTGCGTAAAATATTTTTCATAAATATTCCATGCAATCGAAAAATATTTTTAGATTCGACTTTTAGAAGCATAAATAGCAATACAAGAACATAAAAAAATTATACTGTCCCTAACGGGAAAACTGTGCGTTAATTAAAATTGGAAAATGTTCGTAATGGCATACAGTGAAAAAATGTTCCCGAAGCGAATGGAACACAGTGCGAAATGGAATTTTTTCAATCGGAGTTTTAGAAATGGCGGTAGAATTGCAAACATAAATGCACAATTGCGCCACCTAGCTTCAGCTCTACGTATTATAAGAAATGCGAAATTATATGCAAAATATTCTCCCAAATCAATGCTATTCGATATAAAAAGAATTTTTTAATCAGCCATTTATAACAGAAAGGATATCGGTAAAAATACGAGGCTTGTAAAATGTATATTTATACACCCCTAGGGGGAAAACTCCTCTTCATTATGTTGAAATTTATATTTATAATCCCTAGCGGGAAAATGTTGAACAGAAAACATGGATAAAAAGAGTTTCTGTGCTTACTAGTATCTGACCACAAAAATTTATTCAGTCGGATTTCTAGAAGCGAATAGAAGGTCGCAGATATTTTGCAAGCAGAAGTATTCCCTTATGCTCTCTTGCTGAAGAGCTTCTTTATGCCTGTTATGCAATTCAGAAGATATGTGCGAATGATTTTCCTGAAGAACGCTTTCTTGCTCATTACGAACTTTTTAAATGAAACTTTAATGAGAAAACATAATACAAAGTATCAGGTGAAATGTACTTTTATGCCCCCCCCCCCCCCATTTAATAGAAAGTATCAGGTGAAATGTACTTTTTATCCCCCCCCAAAGAAAAAGCTCCTGAATATAGAATTTACTCTTGATAGCTATAATAGCTTTTGTCTTAAGTTGTCCGAAGATTCATACATAGATATCGTATAACCAACTGTACAATAAGAACTTGCAACTTGATTAAGTTAGTTAAGTTAAGTACTCGGTTTTCTTACAGTCACAAAAAATATATAATAAATAGCTGACGCACGAAATGGAGAAAAGGAGAAGAAATATCCCTTCTCACAATAAACAAAACTCATTCGATATGATATCCACAATATCTGATCTCGGTACGCAACTTTGAAATTCGACAGACGATTGAAATTTAAAAGATTATCAAGCCTCAAGTATTCTCACCAATCACACCTATTGCCGGTGATTTCTCGTCATACGGATAAGGAAAAAGCGAGAACGAAGTTTATCCGTTAATATACAAATGGAATTGCGGAAAGGTTTCTGAAAATTCAGGATTTTCCGTTAACACATCTCTAAAATGGTAATTTACCGTCAATAAAAGAAAGACACTGCGGAAAGCATTCTGAAAATTCAGAATTTTCCCGTAGTGCGAAAACTCCGTGAAATTCAGATTTCTTTCTGTCATTTCACGGAAAAGGTTGTATCAGAAATGTGCTTTAATAATTTACGAAAGAAATGACGGAAAGTGGCTCGTGAATTTCGGAAAACATCTTACAGAGTAGAAAACTCAAGGAAACACATTAGAGAGATGAATTGATATGTTTTACAGAGTAGGAAAGAGTAGAAAACACATTAGAGGAATGAGTTCCGTCTTTTAGTGACGTCACGCAGAAACCAAGGCTTCCGATTGGTTTTCAACGCTGTCGTGTTTGACGTCAAACACGACACCGACGTATCAGTCCGGGTAACATGAGAGTGACGTCACAAATGGAGGGAACTCGTGTCTCTAATGCCATGGCCTTGCACTTTCTAGACTGCCTTGGTTGAATTCAGCATCGACGACAACCTGAAAACCACAACTCTGACCACTAGTCCCTCGGGACTGCTCGAGAAAAATTATCTGTTGTTTGCAAATACATTGGTCACACTTTTTTCAAGTAACAGAATACATTTTTTCTTGTGAGTCTAGTATATTTTATGATTCTTGAAGGTATGTTTCGCGGTCCCGATTGCGCATTGGTCTAAGCGATGGCTTCTGATCATTTGTTCGTGATGGATCTGGGTTGGAATCCCGGTGACGCATGAATGTTGTGTTTGTTTTACAGCGCTGGCTCCCTCCCTTCCCTGGATCCAGTTGCCGTAAATTACACTGGTCAACAAAAAAAAATTCTGGCCTGGACTTTTGCAGCTGTTTTAGACTAATTTCAGGGTGCTGATTCCAAATCTGATCTCAGATTTGCTCTATCACATCTCATTTTTATGCTATCGGCATACCCCATTTTCATTAATTTTACCCGAAATTAACTCTTTGTCGCTTATGTCTGCAAGTTGTTGTGAGTCAGTGACTGCTTTAGTGTTAAATATGGTGTTGTATTTTTAGGATAGTGTTTATAATATCATTTTATGTAGATATCCACATTTATTTAATATTTTGCTTCTGCAAGTAGTGATCTAACAATGGCTACAACATCCGAAAGAAGGAAATGCAGTAATGACCCAGATATCTTCTGCTACATCTGTGGCAGCTTCACTTTGCGGGATCAAAGGCGCAACATCAATAACTTTGTCAAGAAGGTTTATCTTGCCTACTTTAAAGTACGACTGGGAGACCAAGACAAAAATTGGGCTCCTCACAAAGTGTGTAAAACCTGTGTTGAAACTTTGCGATCATGGTCTAAAGGAAAGAATGCTAAGCTGAAGTTTGGTGTGCCAATGGTTTGGAGAGAACCTACAAACCATTTGGGTAACTGCTACTTCTGTTTGTCAATGTAAAAGGTTTCAATAAGAAAAACAAACAACACTTACAATACCCAGATATCCCATCTGCCAGACGACCAGTTGAGCAATGTGAGGAAATACCTGTGCCTGTATTTACTGAGCTACCAGAGATTGATGTTGAATCCCTCAGTTTGCCTGCTTCTACAGATGATGATAATGATGCTCAGATCGAATATACGCCATCTGATGCAGATTGTGATACAATTTCTCTGTTTAGTCAGCCTAAATTAAATGATCTTGTAAGAGATTTATATTTGCCGAAGCCGTCTGCTGAATTGTTGACTTCCAGGCTGAAAGAGAAAGGACTACTCAGACCTGGCACTAGTGTCTCATTTTATCGTAACAGAGAACCAACAGTGCGAAAGTACTTCCATTCAGATGGTCAACTTGTTTATTGTAATGATGATGAAGGGCTTCTTCTCAATAAGGGCTGCCCGCATATGATTCAAGTGAATGGAGACTTTTTGTTGACCGTAGTAAAAGGAGTTTGAAATGTGTGTTACTTCACAACAGAAATATATATGGTTCACTCCCAATAGGTCACTCTGTAAAAATGAAAGAAGAGTATGCCAACATCAAGATTGTTCTGGATAGATTGGAATACCATGTTCATGGATGGGTAATTTGTTTTGATTTGAAAATGGTTAATTTTCTGCTGGGTCAGCAAGGAGGTCACACCAAATACTCTTGTTTCCTGTGCTACTGGGACAGTAGGGCTACATTAGAACACCTGGTTAAAAGAACTGGCCACCGAGAATCAGTTTGGCGCCTGGTGACAATAACATCAAGAATGAGCCTCTGGTTGATAGGAATAAAATTGTATTTCCTCCACTGCACATAAAACTTGGGTTAATGAAGCAATTCGTCAAAGCTCTTGATCACAGTGGAGACTGCTTCAGCTATACATGTTCTACCTTTTCAAGTCTCAGTGCCAAGAAGAAAAAGGCAGGAATGTTTGATGGCCCTCAAATAAGAACACTCATCAGGGATCCATACTTTGTTACAACAATGATTGCGGCAGAGGTTAGAGCTTGGAATGCATTCTCTGATGTGGTGCGGAATTTCCTTGGGAACAGGAAAGCGGACAACTATCGAGATATTGTGGAAGAGCTGCTCTTGAGTTTCCAAGCACTTGGATGTAGAATGAGCATCAAGGTTCACTACTTACATAGTCACTTGGCCCAGTTTCCAGAGAACATGGGTCACGTGAGCGAAGAGTAAGGTGAACGCTTTCATCAAGACATTAAAGTTATGGAACAACGTTACCAAGGCCGATGGGACTCAAACATGATGGCAGATTACTGCTGGTCCTTGATGAACGACATTCCACAAGCTGTACATCGGAGATCGTCAAAGAAGAGGTCATTAATGCAGATGTAACATCCCTATTGTTAATAACCTTTTTGTACATATTTTACTTATCTTCACAATTCAATTCTTACATAATAATATGCATTCACTCACATTGATATGCAGTCACTCTCATAACTTTGTGCTACGGCTCATTACATGTTTGTTTCATTATTATTGTATATTGTATCTTATCTTATTCTTGTATGTATGTATGTTTAGCTATTCGTATATGAGCATAAATTTGCTGTTTTTATTGAAAATGCAGTATTTGATATCTCAAAAACCTGATGTGATAGACAAAAACTGATGCCAGATTTGGAATCAGCACCCCAAAATTACCTTAAAACCGTTGGAATACCTTATGCCAGAAGATGTGTGTTGACCAGTGCTAGAGACAGGATACTGCTTATAATCCACTGAGTTGCTCACGCTGGTCATTAAACCTCCAATCAAAAAAGAAAAAGGCATTTTTCCAAAAATGTAAATTAATTTTATGATCCTTCCTCGCATTAATACGATATTATCGACGTCTTGACAATTTCTGGGCTGTTTAATTTGCCTCAGAAAAGTCAAATCATAGCAGCTAGTAAAATCCGAATATGAAGCACAGCAACTCTTTCTTCTTATGCCAAAAATGTCAAAGGAAAGGGATTGTAACTTTTGATTTTGAATTCTTTCGTTCTCTTTCCGACAATTGGACTGACTCCCTTTGGTTTAAAAAAAAAGAAGGGTTGTTTCTGTGACTTTCGCCTTTACAGATAAAAGCCGATGGAATGAAAATGCGTATTTGTGAATATGTTTCCTCCTTTGGTTGTAGCTTTTGAGAATTGAATTTTCTTCTTGGAATGTATTTCTTTGAAATATAAAAGGAAACGTGTGTCCATCTTTGTCACATAGATATTCGGGAAAAAAAGGGAGATGCACTCCTCCCCACAATGTGCCGACGCCCCTGAGATGCAATTTAGCTGAGGACATATCACAAAAGAGGCCGGCTTGAAGTATTATGTACTGATTTGCTAAGTTTGAGAGAGGCAGATGGAAAACTGCCAAGATTTTTAAACTAAGCCTTTTGATTAGAATATGAATGAAAAAAGAAGAAGAAAACCGGTTTATAATGTGTTAGTAAATCTCTAAGCTTCATGGTTGGTTATTTCTGTGCACACATAGTGCAGAAAAATTTCCCAAATTCACGAACCACTTTCCGTGATACTTTTCGTGAATCTATCAAGTATATTTCTGATACAATCTTTTCCCTGAATTGTCGGAAAGAAAGTTCAATTCCACGAATTTTTCGTACCACAGGAAAATTATGAATTTTCAGAAAATTTTCCGCAATTTCTTTCTTTTAATAACGATAAATTTCCGTTTTTATGATGTGTTAACAGAAAATTCTGAATTTTCAGAAATCTTTCCGCAATTCTTTTATACTGTAGACGATAAATTTCCGTTTTTATGATGTGTTAACGGAAAATTCAGAATTTTCAGAAACCTTTCCGCAATTCATTCCCCATAATAATGATAAATTTCCGTTTTAGGATGTGTTAAGGGAAAATTCTTAATTTTCAGAAACCTTTCCGCAATTCCTTTCTGATGTAGACGAAACATTTCCGTTTTTAGGATGTGTTAAAGGAGAATTCTGAATTTTCCGTAAGCTTTCCGCAATTCCTTTCTTAATTTGACGGTAAACTGCCGTTTTTAGGATGTGTTAACGGAAAATTCTGAATTTTCAGAAACCTTTCCGCAATTTCTTTCTGATGTAGACGAAACATTTCCGTTTTTAGGATGTGTTAAAGGAGAATTCTGAATTTTCAGAAACATTTCCGCAATTCCTTTCTGACGTAGACGAAACATTTCCGTTTTTAGGATGTGTTAAAGGAGAATTCTGAATTTTCCGTAAGCTTTCCGCAATTCCTTTCTTATATTGACGGTAAACTGCCGTTTTTAGGATGAGTTAACGGAAAATTCTGAATTTTCAGAAACCTTTCCGCAATTTCTTTCTGATGTAGACGAAACATTTCCGTTTTTAGGATGTGTTAAAGGAGAATTCTGAATTTTCAGAAACATTTCCGCAATTCCTTTCTGACGTAGACGAAACATTTCCGTTTTTAGGATGTGTTAAAGGAGAATTCTGAATTTTCCGTAAGCTTTCCGCAATTCCTTTCTTATATTGACGGTAAACTGCCGTTTTTAGGATGAGTTAACGGAAAATTCTGAATTTTCAGAAACCTTTCCGCAATTTCTTTCTGATGTAGACGAAACATTTCCGTTTTTAGGATGTGTTAAAGGAGAATTCTGAATTTTACGAAAGCTTTCCGCAATCTCTTTCTTATATTGACGGTAAACTGCCGTTTTTAGGATGTGTTAACGGAAAATTCTGAATTTTCAGAAACCTTTCCGCAATTTCTTTCGTATATTAACGGAAAAACTCCTTTCTCACTTTTCCGTATCCATATGTTGGAAACATTTCCGTTTCAGTGTATTTTGCATATCTCCGAATATGGTGTGAACACGGGCCCAGTATATAACAAAAAGCCCGGAAACAGATCCTAGCCCGCCCCGGGCTCGTATAGGCTCTTATATCAAATCTTTGACTAAAACCCGGACCCGTACGGACCCGGGCTCAAATTAGTTTTTTCTTTCACTTTTTAATTAGCTATATTTAATCCTTCGAAAGTGTTGCCCTTCAAATTTATCTTCTTGAAGAAAATAAATTTGATTTGGAGTATATGACAACAAAAAATAGAAGAAGAATTTGAAAAATGTGGATTAACTATGATTTTAAATAATTTTATATATTTAATACTGCTAACCGAATTAACTAACGCAATGGGGAAACGCAGAGCTGAATTATTAGGCTTATAGCCTGTCTTTTGTTCTTTGCCTAAAATTCTGAATTGTTGATTGCGTGTCGCGTGCATTTCGCAACTCAAAAACATATTTGAGTATTTTAAGTAACAACTATGGATTTGTTTCCTAGATATGATGAAAAGTGGGAGTATAAAGTATTTTTTGCGACTAAAATTTAAAGTTTTGCTAGCTACAATACGAAAAATGCGAATTTCCGGTCATTCGTGAAAAAAATGAAGGTGAGCCGTCTGCAGGTGGCTCAAGGCTGGATTTCAAAGACCAAGTACCCAGGGCTTCTAGGGCGGGGGGTAATTAGAAAGAGAAATATCCAGTGCCGACTGAAGAAGTGAAAATGTCCAATACAACTTTCGCCTTTAGACCTCATCTCTATTTGCTTCCTCCCTGCATGACGAATCATTCAAAGAGCAAAGAAGTGCAACACTCTCCAGTGGTTTTGGTTTCGATTAGGTGTAAATTTTCTATCTCATCTGAGATGTGAACTGCGTTTCATTTCAGATTTCAAGTGCGCAATAATGACTGATAGTAAACCAGAAAGAAATAAACAGAAAATAGATGCCGGAGAATATGTGGTTTTCCCGAATGCTTATTTAAATTTGTGTGAAAAAAATTAAATACAGTTAATCAGGTAAACTTAGAGGGAAAAATGAAGGGCATTTTGTTACCTGAGCATTGTGCTCATAATAATAATTATTTCTCTTTCTCTCTCTTTTGGTCTGAGTCGACATTAACGGGAAGCATTTCACATTCTTATTTGGTGATGAAAATATAAATATGAGTAAAACAATATGCTTCATTTTTTCCTTATTCACATAGGGAAAATTTTTACAAATGTTGAAACCCGGGTCGAAGCCGGGCTTTAAATGTCCGGGCCCGGGATGGACCGGGACCTCAAAAAGGAGCCCGCTCTCATCTCTCGTGTGCATACCTCTTGCTTGTAGAGGAAACTCTTCTGCAATATCATTTCTAGAGAGCTAAGATATAGGTTAAGTTAGCTATGACACCTAGATAATTTATAGCAGTAACTCACCCAGAAATTTCCCAAGGGGGAGGGGCCGTAGCGCATAGAAATTCCCCAAAGTAGGGGTGACCCCCCCCTAAATTTCCAGGGAAAAATTGTCAAGTGCCATAACAATTGAGGTGGAGATTGGCCTTTGTAAGTTTATTAATTTTTCTGCATTTATTTAACAGAACTACTTCCTGACAATTATTGTATGTCATAATAAAACAGTACATGATTGAGAAGTATACTGCATGAAGATCGCGTATCGTGACTTTTTTGTTTCAAACTTCGACTAATTATTTTCCGCTCTGTCAGCCCAAGGGGGGGCGGGACCCATCTGCCCACCTTGTGGGTGCGCCACTAATTTATAGTACGCATATCTTTCGGTTTTATCATATATTTCGTGTATAATTGCGCTTACAGAAAACATATCATCTGCACTATCATATCCAGAGGATCTTCCTTAGGAGAAATTTGGTGCAGAACGATGTTAAATGTATTCCTCATAAATTCTTCTATTTGTCCCGTGAGTCAACTATTCTCAGAAGGAAAGCAACCCTGTACGTATCAACGACACTCAAGCCTTTGTCTTCCTTTGTGAAAGAGAGGTTGGAGACTTCTTTGTTGAAGTTTTAATGACTGAACAACCAACGGGTGACAGTATTAATAATTTCAGCAATTATCTAAAGGACACTTGTATTGCAGAATACACAAAGTTTCCTGGGCCTTCTTTATAGATTTCCTCAAGTGTAACATCCCGAAAGTACCACGAATGCATTTTCACTCAAGATTTAATGGCAGCTTTGTTGTACCACACCGTAATATATTCGCTTTAATCTGTTTAATCAGGAAAATGAAAGTAAATGTAGATGTTAAACTCCCCTTCTGATAATATTAAGTAAATGTAAAAAACAAAAAAGCAGAGAGAGATAGAATCAAGGCAGAAATATCTTCATGAGATTTTTGAAAACATTTTTGAAAAAAAAATGTTTATAGTAATGAAAATGTTTTTGTAAAAAAATGTTTATATAATAAATTGAAAGATTTCAATTAGCGAAGTGTGACGTGACAGAAATGATTTTGAATAGGTGCAAAAATACTGCTGAAATGAGAAAATACTTAGAATAAAAGGATATTGAAAAATGAAGCAAACATTAAAAATTATATGAGATTTGTTTTTAAATAATTGAGAAGAGTCTACAAATAAAGTCCTGTGGTATAAAGAATTTGAACTCATGTTCGATATAAGCACCCCAGTGTTCAAAATTAAAGCAGCAACTACAAAAACATAGTTAATAGAGGGACCCTGCCTCGAAATCACACGTAAATGGAATACAAGATGACTGTTAAGTAAAGCAGTTGATGTTGTGGCCAATAAACGAAGAAGAGAGCTACAGGAATCAGCGGGACTGTAAAACTTACTATTCCACGCACAAGTGGATTACCTTATACACTGAGTGGCTACTTTATTATGACCACCCCCTCAGTACTTCCTTGGACCACCTTTTGCCTTTAATACTGCGTCGATTCTTCGTGGCATGGACTCCGCGAGATGCTAGGTGGTTTGTGGAATCTGAGACCATGCTTGATGAATAGCACTTTCCAGGAGTGTAAGATTGCAGGGTTGTGGATCCAGCTGTCTGATGGCTCGTTCAACTTCATCCCATAAATTCTGAACGGGGTTGAGATCTGGAGATTGTGGGGACCACCTAAGCAAAGTAAACTGACCGGCATGTTCCTGAAACCAATCCTGTACAATACGAGCGCTATGGCAGGATGCATTATCTTGTTGAAAGTAGCCATCGCCATTGGGATAAACCATCCACATGACAGGATGCCTTGGTCCGCAACGATGTTTAGATATGATGTGCCAGTCAGACGTTGATCAACATGAATTAAAGGGCCCAAAGCATGCCAGGAAAACATTCCCCAAACCATACCGTTGCCTCCACCAGCTTGAAGGGTTGTAGCAATGCATTTGGGGTCCATGCTTTCGTGCTGTTTCCGCCCAATTCTCACTCGGCCATCGGCATGGTGGGACTGAAAACGTTATTCATCGGACCCCCTAATTTGTTTCCAATTATCGACTGTCCAATCCTTGTGCTCCTGTGCGAACTGGAGACGTTTTCTCTTGTTAACTGCAGACAGCAAAGGTGTTCGAACAGGCCTTCGGCTGCCATATCCCATCCGATGCAGTGTACGGCGATCAGTGCGTGCAGAGATCATTTGAGGGGATCCTTGATTAAGATGGTCTGGAATTTGCTGCACTGTTGCCCTTCTGTTGTCTGTTACCAGTCTGGACACTCTCCGTTCCGCCCGAGCAGTCACTAGTCGATGACGACCACACGTTGCACATAGAGACCCAGTTTTTTGGCTGACAGTCCAGTCTTTAAACACTTTAACAGCAGCTGCTCTGGAACATTTCACGAATGCGGTGGTTTCGGTGATACTCGCTTCGTGGCTCCGAGCTCCTACAATCATCCCACGTTGAAAGTCCGTGAAATCGCATTTTTTACCCATCTCGTCATCCAAAAATCACTTCTACAACTGTCGCAAGCACTAAGCTGTTTCTTTTTATACTAGCCTCGCCCTCTGGCGGCAACAGCGTGCAGCCATAGCCCATTTGCTTAAAAATTTCAGGTGGTCATAATAAAGTGGCCACTCAGTGTATAAGCATTTGTATGAAAATATGCCCAAATTACGGGCCTGTGAAGAAAGAATCGGAGAAATAAATAATGAAACTATATCACATAAATTAGAAAACAAAATGATACCACAGCCTTCAATGCGAATCACCTACTGACAGCAGTGCAAGCTCGCAACACTGATCCGTGCTTTGAATGAGTTTGTCTCCAAGAGACTTATAGTAAATCCTATTTTTTTTTCAGAACGGGAAACCGTAAGACCTGTAGAGCTGTAGAAAGAGGCAAGTGAGAGGCAATTCGTCATCATAAGGTGTCCCAAATGTGCTCAATCGGAATAAGATCTGATGATCGCACCGGCCAACACAAATGTGCAGTATCTCCGCTTTCAAGATATAGATTGACCAGCAAAGTTCAATAAGGTTGAGCGTCGTCACAAAATGCGGACAGTTTAAAAGGACGAGCCTGTGGATCCAGCGATATCGGGCCGCCGTTAGACTTCCGCGGATCTTTCTGGTTAGTATGCGAAGAGGCAAACGACCGTTGGTACAAATTTCGGCTCAAACCATTTTTACACCTCTTATAAAATGGTGATGTTCCCGATCGTTCATCAGTTAATATCGCGTCTCACGTTCTAGCCATCTGTATGTTCTCGAAAAATCTGGTTATAAGAAGTATCTGCTGCCACCGCTAAAGCAAGTACACGTGCCCATTCTTTGTGGGTCTAATGAGCATGTTGAATATTTGTTGCTTTACATAACTGACTTCTTGTGTTTCACGTACGTGTGATTTTGGGACAGGGTCCCTCTGTTAACTATGTTGTTGTTTAATTTTGAGCATCAGTGTACTTATATCATACGTGAGACTGGATATTCTTTATCCCAAAGAGTTCCATTTGTAAACTATATTCTCGATAAAAGAATGAATTCGCACAATACGTCAAATAAAATGAGAACGTGCACACCGTCAATGTACGATATTTAATATAATACGAAAGATATTTACAGTTAAAATACCCCACTAGCACTTTCGGGATAACATTTACCCCATCATCAGGTGGAACAGAGGCAATGTAGTATACTCCTTTATATATTAGTGCAACGATGCATTATGGGTATAATTCAACAAACGTCGCATGAGTCGTGACTGTTGCCATTATAACAGTGTGAAGAGTATAATTTTACAAGTTATTGGTTTAGCATATCAATACAAGGATTCGTTACAAAGTTATGATCAATTTATATATTCTTGGAATTCGTAAATATATATTACTATAATTTAAAGTTCAGGTTAGTAATACGCTCTTTCCAAATTCTTGATATGTCTACAGGTAAGTAGTCATTGCAGCATTTGTCCCCTAAAGCTTCGATGTACGTAATTTTAAAAATGCAGCGAATGTATATATGCTGGAGTGTCCAGTAGTCTAATGTTTTCCCAGTCTGGTTGTAGCATTCCGTTTACTACATTCCTTGATAAAGCTGTATTTTTGCTATTGGCTCGGATATCGTATTTGTGTTGCTGGACACGGATACCCAAATTCTTTGTGTCGAGCCTACGTAGTTGTTAACATGTTCTTATGTTGAGAGGTCCAGCAGTGGAATATTATATACAACCCATTTGTTCATAATATCTGTTGTTGCTCTATCCTTTTTAACTGATGATAGAAGGTTCTTCGAGCGGGTGCCGAATTGTATATTATGTTTTGAACAGATACGAGATAATGTGTTAGTTGAACAGATACGAGATAGCGATGGTTAATAGATTTTACACTAGAAAATCAAGTGAACGAACTATTAATCTGAAGCCAGATACAAGGTTTAATAAGTGATTCATGGGAGCATTGGACCAGCAGCCCCATATCACTAACACACTATCTCGTATCTGTTCAAAACATAACATACAATTCGGCACCCGCTCGAAGAACCTCCTATCATCAGTTAAAAAGAATCGAGCAAAAACAGATATTATGAACAAATGGGGTGTATATAATATTCCACTGGTGGACCCCTCAACATAAGAACATGTTAACAACTACATAGGCTCGACCCAAAGAAGTTTGGGTATCCGTGTCCAGGAACACAAATACGATATCCGAACCCAGAGCAATAATACAGCTTTAACAAGGAATGTGGTAAACGGAATGCTACAACCAGACTGGGAAAACATTAGACTACTGGACACTCCAGCATGTATACATTCGCTGCCTTTTGTTGAAAGTATGTATGTCGAAGCTTTAGGGGACAAATGCTGTAATGACTCCTGTGGACATATCAAGAATTTGAAAAGAGTGTATTACCAACTTGAACTTTAAATTAGAGTAATATATATTTACAATTCCAACAATATATAAAATTGATCATAACTTTTTATTTGTAACAAATCCTTGATTGATATGTTAAACTAATAATTTGTGAAATTATATCTGTTACACTGTTTTAATGGCAACGGTCACGACCCATGCGACGTTTAATGACTTATACCCATAATGCATCGTTGCACTACTATATAAAGGAGTACTGCATTGCGTCTGTTCCACATGTTGATGGGGTAAATGTTACCCCGAAAGTGCTAGTGGGGTATTTTAACTGTAAATATATTTCGCATTTTATTAAATATCGTATATAGACGGTGAGGTTTTTATTTCATTTAACCTATATTCTCATTTATTTATTTTAGAAAAACAGAAAAAATACCCTGGTGCTGAAAATTAAAGGATAATCTATGTAATGGTATAAAGCTGCGGATGTTTGTAAAATGCACTGAAAATTGACTAAGCTACAAATTTCGCAGTGTGAAAGACTCTCCTACATTTACTTTTGCCTCAGGAAAGGCAGGATATGCAAATCGGGATTGCGTTAAAAAGACTCGCGAGACTACTCACATTTTGCAGGTCTTCTGGGCAACTCTTGCTTTCACTACAGTGTCACTACTAGCTGATTACATCATGAAGACATCGTACGGATGATTTCTAGCGATGAAGATTGATTGGTAGGATGGAAGCAGTTCAGTCCCAAATGGAAGTTAAAAGAGCATTGGATGTTCTAGAAAGCTCCCTCTCAATACTCTGGGGACAGTTTCAACAGACAAAAGATGTTCGTTGTCTGCCTGGACAAGACTGCCCCAAAGCCACAACTGTTGCACACCATTACTATATGAGTCTGACTTCCAGATAGAACACAGAGATGTATGATAGGCAACTCTCTTTGGAGCTTGAGACTGGAATATGGGCTCCTAGCATAGTGTTTCTGCACTACATCTTGAGCAATGCCTTTGTACAAGGAGTCCAGTTATTTGTGTCTCGCTAACTTTCGTCACCCAGCGACCTCTATTAACATGGAGGTCCAAAATCACACATAAACTCTAGACAAACGGGTGGGAGTTCTTTTCACACATGAACCGCGATTCATCTTAAGTACAAATTAGCGGCGTATTCTCATCTAGAGAGGAATAGCCCTCAACAGCTTCTCTAATATCAGAGAGACTACTCTGGCGGGGTGGAGCGATGGTCTGCACAAGTATCGTGACGAACAGAGAGATGTATTCTAAGCAATTCTCTCTGGAGCTTGCAACAGAAATGAGGACATCAAGACATACTGTTCCCAGCTACTTCGCGAGCAACGCCTTTATGCAGGGAGACCAATTATTTGTGCTCCTCTAACTTTCGTCCCACGGTGACATCTTTTAACTTGGAGGCCCAGAATCACACATAGAATCCAGACAAATCGGCGGGCGTTCTTTTCATAAATCAATCGCCATTCAGTTTAACTACAAATTCAGGACGTATTTCCATTTAGAGAGAATCATAGACCTTTTAACGGTTCCTCTAAAATCAGGGAGACTATTCTGGTGGGGATGGCGCGATGGTCAGGATAAGCATCTGAACGAAGAGAGAGAGAGAGAGATCTACGTTAAGCAACTCTCTTTAGAGCTCGTAACAGGAATGAGTGTTTCAATGCATACTATTTCCACACTACTTCGTGAGCAATAACTTTATGCAGGGAGATCAATTATTTGTGTCCCTCTAACTTTCGTCACCTGGTGATGTCTTTTTACGTGTAGGCCAGCCGCCCCCGGTGGCGCAGTAGTCTAAGTGATGGCTTCTGATCATTCCTCCGAGATGGGTCCGGGTTCGAATCCCAGTGATTCATGGATGTTGTGTTTCTCTTATGGCGCTGGCTCTCTCCTTTCCCTGGAACCAGTGGCCCTTAATTAGGGACGGGCGGCTGCTTATAGGCCACTGAGTTCCTCATGGCAGTCGTTAAACCCCCAATCAAAAAAAAAAAAAAAAGAAAACGTGGAGACCCCAAATTACACATGTAGTCCAGACAAATGGGAGGAAGTTAGTTTCATACATGAATCACGATTCAGCTTAACTACAAATTCGTGACGTATTCTCATCTGCAGAGAACCAGGGACCTGCAACGGTTCCTCTAACATGAGAAAGACTACTCTGGTGGGGGGAACGGGCGCACACAATAAGCATCTTTCAGAATCAATCTCTTACTGCCGTGAGATATAGAGACGAGTTCCTGAACTGATATGTTTAGCCAATCAAGGGAGCTCTCGGTCCAGATTCTCTTCTTATGGACAATAATGTCCAACCTCATGGAGCTCATTTAGTACAAGATTTTCTCGAAAATATTTGCCGAAAGCAGTGAACACCCTGATTCCCTGATCTCAGTTCTATAGAGCATGTATGAGATGATTTAGGGAGCCGCACTGGAGCTCGCCAGCTCCCCGCGAAAACTTAGAACTGCTCTTGGTGAAGATTGGTTGAGTTCCTCAAGACCTCATCAGAACCTTCATAAACAATATGCGGAATCGTTGCTTGAGCTACATGGCTGTTAGGAGTGATCATATTCCATATTAAAGCACTGCATGTCTTAAGCAAAATACTTTAAATGTTTTTCAGTGAACTTATCTTTCACGTGAATTACAAGATTAGGATATTAACTTATGGATATTGTGAAATTATTATTTCCTTCTGTTTGAGTAACATAAATATTATAATAATAAACCGCTTTACGAATTTCATTGAAATATACTTTGAGTTATACATGAATTTTTAAATTATTCTTTAATTTTGAGAACCATTATATATGTCAGAAACGTATGCGAAAAAACACAACCGTAGAAAGGCAAAATAAA